>CM064913.1:12998282-14363282 GCA_032727855.1 Quercus ilex subsp. ballota
TCTAATTTAAGTTAATTAACCAATCATTTGCTTATTTACTGAAGTAGGTAAAAGTATAATTTTCATTAGAAAAAAAATAATAGAAAATTGTATATAAACAAATAAGCTGAACAAGAATAAGGGAGAAAAAACACTAAACTAAACATAAACAAAGAATTTTGTCAAGCGACGGAATTATATGAAATGGGTATATTATTGTCTTCTACGTATATGTTCATTACTATCTAAATAGCTATATGTTGCCTATGATTAATCTTAGGCCCTCACTCAAAAAGAAAGAAAGTGTTAGTAATTGTCTAAAATTTTTAATTTGATTTGGTTAAGTTCTTCTAAGTATGGAAGGAAATTTTTTTGCTTGATGTGAAAGAAAATGAGTTTCCTTGGGTGACGTTTGGATACTTGAATTTGGATCTTAAATCAATGTATTTAAAAAATTTTAATTCTAAATCTATGAATTTCAAATCCATTGAAATGATTTCTAAAATTCCAAGAGGGTTAGATGTTATTTCAAATCCAAGAATTTCAAGGTATAAAATCCTTGCTGGATTTAGCCAAATCCAAATCCTACTATTCAAACATACCATTGATATAAAAATAAATTTTTGTTTTTTCATTGAATAAGTAACTAGGTATTCCTTATCCATCAAGGAATAGATTTAGAGTCTCAGAACTAAGTATTGTTACAAAGGGTTTTATGGCTTTTATCAAGGTTCCTCCCATATGGGAGGAGACAAAGAATCTTAGAGGAACATGAGTGTGTTTCTTCGAAGAGTAACTTAGTAAAATTTGAATTGAAAAATATGATTGAGACTAGTTATAATCCATACCGTTAATAGAAGATTTTGATTGGTGTTACCTATAGATGTAGTAGATTTGGAGTTTGACAAATCATGTTAAATATTGTTGTCTTAGTTGCTTTATTTTATAGTTCGTGTAAACCCTAAATGTGTGGTATGGTTGCTTTATTTTCTAGTTTTTGTAAACCCTAATCCCAAATCAAACCAGAAAGAGAGGAAAAAAACAAAAAGAATAAAAAAATACTATTACAAGGACAATCTTGGACACACTGACACAAGAACATTAATGCAAAATTTGAGCGCAAATTTTTATATGATAGTCTTACTGTCGAGCTCAAATTCAGATAGCATTTGTGAGCAAATCGAGTGGGCACTTTGAGTATTAAATTTTGTGTACGAGTGTGTGTACATGAACTAATTCAGTGAGTCATAGTCATACTTCTTTTTCAATGTAGCAAATGCTAATGTGGCAATATTTGCTGCTTAGTTGTGGCTCCAAAAGATTCAAAAACCAGTTTAAAGAGACTAGGAAAGAGCTCGAGTCAAACTATGTGAAACAAAACAATATACAATAGTTAAAAAAAACGCAGGCCAAGAAATTGGGGAAGGTGACTTTGCATTACTACTTTGACCATATCTTAGGAGACTGTGATTTTAATGCCTCTCGACCCCACAATCCTCCAATAAAACCTCATTTGAAATCAAACATTAGAATAACAAAAACACAACCATATATCAAAACTTTAATTTTTTATTTCTTTTGGGAAATTTCAAGTACTTTGGAGCTTTGTTACAGTTACCTAGATTCCATGGTCCCCTTTTTTTTTCCCCAACCCCGGCCTGCCATTAAAGTGGCCCCTTGTTACATAATTGACTGATTTATATTATTATTATAAGCATACAATTCATTGGACCGTCCAAGCTTTGACTTGGTTGAGCTTTGAGAGGGACCAATCTCAAAAGTGACCGGCCATTTAAGCTTTAATTAATCTTTCATCATGGTTCTCTCAAACTCAATTTTTTGATTACCCAATTAACTAGCTTTACCAATGCGCAGTTGTGATTAGAATATAGCCAGTATTCGTCACCGCTTTATCGTGCTCAATCTATGGTGTTTTGACATCGTGATTCATGGCAGCTCATTGCTTAAGAGAAAGACTAGTTTAACATCTACAAATGGCCTATATTCCCTAATAATATTCCGTTCCTTTGTCGGGTGCTATTTGACGTTTGTGGGACAGATTTTTATTGTGTAGCAGAGATGTAAATTTCCTCTCACACGAGGGTAGATTTCATGCAGTTATATATAATCGAGATATATAACATTTCTCTTATATGAGAAGATTTTACATGTGTTATATCCAACCCCATATGAAAGAGATGTTATATATCTCCATTACACATTATTCTGCATCAAGCGGAACAGAAAATTACACACATCTAAAACATTAATTTAATGTATTCTAAGAGCTCTGGACACTCGCGTTAACAAAATAAATTACATTCTTGATTCTTCTATGTGTTCTAAGAGTTCAGGAATTAAAGTAAACTAGTTTTTTTTTTTTTTTTTTGCAAAATTGTAAAAGTAGTTTAACACGTTGGCTCAAGCTAATAATTATATCCTTTAACCTTGCCAGCATTAAAATTATTTGATGAACAAAATAATGATGAAAAAGAAGAAAGATATATAACCATATAATAGGGTTTTTATATTAAGGGAAGGGTGTTTTTGCAGTCTTGCGTTGTTCGCTAGAACATGCAAAATTTGGGAACCACACGAGTGTACAAACCTATTTGCACCCAACGGACCAAAAACTGCCATCTGGACAAGTCAGAGGACTATTTAATTAGTCCTCCAATGGTACGGACATGCCCAAATTTGGAACTCAGGGTAAAATAATTTTTGGGCAAGCACTGTTTGGCTTAATTATTGACTGACCGCAGTTCACTTTTTACAGTTTATAGTCTTTAATTTACAGTGAAGTCCATGACTCTCCTTTTTCTTTTTCTCAATATACTGTAGTAAATAATAAAGACACTGTCGATTTCCCCCTCCCAAATAAAAGAATGTCAGTAAAAAGAAAAAACAAGCACTGAAATTTTAAGGTACAATTCATCTTGATTCACTGTAATACAAATGAAATCTAAGAAAGTGAAATTTTTTGTGCCAGTAGACTTTTTCTATTTAAAAATGGTTCTTATCAATGCTCACAAGTTGTGAAACTAATATGAAAAAGTGTTTCTCCATGTATTTATAATTCTTTAATTCAATCGTGGATTCCAATTATATAAATCAATTGATAATGTTTTTTTTTTTTTTTTTTTTTTTTTGTTGTTGTTAAATAATGGACTTGTGATTGAACCTCTCCTATACAAAATAAATAAATAAATAAACATATCATATGTCTGTTTGAAAATAACTTATTTAGCTTCTTATTGAAAGTGTGCTAAAATATACTATTTTTTATTTTAAATAAGAAAACCTAAAAAAATGTGAGAAAAAAAAAGAGTTAAGGTTTAAAAAGATAGACATATAAAAGCTAAAAACTAAGTTAACTAGGGTCAAACAGATACCATATCTTAACTAAAGTTTTGAATTCTATTTTAAAGACCTAACTATTGGGATGGAATATTCGGTCCAAAATATGGAATAGAGTGAAATTTAGACTAAGATGAAATAAAGGAGGCAAGTGGCACCTGATAAACTAAGCACCAAACCGAACAGAATTTAAAACGTGATCTTAACCTAAAGACAAAAAAAAAAATGATATTGTATGTTCAAATCCTATTTTTAAAAAATTACAAAAAAAAAAAAAAACATTAATTTAATTAAGACGGTTGCCGGGCAGCACGGTCAGATCGATCCGGTGGAGAGAGGCCACCAATGCTGACGTCATTCAGTCCATTTATACTCTTTCTGGGCCTTGGACCTGTCATTGTCAGGTCCATCAGGGCAGCCCACTAATTGTACCTAACAACTTTCCCTCATATTTTTCCCATAATATAAGCCTTTGCACATCCACACTTTTTTTCTTGCATTGCACTTTCTTCTTCTTACACTTTCACTCTCTCTCTCTCTCTCTCTCTCTGGAGAGAGAGGAAAAAAAAAGCTTCCAAAGATGAAAGCAAGACACTGTAAGTCTCTACAAGGTATGACTCTGAAAGCTTTACCTGGCATGTCAAACTTTTTGTATTCTTTCTTTCTAGTTAGTATTTTTTTATAGACACACTCATGGCTTTTCATTTTTGCAAATCTTACACACACACACACACACACACATATATATACTCTCCTCTGTCTCTCTTTTTGACCTGATACATATTTTCAGTATGTTCAACCTTTTTTGTTTCTCAGCCATAAACAGTACATGGAAAGATAAATATGGTTTGTACTTCAAAGATGTGACTATTGTATAATTGAACTCTAGTTCTACTTTTGGTTTCAATTACACTTCCAAAGCTGAATTATATCTCCAATCTTTCTTATTCTGTACATAAACCTGATCTTGCATTATAATAATTTAATGATGCAGGTCACCTAGAAGCCACTGTCATGCATGGGACCATGAACAACATCAACATGCTGAACCCTTCAAAAATTGGAATTCATGGCCAAAGAGAAATCTTCCATGTAGCAGAAATCTACACCAGCATTCAATTTGGAAACAAGAGTTCCACTGTGATGGTGGCTTGTTTATGATAACCGGGTGCTATCCTCCCTGAGCTTTTTATCCTACCTACTTCTTCATCCAATTCTTTTTTATTTTTATTTTTTTCTCTTTTTATTTTCTTTATTTTTCCATCTTCTTGACCTTGTAAGACCTTTTCTTGACCTTGTAAGACCCAACTCGGTGTCTGTTATCTTTATTTTTCAGTGTTTTAAGGGTTCTATATCGAAATCCACCGATATAGAATCCAATCTCCGTCCCTCCCCGTTTCCGTCCAACTCATCTTCTCCTTCCTTGTCTATCCCTCCTGAGCTGTTTGAAATTAGCCTGTCATAGTGTTATGTATCTCTCCTAAAAAATTGTGTTACAGAAGTCTTGAGTGCCTCTTAGCGTTCATGCAAGCAATGGATACCTCAATTGCAACATGGGTTACTTTTTTATTTTTATTTTTTGGAGTTTACATGTAAATTTAGAAGGATTGAAGAAGATGCAAATTATAGTGGTCCTTGAGCTGTAGAGTTGTAAAAGAAGCTAGAATTATTAATAAAATATTTCCATTTTGTTTTTATTCAGAGTAAATATTCTTTGTTTCTTTTATATATTCTGTTAGGGCCATCAATTTCAATTGTATTATTGTGTGCAGAAATATGCTGTTGCAGTCATCAATTTCGTTGTTTTATATGTTGTTGGCTGAGAAAGTGAGGAAGAGAGTAAATATTCTCTCAGATCTGTGGAAGAGTTCCCCTCGTGACTGCTTTGATGTACAAAATATCCACTGTATTATTGGAGTTCTCTCCACAGACTTTTATTTTTTTCTACCAGGAAAGTTGTTCATGAAAAAGCTGATTACCCTTGATGTGAGACAGTGATTTTTCTCCCCACCTCATAAATGTGGCGAGCTCATAGAGAAAGCAAAAGAAAAACCCCAAAAAAGGAAAAGGAAGTGAGAGAAATAAATAATTCAATTCATTGATCCTTTTCATGCTTTGATTTGTTTCTTCTTTTAAACAAGACAAGTAGGATAAACTGAAGGAGCTGATCAATTTAGCAGCTCATAAGCCCTTGATATTGTACTTTAATTTGTTACAGTGGTTATGACTTATGAGCTTATTGTCAAAACTTAGTATTTTCATTTGCAAATTTATATTCCCACAAATGTAACACAAATTTTGGTCATTAATTAATAAATCATTTCTCATTTCTCATATATGATATATGTATATATGTTTGTATATATATGTATACATGTATAACTATTGAAAAATAATTTATAAATTACACCATTTAACTTTTATATGTTTTCAATGTAGTGTATGTTTTCTATAAATTTTTTTTAAAAAAATGTAGAGTATGTTTAGTAATATTTTGTCTTTCAACTTTTTAACTTTTTTAGCTTATTTATTTATGTACAATCTTTTTAAAACCCTTTTTATATAATTATTATCTTTTGACTAACTTTCTACAAAAAGCTACATCCAAATTCACCCATTTTCCTCTTATCCTGATTCACCCATAGTTTTAGGTTTTTTTTTTTTTTTAAATTTCAAAACGACAATTTGATGGACTTAACAGTGTAGATTAAATGGATGAATAAATTTTAAGCCAATGGAAATTAAAAGAACCTTCTTTTAATGAAAATTATGCTCTGCTTTTTGTGAATTGTGCTAGTGCTAGCTATGATGAAGAACTATAAAAACCAAATCTTTTGATCACAAAAAAACTAGCTACATAACAATTAATGTGTTCATCTCCTTGGCAAAGTCCTGTAGGTGGAAAATGAAAGTTTTGTGCTGCTCCCTTTTGATAATGGCTAAAATCTCCCACACCATATATATATGGCTACAATTTTTGACATGCAAAAAGTAGTGCATTCCCTTTCTCTTTCAATAACACAACATGGATAAGCAATTAGTTTTGGAATAGAATAGACCAAAGCGAATATTTCACCAATCTTCCAAAAGGATAGAGATATGTATGAAGCGACATTACAACCTCACACACCTAAGTTACTATCATGCATGAATCATCATTTGTTTGAATTATAATGTTCTTCCCCGTTTCAACTTTGCATATGATTATTGATCAAGATTCTCATGCTAAATAAAGAACATGTCAACATCATAAAGAAAATTTTTTCATAGGCAGCGTACAGACTATATAATGACTTAGTTTAGGTTGCTAAACCCTATTAGAACGATAAATCATTAACAAATGCTAGCCCCTACACATATTTGAATTATTAGCTAGTTTGACATGTGTCATAACAATGATGGTTTTTGTAAATTTCAGGGTTATTACAAATGCCCATATAACGTGCATTAATTTTGGGCGAATATTAGGCTAAGATGTGATCGTCGTTTAGTTATGAAATTATTACATTGTTTTCATTGCACTGACAAATAAATACCATCCCCTTTCCCTTCTCACTCTTGGACTACTCACAAAAATAATAGTAATAATAATCATTAATACAGAATTAAGAGAAAATTGATATTTTAATAACAAATGCCCTTAGGACATCCACTAACATTAATATTTTAACAAATGTTCTTAAAGCATCCATTAACATTTTCCTTTAATAAAATGCATTGAACAAGTGGCATGTACATGTGGCTCATATGTTATCTATACATTTTTTTTTTTTTTACTGAAATTTGAGACATCAAACTTCAGTTATATTCTATTCTTACTTTTTAAGTGAAATTTGAGTTGTGAATTTGGATTAGCTTTTTTCCCTTGCTTTATCAGATTATTTACTTAAATTTTTTTTAAAAACTTTAACTTTCAACAAATAACCTTTTCAGACAAAGCAAGTCAATGCACACTTAATCTATCCCTGCATTTGAAATTAGTTGTTTCCCATAAATTTTGGAGCAAATGGACTATTTTGTATTTGCTTTTAGTGAGTATGCATGTATAAAGAGATCATCTACCAATGTTTAATAACATGAAGAAGAAATCAAATGAATTGGTGAAATGTGTCCATCACACTCATGTAGTTAATTGAACAGTAAAAAAAAGGTAAATATGAATACCAATTTGGTTACTTAATTATCTGCAAAGACTTTGGGTTACATATTTTGAGTACCATGAGTACTAAAAAGTGGTTAGGGTGGTGACTTCTAGCAGGAAATGATGATATCCACAAGTGGGCATTGAAAAGCTGAATGTCTTTACCCTTGTCTAGGACCTAGCAATTTTACCTCTCTTTCTTTCTTTTTCACTCTCTCTCTCTCAAAAAAATGGCAGTGAAGCGAATGTGACAACATGAAAGTTAAGCCTGGATTGAAGCACTCTCATAATTTCCTTCACACCCAATTTGAGCTCTAGTTGTGTAAGGTATCACCAGCATAGGGCCCATTTTGTCAAACTCTATTCCCGCTTTAGGTAACATGCTAACATGGCTCTTTCATTGGGTTTTTTTTTTTACTTTTGCTCGAATCATTCCTTTCGTGACTTTGAAAAGGAGGGGAATGACCTCTCAATAATGCCTCGATGGAAATTATTTTCTGCAATATTGATAAATTGTGAAGCTAAGGAATGTTTGGATGAAAAAAGTTATATATGGATCACATTTTGACCGTTCCTTTAGTGTAGATCAGGAAAAAAAAAAAAAGTAGCATCAATTAGTCAAATAACCTATAGTCATTATGATAACATCTAAGCTTTTTGCCTTTTGTTCTTGCTTTTCTAATTCTAGTAAATTGTCAATTTTGTGTTATCTGTTGAATTCGCAGTTAATGTTAAATTCATAATCAATTTGAAATGATCCAATTAATTATTCGTACGAACAAAGAAATGTTATTTTTATCTAATAAAAACTTGAATTTTAAATATATCATTGAATAATTAAAAATGTGTAAGATTTAGGTACAGTACTTAGGTGCTATTCCTTAGAACATCCATAGCAGTGGATCTATAATTTTAGCTATTTAGCACCACCAAAACTTACTTTATTTATTTTACCTACACACATGCTGCAGCAGTGAATCTATTTTAACTTTCAACACAATAAAATAATATATCCACTCCAAAAAAAAATACATACTACTACCAAAAAAACACCACAAACAGCACAATCCACAACCACTGTCAAAGAACAACCACCCAACAACAACTACACAAACCCAGACCACCATCAAACCCACCATCTGAGCTAGATCGAGAGAGAGAAGACCAGCCATCACCGTCGCCATCATCGTCGCCGATCACGCCATCGCCGACCCACTATTTATCTTATGCTCCAAACCAGTCATCGCCGATCACACCATCGTCGACCCACTAACCCACGCCATCCACGAAACCCACCGACCCAAACCATCGTCGATCACGCCATCCACGAAACCCACCGACCCAATCGCCGACCATGCCATCCACGAAACCCACCGACCCACGCTTTCCACAAAACCCACCGACCCAATCACCGATCACACCATCCACGAAACCCACCGACCCAATCGCCGATCATGCGAAAAGAAGAGAGAAAAGATAGCAAAGAGGTAAAGAAGAAAGAGAGAGGCTGAGACTCTTGAGTCTAAGACGAAAAGAAGAGAAGGCAGAGAGAGAGAGAGAAAGAATATTTTAATGGAAAAGGGGGAGAGAAGGTAAATAAATTTTTTTTTTTTTTTAGCTTTGCACTACAGTGCACATCTACAGATAGATGTGCACTGTAGTTGAACATCTAAATTTTTTACTTATGCCTCCACTGCTGCAGCGTGATTTTTGTGATAAGTGGTGCTAAAAAATAGTATTAGAGCTATTTAGCACCACTACTGTGGATAAGACTTAGGTACAGTACTTAGGTGCTATTCCTTAAGTTCTCTTCTTAAATTCTGCCATGTGGATCTTTTGTCATGGGATGGAAGTGTATTTTTTAGTTAAGTAGTCATATAGCTGAATCTTAAGAGTGGAACCTAAGGAACAGCACCTAAGGTACTGTACCTAAATTTTGTCCATTACAAATAATGTTAATGGCTATATTAGTAAACTCTGAATCCACCGCTGGCCATCGGGACTAAGTGGTAAGGCCATGATCTGTTCTATGAAACCCTAAAGTTTCTAATTTTTTTAATCCAAAACAAGGTAAAACATAGAATAAAATAAAAACTCATTTCATTTTATTTACCTTAAATTAAATTTCTAAATTTCTAAATTTGATGCTATTATAAATAAAATCTACGTATAATTTATTTGTTATCACTATTTTAATTTATGTACTTACAAATATGAAAGTACATTAATTGTGTCAATTTTGAAGCCAAAATTATTAACTAGGTTGGGCCCGTTTCAACCAAACATAACTTATTTATTAAACAAGTTGAAATGGATCATGTCTTCGGCAACCCAACATGACTTGTTTATTAAGGGTGTAACATGGATTGTGTCATCTCCACCCACTTTATAAATTGGTTTGTTGGAGTTGAGGGGTTTTTAGTCTTGACACAATTATTAATAACTTGTGTTCATGTTGACCCGCATAATTGAATACTCACGTTTTGATACAACATGAACACTATCAACCAACTTGAATCACAAACCATATTGTATTGGATTGTTTGCCTTGTTTTCGCCTAAATAGAAAGGTGCCACATTATATCAATTGTAACATGCAAAATCCTCATCCTATTCTTAAGGGTTGTCAATGGGCTGAGTCAAGTGGGCCTAGCCCCTTTTTGCTTGGGCCATGGGCTTATTGAGCTGAGTCAAGTGATCTGTTGACCAATAAATGGGTTAGGCCGTAAGGGAAACCCTATCCCATGGCCTTACCTATGGGCATTGCCCATTTTGTTTTTAGTGGGCTGGGCTACTAGGCCCAGCCAAATGGGCTACCCATAGGCATTTTTAATTGGATTTTCTTTCATTTAAAAAAAAGAAAAAAAAGAAGAGAGAAATAGTCAAATTATTTATTTTAAGGAAAGAATCAAATAAGGACAAAATTTAGCTACAAAATTGGTTATATTCTAAGTCTACAATCTTACTCAATATCTTTTTATTGGAGGTGAATTTTGACAAATCTACCATTGAATTGCATTTTCTTCTTATATCCTCTATACTTGCAAAATTTCTAGAAAATTAAAGATCAATAGCTATGTCATCAATAATTTTTTTTTTAAATTACAAGTTTTTATAGTTTAAAATTATGTATAAAATATAATCGTATAGATCATATAGTAAATAATATTCAATTGACACAAAATTTGACATGTGTATTAAAAGCGTAAAGAACATGCAATCTAACAGTTACATTTTCGAAATATGTAATAATGTTAATGATATTAAGTAAGGTTGTAGTTTTAGACTACAATCAATTTTGTAGCTAAATTTGGTCTATCAAATAATTCAAAACTTATTTTATTATTTTTCTGGTCAAAACCTAATAATTTTTTATATTAATGTTTTAAATAATTTTGTCTTTTTATATTTTTTTAATAAACAAAATGTTTAACGTTTATTATTTAAAAATAAATAAATAAATAAAAGTTACTAGACTACTAGAAAAAT
Source organism: Quercus ilex subsp. ballota (assembly GCA_032727855.1). NCBI lineage: Eukaryota > Viridiplantae > Streptophyta > Magnoliopsida > Fagales > Fagaceae > Quercus > Quercus ilex. The sequence continues at coordinate 13,009,249 of CM064913.1, forward strand.
ATATGTTTTAGAAAACATAATTTATCATAATAACTTTAGGCATCCTAATGGTTAGGTGCAAGCTCTCAAAGTATTTTGCTCTCTCACCTCTCATGTTTGACAACACCCCCCCCCCCCCCCCCCTCTTCACCTCACCCTAACGGGCCGGCCTAATGTGCCCCCATGGACCCAAAAAACCAATTCATGAGGAACTGGAGGCGCCACTAGGCCCATATGGCTTATGTTATAGGAAAATGGGCTTCGCTATCTTCTTTTATTGGTTTTATTTGCCGAAGGCTTTCCCCATCTGTCGAAAAAAAAAAGGGTAAGTGGATCCTTTTGTGTTTATTCATTTAGAAATTCTTTTTTTAGAGAGATAGAGAGGACCTATGGCAAAACCACGCCCATTTGTATCATGTGAAGCTTTCAAGTGATGAAATAAGCTTTCAAGAAATTACGTTAATTTTCGTAGCTTATGATATTATAATGAAAAATAGAATAATTTAACAAATTCGTGGAGGGGTGGAGTCAATCTTTGCAGGTAGTCACTCTTCCTCATAGATTCTTTAGAACCTAAAATGTAATGTGATAGTCTTTTAAAATTTTACTCAATTGATGAAACAAACAAACAGGCAAACCGGACTTCAATCCAAATGACCCCAAAAAAATGAAGTTATTAGTTGAGGTCTCAGGTCCAATTAATTAATAATTTAATATACAAACTCATACACTAAAAAGTCTACACCTAATTTTTATAGGTAATTCACCCTCGTTTGAAAGATTCATCATTCATCTGCACAAGACCAGAATTTGGCATTCTAATTTTCAGTTGTGTCAAGCTCATAAAATTGAGCTATCAATTTGTCATAATGGCTAAGCTAGCTCTGAGTTGTTGTCTTTTGACAATAAGAATATCAATCAGTAAATAACGTACAAGATGAGAAATATGGGCTGGCCGAAAAGAAAGAAAGTATTATTTCTAGGCCGGTGTCTGCAGGTTGAAGTCAGAAATATGGGCTGCTTTTACAGTTTTACTCTAGAGTTACAAAATTTCTTAGAATCTTTTTAAAAAATGTTTGAATCTATGTAAAAATGATATTGCTCCAATTACAACTCGATCAATATATATAAAGATACAAAAATTTTCACAATTGTTAAGATAACCTATTATGATTGATGTACAATAAAAACAATACTAGTGATGGTTTTAGTAAAAATAATGTTGTACTAATCATAATCTGTCATTTTAATAAATTTGGAAAAAAATAAAAAAAAAATTTTTAGAGAATTTCAATCTATGACATTTACTCCTGATGATAACTCTACAGATCTCTTATTCAATTATCAGAGATTTTACTAATTGAGTAACTGAAACTCACAACGAAATTTGTTGTATTTGTAGTATTGTTGCAACTTGACATGCCAAGAATTATGAAAATATTTTATCAAAAAAAAAATTATCAAAAAGATTTGAACTTTTTTTATTTTGTGTGATTAGCATTTAGATGGAGCTGTCAACCTGAAATAACCGGGCTTAATTACTCATGGACGAAAATGAGTCTAAGAACTCGGAATACTAATGCCGCTTCTACTTGGGCTGGGCTGGGTAGAGTAACCTACCTAGGTTTGCAAACCAAATATGTGGAACCCACTTTTGAAATTAATCCCTGTAGTCATTTTATAAAAATAAATAAATAAATTCCTGTAGTCCTTTAGTGCAAGATGAGCCATGACTATTATATTCTTCAAAATTGAACCAAAAATTGTTATCAAATGTAAAATTGTAATAAGAGATGCGAATTTTCCAGGGATAAATTTTATATCAAAGAAAAGGCAGAAGAATTAATGATGTATTTTCTTCTTCTTCTTTTTTTTCTTTTTTTTTTCCTTTTAAGGAAATAGTTAATTAATACCCTAAGGTTTATAAAGTATTTGTATAAAAATTTTATGGGAAAAGAAAAAAAATATTTTTTTTATAATTTTTTATATTTTTCATGAAAATGATATCAAATTTTTTTCTAAAATTGTCAATTAACAAATGCCCTAAAAGCACTAGTTAACCGGCTCTTTCTTTTATTCTAAGAGTGGGTTTGGATAGCAACGTTTTTGCGTTGCCATCCACGATTGCGTTTCTTGGGTGGGTCCCGTACACTATTCACGGGACCTACAAGTATCTCAGCAAATATAACTTCTAACTTGAGTCTCACGATACTATTCACATATTTAAAAATTATTTTGCTATAATGTTTTTATTTTTCAGCAATAAGCAGTATCCAAACAGACTCTAAATTTTCAATACTTGGACTTCTCTTTCTATCTCTCCCTCTCATTGATTGTGAAAACTAAAACTAATCTTAAAACTCTTTCATGTAACATCAAGAAACTTTACCAACTAGATTAATTTGACTCACATAAAAGTGGTGTAATTTTAAAGCATGACACCTTTTAGCAGTGGCTTGATCTTAGCCGAAAGGTTAAAGATAGTATGACATTTAAGTAGAATAAGTATAAGAGAACATGTTTGTTTTTAATTTTTACAATTGGTTGAGGTGATAAATTGTAATAAATGGACAATAAATTAATTTGATGTGAAAGTGATTATTCAGCTCTTCAAACTTTTTATTTTTCTTTATTAAGAAACCAATCCTAACCATTTATGTGAAATGGAGTAGTGTTTTTCCATAGACTTGCCTTTTTAGGTAGTCTCAGTTTTTCTCTAAAAAAAAAAAAAAAAGGAGGTAGTCTCAGTCTCAGTTTCCAATTGATTAGGTGGCCCATGCCCTAGAAGTCCAGTCAAGGTTTTAAGGTCATATCATCAGCTTGAGCCCATTAGCGTTAATTATGAGGTTTGGTCTATGCCAGCTTTCTCAAACTGGCAATAGTGTATTTTCTTCTTCTTCTTTTTCTACTTCTTCTTAATTTTCTTTTCTCCTTATCTTTTCACCCTTACTGAAAAGTGAGGACTGAGAGGATAAGGTCTCTGAGACTTTCTTTTATAATTTTTTTTTTTTTTTTTAAATTTGGGTGAAGAAAGTTTCTTTGATCAAATTTGGGTCAATGCCTTTTGAAGCATCTTGAATCCCAGCTGAATAGACACTAAGACCAACATATTTAAATATTGGTTGAGAGATGACACATTGAATCTGGAATCAAAGTTCTCATTTTTTAGAACATTGCACTAGTACCAATCAAAAACTAATTGATACTTTTCTAAACAGAAATGATGTGACATATATATGTATGTGTTCAAAGTTTTTAAAAGAAATAGGTTACTAGTCTTTCTATATGGAAACAGATAAGTCTTTTTTTTTTTTTTTTTTTGGATGGGAAAACAGATAAGTCTTTATAAATTTCGATCCTATAACTAAAAATCCCTGAAACCATGTTTTATAGTTGTAATAGTTAGAAATTTTACTGTTACATTTCGTGTTCAATTGCTGTGCTTGCCTAAGTAATCGCATTAGTCTTCAACATCCCAACCCCTATTAAAAAAATTCTTATATATAGGTTTTAACAAACTTTTAATTTATTCATTTGACCTTCTCATGAATTAAACTAAAATTGTTAGGATTTTGTCCAAATTAAAAAAAAAAAAAAATGTAATTGTGGACAAATTTTCAATTACAACTTATCTTCTTTTAGCCTGGACTTATTGCATTTTTTTTTTTGTTTTTAATGAGTGACCTATCAAAATTTTTTCCACAACTTTTTGATTGCTACATTTTAACCTCTTAAACTTTAGATTAAAATGAAACCGTTATAGAGTTTTGTAATGGAATTCTAATAATTGCATTTTAGTCTAAATTTTAGAAACTAATGTAACAATTAAAATTTTGTGAATCAAATAATGATAAAACCAAAAAATAAAGAGGTAAATTATAATATACCTTTTTTTTTAGAGATAATTACAATATGCTGCTAATCCCGCAGCTCAAACCCTTTCTCCCTTAGACCTCCAAGCACTTTGTACATGAGGAGGTGCCAATTCAGATATAAGGCCTTTGGCAAATATACCTTAGTATATAGTAGTTAAATAACCCGCATTACCAAAATAAGGGTTTTTTTTTTTCTCCTTTAATTTTAAATTTTCAACTCTTCCACTTCCTACCAAAAGTATACCCATTAGACCAATAAATAAACAAAAGCCACTTCTAAGTGAGGTCATTACTCACCAACGAATTAATTAGAGCACATTCTTTAGGTACCAATTGCCAAATTGCTGGAATTTCTAATTAAAAAAATGGCACAAAGATTGCAATTTTTATTATCAACTAATTTGTAAGATCATTTGCATTAGTTTGTGCAAAATTTTTTTGTTTATTTTAGTATAAGAACCTACTTTCTTCATTTTATATACTCACTTTTCAAAACACCACACATCACATTATCTATTTTACACTACATTTCATTAAAATATCAAATTTTCTTGATTTTTTTTAATTGTTTCTTTTGTTTCACATATAACAATCACCGTCCACTCTCTTCCTTCATCCTCAAGGTATATAAAGAAAGAATAAACATCTAAATACAAAACTAATAATGTCAGTATAAATTTACATGATTATTGTAGCAAACTTGTAAATTTTCATAATTATACACGAACTGATGTGATTTATTTTTAGGTAGTGTAAATTTTACACTTTTTTTCTATTATATACGAACGGATAAAAATGCTCTAATTCATGCTTACGCACAAAAACATTCAACAACAATAATAAGTGGTCATTTTCGATTTTTGCACTAGCTGCTAACTATTATAAGTGGATGACTTAATTTTTAAATTAAGAAAATTAAAATGAATACTTAACTACAATTAAAAGCTAATTTGAATTTGATTTGGACTATGACTATGCTTCAACTTTAATATAATATTATTTAGCAAAAAAAAAACTTTAATATAATATACTAGTCTATTCTTTTACTCTTATGAGTCCGGTTCAAATCATTCAGTGTAATATATAATTTTGCCATTCTGAAGTGTCTCACTTGAATATTGTTATATATGGTCCATAATGACACAGAAGAACCACAGGAAATGGATTGCGTCTACGTAACTGTAACACCTCTGCTGTCCCTATCTTCCATTATCAACCACTTTCCGATCTCAATCCCAACATATTTTTCAAAATTTTGATACCAAGTTAATAGCTTAATGATGTGGCTCTTAGACCATTTGAATGGCCATTGATTAAACTAATTACGTTTAATATATAGAAGTTTGAAAATTCAATGTCAATCCCACCCACGAGATAACAACTTTTTTTCTTTCTTCTTTAAATAACCATCAATTCCCTCCTTTTCCTTATGCTATTAATCAAATCTCTCATTTTCCAGAGGTTACTACTGATTAGACTTGAAAACTCTACCTAGCCAACTTCAAATTTTTTAATGAGATGCTTCATCAATTTAATAGGTAACTAATTAATAGGATTTGTTAATGTTTTAATTACAAAGATCTTGCTCGGATATTCTTATTAACAAGTAATAATAATATATTAAGATTGCCCTCTATGTATTTCTAGATCTTAGCATGTAAAAGTGCAGGTATCTTTTTTTTTTTTTAATGAATTAAAATGAATGTATCTTACATTTGCTGAGCTCTAGAAGATGAATTTTAACTTCTCATTCATTAAAAAAAACTATAATAATAATATAAAAAAGAGCATGAATATCCACATTGTGAAGGTATTTTCACTCAGTGTAGTTGGTAGGTCCAGTGGAGCTTCAATGAAATATATATGTCTATGCATTTTCTTTTTAACATACCATCTTTTTCATCCAATACAAATATGAAATTTTTTCCCTTATAGTCTGTTTAGATTGAGGGGAGAATGAGAGTGAGTAGAGTAGAGTAAAGTAGAGTAGAGTTAACTGAAAACATGATAATTTTGTACTAAATTTATTTTACTCTACTCTACTCCCTTTTTTCCTCTCAATTCAAACAAATCATTAAGCGTAAGTTCTTTGGGGAGCTTCAACCTTCAAGTTATTAGCTAAAATTATTTCTTTTATTTTCTCTTGGGGGTGGGGTTCACCTAAATGCATTGCTTAAATCATGTATCAAAAACGAAGTTGACTAGTCTTCCAATTCATTACTAAGGCATGAAAACAGTCTAATTAAAAATAGTTTTTTAAAATCTGTTGACTGGGCTTATACTTGGACCCCCCAATTTTTTGAAAATAGAGGCTCAAGTGTCAATTCTATCGGTTTCTCAAAAACGAAAAAAAAAAAAAGAGAGAGTCAATTCTATGGGTACCCATCTACTAGAATGAAACAGTATAATTTTGCAGTATATGGGACCAATGAGACTGCGAAGAATAGGTTTGATGTAGAATTAATTTCATGAAAAGTCTAGACATATCCAATCTCAACTGTGCATTGAAGAGAAATCTTCCCCTAGCAACTTAAATGCTTTTAATTTATATAATGCACTTCTCTCCAATTCATTATTCATGTGGGGCAAGCACATTGTAATGTCACATTCAAGTGCTTAATATTAAACCAAAAAAAACACCGGTCAACACCAACCCAAAAGATAATATATAAATAAATAGGTAAATATATCTTAATTATAAATAAAAATTTTAAATAAAATAATAGAATTTAATCCTATAACACGCACTTATTTATGATTGTTATTTGTGATTGTTAAACGTGGAATAGCCATTACCATGGAAAAAGCAACAATACTAGGATTTTAACAAACTACACAATTTTTGCCACAACTTGCTACTTAATGAGTTGTAAATAGTGAGTGGGGTGAAAGTGTAAACCCACATGAAAGCACTACTTTTTTTTTTTTACTGCTCCCAACTTGCTACATGACGAGTTGTGACAAAAACCATATAATTTTTTGTGGTTCTAACATTTTATTTTTCATGAAAGATGATTAACAGCCAACCGATATCTAGATAGTTGGTAGTTAGTGTACGCATAATCATCGTCATACTTTGAGTCATAGGCCCACCTTGCTGCCCATCTGCAACTTTAGATCGGTGAATTATGAAGGTTATTGTTCCCTAAAAAATAGTCTAAATGGCCCCATATATGATAAATCGTGCAATAGGAAAGTTTGTGTATATACATAAGAAATTATATATGATTGTGACTGTTCCCTTGATGGTGTTGATGGGTCCGTCAAATATCATGATTAATGCAATAGGTGAGGTTATGTCGATGTATAGATATGAGCAAGTTTTTTAAACATAGATTCTTTCCAGTAGTAACATTTAATTACCAATCAATAAATTTATCGCTATCAAAAAAAAAATTTATCATTCCCCTCAAAAAATATATATATATATATATATATATTTATTTAGCATAATGTTTAATTTTTGAAAAATGCAGATTAGCCTCATGAACGTGTTATACGCATATTTAAAAATACAAAATCCTTTTCTTTCTTATTTTTGAGCTAAAATTCTCTTTCAGTATAAAATGTTGCATTTTTATCCTATGAATATAATTATTAGTATCCTATGATACGCAATATGTATCATATTATACCTATCAAGTTAAATAGAAAAAAAACAAAAAAAAGTTATCATATTGTAAATACGTATCAACCATCTTTATAATTGTATAGCGTATAGATACATATCATGGGTTTAAATTGAGTTGTTTTGGCCAACGGGGGTTTGGCTCAGCTGGTAAGGTTCGGACGCTTCGTCTAACCCACTTAGGTTCGAGTCCCGCTGCCAGCAAATTTCCGTTTGTGGGTAAACTTAATGGTGAGGTATACTCAAAGATGAGGTGACTCTCACACAGTGGTACAGTCGGGCTCCCGAGATCAGGCTACCTCGGCCAAGGCCACTGGCTCCCTTCCCGGTGGTGCAATATGACCATAAAGACCCCCATTTTCGTTTCTAAAAAAAAAAAGAGTTGTTTTGCTTTGACTTTAGTCATCGTTCAAGTTATCCTTTTGGGGTTTAATTGTTCTCTAAATGCTATAAATAAAAAAGCCATATAAGCTTGTTAATTAAAACAAACTATGGTTACAATTATGAAAATTTTGATCAAAACTAAGTGTAATTTTTCAAGCGGTTGTTTGGAAATTGTGAGATATATATATATATCTCTTTTTCATTTATTATACTACTTTTCTGGAAATAAAGAGAGCCTAGTTTATGATTTTTATTTATTTTCATAAATCTATGAATATACGATATCATATCATTTAAAAATATATTATACTAAATGAATGATAATTAATTGTAAATAATGTGTAGGAGCCTTATACTTTAGTGATATTTTTCAATTTTCCTATTAATTAAGAATTTGGGTTCATTCTCTTCCCTTGTTGTTGTAATAATAATTATAATTATAATTATAATAATAACTATCAAGTAGATTTCATTTACTAACTATCAAGTAGCAGTAATATATTTGTTATTAACTATCAAATATTTATTATGACATGGATTTTCTTTATTTAATAATAAATTGTGATGATGCTTTTCCGAGCTTCTAAGGATATATTTGTTAGGATTTTTTAAGGCCGTTAAAATTCAGGAGTCTTTATTTTAAAGTCAATTAATTCATACAATGACTTTACATCAAAGAGAGGCAATTTTCTTATTCCACAACTTAGAAAGCTACTAAACATAGAACAGATGAGCATCGATATTAAATTGATGTTTACAGATGTGATCATAAATATAGAGCTAGTTTCGGTCGTCTAATTATTGTGTGTCTACAAATCTCACATTATAAATCGCTCCCATCGATCTCTGTCTAATGCATCATTGTTGTGTTGAACTTTGGGCTACTAGCTAGTGGCACGCTATCAATTGCCGAGAGTGACATTAAGCTTGCAATTGGAGTTAAATTTCACTATGAAATACTCCTGTATTAATTGAAAAAACACACATTTAGAAAATTTTATTATAATAACCACTGAGAGAATGAGTGATGCATGATTTGATAGGGATCAACTTTCTGAGCTCCTTCCTTTGAAAGTGCCATGTCAAGTCACGTGAAATGTCTACTGGTTAAAATTATTAAAATTTCACTAAGATTGAGCTCAAATTACAACTAATAAATCAACCTAAAAGAGAATCCTTTACAATTTTTTTTATGGGAATGAAGTATTTATTAAATAGAACAAAGAAGCTACAAATAAGCAAGACTTTTTGCCTCAACTTTGATAATATACTCAAAACAAGGGAGGTAACAACCTCTCTCTCTCTCTCTCTCTCTCTCTCTATATATATATATATATTTTTTTTTTTTTTTTTTTAACCAAATACATTATGAGAGAGACCATTTATGGGCCCTTATTGCAGTTCATGCTACTGAATCGGTTGCTTTGTTTTTGGTACCAACAATTAAGAAATTAAAGAGACTATAAAAATAGATCCATTTATGAAACTTCTTATCTAGATGGCAATCAAGAAAATTCAAAGTTAGATATATTTAAAGAAATAAAAGATAAAGATAAAGAAAGATTCTTGTTTGAAAAACCTCTTATGACTATTCTTTTCGACTCTAAACGATAGAATCGTCCATTCCGATATATAAAAAATGATTGATTTGAAAATGCTATATAAAATGAAATGTCACAATATTTTTTTCATACATTTAAAAGTGATGGAAAAGAAAGAATATCCTTCACGTATCCACTAAGTCTACCAACTTTTTTTTGAAAATGATACAAAGATAAGAACTCTTTATAATCTAGATTCTAGACTTTTCAAACTTTAATTTTTCTCTATTAGTAAAAGTTATTATAACCACGTCTACATATATCCATGATTAGGCGCTCCTTTAACATTATTTTTTCATTAACCAAAAAAAAAAAAAAAAAAGTCAAATAGGAGTATAATAGTAAGGATTAGCATTGTTGTTGTGTGTTTTTGTTACTAAGCGTGCGTTTGGATTGCGTTGGGGATAAAATTTTTTTACGTTTTGCTGAAAAAATGGTGGGTCCCACAGTACTGTTTATACATTTTTTTGATACTATTCATGGGCTTCACTGTACTTTTTGGTACTATTTATAGGTCTCACTGTACTATTTCAATCAAATTTTACATTTATTCACGGTACTTTCAATAATAAATTTTTAATTTCAATAAAATAAGCAGTATCTAAGCACACCATAAAAGTTTTTTTTTTCCCCCTTCGGAAAGACACAGCATGCTCTTTCCTTTCGGACTTCAAACTCGTTGGCCTCAATTACCATCGAAGTTTGTGTGTATTTGTGTATGGGGCTACGAAGTGCATGGAAATGCAAACCCTGTTTCTTTTGGAGTCAACAACCTAATTATTATTGTTATTATCTATAAAAAAAATGAAAGAAAAAGGAATCTGCCCTTGGTAGGGCATTAAGTGCTTCTGATCATCCTCGTGCTCGAAATTTTTTCTTTTACTCAACCACTTCAATCTGATTCCCACACCACACAGCACACTCAATTAGTGATTGATAATGCTCATAATGATAATAGTAGTAAGAGAGCAGTTGGTTTTCTTTCCTTTTCTTTTAAATGGTAAAATAATTCACAAATCAATATCAATAAGTTTAATGATATAAAACATTTTACTAAGTTTAGTTTACAAACAGTTAAAGATGGCATGTTATGATTGATAATGAATTTAGTAAACTCATTCTAAATATTGCCCCAAACACAATTTGTTAGCTTAATAAATTGTGAAAACAAATTATGCATATATTTATATCTCTATCCTTAACTATTCCACTCATAAACCACTACAGGGTGTGATTTGATGGTAAGGGTTCTCGAATTGTTTCACTTGGTGAGCGGTTTAAGTGATAGCTTTAGTAATGTCCCGATGGTAAAAGTTGTATTACTCGTGGCGTGGTGGGGTTAACGAGTCCACACCAAAAACCTCTTTTTTTATCCCCTAAAAAAAAAAAGTATTCTTCCCATAATGGCATAATCGGAATAAATTTTTTATTTTGAAGAATATTTTGAGAATAATACTAGAATATATATACCTAACCTTACACTTTTTGCTTTACTCCTAATGATTATTTTTTATTACCAGATTAAGATACCAATTAATTTGTAGTGTAGACAAAAATTAAATTTCATATCTCTTATTCAACTATATATAACCTACGACGAGATCTTACCTTGAATATTACCATTGGGACTTGCTACGAATGAAATTGGAAGATATACTTATTCATGCATAAATAAATAAAAAATAAAAAGCAAAAGAAACTGCTGGAAACTTGTTACTGTAGTAGTATACTTTGTCGCAAAATATGTTAATATGAAAGTTGCTAGGAAGGGCGGTTTTGACTAGAGAGCTGTACGTTCATATTCACTACTGCCGTTGTGCACAGCATGTTGAGATGCCAGATGAGATGAGTTGGTATGTAGAAGACTAGAAATAGAAATATGAGCATCCAATAAAGCTGAGCTACACGTGGAACATAGTGAGATTCTAGAAACATGAGTAAAAATCCAACGATTCCAACCAGCAAGGGTTGCTCCTTCAAGTTCAACCTCAGATGTCAACACCGTGGGGAATAGCCTAAAAGGACTGCTTTGATTATTACAGCCTGTTAATTGATAGCTGGAATTTAATTTGTTCTTTAATTAGTTTTGATAAATAGAAAAATATGGACTAGTTAAGTATTACCTTCTTCTCATCCACCAAAAAAAATAATAATAATCATTCTCAAAAAAAAAATTTAATAATAATAATAAATAAAAATTGTGTGTTTAGGCCTTAGTTTAATTTCATTGATTTAAGTTGTTCAAAATATTTAGTGAAAATGACATTTAAACCCCTACAATACAGATGATGTTACAAATTAATCTCTTAATTTCAAAAGTAACAAATTAAATTTTTTAATTTAAAAAAAAATAAAGCTCTATAGTTTCCAAAAGTACTAAATCAAATTATACAGAGTTGTGCCCAAAAAGAGTGCAATTTAAAAAATTGTACCTAAAAAATAATCCCATTTACTTCTATTTTAATCTAAACCAAACAAAGTATAAAACATATATAAACAAGTATAATATAAAAAACAAATACTCATTTTCTTTCTTCATTGATCAAATTTTGAATGTTCAGTGATTTGAAAACTTTGTTGTTATAGATAGTATTAACTAGTCAGTAATCCGTATAATGTATGAGAAAGTTTAACATTATATATATATATATATATATTCTTCCTTATTTTTATTTTTTTTAAAATATAAAATTGATAATTATGGTAGTTATTAATAGGTATATACTATGATTGTATTTTGTTGGTGCAAACAATAATAATAATGTTATTAATATGAGATTAGAGAATATACAATACTATTTGGACTAAGGCGCGATACTCGCTCTCTAGAAGTATATTCAAACCCAAGTAGATTCAAACCCTTGATTGGCTAATGTTTGTGGATATTAATATGATGGACTGTCAAGTAGGAGGATCCAAGGGGTTGATTCATTTCCATTTTTGACACCTCCTCCCTTCACCATCCTCTTGCGCACGTATCTAGCCCAATATCTGAGTCAATACATATTAGCTCATTAATCACCACAATTAAAAAGAATAAAACGGTCTCTCTCCTTTTCAATGTGGGATTAAACACTTTCACTAACTCCTCATCTTCCATATTCACTCCCACGTCTTTACATTTATGTTGTAATATTTATTCATTTTAATTAAATAATATTAAAATGCTCCAACAATCCCCACTCATTTTAATATTAAATTTTTTTAGTTAAAAAAAGATTACCAGGCAAAGACAGGTCACTATGCATCATGAAGGTGTGCTCTGCATTGAACCTTCACTTAGTAAAATAATGACCTTAACTCTAGAGTCATAGTGGTCTCCGACTTGAACTAAGACTGCTTTGAGGAAATTAAGCGTCATTGCATACACATAACAACCCAGGTGTTGACATGAGCTTTTATAACTAGCACTTTATAGCCGTGTACTGATCTCAGTTTCATGAGTGTATTTGAGATCAAGTCCAAATCTCATAGGAAGTAGCCCCACCCCCACACTCACATTGGTAAAAAAATTTCAAGGGTGCTCTTGTAATTCTGACACTCCACTCATACGAGCTACAAATTTCATTAAGAGTTTTTTACTCAACCTCTCCACATTACAGGATAAATGCACTTACATCATAGGGATGAATAATTAAAAAATTATTTACAAAATAAATAATTAAAAAAAATAAATAATACATTTCTTACGACCATTGTATGATTCGTTTTTTTCATTGAACCCAATTCTCAGGATCACTGGTCCTTGGGTTGGGTATCCTCATACATGGCTCATGATTCTATGAACTTTAGTCCCATCCCTCTCGATGTATTCTAGACTCTATCTTTTGCCAAGGCTTTGGTAAATAGATTTGCAAGATTATCATTAGATTTAATATAATCCACAATTATGATATCACTACTCAAATAAAATTGCACGGTACTGTACTTTCTTCTTATAGGTCTGGACTTATCGTTGTAATAACAGTTTTTAACTCTACCAATTGTGGCAGTGCTATCACAATGAATTAATATAGGTGAAATTGGCTTTTCCCAAAGTGAAATTTCATATAACAAATCTCTAAGCCAATTTGCCTCTTCACTAACTAAAGCTAATACTATTAATTCAGCTTCAATTATTGAATTAGCAATTATTGTTTGCTTTTTAGATTTCCAACAAATAGCACCATTACCTAAAGTAAAAATATAACCAGTGGTAGAGAGAAAATCACTTGACAAAGTATTTCAATCGGCATCACTAAAAGTTTCAATCACAGCAGGGTACTTTTTATAAAATAAGTCATTACTTTTGGTACCAATTAAATATCTCATGACTCGCTCAATAGCTAGCCAATGATCTTTACTAAGCTTGCTAGTAAATTTGCTAAACACTTCTACTGCATATGCAATGTTAGGCCTAGTATAATCAGTAGCATAACGCAAACTACCAATGATGCTAGCATAATCCTTTTGATTAAAAATCTCATCATCATTCTTCACTGGAAATAAATGAACATTAGAATCAAAAGGAGTAGCTACACTTTTGCGATCATGAAAATTATATTTTCTCAACATAATGTGATTGATCAAGAAATATTTCATCACATGTTTTTGTAATTTTCATGCCCAAAATAAAATTAGCCTCACTAAAATCTTTCATATCAAAATGGCTTTTAAGCATATTTTTTTTTGTCTCATTTATAACATGCATATTTGAGTCAAAAATCAACATATTATCCACATAGAGGCTAATAATAACATGTAAATTATTCCATGATTTAAAATAAATACATTTATCACATTCATTTTATTTATAACCATTCTTAATCATGTAAGACTCAAACTTTTCATGCTACTGTTTAGGTGCCTGTTTTAAGCCATATAGGGATTCAGTTAGCTTACAAATCTTGCTTTCTTGTCCAGGCTCTACAAAGCTTTCGAGTTGGTCCATATAAATCTCTTCCTCTAGGTCCCCATTTAGAAAAGCAGTTTTTACATCCATTTGATAAATTTTCAAATAAAAAATTGCAGCAATAACAATTAACAAACTAATAGATGTAATTCTTATTACTGGAGAAAATGTATAAAAGAAATCAAGATTAACTTTTTGTTTAAAGTCTTTTGCAACAAGTCTAGCTTTAAACTTATCTATTGATCAATCCGAATTTAACTTTTTTCTAATGACCCATTTACATCCTATGGTCTTACAACCCGATGGAAGATCTACTAATTTTCAAGTTTTATTACAAATTAGAGATTCTATCTCATCATTTACAGTCTCTTTCCAAAATATAATGTTAGGTGATGTTAAAGCTTCTTTTAAATTTTGGGGATTTTCCTCAATGTTAAAAACATAATAATTAGGACCAAAATCCTTTTCAACTCTAGCTCTTTTACTCCTTCTAGGTTCCATTTCAAAATTTTCTTGATTTTGTAAATGCGAAGTACAAGAACTAGGTTGTGACAAAATATTTTCTTCACCCCTGCTATTTTTCAATTTAAAATGAAAATTTTCTTCATGAAAAATTGCATCACCAGACTCAAATATTATTTTGTTTTCAAGATCAAAAAATCTATAGACTGCATTATTAATCACATAACCAAGAAAAGCACAAGTAGTAGCTCTTGTACTTAATTTAAGTATTTTAGGGTCAATAAGCCTTACATAAGCAAGACAACCCCATACTCTCAAATATCCAAATTTTGGTTTTTGTCATTTACACATCTCAAAAGGTGTGCTATGTGACTTTTTATGTAGGGTCCTATTCAAAACATGACATGCGGTTAAAATAACTTCATCCCAAAAATGTAAAGGTTCACCAGATTTAATTAATATGACATTTGTTAACTCACTTAGAGTTCTATTTTTTCTTTTAGCCACACAATTAGAAGTAGGTGAATATGTTATAGTAGTTTCATAGATAATTTCCAATGACTAAACAAATGAGTTGAATGCACTTGATTCATCCTCACGGCCTCTACCACTTTTTTTTTTTTTTTTTTTTCTGCCGAATTGATTTTCAACTTCTTTTAAAAAATCTTGAAATTTTTCAAAAGCATCACTTTTATTTTTCAACAAATAAACAATTGTATATTTTGAAAAATCATCAATAAAAGTGACAATATATCTATTTTCTCCACGAGTTAAAATTCCCTCAAATTCACGTAAATCGGAGTGAATTTACTCAAGCAATTTGATATTTCTTACAACACTTTTATGAGGCATTTTTGTAATCTTAGCTTGACTACAAGTTTCACATTTTTCAAAATTTGTTGACAATCTCGGAATTAATCCTAAACTACTCATGATTCCCACATATCCACTATGTATATGACACAAACAAGTAATCCAAAAATTAATAGAAGAAAGCATATAAACAGAACTGGTAGATGCTTTATTATTCTCAACATTTAATTTAAACATTCCATCACAAGCATAACCTTGCCCACAAATAATCCATTTTTAGTAATTACATAATTATCAGATTTCATAGTTTGCTTGAAACCAGCCTTGTCAAGCAAAAAACTTGACATCAAATTCTTTCTCATAGACAGAGGGAAAGTACATCTTTCAATGTTAGCACATGTTCAGAAGTGAATTTCAAATCAACCTCACTACTCCCAAGAACCTTGGTTTTACTAGAGTCACCAAGCATAATTGTTTTTTCTTCTTTAATGGGAGTGTACAACTTGAACCAATCTTTGTCATAGCAGATGTGTCTATTAGCACTAGAATCTGCCCACCACCATTCAACATACTGCACCATATTGATATTTGTAATCATAGCCACTAAAGGCTCTTTGGTTACGTTAGATTGCAAAACAGATTCAAGTTTCCGAAATTTGCAAAATCGAGTAATATGCCCACTCTTGCCACAGACAAAACAGGATCTATTAAATTGATCTTGTAAAAGGGATCCTTGGTTCTTATTGTAATTTTTATTCAGGTTTCCCCTTTCTTGAGGTCTATTATTATTTTTAAAGACTCTCTTTTTAGGCTTCAATTGACCATTTCTAAGAAAATGATTTTTGGACATATTTTTATTGGCTGAAATAAGGTTTATCTTTGTAGTGGAATTACCATTGCTCTCTTGTGTCATGAGTGCATCTTGTCCTCTAGCCTATAGCCTCCTCCTCCACACGGATGCGTGTGATCAAAGTATCTAAGGATGTCTCATTTTGTTTGTGCCACAAAGTCTTTTAGAACTCCTTCCAAGATCGTGGTAGTTTATCACCTATGCAAATAACCACCAGATTATCTCCAATCTTTATGCCTTTGGATCTCAATTCAACCACGATCATTTGGAAGTCTTGTACTTGATCCACCATTGATTTTCCATCCACCATTTGGTAATGGAAAAATCTACTAGTAGCATACTTTTTTGCACCAGCCTCCTCAGTATCATACTTACTTTATAAAGCTTTCCAAATTTTCTTAGCAGAATTATAAGTTGTATCATAATAATCATAGAAATAATCGGCAAGACAATTCTAAAAATAAAAGCGACAATTTTATTCATCTTTTGTATTCTTATCTTTTCTTTTCTTTTTTTAATTGATGGAGGCTAAATTCTTCCTCACTCATCTCATCGGTAGAAACCTTTGATGGATTATTGTCAGTGAGGATGTAGGCGACTTTGAGAAGACTCAAGTAGAAGAGGACCTTCCCTTTCCACCTTTTGAAGTGGGCTTCCTTGAAGTGAAAGGGCTTGTTGAGATCTCCAATAGTCTCATTTGGTTTCTCTTGTGTAGGCTCCATGATTGAATCTCCTTAAAATCGTTGGTGCGAACAATAATAATAATGAAATAACACAAAGAGAAGCTGAATAATACTTCTAAATATTATTAATATGAGATTAGAGAATACACAACACTATTTGGACTGATGCACGACACTCGCTCTCTTTAAGGAGATTCAAACCCATGGTTGGCTAATGTTTGTAACCGGTACAGACCTTCTCTGGCATGTCTCTCCCAGGATACAACAACCCAACAAATGTCGTATGCCTAGAACAACATCTACACAAAGTGTTCAAGCCCAAAGCTCCACCAAAAAGAACACCATTCTTTGCCAAAAACCTCTCTGCTTTTTAGTATATAAGAATGCTTGCAATTGTTGGATTTTTTGTGTGTTTTTGTTGTAATTTGTATTGGGTCTGAGAAGACTCAAGTAAAAGAGGACCATTAAAATTTTCATTATATATTTGAACTCTCCAATGGAATTTTGACACATCATATTTTATTTAAATGCTAGTATATATAATTCCATTATAAAAACACAACATAATAAATGCGTAATGGTAGAATTTGCTTTTCTATATAAAAATATTCATAATAAATGACAATTAATAACTACAATAATTATAAAATTTTATATTTACCCAATAAAAAAAAATCTAGTAATTGCAAGCATTTTTATACACTAAAAAATAGATATGTATTGACTCAAGAAATGTCCTCTTCTACTTGAGTCTTCTCAAAGTCAATTAAACCTTTGATGGATTTTTTGTTTGTTTTCATTGTAACTTGTATCTAGCCCAATATTTGAGTCAATACATATTAATCCATTAATCACCACAATTAAAAAGAATAAAATAATCTATCTTCTTTTCAATGTGGGATTAAACATTTTCACTAACTGCTCATCTTCCATATTCACTCTTACATCTTTACATTTATGTTGTAATATTTATTCGTTTTAATTAAATAATATTAAAATGCTCCAACATATTTAAATATAGAATAAAATAATTTGAAGTCAGTTGTAAAATATAGTATATTAAAATAATGAAAAGTAGAATTTTGAGGCCTTAAAAAAATAAGTGGCAAAATGTTATGAAATCAACTGAAAGTCAAACATTTTTAATTTTATATATTACAAGTTATTAATCTGTGCAATGCACAAAAAAATTTAACAAAATATAATTTTTTATTATTATTGTTCTAAAATATATATATGATTTATTTTAATCTCTTTTATTTTTTATTTCTAATATGAAATTTCTTAATAATGGAAATTATTTATAGTCTTTTATTTATTGTCTGAATATAAAATTTACAAATTACGGTAGATATTAATAGGTAATTATGGTAGTTATAATAGTCTTTATTTTAATCGTGTAAGTATTTTTATTAAGGTTTTTTTTTATATATATAAAATGATTTAAAATTTATTAAAAATATAAGGACATGTAAAGTTGTAACGCTTCCAAAAGTGAGTCCAAATCTTCTGTATCATTCTCTCTGCTCCACACAAATAAAAATTTAACACATGTCTACCTATTTAATTAGATGCTAATTTTTTGCCTTTTTATATTCCAAACTTTCAGTTTCCTAAAAAATTAGAACAAAAAACCAACACATGTTCACCGGCCACCATCATCGGTCCACCACCAACTTCGCCGGCTCCACTTAAAAGAGATCACCAACATTGTCATCGGCCATCCACTACTATCGCCAGGTCCACACCTCAGCGCGCTAGCCAGTTACCAGAAAAAAAACAAAAAACAAAAAACAAAAAAAAAACAAAAAACAAAAAAAACAAAAACCAACACATCTTCATCGGTCACCACCAACAAACAATCCATCAAAAATTTACCAGATACTCAACCCCAAATTGGTACAAGTCAGTGCGTAACCTTTTGTCCGTACTTTGATTACCACAATTAATCAATCAGCACACAGAAACTGAAAACTTTCAAGAATAGAAAGCCACGAAGCACCATGCCACACAACAGAATAAACACAACAAAACCATGTGTTGGTGTGGACCTAAGGTAGCCACTAAGGTGGACCTAAGTTAGTCACTAAGAGCATCAGCAGTGGGGCTTGTATATGCCAAAAGTTAGGAACATTTGGCATTTAAGCCCCAAAATTACTCAACAATTGGAAGGCCATATTGCATATGCCAAATTTTTTTTGAGATTTTGCTACAGCACCATCTCAAATGTAAAATAGTATTGTAGCTAAATGGTATAAAAAAAAAAAAAATTTTTAATGCTTCCTCTCATTAAAATAATTTAACCGGCAATTTCTCTTTCCTCAGCTCATTTTTTCTGTTTCTTTTCTCTCTCTTGCTTCTCTCTCTTTCTTTTTGCTCTCTCTTCTTCTTCTTGCTCTCTAATTCTTCTCAATTTCTTCACTCTCTTCGGCAACTCTCTAATCGGCGTTGGGTTTTTAAATCGGCGATGGGTTTCTAGATCGGTGGTGGGTCTCTGTGTTTTTCCTTCTCCGGCAACTCTCTCTCTCTTTCATTTTTCCTTCTCTACGTGGGTCAACAAAATCAACTTCCTTCAAGCTTCCCAACGGCGAATCCGTTTCCTTCGAGCTTCGGCGGTGGTGGGTTTGGTTTTTGACCGTGGGTTGCTGTGTTTTTTTTTTTTTTATTGGTGGTGTTGATGGGCGGATAGGGTGGTGGTGGTGGTATTGATGGTCGGAGGGCAGTAGGTGCAGCAGCGTGGTTCTTGTCTTTTCTCAGGGTTTTTTTTTTTTTTTTTTTTTTTTTTTTTTTTTTTTTGTGTGGTGTTGATGGGCGGATTGGAGGGTGGTGGTGGTGTTGATGGTCGAAGGGCAGTAGGTGCAGCGGTGTGGTTCTGGTATTTTCTCTGGGTTTTTTTTTTTTTTTTTTTTTTTTTTATGTGTGGTGTTGATGGGCGGATAGGGTGGTGGTGGTTATGTTGATGGTCGGAGGGCAGTAGGTGCAGCGGCATGGATCTGGTCTTTTCTCTGGGTTCTTCTATTTTTTTTTTTTTTTTTTTACGGTAGTTTATGGGTTGCCGGTGGTGGTGGTGGTGGTGTGCAGCGGTGGTGGTGATTGTGGTTCTTGGACAGAAGGAAAGAGAGAGAAAGAATAAATAATGTATAAATAGTATGTTGTATTGGATAATGTTAATTGTGAAATATATTATTTTATTGCGTAAAAATATTATTTTAATGAGTAGGATTGGGAAATAAAAGTTGGGATGTTGGAGAATTGTGAAATTGTATTGTATAATTGATAAAGTGACTTTTTTAGATGGTAAAATAAGATGAGATATAGAAACCGGATGTGGATGCTCTAAGGTAAATGCTCTAAGCAGCATACGAAACATGGCAGCCACTAAGGTAAGCCTGAAGCTTTTGATTGACAAAAGGAGACACCAAGTGCTCTTCGCTGAAGCAGGCAAGGAATTGATTGATTTCCTTATTACTATTCTCGCTCTGCTGGTTGGACCAGTGATAGTGGCCGGTAAACATGTGTTTGTTTTTTGTTTTAATTTTTTATAGGAAACTGAAATTTTGGAATATAAAAAGCCAAAAATTAGCATCTAATTAAATAAGTGGACATATGTCAAATTTTTATTTGTAGAGCATAGAGTAGAGTAGGGAGAGTGGTACAGAAGATTTGGACTCACCAAAAGTTATGTGGTAAAATATTATGAAGCTAACCAAAAGTCAAACAACTTCAATTATATATATATATATATATATATATTTTAATATTATTATTACTAGTCAATAACTTCTATAATGCACAATAAAGTTTATTTAATTTTTTTATAAATACAATAAAATTTCAACCTTTGATTCTCACTCTGTAATAATTGCTCTTTATTTTCAATATAATTGAATTGGAACCCATGTGAAAGTTCAACAATTTTTTTTATTGGGTAAATATAAAATTTTATAATTATGGTAGTTATTAATTGTCATTTATTATGAATATTTTTATATAGAAAAGCATATTCTACCATTAGGCATTTATTATGTTATGTTTTTATAATGGAATTATATATACTACCATTTAAATAAAATATGATGTGTCAAAATTCTCTTGGAGAGTTCAAATTTATAATGAAAATTTTAAATTTAATTATATATATATATATATATATATATATATAAAACTAAAGACATTTAATTTTTGTTAACAACTTTTTTATATTCTTGTGGGGTTAGAGAATCTGGTAACCCTGGCCCACTTCGTACCAAGCCCAAGGCTCATGCCGAGGATGAAGAAACGCCCAAGAACGGAGTGTGAAAGTCTCAAATTGCCCAGGAGCCTTGCCGAGGACAACCATGTCCTTGGCAAACCGAGACCATGGGAGGAGGAAGTAAGGGCTCCACCAAAAGCAACCTTCCCGAGCGTCTAAAGAGAAGGAGCAAGTTCAACATATCAGGCATGGAGGCATGGTGGAGGAGCAAGTCTAAGATGAACTGTCACTTCCACATTAAATGTCCACAACTAACGTTCTAGCCGCATTAATGAGGAAATGACCCATGAACAGTGCAGTCTTGACTGCCGCAGCCCACAGAAAGAATAGAAAGGCGGCTGATGGGACAAGTACTCAAGTAGTGACCTGCTTGATCGACAAATGTAGGGCTAAGATCAACTGAAAGGGGGTATATAATGTAAGGAATCCCTCTTGAAAGAGGGACGGGAAAAAGAAGGAGAAAATTAGAAGTATTGAACATTGTAACAACCTGTAAGAACAAAAAAGTTTTTGTAGCCAATCACTAAAGAAAGAGTAAGAACCTCAAGCTTCCAAGAGGAGGGTCGAGGAACATCATTGTACGTTTGAATCCATGTCCATGCTGTTCAATCCATATTTTGCCATGCATAGCAATCGTATCCCTCACTAGGGCCTAGTTCTTGAACCCGCTTTCTACAAATTCATTGTATTGGGTTAGTTGGGCTTGAGTCCACTCACTCAACAGTAGAAGTGCTCAAACCCAGTCCTTACAATTGGCGTCGTCTGTGGGAAGGACTCGTGTGTTAGTAAGAGCAACGACCAAGCATGGCAGGATCAGGCCTTTATCAAGCAGGCTCCCATCAGCCCGAACCGGTCAAATCCCAGCATCGGGGTGACTTCACCGACCCTGAGCGCGGTCGAAAAGAAGAGAATGGAAGGTTTCGAGAAGGAAGTGTGCACACCACTCAAACCAACAAAAGCTACTCGCGTGGGGACAGTTATGTGCCCCAGAGGCAACACAACAACCGGGCTACCCAGCCGAAAGAGGATAGGAGTCGCATGACCCAGGGGCAGAACGACGAGTAGGGCATGCAGCGAGAGATAGATGACTTAAAGAGGAGGCTGCGCCATGCACCACGAAGGCAACCTCGGCCTAGCCCTGACCTGCCCTCTGACGATGAAAACGACGATGACTACAGACAAAGGTCGAGAACTCCTTCAAGTGAGACCTTCTTTCATGACAAAGAGCACCACCGGGAGCGTAAACGTAGGAGCCCATCTCCTAGGGGCTTAGGGTACGATGCCATGAGGTGGGCACTGGACCAACTTTCCATGTCACCTTTCACGTGTCACATTGAGGGGGCTACCCTCCCTCGGCAATTCTAGCAGCCAACTTTCTCCCTTTACAACAGTAAAACGGACCTTGTGGAGCATGTGAGCCAGTTTAACCAGAGGATGGCTGTCCACTCCAAGAACGAGGCGTTGATGTGCAAAGTTTTCCCCTCTAGCTTAGGTCCAATGGCGATGAGGTGGTTCAATGGCTTAAATACGAATTCCATAAATTCGTATAGACAGCTGACCTAGGCCTTCGGCTCTCGCTTCGTTATGAATAGCGTAGCCCCACGGCCCTTGAACACACTACTGTCTCCGTCCATGCACGATGGAGAGACCTTAGAGGCCTACTCGGGCCGATATTGGGAGATGTACGATGAACTGGAGGGCAATTTTGATGACGTGGCCATCAGTAACTTCAAAAATGGCCCCCCGAATGGACACGGCCTAAGGAAGTCTTTGACCGGAAAGCCTACCACCAATATACGCCAACTGATGGATCGAATTGACAAGTACAAAAGAGTAGAGGAAGACCAGCTGCAGGGTGGCGGAAAGGAAAAGGCTACCCCTCAGGAGAGGAGGGATTTCAGGCTGGATCGATACAACAACACTCGCCCGATGAGGGACTTCGCAGGGCAATCTGGAACAGCTGACACGCAGGCGGTCCATGCCATATTCTGAGAGCCCATACACAGGGTATTGGCAAAAATTGAAAGGCTTTAGGTGGCCGAATAAGATGGTGGAGGAATCGACGAAGCACAACCGGAACCTTTACTGCCAATACCACAGGGACCACGGATATACCACAGAGAACTGCAGGAATCTCCGAAGCTATCTGGACCAATTGGTCCGAGAAGGAAAGCTGAAACACCTCCTACATCACCCCGGTGACCATCCAGGCCAGACCGATCAGGAGCCGAGGAGAGATAATGCCCTAAGGGCACCTGCAGGAACGATCAATGTAAACTTGGTAGCACCAGGAAGAACAGGCACGCTCCCTTCGCGAGGGTTGTCTGCAGCCCAAAGGCCTGCCGAGGAGTCCCAGCCAGAGCCGAAGAGGGATAGAAGAAATTTTCACCCAACCTTGAGCTTTTCAGAGGAAGACAAGATCGGAACCACCCAGCCCCATGATGATGCTCTGGTGATCACCCTTAGAATTGGGGACTACGATGTGAGGAGGGTGATGGTCGATGATGGCAGTACAGCCGAGGTCATCTACCCAGACCTATACAAGGGGCTAGGGTTGAAACCGGAGGACTTGACACCCTATAGCTCTCCCTTGATGAGCTTCAACGGGAAGCTTGTTGTCCCAAAGGGCATGATTAGATTGCCCATCCAAACCGGCCCAGAGGTGGTGAAGGTGAACTTTATAATGGTGGACACCTACTCCCCCTATACAGCCATCGTAGAAAGGCTCTCGCTTCACACCTTGGGAGTTGTTGCCTCTTCCTTGTACCAAAAGGTGAAATTCCCGTCAGGGGATCAAGTTCTCGAAATCCGTGGTTGCCAACCCACAACAAGGCAATGCATGGTGGCTGCCATATCACATCGACTTGATGCACAGCCCTCGGCCGCTGTCAAAGAGAGCTTATAGTAATGAAAGATCCCCGCGGCGCTTCCTAACGCAGTTGCCGAGGAAGCAAAATGCGAGGACCTAGTGGAAGTGGTGATTGGCGACGACCCAGAGAAGTTTTTTCGGGTCGAGGCTCAGCTGCCTCCCAAAGAGAAGGAGGAACTAATTGAGTTCCTCAAGAGTAATATTGACGTGTTTGCATGGGATGCTTGTGATGCCCTAGGGATCGATCCGTCCTTTATCTGTCACCATCTCAATGTCAATCCATCCACAATTCCCAAGAAGCAGTCACCCCGGCGCCCATCGAGAGAGCACGCTAATGCGATTAGAGAAGAGGTGAATAAGCTTAAGCGTGCAGGGGCCATCAAAGAGGTTTTTTACCCCGAGTGGTTGACCAACACTGTGGTGGTCAAGAAGAAAAGCGAAAAGTGGAGGGTCTGTGTGAACTTCACTGACCTGAATAGGGCATGTCCAAAAGACCTGTTCCCCATGTCTCGGATAGATCAGCTAGTGGATGCAACTACGGGCCATCCTCGGATGAGCTTCCTAGACGCCTTTCAAGGCTATCATCAAATACCACTAGCCTTTGAGGATCAGGAGAAGACAACCTTCGTGACGCCTATCAGGAACTACCATTACAAAGTAATGCCGTTCAGGCTGAAGAATGCAGGGTCCACCTATCAGAGGATGATGACGAGGATGTTCGAGCCGATGCTAGGCAAGAGCATCGAAGTCTACGTTAATGACATGGTGGTGAAAAGTAAAGCGGTGTCCAAGCATTTAGGAGACCTCGGATGCACCTTTGATGTCTTGAGGAAGCATAAGCTGCGCTTAAACGCTTCCAAATACTCGTTTGGCGTGGGATCCGGCAAGTTTTTAGGGTACCTCATTACCCACAGAGGAATCGAGGTCGATCCTGACCAAATCAAGGCCATTTATAATCTAAAACTTCCGCAGAACCCCAAGGAGGTCCAAAAGCTTACTAGAATGATCACGGCCCTAAATCGATTCATTTCCAGGTCGGCTGACAGGTGCAGGCCCTTCTATCTCCTGATCAATAAGTGGAAGGGATTCGAATGGTCCGAGGATTGTGTTGCGGCCTTCCAACAACTCAAGGAATACTTGTCCCGGCCACATATTATGTCCAATCTTGAGGCCGACAAAGTCTTATACGCATACATCGCTGTGGCACTTCACGCTGTGAGCCTAGTACTGATTCAGGAAGACAATAGCATCCAAAACCCAGTCTATTACATTAGCAAGTCATTACATGAAGCTGAGGTCAGATACCTACCCTTGGAGAAAGTCATACTAGTTGTGGTCCACGCCACACGAAAGCTCCCCCATTATTTCCAGGCTCACACAGTGGTTGTCCTAACCCAACTACCCTTGAAGTCCGTACTTCGGACCACTGATTACACAGGAAGGATCGCCAAGTGGAACACAATTCTGGAGGCTTTTGACGTCAAATACATGCCTCGGACCGCCATAAAAGGCTAGGTCCTGGCCGATTTGGTGGTCGAATTCGCTGAACCACCAATATAGATGGAAGCCGAGAAGGGAAGCATGGGCGAAAAACCAGTTGGGGCAGTCTCCATCTCGGGGTCATCATGCTGGAAGGTATACGTTGATGGCGCGACAAATTAAAGGGGGTCTGGAGTGGGGCCAGTCTTAGTATCCCCTGAAGAGCACGTCATAGAAAAATCCTTGAAACTCGGGTTCTCGGCCACAAACAACAAAGCCGAGTATGAAGCATTGTTGGAAGGGATGGTCATGGTGCAGAAGATAGGAGAAAAGTTGGGGGAGATGTTCTCGGATTCGAGATTGGCGGTAGGCCAGGTAGAAGGAGAGCTAGAGGCCAGAGATTCGAGAATGCAAGAGTACTTGAGCCAGATCAAGCGGTTGCAGTCGAAATTTAATCTTTTCAGCTTGTCTCATATCCTCAGGAGTGGAAACACCCATGCCAATTCATTAGCCGCACTTGCCACTTCCTCGGCAGGGGATCTGCCTCGAATCATACTTGTGGAGCATTTGGAAAGAGCGAGTGAGGTGGTAAAGGGCACGGTCCGCATCCATCAAGTTGGGGTGGGTCCTAGCTGGATGGACCCCATCGTGAGATTCCTCAAAGATGATGTTCTGCCTGAGGAGAAGTCAGAGGCTGAAAAGATACGAAGGAATGCTTCTCGATTCTGGTTGTCCAAGGACCACAAGTTGTATAGGCGCTCATACTCTAGACCATACCTACTGTGTATTTACTCCGAAGCATCAAAGTTACTACTCAAAGAGCTGCACGAGGGAATATGTGGGAGCCACACAGGAGGAAGATCACTGTCTCACCGAGCCGTCACACAAGGATATTGGTGGCCAGGAATACAGAAGGAGGCCTTGGAGTATGTCAAGAAGTGTGACTAATGCCAAAGGTTCGCCCTAAATATTCATCAGCCTAGCAGGGTTCTCAACCCTTTGTTTGTCCAGCCCATGGCCGCTGTTTGCCCAGTGGGGCCTGAACATCGTAGGCCCTTTCCCTAAAGCACCAGGGAATAAGAGGTATCTGTTGGTTGCGACAGATTACTTCACTAAGTGGGTCGAAGCCGAGTCATTGGCCAACATTAGGGATATGGATGCTAAGAAATTCCTTCGGAGAAACATTGTCACGTGATTCGGGGTCCCTCACACCCTCATTTCAGATAACGGACTCCAATTTAATAGCAAGGCCTTCAGAAGATACTATTGTGAACTTGGGATCACAAACAGGTACTTAACCCTAGCCTACCCTTAGGGAAATGGGCAGGCTGAGGCTATCAACAAGGTCATCGACAACGGGTTTAAAAAAAGACTAGATGACGCCTAGGGAAGATGGGTAGAAGAGCTGCCCCACGTTCTTTGGACATACCGGACTACGCCACGGCGGTCAACGGGGGAGACACCTTTTGCTATGACTTACGGGGCCGAGGCCATTATCCCTCTGGAGGTAAACTTCCCAACGCTAAGGACGAGCTCTTTCTCTCCAGGCAGTAATGACGAACTACTAGGGAAGAGCCTAGATCTGGTTGATGAACGAAGGGTGGGGGCAATGATTCAGCTGGTCTATTACCACCAAAACCTCAAGCAGGGATAAAACGCCAATGTGAAGCTAAGACCACTAGCACCGGGGGACTTAGTGTTGAGAAAAGTTGTGGGGGCAGCCAAGAATCCTTCCTGGGGGAAGCTGGGGCCCAACTGGGAGGGACCATATCGAATTACCTCAGTAGCAGGGATAGGCGCATACTACTTAGAAGACCTAGATGAAAAACTTGTACCTCGCCCGTGGAATGTAAACAACCTGAGAAGGTATTACTATTAATGAAAACGCCCCTTTTTAATTCGAATTTTATGTCTATTATGATTATGCACCCTGTATCTTGGCGGCCATCTGGGTACTAGACTGAACCAAGGTCTTGCATGGTCCTCGGACTTAAGCCTATGGGAAAGCTAACTACTTCAAGAAGAACCTGAGTACTAGACTGAACCAAGGTCTTGCATGGTCCCAGGACTCAAATCTATGGGGAAACTAGCTACTTACAGGAGAATCTAAGTGTTAGACAGAACCAAGGCCTTGTATGGTCCTTGGGTTCAAACCTATGGGGAAACTAGCTACCCAGAGAAGAACCTAAGGGTTCGGCAGCACCAGAGTCCAGCATGGCCCTCGGACTCAGGTCCCTAGAGGGACTGACCGTGTTCAGCAAAGGAGTAAACAAACACAAGCCCATGAGCATCACTTATAGCATTCTGAGGCACATCGAACCTAACCTCTTAGCATAGTCAGTAACTAATGGCTTTCCTAAGCATTTTTTACTGTTTACAATGTCTAATTCATGTGACGTAGAACCAATATTGTGGAGTTATTCCCTCAGTAATCAATCTGGCAAAAATAGGATGTGGTATTAAGATGGCTCAATTATCGTCCAAATTTCAAGTGGGGACTGTCACTATGGGCTTTACGTTTTTTCAATTACCGATGTAGAATGAACAACATGCGAAGCTTCCGAGATTGTGAAACTTATGGTTAAAACATAGGTTATATAAATAGCCAAACTCATTGCAATAACAATAAACACCAAGTAAAAAAAAAAAAAAAAGGGATTCATTCATTTAACTTAGAGCGTAGCATTACAGCGGTTAAGAGGAACAAAAACAACCAAAACAAAAAAGAAGAAAACTAACTAAAACTAAGCATAAAGACTGCCTCTTTCTTCAACTTGAGCTTCACTTCCCCTTGGGAGGTTATCCAGAGGTATCATCGAGATCCTCAGAGCTCTGATCTAGGGGAACAGCCTGCAAAGGCACCACCTTGAGAGCTGTCTCCTTGGCTGGAGGGGCAACTTTGGGGAGGTCCCCCTCAGCAAGAAGAACCTGGGAGTCGGCAGGAGGGACTTGAGGATCAACAGAGGGCTTCACCACGTCCCCAAGTGCTTCCAGGTTACCAGTTTCTCCTTCCTCTGGCACCCCTTGATGCTCGGCCTCCTCAGCAGGCCTACCAGTCGAAGTGGGATCCTTGGCAACATTGACCTGATCCCCATCTGCCGCTTTGGGAGCGTTGTCGGCTTCAGAAGTAACAGAGGTAGCCTTTCAAATAGCAAGAGGATAGTACACTCTCGGCCCTCCTAAGCTTAGACGAGGCCTCGACCCCAGCTTGGTTGAGGGCCTCACTCCAAGTCTCAGAGCAGTAGCTTCTGCACACCTCAGGGACTTGAGCCTTGAGGGTAGCCTCAGTCTCGGCCACTCCCTCAGTAAAGGCCTCTTCCTTCGCTCGCTCTTTGGAGATCTCAGCCTCTATCCTCGCGGACTTAGCCTCTACTTTGGCCCTCAAAGCCTCATCCCTGGCATGCTCGTCAACACCCTTAGCCCCCAATACCTCGGCCAACTTTTGCCTTAGATTAGTGATGTTCTCCTTAGCAATGTTCAGTTGGCCCTCAGCATCTAGAAGGCGCCTCGTCTGGTCGGTGGCCTGTTTCTGAGTGTCAACTAAGCCTGACACCGCACTATCCCTATCCTTCATCACCTCCTTTAGATCCTCCCTTACCTTCTTGAGGTCAGACTCAGAGTTCTTAAGGGTCCGTGTGGCCTCCAGGTGCTTGTCGCGTTCTTGATCCATGGTCTTGCTCTGTTTATTGGCCTCCTCTTCTAGCCTGTAAGTTGCCTGGACAGCCTGCAAATTGAAGCAAAACGAAAAATAAGTTGGGAACTGAAGAATAAGAGTCAACGAAGCCTCAAGTGTCGGATGTCTTACCATGCCTAAGTACCTTTTCAAGCTAAAGATGACCTCACGGCTCCTCAGGTCCTCCAACTGGGCCATATCGGCGGGGAGTAGCAGAGACCTCCCCAGCGCATCAGCCACATATGTACCCTCACCCTCTCTGAAATCCCTGAGGGAAGCGGTATCCATCAAGGGCTCCCTATGTAGCATTGGGGCAGGGGGCCAAGCCTGGGCCTCGGGCTACACAGCCGCCTCTCTTCCTTGGCCCTGGTGCCCTATCTTTTGCTGCTTAGGGGGCCGCTGAGACTCATCCTCCTCCTGGGAAGAACGAGTGTTGTCGGCTCCCATAGGCCTTTTGCCCTTAGGGCCCTTCTTCTGCTGGGGATCAGAAGGCTCTGGCCTTGGTGGCAAACTCGGCTGAGGTGGAGGAGGCGGAAGCTTGGATGGGAAGAGGACGACCTGGTCTGAACAGGTTAAGACTTGGGTAGCGGGGGTGGAAGCTTGGATTGGGACTTTCCTGGCTCGTCCCTCCCCGGCTGACCCTCAAGCAGGTCAAGTAGACTGGTCTGGGGTTGCCTGTTAAAGCCTATTTCGGCCTGGGGAGAAGTCCTTGCACAGAGGAGGTCCGCCTCGGTTAGGGTAGGATCGCCCAAGTCACCAGAGAGATCCTCGGCCAGGTGGACTTGGTCAAATGCGCTAAATTCGTCCTCGGAGGGACCCAAATCAGCAACTTCTTCCTCTTCTCCTAGCTCTTCTTCCTCGGCCTCCGCAGCGTGGGCAAAGGTAAAAGGGCCTACTGACGAAGTACCTTCCGACGCAAGAGACCCCTCAGAAAACAAAAAACCCTGCTCAACTACGGTTATACTCCGAAGCCGAGGATCTTTGGCTCTGATCACGTGCTTCGGAGCCGGGAATGACTTCTAGAGCGGCTTGTACCCAAGGATCTTGTGGGCGGCTTTAACTTGGTTGTCAGCCTCGTTTACAAAGATCTTCGCCCTGAGGACCTTTTCCAGGTCCTCCCTGTTGACCAGGTTAAAATGACGCTCAAAGGCGTGCGGATCTGCAGAAAAGAAAACGTGTTCCTGTCAGTAACCAAACAAAGCAAACCTACAACCAAAAAGACTAGACTCTTTCCCACTCAAAGTACCCCACCTGATGTCCCCTCCTTTATCAGACAATAAAGGTCATCGTGCTACTCTCCAAACACGATGAGAAAGTCTTTTTCAACCCCTTGCTGGACTCAGGAAGGCACTGGATAAGCCGAACCTTATCGTCCCTAGTCTTCATGTAATAAGACTTACCCTTCAGCTTTTGGAGGTTGTAGCACCAGTTTATATCATGATGGGTTAACCTCAACCCCATCTGCTCATTCAAGGCGTCCACACAACCCAGGATTCTGAACACGTTGGTGGTGCACTGTGTGGGGGCCAACCTAAAGTACCTAAGGTAACCCCTTGTTACTGGCCCCATGGGGATTCTTATACCGCCCTCCAGGAATGCGATTATGGGAATCACAACCTCACCCTCCTCCCTCCGAATGTGCCATTCCCCTTCCGCACAATACCTCAAGCCCACATTACTGGGTATCCTATAATCGGCGATGAATTTCTCCATCGCCTCTTCAGACTTAACTAACTCTTGAATCTACCCATCCTTAACAATGGCTAAGAGACTCAAGAAAGGGCGAAGGAAAGAAAAGACTCAGAGAGGAAGTTTGAATTAGAGAGAGAAAACAAGACTTACAGAAATGAGGAAAAGCTCTTCGAACAAGCTTTTTGTGCTGAAAAAGGCGTGAGTGTAGTTGGAGATCTGACCGAATTCAATGAACGTGCGCAAGAACTTTTTAGTGCAAAAGTAAAGAGGCTGATCGGATCAAATGAGTTTTTATACCCCCAATTAAAGATCACCATGCAAGTTTCCCCGCCCATAAAACTGGGAGAAGCCTAGCCGTTGGATTGGCATCACGCCGTTGAAAATGTGAAGCACAGAGCCGCCAGAATTAAATGAGGGCACGCTTCGTGTACTAAAGCGCCAAGAACGTGCCTTGGGAAGGCGAAAAGACTGGCACTAACGGAGGATAAGACGTGACAAGCCATCACGACGACCCGAGGATGTCAAAATCCTCCTCTCCGTCCGAGGACCCGGACCGCAGGATTTTGAAGGGCTATTGTGGGGTCAGAGAATCTAGTAACCTTGGCCCACTTCGTACCAAGCCCAAGGCCCATGCCAAGGATGAAGAAACGCCTGAGGACAGAGTGTGAAAGTCCCAAATTGCCCAGAAGCCTCGGCAAACCGAGACCACGGGAGGAGGAAGTAAGGGCTCCACCAAAAGCAGTCTTCCCGAGCATCTAAAGAGAAGGAGCAAGTTCAACATATCAGCCATGGAGGCATGGTGGAGGAGCAAGTCTAAGATGAACTGTCACCTCCACATTAAATGCCCACAACTAACGTTCTACCCGCATTAATGAGGAAATGACCCATGAACAGTGCAGTCTTGGCTGCCGTAACCCACAGAAAGAATGGGAAGGTGGCTGATGGGACAAGCACTCAAGTAGTGACCTGCTTGATCGACAAATGTAGGGCTAAGATCAACTGAAATAGGGTATATAATGTAAGTAATCACTCTTGAAAGAGGGACGGGAAAAAGAATAAGAAAATTATAAGTATTGAACATTGCAACAACCTATAAGAACAGAAAAGCTTTTGTAGCTAATCACTAAAGAAATAGTAAGAACCTCAAGCTTCCAAGAGAAGGGTCGAGGAACATCATTGTACGTTTCAATCTATGTTCACTAAGGCCTAGTTCTTGAACCCGCTCTCTACAAATTCATTGTATTGGGCTAGCTGGACTTGAGTCCACTCACTCAACAGTAGAAGTGTTCAAACTCAGTCCCTGCAATTCTCTAAATTGATATCAATTTTTTTTTGAAAAATCATCCATTAAAAAAATTCTCTAAGAATATTCCTCAAATGATTACCCTTTTATATATATTAGATATATTGATAAATTATAGATATAGATAACTTTTATAATTTATTATTTATTTTATTAAAAGCATTAATAAAATATATTAAATGTTCTCTCATAAAATTAAAATATAGTACGATGATAATGGAAAAAATAAGTGAAGACAGAAGACTGATACTGTGGGAAGATATGGGTCATGTTTTTTTTTTTTTTTTTTTGATGGGATGGGTCATGTTTTTTATAAAACATGGACAAAGCTTACTTGTAATAGAAGTATAGAATAAATGAATAAAAGAGAGAGTGGGGAAGGTAATAAAGCAAAGTCAAAGTCAAAAAAATGTGTAATTAAAGGTCACAAAAAAGTATCTCATTTCACATTTGATCAAATTAAAGGAGATAAAAAGGTGATTAAATTGGGGCAGAGAAATTTAGGTCAAGAAAGTCAACCTTTTTGGGCGACAGGAAATTGGTAGTTGTACTTTAACCTAAAGTCTTCGATTCCTTAACTCACTTTAAATCTTTTGGTATATAATTCGAAAAGTTTAGAGTGACGGTGAGATATTCTTACCATGCACTTCACGGGCTCAACTCAGACTTCAAGTTGATTGGGCACGAAAAGAAATGAACATATTTATCAAAAAAAAAAAAAGAGAAAAAGTCTATAAACACAATAAAATTGACCAAAATTTTTATATTAATTGATGTAAAATTTTATATTAATTGATGTAGTAAATTGTTAATAATAAATAAAAATAATAATGTTAATAGTAAATTTAAAAATTAGTTAAAACTTATTAACTCAATTGTAGTATTTTTTTTTTTTTTTTTTTTTTTTTTACATGTAGCATTATTCTAAAGGATTAGGCTTAGGGTCGGTTTGGTTTGCATGTCCACGTCCACGTCAAGATACGCGTTTTCAACTTTTTGTTTTTTTTTTTTTTAACCAGCGCCTATTGCACTGTTCATTGGACATGAACAGTGCTATCAGGCATATGAACAGTACTTTTAAGCATGAATAGTAATTTTTTATTGTTTTTAATTTTTATTTTTCAGCAAAATAAGTGGTATCCAAACGTACACTTAGAGTGTTTGAATTATATTATTGTACCAGTACCATACAATTACTATCTCTACGTGAGATGTAAAAGTTAATAGAGTAAAAAAAAAAAAAAAGATTTAGAAAAAAAAATTTACCTTATTAATTTTGATACATCACTTGAGGTGGTAATTGCACGATACAATAATCCTAATTATTGCACCAAATTTCAATTTGTCTTCTTTTTGCATAGAAAATTCAACAATGTCGTTGGAATATAAGGTTTTTGACAACAATATGAACTAGCAGTCTAGCAAATTGGAAGGAAAAAAAAAAGATTAATGTAGAAACTGTTTTATTATGATTTAAACCAAAAATCAATTTAAAAGACATATTATTATTAGAAAATTCTAGGTATTCCCAGAGTACGGAAAACTTGTGCTACATCCTTTTACATTCGTGGTATATCCAACTATGATTTTAATAAGTGAACTGCATTATGAATGTGAGAGAAAAAAATACTACTATTTATACTCTAAGAATACCTAATAACTACTCATTACTATTAGACTAGATAAATATTACCCACCTTTAGAGAATGCATCAAAATAAGATTATATAAACCATACCAATTTCTACCTTCAAGCGCATTATATATATATATATATGTGGGGCCCAATAATCTGGTAGCCCAGCCCACTACGTTCCTGGGCCGAAGGCCCGAGCCAAGGAGACAATCCAAGTCCGAGGACGACCTCATCATCGGACGTCCGAGGGTTTAAAGGATAGGCTCGAACCAAACGGTCACCTCAGCATTAAACACACCTGACAATCATCCTTGCCGCATTAATGAGGAAGGGACCTCCACCAGTATCACCTTGGAGGCTGTGACTCCCAAAGAGACTGGGAGGGCGGCTGATGGGACAAGCATCTAATAAAAGGGCCTAATCGCTCAACACATGGAGGGCTAGGATCAATTGTAAGAGGGATATATAATGTAAAGGAATCGCTCCTATTAAGGGAGATTGGGGGGAGAGAGAGGAAGGAGAAAGGAGAGGAGAGAGAAAAAGGGGTAAGAGCCTCCTCGGCCCATGACCGAGGAGCCCATCCCAGATGTAATTTTATCTAAGTCCTTTGTTCTTTAAATAAAAGAGGCCGGAGTCCACGCCACCCGAGCGCCGGCGGGTGCCTAGACCTTCAACCCACTCTCTACAAATTAATTGCGGGGTTCGTTGGGCTTTTGACCCGGGTCCATTGGGCTTGGGCGGCCGAAAAACCCAGCCCCCACAATTGGCGCCGTCTATGGGAAGGATTAGTGCACCGGTGGGCGCAATGGGTGACCATCTGAAGTAACCATTCTATGGAAGATCGACGGTGATGCAAAAAAAAACCATCAAAAAGAAGAACATTGCAGAAAGATAAAAGTTGGAAGACAAGAGATTTATCAGTAAAAAAAAAAGAAGACTTTCTATTATTTCATAAAGAAAAATTTACAGATTACAATCAGAGGCTCAGGCAAGCTTGTTTTACAATTATTCCTACCAACTAGTCCTACAATCAGAGGCCCAGGTGGACCAATCCTAAAACTAGCTAGAGGGAAGTGTCAACCCGTGCTCTTATTGGCATAAAGAGAATGGGAGAACTTGACAATAAGCGGGCTGGAGGGGGCTGGGGCTAGCTCGTTCTAAGGCCCTCAACGACTCCTTTCTCGGAGCGGCGGAGCTTGAACAAAGCGAGGAGCAGATACAGGGGCTCCGGGACGCCCTCCCCATGATGTTCCCTTGATTCTCTCCAACCTCCGCGAGCGTTGGCCGTCGGTGACGGCAACACTCGGGCACTGCCCGTAATGAGAGTTCGCATGTCTCCTCCGTCGGGGGTGCGCTCTGAGGAGGGACGTTAGGTACTTCAACAATATCCCTCCGGGCCACCGTGCATGGCGCCATCGGGGTTACGCCTAGATTCTGCCGCACCAAAAGCCCAGTGGGGGCTGCGGCCACCACGGTTCTTGGCGCGGATGTCCTCACACCCGCCCAAAAACGCCTCATACCAACTGACTC
Source organism: Quercus ilex subsp. ballota (assembly GCA_032727855.1). Classification (NCBI taxonomy): domain Eukaryota; kingdom Viridiplantae; phylum Streptophyta; class Magnoliopsida; order Fagales; family Fagaceae; genus Quercus; species Quercus ilex. The sequence goes on from CM064913.1 coordinate 13,044,848, forward strand.
CGGTCACAACTCCGGCGGGGTTATTAAAGGGGATGGAGAAGCTAGAAAGGTGTGTTCTTTCTGTTTGTGTTGGGTAGCTCATGGAGTATGAGGAAACCATTCCCCTCAGAAGGCCTTATATAGAGGTATAGGGTTGGTGAGAATTAATTCACGCGGAGCCCAAAAAGAGGGTTACCGAAGCGTTGGATAATAATGAAGCCACCAATTCACGAGGCCATTAATGAAGGCGCGTCTCGCGCACTGAAGCGTCAGGCGCGGAATACGAACGGCCAAAGGACGCTTCGCAAATGACAGAGATGAGGGCTCGAGATGGAGATGAGATCAATGCCACGTGCAAGATCATGAGCCTCCCGAAGGAGGAATTGTCCTCAGTAAAGCAAACCGAGGACAAACCCCTACTTCCAGATGCCGAGCGTTAGACAGAACCAAGGCACTGCATGGTCCTCGGACTCAGGCCTATGGGGAAACTAACCGCTCCAGATGCCAAGCGCTAGCCACATACCTTGAAGGCAGCAACTGTACCTAGGTCTTGCATGGTCCTCGGACTCAAGCCTACGGGGAGCTAGCCACATACCTTGAAGGCAGCAACTGTACCTAGGTCTTGCATGGTCCTCGGACTCAAGCCTACGGGGAGCTGGCCACATACCTTGAAGGCAGCAACTGTACCTAGGTCTTGCATGGTCCTCGGACTCAAGCCTACGGGGAGCTAGCCACATACCTTGAAGGCAGCAACTGTACCTAGGTCTTGCATGGTCCTCGGACTCAAGCCTACGGGGAGCTAGCCACATACCTTGAAGGCAGCAACTGTACCTAGGTCTTGCATGGTCCTCGGACTCAAGCCTACGGGGAGCTCGCCACATACCTTGAAGGCAGCAACTGTACCTAGGTCTTGCATGGTCCTCGGACTCAAGCCTACGGGGAGCTAGCCACATACCTTGAAGGCAGCAACTGTACCTAGGTCTTGCATGGTCCTCGGACTCAAGCCTACGGGGAGCTAGCCACATACCTTGAAGGCAGCAACTGTACCTAGGTCTTGCATGGTCCTCGGACTCAAGCCTACGGGGAGCTAGCCACATACCTTGAAGGCAGCAACTGTACCTAGGTCTTGCATGGTCCTCGGACTCAAGCCTACGGGGAGCTAGCCACATACCTTGAAGGCAGCAACTGTACCTAGGTCTTGCATGGTCCTCGGACTCAAGCCTACGGGGAGCTAGCCACATACCTTGAAGGCAGCAACTGTACCTAGGTCTTGCATGGTCCTCGGACTCAAGCCTACGGGGAGCTAGCCACATACCTTGAAGGCAGCAACTGTACCTAGGTCTTGCATGGTCCTCGGACTCAAGCCTACGGGGAGCTAGCCACATACCTTGAAGGCAGCAACTGCACCTAGGTCTTGCATGGTCCTCGGACTCAAGCCTATGGGGAGCTGGCCACTTATCTCGAGGGCGGCAACCGAACCAAAACACTGCATGGCCCTCGGACTCAGGCTAACGGGGAAGCTAAATGCTTGGGATGAACCTAAGTGTTAGGCAGAACCAAGGCTCTGCACGATCCTCGGACTCAGGCTCACGGGGAAACCAACCACCTCAGATGATCCTAAGAGTTAGACAGAACCAAGGCACTGCATGGTCCCAGGACTCAGGCCTATGGGGAAACTAACTCCTTCAGAGGATTCCAGGTGTTGGACAGAACCAAAAGCGCTGCATGATCCCAGGACCCAGACCTATGGAGAAAACTAACTACTTCAGGGAATTCTAAGTGTTAGCCAGAACCCAAAGCACTGTACGGTCCTCGGACTCATGCTTGTGGGGAAGTCAATCACATCAAGGAGAACCTAAGTGTCAACCTAAAGAATTTTCTACCCAGCCCTTAGGGGAAGATGGGCCCACTCAAGCACACATGCCTTCGCTACAACAATTGACGCCGCGACTGGCCACGGTGCAATTAAAGATAAAATTACACAAGTAAAGCAGGAAGGAATAACGTTCAAGAAAGTAAACAACCACAACAAACAGGAAAGAAACAAAGCTCGCGTTTCATTGAGTTCACAAATGTTACATGATGAGAACCACCTTACAGTCACGATACCACAAGAAAAAAGAAGAAAATACAAAAGGCCAGAAAGACAACAGGGTCGGAGGGCCTGCCTCACTCATTTATATTCCTCCACCAACCGGGGGCTGGACCATAGCAGCATCAAGGCTCTCTGAACTTTGGCCAGAGGGGACGGCCCGCGAAGGCGAAGCAAGAATGGTGGCCTCCTCGGCAGGGGGAGCTTCAGCTCCAGCGCCAGACTCCACAGCCTCCCGGGGCGCCTCCCCAACGGGGTCCTCACTTGATTCAGCCACCTTGGAAGGTTCACTTCCTTGGGCGGGCTCAGCCACGGGCTCAGCAGTTGATGTGTCTTCACCCGTAGCAGTGCCGGCTTCCTCCACAGCCTCGACGGCCTCAGTACCACTTGGAGCCGCCTCGCGGATGGCAGGGGGGTAGTACACGTTCTCCTCCTTCCACAGGTCGGATGAGGCCTCGACCCCAGCCTGCCTAAGAGCCTCTCGCCAAACCTCGGCCGAGTAACGCCTGCACAACGCGGGGACTTCAGACCTGAAGGTTGCTGCGGTCTCTTCCATCCCCGTGGTGTAAGCCTCCTCCTCGGCCTCCCTCTTAGTGGCCAAGGCCTCCTCCTTGCCCTGGTCAGCCTCTAACTTGGCCCTAAGGGCCTCGTCTCTCGCCCACTCAGCCGCCTTTTTGTCCGACTCGGCGGCGGCCACCTTTTGGGGTAGATCAGCTAACAACCCCCTTGCAGCCTTCAGCTGCTCCTCCGCCTCAGCCAGGCGCTTTGAGTAATCCTCGGCCTGCTTCTGAAAACCGACGAGGCCGGACAGTGCAGTATCCTGGGCACTGGTCATCGCACTCAGCTCCTCCCGGGCTTTGGACAGATCGGCCTCAGAGTGTTTCAGGACCTGGGTGGCCTCCAGACGTTTCTCGCGCTCTACCTCCATGGCCTTCCCCTGGCTCTGGGCTATGTCCTCCAACCTAAAGGTAGCCTGAACGGCCTGCCCAACAAAACAGACAAATCTTTAGCTGAGACCAAAAAAGCGAAAGAGGAGAGCTACACCTAGTAAAAGTTCCAAATTTTGAGGAGCTTACCATCCCCAAATATCGCTTAAGGCAGAAGAAGACCTCCCTGCTCCTCATAGTCGCCAGTTCTGCCATGTCGGCGGGGAGTAACAGGCACCTTTCAACCGCATCGGCCACGTATGTGCCCTCACCCTCGTTGAAATCTCTGAGGGAAGAGTCTTCCCTCAGCGGCGCCCCACGGAGCATTGGGGCCGGAAGCCAGGCCCTAGGCTCGGGTTGGTCATCAATCTGTTTGTCCGAGCCTCGGGAGCCTATCTTCAGCTGTTTGGAGGGCCGCCGGTCATCACCTTCCTCCCGTGGGGGCTCGGACCTCTCCTCGGCTAGCCTTTTGCCCTTATCCCTCTTCTGCTTGGGATCAGAGGGCTCACGCCTGGAAGGCAGACTCGTCTCGGGCGGAGGGGGAGGAAGCCCTGATTGTGCGGAGGCCGACTTGCCCTGGGCAGAGCGGGTTCTCGGAGGAGGATGAGGGACCTCTGACTTGGATCTCTCTGGCTGGCCTTCAAGCAGTTCAGCCAAGCTAACTTGCGGCTTCTTCTTGTAGCCCATTTTTCGCCGAGAAGAGGACCTGGATGCTGAGAAGTCCGCTTCGGTCAGTTGAGGGTCACCCAAATCTCCTGGAGGATCCTCGGACTGATGAGCTTGATCAAACACGTCAAATTCGTCCTCGGCGGGACCAAAATCAGCAACCTCCACTTCCCTATCAGGGCCTGCTTCGGCGGGCTCCGAGATCCTAGAAAAGGAGGAGGGACCCGCAAGTGTTGCGCCTCCTGATGTGGAGGGCACTTCAGGGAACCGAAACCCGTCCTCGGTCACCGTTATCTGCTGAAGACGAGGATCCTTTGCTCTAATCACGTGCTTCGGCGCCGCAAATACCTTGTGAGCCGGGTCGTATTTCAAAATTTCGTGGGCGGCCCTAACTTGATTATCCGCTGCGTTCACAAAAACCTCCGCCCTCAGCGCCTTCTGCAGGTCTTCCCGGTTGATTAGGCCGAAGTGGCGCGTGAAGGCGTGCGGATCTGCAAAAGGAAACACATCCATATTAGAAACCAAATATGGCAGGAGAATGGGGGGGGGGAGAAAGGATGGAACTGATTAGGGTCCTAGAGCTCTCTCTCTTTCCATTTTTCCACTGCCCACCTGGGGTCCCCTCCGTCGTCGGGCAGTGAAGGCCATCATGCCAGTCTCCAGACACGATGAGAAAATCTTTGTTCAACCCCTTGCTGGACTCAGGGAGACACTGAATGAGCCGGACTCTGTCATCCCTGGTCTTCAGATAGTAGGTTTCGCCCTTCAGGCACTGGAGATTATAACACCAGTTGACGTCATGGTGGGTCAGTCTCAGGCCCATCTTCTCATTTAGGGCATCCACACAGCCCAGAACCCTAAAGACGTTAATGGCGCACTGAGTGGGGGCTAGTCGAAAGTGTATCAGATAGTCCCTCATCACCGGACCCATGGGTATCCTCAGGCCACCTTCGACGAAGGCAACAATGGGAATCACCACCTCACCCTCCTGCCTCAGGAAGCGCCACTCACTCTGCGCACAATACCTCAAGCCCACGTTGGCAGGTATCTTGTAGTCGGCGATGAATTTCTCCATCGCCTCCTCAGTGAAGACATACTTCTTAAAAATACCCATCCCAAACGAAGCCTAGACGAGCTAAGAAGGAGTAAACGAAAAAGAGGCAGAGAGGAAAAAAGGGAAAAAGTTCCAAGGGAGACAGAGTGACTTACAGAAATGTGTAGAAGCTCCTCGGACAAGCTTTTTATGCTGAAGATGTGGACTCTTGGGTGCAAAGATGCAGAAGAACCAAGCTTTCAAATGGGTATTTATACCCTCAAATTAAGGAACAGTACGGTTTTTCCCACTTCTAACTGCTATGCGAATCCCCACCGTTGGATTGACATCCTCCCGTTGAACGTGGGGAGCAAAAAGCCGTCAGGATTTAATGAGGGGCACGTCACGCCCATCAAGGCATTAATAACGCTTCTGAGGCAGGCGAAAAGACTCCAATACCCCCAAAGGGCCGAACCCCAGCGGCACATAATGCACATCCGAGGACATCAAAATCCTCCTCTCCGCCCGAGGAGGCGGACAGCAAAATTTTGAGGGGCTATTGTGGGGCCCAATAATCTGGTAGCCCAGCCCACTACGTTCCTGGGCCGAAGGCCCGAGCCAAGGAGACAATCCAAGTCTGAGGACGACCTCATCATCGGACGTCCGAGGGTTTAAAGGATAGGCTCGAACCAAACGGTCACCTCAGCATTAAACACACCTGACAATCATCCTTGCCGCATTAATGAGGAAGGGACCTCCACCAGTATCACCTTGGAGGCTGTGACTCCCAAAGAGACTGGGAGGGCGGCTGATGGGACAAGCATCTAATAAAAGGGCCTAATCGCTCAACACATGGAGGGCTAGGATCAATTGTAAGGGGGATATATAATGTAAAGGAATCGCTCCTATTAAGGGAGATTGGGGGAGAGAGAGGAAGGAGAAAGGAGAGGAGAGAGAAAAAGGGGTAAGAGCCTCCTCGGCCCATGACCGAGGAGCCCATCCCAGATGTAATTTTATCTAAGTCCTTTGTTCTTTAAATAAAAGAGGCCGGAGTCCACGCCACCCGAGCGCCGGCGGGTGCCTAGACCTTCAACCCACTCTCTACAAATTAATTGCGGGGTTCGTTGGGCTTTTGACCCGGGTCCATTGGGCTTGGGCGGCCGAAAAACCCAGCCCCCACAATATATATATATATAACCTCCAATGAAGTAATTGTCTAATTGAAGTCAAGTCTCTTTCTTACTATCAAAGAGCTTGTGCCTCACTAATGCTAACCAATGGCGTGGACAAGGGGGCATATTATCAAAATCATTTCTTAACCAACAATAAGTGATTTTTTATTGTCCACTTTTTAAATGTTATAAAACATGCATCTTCGTACCCTAATCATAATAAATTGTTATAAAAAATTAAAAATAGGATTAAATCAGGAAAATAATATATTTCAAAAACCTAAAAATTTGGCCCCTTTTAGAATATAAAACAGATTCTTTATATTAGCCACTTTTTGCACTACTTAGTTTTAAAAATAAAAAAATACATGTACTCAAAACTATTAAGAGATCTAGGGTCTAATTCCTGCATATACCAAAAATTGATTTGTGTCTTGATTTGATGATAAAGTGCAAAATTAACAGAAGTGGACATCATAGTTTGAAATTTTATATATAAAAAAAAATTAACAGAGAATAAATATGAAAAGATGCTTATGCATAAAAAAAAAAATTCCTTTGAATGCATCATGCAAGCACACACATGTAATAAAACTAATATTTTATTTTAACATGTCTTGATTTGATGATAAAGTACAAAATTAACAGAAGTAGATACCATAATTTGAAATTCTATAAAAAAAATTAATAGAAAATAATTTTTTTTTGATGAACTAATAGAGAATAAATATGAAAAGATGCTTATGTATAAAAAAAATTCCTTTGAATGCATCATGCATGCATAACATATGTAATAAAACTAATATTTCATTTTAACATGTCCAACTAAACGTGTATTTGGTCAAGCTTAAAACTTCTCCTGTGACAGACAGTTGTATTTTACCCAGTTTAATTAGTATTGTAAACAAAATAGATTTTTTTTTTTTTAAGATACAAAAGAATTTTGTATTATAACTTTTTCTGTTTCTTAATTTATTTAATATTATATTATTTTTATTATTATGAACAAGACCTACTGACAAAAATAACCATGAGCTCGACCTCATGGTAACCCCATCTATATTTTATTTCCTGTTCTTAGAGATTCTCTCATTTTCACAACATTCACTCCTGGGTCTCCACCATAAATACCCCATTCTCACTTCTCCGACTCTCCTTACCTCTCTCCATTAATTTACTCTCTCTCTCTTTCTAAACCCATCATTACCAACTCATCACCAACGCAAATTAAAGTCACAAACCTCTTTCACTATTTTATTTTCCTTTCCCGTCTCTTTTTTCTTTCTTTCTTTCTTGTACATCATTCAAACAATTTTAATATGGTGGTGCCCTCTCCAACCCCACTTGGCACCGAAAAAGTTCGAGCTGTCGACCTTCCTATCATAGACCTTTCGGCACAGAGATCAGAGGTGTCAAAGCTCATTGTTAAGGCGTGTGATAAATTTGGTTTCTTTAAGGTCATCAACCATGGTGTCCCAAATCACATTATAGCTAAACTTGAACATGAGGGTCTTAGTTTCTTTGCCAAACCTGTGCCTGAAAAGCTACGAGCTGGCCCGGCTAATCCCTTTGGCTATGGCTGCAAGACCATTGGTTTAAATGGGGATATGGGAGAGATTGAATATCTTGTACTTAATACTAATCCTCTCTCCATTGCTGAGAGATCCAAAACCATCTCCGATGACCCTTCGAAATTCAGGTATTTAATTAATATCTTTTTCATTCATTCTTTTATGCATTGCAACGGTTGCATGGTGAACAAAAGGTCGGCCTTTAGTCTTGTATGTTGTTAATTTCGGGTGTTATTTCCCTTTGCAATGGTCTCCCAAAAAAAAAAAAAAAAAAAAAAAAAACGGTTGCATGGTTTGCCTTTGTATCTTTCTCAATGTTTTGTAACATATATTTTTTTGTTTCTATATTTTGCACCTATTTTTTATTAGGCCTCAAGTTTTTACCATTTTTATTTTGATTTTTATATTTTTAAATTTGTTGTCATTTTGATCTATACCGACATCATGTCACAATAGGCGGAGCTAAGGGGCGACAAGGGAGCCATTGCCTCCCCTAGTTTTTTTAAGTTTTCCATTAATTTTCTTTTAAATTTGATGATAAATTTAAAAATTACACAAAAATATATTCACAAGCTCTCCTGAAAAAAATTTCTTGCTCTGCCGCTTCATATCATGAAAATTGTTTACGTAGCTAGTTGATTACATTGCTAGTTAAAAATAAAGTTTTCCTAAATGAGATGATATCAAAGACCAAAATGACAACAAATTTAAAAATATAAAAACTAAATAAAAGTTGTAAAAACTTGAACCAAATTAGAAAAAGGGCAAAAATATAGAGACCAAAAATGTGTTTTTTTTTTTTTCTTCGTTTGATAGGATTTAAACCTAAAGATCCCTTCCATGACAATTATCTCTTATCATCCACTTAAGATAATAATGGATTTTGTGTGTGTGTGTGTGTGTGTGTGTGTGTGTGTGTGTGTAGTGGGATTTGAACATAAGCCTCTAGTTTAACAACATTAAACTTTAGCCAATTGAATCCACATAATTACTTCATTTTATTCATAATTTCTTGTAAGTTTTAGGTGGTATATAATACATGCATGGCTGCCAGATTGTGGACAACACATTTTTAAGAAAGGGCAGTGACCAAATAACTAACAAAATTATGTAAAATGGAATTATTGGTCAAATGAGTTTGGAGGAATTTTTTTTTAATACACTTAAATTAATAACCATATAATTTGTTTAGATGAGTTAAAATATAAGTGATAGAGAAATTGGGTTCAAATCAAAATGGAATAAAACTTTGTACAAGTGTGCATATCAATCATATTTTCTTTGCATTGGACCATTGGGCATCACAAAGTTTGCTGGCATACCAGGTGACTTGTTCATTTCAGCAACTTTTATAGAGTGAAATGGAATTTGGAACCATCTTGAAATGAGTTGTAGTTGCCCAATAAACACGAACCAGAAAGAAAAAAGTGTGGGGAATGAGTTGTATCTTTTTAGCCCGACTGGCATTACAATTTCCTTGTTCCTGTGTTGTATAATGAATCTAAGGACCTTATGCTTCACATTGAAAGTTTATGAGGTGGGGTATTATTGTAGCATCCTATAACATTTCATTGTACGTAGTACCCTCAGAAAGGAAGACTGACCTTACAAACTATGGTAGATCTTAGGAACTTAGATCAAGTTTATTACTACAATAATAAGATCTTATGAAATGGCAAACTCTAGCTACAAAGAGAAATAATACGATATGCATGCAAGCTGAGAAAATGCAAAATAGTTTCATAATTTAAGTTGCTAAGCTTGTCATTTGTTTTCGTTGGACTATATGAAAAATTTTAACTTTTCTTTCGTTCTATTTCCTTAAGATAATCTTCTCCAAAATATATATATTTCTACGTAATGGAAATTTATCTGTGCATTTGATATAGTTTATTACGCTTAAAAAATGTGCTCTTTTTGTTAACATCTATAACCAACTTAGCCAATATAAAATAAGATTTATACACTTACATATTTGTGAAAGGCATTGATTAGTTTATTCACATGAATAATGTCATGGAAAGCCTACTTTGTAGACAAAAATGTAGCTACTATTTCATGGGAGAAATTATACCATTTTTATGATTACAATGTAAATGAATAGTGTAAATATATATATATATTTTGAAATTGAGAGACCGATTGATAGTATATTTTCAAAAATAATTTTTAGTGTTTAAATAATATTATTTTTACATATTTTTAAAAAATATAAACAATATTAATAAAACAACGTTTTCCTGAACCATCTAAATTTTTATTAAAATAAATAAAACACACATGAATTTTTATGAACTTATAAAACGGTCCTAAGTCACATGGGACTACGAGATACATTGTTCCTAAAAGGCAGGATAGTCTGTCAGAAAAAAATTTCCCTCTTCCGTGCATGTCCCAACTGGCACGGGGGGACACCTTCTCATTGTTAAATTACAAAGAAAATTTGGGCAAAGAAAAAAAGAAAAGTATAGCTAGTAGCGGCCTAGTACAAAGTACTATCAGAATGACAAGTCAGAGATGCCCAATCAAATCAATTCAGAAAAGTTGAAAAGGATAGGGAACCCTCCCAAAAACAGAGAAAGGAAAAGCGGGCTAAAATAGAAAATTGAAAAATATATATATATATATAGCACTGTCCAATCAAACTGCCTAGAGTCAGTGTTATAGTAGTAGTACAATCTTCTTCTTTTTTTCATAATTATTTATATAATTTGTCTGTGATTGTAAACATTTTATGGATTTGTCTTAAAGTCAAGTGCTTTGAAGTATTAAAGTTTTATTTGATAACGTTGTTTGAACAATTATTTTTGTTCTTTAAACAATATAATATATATTTTTATAATATTTAAACAACGTTATTAAAATAACATTACGGTCTAAATCATTTATAATTAAAAAATAATCACATGTTCATGTTTTTGTAATAATGGTAGTGTTTTGTTTTTGACAGTTCTATTGTGAGTGATTATATTGAAGCAGTTAGAGGTTTGGGGTGTGAGCTTTTAGATCTAATGGCAGAGGGGCTATTGGTCACAGACACATCAGTTTTCAGCAGGTTGATCAGGGACGTTGATTCTGACTCAGTCCTCAGGCTCAATCACTATCCACCTGTACAAGTGGACTGTAATGATAGGGACACGTCACACCCTTATGATAATAGAAATAAGGTTGGATTTGGAGAGCATTCTGACCCTCAGATCTTGACCCTACTTAGATCAAACGATGTGGGCGGCCTCCAAATTTCTATAGAAGATGGGGTGTGGATCCCAGTCACACCTGACCCCAACACCTTTTGTGTTAACGTGGGCGACATGTTACAGGTTGGTACTCTCTTTATCATGGTAATCATCATAAAATGTTTTAGACTTTATCAAAAAAAAAAAAAAAAACATAAAACAAGTTTTAGAAGATAAGGGTGACAGAAACTGGCAGAATATGCAGGGAATCACTGCAAAAATTTCACAGATAGCTAAAGATTTGATAGTATGTAGGGGCCCAAATATCAGTTCCCAACAAGATAAGAGTCAGGCAATTGGGTAAATAACATTACTAGCTAGTAGCGATGTTTGAGAACAAATGGAACTGAAAGGGCTCGGACCGTTGGTCAGTTTGCCATTTATGGTGTGTCCTTTTATCCAATAACATATCAGTAGAATATACACAAAAGTGAAAAGAAGGAATGTCACAATTCACAAGTGCATTAGGAAAATTCCCTCTTGCCAACAAAAGGAGCATTTTTTTAAACTAATAAACCAAAGAGGGCATTGCAAATTTCAATATTATGAAAATGAAATATTTTGCTAAGTCTTTCGGAACTCTATGCATGTATGTAACCATTTAGTTTTACAACCCATTTCTATACTCATAAAAGTATTTTCTTTGAAGTTGTTTTTACTTTCTAATTTATAAAACATTAGCCATTAATAACTACCTTATGCGTTTGATATATATATATATATATATATATATTTTTTTTTTTTCCCCACAATATATACTCTCCACAAATGTGGAGTTAGCATGCTGTGAGAAAAACATATAAATATACATTTTGAGTGCATTAGGAATGACACTCACACGTATTTTCACAAAAAATTTTAAATAACAATTTTCAGTTTTTAAATACATCTACCAAAGTATTGGAGAATGCTAATGCCAAATGTAAGGGATATTTGGCATTTCAAGCCTCAAAATGTATTGCATCAGGAAATGCTATTGCTAAGTATTGCATTTTTTTTTTTTTGCAATAGTGCTACACTATCTTTAGAATTGCACTGTAGCACAATTCTAAAAAAAAAATAATATTTTATTGTGACGGTGATTGGGAGAAAGAAAGAATAAATGACGGTGATTGGGGGAAATATTATTTTATTGTGTAGATATATTATTTTAATGAGTAGAATAAGAAAATAAAATATTGGGATGCTGGAAGTATTGTATAATGGGATGGTATAATTGATAAAATAACTTTTTGGGATGGTTAAATAGAATAGAGTAGTATTTTCTGATGCTAATGCTCTTAAAATTGTGTAATTGTTTGGATAAATTTATTTTATTTTATAAAATAAATCGTTTACTTTTTTAGAATTACATTTTTCAAGATATAAAAATAAACTAAACCAAATAAATAGATGAAAATAAGGTCATCCAAATTCCATACACATAGATGTTGAGGAGGTAGGACTTAGAAGTAATTGTCAAAACGTTTTTTTTAATTATCTTCTCGTTTTAACTAAAGAAAATAGTACACTGATGTTAATTTTTATTTATTCCTATACTTTGTGAAGGCTATGACAAATGGAAGATTTGTAAGCGTTCGACATAGGGTACTAACAAATTCAGGCAAGTCTAGAATGTCAATGTCTTATTTTGGGGCTCCTTCCCTACAAACAAGGATAACTGCACCTCCAGAATTGGTCACACCCAACAGGCTCTCTCTCTACAGGCCCTTCACTTGGGCTGAATACAAGAAAGCATCATACTCCTTACGCCTCGGGGATAGTCGTCTTGAGCTTTTCAGGAAATGCATAGAAGACTGAGTTGCTCCCTAAATTTACTGCAAGTTCCATGATATGAAGGGTTTTTTTTTTTTTTTTTTTTTTTTTAGTTTCACTTTTTCTTTTTTGTGCGGAGTGGGTTGGGGTTGCCCTTTAAGGCTCTACAAAGCTTCCCATAGTTTTGCTTATGGAACTATATATTATACACTTTTAATCTCGAAATGGGAAAAGAGATTTGTAGCAGGGTGGGTTGGGGTTGCTCTTGAAGGCTTTACAAAGCTTCCCATAGTTTTGCTTATGGAACTATATATTATAGACTTTTATCTTGAAATGGGAAAAGAGATTTGTAGCACTGTTCTACTATAGGGGTTCCGTGTTAGTGTAATTTCAGTCATCAAAGGAAAATGCCCATTCTCTTGTGTGTGAGTGGATGTGTCCACCCCTCAATACATATAACCGCTCTTTTCCCTCTGTAGGTCTACTAACATCATTTAGAAATTCACAAGGCAACAAGACCCTGATCTTCAATGGCCAGCAAAAAAATCTACGATCTTATTAGATTTTCTATACATGACTAGTTTTACAATCATGAAACCTAATCAAGCACTTCTCGTATGTCTATGATCACTCACTTGACTATCAAAAAAGTTGTTTCTTAATAATGCATCCGCATGCTTTTATTAACAATAGAAAAGCAGCAAGAGCTGGTAATTTTAACAAAAACAGTCAAGTGTAAGGAAATGAAGAATTGTACAGTAAGTCTTTAAGCATTGTCCAAATAACAACTGCAATTCATGTACAAGCAACTGTTGATCATAGAACAAATAAGAAGCTCTCAAAAAATAGAGCCATCAACATCAGTAAGTCCCTAGTTCAAATAATGGGACAACAAATTCAATTTTTTACAGTATTGCTTGATGTGGAAGAATAACAGGACCACAACCTAAGATTAGTGCTGAAAGTACTACTAAGAGTCTTGAATTAAATGAAGTCACCTTCACGTTTTTAGCTGAGAGCACACTACCCTAGCTTTATTGTTTTGCAATTAAATACTACAGAAGGTGTTAAGGTGCTCACTTCTCATTGGACAAGATCTGGGACCTTGCAGCAAAACGTGAACACTTCTTTCGACCAGATTTGTTAAGTGCACAAACACATGTTTCAAGGAGCTCATAATCCTCCTCCCAGAACAAGAAGGATGCCTTCTCCGGATTTTCCAACAGCATCTTTGATGCTAGAAAACCAGCAATAGTCCAAGTTTGGAAAAGCCGGGATTGCTTCCCTATGAATCTCCCACTGCGTGTGTCATAATATTCTGGCCACTGATCAGCTGAAAGCCTCTTCTCTGCCAAAGAAACTGCCTTCTGAGCTAATTCTGGCCTCCCCATCTTAATGCAGGCCAATGTGAACTAAAAATAAATGTAATAGAATGTTCAACAAGTCAGATCATTGATAAAGCCAATACCCAAAATAAACTTTTACAGCATGACCAGGTTCAAAGAAGATATATGGAACCTCTCGAATTGTACAACAATCAACTTACCTGCCAAAGCAGTGTCGGCCAAGATCCACCATTGTGATATGACCAGGGGCTGCAAACAAAGCAGAAAGAATCAGATTTCTGCAATAGGGACAATAAGAAAAACAACAAACTTCAAGAGTCTCACGTATTCTTTGGGTCACTGCCAGTGATGATACGCCATTCCTCATATTCTAAAGCAGGATAACAAATTTTAAGAGGCATTTGAGCCACAAGATCATCCCATTTAGCCTCGATCAAATTCAGAATTCCATCATTCTGTTGGGGGGTACCTAAAGATGAAACAATGGCCCACAGATTTCCAAGTGTGAAAAACCTAAAATCCATATGAGCAGGTTGTAGATTGCCAATGAGGTAGCCACCTTCCTCGGGAAACCAATCTACTAGCCAAGAAGGAATTTGATCTGGATAAATATTGAACTTGTTGGTAGCATCCATAGAGTATTCCTCTGTCTTGTAACGATAAATCTCATTGATCTTCTTCATATCCACCCAATAATACTCTCTAATATGAAAGGAGAGTGCACTGAGTCGATTATTGATAGCAGCCACCAAATTCTTGGTTCCATCATTGATAATAAGCATCTCACGGGAACAGCGTAGAGCTGAGTAGAATAGTGCCTGCAAAATGAGATTTCTTGAGCAAATGGTAAACCTTGGGATGAGCATAAGTGTGACGTAACACTAATAACAGTGAGGAAAAAAAAGGAATGGAAGAACATCAAAGATGAATAAAACAAGCATATTTGCAATATTACTGACACCAATGAAATCGGCCTGACAAAATAAACATAGAACAGTCCACCAAAATTTAGCTGGAATCTGATTTATACCAAGCACAGACATTAGATTTTGAAGTAACATCTTTCTCTACTTACTTGGATTTCAAGAGGGTGTCCATGAATACCCATCCGTCTATCAATCATACAGGAACCATCAGTGACTAACAGAGTGGGAAACATGTCAAACCCATCAGCTAAACACAGATTGAGAATTAATCTTATGCCTGTCTGGACATCCACTCTTTCTTGCAATGCATAGTCGCCCGTGATCTTCCCATAAGCTCTCAACAAAATAATCCACCACAATCCTATCAAAGTGGTAAATGAATACTTCAAACTCTATTTTTTTCTCCTTATGCCAACACTAATGTGAAATTTGTAATGTCACAAAGAGTTGAGAATAGTATGGTTTTGAGCTTAGGCACTCATTGTACGCAAGAAATAAATAAATAGTACTCAAATTCAAAGCATCAACAAATAAAAAGCAAGATTGCCAGCTACCAAGCAATTATAATTGAAGCTTATGCCGTGATATTTATGGAAAATAACTAATAATTTAAAATTACTATATTGACCAGAAATATGATTATCATACCAGAATCAACAGGTGCAACACGACCAATGGCTGATTCACCAAAATCAGGATCCAAAACATCCTCAAATGCTTCTTCGTTTCCATCAAGAGGGACAGTTCTAACTTTAAAGCTTGCTGGCATCAACCCCTGCCCAGGACTGTAGCAATCCACAGTCTTCTCCCAGCTCTAATAATGAAGCAGAAAACAAAGGATCAGAATAGGAAATTTAATAAATTGACAATACTCACTCAATAGTCTACATGATTACAAGCTAATTTTCCAAGACCCAATCAACAACCTCATCATTATGCTTCCCTACTCAAGCATGGTATTTCAAAAGGTACCAAATTCCCTAGTCAAAAGCAAGGAGCTTTTTTCACACTCACAAACAATGAGCATAAATGCTATCTCATTTGGCAAAATTCCACCCATGAACCAAATAACAAAACCAAATTAGCATTATATCGAGAAACTTTCTAACATACTATATCAGTAGCTAACTTAAGCAAACCAAGCTAATGGTCATACACTCTTAGGGAAAAACTTCGAAATATTTCTTTTAAGTGTTGTACCTTAAGGATCAGTTTGGTTAAGCATTTTGGGAGATTAAAAAAGCATTTTTAAAACCCAAAACTTTATTTTGCATCCACAACTCCCCATAGTTTTTTTTTTTTTTTATAACGCTCATTTTAAACTCAAAACACAGTTTTCCAACAACATATATAGACGCACCCTAAGTTTTCATAAAAACTGTGCCTAAGTTTTATCCTACTCTCTTATGCCAAAGTTATACACACTATAAACAAATAGACGAAACGATTAAGATCATAAAAAATAAATTACCTGCAATTGCAATGTGTGAAGAAGAAAATTCTTCACAATCTCCTCTTCTCCATTAAGCAAGAAGGCGAGCGCGGCCGGGACAAAGTCGCGAATAAACACCTGATCATAATTCAACGGCTGCTTGTCCACGGGATCATTAGCCGCCACAGTCCCCACGGGATTCCCACAATAACTAACCACCGCATTTCGAAGCAACCTCCACGCCTCTTCCTCGATCTCCGAAACCTTCCTCTCCCCCAAGCCCTTCGAATCCTCATCGGCACTTACACCCGACCCGTCTAAACCTACCCTACTAGACTCTTCCTCTTCCTCCTGAACCAAACCGTGACCCGCCTCGACCTTCTCGATCACCAGAGGCTTCACATTCAGACCACCTTGAATGTAAATCCTCTCGAAACCCTTCTCGTTAACAACGTTAGCTGTTGGGTCCACCGAGGTGGACGTCGAGAGGTTCCTTAGGTCCCAAGCAACATGTGAAATTACCAAACTACCCCTACCCCTACCGCTACCGCTACTCCAAATCTCATCAACGTGGTTAAAGAAAACCTTAGACTGACCCCAATTCGAACCGGAGACAATAAAACACCTACGGTTCGATTCGATTACGCCTATGTACCCTGTGATTTGAGAATCACAGCTGCGAAATCGACGGGAATTGAATTGTTTGGTTTTTGATTTCGACAAATTGTTAAAGTTACTGAAAATTGAGGAGCTCTTGCAGCTAATTAGAATTCTACAATAGGGTTTCATTGTGGAAATTCCAATACAGCTGCTAGTATTCATTTTTTTTTTTTTTAAATTAAATGGTTTTATATATTAGTACTATTTTATTTACAGCTCCGTTAATCTTTTTGAAAATTTGAAAAACAGAGACTGTGAAATGAAAACAATATGTTATATACAATAGTGTTATGAGAAATAGAAATGGAAATGGAAATGGAAGTGGAAATTTGTTGGGAAAGTATTTTACTTACAGTTGATGGAGCGAATGGTTTGAATGAGAGAGATTTTTTTTGTGTGTGAGTGTTTGTTTGCGTGTGAGAATAGTAGATTTCAGAACGGTTGCTCAAACCATATTTTATAAGCGCAAATGGGAAAGTTCGTGGGTGGAGAGAGAAAAAGGATGGAATTGGGAAAACGTTGAATGTGAATTCAAAAGTGGATATGGTTTTACATTACTGTCCCTGCACGTGTAAAGTGTTTGATATTGTTGAGAATGGAATGACGGATATGGGTTTATTATTGGCAGCATTTTTTGACCATTTATCCTTTTGACTTTTATTGAGCAAAATGTTAAAATTGAAACCAATAAAATTTGATATATTTTGCATAAAATGACAGTAATAGAACTAAAAATTTTTACAAACTGCTGACAATAGTAGAACTAAAAATTTAGTTATTTGGCACCTATAAAAGTCAATTTATCTACTTTATCTCTTCATACCCAACATTAATGGATCTATATTTTTAGTTATTTGATTAAAATAATTCAAATAACTCATTAGAATAATAATAAAGATATCCACCACAAACTTTAGTAACTAACCACAACCACCTCTACCATTAGCCACAACCACCGCCACGACCAGTCCACAACAGGAAAAAAAAATAGCAACCAAGCAGCCCAAAATGGGTCGATGATGTTGAGTTTTGGGTGGAGAAAAAATAATAAGCACAAAAATAAATTAATAAATACCAAATCCCCAATCTTTTTCCTCAACCCAAACCATCAAAAATCACCAATCACAAACAAAATAAAAAATCACCAATCACGCCTGCATGGGTTGGCGATGGCTGATTGCACAAAGAGGTTCGATGAGAATAATGGATGAACAGAGCTGTGCTTTGGTGAGGAGGATGGTGTCAGCGTGGGTCGAATATATGACAGCGTGGGTTGGCTTGGGACTTAGGGCTTAGGGCTTGGGTCGGCAAGTTGGGTCAGTGGAAGGGGTGGGTTGGAGCTAGGCAAGCGAGCTAGGTCTGTGGTGGCATATGTCGGCGGCGTGGATCAAGGGAGTGGGCCAGTGGGAGTTGAGCTTTGAGGTGGGTTGGCGACAGTGAGAGGATGATTAAACGTCGTGGTGGGCTGGCGGCAGTGAGAGTTGGGAGTTGAGAGAGAGGTCGTTGAGTAAAAAGAAATAGAAAAAAAAAAAATAAACGAATAAATAATATTTTAATCAAAGGTAAATTTTTTTTTTTTTTTTTATAACTTTCATCTATAGTGCATGGCCATATATAGCTACGCACTGTAGCAAGGTAGGTAAAATATTTACCTATAGCACCACTATTAGAGCACTCACAGTAGTGGTACTATATTTTAGCTCCTCAAACACCAAAATCATGCTACAGCAGTGGAACAAAATCTATTTTTTTTTAACTCCATTGCTACAATGCACATCTATAAATAGATGTGCATTGTTCATGAGAGCTAAACAAAAAAAATATTATTTTATTCCCAACCCAATTAAAATATTATTTTTTCCTTTTTTTTTTCTTTTTCTTTTCTTCTCAAAACTCTCACAATCTTTCAACTCTCTCTTTCAACTTTCAGACCTCTCACGCCGCCGTCCCCCTGACCCACGCCGCCATAAACCCAACTCCGGCCACGGCAACCCCCACCACCACATCTTCTCCCATCTCTCTCTTTCCTCTCTTCTTTGTCTCTATCTTTCCAGCAACCACCACATGAGAAAGAGGAGGTCAGCCACCCACCACCTCACCACCACACACACCCCAACAATCACCAAAAAAAAATTCAGAAACCTCTCCAACACCATACACACACCACCACCACCTCTAACACCCAAAAAACCCACAAATCCGCCACCACTAAACCCATAAATCCACCATGAACCACCACCAACAACAACCAAAGCAACCCCAAAACTCATTAAACCCACACCACCATCAACACAACCAAAACCAAAACCAACACCATCAACCCACTACCACCAATCACCAAACCCATCTAAAAAAAAAAAAAACCCACCGATGAGCAAACCCACCACCACCACTGATCTACACGGACCTAGACCCATTCCACGAACCCAAATGCACAAACCCAAACCACAGCACCTCTACGGACCCACCATGCTCAACCATCGCCAATCTACACAGAGCAAGGTCACCTCCATGAACCCACCATGCTCAGCCATTGCTGATCTACACAGAGCAAGGTTTGAGAGAGTTGATATGAGAGAGGGAGAAAGAGAGAGTTGATCTGAGAGAGGGAGAAAGGTTGAGAGTTGAGACTGGTGACTGAAGAGAGAGAGAGAGAGAGAGAGAGGGAATAAAATATTAATTTTTTGTTCTATATCCTCAGACTCACTGTTCACAGTTGGTAAATTTTTTGGGTAGCGATTGCGGTGGTGGTGGAAGGGTTGGTGGCAGCGGCGGTAGTGGCAGCGGTAGCGGTTGCGGTTGCGGGTGGTTGTGATTGTTGTTTATTGTAGTGGATATATTATTTTATTGTAGTAGATATATTATTTTATTGTGATATTTATATTATTTTATTGTGTTGAAAGCTAAAATAGATCAACTGCTACAACATGTTTTGTAAAGTGAGTAGGTAAAATAAATAAAGTAACTTTTTGTGGTGCTAAATAGCTAAATTTTTAACTCCACTACTGTGAATGCTCTTATAGTGCCTTTTTTGTATATAGTGGTGTTAAAAATAGTTTTTTAGGTTTTTAACACCACTATTGTGGATACTTTAAAGACACTAGTTATGCCTTTTGAATACAATAATATTTTTCACATTTAAAACCCATCTAAAAAAAACCTAGCAAATAAAAAAGAGTAATGTTACAGATACAAACTATTTTACAACATTTTTACAAACTGCTGATGTGACAAATTCTTACTAGTTCTAATATGGGTCCATCACTAACATCACATTTTTACTTGCAATAACTATTTGAAAAATACTAAAGACAGTTTGTGTCTGTAGCATTACTCAATAAAAAAAAAAAACAATGTTTTTGTATTCTTTTTTAAACGTATTATCAAAATTAATGAAATCAATATAATCCCTATAATATAAGATATTAATAAGCCATATAAGCTATTTGCCACCCAAATATTGTGGACACAAGTAAGTTACTTTAGAAATTGCGTCTCCTAATTGAAATATTAAACACGGTAAATAAATAAATTTAACATGTATTTTTAAAAACAGATATGATATGATTAAAATTTAAATTTTGATGTGCATGATAATTGCTTGTCATCACTAGTGATGAGCCAAAAATTTATGGTCGTCATTATATGCAGATCGTCATTCACCTAGAGAAGACGTCACACATTTATTATGCACATTGATGATGAAACGTAATGGACGAAGCAATGGTCACAGAATGAGCTGTGATCTCCAGACAAATATTCTATAACGCACTAACCATTAAACATAAATGCAGCACATCACTGCCCATTAATGAGGCACATAACTATAAAAGAGAAGACAACAGAAGTTAAAGGTACACACAAATACTCTACGAAATCACTCTCAACTCATTTTTCTCTCTATAATCTTTCTCCCTTACTGACTTAAACATCGGAGGCGGTTTGGCTAATGCCATACCGGCGTGTTACTCTTCCCCTCAGTTCATTTTGCAGGATTCTCACCTACAGAGATGACCCCATTCATAGCACTGTCCATCCGCTACAACGAGTAGCTCAACTGTTGATTTTTTGCATCATCAGTTTGGTGCCATTTGTGGGAACGCTAATCATTCAAGCCATCTTTCCCAGTGATAAAAGAGTTCCTCGAAGTACGAGATGGAAGCAGAATCTGGACCTCAACCAGATGCTGTGTAACAACAACAAATCCAAGCCTTTTTGGCCAATGTGGAAGAACTGACTTGCCAGAATGAAGAACTGCGAAAAACAATGGAGTCTCAAAATGCAGAACGTCGACGGACAGGTGAAAACCAAAATGAAGAAGAATCAAACTCTCAAGCTAATAGGTGAGACAGAACTTCAGGAGAAGATTCCACTAGGGTGGAGAATGAGCTCCGCAATATGAGAAAGGAGGTGGACGGACTAAAAAGTGCCATGAAGGATAAAGGCAGAGAGAATTTGGATGGAATGATTCGAAGGGCAGATTCGCCATTCACCAATGAAGTGCTAAATCGTCCCCTCCCACCAAAATTATGTCTCCCACAATTGGAATCATATGACAGTTCCAAGGATCCCTTGGACCACATCGAATCGTTCAAGACGCTGATGCTGCTGTAAATGACCCCAGACGAAGTGATATGTAGGGCATTCTCAATAACACTGAAAGGAGCGGCTAGAGTATGGTTTAGAAAAATACCCCTAGGAACTATTGCAGACTTCGAACAACTCAGCAAGGGTTTTGTTCGTCATTTCATTGGGGGGCAAAGACACAAAAAACCAACTGGCCATCTTCTCAACATTCAGCAAACAGAAGGAGAATCACTAAGACAGTAAATCACTCGATTCAATAAGGAATTGCTGCAAGTAGATGAAGCTGAAGATCAAGTCATCTTAACCACCTTCCAAGTAGGGTTGCTGCCAGGAGATTTCTTCTTCTTAATAACTGAAAGTCCACCAAAAACAGTTGTGGAGTTTCTCCGTAAGGCTCAAAAGTACATGAATGCAGAAGATGCAATACTTGCAAAGGAAATGAAGGGAAAAAGGAAGAGAGACTAAGGACCAAGCAGTAATCGTGATAAGAAGAAGGAGACACGAAGTGTTGGGCAGGCCACAGGGAAAAAGAAGAAGCTTCCAAACAGGAAACCCAAGTTCACCAACTTCACTCCTCTAATAATGCCAACTGAGCAGGTCCTTATACAGATAAGAGACGATCCTTCCCTACAATGGCCAAAGCCAATTAGCACTCCATTAGAAAGAAGAGACAAGAGCAAGTACTGTAGATTCCACTAGGACCACGAGTATTGTATTGAAGAGTGCAGACATTTGAAAGACCAGGTGGAGACTTTAATCTGGCAAAGGAAGTTGTAGAAGTATGTTTGAAAGACGGAACCACACAGGTACCAATGAAGGGACGACTAGGACAGAACTCCGGAGATAGGGGATACCAAACCCCCTGCAAGAGAAATAAAGACGATCACGAGAGGACTAATAGCAAGTGGAACGTTGAAGTCCTTGAAAAAGGCACAGAGAAGGGAAATAAATAGCGTCCATTCATGTCTCCCTCCATTGAAGATGTCAAAGAATGACGAGCCTGATATTGTCTTCTCAGAGAAAAACGGTCGCAGCATCAGGCAACCTTATGACGATCCACTAGTAATCATGCTCGGAGTGGAAGAATTCAACATCCACCAAGTGCTCATTAACAACGAAAGCTCAGCAGACATCATCTACTTGCTCGCATTTCAGCAGATGAAGCTGGATAAGAAAATGATCAAGCCTTTCACCTCAACTCTAGTAAGCTTCACAAAGGATAGAATCGTCCCTAGGGTCATCATCACTCTAACTATGATTGCAGGAACTTACCCAGCATAGGTCAATAAGGAAATTGATTTCCTCATAATTGATTGCCCTTCAACATACAACATCATCTTGGGAAGACCTGCACTTAAAAGACTAAGAGCAATGACATCAACATATCACTTGAAGGTGAAGTTTCCAACTACCCATGAAGTAGGAGAAATTAGAGGAGATCAAGTTCTAGCAAGAGAGTGCTATCAAGCTGCCCTAGCATCGGGAGAGAACCACACATGGGTAATCAATGAACCTGAACCCATTCTCAAACCGCCAGAAACACCACAAGAAGTTGAGATCGTCCCAGGAGATTCGACGAAGGTATTGAAGATCAGAATAGCACTCCCAACTTCTGAGAAAGAGAAAATGACCTCCTTCTTAAGGGCAAACCAAGATGTTTTCGCTTGGAAACACGAAGATATGCCCGGGATTGATAGAAAAATCATACAGCATCGTCTCAACGTCAACCCAGAATGCAAACCTGTGCAGCTAAAGTGGAGAATATTTGCACCAGAATGCAACAAAGCTGTAATTGAAAATGTAGAGAAGTTGTTGGAAGTTAATTTCATAAGGGAAGTCTTCTATCAAGATTGGCTAGCAAACATGGTCATGGAAAAGAAGAGCAACGGTAAGTGGAGAATGTGCATCGATTTCACAGACCTGAATAAAGCTTGCCCAAAAGACAGCTTCCTCTTGCCACGGATTGACCAACTGGTAGTAGGAATGGCAACGGGTCTGGTTCGGGCCGGGTTTCTTTATACTCGAACTTGACCCACGAGTCTATATCAGTTACCCGAACTCGACTCGGTTAATAAATGGATTTTTTTTTTCAGGCTCCAAACCTAGCCTGTCGGGTCCCACGGGCCCTGCCCACTTTAGGCCCAATCCTAACTCCTAATGGCCTAAACCGTGGCCCAATTTTTTTTTTAAAAAAAATTCCATAATTAATTTAATAAATCTCAGATTTCTACACTAATTTAATTTACAATAATTTTAGATTTCAAATTTCACATAAATCTACAATAACTTACTTTTAGATTTCTCATTTTCCCTTTCAAAACATAAACCCAAATACAAAAATCATAAACTCAAAAACAGAAATCACAAGAAATAATACATAAAAATTACAAACCCATAAATAAATCCTATATACATAACCCAAATACATAAAAAAAATTTCTTCCTTACAACAAGATCTGCCACAAGTTCAAATATATACAAAATAAATCCCCCAAATCCAAATCCAAATCCAAATCCGAGACCATTACATCAAGTTCAAAATTCTACAAAATAAATCCCTCAAATGAATATATCCAATAATACCCCTTTTAGGCTCCAAGTAACGAACCTAAAAAAAAAAGGAGAGATCTTGGCGGAGGTGGCAGATCTTGGCAGAGTTACACTTGGAAAAGATAGATCGGAGAAAGAGAGAAACAAACCTATGACGATCTTGAGATCGGCAATGACAGAGCTTGAGGCCGGCGGTGAGATTGTGTGATGGCGGCGGTGACAAAGGTCAGAGCTTGAGGTTGAGTCTGTGAGTGAGAGAGGAAGAAGAGGGTGAGTCCATGAGTTAGAGAGGGAGAGGAGAGTGAGGATGTAAGGGAAATAGATGGGGAATGGGACGACTGAGTGCATAATATGAGAGGAAGTAGGGTTTTTTAAGTTTATATATATAAGGGGTTTTTAGGTAATTATATACTTAAACGGGTCGGGTCCGGGCCGAGTATGACAAAAACTCGAACCTGATCCGGGCCCGCTTTGGGTTTTTTTTTAAAAGACCCATACCCGACCCTGTTATTTATCGAACCGGGTAAAATCCGACCCATTAGGGTCGGGCCAGATCAGGTATTCGTGGGTCGGACTTTTATTGCCATCCCTAACTGGTAGATTCAACTGCTGGACACAAGCTCTTGAGTTTCATGGATGCATTCTCTGGATACAACCAGATTCTTATGAACGAAGACGATCAAGAAAAGACCTCGTTCGTCACTAGCCATGGGCTATACTGCTACAAGGTTATGCCCTTTGGACTGAAGAATGCAGGAGCCACCTACCAAAGATTGGTGAACCGTATATTCTCTCACCAAATCGGGAGGTATGTGGAGGTGTACATGGATGATATGCTGGTGAAAAGTAAGGACGAAGCCAACCACTTGGACGATTTAAAAGACACCTTCAGCACACTAAGAAAGTACAATATGAAGTTAAACCCTGCAAAATGTGTTTTTGCTGTTGTTTCAGGAAAAATCTTGGGATTCATGGTGTCCTAACGAGGTATAGAGGCAAATTCAGATAAAGTAAAAGCAATAATTGAGGTCAAATCACCAAAGATAATGAAGGAGGTGCAGAGCTTGGTTGGAAAGGTTGTAGCCCTAAACAGATTTGTCTCTAGGGCAATGGACAAGTGCATGCCATTCTTCAAGGTATTGAAAAGAGCTTTTCAGTGGACTGACGAATGCAAGGAAGCCCCTGCCAAGTTAAAAGAGTACCTGATAAAGCCACCTTTACTAAGCTCCTTGGTGATGGGAGAAAATTTGTACCTCTACTTAGCAGTATCCAACACTACAGTAAGTTTGGCATTGATTAGAGAAGAAGGGAACATCCAGAAGCCAGTTTATTATATCAGCTAGGCATTTCAAGGAGCAAAAGTAAGTTACCCAAGGATGGAAAAGATAGCTTTCGCATTATTGGTTGCCTCTAGAAAACTCCATCTTTACTTCTAAGCACACCCCATCGTCATCATGATAGACCAACCCAAAAAAAGACAATGAACAAGATAGATGCAATGGGACGACTCATTCAATGGGCAATTGAATTGGGCCAATTTGACATCGAATATTGGCCTCAAGCAGCAATCAAAGCCCAGGTACTAATGGACTTCATTGCAGAATTCACTTACCCTTGTAAGGAAGAAGAATCCCCCATGGAAATATGGACGATCCAAACAGATGGGTCATCTATGAAGAAAGTGGGAGGAGCAGGAGTAGTTCTTATAACTCCAGAAGAAGAAACATTGAAATATGCAGTCAGATTGCAGTTCCCAGCAACAAACAACGAGGTAGAGTACGAGGCATTGCTGACAGGGTTAAGCCTAGCAAAAGCTCTAAGAGCAAAGAGTTTCATCGTCCAAGCTGATTCTCAGCTAATAATAGGACAAGTGAAGGGAGATTATGAAGTCAAAGAAGAAAGGATGCAGAAGTACTTAAAGATCGTCCAACGACTTTCACAGCATTTTGACAGTTTAAACTTTGTGCAAATCCCTCGAGCAAAAAATGCAAAAGCTGATTTTCTAGCAAGATTGGCTTCGTCAAACGATTACAATGCGACCTCCAAACTATGCATAGAGATAAGAGGGCAACCAAGCACAGAAGGTGAACAAGTCCTGATGATAAAAGAACAAAACAAGTGGATGGCTCCCTGAAGATAAAACAGAAGTAAGGAAGATACAGATCAGAGCAGCTCGCTTCGTCATTATTGACGACTTACTGTACAGAGGAGGATATTTGCCCCCATATTTAAGATGTGCCAGTTCAGAAGAATCAGATTATGTGCTCCACGAGATACATGAGGGAACCCGTGGAAACCATGCTGGGGCAAGATCCTTAGCAGGAAAGGCACTTAGTGCAGAATATTACTGGCCAATTCTACAGAAAGATGCATACAACATCGTCAAAGCGTGTGACAAGTGTTAGTGCTTCGCAAATGTCCAAACGAGACCAGGAGAGATGATGACACCCATCTCCTCACCTTGGCCCTTCGCCTAATGGGGAGTTGATATTATGGGTTCATTCCCTCTAAGGAGGAAGCAACTTAGATTTCTAATAGTTGCAATTGATTACTTCACAAAATGGGTAGAAGCAGAGCTAGTGACAACGATAACAAAGGCTAAAGTCACAAGCTTTTTGTGGAAAAATATCATTTGTAGGTTTGGAGTCCCACATGTCATAATATCAGACAATAGAAAGCAGTTTGACAACCCCAAGTTTCGAAAATTTTGCCAAGACTTAGGAGTCAAGAATCATTATTCTTCTCCAAGACACCCTCAGGCCAACGGCCAGACAGAAGTGACAAACAAAAGCTTGCTCAAAATAATCAAAACTAGACTTGAGAGGGTAATGGGGGCATGGCCTGAAGAACTACTAAATGTCCTTTAGGCATATAGGACGACCACAAGAGTTCCAACAAGAGAAACACCATTCAGACTGACATTTGGCACTGAGGCCGTCATACCGGTGGAAGTAGGACTGACAAGCTATCGAGTCAAAATATATGAAGACCAGAAGAATCAGTAGGAGCTTAACAACAATCTAGACCTAATTGACAAAGTCAAAGAAGAAACTATGAAGCGAATGGCCAAGCACAAGGAAGCAATGGCCAGATACTATAACAGAAAGGTTAAGGTGAAAAGGTTCAACACTGGAGACCTCGTCCTTAGGAAGGTGTCACAGGTAACAAAGGACCCATCCCAAGGAAAACTGGGACTAGCCTGGGAAGGCCCTTACGAGGTAATCCATCATTCTAAAGAAGGCTCCTACTACCTGAAGTCTCTAAACGGCCAGGAACTTCCTCGACCATGGAACATAGAACACTTGAAGAAATACTACAAGTAAGGAATGCTTTACATTTCAAGTTGCCTAATCTTCATATCAGTATGTATGACAACCATCACTTTCGTCATTCATAAGATCAATAATACATGAAAACATTATCCATGTGTATTCATCAATGATTATCCATGATCTGTCATGTGCAATACATATTTATCAATTATTATTCATGATCTATCACTATTAAAATGTGTGCAACGTTTAGGAGTCGTCCTTGGGAGATGTCTCAAGCACCTCCGACATTAAAATTTCAAATCAAAAGCTATTCACGCATAGCCAACGACATCATAGCCATCGAAGTTGTTGATACACAACTACCAAAGTAGACTAAGTCAGAGTTGTTTAAACACAACCAATATAATCGTCATTCAAGACAAAACAAAAAATTGTTAACCTGAAAGACGCTCCAATACCACGACTCTAAGTCACAAGTAAAGCGCAACATCATCATTCAAACATGACTCAATAAAAAGCTGTTCAAACACAGTTTAAAAATACTAAGTTGTTCAAACACAGCTAACATCGCCATTCAAACATGACTCAATAAAAAGCTGTTTAAACACAACTAAAACGTACTAAGTTATTCAAACACAACTAAGATCGTCGTTCAAACATGACTCGAGAAAAAGTTGTTTAAACACAGCTAAAAAATACTAAGTTGTTCAAACACAACTAAGATCGTCCTTCAAACATGACTAAAAAAAAAAGTTGTTCAAACACAGCTAAAAAATACTAAGTTGTTCAAACACAACTAAGATCCTCATTAAAACATAACTCGAGAAAAAGTTGTTCAAACACAGCTAAAAAATACTAAGTTGTTCAAACACAACTAACATCGTCATTCAAGCATTACTCAATAAAAAACTGTTTAAACACAGCTAAAATGTACTAAGTTGTTCAAACACAACTAAGATCGTCATTCAAACATGACTCGAGAAAAAGCTGTTTAAACATAGCTAAAAAATACTAAGTTGTTCAAACACAACTAAGATCGTCATTAAAACATGACTAAAAAAAAAGGCTGTTCAAACACAGCTAAAAAAATACTAAGTTGTTCAAGCATAACTAAGATTGTCATTCAAACATGACTCAAGACAAAACTGTTCAAACACAGCTAAGAAATACTAAGTTGTTTAAACACAACTAAGATCGTCATTCAAACATGATTCAATAAAAAGTTGTTTAAACACAGCTAAAATGTACCAAGTTGTTCAAATACAACTAAGATCGTCATTTGAATATAACTCAATAAAAAAAAAAAAATCATTCCAACACAACCAAAGGTAAAAAGCTATTCATATACAAGCTAAGTATGAAAAAGCTGCTCAAATACAAGCTAAACATAAAGGTTGTCTCAACACAACTAACATCCTCATAAAGGGTTGTCCAACTATAAAAGAGTTGTTTACCACAGCTAAAAGCAGGAAATCCATAAACCTATCTATCATCGTTAAAGGAATTGTTTAGTTGCCCAAAACAACAGGCCCAAAGAAAAATATTGTTCTTGCCTTGCAAAGAAGTGAAAAAAAAAAAAAAGCTGAAAAGAAAAAATAAAAGATTACAGCTCATCAGGGACATGGTCTACAGGGGTTATAATAGTAGCCTCCTTCATTCCTTCAGCAACATCTGTGACTTTCTCCATCACGTTCTCTACTGTAGCCTTAAAGGACATGAGCTCTTTCTCAACATTGTCCACGGCTAAGCCAGAAAGGTCCAAGCCAGGGTGGTGCTTTGCCATCCACTTCACAAGAAGATCAAAGCCTTCCACGTAGTACTTGCACAATTCATCAGAGTACTCATTAGATTCTTTAAAATCCTATACTGCTGTTGCCCTAACATTCTGCAGCTTCAGCTCCAGGCCACCAATCTGCTTGTCCTTCAATTTGCAGAAGTCCTTCTCCACTTGTAGGCTCTTCTCTAAGGTTGCCACGTGCTCCTTGTCATTCTCAGCCTTGGTAGTGAAAATAGCAACCTTGTTCTTAATTGTCTCATTCTCAGCAGATAAAGACTTGACAAAAGGCTCAGACGTGGCCACTTTCTTTTCTAAATCCAAGAGCTTCCCAGAGACGAATAAGGACTCCCCCAAAGCCTACAAAGAAATTTTCTCTTAGTAGAAGTAAAGCAAAGGAAAAAGAAGAAGCAAAGACAACCAACGACACATACTTGCACAAGCTTTTGGATGTGAGACGACATCATCTCACTGGATGACTCCACCATCAGTGGGCTTAGATCATCTACAGAAAGTGCCTCATGGGCCTTTAAAGCTGCTACATCAGCGTCATCCCTGAAGGTAGGAAGGAAAGATTTACCACCAGCCTTTTTCTTCTTCCTAATCTCCTCTCCACCAGAGGCAATCATCTCTAGTGACTAAGTAGGAGAGGCAAGGTGCTTAACAGGCGAGTGAGCAGGAGGAATTGTCGTCACATAGTCTTTCTTAGAAATGTCACTAGTCTTCTTCTTGGACAAGAGACCACTGATGGTGCCACCCTTGGCCTTCTTCTCTATGGCCTCAACAAAGTTCTGCTTGCTGAGTTTAGTCGTCATTCTTGAAAGAACGAGGCAAAAAGTATTTAAAAAAAAAAAAGAAAAAAAAGAAAGTAGAAGGCAGAAACCTGTACTCTTTCTCACAACTTCCAAATTCTTTCGAACCTTAGTAGACGGTTCTGGACCCAAAAAGTGTAAAAACAAGGACTGAGGAGAAACAAGTTCGTCAAAATCCTTGACGGACTCAAGATACTCCTTTGGTTTCTCAGTGTGACGCTGGTACCTCTTCTTCAGACGAGGACGCAGGGAAACTGCAAAATAAGAGTCCCAGTAAGTCATCTATCATCATCACTCATAAAAAAAGGGGGAAAAACAATTGAAAATACGAGAAAGATGCACCAAACACAAGAACTCCCTAATTATGAAAAAACTTGGGGGTTTCGTCCAGATCCTCACTAGGGACGAACTCCCAATTACTTCCAGAGATAAAAAAGAAATTTGGCTTCCAATTTCATAGAGATGATGGGTAATCAAGGATTAACCTAGAAGCCCTATCCCATAGCTTAAACTTATAATAGCCGGGGTCCTTAGATCTCCTCAGATGATAAAAATGAAGAAACTCGTCCCTCCTAATGACATCACCATCATTGGCGGACATCCACACTACCATGCAAAAAATAAGGATCCACCAAGAGTTAGGCACTAGCTGTGCCGGAGCGAGATGTAAATAAGAAAAAAGTTCCCTAACGATGGGATGAACAGGGAAACAAAGGCCACTGGTAAAATCGGCCTCGTAAAAAAAAAACCTTATCGGCAGAAGAGTGACAAGCCCTCTCATTGTCACTCGGGATCCTAACTTTTACAGAGTCAGGGAACTAGAACATATCCTTGATTTGCTGCTCATCTTTTCCCATAAGGGAACATATGTTGTTCTAGGCTTTATAAGGGGTGGAAATAGAAGTGGCCTCCAAGACCACACGATCATCAGACAAGGATAACCCTGTCTCCATGTCACTAGACCATACCTCAAACATCCTCAGCAACCTAGCTACCTCAGCAGAATGGGAGACTAGAGGAAATAAAGAAGAAAGGACAAAAGTATACAGACAGTCCTTCCCTACGAATGAACTGACCTTTTCAAGACGCATTCCTCTACAAACTCAAGTAAACTACCTAAATGAGCGAAAAAGAAAGCTATCAAAGGATAATCTGCTCTAAAATCAGAATAATCTACCATGGAAGAATCAGGAAAGAAGAAGAAGCATGAAGTGTTGGGCTTTGTGGAGCCTAGTTATGTTTGATCAGGTTGATGACTCGACCCGACCCAAATAATGTTACGTGGTTTTTAATGGGAAATTTTCTGACGATTAGGGTTTTGTCATTCTAGTTTTTTGAGAGAGAGAAAAACGGTACTACCGTACTTTGTATTTTTCCCTGATAATAGTAAAATCCCTGCAACTCCGTGGACGTAGGCAAATTGCCGAACCAGGTAAATACTGTCTTGTGCGTGTGATTGTTTTTCTTTGGCATGTGTTTTCTCTAATTTTTGTTTCTCACTGTTTGGGAATTTCGGGTTAATTCCCTACACGAAGGACTTACTAGGAAATGCAGAACAAAGAAAGGAAGCTCGAAGGAAAGACAAACCCTAGAACATAAAAAAGAATAAGGAAAAATACAGAAGAAAGGAAAGAGGAGGTAAAAATGCAAAATAAGCGGCCAACACTCACGTGGGAAAACCGAGACATGTTTGCACGTCGAGCACATCCTAGCCGTACACGTGGCGCCCAACCACTTAGACATCAAGTCATCATAAATGCGTAGTACATGGAATACGAAGCATAGAACAAATTTGTTCTTATCTCATCTAAAAAGACGAGAAAATGAACAAAGGGGGAGCTGATGAACTAGAAATTTATGGTCATCATTATACGCAAATCGTCATTCACCTAGAGAAGACCTTACGCATTTATTACGCATATTGATGACGAAACATAACGAACAGAGCGGCAGTCACAAAAAGAGCTGTGATCTCTAGACAAAGATTCTGCAACGCACTAGCCGTTGAGCATAAATGCAGCACATCATTGCCCATTAATGAGGCACATAACTATAAAAGAGAAGACAACAAAAGTTAAAGGTACACACAAATACTCTACGAAATCACTCTCAACTCATTTTTCTCTCTAGAATATTTCTCCCTTACTGACTTAAGTATCGGAGGCGATTTGGCTGACGCTACAGTGGCATGTTACTCTTCCCCTCAGTTCATTTTGCAGGATTCTCACCTACAGAGACGACACAACAACGTCCATCCGCTACGACGAGTAGCTTGTTAGGACATGTGTGAATCATGTTAGGAACATATGTCAATATAGAATTAGCTAATCTTTTGACAAAACGCACTTTACTTGTAATTTGGTAGATCTAGGATGTGTTTAATGCTTCAAGGAACAAGGTTTCAAGTTCAAGTGTTAAAATCATGCAAGTCTGTCTTAGAATCAAGTGAAGAAGTGTTGGATTTTAAAACTCGACAGCTAGCTTGACAACTAGTATCTATCGAGGTTTAAAAGGCTGTTTAAGGCCGATGCTCGACAGCTGCTTGATAGATAAGGTATTTGTTGAGGTTTAAGAAAATCAGTTTTTCAGATCTAATTTCACTCCAATCTATGTATAGACGTTTGGGCTTTCTTTTCTCATAACCCTAAACATATATAAAGATTGTTTTAAGGGCCATCACAACTGATGCACCTCAATGCAAAAGTTTTTCAAAAACATATTGTGAACCAGAGACATATGCCCTAATTTATCTTTCTCTTCAAGAAGCTACTGTGTTTATACACCGTAGGGTTTTGTAACCAAGGAGTTTCGTGATCTTCATCGTGTAGATGAACTGAAGAACTTTGCAGCCAACATCCTTCTCAAGTTGGTGAGTAAGCCACGTACTGGGATCTGAACATCAAATTGGTTAGTCATGTACTGGGAGCCGTGCATTAAAAGGGGAGATTGTCACTACAGAATAAGTCCAATTAGGTATTGGGGTAAGGGTTCAACTGTAAGTTGGTATAAGGCACTAGGATTCCTTTACTTATAACAGTTTGTGATAATAGTGAATTCTCGGGAATGGTAACCTTAAAATCACTCGGTGGAGTTTTTACCATGTAGGTTTTCCCCATTCGTTAACAAATCACCATGTCAATTTATTTTCCTCTGCATTTTAACTTACTTGGTAATTTGTTTGTGTTACCACGCTTATTACATGCTAATTGAATTAATTGATTAACTTGGCTAATTAATTGGTTAATTCATCACAAGTGGTCAATACATTCTTGGCCTATCATAACTCAACTGTTGATTTTTTACATCATCAACTAGCATAAGTTTAGAGTCATAGTATAAGTCACAATTGCCTATTGTGGTAAGTTGTGATTCTTGTGAATAGTGAATAAAAAATTAGTGACAATGGTGGGGCCATATGAGAATTAATAATAACTTGTCAACTTAACAACTATAAAAAATTTCTCCTCTAGGTTTTCTCTGGAAAACTTAGAGTGATGAAACTACTTCCTATCTCTTGATTGGCTATTTCCCCTTCAAGTGGGACCTCTCTCTTTTTCTTCTACTATACCAATCCTGTCTTTCTCCACTTTCTACTCCTCTACCCTCATCCTACCTCACACCTATACCCTCATCTTCTCCCCAATCCATACTATGGATGATATCACTCATAAATGGACTGCTTATCACTGAAACCGAAAGAAAGTCAAACAGTCCCTTTAACTTCTAATCTCACCGGCGATGGTAAGGTACTTGTGGCCAAGTTCTTCACCAAGTGACGCAGCAACATGGAAGCGGTCTTCCGAACCCTAAAGAGCATGTGGAAAACTGAAAAAAGTTTTAACATCCGTGATCTTGGCTCCTACACAACTATGATTCTTTTTTATGATGAATATGACCTAGATCACAGACTGATACGAGGACTGTGGTCTTTTGATAAGTACCTACACGACCTCTACAAACTAGGGAAGAATGAAGCGATCAAGAATGCCAAGTTTGACAGGGAAAGCTTTTGGGTACAGGTTCACGATCTACCAATCCAACACATGAGTAAGGTAAACACTGAGGCTATAGGGAGTACTCTTGGAGTTTTTGAACAAGTTGACATAGGCCCAATGGGAGACTGTCGACAGCGATGTCTTTGAGTAAGGATCAATGTGGATATTAGCCAACCCCTCTGTTGAGGAAGGATGGTGGACATAGGTGACTCATCTCCTTCATGGGTATCCTTCCAGTATGAGTGCATGCCAATCTTTTATTACTGATGTGGTATACTAAACCATGATGAGAAAGACTGCAAAATGTGAATATGTAGTATGGGTACTTTACGAAAGGATGAGCAATAGTATGATGCGTGGCTGAGACCTAGTAATGAACGACTTCAGAAACACCTAGTCGAGCCCCCACAACCTGCCAGTAGCTTTATTCCCACTGCTCTTGCAGCACTCACTAAGACAACAACCACCACCACCACTGCTACTTGCAAGTCACCGGCCACTCCAACCATTGTCGCAACCACTACAGGAGATAAGGAAAATGATAAAATCTCGGTGATGGATGCCCATCAACATATCCCAACTAACATGGAAATTTTGAAAAGCCCCGATCTTTTACGTTTACATCTTGCAGAGATTGATCATGACTTGAATGCTAATGATGACCCAACTGAGAGGAATACAGAGATAACAGCTGGCACCTTCAATTCAACAGTGGAAAATACAGAACCATGTACGAGCACACCTAATGCCATAATGGTCACATCCTTTGAGAGCACACGTGTGTTGGATAGGCCTCACAATGGGCCTATTGATGCCACACAACCTGCTACAGCCAAAAACCAAAAGAAGTGGAAAAGAATTATCCCAGCCTAACCCCACACAAACTCCATGGAAACAGACACAGCCCAGCTAGGCTCCAAACGCAAGTCTGAGGACATGGATTAGGACGTTGACGGTGATAAAAAGCAAAAGTTCAAGACTAAAACTCATATGTTGGGTAAGATTTTTGCAGAACAACTTGGATCGACGGTGGCTGCTACGCAGCACCGCTGAGTTCAATAAGTGCCAATAGCTGAAATTATCAAAGGCTTGGAAACCCTCGTACAGTTTGTGCTCTCCAGCGAGCACTGAATAAAGAAGCTCCTTAGTTACTTTTCTATATGGAGACCAAACTGTCACAGGAAGAAATGAAATACAAGAAGTAAGAACTTGGTTACACTCAAGGCCTAGTCGTATCTAGTATGGGTAAAAGTGGTGGTCTGGCCTTACTATGGAAACTGGAACTAAGGTGGTAGTCCAAGGCTTCTCACGTTAGCATATTGACGCTTATATCACTTGTAACACAACTGGTGCAAAGTGGCATCTGACCGGCTTTTATATGCAACCAGACACTAGTAAACGAGAGGAGATGTGGTCCATCTTAGAATCTCTTGGTTGAACAAACCAGCTGTCATGGCTCTGCATCGAGGATTATAACGAGATTATTAGCCAATCTGAAAAATCTTGGGGTAGACTTCGACCAAGTAGACAATTAGACCGATTCCGCCAAGCCATCATCCTCTGTGGTTTTCATGACTTAGGCTTTGTTGGTTCACCGTTTACTTGGTCTAAAATTGATCGCATTGAAGGCCATTTGAAGATAAAACTTGATAGAGCATTAGCCAACAATGCATGGCGGTTGCTCTTTCACAGTGCTAGTGTACACCACATATCTATGTCAACATCGGACCACTCTATGCTCTCTCTTCGCCTTAAAAGTAACCACCATCACTGAAGACAAGTTAAAAAGTTTTTCTGATTCGAGGAGATATGGCTGAAGGACCCCCGTTGTTCTGAAGTGGTTTAAGAGTCATGCTAGGAGGGCCTTTATAAAGCTGAAGGCTTCCTTATCACGAACTACCTTGAAAGACGTCGTACAAGGCTACACACTTGGAACAAGATGGAGTACGACCATATGGGATGAAAAATAGGGCAATTGCAAAGCAAACTACAAATGTTGGAGAACCAACCCAATAGCATGGAAACAGATAGTGAGATCAGGGATCTTCGAAACGCACTGAATATTTGGCTAAACGCTGAAAGTACCATGTGGAAACAATGCTCGCGTAACTTTTGGCTCACTGATGGAGATTGTAACATGAGCTTCTTCCATACCAAAGCCACCAATCAAAAGCAACGCAATGCGATCCTTGGTATATGTGACTCAGATGGGGTTTGGTAGGATGATGTGCAACAGATAGAAAGTATCATTGTCAACTATTTCACAGACATTTTCCACTCACAAGGGCAGACAAATTCAACCACTCTAATAGATGCCATGGAGCCAATGGTGTCCACTAACATGAATGACTTTCTTACATAGGAATTCAGAGCTGATGAAGTTTATAGAGCATTGAAACAAATGCACCAATCTCATGGCCTTGATGGTATGCCCCCTCTCTTTTATCAGCATTTTTGGTCTTTAGTAGGTGATTGTGTTACAAAAACTGTCCTGTACTTCCTCAATCATGGCATCACCCCTCTAAATTTTAATGAGACTCATGTTGTACTTATACCAAAAATAAAAAGCCCAAAAAAGATCACCAAATACCAACCCATCAGTCTTAGCAATGTCATATCCCATTTAGTCTCAAAAGTCCCAACAAACTGCCTAAAACGCTTCCTCCCAAAAATTATAAGTGAAAACCAAAGCGCCTTCATGTCTAACCGCCTTATCACTGATAATATCCTAGTTGCCTTTGAAACCATGCACCATATCAACCAAAAGCATAGTGGTAAAGTTAGGGAAATAGCATTGAATTTTGATATTAGTAAAGCTTTTGATAGAGTGGAATGGGGATGCTTAGAAAAAATAATGTATAAAATGAGTTTCCATGAATCATGGGTGAAACTTATGATGAGATGTGTTAGCATTGTCACATATTCTATAAATATCAACGGGTAGCCCTGAGGACACATTACCCCTTCTAGGGGTTTGCATTAAGGGGGGTTCCCTCTCCCCTTTTTTGTTTTTTGTTTTTTTTTGTTTTTTTTTTTTTTGTGCAGAAGGTTTATCAACTTTAATCAGGAAATCAGTGGAGTTGGGACTTTTGAGTGGTGTAGCCTCATGTCCAAGGGGTCCAAAAATATCTGATCTTTTTTTTTTTGTTGCATATAATAGTCTAATATTCTGCAAAGCCACCATTGAAGAATGTTCCACACTTGAGGAAGTATTGGAAATCTATGAATCCTCATCTGGCCAACAACTAAATCATGAGAAGACCTCTCTATTTTTTAGTCGAAACACCTCCCAAGATATCTAGGATGCCATCAAAAATCATTTTGGGGCTAAAGTCATTCGACAACATGAAACCTATTTGGGGCTGCGGTCCTTGGTAGGAAAGTAAAGGTGCAACACTTTCCAAGCTTTAAAGGAAAAGTTAAACATTAAGCTTTTTGATTGGAAGGAAAAATTGTTGTCTCATGTAAGGAAAGAGATTCTCATTCTCATAAAGGCGGTGGCTCAAGTAATCCCAACATATACGATGAGTGTGTTCCAACTCCCACATGCCCTATGTGATGAACTAACAAGTATGGTTAGAAGTTGTTCGGGGGCCTTTTGTCGTTGCCCGGGCACGTGTTGTCCGCTAGAGGGCTGACCTTGCTAGGCCCGGGTTGTGTTTGGGGAGTTGCATCCGAAACTCAACATTGGGCCACGTGGTCCAATGGCTACTAGCGTACTTTTAGGCCTACAAAATGCGTAAAACCCAAAATCTAAGAATCATGATAATGGTTGAATAAATATGTAATATGTGTTTGATATAATAGCTCT
The DNA here is from genome assembly GCA_032727855.1 of Quercus ilex subsp. ballota. Lineage (NCBI taxonomy): Eukaryota > Viridiplantae > Streptophyta > Magnoliopsida > Fagales > Fagaceae > Quercus > Quercus ilex. The sequence continues at coordinate 13,082,446 of CM064913.1, forward strand.
GGTTAATAGTTGTAATAGTAGTTGAAATAAAGTAACATGTATTTAAAGGTGAAGTAATCATGTACTCAATGATGTAAAATTAAAGATATGGAGGCAGAGTCACTTATCCTTATATGATTTGTAACTCCAGCTGTGTAGCATCAATGAGCTAATAGTATTCCAACAGAATGACCCCAGCGGTGGAGAGGCAGTTTGCCATGATAACTTCAAGATTGAATGGGAAAAAATGGTGCAACTGGAGGGAGAGAGAGTATGTCCGCTGTGTGTAGAGGCTGGTTAAGTTTATCCCCATTATCATAAATAAGTTTCTCCTTAACAATGCTCTTTTAGTTGTTGTGAAGTTATGAATAGTGTTGCATTCCATGAGAAGGGCTTTTGTAAGATAGGTTTGTGTCTTCCATGAGAAGGGTTTTTGTAAGAAGTATTTGTGCCTTCCATGAGACAGGCTTTGATATGAGATCTTGGTGCCTTCTAGGAGAAGGGTTTTAGTATTATAAGTTTATGTCTTCCATGAAAAGGGCTTTTATAAGAGAGGTGGAAAAGAGTATTGAGATGTGTTTATGGGCAGCAAAACAGTAGAATTTCAGAGTGAGAAAGTATGAGAGTGGAGCTTAGAAAAGTTGTGGTGTGTTATATGTAATGGTATAGTAAGTGAGTATGGGATTGTGTAAGAGAAATGAAGAAAGTGATGTTTAGAGATATGGACAGCAAGATAGATTTATTTTCTGAATATGGAGAGTGAAAGAATGTGTATAAGAGAGTAATGGTATTGTAATGTGTTTAGCAATGCTGCTGAGATTTTCTGTTGGAGGATGGATGAGGGCTTATGAAGGGTAGTTATAAGCTAAGGGCAAAAGAGTTTAGTTCTTAATTTGGAAACTAAAAACTTAAAAGCTCAAAACTTCAAGAGCTTAAGAAGATGATTAGAGGGAGAGAGAATAGAGAAGTTTATTAAAGGGTTGTTCTTCTCTATTGGTGTGCTTTGGTGTGTTAATGAGGGGTTCTATTTATAACTGGGTTTAAGGGGGCATTTAGTAAAGAATCTCAGCCAAAATCTGTCCCAATCAACAATAAATCTTCAGAAAATCATTCCTAGGATTTGGCCAAAAATGGTATATTTAGTTTAAGGTGTTCTTGTTGTTTTGGATAATAGCTGCTGGAGGAAAGAGTAGCAGAAAATGAAAGTATTCTAGCAAGAAAAAGATAGTTTCTTTAGTTGGTTTTGATTTTTAGCCAAATGTGGAAATTCAATAATGTTAAGGCTGTTGGGTCAGTTATCATAGTCGTCTGGAAAAGTTGTCCTAGTTGTTAAGAAAAGTTGTCACAACTGTCATAAGATAGTTGTTGCTTGGGGCAGAAGTAGATGAGGTCAGCTAGATGATGTCAAGCTGCTGGAGAGAATATTCAGCATTTATTTCATGGGTTTGGCTGAAAATGGTAAGATCTCTTTTAAGGGTATCTTGTCATTTTGGGTATAGTAGCTGGCTGCAGGGATTTGAGTATTAAATGGCTGGTGATGTCAATTTCAACCAAGTGTCAAGTGCTAAACCCACTTCTAGTGTTCTGTTGGAAATGTTTCATTTTTTGGGTATTTGTATTTTTGGTTCAAGATTCTATTACAACACATTTTTAGTAAATAATAGAATGATTGATTGATAGTTAATAAAGTTTTAGAAATCTAGTCAAAGTCTCATTGTGTTGTGACTTAATCTTGGTGAGCAAGAAGAGCATTTAATGCTTTGCTCTAATAGCTAGCAGAAGAATATTTGGTCTAATTGTGGTAGATGGCAATTGGGTATTAGAGATATCATGAATATTTTATATATTTGGAGATTAAAAATAGCCAATCAGATTAGGTCATGTGTTTGAGTTGGATTTTAGCTGAAAGTAGTAATAAGATTATGTGGAATAATATACCTAGGTTTCTAAATTTGTATAGGAACAGTTGGAGATTGAATGAATTGTTATTTGTTTAGCATTTAGATGGCCGGAGTTTTTAAATATCTGTCATATGATGAACATTAAGTTTTAGGAAAAGAGCAATGGGGAGTTTTATCTTGTTAAGTACTATGTGATAAGAGATGTTTACCATATGTTACTCGCTACACACAGACTTGTTAGAGTTCAGGGAGTTGGAGAAGACACACCAAGCAATGTGTTTCTTTTATCAACTTTAAACTACTAGAGCTTTACTAAACATACCTCTTAGCCCTCAAAACCACTACTCCCAAAGCTTCCCCAAAGAGACTCATAAGCTTGAATCATAAGCCGAAGATAAGATGACATACCTTGGGTTTTGTTGTCATTTTGTGTAAATATGGGCTTTTGTTGGAGAAGCTGCTTTCCATGAGTGTGAGAGTGGTAATATGGGTCGTTAGCTTTGATTCATTGCTTGAGCCCGATCCATATGTTGATGTTGATGATGTTATAAGGTTATGATCCCAATTGATGAAGAGGAAATGTGGACCATGAATCCGCCTTTTGAAGTAAGGATTTTGTGGGTCATGTGAGCCTAATTCATATAGTTGAATGAGATATGAGCTTATTTTGAGTTTTAAAGATATTTACCCAAAAAATTCAATAATATGTTGATGTGGCGTGGGTTGCCAATGAATTAGTGCTATGTGGGGCGAAAAAAGAGTACTCAACATAAGTTTTTGGTGGGGACAAAACAATGGAAAGAACAAGTAGCATGGACCAGCTGGGATAAAATTTGTGTACCTAAAATTGAGGGCGGCTTGGGATTTCGGGACGTAAAGGCTTTCAACCTCGCCTTTCTAGCCAAGCAAGATTGGTGCCTACAAACAAACACTTCCTCACTAGTCCACAGAGTCTTCAAAGCTTAGTATTTTCCCGAAACTGATTTCCTTAAAGCCGAAATGGGGTCAAAACCCATCTTATGCATGGAGAACCATCATGGCTGCTCAGGGGATCGTCAAGCAAGGCTATCGATGGCAGGTCAGCAATGGGAACTCCATCAGAATCTGGACTGATAAATGGCTACCCACTAGTTCTACTTTCTGCATCACCTCCCACCAACATTCCCTGCCAGTGGACACGCATGTAAGCACTCTCATTGATCATGATACTGGAAATTGGAGGATTGGCCTCATTAAAGAAATCTTCCTACCACATGATGGCCAGGCAATCTTAAGCATCCCACTGAGCCTTCGCCGTCTACTAGATCGCATTATTTGGGCGTACACACTGAGTGGTCACTTCATAGTGAACTCGGCCTATAAAGTTTCCCTCTCCCTTTCACACACTCCAAATTGGTCTTCTGGTGGTCCATCGAACAATCAAAATAATAGCATGTTTTGGAAAACTCTATGGCGCCTGAATGTTCCCAACAAAATCTGATCTTTCGCATGGACAGCGTGCAAAAATTTACTCTCAACGAAGTCCGACCTACAGTGCAAAAAAATCCTAGAAGATTGCACCTGTAACGCCTTGGCAATGCAATGGAAACAAGTGAACATGCGTTACAGGCGTGCGAGAAAGCTCAAGCGGTTCGGCTTATCTCAGGCCTACCTATCCATAGTCATGGCCTACGGTTTGACAATTTCCTTGACTTTCTTTAGCATCTTGTTTTCCACCATGTTAGGGATGAGCTACTGGGACTTAGTATCACTATCGCATGGAGTTTATGGAAGAATTGGAATGTAGCTCGAACAGGTGGAACCTGGCAACCTAACACACTCATATTTCAGATGGCAATCAAATTGATAGAGGAATATCGGCTCTCAAACCGCAATGGAGGAAGCTATTGACTTTGCCTGGGACATTGGACTACAGGACGTGGTCTTCGAATGCGACTTAGAGGAACTCCATGGTGCCCTTACTAGAGCCAACACAACCTCTGCAGCTATAGTGAATGTCATTTCCTTGTGTCTTTTGGAGCTCTAAGACTTCAGATCAGTAAAACTCTCACATGTTCGACGTCAAGGGAATAAACCGGCTCACATCTTGGTACAATATGCCAAAAGTTTAGAAAATTTTGTAACTTGGATTGAGGATAATCCTACACATATTCAGTCTGCGTTGGCTCAGGATGTAATGACTTTTGTATCATATTAATAAAGCTGAAGTATTTCTTATCAATATATATATATATATATATAATTTTTTTGTAAAAACTGTTGTTGTTTCTGTAGAATTACTCTTATCATTAGGACAAAAAACTAATGAATTCGATATCATTTCCATGTCCCTTATTCAACTTATAAAAAAAAAAAAACTTGTACACATTAAACTACAATAACTCTATAGAAATTTGTTTTTTTAAATCACAAATGTCAAGATGAATTACCCCCCCCCCCCCCCCCCCCCAATTCAATGGGCAAATTTTTATTTCAAGAAAATTAATACATCAATTCAGTACAAGGACACCATAGAGGCATAGTTGGAACAGCCAGCATCACAGGAAAAAACAAAGTAACATATAGCAGAGAACAAAAAGAATGGCAAAGCAATCTGTTAGTAGCACTGCCGGCTCTACACTATAAGCGGTGGATGCGGTCCCTTGAGGCCCCAAGTAGAAAAAAAAAAGACCCCTATTTCTTTCATTGTAATAGTATTAATTAAACCTAAATATTAGCCAATAAATAAAATAATATTTTTTAATCAAATAAAAACAAGAAAAAGAGAGAGAGAAATGCTACGTCCACAACATTTTTACAATAAATTCTAAGTAACAAGTTGTTACAGGTTGTTATTTATGGCAAAAAAATAATTTTTGTAGTTGATTCAAATTAGAATCAGTAACAACTTTAACGCCTAGGATTTGTTGTGAAAAATATTGTAAATGTAGTAGCACTTCTAAAAAAAAAAAAAACAATGCACAAAAAAATTCACAACATTTTTTACAATAATTGAGTTGACAAACTTTTATTAATTCTTACTGTTAGAACCCATATTTGGGCATAGAATGCTTAGGCTCACCACTAATATCACTCTTTTACTTACTAGTATCAATCTACCACATCCACATGTGTGAAAATTTTTATCAATTTTTTTGTGTCTATAAACTTTCTAAAATAAAAAAAAATACTACATTGCTCATGTTAATTAGTAATAATTTTGTATCTAAAATGAGATAATAGAGTTTAAGTAATATTTAATTTTTTGTAAAGTCATATTTAAATATATAAAAGGCCTTAATTTTAGTTTTCGTTTTAGGCCCCAAGTGCATCAAGCCGCCACTTACTAGTAGCCAACAGAGTTTATGAGAATTGCTGAAGAAATGCCCCAAGAATATAACAAAGCTCTGTTCAATACAAAATTGCGGAACCATCCTTTGCTTTCGACCCTGTTCTTAACTTCCCACTGGATAGCTTTAATGATAACTTCTTCAGACTTGATAAAGCCTTGATGAATCACGTCATTCCTAAGTTACCGTGATAAGAATTATTAATGATTAAAAAAAAAAGGTATTAATAGTGGCCCAAATGATTACATAATAAAAGTCTGTTAACTCAATTATTGTGATATAAATCATTGTTATGAATTACGTTCCATTCTGCCCGGAATATCTTGTATTGGTATGCAAACCGGAACGATAACCCCCCTACTCCACCTTGGGTAGAATTTCGGCCCATTCGACTATTCCAGTTGTTTTAGTACGTTTCGGTTAATACTAGCTGAAATTGAAGATTCAGCTGGTATGAGTTTTGAACCTTTTTTTTTCCCTGAATTTGATGTTTGAACTAAACCACAACTTTTCCAAGAAAATTTTTTTTGATCATCTGTAACTATCTTCATCTCAATTTAAAACATCAAAAAAAAAACAACAAAAAAACAAACAAAATGATATATTGGTAGCAAGAAAAATTGAGAAAAGAAAAATAAGAAGAACAAGACGAGAGATTGAGAAAGAGAGAATGCATTAGCGTCCAGCCGTTTGAAACTTTGAAAAGAATATTGAGAAGTGTGTGAGACAATTGAAATAAGGGTTGTGTTAAAGGGCATCTCAAGGTGCCTGCTAACAACTTTTTTGAAATTTTTTTGACAATTTTTTTTGTCTTTTTATAGTTTTATTTTTTATTTTTTATAACTTTATAAGTGCTGCTTGGTGTCTTTTTTGACTTTCTTTTTTTTTGTGTCTTTTTTACACCTACTGGTGCTTGTTAACATTTTCCTTAAAATAAATTGAGTAGGTGAGAAAGAGTGGTTCACGTGGTTGGGTTTGAGAAATGCAAAGTGAATTTCAAGAAGGTTCTTAGTTTTTAATTACTCAAAATGTTGGCTTTGTTTATAAAAATGCATAAATGATTTTTTTTTTTTTTTTTAAATAACCATACGCTGATGTGCTTACTTTTACTAAGTGTTGGGAAAAAAAAACTAACATATTGAATTTTTTATTTTATATATATAGAAATAATATATATTTATTTATTTGTGGTAACCTTGAATTGGTACACTAAAATAGTCCGGTACCAATCTGATATCGAAATATTTCATTCCAATTAACAAACTGAAACAGTTTTCAAAACGGTATACATAGTGTGCGTTTGCGTAGTAGCAGGCGTGCGCGTTTTGCTTTTTTTCTGGGTCCTGCGCATTGTTCACAGACCAGCAAGTACGGAAAAATGCAACAATAACTTTAAAACTAGGTCTCACGGACACTATTTATAGTTTAAAATTTATTTTATTACAATATTTTTAATAATAAATTTTTAATTTTCAATAACAAGCAACATCCAAACAGACCCATAATATTAATATAAATATTGCAGTGCCTGTCCCTGTGAAGTAAGTAATAACTGAAACTCACAAATTTCGCTTACATTATTAACCTACTAAAAGAGGGCATTTTAGGCAATTCGTCAAACAAGGTGAATTGAACCGGGCCATGTGCTGATGTAATGAGGGGGTATAATCGTCATATTACTATTATATTTCTGAATGGATCAGAAATGTCGGTTGTTGTCCTGTACTTCCAGACTTTTGGAAAGAAAAAAAAAATGTTTATAATATTTTTATAACATTTTTACAACAAATTCTAAATGGCAGGTTGTTACTGATTGTTATTGTTAGGACAGAAAAGTAATTTTAGTGTTAGTTTCAAATTTGAACCAATAACAACTAATCATCTGTGATTTGTTGTAAAAATATTGTAAAATTGTTGTAGACTAACATCTCTCATAAAATAAAATAAAAAAAGTGCAGAATACAAGAAAGCAAAAAATATTTGGCAATTTTCTAATACGGCTTCGTATCTACGCGAACTAAAATGTTTAACACGTGGCAAACTCTCATTGGCAGTGTTATGGGCTCCTACGGATATTTTATTCTATTTTACTTTGGACAGCTACGGATATCTATGCAAAAAAAAAATCGCGACGTGATATTTCGAGCTAAGATTTTTTTTTTTAATTTTTAATTTATAATTTTAAAATCTCCGCTGATTCTCATTGAGATATATATATATATATATTTTTGTTTTTCTGGTGTGTATCGTGTCTTGCACGTGACGCGTACGATACGGCAATGTATCTTTGTCATCCGCCTCACCTCATGAGAGAGTCCAACACGTTTTAAAAAAGAAAAAAAACAAAAATACCCACTTGTAGTTGTTGTGGAGCTTTTCTTTTTTCTTTATAGACTTTTCCCCTCCTAAATTTTGTTGCCATGTCTTTTTTTTTTTGGGATAAGGTTGCCATGTCATTTTTTTTGTAAAAAGGAAAATCGTAATATATATCTAGTCTATCTATGGGATTTTTTTAGGCACAAAATGTAAATTACTAATAATATTTGGTGACGAAAATTGATTAAATTTAAATTGGACAAAGTTTAGTTACAGAATTAGTTATAGTAAATTTCATTTAAAAAAATTAATATTATTACATATTTTGAAAATCTAACCGTTAGATTACATGTTCTTTACGCTCTTAATACACATGTCAAATTTTGTGTCAATCGGATATTATTTACTATAAGTATATGATCTATAAGCTTATATTTTATGCATAATTTTAAATTACAAAAACTTGCCATTTAAAAAATTTATTGATGACATAGTTATTGATCTTTAATTTTCTAGAAATTTTGCAAGTACAAAGGATATTAGAAAAAAATGTAATCCAATAGTAGATTTGTCAAAATTTACCTCTAATAAAAAGATATTGAGTAAGATTGTAGTCTTAGACTATAACAAATTTTGCAACAAAAAACTTTGTCTATTCAAGTTGGCTTGGTCATTTGATAGCTTGTAATCTCGCGTACAAGTAACCATATTACAATTTGAAATGAGTGATTTAGATTTGTCACGTTATAAAGTATAAATATTTAAATAATGTTACAAAAGAAAACAAACAAACATTGATGATCATCATTTTGGTATTTATGAAATCTTTTCTATTATCACATTTGAAAATGAATAGATTGAATTTTTAAAACCATTCAGAAAAGTCAATTAGAGCCCACAATTTTCAGTATTTAAATACTGAAAACTATTGTTTGAACTCTCTTATCAAACAAGGTGCTGTATTAAGTAAAAATTCAGAACATATTGTGAGATGTATGCGATAAGATAGCTTATCTAATACCTTTTGAATCAGTATGACCTACTGCAATGGATTGTTGATTATTATATACTTATAAAATGAAAGTACTAATGAGTGGGTTTAGGTTTTATGGGAAAAAAATCTGTCCCAAAAAGAAAAAAAAGAAAAAAGAGTAGGTGTAGCCGTTTACGTAAGGCCGAAAGAGGTCCAAAACAAGCTCGGACTTTTATTTTGGGCCATAAAAGTTTTGAACGCCCCAAAACCAACAACTTACCCCATGGAAAGAGTTGGTGGGCTGAATTGGCCCAATTGGGTCATGAGTCATGACTTATAACCTATTTTCAGAACTTATTGCGAGTTTGACAAAAAGTCACGTGGAATTGGGATAAGAAATTTCAACTTTCCCTATAATAAAATTTTTTCACTTCCATGATAGTGATGGGAGCATTGGAAAAAGTCGTTTAAGCAGGGCAGCAAGAAGGATGGAGGTAATGCAATATTTGATAATCAATCCCTATTAAAAAAATTCAAATTAAAGAGCATCCTCAGACGCAGATCATATGATACTTAGTATGAGTTTGGATACTGCTTGTTTTGATAAAAATTGAAAAAAAAAAAAAAAAATCCTGCAACACTATTCACTCTTTTAACACTGTAGTTTTGCGTAATGCACTATTCATGTCCCATGAACAGTGAAAGAGGTGCTGGTCAAGGAAAAAAAAAAAAAAGAAGGCAGACGTAAACGTGAATGTGGAATGCACAATCCAAACGGAGCTTTATGTTCAAAACTGTTGACACATTGCATAAATAATGCTAGAGACACAACGTTTTAACAACAATTTTACAAACAAATTACACGTGGCAACATGTTAGTGGTAGGTAGAAAAATGTTATCAATGGTGGACCCAAATAAAAATTAATAACAGATTGCCGCCCAAATAAAATCCAACAACAAATTGCCGCCTAAAATTTATTGTGAAATTGTTTTGAACATATTGTAGATATAAGATGGTTTGACTAAATTTTGTTCTGTGATGCATACTCTTCTCTTGTGGACTAATATTGGACATGTAAGATAAAAGTCTTGCCATTCATTGACATTATTTAAGTCTTCCAATCAGAAGAATCTGGAATTTCAACCTCCCTCCCAAACTTTTTCTAAGTAGATATATTGGATCTGCTGCATCTGCAAGAACCCTACAGGATCCATATTCTTAGTATTTATCAGACTAGAAAAAAAGGCTTGGATCCATTAAGCTTTGGAAATGCCAGCCCACATCATTGTCCTTAATGGGCTAACATAGCAACTATGGGCCTATCCCGGTACTTGGATTTTCAAACAAACTGAATCAAATTAAAGAGCTACAAATATGATAGGCCCAATTATGAGCCCATTTATAGTCAGCCTCATGATCACCCCAAGATAAATGGAATGACCTTTTCAAAGCACATACCAAAATGGAAATTGCTCAATAAATAGATAGCAAATAGCAATGAGAACCTGCAACAACTTGCAGGTTGAGATAACTTAGTTTATAAATAAAATTTCACTTTCCCTTTTTTTAAATAATTTCCCTACTCTATGCCTAGCCCCCCCAAAAATAAAGCATGGTACTAAATAAAAATTATAAAATTGTTAAAATAAACATTCCCCTCTTGGCTAAATTTTCAAAGTTACATTCATTATTTGAGTCTACGTCCTAGATGGCGTAAGCAGTGATTCCAAATTTGCACTCACCGAATGCCCACTAATTGTTCACATAAAATATGATTAAAAATCAACTACTATTTGATGCATTTTTTTTTATGGCGTTATTATAATGTTAAACATGAGCTCAAGTCAAGGAAGGCACTAATTAAGCTGCTAATATCAAATAATATTCGCTTATTTGGTAAATAAAGCAAAGTTTAGAATATTTAAATATTGTTTCCGTACAATGTTGAATCACCTGTCACTATATTTTTTTTGCCATTTAGTCTCTCTCCCACACTGAAATGTGTTCAATCTCAGAAGGTAAAACCTTATAGTTTCAAAGTTCAGCAGTGAAATCAGTGACGTTCATTGACTCCATTGTCTTGTCTTGTCCTGTCCTGGCTTTAGGTTCTGGACGGTTGAATTTGGATCATTTTTCCTAGTTATCCACGAAAAGTATTGAATTCTTTGGAGATTGATTGAAGGGTAAACCTTTCTTTCACTGTTACATACTTCCATTTAGTTTTACTATTTGGTTTTCTTGACATATGTCATCTATTTTTAGCGCATCTATTAATAAATTATTTTATAAAATTTTTTATAAAAAAAAAAGAAAAGAAAAATAATCAAAAATTTTGACAAATTTTTAATTTTTTGTAAAAAATATATAAAAATAAATTATTAACTAATGTTTTAAATGCATACGTTAACCAGACATTTATTGTTAATATCGGATTGATTTTGAACGTGTATAGATTTTTTATTAAAAAAAATTAAAAATTAAACATGTATAGTTTCTTTATTGATCACTAAATACAAATCAATTCCTAAATTAAATTATGTGATTATGAATTTATGATTGTAAAAGTGTTTTATGAAAGTCATTACCCTTTTTTTTTTTGCTAACCTAGTCATTACCATTTGTATTACACGTTTTGTGGACACAAATATTTCCTTTCCTTAATCAATTTATCAATTTCATTGCTTGCTTGCTTGCGTGCGTGCCGCATTAATATTTCTTTGTATTAATCCGCTTCAATTTTCAAAGCCTAACCATGAAGTGGCACAGTTACGACTTATGAGGTCTGACAATTTGCTTTTGCTCAAATTATGCACCCAGACAAGGAGCCGCATGGGGTACCAAAAAGGGTCATGAATTTTAATTATAGCAAGTAGGAAAGGATAACAAAGCTCGAGATTATTGATGGCACAGTGGTGTGATAGTAATAGGGCTATCACATTCATTAACGTAATCAAGTGAAAAGGTGTACTATTAGTTACATGCCAAAAGTCCATTTTGGCCTTATCCAAAATATATGGGTGCATTTTATTTGTTTTATTCTTATCGAGGCTTAACTTTGAGCACCTCTTTTTTCTTTTTTCTTTTTTCTTTTTTCTTTTTTTTTATATATTGGTGCATTATATTCTGATTCATAGGATAGCAATAGAGAGGACAACCAAAAAGAAAGAGAGAGAGAGATATAATAATAAAGTAATGCGACTTGCTTATATAATTTAATGAGTCATGTGATTTAAGTAAATTATCTTATAAATTGTCATATAGTAAATCTGATTTGAAGAAAAACTTTGTTCTTCGAAAAAAGAAGGTTTGAATATGATTTGAAATATAATAGAATAATAGGATAAAAATACATAGGACCAAAGTTGATTATCCTGTTAAGAATTCATATTTGATCTCAAAATTTTAAAACTAAAGTCTAGTTACAGTTGTTGTATTCTATTATGATTCACAAACTGATTTCATTATCCATCTTTTCTAATTTTGCTGTTAGGCTCTATAAAGGCATTCAACAATTGCTTAGGGGGAAAAACCCACACCTTTAATCCAAACCACATTGTATGCTAACTTCATTTAGATTATTTTCCTTCTATGTTTGCTAAAACTATAATCCATCTGTTTCCTATGGTGAAGATAAAAACACATTGTAGCTGGTGATAAGATGAGTGGCAGTAACTTAGCAATTGGAGAAATTATTGTGTACTCCCGGAGTACCATAAATGCATACTCCCCCATCTCACATGAATGGTAGGTCCCATCATGAATTTAATTAGTGGGACCCACCATTCATGTGAAATGAGGGAGTACGCATTTATGGTACTCCGAGAGTACCTAATAATTTTCCTAGCAATTGGAGGTTCTAGGTTGAAAGCTTTTAATAGAAGTTCGACACCTCAAGTTCCTGCATGTTAGGAGCACAACACCACAATGGGCGGCAATAAGCACTCCAAAGTTTAAGTTAGCGAAAACAAAAGTGGAAAAAGATTTCTTCAATGAGTACCTATTGAAGAATGGGGGAGGAGTATTGATATCCTTTATGGGACGTGCTAGATCGAGGGGAAGATGGTGTCCTCCTATTTGTTTTTTGCTTGACGTGATAACCCCACGTTCTTTTTTCTGGCCCGAATGCTCTTCCAATTGGTTAGGAGTCCAGCTAAGAAGAAGGTATACCCTGTTACAGGTATATGCAACTTCTCACTCACAGCAGGTGGATCCCACTCATTAATTGGACTCATCTACTATGAAAGAGAAGATATATATACCCGACACAGGGTATATTTATCCCTAACTAAAGGGCAAACCACATCGTATTAAATGCTGAGTAGAAAGTCTAAGTGGGTGGTTGCATGAGTAATTAATGCAATACTAATTGTTTTGGTCTTCAGTTATTGGGTTCGGCCAGTTTTGGGCTTTTGTAGTGTGCGTTTGACATTGGTTTAAAAAGTTAGTTTTTTTTTTAAAATTTATTATTTAGCTTATTTTTCTACTATTCAAAGGTCCCATTGCATAGGGGTGTCCACAGGTCGGTCCGGGTCAGGTTTGTGCCCAACCTGAGACCGACCCGCCAGACTCGGGTGGAGAATGTTCTGACCCGCCGCTGACCGACGAGGGAGTCGGATCGGAGCAGTCGGTTTTGCGCCGAAAACACGGTCGGTTTGGTCAAAATCGTTCACGGTGGAAAATCTGGCCAAAATAGTTGATTTTAGGCTAAAATGCGCTAGATCCAGTGGAGATCTCACCGGATCTGGTGAGATATCGCTAGATCCGGTGAGATTTCCACCAAATCTGGCTGAGATCTCACTAGATTCGGTGATATCTTCCGAAATCCGACCCAAATCTCATAAAAATCTAAGGTATTCTGACCAAAAAATCCCCAGAAAATTCGTATTTCGCCGGATTTTGGTAAGGCTCTGGTCGGGTCGGTTGAGGTGGGTTTTAGAGAAGAGAACCTGCCATCCGACCCGCTGGACTCGGTTTCTGGGCTTTGCAACCCGTCGCCAACCACTGGAGCTCACGGATCGGTCGCGGGTGGGTCAGTTCCGGTCGGGTCTGGTCGGTTGGATCAGGTCCGGGTCTGGCTGGACACCCCTACCATTGCACTTTTTAGTACTATTTATAGGTCTCATTGTACTATTTTATCTACCTTTTAGCTTTATCTACGGTACTTTTAGCAATAAATTTTCAGTTTCAGCTAAATAAGCTGTTCCTAGATAGACTTATAAACGATTGATTTCTCAATTACGGGCCTTTTTAAGTGAAGTTATGGAAATGTCCCCAGGCCATGTATCTCCCGCCCACACAAATTTACGTGCATTATCAAAAAAATCTTCTCTAATTAAAGACGTATACTATTATGGTTGAACTACTAAATTAACAATCATATTAATATCCAAAGGACTTGGAAACCGAATTATGTGGTTCCTCTCATTTGCTTGTATGCAGTACAACCCTATTCAACCACAGAAATGAAACCAAATTCTCCAAATCTTCATTAGACATTTAAATCGGCCTCGTAAAGTTATTTCCACACAAGGATAAGCATGTAGATTCATAAATGCAACCTATCATTCATGCTTATAGTGGAATGCTAACATGACCACTCTGCTTTATTGGTTGCGCGTCGGCAAGATCCTCTATACATTTTAGGGCTATGACCTAGATCTTGAAAGAGATAACACCAATAACTTTTGTTGAAGCACCTACACCATGTTACTCTCACTCTCATCATATAGCTTCACGCAAGTGCTAAATGAGAATGAAAAGGAAATGGTGTGATATGTCAAACGGCTCAAAAGGCAATTAAAGAGAGAGGATAAAGTGCACCATGTGGGCTCATTTAAATAATTTCTCTTTTAAAAGAGAATAATATTAAAGAATAAAAAAAAAGTTCGCAAAATTTCACAACTTTTTTTTTTTTTTTTGAGAAATAATTTCACTACTTATTAAGTTGAGAATGGTGCGCTCATTTAAATAATTTCTCTTTTAAAAGAGAATAATATTAAAGAATAAAAAAAAAGTTCGCAAAATTTCACAACTTATTTATTTATTTTTTTTTTTGAGAAACAATTTCACTACTTATTAAGTTGAGAAATTATGATAAGAAAAATAACATTTTCATGTTGGTCGACTACTAATATAGTTTTTATGGTACACCAATCATAATTTGTTTACTCAATATCTATAAAATTTATTATGTAAGTAGATTTATTGTTTGAGAAATTAATTCTTGCTTGCCATTTTGGTCGGCGGTGGCTTTTGAATATTACGGTGGCCTTTGAATTGTAATATGTGGTCCAATTTTTGTCGAACTAAGGGAAAGATCCCTGTTTTTTAAGGATACGAACGATGTTGATTTTGTTAACAAAAGAGAATTTGAGGATGGGGTACGTACATAGTCAAATTTGAAGCTCAAAATTTCAATAAATTAGATTGGCATCCTAACTAAACCACCATGACATGAAAATATACAAAGGAACTAATTTCATTCAATGGGAGAATATCTGTTATTGGGTTAAGATTCACTGATTGAATATAAAGCTCTTTTCTGAGTAACCATTTATAAAATATGTTTACAAGTCAGTATGTTGGAGGAGATATTTCTTCATTCTCTTGAGACCTGAGTGCACTGCAAGTATAATTTCATGAATAATTCAACTTTTAAAGTGGCATTCTCTGTCAACAATAGGATAGTATTCACTTATTTCAAATCAAAGAAGTTCAAACCCATTTAAAAGGCAAGTCAACCCAAAGCTTAAATCAACTCAAATTGGATATTCCATAGTATTTTTCCCTGGTCCCTGTTACTTGTTGAACCTGTACAGTGTACTATTCTGGACCAAAAGGGACAAAATTCATGTATTATTCAATTTTCTCCTTTCATCATCCTATCTACTACTACTAGTACTAATTTAATCCCCCAAAAACGTCGATCCAATTTAAAATTGTGAATGTGACATAAAGAGAACATTCATGGTTTTGGCCTATAGGTACCTCAAATTAAATAGTCAAGGGCTATCTCTCTTAAACCAACCACCTATAGACTATAGTTTGTCTTGGCTCCAACAAAAATAAAAAATCAAAGTTTTCAAGATATTTTTTTGATGAATAAAGTTTTCAAGATATGACACCCATCCTAGGGTTACTATTTAATGTGACATGAGTTATTGGCTACTTTCTTATTATGAGTGACACTCTTACTCTCTCTCCAAAATGATTAAAACAACAAAAAAATTATCCTATAGCAAAACTTATTATTGGATTTGATGTACACACTGTTTTATTTGACGCACTCTTAGTCCCAAATTTGTAATGGTCGGATATGAATTTTGAATAGATAAGTCAAAGTTTGACCATATGTATACTTTTTCACCATTTTATTATATTTAAAATTATGCACGATTTTATTATATTTGAAATCTTACTCCATGTTCTTTCATTAATTAACCAATCCTTTTTTTTATGGCTTTTACTAATATTATTTATTGTCCTCACTCTTTCTTTGCCAGTAAATTAATCGCCCTACATTGAATATGATTAAACTATCTTAAGTAACTCTCTTTAATTTTTTCATCAATATCGGCCTATATAATTAAGCAAAATTTCTCATTTTGAATGCTATCTTTCTATCTTTTTCCACTTATTCATCATAATATTCTTATTTTAATTTCACTTATTTTATGAATGTGGTTCTTCTTAATATTCCAACATTGAAAAAAGCATAGCTAATCTTATAGTAATATATTAACAGGTATATATATATATATATATATATATATATAAAAGCTATAAAATTAGTGCTCAAGGTTAAGTGAATTATCAACAAATTTAACAAAACATTATCATATACTAGTGATATGTAACTTTTTAGCACAACAATTTTTACAAAAAATTGCATAACTACTAAGTTAACAGGCTATTATTGTTTCTCATATAAATTCACTGTTAACACTATTTTATTAATTGCTATTAATAATTGTAAAAGAGTAATACTGCATACATACATACACAAAAAATTTTACGATATTTTTAATAAAAGTTGAGTTAGTACACCGTTATCAATATCAAATTTTTAATTAATATTAATAATCTATACCAACAAATGTGAAAAATTGTCAAAGTGTTTATAGACTTTTTTTCGTGATAAAATTTGTGAAATTTTCGGTGATTAGATTGTGAGTATTGTTTCTCAAAAAAAAAAAAAAAAGTTTGTGAGTATTTAATGATTTTACTTGTAGATATGCCATTCCAGACACACACGCAACCAAATTATAGATTGTGATAAATGATGAGTCGCGGCCCTCTATAGACTATAGTACATTTGATTGGTCCCACAAGTCATGGCATCAGATGCCACTTAGAATTCGCACGTGAGACTATCACTGTCCCACTTTTTGACCGGGAAGTCATTTTACAGGGTCGGGTCCCAAGTAGGAGTAGAAGATTACTTTGAATTGTGGAGGAGAGACTTGAGAAATCAACGTGACCCAAAGAAATAATATATCATTGTGGAGGCCAGTTGTACATTATTTTCTGTACAGGTCTACTTATATTTTGGTGTATTGTTAGACTTGTTTTTGTTGAGAAAGTGGTGTATTGTTAAATTGGTGAATAAAGATTTGCTTCAAAAGTTATTTATTTATTTTTACTTAAGTGTAAATTACACCTCTAAATATTATTTTTTGGTTAAAGTGTAAACTACACTTCTAAAATGCAAATTACAGCTCTAAATATTACTTTTTGGTCATCATGACTCAAAGATATATTACTGTGGAGACCAATTGTACATTCTTTTCTTGCCTATATTTTGGTGTACCGTTGGATTGGTTGATAAATATTTGCCTCAAAAGTTTTTTTTTTTTTTTTTTTTTTTTTGACTAAAGTACAAATTACAACTCCAAATATTACTTTTTGGTCATTGTGACTCAAATATATATCACGGTGGAGTCCGGTTGCACATTTTTTCTGTATAAGTTTATCTATATTTTGGTATATTGTAGAATTGGTGGATTGCAAATTACACCTCTAAATATTACTTTTTGGTTAACTTGATTCAAGGATATATCATTGTAGAGGTCAGTTGTACATTCTTTTTTGTACAAGTTTACGTATATTTTGGTGTACCATTGGATTGATGGATAAAGATTTGCTTCAAATGTTATTTATTATTATTATTATTATTATTATTTGTTAAAGTGCAAATTACACCTCTAAATATTACTTTTTGGTTGAAGTAAAAACTACACTTCTAAAGTTTTGAGGTCATTGAATTTTACATTCTAATATTTCAGAATTTGAATTTTACCACCTGAAATTATATTTTATTTGTATTAGTGGCCTCTCCGTTCATATTTTCCTTTAAGTGACATATAAACTTGCCACACTTATTTAGTTTGTCTAATAAAATAATGTTATTTTATTTTCATTATGTCATCTAGTATTATTTTATTGGACAAACTAAACATGCGTGACACTTAATGGAAAATATGGATAGAGGGGCTGTTGTTGTAAACAGAATATAAATTCAGGGATAAAATTTAAATTCTAAAATTTTAGAGTGTAAAATTTAAAGATTCATAAATTTTAGGAATGTAGTTTTCACTTTAGCCTTACAATAATTAGGGATGAAGAATCGAACTCTTGTTACTTTCTTTAGAGAGATCAGAGGTTATTATTGATTGTAACTTTAAATGCAAATTGCTAATTGTTTATTTGTTAAAAATTGGTTAAAGGAAAATTGCACTTAAAATATTGCGACTTTAAAAAGATTATATATAACCAAATATGTTTAAAAGTTCAAAGAGCCAATACTCCTCTTTCACTCACTGAATTGTCAAAAATAATAATTAAAAGAGAAAATGATAACAAAAGACTTTGAGTTACAACATTCTTGATAGAATTAATCATATAGCTTATTTAATCATATAAGTGAATAAATCAATGACATTTCATGTGTCCTTGTAATTCGATGATTTATCTAATAGTAATATGATTTGTTTAGATGATTTAATGTGTCATGGAATTGAAATACATGTAGATATTATTTGGACAACCATATAATTTATTGGAGAAATTTTTCTCTAAACTAGTTTGGAAGATTGGATGAAAAATTTGTCCATTCTTTTATTTATTCTTACACAAGTAAATATTTCATAGTCAAGTTTTCTTCCAAACAAATTTAAAGGAAAAATTCTCAAAGATATTAAGAGGTAATTCAAAATTATGTACGTGATTTTCAATTGCACAACTCATTAAATTATCAAAACAAGTGACATGCCGACGTTACTATTTTTTGATAAAACATGCCGACATTACCATTGAACAATCTATGTAATTAAAATAACCCGTAAATGGTTAATAAAGTAGCAAATATTAAATTGGAGGAGACTTCTCCAAATCAATTCAAAGATAAGTATTGTTTATGTAATACCAACTTGCCAAGTGAATGCCTCTCTTTTATTCTTTTCTTTATACCATGCGGATTGTCCTTATAACTTTTACACACATAAAGGACTTTTGAATTTTGATCCCTTCCCGTTGTACAGTAACTATATTTTAATTATTATGTTAGCTCTATTTTGGATGAAACTATGGTATCAAGTTCCCATAAAAATTTTAAACTATTGTTTGGATTAAAAATTCTATTTCTAAAAATATTTGAACATTAATTAATTTAATTATTAAAAATTTATAATTTTGTCTCTGTTTTACATATAAATTTTAGAGATAAAATTATAGAAGGATGTGGTGTAAAATTCAAGTTTTGCCCTCTTCAATCCCAACATGTCACATCATCATATTACATATTAAAATATAGACACAATCACACTCAATCGATTCTAATATCCATTTGAAAATCCAACTTAAAAGGAAAAAATCTCAAAGCTATTAAGTGGTAATTCAAAATTATGTATGTGAATTTTAATTGCACAATTCATTAAATTACCAAAACAAGCGACATGCCGACATTACTATTGAAGAATTTATGTAATTAAAATAACACGTAAATGGTTAATAAAGTAGCAAATATTAAATTGGATGAGACTTCTCCAAACCAATTCAAAGAAAAGTATTGTTTATGTAATACCAACTTGCCAAGTGAATGCCTCTCTTTTATTCTTTTCTTTAAACCATGCGGATTGTCCTTATATCTTTTACACACATAAAGGACTTTTGATCCCTTCCCGTTGTATCATAACTATATTTTAATTATTATGTTAGCTCCATTTTGGATGAAACTATGGTATCAAGTTCCCATAAAAATTTTAAACTATTGTTTGGATTAAAAATTCTATTTCTAAAAATATTTGAAAATTAATTAATTTAATTATTAAAAATTGATAATTTTGTCTCTGTTTTACATATAAATTTTAGAGATTAAATTATAAAAGAATGTGGTGTAAAATCTAAGTTTTGCCCCATTCAATCCCAACATGTCACATCATCATATTACATATTAAAAAATATACACATTCACACTCAATCGATTTTAATATCCATTTGAAAATCCAACTTAACTATAAGTTTATTAAAATGTTATTATATGTGATATAATCTATTGAGTTTTAAGTAAAAAAATAATATAACAATATCTTATTAAATTGTGTAAAATATGAATTTTACATCTTATTCTTACCGAATCCAACTAATAAAGTTTCTTATGGTTGAATAGGAGATTCAATCTTCACTTATATTAAAAATTGATTGATATCTTAATCTAATAAGAAAGAGCTATCAGCAAGAGTAAACCGACGGCATAAAACTCCCTTAAAAAAACAGTACTATTAATACACACATATTAATGTAGTAAATTACGTATTTTTATGTGTACTTGTACATAGAGCCAATAAAGAAAGAGAAAGGAAGGACGGTAATAGGTATGTGGAAAAACGTGATACGTGGACTGTATAAAAGAACGGGGCTGTTTCAATGGTTGCGGCTGTCAGTGCTTCAGTCCAGGAAGCCTAAAAAGCCCATAGCCATAGACTTTTTCAAGTTTTAGAGTTTGGGAGTTTAATCAGACTAACTTTTAGAATGAACACGCGTCTCATTTTCAACACTTAACTCTTTCTGGGGACCACGTCTGGAGGTGGAGGTGGCTTCTCTTATTGGCACGCGGCCCACAAAGATTCCCCGCCGCCATACCTATCCCTCTCCATCTTAACTATTCCATCACGTTTTCACTATTCCTTGAAACTTGAATTTCTTTTTACTTTTTTTTTTCTCTAACGCTCTTAGGACAGGTTTGGTAATGTCATTATGAAAATATGTGTGAATGAAAAAATATTGTGAAAATACGTGTTATGTTGTTTAAACAACAAAAATTATTGTTTAAATAATACAACCAAACAGGCTCTTACTAATTTACACCCTTTTTTCCAACTTACATATTAATTTTCCTATAATACCCTTCTCTTTGTAATTGGGTTGACATTTTTCTTTTAGCTTATTAACTTCTTTATTTATTTAAATTTTTTTATAATCTTACTTTTATCAACTTCCTATCCTGTTTTCTAAAATTCATTTTTAATCAAAATCCCTTTATTTTTGAGGGATCATAACCGGTGAGAGCATAAAATTAAAATTTAATCTAAATAGGCACTTCTTATGGGTGAGTTTGTTTCAATCTTTTTGAATTTGAGAAGTGTTACGTCCACAACATTTTTACAACAAATCATAAGTGGTAAGTCGTTATTGGCTCTAATTTGAATCTACAACTTAAATTACTTTTTTGTCCACCCATAACAACCAATAATAACCTGTCACTTAAGATTTATTGTAAAAATGTTGTGGACATAATATTTCTCTTTGATTTTAAACTTTTGTAAAAAATTGGTGATTTGCAATTGTTGTCCAAATGATACAACGTAAAAATGTAGTTAAATCACAATTACAAAAATGAAAAATACGATTTCTAAATTTTACCTAATGCCCAAATTAAAAGTGGCAATTTGAAGATTGAAACTACCATTATGATATTGGCCAAAAAAATCTAACAAATTGGTACCCAAAAAAAAAAAAACACTTTCTTTTTGCTTACGCTTCTTGTTATAATCAAAATCCCCTCAATTATGAGGACATAGATGGTAGAGACGGAGGCCACAAGCCTTCTCTTTGTTTCTCTTGTTAAAATTAATTATTAGGATTTAGGACAAGAAGAGAATGAAAAAGAAAAATTAAAAAACTTGGATTTACATAATGGCCCATATCAAAGAAGGATTCATATTAGATGGACTTTACAATAAAGTTTGTCTTGCAAAATGGGTTCTATGCACTTTGTCCGTACGATGGCAAACAAGCAAGAATTCCTTGGAATTGTACTTATGGCCTTGATCATGTAACACGATAAGATCATTTTAAATTTAACTTTGAAACTTTGTCCTTAATGGGCTAACTTAAGTTATACGTCGGCCAATCACATAGAGACACAACTCAAAAATCATTGCGAATTACCTTTTTGCAATCTAGAACATGGGGACTTAATTCCCATTCAGGCCCCATGGACAAGGTTTCAAATGTTACACGACTTAAAAACCAATATAATAATACTTTAATAAGGACTTGTAAGCTTAGTGGTGGAACCAATTATGCACATCTTTAATTTTATAAAATTATCCAAAACCATGCTTCGTTGATGCAATCAGAAAGAAAAAAGCATAAGAAAACAAAAAAAAAAAGAAACTACACTGTCAATTTCAAAGAATGAGATTGTAAAAAACCTCAAATTACAAATTTCCCCACCCCACAAATAGAAAGAAAGAAAAAATGAAAAATGAAAAATGAAAAACAAGGTACAAACTGAATAATCCACAATTAGACCTCGGTTATGTCTTTCACAAATCTATAATTAAGTATCCTAAATTAATTATTCTAGCTTCATAATTCTTACTTTTTTCGTTTTCCCCATGTTTTTTTTTTCCTTCTCTTCTTGTACTCTACACATAAATTTCACTTTCCACCTTCTCTTTTCTTATTTTTCACATTTCAAATGTTGTTGTTGTTGTTGTTGTTGTTGCTGTTGTTGAGTTGCTGCTGTAAAAACCACAAGTCATCAACATTCCACAAATTGTCTGATGTGTCCCCACCATCTAGCCACTGATTGCTCTGCTCCATAGCTTGGAAATCCAATCCATTATTGAAGTACCCAGATGGGCTAGTAAGGCTGTCTTGGTACCCAACCTGGCTAGCTTGGAAACATTCAAGACTAGGGTTGTTATTAACCGGGATATTGTAATAATCAGTCAAGTCCGAGACAGGTGAAACCTGAGCCCCAAACGAGTCTGATGAGCCAGCAGTACTAGAATTTTCTGGGGTGTTGTAACTTGGTGTAACTTGTGCACCGCTAAAGCCATGGCCAATAGCAACTCCATGTGGTAAAACCATTTGTCCAGTTTGGACATCTAGATTATTATTGTTTATGTGGTAATTATTGCTGTTGTTGTTGGTGGTGGTTGTGGTTTTGGTGGAGG
Organism: Quercus ilex subsp. ballota; assembly: GCA_032727855.1. NCBI lineage: Eukaryota > Viridiplantae > Streptophyta > Magnoliopsida > Fagales > Fagaceae > Quercus > Quercus ilex. The sequence continues at coordinate 13,105,408 of CM064913.1, forward strand.
TGGATGAACCTATTGAACATGCTCCAGTGGTAGCGGTGGTGGTGGTGGTGACGGCGGCGATGGAAGTGTTGGCCGGGGCAACAGTCGCGGCCTGAATACGCTCAACCAGCCTTGGCATCCACAAGTACCTCATGGTATCCTTGAATTGCTTGCTATTCACGTCACATTTGAGCTGTTTGGCATGTTTTTGGACACGAGTTCTCCAATAGTTTTTGATCTCATTGTCTGTTCTCCCTGGCAAGTGTTGTGCAATTTTGGACCATCTGTCAGTTCACAAAACAATCTCTTTTAATAAGAATTAGGGTTAAAAAAATCAAAGAAACAATTGGTTTGAAATTAACTGTAAGTATATAAAATCAAATTAAGAAGTAATATACAAGTAGTGAATAAAAAATGGTGTGGGATTATCCATATAAGATAGAATATATATATATATATATATATATTCTTCAGTTCTCCTTTTACAGATAATATATATATATATATATATATAGTACTTACCGGTTTCCCCAACGAGAATGAAGCTCAAGAATCAAAAGCTGCTCTTGTAGGGTTATGTTTCCACGTCGAACATCAGGGCGTAGATAATTAAGCCACCTTAATCTGCAGCTCTTTCCAGTTCGTTTCAAACCTGTTTGAGAAAAAAATTTGATTAGATTTAACAATATTTTTGGTAAAGTTCTTAGCTAGAGCATTTTTCTTTGATGTACTTTCTTTTTTAGCCTGTATGTGACTTTATGTGGGTGAGTGCTGTAACAATTATATATGCTTTATAAATATCTGAGTGTACGGTTAAAAGAACAATAATCTAGCATATCACTTACTCATTCACACATAGAGAACCTTACAAATCTATTATCGTGGATGTTGTTTTCCAGAAAAAGGTGCACAGCTTGTGATTTACATATTCATATTCTATAATGGGTCCTTGTCCATAATTGATTAAATTTGAGAAAAAAGGAGAGAAAGTGGATCCAATTTACCAAAGGTTTCAAATCAGAGACGTAGAGAATAAAAATTTCTGTAAAGCTAGAAGCATGAGCTAAACAAGTGAATCACATATTGACAACATGTTGTTTGGCTTATTCATGAAAAAGAAAAAGAAAACATGTACTACTTCTTGGGCTCTTTTTTTGCTATGGTATTGGAATAGTATGTGAATATAAAAAGTAAATATATATGGTTATATTTATATTTACCTGCACAGCGAGCAAGAGAGTTCCAGCGACCTTCACCATGATTAGCAATGTAATTGATGAGAGTGAAGTCTTCATCAACAGTCCATGGACCTCTCCTAAGGTCCATTTCTTCATCGATTTGACTGGTGGAACTCATGCTTCGGCCTCTTCCTTTAATATCCATTTCCTTAAATGGATGAACTTATTGATTGAAACAAAAGGGTGTTTCAGTTTTGGATTTAAAGAGTTTTGTATTCTTGAGAGAGAGAAAATGAGAGAGAGATAGAGATGAAAGAAAGAGAAAGAGAAAGAGAAAGAGTTAGATTAATACAATAAGGAAAGAAGGGTAGGCTTTTATAGAGAGGAAGAGATTGGTTTGAAAAGAGAGAGAGAGAAAGCCGCAATAGGGACTTTCATTAAATTAATGTTTTAAATAACACATAAGTTTGAGAGTAATTATAGTTAGCAAGAGAGCTTCGAAGTTTGACACTTTGACTTTCCATCTTTTTTTTTTTTCTCTCTGTGTGTGCGGGTATGTTAGTGGGAGTCGGAGCCAGTTTTATTGGTTTGTGAAAAAGGTTTTTTTTCTCCTCCTCGAAACTTGTCTACAACTATTTATTTACAATTGGGAAAACAAAGTTGTACTTGAAATCGTTTCTAAAAAATGCATTTCTGCCATTATGAAAGTAAAATAATGTTTCTCGCAGTATTAAATATTTACTCTTAACGATTCTCCAAAAAAAAAAAAAAAAAAACTTTACTGAACTTGTAATCTGCTTTATTGTTTTTTTTATATTTATTATATAAATAATAAGTTTAAGTTTGTTTGCAAAATATTTAACTAACTTATTCTTTTCCTATGTTAAATACCGCAACAACATTCTTTTCTACTTCTTCACAAATCAATGCTATAATTAGAAATTAAGTTGTAGTTGGAATTAATTATTTGAGTTAATAGATGAAATGACTTTCGTTTATAAATTTATAAAAATTAGATTAGCAAGCCTTTTATTATTAAAATATATATTTATAATTTTTACTATAATTTATACTATTCATATTATTAATAAATTATATATAAGATTATTTAAAAACTTACAAAATTCGGTCTCAAGTCTTTATAAATATTTTTATACATTTATTCATAAAAATAATATTATATATTTAAATAGAGTCACATATTCATGAGCTTGTTTATGCACATGTACTTATGTTTAAACTTAATTTGTTTAATAGTTGAACATAAACTTGAACTCGATTTTGTCTCATTTGTTAAATAAATGAAAATGAACAAACTTTTTCGTGAGTCGAGTTCAAACTATTTGTAAACGGATCGGTTTATTTATAACCCTACACACATCTATAGCTTAACACTTATTCAAAAAGTCTAATTTAATTTATACAAAGTCTGCCTTTTTCATCAATAATATTTTAGAGAAATAGATTTCAATTTCATTAATTTCATAGAGGTTTTTACTGATGGATGTGATACATTTGTTAAGAACTCATAATGCACTTTGGGAGAAGAAGAACTCATAACAAATTATTGGTTTCGGTTAACAGATGTCCTTAAATCAATTATTTTTTTTCATTAAAACTTTCTAAAAACACTTCTTAATACAAATTAATATCTTTAAGGTATATGTTAACTTTTTTTCTTATTATTATTATGTTACAGTAAGTAGAGGAGCATTCATTTCCTAGGATTTGAATCTGAACCCTCTGAAGTGAAGGATCAAAAGACCATTTTTTTTCCAACGAAAATAGACCACTCAAGTTAAGAGACTCAGTGGTGGATAATGGATATGTGCACTTGGTACCATGATCATCTAAAGTAGCAGGTTGGATGTATATATATATCTTTGTTTCTTAAAAAAAATCATGAGTAGCAGCTCATCATAGACTCTCATTCTCACCTCATGAACCCCACACTCTATCCTATTCCTATCCCGATGCATTGTACAGCATTTGACGGCTAGCTAGTCTCTTTAATTCTAAACGTAACATCTCCTAAAACAAGCTCGTCAAACTCAAACAAAATGCCAAAATATTATCTATGTTACCAGTACTTTCATCTCAGTATCAATTAATACTATTTTCTTATGTCAATGTTAAAATCTAAATTGAGATCTATAAAACCCACCTCTTCAAATCCTTTTCTCTAGATATTAGGACGGCTTTTGTAACTTCTTAATTGATTTACTATAAAGGATTAGAGGAGAGGGACCAATTCTCATGACCACCACAACCCCTCGAAGGACCAGTCATTGCGTACCCCAAAAATAAAGGAACTTGGTACGTAATCATACCTTTGCTTTATTGCAAATTGTACTTTGGGTTAGTATTTGATAGGTATATGAAGCCCCTTGTTGAGGGGCATTTCTATTTTTGTCCATTTCTTGTATCACCTAAACACCACTTAATTACTGGTTTTGGCAAATATGCAGTGCAGGTTGTTGATGATCAATTACAACTGGATAGATTAAATACTTTGATGGCATTGCAGAAAGGATAATGACTTTAATTAATTATTTGCTTTTGATGTTTATCCTCTAAATTATAAAGAAGGACCAGTCCTTGCATGCATGCCCCAAAAAATAGGTAAATAATAGAGGTATTACTCTTTATTAATTAGGAAAAAAAATCAAATTTAGTATTAATAGTGCTGTAAGTGTTTAACAAAGAGGGATGTTCCGGATATTATAAATTTTACTACATTAATCTTTTTCTTTTCTTACAAAGAGTAGGGCGAGAAGAATATTTGAACAAAATTAGATTTTTTTTCTAATGAAAATCAATAATACTATTGAACTACAAGACTTGTGTTATAAGTCCTACAAATTAATATAGTAAATTGAGAAATTTATTTAATATGTTGTTGAGAGACAACACCAATTACATTCAGTTTGTAAACCTCATATGATAAAAGTTGTGCTAATTAATTTTAGTAGTTTCCTTCAATAAAACAATAACCAGGTTCAGGTTGATCAAAGATTGTTTTAACCCTAAAACTTCTTAAAGCCCAGCTTTAAGGTGACAATCCTGCATGACTTTTTCGATTTTTTAGCGATTTGCAAGTAGTGTGTGTGTATATATATATATATATATTCATAGCACGGGCATTAAAGTAAATCCAAAATAGCATTGGAAATGTACAAGTTGACAGTGGCTGAGAAATTAGTGATCGGTGAAACGAGATTGAGCCAATCTGCCCCTGTGAATAGTACAAGCCACATTTGACGAAGACTGATTGTTATGTATATATATGCACGCAAGGAATTTAATTGCCGAATGTTATTGCGGATTTGTGGCCATTATTATTATTGAGATTACGTAATCCTCTCTTTCACTTTCAAAGCAGCTGAGTTTTTTCTCACCTCTTGAAACTTACTATTACTTTTTTGCTGATGAAAGGGTTTGGTGGATTGGTGTAAGCATTCTGTTGGCAGGAGGATTTCTCTTTCTCTCATATCTTAATTTGTATTCTTATTTTTGTTTAATATATCCAATTTCGAATCTTTTTTCCTCCTAATCTGCAAATGTATTAGTGGCAAACAATAGGTATTAACGTAGAGCATGTACCATTCATGGGTTTTAAAAGTTTTATGTTTTAAAACTTCAAAAATTCCAAATAAGTATCAAGCTTTATGTTATTATTGGGGCCTTAAAGTTAAGCCGTGTTGCATGATTCTTTCTTTGGAAAATTCTTGGATTCAAATCCCATCTCCTCTTCTTATTATAAACCAATTAAAGATTATTTTACAAATATCATTTTTGGATATTTTGACTTAAGTTTTTTTTTTTTTTAATTTTTTTTATTAATTTTTTTTATTTATTATAGAGTTTCAATCTATAGCATTTGCTTCTAATAATTGTACATCAGAAATATTTTGACATAGTTATAACTTATAAATAGTGGCTCATACTTATCAAAAATGAAAAAAATAAAAAATATATATAATGGCTCATATTTTTCATGAGAAATAACATTGGTCTCTAGTTTAGGAGTCTCATGGGCTGAATTATTGGTTGGGGGGGGGGGGGGGGGGGTGTTGGGGGCGAAGCTCTTGAGGTATGATAAGGGTATATTGCAAAATTTCAATGAACTAGATTAGGGTTTTTTTGGAGGTATGTAGTTATTATAAAGTATATATAAACTCTTTTATGAATTTCTCGTCGCTTTCGCTCTCTTGAATGTAGGTATACTGCTAAATCACATAAATCTTTGTATCAATTCTCTCTCTCTCTCTCCATATTTTGAGTGATTTCGCTAAGATAAAATATCTTATAATATACATGAATTTCATTTTAGTTCATACACTTTCAATTTGAGCGATTAACTCCTTGAACTTCAGGTTTGTGACAAATCAAACCTTTTGTTAGTATTATCTATTAAGTATTAGATTTTGACAAAAAATATTATCAGAATCTTAATTGTTTAAATTGAAAGTCTAAAAACTAAATTAACACTCACATGCCAAAATTTAAAGGTGACATTTGTTTAACATAGAAATAAACAAAATATTTTGATGTATGTTCTTGGCACTATGTAGTATCTACCCTCTGATTCGACTTGGCGTTGTCGATCGAGGCTAGGATCTACAAAGTAAATAAAATAAAATATAGAAAATTATCTTAATTAATTATATATAATGGGTTTCATTAAGAACAACAAGTGGCGTACTGTTTTTCTTGATTGATTATGAGAGATAAGCATTCATTTAAAAAAAAAAAAAATTTAGATAGACATTGAAAGGGGAGGAAACATTTTCATAGCATGATGATCACGTGTACAGTGGGAAAAGACTACTTGTTATTGCATATTTTCATATGCATGCACTTCCCTAATTAATTTCATTTGCTCAGTATCCAATACATTGTTTGTCTCTTATTGTAGGAGACATCTTTCTGCTTTTCAAATCTTTATTGTTGTTTTGGTCGGAACAATTGTGTTTTTGTTTTAGCAAGGTGTTTGATGATCATGTTTATTCTCCAATATATATGTCTATGATCAAGATGCTGCAAGCTATATATATATATATATATATATATATATATATATAATATTGCTTGCTTCTTGTAAAGCAAAAGTACTGGTACCACCGAAAAGGATAAGCAAAGGGACCTACTCAATAATCACATGTTTCAATCAATTAATCCACAAACTTTAATTAGTGGGACTAATCCCTTATTAAAATTCAAGAAGCCAATTAGTGTGAACTACAACCACTACTTATGGAAGTGTATGTTAGAATATTATGATGTGATAATTAAAATAAAAATTATGAAGGCCTGCTAAACATATCTCTAATTATGAATTGCTCTCAGGTGAAAGTGCCTACTTTAGCTACTTTATAATCAAGCTTAGTGAAAAGATATACTAGAGTACCATAAAGCAAGATTCATGCATCCCCTTAAACAAGTTCATTAATTTGTTCTAACACACTAATGCCCAAGTTACTTTGTAAGAAATGGTCACAAAATGATCATTGGATATTTTTATGTTTGGCCTCACCATAGAAAAATGACAATGTAAAATAAGAGTGTAGAAGCTCATACTTAATCAAACCAACATTGTCAAGTGAAATTGCTAGAAATAGAATTTAGTTTTGCTGCTTTTGCAAGACATGTACTCTACCATGCATTTTGAAAGCTCACAACAATAATTCCCAAATGTCTTCCTCATGTGTCTATATATATATATATATATATATATATAAATTTTCAATTCATTACTAATCATTATTGTGTACTGTATAAATAGATATAGATACATGTAGTTTGTAATACGCGAGAAGATTCTACTTAAAAAGTAGAAGAACGAAGAATGATTAAAAAAGAAAAGTTGAGTGAAGGAATCTAGCTCAAGTGAGATGGAGGTTTGCTAGCTTGAGCAAGGATTAGGTAAAATTTATGCCTTGATTTTGCTCGAGCGAGGTGCAATCTCACTTGAGCGAGACGATTATAGAAAGTCAGTTTTCTACAAACTTTTGCAAAAAAACAAGGGAAATAGATTTTTTTGAGTCCTTAAAATGGCTAGTAACCATTACAATGTTTTAGAGTGCTTGTCTTAACACAAGTGACCTTTCAAAGGTGTCTACTTTTTTTTTTTTTTTTGAGAAACTTTCAAAGGTGTCTACTGATTTACAACTTTTCATTGTTTATAAATAAGCACCATATTAAGCTACTTATAGTTTTTGAAAAGATTTTGACATATTTTAGAGATTTGATGCATCGCACAATTCACACATAGAAATCCATAGGATTCTCAAAGATTGTGACTTATAGAATCCAAATTTAGTTGTATTCTATAAGGAAAATGATTGATTGATGCTTCTAAACCTACTCTTGTATTTTCACTGGTTTCCCCTAATTTTCCAACCATTATGACTCTTTAAATAACTGTAAAAATTACAAAAATAAAAGATAAAAATCATTTATTCAATTTTTAGTTAGGACCACTTACGAGAAGCAGGATATGTGTTACATTAGTTGCATTTCCTTTATAAGTACAATAATATTTATAAATGTTAGGCTAACAGTCTGTAATCAAAGTTGTTATCATGGTTATTTAATTATGGAATAAGTATCTTTTTCTTTTTTCTTTTTTTAGAAGAACAGGCATCATTAATTCTTTTGTAGGCTAAAATTGGAAAGTAGCTTAGATAATCTTTTTCTTTTTTTTTTCTTTTTTTTTTTGGATTAGTTTTCTATATATAATTAGAATAAAACTCTTTCGTATTCACTTTTCTATACTATAAAAAATAATCCTATTTTCCTTTTATCAATTTATTCATTTTTAGTTAATGAGGGTATTTAGAGGTCTTCAAATACTTGGTTATTCTTATGAATATGTGTGATCTCCTAATCTCACATGCACCATGTAATTACAAGGAATTCATTGGGTGTGGCTCAAGATACTGGTTAAGAGTTTCAAATCTAAAATCACATGTGTCTCATAAGGTCTTAGAAATCACTAAATCAATTCCTTAAGGTAAATCTTATTATTTAATTGAAAATTTTATTTGATAATAAGACAAATTAACATAAAGATAAGTTGAAAATTTTAAATTACCCACCGAATTTTACTCCAATAAATAAACCCATACACACTCACATAAGAAAGCCATGTTGTTACTTACAATAAATAATTGAATAAAAAGGTTGAAAAACTAAAATTAAAAAAAGGTTAAATTCCATAAAAATTAGAACACATGTTTTATATCTAAATTATAACCAATTGTAGTTACAATTTTAAATCTCTAAGGCATCTGAAGAGATTAGTGTAGAAAGAGAAGGCAAGTGCAGTGTGAAAAGATCTTACTTAAAAAAAGGGGAAGGTGTATAGAATATAGATAGATTCTGAAAGTAAGCTTTTTATACCCCCCAAAAGGAGACTAGAGGGAGAAAAGCAAACAAAACAAAGATAATTGTCCAAAGCAAGAAAAACCTTTATTATTGTGGAACATGCCCCACAACACAAAATTCTATCTTCTGGGACTTGAACTCTTACACACAACCCACTGTCACAGCCTCATCATCATAAACCACCATCGAAAACAGTAGGTTTATTTCAAAACTGTGGCACCAACTTCATGCTTCTCTTCTATTTCAGAATTCATGAACAGCCATAATATGAGTATTCATCTAAGAAAAGGATATACAGAGAAGCCTATCTTCAATATTGGCATAAAAAATGATTGATACCCTTTATTTTTGTGATACAAAATTCGTACCCTTACTTAATGGGAATACAATACTTTGCGGGTTACTTTTGATTTGATTATCAAATTTGTGAAATGCTATTATTGGAAGGTTCGTGATATGTTCTTAATTAGATTTCTCATGTTCATAAAAAAAAAATAAAAAATAAAAAAAAAATTAAATTTCTCATTTTTAATTGATCTATTGTGGGTTACAGATAGGACTGTAATTCTCTCTCATCTCTAAATCCACTCCATGACAAATTGACATATGATACTACTTTCACTTTCAACTTTCAAGTGCTAGAAGACACACTCTAAGCTCCTAAAAAAGTATCTCTCTTTAGTTTACCATTAGAATTATAAAATATGACAACTTCCTCTATAACCTTCCTTTTAGCCACAGTAACTCCAATGATTTAAGTAAAAAAGCAACATATATAAGCTTGACTTGTTGAGTTCTCTCCTGCATTAGATATCTTGGGTCATTGTTTAGTATTTACATCGATAATGTTTTGAATTATTGAACGCAATTCCGATAGTTTGAAAAATGTTAAAATTACTATTATTTTATCACAAAAAAATGTTTACAGATTAAAATAACAATTAATTTAATTAGTGTCACGTCTACCATATAATAAAGTTGACAAATGAATTTGCCATCAACTTTTTAGTTTATTTGTTTATGTATAACTTTTTAAAACTTCATATTTTCAAAGTATAATTATACTTAAATCAGCTTTCAACAAATAAACAATCAGCAATATGGAAAAAAATACATTATGATTTCATCCAAATGCACACAATATTAAATTTAAACAAAAACTAGGCTTCAAAAATTCAAACTTACACCACTATAGTTGCTAGAAACAAGCCTTAATTGCCATCTAATCCAGTCACCAGAAATGGAAAAAAATGTGGGAAGAATAAAATGGTTCCCTGAGTGCGACACCATTGATCCATAGTTTCCTGGTCCTTTGTCAAAAGCAAACCGGGTTTTAAGGGCTTATGGTGTTGACATTTCTACTGGCCGGTGTTCATTTCCATGTACAGAAACTAAGTCTCTCTTTCATAGTTGGTTTATAGCCAATTTTTATAGTATATCTTATTGTTCTAAATATTCTCTTCTTCTTCTCTATCTGAAGCGTCTTTGACCCAAACATATCTTTGCAACCTTTTTTTCTTCTCACCCTATTTTTGACCTATTGATCAGGCATGCGTATTTTTTTTTCTTCATAAGAAGTATACACATGTTAGGTATACAAAATTTTTATGATTTGTTTGACAAACTAGCTTAGATTCGAGATTTTTTTAAGTAATTTACATGTTCATAAAGTTAAAAATCCATTGCATCTTACATGTTACTTGACCATTCACCAAAAAAGAAAGTTAGAAAGGATATGATTGAATATGATGCCCTACCTTAAACAAAGTGTCGAACATAATACTGACATAAAATTACACACTCCCACACACTCATACACACAATAATGGACTTCTTAGATCAAATTAATATTATTATGTTGAAGTTTTGATTGAAGTTGAACGCATCAAATTTCAATTCTGATGATCTCAATGCAATTGCTTTTGGACTTAGCTAGCCCCTGCCCATATGACTGGAAAGAACCCAATTAATTAAACCTTTCTTTTTTTAATAGTTTTTGGGCTAGGATAGTTGAATACTTGTATGTACTAGAACTAGCTAGCTAGAGCAAGACTGGTAAAATTTTGGCTAAAAATTGAGTCAAAGAATGTTCAAACATGACAAGAAGCAGGAGGTTGTGCACTCTCACCATACTTATCCATGTCCAGACCGTGTGAAACATGAATGGAATTCAAATTTTTCGACAGAAACAAAGCTGTATTAGAACTCTTGTCTACATTGAAATAATCTAAACTGCGTATTTGGGCAGCCATGTCAACCTTAAAAAGCCTATTTTCCAGTATTGGGCTTGGCCGGCGCAGGAAAACTTATGCGGCTTAGAAATTTTCCAATCCAAGCAAAGATTTTTGAGTTACCAAAAATGGTGTACTTTTTTTAAAAAATTTAAATAAGGATTAAATAATTAAATTCATTATTTTCGTATTAATTTAATCTTTTTGATTAAGTGATACTTAGTTTATCACTCTTTGTCTTGGAGAAAACACTTTTCTAAAATATGCGTTTTAACAAAGAAACATTTGGTATTTAACAATTTACACTTTACCAATATTTTAATTTTTCTCTTATTTCTGTATTTTCAACTTGTCCTAAAGCTTAATTAAAGGACACAAAATTTAATGGTTTATTATATTTTAACCCTTATAGTTTAGGAGTATAACATATTAAATCCTAATATTTAAAATAGTAACAAATTAAAACATACAGTTTCAAAGTAACAAATTAAACTTCACTCATTTAAGGGAAATTATATTGTGTTTGGAATTTAAAAAGAATTGCAGTTTAATTTGTTACTTTTTAAAACCCCACATGATTTTTTTTTTTTTTTTTAATGAGAAAAACCCAACATAACTTAATTTGCTACTTTTGAAACACTATGATGTTTAATTTGTTACACCTCCTAAACTATAGAGTTTAAAAATTTTTAAGTGCGTACAAAAAGGGTAGGTGGCCATTTTCAAATATATTATGGGACACACATATATGGTATATGCTAAAATTAACAAAAAAAACTACGGGATAGGAAGAGAGTAACAAATAGAAGTCTCCCAAACATATTTAATGTGTTAAATGGATCTGGAAAATTAAGACAGACAAGAGGGAAAAACCTTTATTCTTAGTAATTTTTGTAGTTTGATGACATATAAGATTCTCTTTTCTTTAATTCTCCCTTTATTTCTAATAAGAAATTATAATTAGTACAAGATGAACACATATAAGAACATTTCTATTCTTTAATTTGATTGAAGCTGGATGCATGCATATTCCCCCAATCTTTCAAACACGTACAGTTAAAATAATTGTAAATGATAGCTGTGGCTAACTATAAAAGAAGCAGCCAAAGCAAGGAGAAAAAGATGACCACCAATGTCTCATCTCTAACAAGCACGCCTTCTTGTAAAGCTAAAATTTAAGGTTTAAAGTTTGAGTTTTAAGCTTAAAGTAAGTGTTTATTCAGCAAAAAAAGATTAAAGAATGCTTTTGTGTTCCCCGTGGTTCATTGCCATTTATACAAATTACAAAGTATGCGTGACAATGTTGGTTTCTAACTCTACATTTGGAGCAATTATATATGGGCATGATTCTTCTTTAATAAAACAAAATTATTTTTAGACGAGCGTGTTGTTGTATCCACTAGCCAAAAGTTTTTTCCATGATAAGTGAACTTTAGTTTAATGATTTGTATTTTTTTGATTTGATTGTTCAATGGGCTATTGTGGACCCTTAAAGCTTTCTTACTCAGATTTCATTTCACACATGGTGGTGTGTGGTGGGGAAGATCAGATACAGTATAATTGTGACGTGGTAGAAGAAGAAGAAGCACGTGTTGGTCTTCGATGCACTGTGTTTGTAAGTTTGTGACGTGTTAATTTATTATTATAGCAGCCATGAAAGGGGACCAATATTCATTCATTGTTTTGGTCTTGCAAGTAAAATTCCTAATATGGGTTGGTGACCTTTCAGGGGGGAAGAGATATATATATGGGACTTTTTGTTTTTGAGATCTATGAGCATCATTATTGGAGTTGGCCATCCATTATTGGGTTGGGTTCCATTAGCTGATCAAATCTTGACCCTGGCTCTAAACTCTACTTGACCCTAAAAATGAGTCCTAATGTGTGTGAAACAGGCAAACTGCAATATCAACTGTGCTATAATTACCATGCACGCGTGCATTTTTAGTTTGCTAGAGATGCCATTTTCTGTGTGTATGATAACTTTTGGAGAATGGTATTTTGTGTATTCAAATGATTCAATATATATAATCATCATCTCTCTCTTATAAACACATGGGTTTCTCATAAAAATTTATATGTTTGTGAGAAAGATGATGCATGTTCAGAATGCTTTAAGATAGTTATGTTGCAATTTGCAATTGGTTTGGCTAAGTATCAAGGGAATTCAAATTATTTTTTATAAATATGATATATATATATATATATATATATATACCAGATGTATGTGATTATTATTACGACTTGCAAATGGTTTGGTTAAGCATTAAAGGACCAGAGTTAGGGTTATATACCATGTTATGTGCAGCAATTGGGCTAAATTTTTTGGTCTTTTGCATAAAGATAATTGGAAATTAGTTTCTATACCTGACACCCACAAAATTTATGAGTTCCCTTAATTTAAAAGAAAAAAAAAAAAAGGTTTAGATATCTTAATAACTTTAGTGGAAAATTACAATTTATCTCATATTGTTTGGTCCTAGTTATCATATAATTTAATTCACAATTTTCAATTGCTACATATGATATTTGACTCCATATGACTTGTAATAAACTGAAATGGTTTGAGTTTTTGTTCAAATTTTACATTTTGTCAACAAAAATCATTTTCCTCATTGTAATCTACTCTCATCACAACTTAGTCACACAACCTTTTCAACTTCTACATTTTTACCCCTAAAGTTTGGACTAAAATGAAATCCTAGACTTTATATTGGACAAAATCCTAACAATTATATTTTAGTCTAAATATTGGACAAAATCCTAGACTTTATGGACTAAATTATGGTAGGACCACATCATAGGGGTCAATTATAATTTACCATAAATTCAAATAATAATGAGGTCAAAAGTTTCATAGAAACAAAAGTGATCTCATAAATAAAATTAAATGTTCAAGTATATCACAGGAAAAAAAACAAATGTCCAATTAGCCGGGCAATTTTCTTTTATAAAAGTAATTATGTAAAATATTCAGTATGTATTGTACAACAAGTTATATATATATATATATATATATATATAAAAGAAGACAGTAACCTTTATTAAGAGTTTAAGACGAAGATAACAACATTACATCATAAGTTACAACAGACTCAACTATATAAGGAGTTTCTTCTATCCAAGTTACATAACCAACAACATGCCTAGCATATTGTGCCAATAAATGAGCTGGACAATTATCCTGCCAAAGAATATGTGATACCCTTGACCTCCAGAAGTCTTGCAATTTCAATCTAATCCCCTCAATTAGAGTGCTTATTGCTGATAGTGGTTCACCACATCCAGTTATTGCATCACAAACAATTTTGGAGTCACTCTCAAATATAACATCCCGAACACCCACGTCCCAAGCAAATAAAATGCTCTCCTCTAGTGCCTTTGCCTCGGCCTCTAATGGCCCCAGAGGTACTAGAAGTGCCTTGCTAAGAGTTGCTTCAACTTGTCCATCATGGTCTTGAATGATAGTTCCTACTCCGATAGAACTGGTGCTTTCAAAGATTGCAGCATCACTATTAATTTTGTACTACGAGTCACCGAGGGCTCCCATCTTACCTTTTACTTAGGACTAGTCTGGGATAGCTTCAAATTTGCATTCTGGAACTCATCCAACATGTATTGTGCCTTCTACAGTATAGCTACACCAGGTAGTCTTGCCTTACCAAGCCTAACTTCATTACAGTTGAACCATAAACACCAAACCACCATAATGACAGGCTCTAGCAAGTCATCCCCCATTCTTTGCCTGAACTTCAAGTGCCATAAAAAATCCACAAATTTTGGAAATTTGGCCCCACGTACTTCAAAGGGAATACCAGAAAGCTTCCAAATCTCCTGCATTTTTTCACAATCCCATAGTACATGCCCGCTACTCTTAGCCCCTAAACCGCATGCCTTATAAGTAGGATTATCAATCACTTTTTAGTGACATAAGTTGGCTTTTGTTGATATGATATTTTTACTCGCACGCCATGCAAAAGACTTGACTTTCTTTGGAACGTTGAGCCTCCATATGGTTTTCCAAAACAGTTTATTTGATCGGTTGTTTGATGCTTCCCTAGAATTCCCATCTTGTACCATCTCCATCTCCAAGGCTAATTTGTAAGCACTACACACCGTGAAGTCCCTTTTTGGGGTAAATGCCTAGACCTTTTGATCACAAGGAAGTCGAAAGTTAAGGGGAATGCTTAGAATTGCAGAGGCATCTGTTGGGGAGAAAAATTGTTGAACCATATTAGCCCTCCAAGCCCGTGTGTATGGGTCAATGAGCAGGGAAACCTTTGCATCATGTGGGACATTGGCCGAGCTGGATGTGATTTTGAAAGTAGATGGTTTAGTAAGCCATTTATCCCTCCAAATATGTAGTGATTTTCCATTCTACACCTACCATCGATGCCTTTTCTGAACAATTTTTTGACCTGCCAAGATACTGCGCCAAGTGAAAGAGGGATGGTTGCCTAATTTAGCTGAAAGGAAATCCCCATCAAAAAAGTATCGTGCTTGAAGACTTTTTGGACCAATGAGGTAGTGTTAGTTTGCAATCTCCAACCCCGTTTTGCTGAAAGAGCATGGTTAAAGGCTTTAAGATCGCGAAAACCCAAACCACCCTCTTCCTTTGGTAGACACATCTTGCCCCAGCTCAACTAGGCCATTTTGTTTTTCTCATTTGTTTGTCCCCACCAAAATTTACGTACCATACTAGTCATCTCATCACAAAGAACATTAGGGAGTTTAAAGAAACTTATAGTATACGTTGGCACCGCTTGTGCCACAGTCTTGATCAAGATCTTTTTTCCTGCTTTGGATAACAACTTCTCTTTCCATCCCCGAAATTTTACCGTCCAACCTCTCAATTAATTGATGGAATGTGTTACACTTACTTTTTCCTACCAGTGATGGAAGCCTAAGGGACTTCTCATGTTGCTTAATGATCTCCGCCCCAAATCTGTGCTTGATCTCATCTTAGCAAGTTTTATATAATCAAAAGGAAGATATATAATTAAATCTTATAATGTAAAAAAGTCTAAAAGAGAAATTTAATCAAGACCCTTCTCTTTTAATATTTTTCAAGCAAAGACATGTATATACATGTATATGCATACAGGTACAAATATATGCCCATATAAGTGTGTTTTTATAAATTTCAATTTTCTTATTATAATCGCCCTCCAAAGAAAAATTCTTAACTCCACACTTGGTTATGTGAGGTTAAGCTGTAATTTAATTTTTTTTAATTAAGATTTATATTTATTTACCAACTTCTTATCATACCACGCAATAATTTGGTTGATGAGCAAATGGTATAATTAAAGAGAGATTTAAAAAATAATAATAATAAAATCTAAGTTAAAAAGTACTCAAAGAGTTAAGATTGATAAATAAAAAATAAAAATTTCAATTGCTATAATTAGGACACAAAACATAAATAAATTAAAGAAATAAAACTAAGGACCCTTAAAAAAAATTCAAAAAAAAAAAACCCAATAAATTGATAGAGAAGGGGAGGGTGGGGAGCCTTGGGGGGAGGGGGGGGGGGGGTGTGTGGTGGAGGGGGTCATAGATTAGCATATATATCTTTTTTAAGTAGCCATAAGTCAATTTATATTTTGAACAAATTAATTGCATTATTATGTAGTACGATTACTCTTGTAGAAAAGAAAGAGACGAGAGGAAAAGAGGAATCTTTTTGTTGATGATGTTACTTAATTATTTTTCACTTTCATTTTGGAACAGGTAGATGTGTGAGTTTATCATGAATGAAAAATAGTTAGTTGTTGGTACACGTGTATTACGATTAGATTGCATGGAAAAGAACGAGAGCTGGAGAATTATAAAGGGAAAAAGGAGGTCTTAACGATATTTGTGTTTTTCACGTTTATTTTGTAATGGATTATAAGGCCAAATTTGAGAGCACCAAAACTATAATCTTTTAAAAGATGGATTTCGATTCAAATCAAGGATAAAGGAGGCATAAGCCTACAATTAGAAGAAACCAAATTACCAAAGACAATTTGTCCATCTTTGAGGCTAAATGAAATATGTTCTTTTTTATATATATGTTTTTAATTATAAAGCACTTTCCTAGATTTTAAATTTAGAAATATGTTTATCTTGAGAAGTATATGAATAACAAACCAACGTGTGTATATGATAAACTCCTCAATGGATTGTTATGATTGTTTTGCTTTTGTACTTAATTTTGATGCCAAAGGAAATAGCACTGAAATTTTCAAAAGAAAACGTTTCTTTTTATTTATTTATTAGGTTTCTAAACATGAAAACTTTTAAATTTGACATGAAAATGTCACAAGCTCTAAGACGTTAAATATTGATGCCCCATAAGATAATGACACTTATCTAAAAAAAAGGTTCAAACTCCTAGGGGGACCATGGCTCCTCTGGTCTCCATGTGGCTCAACCTTAGGCCATTATACATGTACTACTTTTGCTAATTTGATAGGGTTAGTAATATACCACTCATGTAAGTTTGACATTATTAGAGGAGAATAATAACATGAGATTCGAAAATATGGATTAGCTAACCGTCCATGGTTACTTTTCTTGTAGCAAATTGACCATTAGTAACAATCAAATTGTCATATTAATTCACTAATAAAGTGACACATATGCTAAAAATGAAAGGCATGGAGAGGAGGGGACCAAAAATCTTCTAATTTGCTTAAGCACCCGTATGTGCTATGCAGTATAGTGTTCATATATTCAAGATTTTTCTGACTCAATACAGATATTCTACCCTCAATGTTTGATCACCATCACACTATTTTTTTGTCAAAAAAGTATAGCGATTACATTGTATTCAGAAGGTGTTGTTGTGATAGGAATTAGCTAGCTTGCATGACTAAGTGACAAGGAAAATGACGATGACGATGACGATAAGTATGACGAATATTAGTATTTGATGGAAATAGTTTTAGAGCATTTCTAAGACCACAAATTATTTCAGAACTTTTTTGCTACAACTCTGACGTGCCAAACTATGAGTGATTAACCATCACTTACACATAAACTCACAATTTTTTTTTTACTAATCATACTCTACCATGTCACAGTTGTGGTAAGAAGTTGTGAAAATTTTTGTAGTCCTAGACTTTAACTTTCATAGTTTTGTCATGTTTTTTTTTTTTTTTTTTTGATTGGGTTGTCATGTTATAACTGTGACAACAAAAAAAGAAATTAAAAGGAAAGGGCCTGCCTGAGATTGCGATGTGCATCACATGAGATAATCGATAGGAATATGACTAACAATGGAAGAAAAAATAAGACACCTTAGTCCAGATTCAATGGCACCTCATACATGTACATATATATCCAAGTCCACCATGTAAAACGACGTGTTCTTTGCAACTTTTCTTTTTTTTTAAATTCCTACTTTTTGATTTATTCAACAACCATTGTTACTTCCCAATAATTCTACTCTATCACTTATAATGCCATGATTAAAACCCCTTTTTTCCTGGCTTTTGAATCAGATATTTATCTATTTCACAAACTTGAAACTTTCTTTCTTTCTTTCTTTTTTAATTTTTTGGGTGATGAAATTTGTCTGATTATGTGATGTTACGTTTCATAATGCTTGATTTAACAAAACCCACTAAAATAGGTTCATTTTCAATAAGTTAGAAAATTTTGTTCAGTTTTGGGATTTAAATTCCATCATGTTTTGGTAATGTTGACCGTGGAAGACGTCCCAGTCAACCTGTTTAAGCTCTTGGTGTTCTGCTTGAATGGAAATGATGGGGTATATCAGTTACTACAAAAAAGTCAACTAACTGAACAAAAATGGTATTGTAAACTTGTAATCAACCCTAATAATGACTTTGTTGAGACTTAAAGTAATTTTCTTCCCACTTGAGGGAAACAAAGGAAAGAAGTTTACGTGAAATGTGGGCTAATTTGAGCTTCTAATTAGAATTTTGTTTTTATTGGCTGAAATGTGTTCTGGTTAGATTCAAAACCTCAATTATATCTTTGCACATGCATGATTTCTGCTTTTGATTTTTCCTTTTGTTTTTAACCTTTTAACTTTTATGGTGATTAATAGATTCCTCATTTTCTAATCACACCCGCCTTCTGAGAAATTACTTCATACACGTGTATTATACATAAACTCGAGTTTTACGTGAGATGAAAATATAGTATATTGGATGCACTGAATAATTTCAACTATCCTTTTTTCTTTTAGACAACTTAAAAATAAATTGAGAAGCTAAGCATCTGATTGTAAATTTGTTTTTGTTTGGTGATAGATTCTAGTTGGACACAAAAATCTCAACTAATTATATCTTTGCACATGCATGGTTTATTCTATTGTTTTAACCTTTTTAACTCTTATGGTGATTAATAAATTCCTCTTCTTCCAATCACGCCCCTTTGAGAAATTATTTCACACATGATACACCAAGTGTGTTATATCTCCCTCTCACATAAAGTTGTGTCTTACTCTTACATGCTAGACTCATATATTGAGTTCATGCTTACGCTAGATTAAGACATAGTACACTAAGTGCACTGAATAATAAAGAATGGTAATTGACTAGCTTGGTTAGTGCGCATCATAAAGATTAGTGACAATTTTATTAACAAAAAAAAATGCTAAATACATGTTTTCCAATTTGAACTCAACAAACCCTCCAAAGTGGAAAAGCAAAGTACTTTGAAACATACTTTCTTGTTCTATCCTGTAGATTGGGGACATTCTGTTGGTTAAAGCCCAACAGAATAATTCATTAAGTTGAATCTCACTAAAGGGGCTTTCATTAACACGTATTAAACACTCATGCAGCAGCAAGGCGTTCACTTCAAAATCTTAATAAAAGATAATTATACCATTGGCATTATCTTAACCAAACACCATCAAAATGTGAATGTTGCAACTCATTGTGCTTCGCATTTTTTAACCTCTAGAGAATATTTTTATTGATTCTTTAGTGGACACCATTTTTTTAATCCAAACATTACCAATCTATATATGAATATATTAAGCCACTTAAGCCATCATGACTTTCTTTTATAGTGACTCAAAGTTTCAACACGCCATTCGTGTGTGTTTGTTTGGTTGCTTGCTTGTCAACAAAGGAAGCTTCCTAAATTAATAAAAGAATACATCTAAAATAAAAGGATCTAGATCAAATGGGTTTATTTAATTGTGGCCTAGCTAGAACTCCTAAAACAAAATGTTTAATTTAATGGGAAAGAAAAATGAGTTTATTCTAATTCATGATTATTCATTGAATGCAACCAATTGGAGTACGGCTATAAGGTTTTCCCAATAAATAAAGAGAAGTCATGTCTTATCAACAACCCTTAATTTTAAGGAATCAACTTAGCCATTGAAATCCACAATTGAATATTATTAACTTGTATTAGTTAGAAGGATCGATATCACGGATTACGTGTATGGTCCAACAAGAGCATTGGTTAAACTCTCTTCATTTTGTTGACCAAAATCTAATGATTTGATTTTAAAGTTGCTAGTTGATCAGCATAAACTCACCAAACTAAGTTTTTAGCAACATGTAACAGGTGAGCAAGTCAAAAACAAAGTTTTACTCAAAAAGTTTAGAATTAAAAAGCAAAAAGTAAGAGACATAGCAAAGTCAACTAGCAATTTACACAAAACAAGCCAATTCCAAGTGGGAAAAACAGTTAGTGAATCAGCTCAACAAGCATCACTGCTGTATAATAATGTTGTAGACAGTATTTTTATCTTGCTCGCTATGTTAGACTGAAGCAGAAACAATAATTATATTAGTTGCAAATGTTAGTTTGCAGTAACACCTAATTCCCTTTGAAATAATGAAAAAGTGGACCGAAATCCACTTCCATTATAGGTGTTTCTACAACAAAGATAACTCAGAAGTCGTTAGCTTTTAGATTTCTGGATGTTTCAATGAGAAATCCATGTTTTCTTGTTCATTGGCAAGTCAGCAACTTAATATGACCAAAGTTGAAAGCCCAGCTCTCATTCACACTCAATTTAGGTTTCAGTTTCTGATTGTATTAGGTGTTTGTTGGGCTTCTTAATTTCTAGTCCTTTTTGGTTGGGCTGGGGAGTGGGGTAGATTTTCTGAGCCTACATTCCAGCCAGCTTGTTGACCAGCTTGCCTGGCTGCAATGCCATAGCTGATTTTTCAATCAGCAAGAGTAAATGTTAGTCATAAAATTTTGGACTACTACTTATCAAGCTGATAAATTTTAATTAGAATAACGTTACTTTTACATGGATCAACCAATAGCATTACCTTAATTATGTACCAACCACAAATTGTCACATTAACAATTGTGTAAAGAATTGAAAATTTTTGTGTCACTAGATTTCTTGAATCAGAATATGGTCAAATTGTCAATAGTTTTGTAATTAAGTGATACTGTTTGGTTTCCCTTTAGGAGGAAAAATATGGTTTAGATTCCCCTTTCCCCACTAGCTACAAGTCTATAACATTAAATTATCAAAAAAGCAAACGACCAATTTGGCTTCATCTGGGCCTAAGTCCAACATTGGTTTAATATATGTGCTGTAAATGGATGTCACACTCGGACCAGAAAATAGAGAACTGGATTTTTGGGTACACCTAACGTTCAAGCCGGATGATAACAATCAGTCTACGATCTGGTCCATTGTGTAATGGCTAAAATCCGCCCAATCATCCTATGTTGGAGGTTTTGGGCTTCAAGTTGACACCAAATGGGCCAGTTTATTCAATAGTTATGTACTTAAAGGTCATGCTAATGAATGTCTTAGGGCAATGGTTAACAATCTATTTTAAGAAAGTTTTGACACTACTTTTATGGGAAATGAAAACAGCTGTCAAAATATTAATTACTTTTTTTTCTTTTCCCATAAAAACTTTCTTTAAATGGATTGTTAATCTTTACCCTAAAAGTATCCGTTGGTATTTCTCATACTTAAATGGTGGGGTGTTCTTTATGGGTGTAGAGAAACCTCAAATATATTGAGAGGTTATCAGAAAACCGAACCCCAAAAAAAAAAAAAAATTTAACACTCCTTTTTGAAAAATAGAAATAAAAATAAAAATAGTGTTACAGTGTTAACGAGGAATTAGGAAGATTTCATTAAGACACAATAGTTGTTTAGAGTCTTTAGACTTAGAGCGAAAAAAATGATGGGTACTCTCAAATTTCTTCCATCCTAATTGTATAATCATCAATTCTCAAATGCTTAATGGTTAGAAGAATGTTAAGTCCGCATCAATTTTACAGTACATTTTATTGTTAATATGTTAATGGTTCTTGTAGGGACATGATTTTCAGACCAGGCCCCAAAATGTATGGGATCTTGGCCCAATGAGCCCAGTACAATGAATTTATAGAGAGTGAGTCAAAGAGCTAGGTTTTAGTGCATGGACAGCGGTTAATATGGTGTTCATGACAATCAAACAGAGATGAACTAAGTTTATCAAAGAAGGTTTGTCCTCGGCACAATCAGAGGGGCTTTGTTTTAGTAAATATTGGATGAGAATGGTTACAAGAGTTCTTGAGATTGCTACAGTGCTTTCTCTCTCAATTGTTGGCCCCATTTTCTCTAAGTTTCTACCCTTATTTATACTACATCTATTCCTTCACTTTTACCCAACACGTGGACAGTTAATAGTTTATCTTGATACTTGTCCTATCAACTCCCTCTAGAAGTCTTCTGGGGTAGTTGTAAGGCTGCAATAATATTGTGCAGAGATCACTTCCTCATTAATGCGGCCAGGGAGTTAGCTGGGGTGCATTCAATGCGGTGACAACAGCTTTTCCCAAGATATTTTGGGATTCTTCTGTCTTTTGTTCCTGCAATGCTTATCCATATTTCCAGAACTTCATGGATCGCACCTCTAGATGGCAAGCATCCTTTACAGACCTAGGCCTTGGCTAGCCGAGGGCATATTCATCCTCGGCAAAAACTCCTAGGTCATTATGTTCAATATTGTCTTCCTTATCCACTAACATGAGTTTCCTTGGCTATACTTACCCATCCTCAGACGGCCCCTTATCCTCGGCTTGGGCCCTAAGCCCAAAATCCAGTTGTATGATCTGGGCCCATGACCCCACAGTTCTCATAAGAACTCATTACTAATATAATTTTTTTAGCTATCACTAACAATTTGTCACATAAATTTTTAACATATTACCATTAAAATGGCCTAAAATAAGATCAGCATTTTATTAAAAGGCAAGACTTAGGTACAGTATTTTGGTGCTATTCCTTAAGTTCCATTGTCAAGATTCTACTATGTGGATTTTTTCTTGTGGAATGGAAGTGTATTTTTTAGTTAAATAACCACATGGCTGAATCTTAATAATGAGAATTTAAGAAATAGCATCTAAAGTACTGTACTTAAACTTTATTCTTTATTAAAAATAAAAAATAAAATAAAATAAAACAACTCAACCATAAAGTAGAACACTTGACGTTAAAAAATGAAAAAATCGGAAAAAAAAAAAATCAACCACAAAAAGAGAGACTTGGGTGTTTGGTAGTATATTTTGAACAATAGTTTTTAGTGTTTAAAATAATATTACACATATTTTCACACACTTTTTCACCCACAATTATTTTAAAAAAATACAAACAACGTTACTAAAACAACATTACCAAATAAGCCCCCATGTGAGAGAAGAGAGAAAATGAAAAGAAATAATAAAAAAGTCATAGCACGTGATACCGTACACTTCTATGGTACTGTAACAACTAACAAATGATTTTTTTTTTTTTTACCACTTTTATGGGAAATGAAAAAAGCTGTCAAAATATTAATAACTTTTTTTTTTCCATAAAAACTTTCTTTAAATGGATTGTTAATCATTACCCTAAGAGTATACATTGGCATTTCTCATACTTAAGTGGTGGGGTGTTCTTTATGGGTGTGGATAAACCTCGAATATATTGAGAGGTTATCAGAAAACTGAACCCCAACAGCAACACTCCTTTAGTTCCCCAAAAAAAAAAATATATATATATATATATATATTTATTTATTTAACACTCCTTTTTGAAAAATAGAAATAAAAATAAAAATAGTGTTACAGTGTTAATTAGGAATTAGGAAGATTTCATTAAGACACAATAGTTGTTTAGAGTCTTTAGACTTAGAGCGAACAAAATGATGGGTACTCTCAAATTTCTTCCATCCTAATTGTACAATCATCAATTCTCAAATGCTTAATGGTTAGAAGAATGTTAAGTCCACATCAATTTTACAGTAAATTTCATTCTTAATATGTTAATGGTTCTCATAAGAACTCATTACTAATATAATTTTTTTTAGTTATCACTAACAATTTGTCACATAAATTTTTAACATATTACCATTAAAATGGCCTAAAATAAGATCAGCATTTTATTAAAGGGTAAGACTTATGTACAGTATTTAAGTGCTATTTCTTAAGTTCCATTATTAAAATTCTGCTATGTGGATTTTTTCTCATGAAATAGAAGTGTATTTTTCAGTTAAGTAATCACATGGCTGAATCTTAAGAATGAGAATTTAAAGAATAGCACCTAAAGTACTGTACTTAAACTTTATTCTTTATTAAAAAATAAAAAAAATAAAATAAAATTACTCAACCATAAGTAGAACACTTAACGTTAAAAAATGAAAAAATCGAAAAGAAAAAAAAAATCAACCACGAAAAGAGAGACTCAAGGGGGTGTTTGTTAGTATATTTTGAACAACAGTTTTTAGTGTTTAAACAACATTACACGTATTTTCACACACTTTTTCACTCACACGTATTTCCAAAAAATACAAACAATATTACTATAATAACATTACCAAATAGGCCCTCGCATGTGGGAGAAGAGAGAAAATGAAAAGAAATAATAAAAAAGTCATAGCACATGATACCTTACACTTCTATGGTACTGTAACAACTAACAAATGAATTTTTTTTTTTTTTTTTTTTTTTTTGGCATTTAAGAGATCTCTGGTGCTCATTGTTGGTTTTTTTTCACGTGATGTCTTATATTCAAGTAAACCGTATCATAGTAGTGTTTAAGTATGTGTTTGGATCCGAATGAACCTGTGTTTTGTGTTTTCCTCTTTCTTTCTTTTTCTTTTTTTCTGCTGCACGCGTTTCAGCTTGAAGGGACAAAGTGCACTGTTCACAGGACCCACAACCACTTTATTGAAAAAAATTAAAAATGGGTCCCACGGCACTATTCACATATTTAAAAATTATTTTACTACAGTGTTTTCAATTTTCAGTTTTCAGCAAAATAAGTTTTATCCAAACGGACTCTAAATATTATTGTTTAGTTTTTAGTGTTGTGAAAATATGTGTTTGAGTTTTATAAAAACTAGTCACAGACGCGCACGTTGTGCGTGATAATTTTTTTAGAGTTCTCTCATAAATATTATTATTATTATTATTGTGAGGGCTGAAAGCCCAACCTAATATATTGGGCCTAGGGCCCTATCTGAAGATTACTGTATGCCCGAAGAGAGGAAAGTGTTCAAGAAGGAATCCATATTTAAGAAATATACTTGGAGGCGAGCGAAGGGGTAGTCCAAAGAGACCATTCTACTCGGATACAAAGAGCCTTGGTCGGGCAGACACCTGAGAGGTTCAAGTAACCTTTCTAATGACTTTAATGATAAAGGCAGGCTTCAGGCACATATGGAGATGATAGGAACAGAAAAATATCTAGAAGACAAGCTGCAACCACCACATTAAATGCACTGTAGCTGCTTTTCTGGCCGCATTAATGTGGAGAAGACTCCTGAACAGTACAATCTCAGCTACCGCCACTCACACAGGGCTAAAGAAGATACCTGATGGGACATGTACTCAAGTGGACGATTAGATGAGGAACAAGTGGACGATGAAGATGAGGGGAGAGGGTGCTATATAAAGAGAAAAAGCCTCTGATAAAGGGTGGAGGATCGAAACAAGAAAGAGAAAGAAAAAGAAAATAACTTTACTGTAGCTCTAAGAATTGTAACCAACTTTCATTCAATAAAATACCTCCTCGGACGTTCACGTTTGCATTTGTTCAAGCATGATTGCATGTTAGTTCACCCGTAAATATCATAGTTCATCACTGTTTAATTCACAGTTAGCCTAGCTCTTTCACCCACTCTCTACAAATTCATTGTTCAGGGTTCATTGGGCTCATAATCCGAACCTATTGGGCTTGGGCTACAAATCCTGACCCTACAATTATTATTATTATTATTATTATTATTATTATTATTATTTTACTATTGTCTGTGTAACTTATGTAAAATTCTTATATGGTAAAATTATCCAAATAATGATATGTAATAGAATAATATTATATTCTTTATAATGCAATAGAATAATATTTAACGATCAACAAGAATAAAAAAAGAAAAAAACTTAAAACACAAAACTAAATTGCATCAACTCAAAATAGAGTTCTTAAAAATGCAAAAAATTAATAACCTAAAGTAGAGATGCAAGAAAAATGAAAAAATCCACCAAAAAATTGAGAGAGATAAATAATCTTTTTTGTCAGGCAAAATTACGCAGAGAAATATAGAATAGAAAAGATAATGAAAAATTTATAATAAGAGGATAAGAATAAGAAGAAACAAAATAAATGAAGATAAATGGAAAGACGAAGAGTGATATTAAGGTAGAGGGTAGTGGGGAGATGAAAATGTGAAAGGAATAAGAAATGTTGGAGAAAGTGTAAATATTAAAAAAATGAGTTCAATTTTATAAGAAAATTTTTATTTATTTGTATTTAATTAAAACATTATATGTTTAATTTTTAAAAATTAAAAAAAAATGAGAGCAAATATTAATAATTTAATGATATGGAGGATATGACTAAATTTAAGTGATCGGTTGTAATAGTGATATTGATGTTAGCTTGAATATGTATATTTTTGCAACATGAAAAATGATAAACCCTATCTATATAACTAAATTAAAGTTACATTATGATGTTGAGTTAACAAAACAAATTGGTGGTTACTAGAATGCTAAGCATTTAAAAAAAGAAAAAAGAAAAAAGAAAACCTAAAAGCTTAAATGAATTGTCTTGTTTTATTGCTTGTCATTTGGATGAGATTGAAGCCTTGCATAAATTAATGGAGTCTCATTAGACCTATCAACCATTGTAGTTCTAAAGAATACTAATAACAAAAATTTGGCATAAATTAGTACTTATTCTTTGCAAGTCAAGAGGCTACACATGCAATCTAACGTACATCATTACCCAACAATGTTTCAACTCACCACACAGCAAAGTAATCATGCAAATGAACTTTGAAATATCTATTTGGTGTTACGATCGATGGTATGTAGCTTTCAAGAAAAAATACGTAGTTGTGGTAAATTAAACAATAATACTATTCAACTACTCATATTTATCACGATATGAGGAGAATATGAATGCATTATAGACCCCTTTGTTCCTTATGGCCCATACAAAATTTAAACGGTTAGAATTAAGAAGAAATAGATTTCTAAATATATAAATAGAATAGTTTATTTAGAAGTCAATCACTGCACATGAGGAGAGAAAAAGAAAATCAAATGAAAAGATAACGTATCAAGTCTAAAAGGAATTTCATAGAACAAATGTCATGTTGTACAAAAATAACATATCTAGAACAACTAAATAGGTGAATTCAAAGCAACCCAAACTAAGAATTTAAAGAAAAACACATATAATAAAATTGACAATTAAAGAGAAAAAAAAAAATTAAATCACAAAACTAAGTCACATTAGCTCAATATAAAGTTCTAAAAAACATAACAATTTATCAACCTAAAGCAAATATGCAATAAAAATAAAAGATCTACCAAAAAATTGAGAGAGAGAGAAATAACATTTTTTGTGATGGAAAAGTATGTAAAGAATGGAAGAAATAATGAAAAATTTATAGTAAGAGGGTGTGAATAGGAAATGACCAAAAAAAAAAAAAAATTTGAAGGGAAAGATGAAGAGTGATATTAAGGTTGAGGGTAGTGGAAGATGAAAAGGTAAGGTAGAAGGTAGTAGAAAGATGAAAAGGTAAGAGGTAGAGAAAGGTTGGAGAAAGTGTAAATATTTAAAAAGTGAGTAAATGTTAAAAAAAAAAGTATAGGAAAATTGGAAAGAAAAATGATAATGATGTGGAAACTGATGTGGCTCAACTATAGCGTAGTAACAATAAATACTACGCTTCAGTTTTTAGATATATATAGATATGTGTTAAAAGTATTATGATTGTTTAAACACTGAAAACTGTTGTTTAAACAACAGTGTCAAACAGCTTCTAAGCTTTTGAAACAAATAGCATTTTCAAATATAGTTATAAGGAATGTTTGTTCACTGTGATGTGCTCTTGATGCGACGCACATTACAATGACGTGACTTTAAGATTTTCGGTTTATTTTATTATATTATCATAATTTAAAATTACAAAATATATCACATCATCTTAATCTCATCACCTTTCTAAACAATGTAATGTTATATTCTTTTATTGAGATTACATTAATGTAAGATTATAATAACATAATATTATGGCGTAATATAACATCACGGCGATCCAAACACCCTAAATGAACAGTAGTTTTGCTCTTACCTTTGTAAAGCAGCTGTCAATAATAATGAATCTCCCTCCAGAACAAATTTTGGAGAGCCAACTCTTTTTCGATTTGTGGCCTTTTCTTGCTACTGTTTTAGCATTCATAGTTTTCCCTTTCTTGTTTACCACCACACACAATAACACATTAACACATACATACTCATGCATGAAGCTTATCTTCAGTGACGGAGTTAGGAATTAATCTTTGGGGGGGGGGGGGGGGGCCATGTATAATTTTTTTTTTTTTGTGTGTATGAAATCTAAAATACTAGTATACAATACTTCATAACTCAATATGTACTATAAACAACAACTAAATACATGTTAATATAGTAGTATATACGGTATATTTTAATCAAACTAATCAAGTACATTTATAAATTATAATGCCATACGTATATAATATAATGATTATTATAATAACAGATATATATTATAAGGAAGTCAAAACAAAGCAAATGAAAAATAAAGTAATACAAGAGCACTGCATAGGGGTGAGGGGCTTATGGAAGTTTCAAGTTTGTCTTTCACTTTGTCTTGTCTAGTCCAGTCACATAGAACTTCTACATTTTATATTGTAAACACACAGAACTTCTACATTTTATATTGTAAACACACAGAACTTCTACTTTTTATATTGTAAACACATAGAACTTCTACTTTTTATATTGTAAACACAAAACTGTAGTAGTAGTGGGAAAAGGAAAAGAACTGAAAGGACACAAGAAGAAGAAGACAAACGCCAATGTAGATAGAGAAAGAGTCACCTATAAGAGCACTAAGAGCAAAATGTTCTGCAATTGTGTAGGGAACTTGGTGGTGCGGCGAATCAACAAAACTTCTGACCTTTCAATTTTTCTATTGTTGTGGTACAAGTAAGCCCTAGATGCATGGAGATGAAAATTAGAATTTTTTTTCCCTTTTATTTGTTGATGTAATTGTTAAAATACCTATGTGTTCATTTTAAAGATGCTAAATGTTTAATTATTGTAATTTTTTGACATATATATTTAGGAATTGTATTCTATTTAAATGAAAGTTAGGTTTATTTTTAGACATTCTTAAATATATATATATATATATATATGTATATTATCAAGTATGGGGGGCCAAAATGATAAGTTTCATTTAAAAATTTTCAAATTATTTAGGACAATTCCAAAACAAAAAAATTCTTTAATTTTTTTTCAAAAATTTTGGGGGGGCCTAGTACTGACATGATAAAACAAGTTAGAATTTTCTAACCCGACCCGAAAAATACCTGACCCGAACCCCATTTTTTTTACCTGAAGCAAAAACGGGTTGACCCATGACCCGACCCGACCCGACCCGAATCCGAACCATTTTTTCAAAACTTTTTTTGGGTAAAAAAATAGTAAAATTAAGACAATATTGGTTTAATTGTTTGTTGTGAGTTTTAAGGAAACAATTGATACATTTACATAACTGCATGCAAATTAATTGAAAGATAAATGGTTGAGCATTCTGTAATGAGTAAAGATTTTTAGATATCAAATAGTAAAGTACATGCCAAGATAATCTGGTTACAGTAGAGTTAAAAATATAAATTTAAAATTGTAGACATGTGTGAGAAACATTCACAAGTGTGAAAATAGTGAAGCCAAAGTATCAAATTAGCATAAACTATGAATGCTTAGACCTATTTTTTTAACAACTTATGTCCAAAATAAACGGTTTTTCAAAGTAAATTATGATATTTCCTAGAGTGTGTGTTGTTTAACAATGATATGATATTCATAAAAAAGACCATTTATAAATAAGTAAGCAATCAAACTTTAATGTATATCTCAATTGAAATAGAGTGTCAACCACAATTGATAATAGATTATAAAATTAATTTTTAAGATTGTAAATTTCTTATATGTTTTTATTCATTATCAAATGAGTTATCCAATAAGTCATTTGTAATTTTGTTTTATATTTTGGAATGTTGATATTGTGTAGAAATAAAACTTGTGTATTTTTTTTACTTATTTTTGTATTATTTTGTTTTAGATAGCAATGTTAGGATTTGTATAATTTTAAAATTATTGAATAAGTATTAATAAATTTAACTGAGTTCATTCTTAATATAAGTGGTGCGTTCAAAATTATGCATTTTACATCAAGTTATTTGTTGCATAACTTTCCAAATAGCAAATACATGTTGTTTTCTTTATAATTAAAAAAAAAAAAATCATGCGAAAAATACAGGTCAACCCGACCCAACTCGCAACCTGATTGACTCGAACCTGTTTTTAACCCGCTTAAAATGACCTGTTTTTGACCTGCAACCCGATTGACCCGCCCCAAATCCGCCCCGCCCTGCCCCGCCCCGCCCGTTTTGCCATGTCCATACTGCTGATCATCTGCCATTGCTTGTCTTTGGAGATTGCTCCAATCATATTATCTTTCAATACGCCATTTGTTAGAATTTTTCAAATATTTTGTTTTTTGGGTTGACTTTCCCAATCTTAGATTGTTTGTCACTCTTCAATGTCATTTTTTATTGCATGAGAGCATTCACATTGGTGGAACTATTTTTTTAGCTATTTGACACCAAAAAAACCTATTTTATCTATTTTAC
This sequence comes from Quercus ilex subsp. ballota, assembly GCA_032727855.1. NCBI lineage: Eukaryota > Viridiplantae > Streptophyta > Magnoliopsida > Fagales > Fagaceae > Quercus > Quercus ilex. Next base: position 13,136,345 of record CM064913.1, read on the forward strand.
TTTCTTACTTTACAAAACATCTAATATAAGTGGTTTTATTTTAACTTTTAACACAATAAACTAATAGAAATACTATAATAAAATAATATTTCATTTGACAACCAAAACACAACCACGACCACCATCAAAGTCATGGAAACCACCAGCACAATCACAACCCCGCCATTGCAACCAATACCAATCAAAAACCAATGAAGAAGAACAAAAAAAGAGAGCAAAAAAACTAGGGAAAAAAAAAGACCAACCAACTAGCAAAGCTAAAGGTAAAAACTAAACACATACAAAGGAAGTATCACAGATGCCAAATACTTGGTTAGAAGAGAGTCTGTGTAATGGGAAGATTAAAAAAAAAGAGAAAAAAGAGAGAAAGAAACATTATTTTAATGAGAGGTTTAATAAAATACTATTTTTTTGTTTTAATTTCTTGTTACAATGCACAGTTAAAAATGGTTGTGCATTGTAGATGAGGAGCTAAAATTTTTAAGTTTAGCTCCACCATTGCAGCTTACTTTTTAGAATTGGTGATGCTAAAAATAGCAATGTGGTTTTTTAGCACTACCAATAATAATGCATTGAGATACATTCTTCCTTAGCTCTATTGTCATTTTACATGAATGATAGGCACAATTCTTATTGTTCCATATGTTTCAAGCTTACAAAAAGTGATGCAAAATTTTGGTTATCAAAATTTTAATTATATCATCCAAACAACCCAATCAAGATTTTCAACCACAATTATTGTCGGTGTTTATCAGGAGTAATTATATACTAGGTACTCCTAGAGTACAATGACGTGGTGCTCTCTATTCTCACATTTATAGTAGATCTCACTAATTAAATTTATAGTAGAGTCTACTATGAATGTGAGACGAGAGAGCACCACATCACTATTGAGTATTGACCATACTACTATGTTATGTGACATATCATACACTTAGGGTGTGTTTGTTTGGAGGTGAAATAAGGTGGATGGAAAATTTTGGAGAGAAAATAAGAGAAAAAATGATTTTGTATGTTGTTTGGTTGGGAGGAGGGGAAAGAAAACTGGAAAGTGGGGCCCAGGCATTTTCCACTCGGGCTCACACAAAACTTTTTTCTTCGAAATGGAGAGAAAAGAGAAACAAAAATGCTTGTTGTGTGTAACATACAAATCTGCCCCAACATTTTTTGCTCTCGCCTACCTCCACCTAACCCAATAACTCTCATCAATCTTCATTCATCTGCCTCTTCATTCCAGACTCTTCACAGATTTTGTTCAATAGTACTTGCGTTGAATAGTACTATATATATATATATATATAAATATTATAATATAGTGTGTATATATATATATATTAGATTATATTATATATAATAACAAAGATAAATAATATAAATTTATATGTATGATGTATTAATTTTTATATTATTTAATGAGTATAAATAAATCTATTTCTTACCTATCATGTAACAAGGGCATACGAGTCAATTTATATAAACTACATTTTTTATTCTCCCACTTTTCTCTTCAACCAAATAAAAGAGTTTTCTACCTTCCCACTTTTCCACCCTTCCAACCAAACACACACAAGGGAAAATTAAATTTTTTCTATCCTCCCACTTTTCCATTCTCTCACTAATTTTCTATCTTCCCACTTTTTCACTCCTCCAACCAAACAGACCTTTATTGTGTAATGTCATTCGTTTATAATTTTGCAAATTATGTCCATCATCACGTGCAATTTAAGACACTTGTGGCTATTGTTTAGGTTAAAGAGACAAATGGTTATTTAGATCGGTTAGTGTTGTTAGTGTGGAGCATCTTTAGCAACTTAACCATATTTTGGTACTGTTTGAAGAGTAAACAATTACTTTTACCTTTTGCTTGCATACTTTTTAAATACATTTTCCAACAGATTTTCTATCGTTTCTTTATCCTATTTAAATATTATTTCATTATTCTTTTTTTAAAAAAAATTTATTCATCCCCAACAACTACATTGATAAAAAGATATAAAGATGTGAAGAGATGAAAGAGAAAATATTACTTTTAAATTGTTTCTGCTCAACTATAGTAACCTATAGATAAAGAGAGTGATGGTAGACCCAAACAAAAAAAAAAAATTGCCTTATTTGGAGATAGTGTTGGACTTGGTTTTTAAGGCATAACTTTCTACTTTGCCTATGATTTTGGTTTTAGCTCTTCTATTGGAGATGCTCTAGTTAATTAAAATAAGGGAAAAGTTAATGAATGCTCTCATGGTATTGGTTTAGTAATAGTATCAAAATTTTCTTAAAATGACCAATTAACAAATGTGCTAATAGTATCCATTGACTGAACCCCTAAAACAAATTTCTATTATGCACAATAACTATAATGGCTAGTTAGTTGGATAAGGGATTCATCTTAGTTTTTCTATATAAGAAATAGAGCATTCATTGTGCAACTAATTAAGTAGCGAATCAATGATAACTTTAGGGAAATTATAAAATACTTTGGGAGGATAATTAATATGTACTCTTTCTTCTTACATAACGGTTAGTCCCATTAATTATATTTATAGTAAGACCCACTATTTATTTGAGATGAGAGAGTACGCACTTCTTGTACTCTCCGGGTATTCTATAATTTTCCTAACTTTAGATTGATTTTTCCATTTTTATCTTTGCAAGTTTAACTCTTATTTTTGTCATGATATCAAAGCAAATAAACTTTGATCGAGTGTTTTCTTGAGCAATCAATGGCTTCAAGTATGTCTTCCTCATCAGTTCTATGCTCCTTTACGCATATCGATGATTTTGGCAATTCCTATTTCCTACATCATGGAGATGGTCCAGGAACATTGCTTGTCACTCAATTGTTCACTGGTAGCAACTATCACACATGGCTTCTCTCCATTACTATGGCATTAATTGCCATTAATAAAGTGAGTTTCATCAACACCGATCACGGATCCTTTATTTCAGGCATGGATCAGGTGCAATAACATTGTCCTGTTATGGCTTCTCATTCCGCTCTCTCAATAAATAGCAATCGGTGTCACCTATAGGAATACTGTTAAAGAGGTTTGGGATGATCACACACAAGGTTCATTATTAGCAAAGCAATGGCCCTGAAATTTTTGAGATCGAGAGATCTCTTGCTTCAACTTCCCAAATTTTCTTCGACCATCCTGGCATCCTTGAACAAGGTTTCATTCAATCCAAGCCTAACGATTCTTTATTTACCAAGATTCTAGGTGCTTCAGCTTTACTTGTCAATGTAGATGACATATTAATAGCAAGATATATATGACATCAATCACTACTTTAAAAGAGTTCCTACATGATCAATTTAAACTAATGTGTGTATCAATCATCAAGTGATAGATCTCTTAACTAAAGCTCTTGGGTAGTAACAGTTCTCCATTTTACTTACCAAGATGGGCATGCTTAATATATATATGCTTCATTTTGATGGGGAGTATTGAACAAGCAGGGTGCCTAAGCTTACAGTAAACAACTTGCAGGTTTGCAGTCTTCCTATGTTATGCGACATGTCGTACACTTACTGTGTAATGTCGTATTCCTATCATAATGCTGCAAGTCGAGTGCATCATTGCGTGTAGTTAAAGTGGTGTCATGCACGATTAAGAGAAAAATGGCATACTTATTAGATTGGTTAGTGTTGTTAGTTAATTAAAATAAATTTCTGTTATGCACAGCAATTATAACAGCTAGTTAGTTAGATTAGGGATTGATCTTTATTTTTCTATATAAGAAATAAATCTGTAATTAATTGAGCAGTGAATCAATAATAACCTTAGAATTTAGACTGATTCCTCCATTTTTCTCTTTACAAGTTCAACTCCATTTTTTTTGTCAATTGTCGACAAGGGTTAAATTTTTTTTAAAAATTACCTCTTGATGATGACAGTGTTCTTTTCTGAGCCTTTCAACTATGTTGGTTGTTCTTCTCAAAAAAAAAAAAAAAAAAAACTACTATGTTGATTGGGTTACCAAATGCCAAAAAGATGTGGTTGATGAGGGTGGATACTGTAGCGATTACCACTAACCTCGATGGTTTTAAGATATTTATGGTTAATCATCTCTGTTAATCTTGTTGAGTTGGAAGTCACCATTATTTGATAGTGGCTCAGCGAGATTGTTTGTCGTGGGGTAAGCATCCACAGTGTCCACCTCCATCATCATTGTACTTGCATGGAATATTAATGATTCTCTACATAAAACTATTTTTTGGGTTGAAATCAGACACATTAAAAGAAAAATTCCTTTCTGAAAAACTTTCACCCTATGAAACAATTTTTGCCAATCTTTCTTTCCTTTGTGTTGTTGTAATTGCATTGTCACCATCACCACCGCCATTATCACACAACCACTAATGTCATCACCAGTGTCACTGTTATCACTGTTACTACCATTATTATCACTTTTATACGAATATTAATGATTTTTTTTATGCAAGCTAAACAATATTAAATATCTCGAAATAATTTTCATAGACACAACTAGACATAAGAATCAAATAATTTTCATAGCTACAACCATGTTACCAAAAATATTTTATTTTTTTCGTGGGGAACGAATGGAAGGATAAAAGTAGAGTTTAAATAATTAAAATGAATATATTATATTTACAAAGCAAGAAAATCACCTTAACACATCTTCTTCACCTATTAAAAGCAAATCACCCTTCGGCGACATGAAAAATAAAAGGGAAGATACAGTTGCTTAAAAAATAAGTTGAATAAAGGTACGGTTGTATTAAAAACCAAAAAAGAAAAGTGGTACAAAAACTATATATATGTAACGTAATAGGTTATAATAGCTAAAAAACCAAACATACTAAAAATAGTTTGAATTACGATAACTTCATAAACTAAAAAATATTAAAAAAAAAATACATGAACTAAAATTAAGATGATGTTTGCATTGAGGGAAAAAAGAAGAAGATAATGTTTGCATTAAACACCCGTTTTTTCTCTTAAAGATAGCATTAAACATTAAATACACAATTTTTTTGATAATTTAATAATTGGATGAGAGAATTTAAAGCTTGGATGATTCATTAAACATGCAACTTAGAAATTATTACTTCTAAAATTATATATTTACAATTAAGGCAAAGATTATGATTTTACAATCTATTAAAAAAGATGACACATGATTTTGGTACCATATTAGAACATGTGTACATAACTTCGATAACATGACAAAGTGTATGAAATGAAAAAAAAAGGCAAAGAAAGAATGGAGAGAAATCAACGTGATTCATTCTTAGAAGCATACATCCACAATAGGAAGTAATTTTTTTTTTAGAATCACAATAGAAGGCCCTTGGTAACCACATTTTTACCATTAAACTCTACATATTAGACTAATCTAGGGTCACAATATTTGTAACACAAGTAGGATTAAGATTTTTTAATGCGTTTGACATCATTTTATTTTTTATTTTTTCCTAAAAGTGGATCATTATTAGAAGCATACATCCACAATAAGAAGTCATTTTTTTAGAATCACAATAACCACATTTTTAGTATTAAACTCTATATATTAGACTAATCTAGGTTCACAATATTTGTAATAGAAGTAGGATTAAGATTTTTTAATGTGTCTGACATCAATTTATTTAGTTTTTTGCTGAAAGTATGTTAAAGATTAATACTTGAACTTAAAAAAAGTAAATTTTTTTAAAAAAAAAAGTTGTACATAAAACTAGCAAAAAAAAGTTGGACTCAAATAGATGATACTTGTACTAAACTAGAACGCTCTTTAGGGTAAATTGTTAATAAACTATTTTCAAAAAGTTTTAATACAATTTTTATGCAAAATATAAAAAATCTTATAAAATTAATTAATTTTTTCTTTTCTCATAATTTTTTTATTTAAAAAATCCTAAGCCGTCGGTTAACTTTTCCTTAAATATTATAATTTAAATGGACAGCAGACTAGATCCTGGTCAAAGGCCTTGATAATTCGCCATAATAAAATCTTTTTGTAACGAAACGTAAAAAAACCGCCCCGGAAACAATTTAAAGAGGCGAAATTTAAAAGTTGTAAAGACGAAAACCAGCGTCGACGCATTATATATACACACACAAATACAAAATCAAATCAGAAAAGGAATTAGAAAAAGGCATTTCCATATATATAAAGTGGAAAAACGCGGACAAAAAAAAACCCCTCCTGCACGCTGCACCTGGTTGCATACGTACACCTACTTTGTATTTTGTAGCAAGCAGATATCAAAATCAAAATCAAAATCAAAATCAACCAAAGTCACCACCAACAATTACAAACAGCACAAGTAGAAGAAAAAAGAAGCACGAGTAGAAAGAAAACCCCTTTCTCTCCTCTTCTCCTTTTCTTTCTTTTCCTTTCCACCCAATCAACCGTTTACTTCACAGACTTCTCTTTCCTCGATTCTAGGGTAACCTTTTTCTTCTTCAAGCGAGAGAGAGAGAGAGAGAGATTTTTTTTTAGTTTTTTTTCTTTGTGAATTGGGCGAGTCGACTCAGTGGAACATGTTCTTCTCGGGCGATCCGTCGACTCGGAAGCGAGTCGATTTGGGAGGTCGGAGTTCGAAGGAAAGAGATAGACAGAAGCTTCTGGAACAGACCAGATTGGAGCGGAACCGCCGATTGTGGTTGCGCCAGCAAAACTCCGCTGCCCTCAAAATTCAGGTTCGCTTTTTTTGCTTTTTGCTTTTGCTTTTGCTCTTGCTCTTGCTTGCGATCTTCAAATTTAGAGTCTCGGTTTTGTTTGCAAATTGATTCTGGTTTTTGAGACTGTGTGAAGTACTATTAGGTAATCGATTTCAGATGCTTGCATTGCTGAAATTATCTTCGTGCTTTTACATGTGCTGACTTGATCTTCGAATTTAGTTGTTTTTATCGCGAATTTGTTCTGGTTTTTAGCTAAGGAACATAATTTGGTAGAGGCCATGTGGTATTTGGTAATCTGATTTTGAGACTTAATTTTAATGCTTCTTGTTGCGCTTTGCTCTTCGAATTTAGTCGATTTCTCACGAATTGATTGTACTTGTTACTTAGGGAACTGAAAATTTGGTAGTTTCTGTGTGAAAACTATTTGGTAGTGGATTTGAGAATTAATTTTAATGCTTACAGTTACATTGAAATGGATTTTTTTTTTCGTGCTTTTACGTGTGCTTATTTTATCTTCAAATTTAGTTGTTTTATCACAAATTGGTCTTGGTTTTTAGAGTAAGGAGCTGGAAATTTGGTACAGGCAGTGTGGATTTCGAGACTTAATTAGAATGCTTATGTTGCTGCATTTTTTTTTCCATACTTTAACGTGTGCTTCAATCTTCTAATTTATTAATTTTTTTGTAAATTGTTTATACTTGTTAAGTAAGGAATTGAAAATTAGGTAGAGGGTGTGTGATATTTGGTAATGGATTTGAGAAACAATGCTGTAATGACACATTTGTTTATGCTTTTACGTGCGGTACTATGATCTTCAAGTTTAGTTGTTTTATCGCAAATTGAGTCTCGTTTTCAGGGTAAGGAGCTGAAAATCTGGTAGTGGCTATGTGAAAAGGGCAAGGTGTTATTAGGTTAATGCTTAAAATGACACATTTGGTTCATGCTTTTCGCTTCTTTAATCTTCAATTTTAGTTGTTTGTCATTGCAAATTGATTCTGGTTTTTAGCATAAGGAGCTGAAAATTCGGTAGAGACCACGTGGAAAGGGTGTGTGATATTCGGCAATGGATTTGAGACTTAAGGCTTACAGTGCCATATTTGGTTCATTCATTTACGTGTGCTTCAATCGTCGAACTTAGTTGTTTTGTTGCAAATTATATATACTTGTTAGCATAAGGAATTGAAAGTTTGCTTGTTACTATATGAAGGGGTGCGTGACATTAGGCAATGGATTTGAAAGTTAATTTTAATGCATATATTGTGGTGTTTTTAGTGTAATTTTTTATATCAAGTCTTGGAATAGGAAATGCAATGAATTGAATTGACAGTTTTGAAGTTTGTTGTTAGACTAAATTGTGGTTTCAACTCGGACACTATATAGTCCATACTTTATGAATTTTGATGCCCTAGACGAGCGGATGATGTGGAAGAGAGAGAGAGAGAGAGAGAGAGGCTTGGTTATCAAAGAGTTGATAATAACTAATTTTTAATGTAACAACATTGTGACTGGGAATTGGATTCTTTGATGACCTCCATGGATACCATTTATGGCATGGTTATTAGGGGGATTGGGGAGGATAAGATGTGCTGGAAACCAGATCAGAAAAAGGGCTTCAAGGTTAGTACTTTCTACCATCCTCTGGGTGCCTCTCCAAGCATCAATCTTTCCCTTGGAAAATCATTTGGAGATCAAAGGCCCTGTTGAGAGTAGCCTTTTTTGTATGGACTGTTGCTTTGTGTAAGATTTTGACAATTGACAACTTAAGGTCGAGGAAAATAAGGATTAAAGATTGGTGTTAAATTTGCAAATGTAATGGTGAATCTATTGATCACCTTTTGCTACACTGCTCTATTGCTTTAGACTTATGGTCCATAATATTGGGTTTGTTTGGAGTTTAGTGGGTGATGCCAAAATCTGTTTTAGAGCTTTTAGCTTGTTGGTAAGGTCGATGTGTTCGTCACCGGAATAGTCATATTTGGATGATCATCCCCCCTTGCTTGATGTGGTGCATTTGGAGGGAAAGGAATAGCAGGAGTTTCGAAGACACTGAGAATTCTATGCTTGATCTCAAGTTATTCTTTTTTAGAACCTTATTGGATTGGTTGTCATCCATGAGGAACTCTTCTTTATTTTCTATTGTTGATTTACTAGATTTATGTAACTTTTGTAACTGATTTTTTACCCCCGTATATTTCTTGTATACTTGGGTGACTCATATTTTACGATTTATACAATTTTTCTACTTATAAAAATAAATGTAACAACATTGGGACATATTTAAGGGGAAATTATTTTCAGAGTAGTTTCGCTAGATGGAGTGGTTGGATAATAATATTATTATATTTTTTATAAGTAAAACTAGAAGCGATTTTGTAATAATAATAATAATATTATTATTAAAATTAAGTACTTATTATGCTAGGAATGGAATGTGATATGATCTGAAGATGTTGACTGAGTGTTCACATTGTTTTGATGGTGTGAAAATAGAGATAACAGATTGTCAAATGCTGATCATAATTGATTTGTGAAAAAAGAGAGAAAAATGAAAATTATAGGTCATAGCTAGCAATAGTAGTGCTGTCAAACTCTTTCATCTATTGTAAACATCGTTTATACATGTATAAACGTATATTATGTTATTTAATTATTGGGCCTCTCTCTCTTGCGCATATTCGATGTGATCATTTGTTTTTCTTGATTAGTACATTCTTGATGTGAGCATTATAGAAAAGGAAAAAAGAAAAAAAGAAAAGTTAAAAGTATTTTTTAGTTATATTTGGTCTGGCCAATAATGCTCCAAGTAGATTTGTGCACCATAAACCTACTAATCATTCTGTTGAATAAAATTAGTAGGGCTAAGGTTCCCACAAAAGTAGTTTTTTCATGTGGACATCCAGTAGAGGAAAGATTCTTACAATGGATGATCTTTAAAAAAGAATTTTTGTATAGTAGAGTGGTGTTGCATGTGCAAGAAGAGTACAGAGTCCATATATTCCTTTAACCTTCATTGGGATTTTGCATTATACTCTATGGTTGGTAGTAATTTGTTTGTTCGGTATTCATTGGTTTTTGGTTAAGAAGGGTTTCAAATTGTTGGCTTGTTGGAAAGGGGGTTTTGGAAGACATCGTAGTGTTGGAATCTAGGGTTTCAAATTGTCTTTCTTCCCCCTCTTTTGCTTTCTTGTGTACACAACTAGTGTATTGGGATTGCTTTTTACCTTTAATAAATTTATTTACTTGTCAAAAAAAAAAAAAAAAACTGTGCATCATGTGGACTATTTGGAGTGAGCGCAACAATTGTACATGTGAAGGGATAAAAATATCTTCTTTGGAGTTAAAATGTTTTTCTTACCTCTATGTATGATTGGATGGTTGATTTAAGTGGTCACTTTTTTTTTTCCTAATTCAGTGGAATTTCTGGATTTATGTAACTTTAGACAATTTTATAGCAACTCTGGTGCACTTCCTGTGTACATGGGTTGCGATGTTTATCATTTCAGTAAAAAAATTTCTGTTATATACATATAAAAAAAGCGTTGAAGGTGTAGCATCTAGATTGCCTAATAAGAGTGTACACTATTATCGGAACCTTTTTATTTTCTAAAAACAATGTCAATTATTTTAAAGAAGTGTGCAATAAAACATAGCATCCACATATTACTTATAAAAAAAAAATAGCATCCATATACTTGTTAATGAAAATCAGATTGGACCATCTAGATCCATTTTGAGTTATTATTTCACGTGTCAAAATACACATGATGTTCCCATCTCATAATTTATTTTGGGTTTTGTTTTTGGATTTGAGCCTTGGACTTTTATGATTTAGTCGTGTCTAACATTTATAGGATGAATTTTATTGGATGCTCATGCCAATATGAAATCATGAACTGATATTTGCTCACTTATCCGGTGAAATAGCTAGGCACCGTGCAATACCTTTTCAATAGTTGAGATAAAAAATTAAAAGGTTAACTTTTAATCTCAGCTATTGGATTCAAAAGGTTAAAAGTAAAAAAGTAAATGTTGAAAATTTTTGTGAATGATTTAGGGGTATTGTATGGTGCAATAGCCCTAGCTATGGCAATTTGCACTGGATCCGAATCCCACTTGTTGTATAATAATCTAGTTAGTAGTTTATGTTATAATTTTGATTTAAAGAGCATGCAGCTATTGCCTTTACTGAGGTTGTTCTCTATGTGGGCAATGAAAATAAGTTTCATGAATCTCTTGCAATGTGTTGACTGATTACTAACTGCAGAAATGCTTCAGAGGGAGAAGGGCAGTAAAAGCTGAACATTTTAAGGTGCGAGAGCAGTTCTATGGAACCTATGGGAAGTGCTGCCAAAATGTAGACAGGTAGCAGTGTTAGATCCTTGTTGACATTACAAATCTGTTTAATTGCTTCTTCGCTTGTAGTTTCCCCTAATATATATTTGGTAGTATGTTGTGCAATGGCTTTGCTTGAACCATGCATCTTCTTTATATTGAATGAATTCTTCCACTTGATCAATCAGGCATTGTTTTGGCCCGGATTCAGAGTTCCTTCGCCAGTTACTTTTTTTCTTTAATGCACGAAATGCTGGTGATTTTGCAATTCTTGTGGAGACATGCCGATTACTTGTGCAATTCATTCGAGATAGTGGTAAGTTTCATCAGTGTGCCTTCTCAAAGATTTGTCTTTTGTACAAGTTGTTTGAGTAATTTTTGTTATGCAATAAACTTTAGTGTGATAAAAGGGATGATTTGTACATATTTTTGAAAAAAAGGACAACATGCATACTGATGCAGTTCTCCACTTTGTATATCATGATATTGAAGCATGTGATTAGTTTTTGCTCTTCGTTGTATGTCTGAAATGTGATCTGATAATGTTAACAGTATCTGATTATCACTTTGCTGCTTAGAATCTTTGTTTGATGGTTTTAACAATATCTGATCATGCAACAGGGGACACCGTGAGCCTCTTTGCAGGCAGGGATTATTCATCTAATCATGCTTTGGTGGACTACAGAGTGAAGCAGCTTGCATATGCTTGTGTTGAGGCCGTGCATCAGAATAGGTTGGCTATATTGACTCCCCTCCCCACTCCTGCAAAATTTGCACAAATTGCTGAGATTCAGTTCTTTAAAATGCAAGAGTTTATGAAGCTCTTTGGTATAGAATAAAAAAGTACACAACTGAAAACAACTAAGGGTGTGCCCTATGTTTTGACTAATGCCCTATGTTTTGACTAACACGTAATTAAGAATAGTTACACGACTAAACTATAACAAAATAACCAATGGGTATGTACCAGTCTAAAAAAAAATTGTTCAGATGTGAGAAAAGATTTATTTTTCAGTGAATCCATGCGTTACTGTGTCCTGCTAGTTTTTTTTCTTGTATAACGTATCTGTATTTTATCATTTCCTTTTATGTGTTTTTTAATCTAAGAGTATAATGAAGTTATTGGATAGACAATACTTTTTAAATTAATAACTTTAAATTTTTTCTTCCTTTGTTTGTGTTGCTGTTAAATGCAAGTGTTGCTTATTTGTTTTGTTGGACAGGAATCGATTGAAGGAGCAACTATTAATGAAACCCGAGGAATCTAGCATCTCAATGACTCTCTTGCTGGAAGCGGTAGTTTCATTGATAGATCCAAAACTTCCATGGGTTTGTAACATGGTTGGCTATCTTTTGCAAAGCAAGACATTCAGTCTGTTTAGGGAGATTGCTCTTACATGGAAGGTATGTTTTTATCAGCATCTTTTTCTTCATTTTTTTTCCTGGTTTTCTTCTAGTTTAGTTTATCCTATAGAAGGCATTTCTTATATGTGAGGCTCTCCCCCCTAATTTGCATCTTTGTCCCCAAATCTTTGGTGTTAAGGAGTGTGTTCTTTGTAATCATGGTGTTAAGGTGTGTATCCTAACACTGCAAGTTCTGATGATCGTCAAAGTATGTTGAAAGCCATTATATTTGACTTTTTTTTACTTGACACCCTAAGATTATTGTTAGGGGCCTTTCAGTACCCTTATTGAGTATGTTTCCAAAATGGATATGCTGTTCAGTCATACATAAGTCCCAAATTTTTTGAAGTTGGCGATGGTTTCTCAACAGATTTGTCAAGGTTGGCCACGTGTATTCTTTAACCCCAATTTATTCTATCTGAAGTTATAGTTTCTGCTACTTCCTTAATTGACATGTCATTTTTAACTACAACTATGTTGTTTTTGGTCTTCCTCTACCTTTTTTCATTCTCTCAACTTGAATCAACTCATTCTTTCTTATGGGTGCATTAGTCGCCCTCCTCTGAATATGACCAAACCATCTTAAGCGACTTTCCCTCATCATTTTATCAATAGGGACCACCTATCTTTAAGAGGATTTCCTCATTTTGAATCCTATTATTTTGTGTATTTCTATTTATCCATCTTAACATTCTCATTTCAGCTACGCTTATTTTATGAATATGTTGCTTCTTAACAATCCAACAATTAGTTCATAGAGCATAGCTAATCTTATAGCAATCTTATAAAATTTTCCCCTTAACTTTAGACCTTGGCGTTGGATAACTTATTGGAATTGTTTCTAATTTTGTGAAATTTTATATTTGGAGATTAATATTTGCTATAAAATTTAAATTTCGTGTGTGTGTAAGAGAGAAAGAGGGAGATTTAAATTTCAGGCTGGGATGCTAGAACCAAATCTATCGACAGTTCTAATCTGGTTTTTTGTGGGTATGAGCAAATGTTTGCTTCTATTTGAATTCCAAGTAACTGATAAGAGTGAATGGAAGTTTGAGATGAAAGTCATTTGAACAATTTCGCTAATATTTCTTTGCTTTTGAGTTGGAAAATTGGATATACTGTGGGATCTCTCCTTTTGTTAATAGTATACTTCTTCTTCTTCTTATTCTTTTTATTTATTTTTATATATATTTTATAATTTATAATTTTATAAATGTATTATTTATTTATTTATTTAAAATAATAATAATTTTTAAATTTAAAAAATGGCATGCTCCCCAGATCATGTCCTTTAATTCCTATTTTCTTTGGCGAGGATAAGGATTATTAATGCCAGAAATCCAAACATGGTTTGTTATACTATTCATTGGTTAAGACATATGGTGTCATATAAGTTGTTTCTGATACTTCTTTGAGTTCACATATTATTCATTGTTTCTAGTTTTAGTATCTAGAGGTGTGAGTTTGCATTTAAGTTTCATGGACATGGTTTTATGGTATAATCAAGTTTGTAAGATGGGAAATGGTTGGATTTGTTGGATGTCTTTACTCCTCTAAACCAAACATTTAGGCTGCGTTTGTTTTGCCTTCAAATGATTTCAGGAAATCATTTTACACCCGCCTTTGTATTTGGTAGCTACAGAAAATTGGGTCAAACGGAATTCATTTTCTGCGTTGACTGTAAAATACATTGCCCGAGGTGTAAAACAATTTCAGGTCTTATTTTACCTTCAAATGATTTCCACCCCAGGAAAATAGGAGAGAGAGAGAGAGATACAGCAAGGAGAGATCGTGCCGATCATCGGTCTCACCAGATCGCACCGTGCTGATTGCACCGGTCTCGTCGATCGCACCAGATCGCACCGGTCTCGTTGATCACAGCACTGTGCCGATCAAGCAAAGATTGACTCCAACGCCGCGCGATCTCGCCTCTAGATCGAACCCAGTTGCCTCTCTCTCTTCCTTCTTCTCTCAATTTGACCGGACTTGATGAATTTTTTTTTTTAGGTTTTGTTTCTTTTGTGTTTTTGGACTGAGAAATGATATTATATATTTGTTTGGAAGCTGAGAAAATGTGAGCAACAAGTAGAAAATGTGTTTTCTATAGTATTTTCAAGAACACAACTAAACACTAAAAAATATTTTTCGAAGTATTTTTTAAAATACCACCAAACACCTGAAAATATTTTCTTTTCCGAAAAATATTTTCTCCTGGAAATATTTTACACTTGGAAAACATTTTACATAGAACCAAACACAGCCTTAAGTGTTACTTTTTTCAAAGTAAAATTATTAGAGTAATATTTAAGATTGTTTCAGACATAATGTTTTTTCTGTGCATAATGACGCTACAAAATTTAGCCTGCCTGATGCTACATCATAGGCACATGGGGAATGTAAATAATTGTAACTGTATAAATATTAAATGACCGCAATGATGCAAATTGTCAGGTTTTATTTTCTTGGAGCTGCCGACTACAGTGATTGCTGTTTATTTGTTTTTAAATGAGTAAAACAAGTATGTAACTCAATGACAAATTTCTTTACCTGTTCAATTTCTAATAAATCAAGATAACCATTCGTTCTTGATGTTTGCTAACAAAGGATATTTCTGAGTTCCCGGTTGCTTGATTGATTTTTGGTAGGGTCTACTTCACATAACGTATTAACTATTGATCTTAGAATGTGATTTCTTCTACTGTCAATTTAACAGGCATCTCTATGGCTAAGAAAGAAAGATATAAAGCTGAAAGAAGAATAAATAGGCACTAAAAGATTTGATTGATGTTATAAAGCCTTCAGTTTTATAGTGATTCCATTTCCCCTTCTTACTGGCTGGAGCAAAGATAGAATTAAACTAAACTTTTATTCTATATATCAATGAACTTGATCTGAAGGTTTCTGGACATTATGTAGTATATCAGAACCATCAAAATCAAAATCAAGGAATATGAGAAGACAAATTCAGTCATGGTGATATCTAGCTATGTTATTGTTCTCTCTCTATTGTTTTGCTTCTCATTGCTGGAATGTATGTCACTAGTATCAATCATCTTCTCATGATTGGTTTAACTTGTCCAGTGATCTTGTTTCTAGAGATTGTTTTTTTATTCTATATTGGTCTTTCCATAATGCATTCACATATACTGTGCTTGAAAGTATCTTTTTATGCTCTGCAGGAAAGTACAAAGACTGCTGCTTCCAATGGGAATGTGTCGTCGTTGGAGCATGTGCTTGCCCTTGTAATTCCTCACATTGGTCGGAAGCCATGCACTTGTCCAAATATTGATCCACAATGGAGTTTTTCATCCCAAATTCTTACAATTCCTTTCTTATGGAAGTTTTTCCCATACTTAAAAGAGGTAGCAATTTTTTTGATTGCCCTCTTGTGGGGACTTAATAGTTATTGTTTTTAACTTCATTTGGTACTTAGTGGAGGTACAAAGTACTCAAGAGCCCCTGGGTTATTTTTAATAAAGTCCGCTCCAATAGATTCTGCTTAATGTAACAAATTGTAGATTTTCCTGGTTTATTTCCTACTTATGCTGCAGGACTGCTGGGTGGTCTTCATCTATATACGTATATATATTTTGGGAATTACTTTTTTCCTGTTAATTATTGTCAAGGCTTGTCTTCTGATCTAACTCAAGTGATCTTTTGCCATCTAGGTTTTTGCAACAAGGGGCCTAAGCCAACATTACCTTCATCAGATGGCATTTTGTGTGCAAAATTGTGCTAATGTACTTCCTAATGATATATCCCCTGAATATCCTGGTTATGCCTGTCTTCTTGGAAATATTTTAGAAACTGCTGGAGTTGCTTTATCTCAGCCTAACTGCTCATTTGAAATGGTAAGCAACAAATTATGATTAGATTGCCATCTGTTGTTCTTCATTATGCTTTAAATTCTTCGGTACTTCATTAAGAATGAAAATGGTTGAGAATTTGTGGGTATGCTTTCATTTTATATTTATTTTCCTTTAAAGGGTTGGATTCCTTAGGTTTATTAGGTTTTGGAACAAGTAAGGCTGTTCTTTGACATGATCAAGTTGTGCAGTGATTCTGTTAGGTTTTGAAGCTAATTTGATTTATTTTGTTTAACTTGATCAGGCTGTAGACCTTGCTGCTGTTACAACGTTTTTGCTAGAGGAACTTCCTTCCATGAAATCATCTAGTAGAGAGAGTAAAGAAAGTATGGCTCTTTCTTATTATATGCTTGAGTCTCTCTCCCTCTCTCCATCCTCACTCTCTTGAATTCATGACTTGATACTTGCTACAAGTTTTCAAGTCAGAAAGCCATTATGTAATCTGGTTATTTTCCCTTTTTCTAATTGTTATTTGCTTTGTATATTATTTCTTTTTGTTATTTTTTTTTTCTGTTTTATTGACAAATTAAATTTGGTAATACAACTTGTGTAAGTGTAATCGTGGTACCTGCCAAGAGTCTTGTGGCCCACCCCCAACTGTCAAATTATCAAAAAGTGTAATTGTGTTAACTTTTATCCTCTTCTTTCAGAAACTTGATTGAAATATTTATGTTTGCTTCAGGTCCCATGCTGGTTGACGATGATATGATTATAGATGATGAAGTAACAGAAGTAATTTTGAATAGGGATTTGGAACAACAGATATGCAATGCTATAGATCCCCGCTTTCTTCTACAACTGGTATTGCCTTCTTGACACTTCATATTAGTATTAAAATGAAAAATTTACATTAATAAAAATCTCTTCTTAATTGTAACAAAACTTGGAATTCTGTGCTGTCTGGTGCAGACAAATTTGTTATTTGGAGGAATTTCACTTGCCAGTAATTCACACGATGGACCAGATGATAAAGAGGTGGCAGCTGTTGGTGCAGCTTGTGCTTTTCTACATGTCACTTTCAACACTTTACCTCTTGAACGAATCATGACTGTACTAGCTTACAGAACTGAGCTTGTTTCCGTGCTTTGGAATTTTATGAAGCGGTGCCATGAGAATCAGAAATGGTCATCTTTGTCACAGCAGTTATCATATCTATCAGGAGATGCTCCTGGTTGGCTGCTACCCCTGGCTGTGTTCTGTCCAGTGTACAAGTAAGAGGCCTTGTTCAATTCTGGTAGTTCCTTGTAATACAGTATTTTATGGATGTGCAGTTATCTATCTATTCTTACTCTTATTTTTGTATTGTATTTGATGTTGAATTGACTTCTAGCTGTTTCTGAGGTTGATGCAAGTTGAATTAACCTGTCTAACTCCTCTTGGTTAACCAGGCACATGCTTACAATAGTTGATAATGAGGAGTTCTATGAGCAGGAGAAGCCACTGTCGTTGAAGGATATTAGATGTCTTATCATTATTCTAAGACAGGTAATGTTGGAAAATCTGCATCTTAAGGCACATTTGGAAATGTGAAGTACTTTATAAACTTGTTCCTGAAAGACACTTTTTGGATGTCTGGATACTTTTGAAACCCATATCCTTTGGCCAGACGGTGCCATTGGTGTATGGATCAGCAATTATAGAACTGGGATTGGTTGTTTTTTTTTGGTATGATAACCATGATCCGTAGTAGTGTGTAGGCCACCTACCACCTATTTGTTTAACAGCTATAACTGGTAATATTAGATTGTGATCATTTCAATTGACATTGTTGTAATACGCACTATGCCATTTTCTGCAGGCCCTATGGCAGCTTTTATGGGTAAATCCTACAACCCCATCAAATTCCATGAAATTTGCTATGAAGACCTCTTCCAATAAGAGGCATACTGAGGAATTCATTCAAGAAAGGGTTGGCATTGTGGCATCTGAGCTCCTCTCACAGGTACATTTAAGCATGGGTTCTTGAATATCTGTGATGTTATTTGGTAAACCATATTTCCTACTTAGAAGTCATCATATATAGTTTTTTTAGGCTTTCAATTATTTGTCATTATGGGTTATGGGTACTATATTTTTCTTCATTATTGCTAAGGATTTTTAAGTTGCGTTGGACCAAAATTATGACATATAGATAATATTGTGCTCTGTTTTGCTTTTGCACTTCTAATTTATTGTATAAACTATTGTCATAGTTGCAAGATTGGAACAACAGACGGCAGTTTACATCCCCCAGTGACTTCCATGCTGACGGTGTTAATGAATTCTTTATTTCTCAGGTGATAGATTCTCTCTTGCATCTTGACACTCCTGGAACAAAAATCTATGGTTCTGGTTTTCAAACCTTTTCTTCTTGTTTTTATATTTTTTTTGCCAGGCTGTAATGGAAAATACACGAGCAAATGACATATTGAAGCAAGCTCCTTTCTTGGTACCATTTACGAGCAGGGTTAAAATATTCAATGTATGTGGTTAACTGAACTAATTCTGAATTGCTTTTTATTTTTATTTTTTAAAATGTCTGTAACTATTTTCTTTCAATCCATTTATCAGTCACAGTTAACAGCAGTCCGGCAAAGACATGGGTCTAATTCTGTTTTTAGTAGAAATCGATTCAGAATACGAAGGGATCATATTCTGGAAGATGCCTATAATCAGATGAGTGCATTGTCTGAAGAGGATCTTCGAGGAGTGGTAAGTCCCTTTTTGTCTTTATGTCTATAACATATTCACACTTGCTATCTGTAGTTCTAAAAATAATTCTATGCATCTTTGTTGTGTCATAGAAAGACAACTATATGTTTGCTGTTATTTAGTACCAGACTAATTACGGTGGGGTTTACTTACAGATTCGTGTAACATTTGTCAATGAATTTGGAGTTGAGGAAGCTGGCATCGATGGTGGTGGAATTTTCAAGGATTTCATGGAGAATATCACTCGAGCAGCTTTTGATGTCCAGTATGGTTTATTTAAGGTTGTATTTAAGTGCCCTATACGAGTCAATAACTCTAACATTGAGATATTTTTGGTGGTTAGGAAAAGATGTGGCACCCACCAGTAACAGTTTTTCTTGCAGGAAACATATTTTCCCAAAATGTTGCCTTGCATCATGAGAAAGTTAAGATTGGGTTACCTCAAAGTTTTCTTGTAAACCAAAAATGGAGTCTAAAGGAAGCATTAGTTGTTACCGGAGATATTTTAAGAAAATACATGTAGGTCAAAGTTCAGTTGCTAACTCCCCAAGTCACACAAAACCTTATAAAACATTTCAACTTTTTTATCTAGTCGCACAACAAATTGAGAGTTTGGCAAATTACAGTGAATAGTACTTTAAAGCTCAGGGTTTATAAAGCATGCACAGTAAATTGTAGAGTTTTATTCTTAAAAGCTCAAGATTTGAGCTTTTTCTAAAACCACAGAAAAGCTTTACGGGTCTTAAAGCCCTTTTCCTCCAAAAAAAGCACTTTAGAGTTTTTAAAGCTCGTTAATGCACAACCATATAAGCCCACAATCTGGGAGGCATTGATCTTAAATCAATGTGCCATTCTGATACTACGGCTAGTCCTGATGGCCAACTTTAAGAATTTGCAGTCCAAATACTTATTAATGTCTACTGATTTTTCCTCATTGTAAATATGTGCCTTGTGTTCTACTGATCCTCTGCTTGGATTTTATATCCAGGAAACAACCGATCACTTGCTCTACCCTAATCCTGGATCGGGAATGATACATGAACAGCATCTCCAATTTTTCCATTTTCTTGGAACTCTTCTTGCAAAGGTAAGATATGCGTTCCCTTGCTAGTGCATTCTTTCTGTCATATGTTAGGGACCTGCATTTGGTTGGCTGAGACTTGAAGAGCATCCAATGCTGTTGGTTTCTTTACCCATGTGCCATACCAGGAACCCAAGTATTGACTAAAGAATAGATAAATAAAGGCAACTTGCCTAGTTATCCCTTTTCATGGAGGAAGGAAATTTATGAGAAGCAGTTTGGTCAGAAAGAAACGATGAAGCATGCAAATGACATGACTAACGTGAATTGATTTTTTTATTATCAGTTAAGGTTACTGTATCTGCTGCTTCTGAGCAGCAGTAAAATGCTATTGGGATAGGCTGCTCAATCAGCTTACTTTAATACTCTGATATAAAGTTATTTAAATTTTGGATGATTTTAATTTGTCTTTGTGCTAATTTAATTCCTTCCATGCTTTCTGATGTGACCTAATGTAGCTCTTGTCCTTGTAGGCTATGTTTGAAGGCATTCTTGTTGATATACCATTTGCAACATTTTTCTTGAGCAAATTAAAGCAGAAGTAAGGTTTCAGAATGACTCCTGCTTTATTCATTTCAATAGCTTGTTTGCTTTTTCATTTTTTTTTCCTCTGAATTATTTATGGCTATAGTTGAATCATGTTACAATCTGCACCTGAAATGGGCAAATCAAAGTTACTTAAGCGTACCAAAGTTTGTGCGAAAACATGATATACTGGGGCAAAAGACTGGAGGTTTTAAAAGCTGGATCATATCTGCTGCAGATGTGGGTATATACCGATTGAAAAAATATGATCGGGTTCACTTTTTTGTATTGAAGATTCATGAGAAACGACAAAAACGTATTAATTTATAGCCAATATTTTTAGGGTTACTTCACCTTATAGTTGATCTGAAGCCTTTACTATTTCACTTTTGGAGATGACAATTAGGTTAATCAGATTTGGGCCCACTTTTTCCCCAACACCCATTATCGCACTTCTACTCCTGCTTTTTTTGAATGTGCTATTGTGTCACACCTTCATTTATCACCTGTGAGATTGTTATACACCTGACTGGTATTTTGCATTTTTTGACATCTATGGATTTATGTACAAGTAATTATTATTATTTTTTTTGAATTTTATTGTTTATGATCCCCAAAAAATTGTATTTGACCACACATTTTCTCCTCCTCTTCTACTACTATATATGCTTAAAGGCACTAACCATGAGTCTTTCAGTGAGTTAAGAGTGATAATCAATGTAATAGTTCCAGTGGCAAATTTAGTTCACAATGATGTTGTCGGTAGAATTTGGCTTCTGCCATCATTATGATCACACAAGTGGGGGGAGAGAGAGAGAGAGAGAGAGAGAGATTCTATCTCGTTATTGTATACAAAATGAATGAACTGATGAATGCGACATGCTATACTTGCTGTGGATTGCCAATGCCATTAAGTAATTCTGGAGATTTAGTAGCTGTATTATATGTAATTAGTAGCACCCCTAGTATTGGAGTTGAATAAATTGTGGGAAATGTCGAACGTTTTCACATTTCTCTTCGTTGATTTTTTTTCATGACGAATCATATTTAATGTTTTCCCTGCAGTATCATATCTGACATGTACTTTTTTCATTTTGAATAGGTATAATTATTTGAATGACTTGCCGTCGTTGGACCCAGAATTGTATCGCCATCTTATTTTCTTGAAGGTAATGTTTTGTTGTCTTCCTTTCATATTTTCATGTCTTATGCTATGTTAAATTTGGCTGACAGGCCTACATATTTTTTCATATCGTCATTCATGTCTCTGTTACAACATGGCAAAACTTTACCAGATCTGACCAACTGCCCATCCTACCTCCTCTTCATGGTTTTAGAGATGCCTGGTTTGTTACCTTTAGTCTAATCTTAGACAAAGAGCAAGGCCGCTATAATCAGAGAGAAGAAAAGAATGATCCTTATATCATGACCAATTTCATGGATGACCTGTTAGTTTATAGTCTGCATCATCTCTTTTCTTGTAAAATCGATAAGGCGCTTGTAGTGGGTTATGTGATATCCATACTTGGACCATTGCTACAGGGAAGTCAATGCCATTCTTTACAAGTTTTGGAAGTTGTGACCCTTTTACTTATTGTTGATTTTTAAAATCTTAGTCTTTACTTTTGTGTTTGCCCCACTATGTTTATAATTAAAAGGCCAATGCCTGATTACTAATTCTTTTTACACTTTGTTTTCACTCAAATGATATTTAGATTAGTGTTGCATGCAGATGATCATGTACCTCCATTTTCTTTCCTTTTAAAAAAAAAAAAAATGGAGGGGAGAGGGGAGTGGGCCCTTCTTTGCTTGATAAGGAAAATTAGAAGGGATGTTTATATTTCCATAGGGCATCCTTTCACACCCTCACTGGTTATTCTAACCAGAAGCACTCTTTCTCTTTGCTTATTTATTGTGACAGCATTATGAAGGTGACATTTCAGAGTTGGAACTGTATTTTGTTATTGTCAATAATGAATATGGAGAGCAAACAGAAGATGACCTACTTCCAGGAGGAAGAAACTTGCGTGTTACTAATGAGAACGTTATTACATTTATTCATCTTGTAGCCAATCATCGTTTGAATTTTCAGGTAGTGTAATCCTCTTCATTAGTTCAAGTTTCATTGCAGACTGTATCTTCTTTTATATTGTTATGACATGATTAATAATATTGCTTTCAGATACGTCAACAAAGTTCTCATTTTTTGAGGGGTTTTCAGCAACTTATACAGAAAGATTGGATTGACATGTTTAATGAGCATGAACTGCAGGTACTGTTGTCCACTCTATCTTCATAAGTTATGCTTTGTTGCATGAAACTGTCATCATATTATTTACTTCTAGCCGGGAATTGCTTTTGAAGGGATCTATACATCAGAAGATTCTTGGTGAATGCATTACAATATAAATACGTAACAGATAATAAATGTAAAGTTGCACATCATTTAAAAAAAAATTAATTAATGGTCCTAATGGTTGATCTGTGAATTAAGAAATTTGGATGTGGTTATCATTGTGAAGCCTGCAGCTTCAGGTACAATGTTTTTTCTGGACCATTAACTTGCTTTGCTTTCTTTTGTTTTTCTTCCTTTGCTGGAAAATCCATTGTATTAGAGCAACCACAGAAAGTTGTGTCTTGCTCGTAAATAGTGTAAACAGTCCAATAAAAAAATACAGTGATTTCACCCATACTGACTTATTCCAAATTGTAGTGTTAGGAATCCTGATGATTTGTTCTCATCTGTTGTATGTTTTAGTTGCTATTTTTTTATTGATAGTTCAACCCTGATATACATGCTATGATATGTTTTCCTGCCATCTCATAATTTCAGATGAAAATCATAGTTACCCGCCACTTGGTGGCGGCTTCATCTACCCAAGAATGTACTTTGTGTTTGAGCACTTAAAATGAATTACAAAACTTTATCACCTATAATAGCAATGCACTTGAGCTCTGATTCAAATTGCACTTCCTCCCCTTGTAAGAGCACTGTGGAGGGTGAAAATATAATAGCATCGTATTTGTCACTTGAGGGCAAGTCAATGATGTTGCAACTTGCAATGTGACAATTTATTTTCCTTTCTTTTAGAAATTTAATGTATCATATTGATCTTTACATCCCACTTTGACACTTTTTTTTTTCCAGCTTCTGATTTCAGGTTCACTTGAAAGCTTGGATGTTGATGATTTACGATTGAACACTAATTATGCGGGTGGCTATCATAAAGTAAGATTCCATTTTAATTTTATCTCTTTATTCATGTACTCAACAAAGTGGCTTTAAGTATATGTATGGCACAGTATAAATCCATTTATAGTTTGTTGTGTTTGTTGTAGTGTCTTTGTAGTTACTGGATTGTTTATATGTATTCTCCTTGATGGTTCTTGCCCAAGATGAACTTAGTGATCACTACATAGATACTGCCTTCCGCTCTTTTTTTGTCATTAAAATAGCAACTGGGCTGCATGTACTTTCTCAAGGGCATAATGAAGAGTTAGACTTCTTGCTGCCAAGGTCTCTGGCATTTTGAATTACTAGAGTTTTTATCACAAATTGCATGATCGTATTTCTGGGTTTCATTCCAATGAAGCATTCAATTTAATGTAGATATTTATTATGCATAAGTTTTACATGGCATGATAACAAGATGACATTTAAAACTTATACTATTGCCCATTTTACGAAACCAAAATTTTGTTTCTTATGCTTTCCAATTGCAATTACTAAATTTTTATTGTTCAAGCAGGAGCATTATGTCATAGAGATGTTCTGGGAAGTCCTCAAAAGCTTTTCATTGGAAAATCAAAAGAAATTCTTGAAGTGAGTTATATAATCCACCATAACATCCATTCTATTTATTTATGTAGGCTGCTTTAATTTTATGTATTTTGTTAGCTTTTTAAAAAAATGCATATTAAAAAGGATGATTTACTAGATTGGAGTTTTTTCAGGTTTGTGACTGGGTGCTCACGAGGACCCCTCCTTGGATTCAAATATCTTGAGCCTTTATTTTGCATACAAAGGTAATTGTTTGACCGATTTTAATTTGATAAGGGGAATTATAATATTTGATCTTGCCAAGAGCTTTGCAACTCAATTGGTTGGCACCTCTTGGTGTTTCCAGTGGAGGCATCGAGTGTTCAAATCCCCCCACTCCCATTGTGACTATAGAATTATCAAAAAAATTATGGTATTTGATAGTAGCCGAATGGCTTTGAGAGTGTCTGTCAAATCTTTTCCCCACCTCTTTCTCTCTCTCCCTCTCTCTAGTTTGACCGTTTGTTTGCCTCTCTTATTTTAGGGCTGCTGGTAATGCTTCTGAGGAGGCTCTCGACCGGTTACCAACATCAGCTACTTGTATGAATCTTCTAAAGCTTCCACCGTATAGAAGGTTTGTCCCAGTCCTAACTTCCTTTCTGGAAATGCAATGAGTTTTTCTTGGGACCATATAGTGTCTTCTCTCCCATAAACAAGATTTGGAGTTATGGGTTCAACCTCAAGCACTTATGTAGTCATATATATTCTAAAGATCCTGCCATATTACTAGAAGATAACAATCAAAGTAAAACAAATGAAAAAGAAAGAGTATTGTACTATATCCATATGGTACTTTCAAGAGCACAATTTATAACCTCACCAGAAATAGGTTGTAAGTCAGCCTTCTTTGATAAGTGCAATCATCCCAATATATTAATCTAAGAAATATTATGTTGTTTAATTATGTACTTGTTTGTGAATGACATAAGCGAAACCCATGGTTTCATGGAGGGTTTGGCAAAGTCCTTTATTTTTGGAAGATACACATGCAGTTAGGAATTGACATATAAAGTTTCTAAAATCTTCTAAACTTTCACTCTCTCTTTTGTGGATGTCTACCACTTGCCACATCTTGCCAGAAAACTCTGATCATCTGATTATTTGGACCAGTTTTGGCATTGATTTTTTTTTTCCTCACTTAAGGACCTACATGCTTTCATTAGCACTTCCTTTCCTACTGAAAGAATGCCCAACGCAAGTGTAGCCAAATATCTAAATTCATAATCAGCCTAAGAATAGATATTTCTTTTTAAAGAAAAAATTTCTGAACTGTTTACTTTGCCTTGTTATTTGTTCTTGTCAATTGTTGTCTCTAATTTCTTGTGTCACTTTCTATTGAAGATTATTCATTCTCTGATGAAATGCTTTTTTTACAGCAAAGAGCAACTGGAAACAAAGTTGCTATATGCTATAAATGCTGATGCTGGTTTTGATTTGAGCTGATTGACCCACATGACAACTATGCCAAATGTATGTCAAGTGGAGGAAAACTGTCGGTAGACAGTCTGTGACTCTGATCTGTGTTATCGGTTTTATGTTTCTGCATTCTTGGAAGTGTCAATGACCATCAGAACTTCCTAGAAGACTACAAAGATCGAAAGGCAGAGTGTAGGCTGATTAAACTGGCATGTAAATGATATTCTGGCCAGCCTGCTTATTTAAAGTTCAAAATGTACATAAGTGATATCTATAAAATAGATCGGCATTGTGTAGTGCAGGCATGCAGGACTAGTTGGTCTTATGAATGTGATCTTTTTGTAGACCGTAATTTTTTTTAAAAGGTCTCTTATATGTTTGTGTAAATGAGAAGGGATGACCACGACAATCAAAAGAAAAAAGCAAAAAAAAAAAAAAAAAAAAAGAATAAAAAAAAGGAAGTGATGACCACATGTAAGTAGGTCTTTGTAGAAAATTCAGTGCTTAGGCAGTTTTCTAATTTTTCCACATTTTTTTTTTGTCCCTACCTTGCGTATGTATGATGTGTTGTAAATTAGAGGAATGAAAGGAGTCTCATATTTCTAATATGCTCAGTTGCTCGCATTGTAAACTGATTTAATAACTATTATTGTGGCATAATAATGATTTTTATTTCGTCTTTTTGTTGGTTGAGCGGTTGAGCCATTTGGGAACCAAATTTCGAGAACATATTATTTTTATTAATGTTGTTTCTCCTGGGTGAAATCCTTGTTATGAAATTTTGAATGATGTCCTCTCTTCATGCTTCATCTGTTTCACTTATTGGCCTCCAGAAAGACTATTACACTACGCTACATTATAAGCTTATAAGTAGGAGATAATTTGAAGCTATTAAAAAAAAAGGTAGCTATGTATTATTACATTGGCATTTTAGCTAAAGAGTATGTTTTATATGGTTACTTTTTAATAGTTTTACCGTGATCAGTAGCAACATTCCAAGGCGTGTTTACTTAGTTCTTTTCATGGGAAAACTTGGGTTCTAATTTCATGAATATAGTTTCTCTAAACTAATTTGAAAAAAAACTATTCAAATTCTTTATGTATTTTTGTATTAAATGTGAATTTTGAAAATCTAATCATATATTTTTATTATATCTTTAATGCATGCAAAATTTCAAGAAAATCAAAGATAAATTGTTATGTCATCAGACAAATGTAAAAATTTCAATTTTTTATGATTTAAAATTGTGTATAAAAAATAAGTTTATTGATTGAATAGTAAATAAAATCAAATTTGAATGAAATTTGATGTACATGTTAAGAATATAAAGAATAGAAAATTCAACGGTTAAATTTTTAAAATTTACACCAAAATATATAAATATATATATATATATATATATATGAGAAGTTTGAAACTTTTTTCCAAACTAGTTTTGAGAGAAATTTTGTTCCCATCTTTACTTATTTTAAAGGGATGAAACAAAAAATAAAATAAAAAATGAGAGTAGATTACTTGTTAATATTGATATTATTATTAGGTTTATTGTTATTATTACGCTTGTTTCGTATTGTTTTTTACTTTATTGCATTTGCCTCAGCAAAAAGGTCTTGGATTCCCATTTAGATCAGACTTGTTAACGAATATTAAGAATCTCCAAGTTGAATTTATTAAATTTCAGTCTGTTTCTTAAGGGCGCATAGTTGATGAAGCAATTAGTTTTAATGTTATAAATTGGGTATCAAGTGATTTCTTATTGATAATAGCATTCTTTGTAGTGTTCCATGTCTGTGATTCGAATTTCATTCCCTTTTTTCATTATCTATCTATATCAAAAAGAAAAAGCTAATCTCCAAATCAATTTGGAGGAAAATTCCTCTAATAAAATCATCCCTGTAAACTTTTAGTATTATAACTTCTCTAATGAGTTATATGACTTGTTTAGATAAAATAAATTGATGGTTTTATGAGTTATCACATTATGGGTTAAAGAAGATTTAAAAAAAAAAACATTTTTTCATCTCAAAAAAGTTCTAAGGTTATAAATTGGAAAATTCTCTCTCTTAGTTGCATATTCTAAGATTATAAATTGGAAAATTCTCTCTCTCACTTGCATATTAAACCATGGGATTAAAACACACAACATTTGAGACATTGTAATCTTTTAAATTTATGATTCCAAAAAATCTAATGACTTGTAAATTTTTTCACTAACTTTCTTTACAATGGTTGAAGTGATATGTTGTCATTAGTTCATAATAAAAGTATGGTTGGTGAAGAGTTATGTAAAAATGATATCCTCATCATGATTTGTCACTTTAATATTGTTGTGATTTTTGCCTACTTTAATTGGTGATGTCAATTGGTGTCTACAATGTATAAGAGTTATCTTGTGCACATGATCATTCTCTTCAAAATGAGAAAGTATTTCTTGCACTTGCAAAATTTTAAATGTCTTACGCATAATAGATTTTTTCCTTCAAAACCTAAAAAAAATGCAATTTTCACTTTCAAAAATTTATACTTTATGTAAATGAAATGCTGAAATTAATACGTCGAAAATCTTTCGTGATCAAAATCATTTTTTTTTACCCAAAAAAAAAAAAATCATTTTAACTCCGGGGAAGGAAAATGGATTTACATTTGAGAAATTGACGAAAACATTTATTAATTTCCCCCTTATTATTTTGTGCCGGATGGTATAAATTCGGAGGCGTGGAGTGGCGAGTAAATGCACAATCTCTCTCAAAAAGGCTCCATTCTCTACTCTTAAGGGTCCGAAGCTCAGTTTCTCAAAAAAAAAAAAAAAAGGGTCCGAAGCTCTCTAACCGAGTCTGCTAATTTCATTTCATTTAAAAACCAAAGCTCCGCAAATTCACAAACAAAACCTAACTATCAGATTCAGAGACACAGAAAAAAGAAAAAGACAAAGATGGTGAAGGTTCGCATGAACACGGCGGATGTGGCGGCGGAGGTGAAGTGCTTGCGAAGGCTAATCGGCATGCGATGTTCCAATGTCTATGATCTCTCCCCCAAGGTCTCTCTCTCTCTCTCTCCCCCCCTTTTCCATAAACCCTAATTAATTTCCATTTTATCTCTTCTAAGTATTCACCACCTTTAATAGCTTAAACCAATACAACAAAACCTTACACACACGCACACATGCGATTTTTTATTACTTGTTTGGTGAATTCTCTGATATAATTTAAGTTTTTTTGATGCAATTCTTTGAATTCTTGCGGGGACTTGTTAAATGGAGAACTGCTATGAAGACATACTTGTATGATTGATAAATAGCCTGATAGGAATGTGGTGTTGAATTGATTTTATCTATTTTTGAATGTTTAATTTAAGTATCATGTTGGATTTATTGAATTCTTAGTGTGTAATATGTTATGAATTTGGTTATGGTGTGAATTATTTGCGTACATACAGAGGATTGATTTGTGTGTGTGTGTTGCTGATTATTATATGTTTGACGAATGGTCTGACAGGATGTGATGTTGTATTTATTTATTTTGAATGTTTAATTTACGCTTATGTTGGAAAGATAAAAGTGTGTAATGTTGTGTCGCGTATTGGTTATGGTATGAATTATATGCAGACATATGTATTCAAGCTGATGAATAGTAGTGGAATCACGGAGTCCGGGGAGAGCGAGAAGGTTTTGTTGTTGATGGAAAGTGGTGCCAGATTGCATACTACTGCATATGTTCGGTGAGTCTTTCTTAATATGCATTACAGAGCTTTTTCCTCTTGTTATCAGCAAGTGTTTGGTTGCCGAGTAATCCAATCAGGAAAAGAAAGAAATAATTATCTTTTGGCTCTCTTTTTATTTTTAAATGCATTCATAGATCCGCCTTTTTTTTTTTTTTTTTTAATTAAGAAAGGAAAAACTGTTATTTTTTTAGATAGCAAGTACAACTGTAGGAAATTCTTACAATTTTTTATTCATGTCTCTATTTTCTTACTTTCTTTTGCTGACTTGCAAATAGGGGCATAGCCAAAGTTTTTTACCTTAATTTTTTTTTTTTGGGGGGGGGGGTGGTGGGGAAAGGTGTATTGATACATCAATCAAGAGACTCAAGATAAATTCAAAACATTATCATCAACCTAGTGAAATTCTTGGAAATTTTAATATAATTTTTTAAAATTTCCCATTTCTGAATGCTGCCAAACAAAATCACCATTCTTTCAATGCATTTTTTTCTTTCTTTCTAGTATTATTGTCCATAATGTTAAATATTCCCTATTAACCTATTCCTTTATGCAATATAATGAATTCAGCATTTTAAAGGTCGGGACTTGGTGCGATGGCAAGTGCCTTCCACCAAAAGCGACAGGTTGTAGGTTCGAGTCTAGGAATCAGCCTCTCCAAAAACAATTGGAGTAAGGCTGTCTACCATGACCACTCCTAGGCCCTGCAAAAGTGAGGGCCTTGTGTGTTGAGTACCACTTTTTTGAGTTTCAATAAAGTGTTGACATATAATTGAAAACTAAAACAAATTCATTACTCACAAGAAAATAAAAAAAAGGTTTGATTATTGAGAACCAATTTTTTTTCCACGGGCGCGGTTGGTTAGAAAGGGGTAGAATTTTCTTTTTCTAGGGAGCCACCTAAGCCAGTTATTTTTTGGTAGAATATTGGGCCAATGAGTTAATATTAAATTTTGAGAGGTCATTGATTTAGCTCAAATTTTGGGGGAGTGGCACTGCCTGCAAAGTAAAAGGGAAGATAGAAAAAGAAACAATTAAAACCGCTGAGCTCTGTATTTTACCATCAATAGGGACAAAAGTAATACACCTTCAGGATTTACTCTCAAATTGAGGAAGCATATTCGCACCAGAAGGCTTGAGGATGTACGGCAGCTTGGATACGATCGGGTATAACTATAACCATGCAGAACTTCTTTCATGCTTCAGACTGCATCAGAATTATTTTTCTTTTTTTTGTTGTTCCTTCATCTGGATTATTTTAAGATTTTTTTATTTTTATTTTTTACCCTAACCTTCTTACAGATTATTCTCTTTCAATTTGGGCTGGGTTCTAATGCACACTATGTTATATTGGAGCTATATGCCCAAGGAAATATTCTCCTCACAGATTCTGATTTTATGGTCCTGACTCTTCTCCGGTCACACAGGTTGGTGATTCAGTTGTGCATTTTGTTCAATGAAATTTGTATGCCTTACCTCAGAATTCACAACATACCTGGTTCATCGGTAATTTATGATATATAGACTCCTTTGCAGCCCAATGCACTGATTGGCTGATGTTTGAAGAGAAACAAAGCTGGGGTTTTTGCAATCTTTGTCTTCATTCAATTCTTTTATTAAAGTAATTTCATGAAGAAATTTAGTGAAATCCATTTACTAAGTAGCATTGCTATTGTTTTTTTTCCTTTCCCCTTTTTCCCTATACTGAGTTTAAGAGATAGAGTTATGATGCAATTGCCAATTTATAATAGCTTGCAAATGTGCTTTGTAATATTATTTACTCGCATCTATTTAGTTGGCTTATTTGAGAATTTTATGGAGGTATCAAGAATTATCTATTCAGAATGTTTCTTGGTCATGAAGCAGAGGTCACTAGTTCGAACCTTCCCTTTTCCCTCACCTTAAGGCAAAAACTCACTTATATTAAAAAGAAAAAGAAAAAAGAAAGAAATATTTGCTGGTCATGCTCTAGGACTAGGAAGCATAGACACTTCATTTGGGAGTGTCATACCTGTGTCAAACACAGGACACGTCTATGACACCGCTGCATGTGTGTCCTAGCCATTTTTTTTTGTTGGAAAAATTGCAGGACATTGGAGGGGTACTTATCTATCTTGAACAATTATCTAGTTATCTTTTATTTACTCTTTTGGATCTTATTCTTGGTTTGTATTGTAATTTCAAAACATCATTTTTTTTTTTTTGGATAGGTAATAAAACTTTTATTCAAAAATACTGAGCTTCATGTTCACAATGGTGAACATTCGGATCAGGAAAAAATACAGCAGGTTCAAAAACTTAATCTAATAGAGTGTAAGAAATTAGAAATGGAAATACAATTCGTAAAACCCCAAACACGCACCCATTGAAACAAAGTACCGAAGAGAAGAACTTTTAAAAGATCTAAGGTTCTCTCCTTGTCTTCAAAGATGCGTGTATTATGTTCCATCCAAACCAGCCACATTAAACATGTCGGGACCATATTCCATACGGTTGACAGATGCTTTCCAAACTAGTTTCTCCAAGCAAAGAGGAGAGCTAATTGTCTTTGGCATTACCCAATGGATCCCAAAAACCTCGAAAATTGCACTCCATAATGCATGAGAAAACTTACAGTGGAGAAGAAGATGATCCACGGTTTTCCCATCACAATAACACAAACAACATCTGTTAACCAAGGACTAACCTCTCTTAACTAGATTATCAATAGTGAGTATCCTATCCCTAGCTGCTGCCCATAAGAAGAAAGACACCTGTTTAGGCACCTTTGCACACCAAATACACTCCCAAGGAAAAACCTCATTGTAGGGTCTAGACAACAACTTATAGTAAGAGCACACATCAAACACCCCCTTCTTAGTCAATTTCCAAGTCAAAGTATCATCCCCCTCACCCCTCGGCATATGGGAATACAGAAACTCAATGAAAGAACAGACATGTTCTTGCTCCCAATCCTCTGGAGCTCAATGGAAATGAAAATTCCAGCTCCTACTTCCCCCTTCTGAGGCAGATACAATGAGGTCAGAAATCCAAGCCTCTTTAGATCGAGAACGGGTAAACAGATCAGGAAAAAGGTCCTTTAGGGGATTACTCCACACCAAGGATCATGCCAGAAACTAATACGGTGACCTTTCCCCACATTATACACTACCTGTCCAAAGAACTTCTCTGCTCCTTCTCTAACGCTCTTCCACATCCCACATTCATGAGTACCTCTTACAATTTTAGTGCACCAGCCTCCTCTAGCCTCACCATACTTCGTTGCTATAACTTGATGCCATAACCTATTACTTTCCTTCCCAAAACACCATAACCACTTGCCAAGCAAAGCTTGGTTAAACAACCCAACCCTCCAGACCCCCAAACCACCATCCTCCACCGGCAAACAAACCTTCTCCCAAGCAACCAACAAATATTAAAAAACATCCTTGGATTCTCCCCAAAGGAAATTCCTTTGAATCCTTTCTAGTCTAGCTGCCACTGCTTGGGGAATAGTAAACAAGGATAAAAGATAGGTGGGAAGACTAGACAGGGTACTCTTTAATAAAGTAAGCCTACTGCCTTTCAACAGATATAGACGTTTCTAGCCAGAGAGCCGCCTCTCTATCTTTTCTATAATAGGGTTCCATATCGATGAGTCTTTATAATGAGCCCCAAGTGGCATGCCCAAATAAGTCATGGGCAAGCTACCCACCTTGCAGCATAAAACATGGGCCAAGACATATTCTCAACATCACCCACCGGCATAATCTCACTCTTACCACCGTTGACTTTCAAGCCCGTAATAGCTTTGAAAAAAATCAATACCATCCGAATGTATAGTAACTGTTCTCTTGAGGCATTGCAAAACAAAATGGTGTCATCAGCAAAAAGAAGACGAGAAATTTTCAGACCTCGTTAGACGAGACCCTGCCTGAAAACCACAAAGAAAACCACCATCTTCCATTCTCTTCAACAACCTGCTCAACACCTCCATAATCAAGAGAAATAACAATGGAGACAGGGGATCCCCTTGGCGGATACCACGCGAACTACCCAAAAACCCCGCAAGAGACCCGTTCACCAGAACTGAGAATCTGACTGTAGAAATACAGGCCCTAATCCATCTCCCCCACCTCGCCCCAAAACCCATCCTCTCCATAAGATAAAATAAGGCATTTTAATTCTCATGGTCATATGCCTTCTCAATGTCCAACTTAACAATGACCCAAGGATACCACTCTTCAATCTACTTTCCAAGCATTCATTGGCAATTAGAACTGAATCTAGGATTTGCCTCCCCCCAACAAAAGAATTCTGAGAAGCAGATATCAACTTATCCAAAACCCCGCAAACTCTATGTGCCAACACCTTAGCCAAAAGTTTATAAAGGCTACCCACAAGACTTATAGGACGAAAGTCTTTAATATTGATTGCATTGACTTTCTTAGCGATCAAACATAGAAAAGGAGAGACTTCTCAAAAATAAACTAACTATGAAAATCCACAAAAAAAACCATAACATCCTGTTCTAGTACACTCCCAACATTTTTGGAAGAATGCCATAGTAAAACCATTTAGCCCAGGTGCCTTATCACCTTCTACCTCCATAAGAGCCTCTAGAACCTCCTCCTTCTCAAACTCCCTCTCCAAAGAGTACCTCTCAGCTTCGTCTAAACATGCAAAGTCTAAACCATCAACAGTAGGCCTCCAAGATTCTGGCTCCTGATATAATTTCTTATAAAAATCCACTACCTGATTCGTAATTTCAGACTCATCCTCATAGAGAACCCGCTCAACCTCCACCCCCCTAATCTGATGGGTTTGCCTATGAGAGTTGGTGAGTCTATGAAAAAAGCGAGTGTTATTATCACCTTCTTTAATAAATAGTGCCTAATTTTTGCCTCCACGAAATCTCTTCCAAAGAAGCTAAAAAATCTATGTCAGATTTAACCACCACTCTTCTGTCTCTGTCTGCTTGGGTCAGAACTTGCATCCCCTCTTTCATATCAATGTCTAAGAGTTCAGTCATCAAGCATTTTTTCCTAAAAGAAACATCCCAAAAACATGCTTGTTCAAGTGTTTCAAGTCCCCTTTGAGAGCCTTCAGTTTACATGCTAGAATATAACTAGGAGGTCCCAAAAAATGATAACTACTCCACCATTGACGCACCATATCCACAAAGCCCTCTACCTTTAACCACATATTTTCAAATTTGAAAGGACTCCTCCCCCTAGACATCCCTCCTGCCTCCAATAGTAGAGGACAGTGATCAGACACCACCCTAGGAAGAATTCTTTGGGTCACATCTAAGAAATGATCCTCCCAATCTGCAGACACCAACACTCTATCAATTCTGGACATGGAGAGTCTGTTAGAGTCACGAAACCACGTGAACTCACCTCCCTCCAAAGGCAAATCAACCAAAGAGTGTTTCGCAATAAAATCCGAGAATTTAAACATGGCTGGACTGAACGAAGAACATCCAAGTCTCTCAGACAGATATCTAATAATATTGAAATCTCCAAACAAACACCAAGCCAAAAGCCACCGTGATCTCACAATGTCTAGCTCTGCCCATAATCATTTATTAGTCATAAATTTACTTTATTATCCATTATTGCTCTGAAATTTATATATGTTTAGCTTTATATGAAAAATAATGCTTAACAAGATTTAATAGTATAAATAAAAATATATTTAATAATTAATTAATATGTTTATCCCAGCCGTGTCGTGTCCTAATTTTTTTGAAATTGCCATGTTGCCGTGTGGTATTAATGTTCGTGCTTCCTAGGTCATGCTTTTTTCTTGGGAGGCTCAACTGCATAGTGTGGCAAGGATTTTTTGCCTGATTGATTTTAATATTGTTGGATGTTAGTACTTTTTCCTTAAAACATTAACAGGATAACCTTTGCTAGCTCTTCCTTTGCTTTCTTGTTTAGTGGTAAAAATGAAACCATTGTTTTTTCTCTTGCTCTCTTTTTCCCTGTTAAATTTAAATATTAGCTAGATATTAACAACTCATCAACAACAGGGATGATGATAAAGGGTTTGCAATCATGTCACGCCATATTTATCCAACTGAAATTTGTCGAGTTTTTGAGAGAACTACTGCTGCAAAGTTGCAAATGACCCTTACTTCTTTTAAGGAGCCTGATAAAAATGAACCCATTGACAATAACGATGCTGGAACTAATGTGTCTGCTACAGCAAAAGAAAAGCAGGTTAGCCGTAAAGGTGGGAAGTCATCTGAGTCAAGTAAAAATACCAGTGATGGTACTCGGAACAAACAGGCCACATTGAAAAACGTTCTTGGGGAGGGACTGGGCTATGGACCTGCACTTGCTGAGCATATTATACTAGATGCTGGTCTTATTCCTAATACAAAAGTTTCGCAAGATAACAAGTGGGATGATGAGACAGTTCAGGTTTTGCTCCAAGCTGTTATGAAGTTTGAGGACTGGCTGCAGGATATTATTTCAGGAGAGGGAATTCCTGAAGGATTCATTTTGATGAAGAAACAAAATTTGGGAAAGGACTCTGTCTCATCTGAACCAGGGAATACTGGCCAGGTTAGTGTAATAGTCGTTTGTCCATCTTCCTTGACATGCACTAGATCAGAGTGCAGTTATTATTTTATCTTTGGTTTGGCATATTCTTCTCACTCTATCAACTAACCTTATTCTTGAATCTCTTTTCAGAGATTGATAATAATAAATGTCTTTATGTATTTGCTATTCTTTTTTTTATTGATAGATAACGAAAAATTTTATTAAGAAAAAAATAGTCTACCCGAGTACATTGGAGATGTAC
Organism: Quercus ilex subsp. ballota; assembly: GCA_032727855.1. Taxonomy (NCBI): domain Eukaryota; kingdom Viridiplantae; phylum Streptophyta; class Magnoliopsida; order Fagales; family Fagaceae; genus Quercus; species Quercus ilex. The sequence continues at coordinate 13,172,640 of CM064913.1, forward strand.
TGTGGGGGTAAAAATCAAGAACCAAAATTACAATGATCAAGTAAAAGAGGAAGAGAAAAACAAGAAAAATGCAATAGGGCCACACTCCAAACAAGGAGAGTGTGTAAGAAAAAGGACATAATCTCTAGTAAAGACCATTCACATCCCTCAAAACAGCAAGCATTTCTTTCCCTCCAAATACACCACATCAAACAGTGCAGCACAAGTCTCCAAAAATCTATATTGCGATGCCGGCCAAATTTACCTTTTTAAGATTCAAACAACTCAATAACCTTAAGTGGCATAACCCAATGCAGCCCAAACAAACAAAACACCAATGACCACAATTCACAGGCTAAGGAACAATGAAGCAGAAGATGATCCACCGACTCCACACCTCTTGCACATGTAACACCAATCGAGAACAACAATACATCTTTTGCGAAGGTTATCAGTTGTAAGAATCTTACCTAAAGAAGCTGACCATGAAAAGAAAGCTGCCCTTGGAGGAACCTTCGATTGCCACACCAACCTCCAAGGGGAAGAAAGGGAAGGAGGGTAGAAAGAAAGATAAAAACTACTAACTTCAAACCCTCTACTCCTAGCTAGCTTCCAACAAACCTTATCGGGACCAACCCCCCACACTTTTGAAGAGTAAACAATGTCCATGAATTGATCAAAAGATTCTTCCTTCCAATCTTGCGGTGAACGATGAAAATGAAACTTCCAATGTAGCTGCCCACCAGACCAGCCCATAACCTCCGCTACTGAAGAATCCCTTGCCCTACTAAGACCGTAAAGTTCTGGAAAAGCCTCTTTGAGGGAACAATCCCCACACCACACGTGCTTCCAAAATTTCACTCTAGTACCTTAGTAATGGTCAGGAAGTTCTGGTCATATCTAAGCATCTTTATTGAATATCTGGTTGCAAAGTATTTTTATAACTGTTGTTTGGATTTCCTTTGCAGATCTATGATGAATTCTGCCCCATTTTACTGAACCAGTTGAAGACAAGGGATTATGTGAAGTTTGAAACATTTGATGCAGCTTTAGATGAGTTTTACAGTAAAATTGAAAGTCAAAGGGTAGAACAACAGCAAAAGGCAAAAGAAAGCTCTGCTGAACAGAAACTAAATAAAATACGCTTGGATCAGGTTTGCATCTGTAATTGCTGATATTGTTTATCTATAAAGAATTTTTTAGATTTACATCCTGTCCCTCATGTTTTAGTGCATTGTGTGTCCTAAAAAAGTCCATAGTTATGTGTTATTTATATTCACTGGCCATTGTTTCGTAACTAAATGACTGTACCCTGCATTCCCTACTTTTACAGTGTATTTGGTAGTCTGGATGGAGAGGAGAGTAGAGGGTAAAAGGGGGGAGGAGAGGAGAGGTAGGGGAATGGTCTTTCTTTCCCCTTGTTTGGATGTTTTAATTAAGTAGGGGGGAGGGGAAATCTGTTTTATTCAATAAATTTTTTTCATTACTTATCTTAAAAATTATATATATATATATATATATATTATATTATATTAAAGAGATTTGGGGAGGGGAATAGGTGTCCCTCTCCTTTAAAGAAATAGATAATAATTGACATCATAACAGCAAAATTGGCAATTTTGATGTGGTGTATTTGGAGGGAGAGGAATAGATGCACCTTTGAGGATATGGATAACTCGGGGGAGCAGATACTTGTGTCATTCATAGGGACTTTATTCGATTAGTCTCGGGCTTGGGGAATCACATCCAATGATTCTCTCCCTATGTTTATAGATTCCCTTAAATTTTGTACATAATTTTTAGTCTTTGATGTGTTCTCCTAGCTGCTTCATGTTTTTTTTCCAAGAAGTAGTCTTTTTTATTGAAATTTTGTCTTACCTATAAAAAAAAAAAGGGTAAATTATTTAATATATATATATATATATAGATGTATGTATGTATGTATAAGTGGAACCCCTCCCCTTTGAAATTCTCCCAAATTGGAGGATTTGAAAATGAGGGGTTTGAAGGGGTATCTTACCCCTCGAACCCTTTCCCCTCACTTAAAAACATCCAAGCAAAGGAAATTAAACCACCCCCATCCCCTTCCCTCTCCTCCCCCCTCCATGCAATTTCAATTCTATGTGTACAAGGCATAATTTCTTTGAACATATAAGGGGCTTTAGTTTGCTGCTTTTGCTGCAAATTAATGACTCGTCATAAATAAGGTGTTTAGGTGACTTGTGAGTTCAGTATCTTTTAGAAGTTGGAGGGAGGGAGATGAGTTCATTTCTGCATTAATTTGTTTGCTCAAATGTATATTTGTTGACATATTAATGAAAGCCGAAGTGTAAAAGATCAAATTGTTTTCAGCATCACTTGATCTGATCTTGAAATAAAATTGAATAGACATTTTTGTAGGTGAAGATGGTCTTAAGTCAAAATGATAAAGTAGCCAGCCATAGGTCATATTATTCAGCTTAGTAACCATAAGTTTTCATGTTTGCGTGTGAACAAATAGTTATTGTTCTTTCCTTATAATACTTAGGTTTCCATGGGGGAAAAAATATCATCGTGAAATCAGTGATCCTTTGGATTAGTATTTTTTCCAGGATATTTGTGAGTCATATTTGAACGTTTAGTTTATGCATTAATGTCAACAAGAGTCTTACTTTTCCAGCTTCCTTGTTCCTTTTTTTTTTTTTGAGTTTATTACTATTTCCTACACTCTAGGAAAATCGTGTGCATACTCTAAGGAGTGAAGTTGATCGTTGTGTTAAAATGGCGGAGTTAATAGAATACAACCTGGAAGATGTGGATGCTGCCATACTAGCTGTGCGTGTAGCTCTTGCAAAGGGCATGAGTTGGGAGGACCTTGCTCGTATGGTGAAGGAGGAGAAGAAATCTGGAAACCCTGTGGCAGGCCTCATTGACAAGCTCCATCTTGAAAGGAATTGCATTACATTGCTGTTGAGCAACAATCTTGATGAAATGGATGATGATGAGAAGACACTCCCAGCGGATAAGGTGTTCCATTAATTATACATTTGGTATTCTTTATTTCAACATCTGCTTGAGATCGAAAGTGATGAAGCACTGCAGTTTATTCTTCATTTTATGCATTTCTCTCATTGATTCTATTTGCTTATTTGGTTTTACTTTCTTCTTAGGCATCTATAGTGATATGCATGGCTGCACACAGTTTTGTGCTAAATTATCATCTTAATGATGTTGACTATAAGATGTTTGTTGAGAAGTCACTAATAAACTGTTTAAATTCTTCTTATAGGTTGAGTAATAAAAAATATTTTAGTATTATCAATTCTGAAATGTTCGGTTATTATTGTTGTCATCATCCTACAATCTCTCTTTTGAAGCTTAGCTTTCTTTTGGGCTTTATTTTGAGCATTGCTTATCTATATAATAAAAAAATGTGGTGTCTAAAGCTTGTATTTTTTGTTATTGTACCTCTTAGGTTGAAGTTGATTTGGCTCTTTCAGCGCATGCCAATGCCCGACGGTGGTATGAAATGAAGAAAAAACAGGAGAACAAACAGGAAAAGACGATTACAGCACATGAAAAGGCTTTTAAAGCTGCTGAGAGAAAGACTCGTCAACAGCTTTCACAGGTAGCTTCATGTTGCTGTGATACTTTACATATGATGTGCTGGACTGCTGATACTCTAGCTTTGTATGTTGATTCAAAACTATCAAATTGCTGAATGGTCCACTGCTATTGGGCCATGTTATTTGAATTTCAATATTCTAAAGTCAGCAATCATTAATTTCAGGACCAGATGACTATTAACATGTCAGTGGTTTTTAACTGTGGGTGTCTTGTTGGAGGTTGGTGTAAATTAGGTAGCTGGTGGTTTTGGGATTTAATAATGCCTTATTTTATCTTGTTGTGGAAAGTTTATTAGGTTTAACACCAATGCAAAACTTGGTACTTAGGATGCAGGTTTGATGTTATGGTGTAATGTCAATTGCCTTCGTGGAATGTGAGCCTCAATCTCAACTATATTTTCCACCTGAATCTGACCTGATTACAATGGCTATGATTTGGCTAAAAATGGTAAAATCAGTAAATAAGATAGATAAATAATAACTTCACCACACACATTAGAGATCTCAAATGTTATCCTTCTGCAAGGGGGGTACCATGTTTGTGTTTCATTCAAGAATTATAGTATGAACTGCAATGTAAAAAGGATGTCAACATTACAATCTGAATTCTGAAATTAGAAAGAAATTACATGCTCTATATGACAGTGTTAAGGCAGTTCTAGTAGTCCATATCTACCATTCTATATCAAAGCCGATATCTCTGAGTGGATATTTCTTGATAAAAGGTAATTTGGTACTGATAAATGATTACTGATGATTGTCATTTTGTTATTTTCCATCCTGCCAACTTTCATTTTGATTGTTGTTTTTATTGCTGAGTGTCTTCTTCTCATAAATAATAATGCAGGAAAAAACCGTCGCCACAATTTCACATATGCGCAAAGTTCACTGGTTTGAGAAATTCAATTGGTTTATCAGCAGTGAGAACTATTTGGTTATCAGTGGGTGTGATGCTCAGCAGAATGAGATGATAGTCAAGCGTTATATGTCAAAAGGAGATCTGTAAGTAGATGCTATTATGTTGTCATTATAATATGTACCAACTCCTGATTGGGTAATGGTGTGTTTTTATCTTCATGATCTTTCTAGGAAAAATAAGTATATCTTCAAAGATTTCAGCTTTTATAAGTATGCTAGTCATTAGGGTTAATGAGGATTAAGCTTGATGTCTACTTCTGATGTTGATTTAATTATGTAACAGGTATGTCCATGCAGAACTGCATGGAGCTTCTAGTACTGTGATAAAAAATCACAGGCCAGAACAACCTGTACCTCCTCTGACTTTAAACCAAGCTGGATGTTTCACTGTAAGTCAATAACCTTTCCATATGTTATTAGCTTTAATTTTACTTTATCTAGTGTTTCTGAGGTGGAGTGAATAAGAGCACTAGATGCGGGATGACTCTACTGTATTTTTCAATTGATGATGTAGGTTTGCCATAGTAAGGCATGGGATTCAAAGATTGTCACTAGTGCTTGGTGGGTTTATCCTCACCAGGTCAGTAAAACAGCTCCTACTGGGGAATATCTTACAGTTGGGAGTTTTATGATCCGAGGGAAGAAAAACTTTCTTCCTCCCCATCCTCTTATTATGGGCTTTGGGTTATTATTTCGCTTGGATGAGAGCTCCTTGGGATCACATTTAAATGAAAGGAGGGTAAGAGGTGAAGAGGAAGGGATAAATGATGTTGAAGAAAGTCAGACTCACAAAGAAATATCTGATACTGAGTCGGAGAATGAAGCCACAGATGAAAAACTTAAAGTAGAATTGGAAAGTGTTCCTGATTCATCTACAGAACTGTATAAATCAGCAATAGAAGGAACCGCAGTTGAACCTGCTAGTGGATTGACTACCACCAATACTAAAGCCATTGATTCACTTGAATTTCCTGTTGAGGAGAAGACTAACTTGGATGGCATTGATAAGAATAATGTATCCGGTATTGCTGGAAATGGTGTTGCTTCAGTAACCCCGCATCTTGAGGATCTTATCGATCGAGCTCTTGGATTAGGATCTGCTAGTGTATCTGGTAAAAGTTATGGAATTGAAGCATCTCATGTTGATCCATTGGAGGAACATGATCATGAAGAGAGGAAAGTGGTGGTCAGAGATAAACCTTATGTCTCAAAGGCTGATAGAAGAAAGCTCAAGAAAGGCCAGAAAAGTAGTGGTGTAGATGCAAATATTGAGCAGGAAACTGAAAAACCAAAAGAAATTGATGCTTCTGTTGGTAATCAAGAGAAAAAGGTTCAAACTACAAATCCAGTTGGTGGAAAAATTAGCCGTGGGCAGAGGAGTAAACTAAAGAAGATGAAGGAGAAGTATGCTGATCAAGATGAAGAAGAAAGGAACATTCGAATGGCTTTACTGGCTGTGAGTATAATTACTTGTGCTATTGTTTGGTACTGCTGTTTATTCTACCCCTCTATGTATTGATTTTTTCTTGGTTCCTTTATTTATTTTTAATGTGTTGATGCCTTTTTTATCCGGACCATGCTCTCTGTGTGTAGCCCTTTTTTTAGGGCAATGCAAGTTTTCAGTGTTTTTTACCCTGCAGTAAATACCTATTTTCCTTTCAGAAATGTAGTTTAACATTAAGTTGAATGTTTTATACCAACAATGAATTGGTATAAGTTGTTATATAACAAATTTTGGTATACTCAATAAATCCATAACTTAATGAAATTAGAGTTTATTTGGATACACACACATAGTTGTAGTTGCCAAATACTAAAACCTGTGGAAAATATGCCCAATCAGGATATGATTCCACTTTTTCTGATGTGGATTCTTTGTCGAGAACGGAATAGGACGACTTTTGAGGATTTGTAGAGCACTAGGGACTAACATATAGCTCATTTTGTTGGTACCTTGTTTGATTCAGTTCCAATGTTTATTGAGTCTCTATCTTTTTGTATAATCTTTTGTATTTGTTTGTAATTCTTTAGACTGCTTTATGTTGTTTTTCTGTGAAGTAGTCTCTTTTTAATACAATTTTATTACCTATCAAAAAACACAAAAAACATTTATGGGATGATATTTCTTTTGAGAATGGTGATCTGGAAACTTGCCAAAGAGCTCTAGCTCAACTGGCTACTCCTCCCCTTGCAAGTGCTAGGTGGAGGGTGAGGTCATGGGTTCAAGACTCATTGGGTGTGTGTAACATACCTATCCAAAAAAAGGAAAAAAAGAAAAGAAATAGTGATCTGGAAACTTGTCCAATGCCTCTTTGTTGTCATCTCATTATCATGTTGCTCCAAAACTGACAATTTGTTTGTATTTTTAGTCTGCTGGAAAAATAAACAAGGCAGATGGAGAGACACAAAGCATAAATGCAGCTACAGCCAAAGAGAAGAAGCCTGGCAGTGGTATGTTCTCCAAGGTTTTTTTTTTTTTCTTCTTCTTTAATGAATAAATGTTTTCCAAGATTTTAGTCATTAGAAATGTTATTTATAGTTATCAAATTTTTAGTTGCTGATTATCAATGCTTGAACTATACATGATTGTTTATTCCCCTCAAAAGCCATTACTTGATGGTAGAGAATCCATAGTCAGGAGTGGATAAGTCAAATTGTCATATATCACAGAACACTAATGATGAAACATATTTTGTATCATCTTTGTTTTTGTTTCATGATTATCTGATGTGATCCTTTCATGTCAATTTCATTAATCTGGCAGCCATTGAAGATGCTTCAAAAATTTGTTACAAGTGTAAGAAGGCAGGTCATCTGTCTCGGGACTGTCCAGAGAATCCAGATGAATCTTCAAATGATCATGCAAATGGTAGTGTTGAAGGTGATCCCCATGTGGGTTTGGGTGATACTGCTCCAGAGATGGACAAGGTGGCCATGGAAGAGGATGATATTCATGAGATTGGTGAAGAAGACAAAGGGAAATTAAATGATGTTGATTACTTGACTGGGAATCCACTGCCTGGTGACATTCTCTTATACGCTGTGCCTGTCTGTGGTCCTTATAATGCAGTTCAATCATATAAATACCGTGTTAAGATTATTCCTGGCTCTGCAAAGAAAGGAAAAGGTATCCAAAATTTCTATTCCTAAAATCTACAGTTTAACAAAGTTTACTTGTTTCTTTCGAAGTTGTCTTCTTTCCACCCTTCTTTTGATGTGATCGGAACTTGCTCCTCTATTTTTCATGCTATATATTTGTAGATTTACACATTTATTTATTTTTCTTTTTCACTTTTTGTAGCTGCAAAAACTGCCATGAATTTGTTTAGCCACATGCCAGAAGCATCAAGTAGAGAAAAGGAATTAATGAAAGCCTGTACAGATCCTGAGCTAGTTGCAGCAATTATTGGCAATGTGAAGATAACAGCTGCTGGACTGACTCAGTTGAAACAGAAACAAAAGAAAGGCAAGAAGAGCAGCAGCAAACAAGAAAGCTAGCCAGCAAATTGTGTAATGGGTCTTTTTGAAATCAAGCCAGAGGTTTTTTCAAATTTGGCTGTCTTTTAGGAAACTAGTTTCCTTGGATTAAAGTTTTAAAAGTGAGATGTATAGCTGATATGACTTTTGTAAATGTCGGTGTAGTCCTTGATTAGCCAATCTTTAACATTCAAAGAAGGTGAAATCTTATAGAGCTTCTGTTGAGATCATACGCAATGAATATGGTTATTTGACAGTAAAGACTAAAGAGTCTAAGCGGCATTCATTTCTATGTTCCTTGTTTACTTTCCTTTTTGTCAACAACAAAGAGTGAAATTTTTAGGTATAGATCTAATTCTTTGCTCGCAGGTCACCCAACACCAAGGTTTTTTATTTTTATTTATTTGTTTTGTTTTTTGTTTTTTGTTTTTTTTTTGTCTTTTTTTAATTGACAAGTACCTTGTATACCCCCCCCCCACCCCCTTTTTTTTTTTTAGTTTGTAACTAATTAAAAGAGGTCTGCTATCCTATGCATGTATAACTTGCTACTAAAAACTAAAAAAATATGTATTCGAGATGCCATCATTTGTAACTCAATACTAAAAAATACGTGTTTTTGCCAAGAGTTTTGTAGCTCAACTGATGTATTATGATGTTTCTAATGGAGATGTTCAGATTCAAACTTCCCCACTCAACTATCAAATTATGAAAAGAAAAAAAAATGTGCATTTTGAAATGCTAAACTTAAGAATTACCGACAAGTAATTTATGTTAAACATATTATCGGCATTGCCCACAAAATGATAAAAACAATGACAGTTGAGTTATGTATGTTAGATCTAAATCAATAAATAAATAAATAATAAAAGGTTGATCATGCCTAGGAAAATACTTACTCCAAACGTTTTTCCTTGGTCAATCCTGAATATTCGACAACTTGCCTAGAATTTGAGAACACGATCTTCTCTAGTTCTTTTAAAATGAAGAAAGTCTATTTTATAGTGTGAACATTTTATTTCTTGGTGTCACGTCACATTAGACTGCTTATTTAAGATCCAGTTATCTCGTGGCAGGGTGTTCGGTTCTTAATCAAAGAGTGCTAATCAATGACACTATCACAGCAAACCCAGGAAACTATGCGCATGAAGTAACCTTAGTAAGAAACGTTTTTTGTTTTTTTAGAAAGACTTAAAGAACAAGTTTGGGTTAAGGCAATGTTATTAACAAATTTACTTATAGGCTTGCGGTAACAATTTTACAAGCTAAATAACATAGGAACATACAAAAGGAGAAAAGTTATGCAACTGGCAACCCTGATTCTTCAGCTGGAGGAACATCAGTCAAATCTAGACCCTCCGCTGGTAAGTCAGAAGTAAGCGGACCCAAGATTCCATCAGAGCTGAGAGTCAGTCCACTCTGCAAATAGATAAAGTATTTGCACAATTAGGTTTGCCAAGTTGGACAGATACTCGTTCAAAAAACACACCAATGATCTCTCCAAGCACCCTTAGCCTTCAGGAATGCTAGTTCATGTACTTGGCCACAAGGCTGGAACTCAAATTAAAGAAAAATATATATTTTGATCTTCTATGTGCATATCCTATTTTTATTTTATTTTTTTACTATTTTGGACCATATTAAATATGTAAGTATATAGTAACTAAACAAGTACCTCAGGCTGGAATCTAAGCATGTCTGCACGAGCCATGGCTTCAGCTTGAGCTATTCTCTGTCTAAATGTCTGAGCCATTTCCTCCGCCTGTCAGAACAGAATCAGAAACATTACCATAATTTTCAAATTTGCTTGGAAGCAAGATAGAAATCTTTCATGGATCATAGAAAAATAAACATCAACTCAAAATACAACATTTTGAGCTTCCTCTATCCACTGGAACTACAAAATATTAGTCACACATAAAGCATGGCTAATGTGAATTTACAGTAAAATCATACATGCAACTGGTAGTGAGGTTAAGGATATGTGTCAGAAAATACCTTCTCAAAAACAAGCTTTGGATTGCGAATCATGTCTCCAGGAGTAGGTTCTAACTTCTTGGTGGAAAGACTTACTCGGCCTCTCTCACGATCATGGCTAAGTATCATGACCTACACCATGAGAATTAGTTTTAAAATGTTCACCTCTACCAAGTGGCATAAATTTTCTGCCAAGGACTTGTACTATGAACATACCTTGAGAGTATCACCAGGTTGAAGTACCGTTGCAATATCTGAGACACGATCGTGACTAATCTGACTGACATGAAGAAGGCCATTGATTCCACCAATGTCAATGAAGGCACCATATGGTTTTAGACTCTGCACAGTTCCAATGACCACAGATCCAATTCCCAGTTGTGCCTGGCTATCAGCCATGGCTTTGCGGTTACTGAGTACTAGCCTTGACTGCTCCTCATCAACCTCCACAAACTTTAGTGGAATCTCCCTTTCAATAAGGTCTTCGGCAGTTGATTTCTAATATGTATGCAAGAAAGAGTGACAAATTTGTATTAAAAAATGGATTACAAATAATATGAACCTCATTAACGAAAGAAATGCATGCCAGAAGAAAGAATAAAATTTGTGATGGTGATCTTATTCTCTAAATCATACAAGATAAAATCCAATCACGCATACAATGGTGGGTAGAATACTTACCTAATACATTAGTATGGCAGAAACTTCTTAACATAATATCAAACAAGTATCAAGCATACTTAGTTGTGAGGTTATCATTATTTGATACATGCTTAAAATTTGGGCCATATTACAGCCAGATCATTTTGACTTCGACTACCACTTCCAACTCTAAATTCTCTTTCACCAGTTATTACTTCATCTATTATTACTTCCCATACACCTTATTGCCACCCCTACAACAACAACAACCAAGCCTTAGCCCAAAAATTTTTTGGTTGGCTATGGATCCTCAATAGAGTGAACAGACTAATCAGGGTTGGCCACATACATTCTTTTTTGTCATTCTATTCAAAGCCATACACTCCGCTGCTTGAACCAACTCACAATTTCTTACTAGTACATTAATTGCTCCTCTGAACATGACCAAACCATCTCAAGCGCACTCTTCTCATCTTTCATCAATTGGGGCCACCCCTATCTTTAAGAAAATTTCCTCATTTTGAATCCTATCTTTCCGTTTCCACTTATCATTTAAACATTCTCATTACCTACACTCATTATGTATATGTTGCTTCTTAATAGCCCAATATTTAGTATAGAGTATAGCACGTCTTATAGTAAGTAGTCCTACAAAATTTTCCCTTGAACTTAATAATTATTTTATGATCACACAATACACCTTACTGCAACCTCCCAGACATATGATTACTATTAGTTTCAAGCTAATCAAATTGAGCATTGGGAACGTGCAAGCCATATTTAAGAACTAACCGATGATATCTGTGAAAAAGGAACAAACCCTCTAAGGCCTTCCACCACAGCCACCACTCCACCTTTGTTTGCACTAACAACCTGCATATATATTCGAGGTATTAGTTCATTTTTTCCCCCAAAAATAGGGCAGTTATTTGAACAGCATAAATTTCTCTTAATGCACGAATAATCAAATTAGTAAAAGAAACAACATGAAGCAGAAAAGGAAGGATCTATAGCAAGAACTTCCTCAACTGCTTACATAGAGTTTACTAAGGTACAAGAAAGCCTTTGACCTGCAACACTACAGGGAATGATACTCAAGATGGTTAGCATCTTACTCATTACCTAAATGAAAATACTTGACAAGGATCACAACTACTATTCCTGACAAAAGAAGAAACAGAAAAGAAGCAAATTTTTGGTGTGAAAAAACCCACCTTACCCTTGACGACAACATCCTCAGTTTGAAGCTGTCTACACCTTTCCCACGCAAGTTCATACTGAATTGAACGTAAGCTAACGATCAAGCTATCATCAACTTCATTTTCACCAATAATTACAAACTCATCTTTCAAACCAGGAACTATGCCTGCATCTTCTACATGTTTTATTTTGTGAATACATGCCTCTTGGACAGGCAAATATGCTGTTGACTTTGCAGCAATGTCAACTAGTGCACCATTGTTATCTGTTTTGAACACAGTTCCTTTGACCTGTAAGAAAATATGCATCAAACGCATCAAGCTAATCTTCCTTTTTGTGTATGTGTATGCGTATTTCTTTTAACTTCTTTTTGGGCTTTTGAAAGTAAACAGAGGTTTAAAGGATAGTGTATCATACAAAAAAATCCCTTTCCTAAAAATCAAATTAATGCAAACCATATCCTTCTTCTTCTTTCCTGAATAAAATTGATGCAACCATATCTTCCTCAAGATTACAAATATGGAAGAAATGAATCAATTTAGCACGTCATTCAGAAAAAAGTTAAATAATTCAATCAAATATGTCAAAAGAACCATTAACAATATTCAGTGGAACTCAACGTATATCCAATCACACACCCACAATATCAACTTGCACATAAAAACCCACTAATCAATTCCTCATTTTAGCTCACAGCCATTAAAACCCAAACACAAAGTTCCATTCTACGCGTGCCTCACTTTGAACAATACAACAATTAGTCATTCTAGCTCATACCCACCAAAGAACTCTCACTCAAAACCCAATTCCGACTCACAATTTCAAAGAAAAACATTGAAACAAAAAAAGAGTGGCCAACCAACCAACCTTGGTTCCAATCTCAGCATTGAAGTCGTACTTTTCAAGAGCAGCGTTGAAGTCATCGAGAGTGAAGGGCACACCTTCAAGAGGCCTAGTACGACACCGTTCATAGGCATCCTCGAAGAGTTTCTTAAGCTCAGCCCTTTCTTTGGTCTGTGCGTTTGAGATTGCCACTGCTGAGACAATGGGAAACAAAGTGGGCTTGTGTGTTTGCTTTGAATAGAAAGGCTTTGACTTTGAGAAGCGAGAAGAAGAGAGTGGTGAACATCTTAGGCCTGTGAATTGCTGAGCCAAAGACGCCATATTCACTTACTCCAATTTTGTTCCTGGGTTTCGTTGGGGTCAGATAAGATAGAGAAAAACGAGGACCAGAACAAAACAACACGTTGCACACTTTGGATAATAGATACCAGAAAATTGTGAACCGGTTGAATTTTTGGTTTTGGTTTTTATTTTTATTTATTTTTCTTAGGAAATAATTTTACTTACCTTAAATTAATTAATTAATTTATAGAAATTTTTTTATTCTAAATCCGCAGTTTAAAAGATTTAATAATAGGTAAAATATTATTTTGGTCTCTAAATTTTATTAAAAGTTAAAAAAAAATTTACAAAGGAACCAAACTTCTTCTTGTTTTTTACCATTCCATACCCCATTATTAGTGAGTTATTACATAATCTCCCAAAAGTTATATATTAAATCCGATAATTTTATGTCAAAAGCATTATAGCTCAACTAGTTAGCATTTCGTGATGTGTCCATAACATCTAGCCATTTAGGGTTCAAATTCTCTTCCTATATTGTAACTATCAAATTATCAAAAAAAAAAAAAAAAAAAAAAGTAATAATAATAATAATCAAAAATAAACAATTGAGGATTTTAAAAAAGTAGCTATTAAATCTTATCTCCAAATGAAAGAGGGATATTGAAAAGAGCCTTATAGCTTACTAGTATACTCCAAATGAAAAAAGGGATATTGTGAAGAGTCTTGTAACTCAATGATAAAGCCTTCTTCTCCTTTAATGGGAGGATCACGTTTAAAGCATCTTCTTCAAAAATCATGTAAGTTACAGGCTTTTGTTGGGGTGTGTTTTGCGACAAGGCCCAAAAATGCAAGAATAGTCCAAATCTCCCATCAGGTTCGTTAGAAATGATTATTTGAGAAAAGTTAAGTCCAAACTTTCAAATGTATGATGAACAAAGGTTTATGGTGTTTTAACAAGAGAAATCGAAAATACAATGACAAAAATGCATAAAATACACTCAAAACATCAGGTCTGAAACTTCGACTCACAGATAGCATGAAGAGGAAATTGAGAGAGGTCGCAAGAGAGAGATGACAAGTTTCTCTATACTAATATTTACACCCTAAACTTCAGAATAGTGAAAATTTTCGCAAGTTGAATGGATTTTTGCTCTAAAATTTCAATTCTAAGGGTAAAACATGGCTAGCTTATTTTGAATCTAATTGAGGCATTTTATATTGAGTGTTGGGTTCTCTTAATGACTGGTTTTTAGTCAATAGAAGAGGTTTTGGACCCCAATGTGTTAATTAAGGAGTTACTTTCAGGTTTGCTTTTGTTTGGATAAAATGACGACTTGCTTTTATCATTATTAAGGGAAAATTTTGACTAAGCCCTCATTGGCTCCCCCTTTTCAGATGTTTCAAACTCTTGAGAGGCTCCTCTAAGTGAGGGCTAGAACATGAAGTTAGCCAATGAAAGCCAACTATATTTTAAAGGCAAAAAAGGTTTATGCAAAAAACTTGGGACACAGACAACATGAGCATAAAACCTCTATTGTGGTGAAAATTTAAGATATAAGACTTTTTTCATGAGCTTGAGATGCTGACAGTGTCCTTTACCCACTTAGTAGTATACACGAGTTAGACTCGTGTAAAAAGTTCAAAAGAAACCGATTCATACTCTTCAAACTACACTCCCTAAATTTTCCCAATATGTCACATGGACTCAGGTCATGCTTAAAAGAATAACATAAGTATAATATATGAATTGGGCCCACAAGAAGGTTGAACTTAATTGAATAAGGTTTGTAAAAAATGTATCAAAGACGACCATTAACAGCTTTTTTAGTGGGCTTTTTAATAGTAAACATCAATTAAATATTATTTATTTGACCTTTTATTTTATATACACTTTTCCATTTTAAAACCGTTCTTGTTTTTTGAGATATAAAATTGCTAAATAAGTTTTAATTTGTATTTATGTTTTATCTACATCTCTTTCACAAGTTGTTTGAAAAATTTTGTCAATGATTATTCAACAGACTCATAATATATCTTTTTGGTGAAATAGTTTACTGTTTCAATAAAAATGGATTTATATAGCTCAATATATTGTGGACTTTTTTTGGAGGTGGAATAAAAATTCAAAACTTACCGATATATTTTTGGGAGAATTACAACTTACCCACCTGTAGTTTGACTGAAATTTAAGTTGCTTAGGCTTCCATAACCTACCTCTATACTTTCACCATTAAAAACAAAAAAAAACATAAAAATATAAAAATCAAGATTTAAAAGCATATTTGTGAAGTTTTGGCTTAAGAACGTTCTTCCTCTCTATAAGAACATTCTCAAGCTATCAATTTATGGGTTTAATTTTTAGTTTATGTTCAAGATTTATGATTTAGTTTTTGGTTTGGGTTTATGTTCAAAAATTCTGGGTTTATCAAATCTACCAGGATCATTAGCATAACCACCACCATGGCCAGGATTATAAGCATTGGCAGTTGCATAATTAGGTCGAATAGGAGGAAGAGCTATTTGATACATATTTTGCTTCCTTTGATGCCATCGTCGAATGAAAAAAACAAAACAAAATTGTCATGTATATATAACTGGTGCAGAGACAAATCTTCTTTTCTTAAACTATATAGGAAATGAGTTTATGGCCCCCCAAAAAAAGAAGCAAAATGATGAAACAGCGACATTTTCCTCTATGGCTCCTCCTTAATCCTTACATATTGCTAAGTTGCTAAGGAGCTTTACGTACTTACTGTTCCGTATGCATGTCTAATTCTTTTAATTTCTGGGAAACAACAAAGTCTATATATAATAATGTCTTCTTTATTTGGGTCCAAAATTCTGGGTAAAACTCAAAATTTTTTAACATAAACCCAAACCAAAATCTAAACTCATAAATCTTGAACATAAATAAAAAATTAAACCCATAAATTTTGGACATATATCCACAGCCACTGCAACCAAAAATTAAAACCAAATCAAACACAACACAAATTCCTTTCTCAATCTTTTCTATAGGCTTGAGAATGTTCTTAAGACAAAGTTTCACCATTTTAAGAAACATGTTAGATCTTAATTTTTATGTTTTTGTTATGTTTTTTGTGTTTTTAACGGTGAAAGAATAAAGATGGATTACGGAAGCCTAACGGAATAAATCTCAAGTGGGTAAAGTACCAACTTTTAAATCACATATAGGTAACTTAAATTTTAGCCAAACTACAAGTAGGTAAGTTGTAATTTGCTCTATTTTTTTCTTGAAAAAAAACAATTATCATATTGCTCACTATTGCATGATGAAATTAATAGCTTCAGATTTGAATCCATACCGATCCCAGTTGCATGACACGCAAGGTTGGCTCAAGTGAATTAAAGGACGAGATTGAAAGATAAAAATTCATTTTTTATCTCAATTATTGGATTAGAAAATTTTTTAACCTTTAAACTTTTTACTTTTTCACTTTTTAATCTTTCTAATTTTACATCTCACACACTTATGTTAGTTGCATCATACAATCATTTCATAGGATCCAAATCCGATTGGCATAACCATCCATGCACACGAGAGAAATGGGAATCTGCTTGAGAGTTAAGACACAACAAGACATACAACTTACAACGTTTTAACTGCAACAAATGAATAGGTGATTTCGCTCCAATTCCAAAGGATTTCAAATTTAATTCCTCGTTAAAGATGAGTAATTATAGCAAATGCTTTCTCCTCTTAACTGAATTTATGTTAAATTTAATTTTCCGTTAAAAGAAATAATATATGATAGTAATTGTTTGCATTAATGTACCAAATCTCCGAAAATTTGGAAATGATGTCGCAATTTTTTTTGCTTTATTGACTGATTTAGAGTCTTAGACCTACTTTGGCAAGGCTTAGATCCAATCGGAACCGTTGATCACCTCAGAAAATTAATCACGTTCCACGATCATTCTTATCCACCCTTTATTTCAACCATGCAACTAAACAAGAAAATACACAAACCGTTGATCACCTCATCAAAATGTCCATACTTCACAATGAGCCATAGAGTTTATCATCTGCATGGAAACTTACCAAATCAGAGCCATAATATTTGACAAATAGATACAATAGAATAATTTATTTCCTCTAATATCAAACATTCCGTTTTCACCACCCTGGCCTGATCCCCTATATATAGAGCCATACCCTTAATCTTCAAAACCCATCTTGCAAGACTCAGCATTGTGTTCTTTCTTCTTTCTTCGATAAAAAAAAAAAAAAAAAAAAATTGTTTCTTTGTCTTCCTTTGAATCCCGAGATGGCACCAGAAGCAACAACCAAAACTGTGAGTGTCCCTAAGACTAAGAGAGCCTATGTGACCTTCTTGGCTGGCAATGGTGACTATGTGAAGGGAGTGGTTGGTTTGGCTAAGGGTCTGAGAAAGGCAAAGTCAGCCTATCCTCTTGTGGTGGCCATTTTGCCTGATGTGCCTGAGGAGCACCGTCACATACTTGAATCTCAAGACTGTATTGTCCGTGAGATTGTGCCTTTGAGCCCTCCGGAGAATTATGCTCATCAATTTGCTATGGCATACTATGTCATCAACTATTCTAAACTTCGTATTTGGGAGGTAAATCTTTTGTTTATGAACCCTTGTTATGTATTTCATGGTGCACATCACGCAAGCCATAAAGTCTTTCCTATCTAAAACATTTTTTTATTTATGTTTTTTCCTTATTTAATATTTCTCTTACTTCTTGATTAAAGGAAAAAACAGTCTTTATTGCAAAGGTTAGGATGCGATTGCTATATATTGTATGATAAAATCAATATTTGATTTGGTTATTGGTACGTATAGTTTGTGGAGTATGACAAGATGATCTACTTGGATGGTGACATACAAGTGTTTGACAACATTGATCACCTGTTTGACTTGCCGGATGGGCACTTTTATGCTGTGATGGACTGCTTTTGTGAGAATACATGGATCAATTCTACTCAACACAACATTGGCTATTGCCAGCAGTGTCCAGAAAGGGTCCGGTGGCCAGTTGAGATGGGCTCTCCTCCTCCCCTTTACTTCAATGCAGGCATGTTTGTTTATGAGCCTAAGCTTTCAACTTATCATGATCTCTTGGAGACTGTCAAAGTCACTCCTCCAACTTTATTTGCTGAGCAGGTAACATTTTTAATGGTTGGCACTATTTTTAATTTGTTCTTGTTCGTTTTATCTTAATGATTTTGTTACCATCATTAATTCCCATCTTTATTTGTTTCACTTAAAAATAAACTGTTTTGGGCAATGTTTTGCAGGACTTCCTTAACATGTACTTTAAGGGTATATATAAGCCCATCCCTCCCATATACAACTTTGTTTTAGCCATGCTTTGGCGTCACCCCGAAAATTTCAACTTTGATGAAATAAAAGTTGCTCACTATTGTGCTGCGGTATGTTAATAAAGATTAACTTTCGGTTGCTTTCAATTAGTACACCTTTTAATTAGGTTAGTATTATTGCTAATCAATTGAGTACATTTTCATGATAAAGGGTTCAAAGCCTTGGAGGTACACAGGGAAAGAAGAAAACATGCAAAGAGAAGACATCAAGATACTGATTAAGAAATGGTGGGACATTTATGAGGACGAGTCTTTGGATTACAAGAATGTCATTGCTGTTTCAAAAGCTCAACCTGTCTTTGAGGCCCTACAGCTAGAGGAGATTGATGTGTTTGATAACAGGGATGCTCCATCGGCTGCTTGAATAGTTTTACTAGTATTGCTAAGTTCTACCACTGTCTTAATATTAGAGAAGACAAGTAGGGTAGTTTGCTATTTTATAGTAGCAACCTTGGCCGTTGGATATTGCCAAGTAAATAATGTGGGAACAATGCTTTTTTTATGTTGATTCAAGCCTGATCATTTATTTAATTTTAATGGATACCAGTTACTGGTAAATGGTGCGTTCTCCTCTTCTTTGATTTCATCCCCTTATATTCCTGTTATTCTATCAATCTAGATAGGATAAAAAAAAAAGCTACAAAATTTTATGAAGGTTTCCGAACTTCGAAAAGGGGTTGTTGCCTTGTTGCAGGTAATTCATCTCTACGTATGATTTGGTAGTTTCTTAATTTCTCTGGTTTTGTCATCAGCGTGTAATCTTCTGTATATTACAAAAAAAAATTTAGATTTGGGTTTGATTTTATTTTTTTGATTGATTAGTAGCCGCAAAAATGAGGGAAGATTGAACAAAAATTTTAAATTTCTAATTTCCTGCAGTCTAATAAAAAATCTTAAAAGACAGTCCTTATGGGTACTAAGGAAAATGGCATAATAGCCATCAAAAGACAGTCCTTATTTAGTTTATTAAATAATTATTTTTTTGAATTAATCGGTGGACATTTTTTAATTAAAAGAAAAAAGAAAAAAAAAACTATTTAAAGTATTAATAAAAAATTAAATAGTTTTGACTCTAAAAGAATTTAAATAAGTTTTAAATTATTTGATTAATTTCTTATAATGAAGTACTAATAAAATAAGCCGCTAACCCAAGTTCTTGGTCATTGCCATTAGGTCCAGCCGCTAAAGCCAAAATGGGCATTGCCATGAGTAGGGTCATGGGCTAGGGTTTTCCCTTTTTACCTAACCGACCTAGCCCATTAACTAGTCAACAAGTCGCTATGCCTAGCCAATTAGGCCCATGAGCCAAGTAAAAATGGGTAAGGCTAGCCAGACCCAACCCATTTACAATCTTTGTCTAGATGAAACTTGACAACTCTAGGTTTACGGCAAGTCCATTGAACTCATCACTTGAGTATCCTTAAAGGGATTGATAGTGTGATAAGAGAAATTAAAGAGCAGGACCATTTCCTAAAAATAAGCCATTCTAAAGATATATTTGATAGTTCAAGTAATATTACTATTCATAATTCAATTTTTAGTATTTATAGCACTGATATCAGTGGGTGTATAGTAGAAAAAGATGTAAAATTTACTCATTTTAGCCAAGAAATACCCACATTACTGATTGTAAAAGTGTGCAAATTTACAAAATTGCTACAGTATCCATGTATATTTACATAGCTACTATAGCTTGGAATTTTATTATTTTTTTCTTCCACTGTCCAATGTCAGATTTGCTCTCTCTCTTCCCTTCGCTTTTTATCCATCTCACACTCTCTTTCTCTTCTTTCTTTATTTCTATCTCTCTCTCTTTTCTTCCTTCTTCCACTAATAAACTTGTTGACCACCATAAGTGAGTATGGTGATGATATGGGCTCGTCGGCGTGTTGAGGGGACTTGGAATCGTCGCCTAAGGTCGTTGATCAATCCTATTGGTGGATTGGGTTCTTAGGTTTTTGCAGATCTAATTGCTGATGTGTTTTGGGTTGATTTGTGATGGTGGAGTAGGACATTAATTGGACCACCATGATTGAGAATAGTGATTATGCAGGCTCATCAGTTTGTGGGAGAACCTAGAATCATCAACTAGTTGTGGAGGATCTGTGCAATGGGTGAATCGGTTATGGAGGAGGAGAGAGAGAGTCTTGGGTTTAGAAAAGAAGAAGAGACTGGTTGTGGAGGAGGAGAGAGAGAGCCTTAGGTTTGGAAGGAAGAAGAGTTTGGTTGTGGAGGAGAGAAAGTTTGGAAAGGAAGAAGAGAGTCATTTCGAAGAGAGAGACTGCGAGATGTGGTTTTTGGTTGAAAAGAGAGGGAGATATGATTTTGGAAAATAAAATAAAAAATTATAAAGAAATCATATTTTAATTAAATGTAGTGTAAAATAGATAATCTTATGTTGAGTTTTTATTTTTTATTTTTTTAAGTGAGTATGTAAAATAGAAAAATTAAGTTCTTATGCTAAAATAGACAAAAATATTTACACAAACTTGATGCAAATGCTCTTACATCTCCTTATTATTTTTCTTATAAAATAATTTTTTTGGATAAATCAAGAAAGATTTTATTTCCAAAACACCATCAATTTTGAGTGGACATCAAAGAGCCGGACTTAAATGAAGTGAAAATTTATGCATAGGTATAAGGTCATAAATCAAAATTTTATATGTATTAATATGTTGTGTTGTAATTGTTCCCTAATCAAAATTTTAACTATAATTCCCATGGGATGTTTTTTAGTAACTAGATAAAACTTAAGTATAGTATAATTTACTTCAATTTTTGTTAAACTCATAAAATGATTAAATTATAACAATTTTAAACCATATATAGCAATCATTAATGCTTTTAAAATTTTATAGCTTAACTTGAAATAATATCAAATTATGAAGTTTATATATATACACACACACTAATTATTTCCAAATTTTGTTACTTATACACTTATTTTGTGAAGAATAATAATTACTAAATTTAAAATTGAGCTCCTAACACTTAGGTAAAATTTATTTTATAATATTTTCTTCCTCCGTTAAAAATTTCAAATCTTTAAGAGGGAGTTTCATACATACACATTTAGATTAAGTTAGAGTAAGATAGGGACGGACCCATAATTTTAAGCTAGGGGAGAACGGGGTATAAGAAAAAGAAAAAACTTCAAATAAGTATCCATATAGTATTAGTGAACTATCAACCTTGACAAATACCCAAAATCATTATTTTTGAATACACTAAGATGCATTTATCTACCAATAAAAATAAAAGACACAAAACATCATTGGTTTTTATTTTGTTATTTTTTTAAAACTCTTTTAATAATTTTTTTAATTATTTTGGGTTAAGGATTTACATGGGTTTGAGCCAAACAAGATTGGGTTGGAGTGATTATTTTGAAAGGGCAGGCGTCAAGCTACTTGGTAGAAGAGCCTAAATTTAATTTAATTTTTTTCATAAGGCCCATAGGGGATTGGGCTCCTTTGGGCCTCCTCCTTAGTTCGTCCCTGAAGTAGAATTTCTGCCATTAAAAAAAAAAAAAATTCATTTTTTTTTTAACATTTGTTTTTCTTTCATAGCTTATAAATATTGGGGGAAAAAAACTTAATAAAATAGAAAAAGAAATTATTTTTCTTTTTCAAATAAAGTTTGGGATATAATAAAGATATATAAGAAAACACATAAAGAAATGTGTGCATATATATATATATATATATGCTTGGGGTATTTGCCATCTTCAGAATTTTGCCTCTTTCTTCTCCTTCTCACTCTAGAGAGCTCAAAAGGCTGTACATGGTATCAAAAATTCTAAATTATCAAAAATCAAATAGTGGTGCCAGAGGCAAATAGTGAGAAAATTGCCCCAAGAGGGTGTTTGTTTCATGAAACATAGAAATTGGCTGCTGGTAGGTGAGACCCACCTTTATGTGAGAGAAAGAAAGGATACTCTCGGAGTACTCAAATAACAACTCATTCTTGTGGCTCTGTCACATCACTACTAGAAATTACCAGTATGTGTTTTCAAACTAGAGGATTTGGTAGATGTTTGTTTTATTTAATTGAGTCTAGTACTATAAAATTTGGAACTCCAATCATGAATATATATATATATATATATATATATTTGATAAGATCATGAATATTGTTTATATTTAACTATTCCGCAGGTTTTCAGACACAATTTGTGCAACATGACGAGGCTTCCCACCTGCTATTTTTGAACATTAATTAAAGTTCTTTGAGCCATGCACTTTGCGGTAATTACCCCGTATTTTCTTAGTTGTTTGTGATATTTTCTTAGGTTGCCTCTTATTCATACAAGAGTACTTAGTGAAATATTATCGAGCAGAGGTTTCCATACACAATATATAGATTCTCAATTTTGATTAGGAAATTGACACTTACGACTTAGTATTTGTCTTCCTGTGCTTCTGAAACGGACATTATGGCGTGTGCTGCATGCAAAATCATGAAAAAGGATGCAAACATATTTAATTGTCCTTTCGCAGATTTTTTTTGAACGTCAAGATACAAAGAAGTTTCTGAAACTCAAACGTCATTACCCACTGCCCAGTCAAATTGATGACAAAAAAGTTGGGTGATGCTAATACTACTAAGAGATACAAGGAACTGCTTGTACAAGAGTGGTATGACTAATGCCTGCGTCAATGCTAAAGGCAAAGAAAAGCAAGCAGGAGCCTCCTCTTCAAACAATGAAAAGAAAGAATTGCAAGCTTCAAAATGTCAAGCAGCTGCCTCCACCTCGAACATGTAAGTCATTGCTCAAAAGAAAGGATGGCTCTCATGTTAAGGGGATTGAGAATATGTCATGACAGTGGCAGAATGCTCTTGGTACAGTGAACTAACCACACAATTCAGTAGGTGAATCCCCCGCCGATATACAAAGAACTCCAACTACTGCCCATTATTTTAATGGTAATAGAACACCACCACATGGAAACAAGGTTGAACAGAACACAAACCTGTGGCTTGGCTGGAAGAAGCACATCATGATCAATACCAGAACATGAAAAACTATCATTCTAAATTTGTAAGTAAAAAGCTCGACAAAAACCTAAGAAGCACGGGTGTGTTTCGGGACTCGGGTGCTGGTGCGGGTGCGGGACTCGACAATTTTTGAAAAAGGTGGGTGCGGGGGCGGCGGAACTCGGCAATTAAAAAATTATTAAAAATATTTTTATTTATATTTTTAATATATTGCTAAGCATACTTTTTCACATTATATAAACATATACCAAATTTAATAACTAAAACGTGATGTTCATAAATTAAATACAACTCACAAGATTGAAACTAAAAGTTTAAAACATTCCATGATGTTCAGAAATTAGAATACAACTCACAAATTTGAAACTAAAACAAAATAAAAGATAATCAACAAGACAATCAAACACCAACATCATTATCCTCAATATCAATTGCTTCACTTCGAACTTCACTTTCACTAGTAGTAGCACTAGTGCTAACATTCCCAATAACCACGGCCTCCAACTTTGGCTCATCGAGTGTAAGGGCTGCATTCTCAAGAATTCCTGCTCCTTCATGTATGCCGCTCTCATTCCAAGAGTCTCCAGCAATATCCCACATCTTCGTTGCTGTATGTACGTACTCCTTATTGCGCCTTGACAAGAGTCGAAGATTAGAATGCACATATACCAAATCCTCAGCGCGTGCAGGAGTCATTTTGTTTCTTTTTAAGGAATGAATAAATTTGTATGTGCTCCAATTCCTCTCAGCGCATGAGGATGAACAAGGTTGTCCAAGAAGTTTAAGGGCAAGGGTTTGAAGAGTTGGAAATGCGGAGCCATGGTATTGCCACCAAATCAAAGGTTGTAAGGTCTACCTATCTGTCAAGGCTTCTGGTGAAGGAAACCTCCCTCCTAAAAATGTAGCAAACTCAGACTTCACAACCGGCTTTAATTCATTCTTATCTTGAAAGTATTGATCCAAACACTTGCTCCTTTCCATAGAAATTTCATGATCCCGATGTGGAGGGATGCGTTTTGGATTCTCCGAAAGCCATTCAATAGAGTAATACCTAGTTAAAGATTAAAAAACAAATATAGATGAAACGTGGGTTTTACTAGAAGTGTGAACTAAGGAAAATAGAAAATAAATGTACTTACTTAGGATTTAAAGAATGAGCCAAGCAATGTAGTGGCGTACAATTTTTAGTCCATCGATCAATGAGTATATCATACACCACACCTCAAAATGAGCTATACTGATCATCTTCCAAGCCTTCGTGCCGATATATTACTGCCTTCACCTTCTCTATCATTGAATCCCACATCTCATACACAAGATGAAGACAAGACTTATCTGTGTCGGTCATTCGTAGCATATCATAAATGAGTGTTGTGAATTCAAGGATATAATCAATATTATCCCACCAAAGATCACTTAGAATCATATCTTTCACATTTTGAGCTTTTCCAACATCATCCTCCCTATAAGAAGCCCATTGGTCACTAATAGCCATGGCTTGAAGGCATCTTTTTATCAACTTCAACATTTTCAGCATTACAACAACTGAAGCAAATCTAGTATTAGCAACTTGGAGCAATTTTAATGGACAAAATTCATTAAACATTGTCAATCTCATTGAATGGTTCATGATAAAAACACGTATGAAGGATGCATCATCAGCAATACGTGTAATCCAACTACATTCCTCATATGTAACTTCATTCTTTTCAGTGTTTTTTGCTACACAAATATTCTTCAAAACTAGATTGAGAGTGTGGACAACACAGGATGTCCAAAATATTTTAGAATACTCACCTTCAATAAGAGCTCCAGCAGACTTCATCACACTAGCATTATCAGTGATGACTTGGACAACTTTTTCATGTCCAATCTCTTTTATAGCATCCTTCAACACCCCAGCAATATAATGTTTGTCTTTGAACTCACCTGACCCATCAATTGTCTTTATAAACACTGGACCCCCATCTGATACAGCCATAATATTAATAAGAGGCCTCCTTTGTGGATCTGACCATCCATCAGAAACTATACTTACACCATTTTCAAGCCAAGAGTCCTTAATTGGTTTCAAAAGTCTTTCAACATGAGCTCTTTCTTTTTGCAAAAGTGTTGTTCTCAAGGCATTGTATCCAGGAGGAACATAACCCGAAATGTTATGGGTAGCAGCATATGCATAGGAACTACGATAATATGGGTTTCTTGCAAAGTGAAAGGAAAGCCCACCGGTGTAAAACATCCTAGCAATTCTGCTATCCAAATCATGTCTAGCATTATTTTGGAATGCTTTCTCCAAAGTAGAATTCATCACCTTTCTCCTCTTACCATCACCCGAATTTGTACTATCACACCCTTCATGTCTCCGAAATGGGGAAATAGGTGCAGACCAACGGCCTGGGGGAGGTGGGGGTAAGGGAATTTGACTTCTCCGTTCCCTCTCTAACTTATCATTCTTAACTTAGTCATGCATTCGCTGCATTTCCAGCCTATGGCTCGGTGTCACCTTAGGGCATACTCTAATTCCTTTGCCAGAAATTTTTAATAAATGAGTCTTAACCCTAGAATAGGATCCCATATAAACTATACCACCATAGTTACACTTAAAGTATGTGTTTCCACCTGATTTAATAGAAGCACCAGGTGGTTTTTCTACTTTAGTCACATACTGCCAAAGAGGAGATTCATCATTTGGCACTTCTTGATTAGATGAAGGTGAAGTTTCTGTGCTAGTAACTTCGTCAATTGCAAATTCAATAGATTCAATTAAACCTACAAATAATAACTATTAACTAAATAAATTAATAATAAATCAAACCCAAGTTCACAGAACACAAATCACAAATCACAAATCAAACTATTAACTAACAAATAATAACTAACAAATTTAACCTACAAATAATAACTATTAACTAGATAAATTAATAATAAATTAAACCCAAGTTCACAGAACACAAATCACAACTCACAAATCAAACTAACTAACAAATCACAAATCAAACTATTAACTAACAAATAATAACAAACAAATTTAGCATACAAATAATAACTATTAACTAACAAATCACAAATCAAACTAAGATTGAATACGGTACCTGAGTTGAGAATGCATGAGAGAGAGCTGAAGTTTGAATGGCTGTGTGGCTGAGTGGCTATGTCTAAACTCTAGAGTGGCTGGGATGCACGGACTGAGTGATTCAGTTAAGCCGAGCAACCCAGAGAGCACAGAGAAGAGAGAGACGAGCGATGGAGTGAGGGAGGGTGTTTGGAGTCTTTGGACGAAGTGAGAGTGCGTGAGAGAGTTTTAGGTTTTAGGTTAAGTCAAACGATGCGTTTTGCACCTTTTTTTTTTTTTTTGAATTCCGGCCTAAACCGGCCATATCGGCGGTTTCGGCCAATACGGCCAAAACGGCCCGAATCGGCTCGAGTCTGCCCGATTTGAGCAGCGTCGGCGCGAGTCGGCCCGATTTAAGTCGCGTCGGCGCGAGTTGGCTTCGCCCCGTGGCAAGACGCGGCACGGATGCACGGTCAGCAGCGTCCGACGCGCGTCGCAACGTCGGGCCGCGTCCTTGCTTTCCAGACAAAAACATGAACAATTTCACAAAAACTAGCAATCATAAAGGTTTGAAAAACCCATCCAGGAACTTTTGCAACATTGACGAGTCATTGTAAATTTTCCTAGAACAAATAGACAACAAAACGAGAAATAGCTGAGATGTTATTGTAAAAAGTCCTACTCAAACCCTAAACTAGCTCTCACTCTACATAAATTAATAACCAAACCTCATCCAAATTTCTATCACAATTCCAATACATAACAAATCAACAATTTACTGATCCATCAACAAATTACGGAGATTGAAGAGGAATGGCTTCACATGTCTAACACGTATTGCTTTCATGTTCAGATTACAAGAAAATAAGGAAAGACATGCAATGCATAAGTTATCTTAGCCTTCAACGGTTACATTCAATCTCGTTATCCATCTCGTCTGCCAGTTAATACTATCATGCATAACATCTAGTAATAGAGGCAGCCTCTACAGCTTTGTAGTAGAAGATATGGGTTGAATGCCTGTAATTTATTAGAATTTGGACCAAATTGTGTATGTGCAATATATACCATCTTTCATCATTGCAAATTAGTCAGCGGCAAATAACAAAAGAATATATATATATATATATATATTACCTTTTTTTTTCCTTACCCTATGAGTTTCACACACTTTGAAAATGAAGATGTGTATTGGTCACATAAAATAATTATTTAGAAAAGTGCTATATTCACAACACTTTCACAACAATCATATGTGGTAAGTTATTATTTACTCTAATTTAAATCCATAACTTAAATTACTTTTTTGTCTACCCATAACAACTAATAACAACCTGCCACTTACCACCATCACTTACAACCACGCACCCTTAGTGCAATTGTCACTTCACAAGTATAAGTGCTTGTGAGCTGATTCAAGTCTCTAGAAAAGAGACTCACACACATTATATATACACACTTAAATTAGGTTAGAGTAAAATTTTTTTTTTGTATCTAAAAACAACCTGCCACTTAAGATTTATTGTGGAAGTGGAGGATTTAAATATTTGTTGTGAAAGTGGAAGAATTGATTCAGTATCATGGAAGAAAAAATTTCCCTGTCGATCTATAAGATGAGGCAGTACAAATTTTTCAAGTCAAGCTAGCTCTATATTCTGTATGACAATTAAATTAACATTCTTTAAGGGAAGAAGTTCACCTACAAAAAAGGTTGCTAGAAAATTCCTCCAGGATGAAAAGGCAATTAATTAATATACATGACTCCTACTTCTGCATAGTTCAGAAAAGATGATTGATAAGTAACCTTAACCTCAATTTGGAAAAGTTGATTCCTTAAGTCAAATTCACTTGGATAGAATGCACTGAGGGCACTTAAATCGCACACTTAAGTCCATATGACTACTACATAGAAAGTTTGAGGTCTTAAAAATTGGAGAAAACAAATATGGGATTGCCTCCTTCCTATGGTTGGGAAGGTTTGAATCTTAACACCCTAAGCATAACCAAATGATTTGACTTGACACTAAAATGCAGAATAAGAGTGTAGAGAAGAAATGTTAACTAATTACTTTAATCCTTTAATCCCTGTAGATTTTTAACAAAACATAATGTCAAATTATTACAATGCTCGCATCCTTAGATAAAAGAATGTTGCTTTGAACTACCCAGGGTTGTAAAGGTCATCAATAACATCCCCCCTTTCAAAAACAGCAACTGTCCCCATTCCAAAGCCTGCATTTCAATTAAAAACATTCATAGTGAGTGGCATACCCCTGCAGATAAACATGCTTGTACTTGCACATCATTTACACACAGAGAAGGGAAATAGTGATGCGAACCTCAATCGACACGCTTTGAGACCCAACAAAAATATTGGAATACTTGCTTAAGAAAGCTAAAATTCAGATTTTTGATAGAAAACCCTGACCCAACGTTTATAATCGAAACGCGAACCAAAGGTATAAGTGTAAACCTTGACCCAATGATTATAATTGAATCACGAACTAAAGGTATAAAGTTTGAACGCCACAAGGAAGAATCCCTGATAAGTTCACAGTTCTTGAAGAACCAAAAGAAGAGTAAAGCCTCACCTTTTCTGATTTTTATTCAATAAATGTCTTATTACAATGAGTGCATGCTATTTATAAGGCAAGACTGAAAATAGAAAAATATAAAAAACGTACTAAATAATAAAACCCTAAATAAAAGTTGATTTGGTCTGAAATTAGCATATCTCAAATAGGAAAAATAGCTAAAAACGTTCTAAATAATAAAAGCTTAAAATTAAGGTAGATCTGGTCCAAAAATAGATGCTCCAGACTAGGAAAAATATCTATTAACTGATATGGAGCTGGAAAATCAATCAGCCATTAATCCACGCCATAAATCACGCCCAATTAAGCCAAATCAGCCCTCAATAGTTTGGATTAAATTTATTACGCCTTCATCTTTCTTTGGGGCAAGTTTGGAATGTCCAGTGTTAGAATCAACCCAAATCTCTTGAATCAGCCCATTAAGTGCTTCTTTGATCTTCTTGAATCTTGCTTTAGTAATAGGCCCAACTGGAACATGCAATGGATCCTTGAATGCTTGTTGATTCTCATCAAATAGAGTACCTATGCACATTAATATCACTTCAAAACAACAGTCTTTTCCACAATGCTTCATCTCATGCAATAGAGTAGCAACATAGCGAGCGCTTGTAACAAACACAACAGTCAAACAAATTTCTTTGTTGATAAAGCAATCTCCATACTATGTTGAAGCTCCAACTAAAGTATAAGACAACAATTTAAGCCTGTCACCAATAGCATCTTCATGAGACACTTGTGATGTAATACTAAGTAACTCGAACAAGAAGCTTAAGAATTACCATATAACATCATGCTTGCATCTACTATTTATCTTGCGAATTTAGGTGCATGTTATATATATCTTGTAATATCAGCATTTCAAAATTATAGATAGTGTAATCTAACTTATTTTGAATTTTTTAGTATATACTTGTAGCACATCCATTCACATTGACTTTTTCTGGATCAAGTTCCAGCAATTGTTAGGACAAGCTACAAATTGGGATGCAAATACCTGCACAGTTGCAAATTTCCTAATTAATTATATATTCACAGTTCTTGAACACAAAATAAGTATTTTTACAATAGTTTTATACCACATTAATCTCAAAAAAGTTAATATCATTAAGCTCTAAACCGGCAACCTTGATAGCAACTGGAATTGTAGCGGCTGGGCCGACATCCATGATTGCGAATATTAGAAGTAATTTCCATTGTTTTGCATTAATTGATTGGACTAGCCATAAAACGGTTTAATAGTTTGTTTGTTTGTTTATTAGTTTGGTAATTTTTTTTGGATAAGTGAAAAGAAAATCGTAAAGTTTAATAGAAAAGGGAAAATAGATCCTTATTTACTAGATGGGTTAATTTAGTCTAGTAAATCATGATAGACGCTAAGTGATTAATTATCTACATCAAGGGTAAACCTCTCTCTCTCTCTCTCTCTCTCTCTCTCTCTCTCTCTCTCTCTCTCTCTCTCTCTCTCTCTATATATATATATATATAGATTGGTAACACATGCACCTTGTGGGTCTTGAACCCACAAACTCACCCTCCACCTAGCACATGCAAGGGGAGGGAGGGGAGGAGGAAAGGGAGATTCAAACAAGAGGCATCCATGTCTTGAGGCATGGTCCCACCCAGGGCGATACCCTGGGGTTCACAAAGAGTCAACTCTTAACATATAAAACATGATGAATAAGGTTTCCAAGTTAAGGCTGTGAGAGAAGTATTCATTCTACATGGAGTTGTAAGAACCTCTATATTGTGTTTTGAATCCTGGAACATAGGATGGTAAGGTCAATGAACAATGTAAAACCATGACAAGGCAAATTAATGACAAAACCTCTTTACTGTGTTTCACTACATTGTCCCGAAGAGTCACTGAAATTAAAAAGCATACTTATTAACTTACATGGTTATTTATTTGGGTGAGCACTAGTAGATGATACTTCACTTCAAATTAATGTCCATGAAACTATTTGTTAAATTTGTTATTACCAAGAGAAACTAGGGACTAGTGAGTGGTGAGGCTTCCAGCAAATATATGTAGACCAAACAGAAGTGCTGAGAATACCAATGGAAACCAAGCACTATAATAAAGTAGGCTTATGTGCATTAAAGTGACAATGTGAATATTGCCTGTGTGCTAGACATTATTTGTGCAACTTCTAAGATAAATGAATAAGCATGATCTAGAAGTTACATACCTGAATACACCAAGGATGGGTAGTCCCTTTTGCACTGCAATGCTTCTCTTCATGAGGAGAACAGCCCCAACACCGTCACTCACTTGGATAGAATTGCCTATGATAGAAGTACATAATTATGAAATGGTATAGAATCAAACTAAATGTGATATGTTTATGAGAAAAATAATCATGCATATTATGTATCCAATACCAGTAGTGGTACTCCCATCTTTAAAAAAAGGCTGCAGCTCTGCCAGATCTGAAAATCTTACAGTAGGTCAAATCCCATCATCAATAGAGATTGTAACAGTCTTCTTGTCACTAGTTTTTGGATCAACAATCTATTTTAAATGAAATATGGATCAATGCCCTAACAAAAACCATATACACTCTTGCACAAAAACAGTCTACTAGAAGTGCAATAGAATAGTGAAATTCTGCTCAAAGCCTAAAATTGAAATACAATAATGGATACCTTGGTTGGTACAAGAATAATTTCATCCTTAGATTTACCAGAGGCAGTAGCAGTAGCAGCTCATTGATGTGACTCGACCTAACAGGAAAAATTTAAGAAAATCAATAGAAAAAAAAAATTTTGAATTAGATCACTCTGAATACTGAAAAGTTCATTCAACTTACTGCAATTCCTGCCCTGTTACACCAAAACGATGTACGATATTTTCTGAAGTTATCTCCGTGGGAAGAAGGCGTTTTTGGTCTTGTTCAAAAATCTTTACCTGTAATTATGCAAGAAAGGTAATATGAGAACCTAATTATCTTGTCTTGTATTTTAACCAACAATCATATGCATATTAGTAAAAGGTGATGAGAAAGAAAGAGTGTACTTTGGAATTCACCGATCCTTCCCCTGCCAATTGACTAGAAGTCATGGATTCCAAGCCAACTCCAATGCCTATATGAAATTAATATAGATAAATCTTTATCTTTAACCCAAGAAAATAAAAAATACAAGAAGAAGACAAAGGAGTGTGGGGCAGAGTGAATTATTAGGTCTGCTTGGAGCCTATTCCATTCTCACATGACTGTGTCCCATGTGTACGGGGCCCACCTTCATGCGAGAAAGTGGCAGACTCTACCAAGTGGCCCTAATAATTTCCCTTTGGAGGGATATGCTCTTTACCAATTTCATAAAATCTAGCTCTTATATTTGCAGCAACATCAGCAATTGCCTGAAGCCCAGATGAACATTGCCCATCCACAATCTCGAAATGCACAGTTTCTGCACAACACAATTGTGACATACATGAGCAATTAAACCTCTATAACTTCAAGGTTAACAAATTAAGGGCTGAAAAAGCAAAACCCACCAAGGAAACCAGCATATAATCCAGCCATCCTACATTCAGCTAATCTTTGAGAATCGTAAGATCCTACTTTCTGAGTAAAAAATAAATTAAAAAATACCCATTATTATAATTCATAATATATATTAAAGAAACATTGAAAAAAAAATTAATTTTTTATACAAATTAGTGAAATTACTAATAAAGTACCAAATTACAAATTACTACATGAAAAAAGCTTTATTGCAATGAAATTTTTTGTTGCAATTAACTTCAAATTATTTAATAAACCTCTATTACAACAGAAAAAATTCCGTTGTCCATTGTTGTGATAAATTCTGTGGCAATGACTATTGCAACAAAATTTCGTTGCAACAGAGCTTTGTTGCAATAAAATATTTTTATTATTATAAAAAATATTTTATTGCAACAAAAAATATTGTTCCTACAATTTGTTGCAACAAAATTTTTGTTTTGATAGGTTACCGTAACAATACGGTTGATCATTATAAATAATATTATCATCATTGTTAGCAGTTACATGACCCGAATCATCCTTTAGATAATCATCAAAATCTCTTAATATAGCATTTGGGGGTTTTTGTTGCAATAAACTTCAAATTGTTGTAATAAACCTCTATTGCAATGAAAAAAATTCTGTTGCCCACTATTGTGATAAAGTCTGTGATAATAGACTATTGCAACAAAAATTTCATTGCAATAGAGTTTTGTTACAATAAAATATTTTTATTATTATTAAAAATACTTTATTGCAAGAAAAATATTCTTTTTATAATTTGTTGCAACACTATTTTTGTTGCAATAGGTTACCATAACAGTACGTTTGATCATTATAAACAACATTATCGTAATTGTTAGCAGCCACATGACCCGCATCATCCATTAGATAATTATCAAAATCTATTAGTATTGCATTTGGGGGTTCATTCACTTCATTTTAATTGGCATCACCAATTAAAGCATGCACCACAAGGTTGTGGATTCATAGTGGAGAAAATATGAAAATCAGAAAAAGCATAATTAAATATTTACATAATACTACAGCTAATTATCCTAACTAAGAAAATGGACACATTCACCTGTTTATGCTGACTAAGAAAATGAAATGAAACCTAAAGATTTATATGGATTCACAATCACCAGAGATATGATGAAAGATTAAACCTAGAAATCAGAATCAAAGATTACATAAAGAATGATCAAACCCTAGAAATCAGAATCATGCTAACTAAGAAAATGAAATGAAACCTAAAGATCCATGGATTCACAATCACCAGAGATATAAATGAATAAGCATGATCTAGAAGTTACATACCTGAATACACCAAGGATGGGTAGTCCCTTTTACACTGCAATGCTTCTCTTCATGAGGAGAACTGCCCCAACACCGTCACTTACTTGGATATAATTGCCTATGATAAAAGTACCAAATTATGAAATGGTATAGAATCAAACTAAATGTGATATGTTTATGAGAAAAATAATCATGCATGTTATGTATCCAATACCAACAATGGTACTCCCATCTTTAAAAAAAGGCTGCAGCTCTACCAGATCTGAAAATCTTGCATTAGGTCGAATCTCATCATCAATAGAGATTGTAACTGTCTTCTCGTCACTAGTTTTTGGATTGACAATCTATTTTAAATGAAATATGGATCGATGCCCTAATGAAAACCATATACACTCTTGCACAAAAACAGTCTACTAGATGTGCAATAGAATAGTGAAATTCTACTCAATATTTTACTATTCTATTTTACAGCTAATTGTGCTAACTAAGAAAATGGACACATTCACTTGTTTATGCTAACTAAGAAAATGAAATGAAACCTAAAGATTCATATGGATTCACAATCACCAGAGATATGATGAAAGATTAAACCTAGAAATTAGAATAAGAGATTACATAAAGAATGATCAAGCCCTAGAAATCAAAATCAAAGATTACATAAAATGGCCCAATTGCGCGTTGCGCCCACGCCCATGAACTCCATGCAAAATGGCCAAACTCATCTCCAGTGGCAAGCTTTGAACAAGAGAGAGAGAGAGAGAGAGAGATGTGAGAGAGGGAGTGAAGACTAAGGACTAAAGGAGAGAGGGAATCAAAGAAAATATGATATGGAGAAAGACGGAGAGAGACAGAGAATGGAGTGGGAGACGGAGAGAGAAAATATTAATATTATATTATACCATCTGTTACAGTACCATTATAGAAGTAAGACCTCACTATAGCAAGATTGTAAAAAAAATTTACAATTGGAAACCCGATAATGCATGTTTTTTGTGCCTTGATGCTAAAATATACCAACATATGGCATATGAAAGACTAGGTGCTAAGAGCATCCGCATCCGGAAATTTTATCCCATCCTATTTTACCATCTCAAAAAGCCAATTTATCAATTATACAATACAATTTTACAATACTCTTAGCATCCCAACTTTTATTTTCCGATTCTATTCATTAAAATAATATTTCTACCCAATAAAAAATATATATATATATATATATATATTTCCCAATTTTCTCCTCCACACACTACCATCCAGACTCCTCCATTAACTTTACTATTCACCTTCTTCCACATAACTCCATTCCCTTATCCTCCATCATCCACATCAACCCAGATCGATGAAGCGAAAAAAAAAAAAAAAAAATACATGCCGCCAACATCGCTGCAAAACCCATCACCTTCTTCCACACAACTCCATTCCTTTATCCTCCATCATCCATATCAACCCAGATCAGCGAAAAAAAAAAAAAAAAAAAAAAAAAAAAAAAACCGCTCTCATCTCGGCAAAACTCATCACTGCAAAACTCGTTTTCACTTTGTGGCTTGGTGCTTCTCCACCTCCCCTCCAATCTGATCTACTGTTAACGCTCACAGTTTCACGCCGATTTCCACCACGCCGAACAGCAAGCTCCACATCGTCACCCTCAATCACCCATCCCCACCACCACGGAAACCCTCCACCACATCAAACCCATCTGCCACCACATCAAACCCTTGATGCAAGGGAAAATAGAGAGGAAAAAAAAATGAAAGGGAAGAGAGGGACAAGAGAGGGGGAGGGATTGAATGAGTGATCTGAAAAAGAAGAAAAAAAAAAAAAAAAAAGCTAGAGAGAGGAGATGAGAATGTGACCGGAGAGAGAGGAATTGATAAAGTAAAAACCGAATAAAATATTAATTTTTTTTTTTACAATTGTGCTACAGTGCAATTCTAAATGTAGAATTGGACTGTAGCAGTATTGCAAATTTTTTAGCAATTATTACATTTTACAAGCCCAGCTATTGAGTGTTTTTGGGGCCTTTATACTAAACCCATCTTACATTTGCCATATCCAAGCCCTGCGGATGCTCAATGCTCTCCATTTTTTTCAAGCCTAAAGCAAACGGTCCAAGCAAAAATTAAAGTCTTAATGTTACAAGTTACCAGCCCAAACAAACCCAGGCCCGATATCCTTTCATTTTTCTACCTCACTGGGCTCCAAGGAAAATATTATAAATGAGTTTGGAGCATTTGAAAGACCCATGAGCCCATGAATGATGCATTGCGTAAACCAAGCACTCACTAAAAATTGGCCTAAAACTGTTGAGCACTCATACAATTTTCAGCCTAAAAGCATAGCCCACCATAAATACTTGCCCATCACCAATAACAAGAAAAATCCTTCAAATATAGCAGTTTTTTTATAGTGTCAATCCTGTCACGAAAACAAAATAAGTAGGATTTGGTTGACCAATTTATCCTAATCAACATAAAACCATTTATCTGAGTTTCATACAACTCACTACTTAGGGTTATTATTCCCTAAAAGATACAACTATTTTTTATTTGTTTTTTGAGAAAGAACTAAAGTTGATTCCTACTTCTCAAAATAGATTTTTTATATTTCTTTGAACTACTATAACACAAAGTTGTCGGACAAAATTGGCCAATGCCCTTTTCGCCCAAATTATATAGCCTTATGCCCCCCTTTCCAAACTAATTAGGGAAATGCCCATCTTTTAAAACTCGATTTGATCAAAATCGAGTTAAGCCCTATAGTGGCGTTTTGTAACTTGACCTCCATGAACTCGAGTTATAGGTAAAAAAAAGTTAAAAAAAAATTACCTATAACTCGAGTTCATAGAGGTCGAGTTAAAAAACACCACTATAGGTCCTTAAAACGTCACTATAGGCTCCTTAAAACGCCACTATAGGGCTCTAGAAATTTTTTTTTTTTTTTTAACTCGATTTTGAGCAAATTGAGTTACAAAAGAAGGACATTTCCCTAATTAGTTTGGGAAGAAGAGGAAAAAGCTATATAATTTGGGCGAAAATGGCATAGGCCAATTTTGTCCCAAAGTTGTCAATACCATACTAGAAATTGTTTCAGTTTGAGTAAGTAAGTGAAATATTTCGGTGTTGATTTGTTATTTCAAGATTACCACTAATTACAAATATTATTTATAAATTAATGAATTCAAAGTGTGTATATATATATATATATATGTGTGTGTGTGTGTGTACATTTATAAATTTAATTATTCGTTCCAAAGTCAAAAACTATATAAATTGTTATGGGCTTTTGAAAATGCACATTTATACCTAGCCCAATATACCTGGGTTCAAGACTAAGTTAATAAATTGATCAAGAAAAGAGAAAAAAGAACACAAATATTAAAAAAAAAAAAAAAAAAAATTATTTGTGTAGGTGTAGGTGAAAAAGTTAAAACTTAAGCATCATTCTTTAGGAGATGTAATACATTAGGTTTTTTCAATTAAATTCACAGTTATGATTACATTGATCAATAAAATACAAACATGATTATCTTTTCCAAGAAAAAATACATATAATAGAGTAATATATTTGAATTTTATTAGAAAAACCTGATGTAGTATACCTAAGTTTTATCTAGGTGAAAAAGTAAGTGTTAATGAGATAACATGAGGCCCAAGGGCACGTTAGAGTTAGGATTTTTATTTTTTATTTTAGTCCCAACTCAAGCTATATATGCTAATACCGTTGGCCCGTTGGGGGACTGG
Source organism: Quercus ilex subsp. ballota (assembly GCA_032727855.1). Lineage (NCBI taxonomy): Eukaryota > Viridiplantae > Streptophyta > Magnoliopsida > Fagales > Fagaceae > Quercus > Quercus ilex. Next base: position 13,210,108 of record CM064913.1, read on the forward strand.
GCCGACTGGCCACACTTTTTATTGATGGATTCTTTTTGAGTCACATGCACTTACGAGAAAACCGTAGAGCCCCACACGACTAGGGTTATTTCAACTAAAAGAGCCTACATTCTTGGCCAAGTGAATAATCAATGCGGTGGAGATCAAGGATATTTCAACAACATTATTTGCTAGAATTTCAATTTTATTGTTATTTTTTAAAAAGATTTTCTACATCTAGGTTCGTTTTCTTCTACTAGAATTTTCATTTTCAAATTGGCTTGTGTTTGTGTTATATATGAATTACATCCTAGTTTTAATTTTGCTAGAAATAGGCTTTGTAAATTGTAATAGTAACCACACTCATTGGTTTTTTTCCCTTGTCAGCCCAGGCTTGTTAATTTTATGTCATTTTTCTTAGAAAGAGGATAAAAACAATTTTACCCTTAGAGCAACCGTATTAGTTAGTCTAAAATAGAAAAAGTTGTCTATTTTATACATTTTTGTTCAAAAACTACACACATTAGTTAGTTTATAACACCCACATTTTTTCTATTTACAATATTACTACTGCTGTGTAAATCAATATTTTATTTTATTTTTTCTCTCACCCATCATACTTGTCTTCTTCTTCATCTCACTATCTCTCTCTTCATCTAAGAGCACAAATCCAACCAAAAAATAAATAGAAAATCAACGAAAAATCGAACCCATTTCAATAGGAAATCAAACTTAAAATCAATGAAAATCAAAGCCTTAAATCAACAAAAAAAAATCAACCCAAGCCTATAAACGGAAAACCTAAAATAAACCTCAACGAAAAACCATCAACCTAAACCCAAATTGTCGGAGGCTCGTGTATGTTATTGCCGACGAAGATGGAGTAGCACCATCGCCGCGTATAGAGGTCAGTGACAAAGTGAGAGCAAGCTCAAAGGAAATCTGTGTGTGAGTGTGTGGGTTTTGGATGCGAGAAAATTGAGAAGAGAAAGAGGAGAGAGAGTGATAAGGGATCTGAGATGTAGAGAGTTTTGAGGGAGGAGAGAAAACGTGTGAGATAAGAGATATTTTATTGTTTTAATAAAATAATAATAAGAGAAGAATAAAAATGGGAAAATTCAATAACTAAGCAACAAAAACATTTGCGCAAACATGCTCATACATAGTCCCAACATAGTCAAGGCTAATCAAAAGAGAGACAAATACCGGTGGAAAAGAAAAAACAATAAAATCTTGAGAAAGTAAAGCACCTCTCCTAGCAAGTATATTAGTATACTTGTTGGCTTCTCTAAAGCAATGTTGGATTCTAATTCTCATAATTTTCTTAAGTTCATCTTTACAATCTGCTACAATAACATCATTGCCATCCGAGCTCCCATCATCCTTCATCAATAGATCCACTACACGCTTTAGGTCCAACTCTATTACCACAGTAAAAAAATTTAATTTAATACATATATTAAGGGTCTGTTTAAGATCCGGTTATTTTGCTGAAACTGAAAACTTTTTGCTGAAAGTACTGTAGATAAATGTAAAAGTTTATTGAAATAGTACAGTGAAACTCATCAATAGATCCACTACACACTTCAGATCCAACTCTATTACCACAGCAAAAAAATTTAATTCAATTCATATATTAAGGGTCTGCTTAGGATCTGCTTATTTTGCTGAAACTGAAAATATTTTGTTAAAAGTACGGTAAATAAATGTAAAAGTTTGCTGAAATAGTACAGTGAAATTCATGAATAGTACTAAAAAATGTAGTAAAACCTATAAATAATAACAAAAATAAACTGAATAGTAAAATAAGTTGGTAAAACTAATCTTTTCAAACAGACACTAATACCATCCCGCAAAGCCAAAGTTTAGGCTGCCACAATGACACTGGTGGTAAATCCTATGGACTAGTTCACATTTAACCCTTTCACTTTATCTACAACCAAAGTTGTCTCGTTTTATACAACTCAACAAACTTGTTGACTTCATCGAATATAACCTTTAATGCCTCTTTTTCAAGCTCTATATCTTTTAACTTTTTAAGTGATGTCCTAAAAATTTCTCATATCTTATTCACACATTAAAAGTTTGTTTTAAGTCCATCTAAAACTACTTTTATCCCATTATATCTAAATCCTATATAAAACTACTTCCAATCCATTTAAACTAATCTATATTTTCTTGTAAAAACTAACTATTAATTGAAATATAAATTCATTGATAACACATGAAATAAAATTGTTGCATTATGATTACAAAAGTTACATCAAGAAGTGACAAACTATCTTATTCTTTTCCATAAAATAAAACAACCAAGAATGAACATATTGTATATTCTACCAAATAATATCCTTACAATGTCTTTTTAAGAGTTGAAATATATATATATATATATATATATATATTATCATTGATAATATTCAACTTAGGTAAAAAAATTTAATATGCATCTAAATTATTGCTTAAATGTTAGTCATAGTGAAAGTTAATTTTAGTTGTTTCTTAAAAAAAAAAAAAAGATTTCCAAAAACTTTCTTGAGTTACAATTCCTCATATATTTTGGTGAAAATAATTATAATTTTTTCTTTTTCATGTTAAATTTTGTACAAGATTTTGAATATGTACTTTAAGCCTTTAGGAATAGGTACAAGTCTATCCCTCCTTAATACAACCTTGTTCTCTGTATGTTGTGGCACCACCTGAAAACATAGACATTGCCAAGGTGGAAGTTGTTCATTATTGACCAAAGTAGACATTTGGTTTTTGAAGTTTGGAATTGGTTTCATTTTAACCTTTCATGTTTGATTCAGTTTTCATTTTTGGTCCTTCATGTTTGATTCAACTTTTTTGTTTAGCCCTTCAAAAAAATTAAATGAAAATTTGAAAACATAACGGGTGAAATAAAACATTAAATCAAACATGAATAGTTAAAATAAAAATGTTAACACATAAAAGGGTCAATATAAAAACAAATTAAGCATGAATCTCCTAAATGAAAATTTTGAAACGTCTTTCATTATTGTATTATTGTGGTAGGGAGAGTGAATCAATTATCTACTAGAAGAAATTAGTGAAAATAGCCAAAGGTTCTGTATTCTATTCTTTGGCTAGTGAAAGGTCAATTTGTGGGATAGTTAGGTGTTATTTCACATATCCTTTACTAAAACTGATTTTGTTTCTCTCTCTTTGTTGCTTTTTTTTTAGGGGTCTTTCTCTCTCTTTGTTGCTTGAATCAAATTAATAAGGGAAGAGGAATAGAACATGGACAGGACAAGAAGACATAAAATCGTTGGTCAGGATATGATGGGAATGAGATTGGGATATTTAGGAAGATGCGTCTCTGGAATCTGGATCACATGATTGTCATATACTCATATCCGACAATATGTAGAATTTTGATCCCACAATTAGGGCGCTGCCCAAGGATATTAGGCCAGATGAGTAGATAACCCCTGACATCCACATGCAGCTGGATTAGTTTTAACTTTTAGAGCATTCGCATCAGTGAGTTTAAAGTCATGTAAAATTATGTAAACATCAATTTTTACACATTTTTGTTCAAAAATGCACTCCATCAGCTCTTCTACAATTGTATAAAAATGTGTATTTCTTTACACGAGCTACAGTAACCGTGTAAATATACACGGCTACTGTAGCTCGTGTAAAGAATAATTTATTCATTTCCTTCGCTCGTTTTTTTCTCTCTCTTCTCCGGCTCAACAAACTCAGTATCTCATCTTCCTCTTTTTCCTAAGATGCACACAACCAGACAAATCAACACACAAACACATCCAGACAAATCAAAACACAAAACAGAGATACACTTGCTTTAAAAAAAAAAAAAAACACAGATACACAAACACGGAGATCGGAGATGCAAATCGGAGATCGGCGATGCGGATCGGAGCTGTGGCGGATGGGTTTTGTGATTTGGTGGTGGATCGGTGGCGTTTGGTGGTCGGAGCTGTGGCGGATGGGTTTATGGTGGATCGGTGATGCGGGGCTGTGGAGATCGTTGATGCGGAGCTTCGGTGGTGGAGGGTGGTGGATCGGTGGCGTTTGGTGGTCGGAGCTGTGGCGGATGGGTTTATGGTGGATCGGTGATGCGAGGCTGTGGAGATTGTTGATGCGGAGCTTCGGTGGTGGAGGGTGGTGGATCGGTGGCGTTTGGTGGTCGGAGCTGTGGCGGATGGGTTGGAAGAGAAGACCAGAGAGTGGGTTGGAAGAGAAACCAGAGAGTGGGTTTAGAGAGAAAGAGAGTGAGAGCGTGAAAGAAACCAGAAAATGAAAGAGAGAGAGAGGGCGCGGGTACTTAAGGGAGGTAGGTAAAAAAAAATAATAAAAAAATAGAGTGTAATGAATATTTTATTGAAATAACTTGTAAAATAAATGAATTGATGTGGATGTTTTGTAAAAGTGAATGTGTAAAATAGAAAAAGTAAGTTTTTAGTGTAAAAATGAATATGTAAAATAAACACACTGATGTGAATGCTCTTAGGCTAGAGGTAGTAGAGTAGAACTTATTTATTAACTATTAATGTTTAGTTTAACTATCTACTTTAATATGAAAAATGCTAACGAGTGTCTTTACGGTCCTGGTTAATAATTCATTTAAAGAAAAAACAATATTAATTATACTATAATCTAAGACTTGAATTTTGGTCATTGTTCTTTCACACTCAATAAGCACTTATACTTGTTGAGTGACTATCACACCAAAGATGCGTGATAGTAATAAAAAAGTAATGTTAGTGGTGGGCACGTGTAATAATGTTATAATATATGTGTGTGTGTGTGGGGGGGGGGGGGAAGACTTAGGTACAATACTTAGTGCTGTTTCTTAAATTCCCCTTTTAAAATTATGCCATGTGAATTTTTTCTTATGAGATGGAAATGTATATTTTAACTAAATAGCCACATGATTGAATCTTAAGAGAGGAACTTAAGGTACTGTACCTAAATTTTGTCACACACATACATGTGTGTGTGTGTGTGTAAAGTCAATTAATTAGATATCGGGATGGAAGTTTCTGATGCGATACTTTCTTGTCTTAATTCAAGCACTCTTCTAAAGTCAATTAATCACACTTTTATCACTTTGATTCCAAAGGTAAATAATCCTGAAATTGTTGCTCAATTTAGGCCTATCAGTCTTTGTAACGTTATTTATAAAATTTTGAGTAAAGTCATTACAAATAGGCTTAAACCTATTTTGAATTCTATTATTTCGGAAGCACAAAGTGCTTTTATTGCAGATAGAGTTATAACTGATAATATCCTGATTGCCTTTGAGTCTTTGTGTCACATGAAAACACAATGTTTAGGCAAAACAGGTTTTATGGCCTTAAACTTGATATAAGTAAGGCTTAAGATAGAGTGGAATGGGATTTTTCCAAAAAAATCCTTTTGAAGATGGGCTTTAAAGATACTTGGGTGGCCATGATTATGCAATGTGTTACAATAGTTTCTTATTCGATCATGGTAAACGGTGAGCCAAAGGGTCTTATTTATCCTTCTAGGGGTTTGAGACAAGGAGATTCTTTGTCTTCTTTTCTCTTTTTATTCTGTGCGGAAGGTTTAAACGCACTTCTCACAAAAGCAGCTAGTGATGGGGACATTAGAGGTTATTCTATTTACAGGGTAGGGCCAAAAATAACTCACATTTTCTTTGCGGATGACTGCTTGTTATTTTGTAGAGCAAACTCGACAAAATGTGCAAAAATTCAAAACATTCTTGCTTGGTACGAAGTAGCTTGGGGTCAACAAGTCAATTCTGATAAGACCATGGCATTCTTTAGTAGAAACACTTCTGAGGAGGTTCATGAGGAATTAAAAGTAATGTTGGGGGTGCCGGCAATAAAAAATTATAAGAAGTCTTTAGGACTTCCTTCATTCATGGGGCCCTAGAAAAAAGCTTGTTTAAATCAAATCAAGGAGCGGATTTGGGCAAGGATGCAAGGGTGGAAGGAGAAATTACTTTCTCAGGTAAGCAAGGAGATTATGACTAAAGCAGTGGTTCAGTCCATCCTTACTTACTCCATGAGCGTCTTTCGTCTCCCCATCGGACTTCTCAACGATGTTGAAGCTATGATTAGGAAGTTTTTGTAGGGTTGTTCAGAAAATTCTAGGAAGATCCACTGGGTGAGGTGGGAGACATTATGCTCTTCTAAATCGGTTGGTGGAATGGGTTTTAGGGATTCACAGTTGTTTAATGATGCAATGTTGGGTAAGCAAGTCTGGCGACTATTTCATGAAAGGAATTCTCTAGTATTTAAGGTGTTTTGAGCTAAATATTTTCATACAGGTAATATTTTTGATGTTGAGGAGTCTCCTAGATGCTCCTTTGCTTGGCGAAGTATAATGCAAGCTAGAGCAGGGGTTTTGAGGTGAGCTAGGTGGAGGGTGAGTGATGGGAAAGATATTGATATTTGGAAGCATCGTTGGCTTCCTTCTGAAGGGGGTGGTGGTATTTTATCTCCTCAGCTGAATCATTCCTTGCAGGTAGTTAGTGATCTGTTTCAACCAGGTTCTAAAAGGTGGAATGAGGAGCTCATTAATTTGAATTTCTTTCCATGGGAAGCTGAAGCTATTAAAAGTATTCCTGTCAGTCAGGATGTGGACTCTGATGCTTTGATTTGGCCTCTTTCGTTTGATGGGGTGTATTCGATTCAAAGTACATATCGTTTATTGGTCGAGGTCCAAAGCTAGGATTAGCCTAGTTCTTCGAACGTGGAGGAGGGTAAGGTTCTGTGGAATGGTATTTGGAAACTTCGAGTTCCTCAAAAAGTTCGCCATTTCCTTTGGCGAGCTGTTAGAGAGTCGTTGCCTACTAAGCTCAATTTGCAGAAGCGGCAGGTGGTGGCAATGGCCTTTGTGAGCAATGTCGTGAAAGTAATGAGGATAGTGTTCATGCCTTGTGGTATTGTGAATCGGTGAAGCCTATTTAGATGTCTGACAACAGTTTTTCTTTTCTTCATGCATAGAATTTCTCCAAATTTGAAGATGTGTTTCAGTTTTTGCATGAGAAAGTTTCTCCTAAAATGGTTGCTCTTTATGCCATGGTTGCATGGAGTATTTAGGAGCTTAGGAACAAGGGGAGAGAGAGGCAGAAGACTTGGGGCATTGATGCAGTTTTTATTCGGGCTTCGGAGCTATTAAATGAGTTTTAGTAAATGCATAAGAAGGTTCCTTGGGTGGCTGCTCGTAGTGAGGATATTCGGTGGAGGCCACCCACTTATGGCCTTTATAAAATCAATTTTGATGGAGCATTGTTTGCAGATCAGGCTTGTGCAGGCTTAGGGGTGGTGATCAGGGACTCGGAAGGGCAGATTATAGGGGCTTTAAGTCAGAAAGTAAGACATCCAAGATCAATTGATATGGTGGAGGCTTTAGCTGCAAGTAGGGCCATCAGGTTTGCCAAGGAGCTCTGTATTCATCAAATGGTGGTTGAAGGGGATTTGTTGCTGGTTATTAAGGCCATTAACGATGCTAGGCCATCATGGACTATGTTTGGACATGTTATTGCAAAAGTTCAAATTTTATCTTCCACTGTTTGCTGTAATTTTAGTCATGTTAGGAGAGAGGGTAATAAACTAGCTCATGCCCTCACTCGTAGAGCAGTTTTATCTGCAAATTTTGATGTGTGGTTGGAAGATCTATCACGGGATTTGGATGACGTATTCCAGTTTGATTTTTAGTAATAAATTTTTTTACCTTTTTCTCAACCAAAAAAAAAATAAAATAAAAATCTTTTAGAAAGCATTTATAGTATTTAGTGTTTACTCACTTTTAAAATATTTTTTTCATACATCTTTGTTTTTTTTTTTTTTTTTTTGAGTTAGGGAATGGGTGATTTAAATCTTAGTAGATGCTTTTGTTGGAAATATCAAAAAGTATCAACCAAGCTATAAAGCTTTGAGCTATAAAGCTCTTATCAAACATATGTTTATCATTTTCGCAACAACAATTACTATAGTTTATGGGTCGTGTGGATCACCAAAGGACTTCTTTGAACCTCTCTTACATTATGGTTTTTTCTTCTATATATCTTATGGTATGTGATGGATGATTTTATTTTTTATTTTTTATTAATTGATTTGAATTACGAGTACAGTTTTTGTTATGCATATATTAAAATCTCTTTGGAGTGTGCAAAATTTTATTTTTGGTCCATAAATGGATTTAGGATATAGTAATAAAAGATTTATATTAATTTTGGTTGAGTAAATTAAAGCCAATATTATCATTTACCAAGTATAGAGTTATCGATTCTCCAAAAAAAAAAAGTATATATAGAGGTATCCAAAATTTATCTCATATATATATATATATATAGGAGAGAGAGAGAGAGAGTTGGGTTCAAGTTACACCAAGTGTAACATCAATCGTTAGATTACATTATCTTTGTATATTCTCTATGTTTGCAAAGTTTCAAAGTAATCAAAGATCAATGGACATGTCATCAATTAATTGTTTAAATTCAAATTTTTGTAGTTTACAATATTGCATAAAATATGATTTTATTAATCGAATAGTAAATAATATCTGATTGATATAAAAATTGGCATGCATATTAAAAATATATAGAATATGTAATCCAATAGTGAGATTTTCAAAATATGAATTCAATAACAAGTTATTGGATGGTGCACCATTACTTAGAGTTATACCAAGTGTAACTTGAACCCAACTCATATATATATGATAAATTTTGAGTTCAGCTAAACTCTACCTGTTGAGTTAAGTTGAATAGGAGGCCAATCCATGACTAACCTAAATAGGTTAGGTTCCACAAATATGGACCCATTGTCAATCGAAATTGAAAGGGTATCCAGCTGAGTTTCTCATTTGAGTTTGGTTAAAATAATATTTTAGTCCTTAAATTTTACCAAAAGTTTGTTTTTTATTTCTAAACTTAAAAAAAAAAAATTCTAAACTATTGAAAAGTTTGTAGTTTTTCTTTAAACTATTGAAAATGTTTCACTTTTCTGTCATTAAACTTAAAAAAAAAAAAAAACCCTAAACTATTTAAAAAAATAATTCTTTTTCTTTTTCTATTTCTATTTTTGTCTCTAAACTATTGAAAAAAACAATAATTTAGAAATGAAAAATGATTTTTTTAATGTTTAGGGATGGAAAACAAACGTTTAATAAAATTTAGAGACCAAAATAGTATTTTACCCAAAAACAAAATTAATTTTCTAACTAACAAACTCTAGTCTAAAATGATTATTTTTAGGATAAAGTTTAGTTACAAAACTGATTGTGGCCTAAGGTTATAACGTTACTCTTAAAATAAACATTACTACATAATTTGAAAATCTAACCGTTGAGTTGCATGATCTTTACACTCTTAATTCACATGCTAAATTTTTTGTCAATCGAATATTATTAACTATATGATTTATAAGTTTATATATTATACATAATTTTAAACTACAAAAACTTTCAATTTCAACAATTTATTGATAACATAACTATTGATCTTTAATTTTCTAGGAATTTTACAAGCACGAAGAATATAAGAAGAAGATGTAATCCATTAGTGAATTTGTCAAAATTGACTTCTAATAAAAAGATATTGAGTAAGTTTGTAGCCTATAGCTACAACCAATTTTGTAATTAAATTTTGTCCTTATTTTGAACAGTGACTCTCACTATCCTTGTTATTGAAGCAAAATCCACTTTCTACCTAACAATCTTGAGTCTAAACTATAAACTTACGCTTCCTAATTGTAAGAATAAGGTAAAAAGTTAGGTCGTTGAATCATGACCCATCATACTTGTGTAACTTAAAAATATAAATTCTTATTATCATATTTCCTCAAAAAAAAAAACAAAAAAAACTTTTATCATATACTTTTCATCCAAATAGAAATCCGGCCGAATCACTTTTAAAAATTAAAACATCCAATTAGCAATATCAAAACGATAACATTAGATACATTGAGCATCCCAAGGGTAACATAATATCCCATTATTATATATGCCTTTCATCCAAATAAAATCCCAATCATCTTTAAAAAAATAAAAGAACAAATTATCAAAACCATAACCATCTATTACGAAACCCAAGTGGTAACATAAATTACATATTCATGAGACCACGCCACATGATCGTATATTGTTAGTTCGAATCTCAAAGTCTCCATTCTCTCCAACAATTGTCTCATTTATAGATATATGATTATTCCCTGTTAATGCATTTAGATTCCACTGTATAAGAGAGCTAGGGAAGATGCATGTGGAACGCATTGGTGACCCGTCTTCTTCCGTGTTGTCCTGACTCCTGAGCCCGTAAGCAGGGGGCAGAACTGTGTGCAACCATCGCCGAGGCTTCATTCACATTTTTCCCCAACAGTTTTACACTGCTCAAGTCTCTCATTAGAACTGGTGCTCTCACATTTACTTTTAAGTTTAACCCTTTGATCTATCTTTGGTTTAAAGTACCCTCTAATGATGGCAATCTATAATTCACTTTGTTTAGCAAATGCTCTCACATTATCTTTGTTTAGCAATAAGAAGACTCTATATAATAATGGACCATATATATAGTGTGTTCTATCTTCCTTAACAAAGAATTTTCTTATTTGAATCTAAAGTGAAAATGACTTTAAAATCTTGACAGGTTCAAAATTCTTCTTTTTAGTTTTTCATTTCTATTTATTCACATTATGCTTTATGTTTTTTTCCTCTTTAATTTATTTAACCAATTGATAAGCTTTATTCACTATTTTATCTAGAATTACACATTGGCTTCTACTTAAATTTAACTTTGCATTTGACATTTGAAGAATCTAAATTGATGGATGATATTGGTTGTTTAACTTGATTAATTTTTAAAAAAAAAAATACTAAGTATTTTAACATATACACGGATACAGGAAGAGGGGAGAAGGTCTTAAAAGAAGTTGGTTAGTTTTTGAGTGTTGCTTTAATGGAAGTTGCTAAGTTATTTTTTATTTCTTTTTCAAATATTTTTTATATGATACTTTTGCAAAAGGGTAACTTTTTTTTCTCCCAAAAAAAAAAAAAAAGAAGAGCAAAAGGGTAACTTTTTTGTGTGTATATATAGCATCTCTCCCCCCCCCCCCCCCCCCAATAATTCCTGGTTCTGCCCCTGTCGTAAGGTTGCTACTCTCTTGGGCATCCTCTCCTAATTATTTTTAGGAAAAAAAAAATGCATGTGGATCCAAAATCTTAATAATAACTAGCTCCATCACACACGTTCTGCACCTGCGTTGAGGCTCTTTTTTATTTTGAGTTTAATGTAATTTTTCAATTTGAATTTATCTATTGTTAGCGAGGTTACATTGGAAGGGATTTTAAAAACAACTAAAATTTAGGATTTGAAATAGAATTAATTGTTGGATTTACTGTGTGGTAGTTTTTAGGAAAAAATGTATTAAATATGTGTGAGATATATTTAAATAGAGAGTGTGTTCCTATAAAAAAAAAAATAGAGAGTGTGCTAATTTTTAGGATAAAAGTTTCTCAGATAGTTTTTTTTTTTTTTTTTTTTTTTTTTTTTTAATTTTGTTGAATTACAATTTTAACCCTTTTTTTTTAAACACCTTATTTTTTTATTTTTTAAGAATAAGGATTATCTAATTCGCTTAGGTGTATTTTTGACATTTTATGAAGGTATAACTAATTTTCTAAATCCTCTTAATAATAACTAGCATCTGAGCACGCGATCACGCGCGTGCTCAAGGGCTCTTCTATTTTTTAAGTAAAAATTAATAATTTGCATAAATTATAATTTGGGATTAATATATTTTTCAATCACAAAAAAAAAAAAAAAAAAATTAGGGATGTGATGAATGTTTAAGCATTTGTGGTGAAATAATTTTATGTCACGTGAGTAGTTGTAAGTATTTTTTTTTAATTTTTTATGGAAGTTTTTTTTTTTATTGGAACCGTTGGTAGCTCTTTTTTTTTTTTTTTTTTTTTCTTTTTTTATAGGAGCCATGGCCTGTGGGTGAGTAGCCTTTCTTACTTACTTTTGGTTAGAAACGTGGGGTAGTGGGGCTGGGAAGTGGGAAGTGTGAGGGTAGTAGGAAAATTTTTGTTGATTTACCGTCTTAACCTTATTTCTCTTTTTAAGAAATAAGAATAGGTTAATTAAATTAGGAGTATTTTTTACAGTAAAAAAAACAATAACTAACTTTCTGAATTTTCTTAATATATACAAATAATAATAATAATAATAATAGTCTCATCACACGTGCTTTGTATGTGTAATGAAGCTCTTTTTTTAGATAGATTTATTTTTTTTATAGGAACTTGGGGTATTTTTTTATTTTATAAGAACATGAGGTAGTTTTGGTTATGTAGATGGGGTAGTAGGAACTTTTATAGAACATGGTTTAGTTTTATGTTAGGTTTTTTGTTTTTAAATTTTGTCAATTTACAATTTTATCTTCATTTTTATGTTTTAGGAACAATAATAAATTAATTAAATTAAAAATATTTTTTAAAATAAAAATAATACTACGTAATAACTAACTTTTTGAAATCCCCTAATACATAAAGATATTTTGAGGTAAAACCTTCAAAAATTTTAGGAAATCTTTGACCAGTGGTATAATAATAACCCATAATAATATTCACGACATAATTAACCATAATAAATAGCATTAGGCGTGAACTGCGCGGTATTAATAAGAGGAAACTCAGGAAAGACACAAAAGGTAACAAAGCTGATCTTCAAAGTTCAAACTTCAAAGAGAGAGAGAGAGAGAGATGGAGGAAGGGAAGGGAGTGGTGAAGCACATACTGCTGGCCAAGTTCAAAGATGGAATCTCAGAGAACCAGATAGAGGAACACATCAAGGGCTATGCCAACCTCGTCAACATCATTGAACCCATGAAGTCTCTCCACTGGTAAAATAAAAATAAAAAACCATAAACTCTCATCAATTTCCTTTTTGATTTTGGTTTCAACTCTTTTAACGTTGACCGATCTCCATTTCTGCTTTTGCTGTCTTTGAATTTTCATTTTTTGTATAAATTAACGTTTGTATATGATATGACATTTGATTTTGATGAATTGGCAATTGGGTCTGTAAGATTATGGGAGCTAGAATTAATATGTGTGTTATATAATTATATTCCAATAAAGAGCTATCATCATCAGACGCAAACTCTCTATAAAAAAATCCAATAAAGATGATTTTTTTTTTTTTGAAAAAAAAAATTGATTTTAGTGAAATGTGGCCGACTTTGTTGGGGATCTGACTCCAAAATTTTGGGACTGCTTAGTTGTTATTGTTGTTGACTTTTGTGAAATCCTATAAAATTCAACTCAGATGTATATTACAAAGATCTTCCAAATCCTAAATTCCATTTTGGGTGATGAGATGGTGGCTAAGGTGTCTTCTTAACGGTCATCAACTTGGTTCATGGAACCTGATGCTGCAAGATTCACCTAATGTGTGAACTAGAGTTTCGAGTTTTGTTGGGTTTCATGAGGCCTCTAATGGCATCATCATAATTTATCAAGTAACAATCTAAATCATTTTTTTAGTTGAGACTTGAGGGCCAGTTGTTTGTTAATAAGAAAGCGGATTAGGTTTGGAGTGTTTGTAGCATTGTCACGTACTAAAAGTTGATAGAAAATTGGGTAGGAGCCTAGAAGATCTTTAATGGCTTATGGAGTTTGGATTTCAGAATTCCCAAGAAGGAAGACAGATTTTGTGTCTTACGACAAATTTCGTTAAGAAAATAATCTGTTACCTTCACACTTGTTAGTTGTTACATTAGGTCTGACTGTTTATTTCCCACCTTGAAATTCTTAGGTTGCATTGCATGCTAGGAGTAGCATATTTAGCTGAGAAAGGGGAAGTACAGACTGTTTTATAAAGCAAAACATTGAATGTGACACATTACATATTGTTTACTTAGGCAAGATATTGAATTTTATTTTTACTTCTGTAATTTGTTTAGTAATGATTGGAAGGGTTTCAACTCCAAAGCATTTGAGAAAATATCTACATTGATCACCCTACAATACTTATTAAAACCACTTTAGTTATCAATTGCCATGATATCAAGCTCTTACACACTCGTGCTGCCTGCTCATCAGTTCTAACATCTTGATTGAAGGAATGAGAGACTTGTGTTGACGGTTATGAATGCTAGGGGCAACCACTAGGCCTTAAATTGTTTGATAGATGAATACATTGATTAGACAAAATAGCCAATAGCCTTGTTACTTAGGCCCTTAGGGCATTGTTTGGTCTGCTTTATAAGAAGAACTAGGGTTTGAATCCCACCTGACCCACCTGTTCTAACAATTGAATAATCAAAACATTGATTAGACAAAATTCCTAATACAGAATTTAAATTTTTATGCTGGTCGTCAATCTACCGCAACCCTTCTCTTTTTCCTGGGCTTAGGACTGGCTATGAACAAAATATATGACACTAAGCACAAATGTAAGCAAAGTTTGATTAGAAAAATAATGATTGGAATATTGCAATCCGTGGTGAAGTGGAATGCTACTGGTTTTTGAGATTATTGGCTGTCTCTTGAATCTGGGATGATCCCAACTATTGTACGTAGTCAAGCACACATTGTGAAATATGAATATCAGATAGCCGGATATCAACTGAAAATATACGTATATACAAACCTATGTAGGTTTTTTTAGCTTGTAAAAATTTAGACGAGTTGTTTATGTCCATTGAATTTGTTTTGAAAAATCTGCCCCTGCGCTCATAGCTATTAAATCAGTAATCTTCTCTTACCAAGTCTTCACTGGATATATAAAATCTATAGTGAATTTTGGTTAACTGAAAGACTGTTTTAAGTTGCCTTCCTAACTTCATAGATCTTAACTTTGTTTGTCACTTATTGTATATTAATATTACAAATTTACTACTACTTTAACAGGGGCAAGGATGTCAGCATTGAAAACCTGCATCATGGTTTCACTCATGTCTTTGAATCTACATTTGAGACTAAAGAGGGTCTTGCAGAGTATATAGCTCATCCTGTTCATGTTGAATTTGCAAACGGGTTCCTTTCCAACTTGGATAAAGTCCTTGTGGTTGACTTCAAACCTACTACCGTTGATATCTGAATCAAAAGAGCAGTGACAGTCATCTTAGATCCATCTATGCTGCCTCTTATTGGAACTTTGCTATACATAAGGTTTAAAAATCAGGTCTTATCTCATTGAATGTGGTGAAGTGTCTTTCTTTTTGTTTTATCTTTGTTATGTCAAGTTAGATTAGAGATTGTTCCCAAAAATTAATAAATTTATGGAAACCTATGCATATTTCTCAATTATTCCAAAAAGCTGCTAATTTAAGCTCTACTTTATTTCTCTTCTCTGGCACAAAAAAGGAACTCAAAGTCTATCATTTCCATCTTCTATGTTTTGATATTGGAGAGTATGGTTAAATCTTCACTCAAGTTTTTTACTACTAAATATATTGTCCAGATCTGTTGAGTTAATCACAGTGGAAGTCTTATCCATAAATAGTTAAAAGCATCTTAATATTGCTCATTGACAGGTGATAGGCTTAATTATTGGGCCTAAGAAATGAAGTGGTATCTCGGTTTAGGGTATGTTTGGCAACTGCTTTTTTTTCCCAATTTTCTATTTTCTAGACCAAAAAATTTGTTTGGTAACTCAAAATAGACCAGAAACAAAAATAGTTTCCAAATCTCAATTTCCAAAGGAAACTGAGAATAGCTAATAACCTGTTTTCAGTTATGAAAACACAGAGAAACTAAATGAACTTAATGAAGTGTAGGCTTTGAGTCCTAGCTGAAACAAAAAGGCAAAACCAAATGCACAATAACAAAGTCCAAATTAAACTTGCAGCCAAACCAAAACCCACTTTCCTCTCGTCATCCATGAAATCCTCTTTAGTTCACAGCCTGACTCGCGGAATTACCAAACATGACAAACTCGAGCATCGATTACCAATGATAATGAAGAAACGACCCAAGCCTAGAGTTAAATGAGACTTCATGTTCAAGTTTCGGTCTTATGTTTTGAAAGATACAAACAAAGCCAGTGTGTTCAGACTTTAGTGAGCTTGTTTTAGTCTGGGAACAAATGCATGTACCCGCAATGCTGGCATGTGATTGTTTAGACACATCTTTTTTTTTTCTTTTCTTTTTTTTTAATTAATAAAAAATTCATAAATTAACCTAAGAAACAATATATAATATATTGGTTCATTGTATGGTTAATAGTCAAACTAACCAAACGTTTTTTTTTTTTGTTGCAATTAGCTTAATTGGTAAAGTCTCTTATGGTTGAATAAGAGATCTGAGATTCAATTCTCACCTATACCAAAAATCAATTGCTGTTTTTTTTTTCTTTTTTTTTTTTGAGAAAGAAATCAATTGTTGTTTTATTCTGATGATAAAAAGCTATAATTAGGAGCGAACATCATATGTTAAAACTCTAAAAAAAACCAAACGTGTTTTTAATTTTGGAAACACAATAAAATTATTTTTTTATTTTTATTCTCCAAAACAAATTTTTGGAAACTAAAAGAAATAAGGCAATGGGTAGGATTGGAGTATAATTGATTAGTAAATTTCCCAATCTGATTCAAACACATGAAGGGTCCGGTTAACGGGGTGACCTTAGAGAAATAATTAATAAACTATTTTAGGAAAGTATTGACACCACATTTATGAGAAATATAAAAAATCGTTAAAAAAATTAATTTTTTTTCTTTTTTCATAAAAAGTTTTTAAAAATATTTCTTAAATCAATACTCTTAAAGCATCCGTTAACTTTTTCCTATAATTAATTGACTTTGGAAAGGAAAATATTGTTTGTGTTTCATTAATTAATGCAATAAATTGTTTGAATTTAATTGGAGAACCAAAAAGCCTACGTCTAAGGAGCTAAATTTAAGTTTTCACCAATGCTATAACTTGACGGTAACAATGGACCTCATATAATAGTACCACTCCTCAAAAGCCAACACTTAATTAGCTAGGCTTAAAACATTATTAAATAAATAACTAATCCAAATCCAATTAGCTCAACTCACTCCTCAAAAAATTATATAAATAAAAAAAGGAAGTATTTTGGCTTGATGATAAAAGACAAATCATTAGTGCAAATGTCATAAATTTCAAATCCTATCGTATCTATCGATCAATAAATAAAATCATATTTACAAGAAAACATGTAAGATTATTTTATAGATCATATTGACGTTACAACTTGATCATCCAGCCAAATACACGTATATAAAGACAATGCTTGATCAAGGCAGAAATTTGGTCATAACCAGAATGATACTACAAAAATCTAACAAATTCTTGTTGCTTTTTTGTAGTGTAGATGGATCAGCTGGTGGTTGCCTAAAGTTTTCTCCACAAGCATTAAACTCTCCCATAGCAGTAGCCGCTGCATCCTTTAGACCATTCTTGTTACCTTCTATCAATCTCTTTTTGGCTTGCTTAAAGTCACCAATAGCATTATCATAGTTTTTGGAACAAGAAGTGTACCTTTCCTTTAGTTGAGGATTATCAGTGTGTTGTATTAGGGAGTGGATTTCGTCACTTGTGGTTGTAGCATTGGATTTTGCTAAGTAAATGGTTGTTCGAGCAAGGCCTGTAATATCTCTTTTGTGGGGATGATCAGCATATGGTTTTAGAATCCCCAAACAGAAAGAGGGGTTTAGGGTCTTAGTGCAAATAGCATTAATCGTAGACTCGCTCACTTTCAAAACTAGATTTGCTGATGAGGGAGTACTTATGAATAGGATCATTAGCAAAAGAGAGAATATAGAGGATGAGCTAGGTAATGGAATAGCCATTTGTATCTCTTTTTTGATAGCTTCCACTCTATTCTGAAGTTGTAGAATTGTTTTATTTGATTGCAAGAAGAACATTATATAGTCAGTGAAGTGGAAGTTTAAGCGTGTGAACTGCGAAGCATTTAAGATTTACTAATTATTGTCATGCATGCATTTGAAGTTTCCTTTTTATTTATGGTAGTTTCGGATACTCCATTATTTATGGCCTTTCTAATTGCCTTCGTTGGCAAGAAATCTAGTAACCTTTCATCATCTTCCTCTTGGGAGAATCAAACGATTCAGTTGTAAAAACCTTAGGACATGACTTATACGTATGGAATTTTGTAGTTCTAGTTTGCAAGAGGTTTAAAGGACACCATTTTTTTTCCAAGATAAGCATGGTGATTTATTTATTTCCTAAAGAAGCATAGGGCATTAAAAGTGCAGAATTTTGGATTCTTAAAATAAAATAATTAAATAAGTATAGGCAAGAGAACCGGTCCTAAAACAATTTTTTTTTTTTTTTTAAGATAGTTTTAACATATGGCACCTGTTCTTAATAATTGCTTTTTATCATCATACTAAGACACTAATTGGTTTTTGGTGTAGGCAGGGATTAAATCACAAATCTCTTATTCGACGCCAAGAGATTTTACCAGTTGAGTTAACTATAGCCCACTAAAACAATGTAATCTAGTGACATCAATCGGTGAAAATTAACAAACCATGCACAAGTAAACCTTTGTTACCAGACCATCCACCTTGTTGTACCACACAAGTGTACACTCTCATTCATATCATAAGGGTGTTAAAAAATTAAAAATGATGTATATAATTTATAAAAAAAAAAATTAGAATTAATATTGTTAGAAAAATATACTTTATCAACTGTCTAAATTAAATAGATCTTATTCATCTCGATAAAGGGTGAGCATAGCCATTAACCATTTTGGCCTCAATGCATTCAAATGAAGCAAAGTTCATTGGGACATAATATTAGAAATGACTAGGATGATAGAACAAATATTTTCTAAATCTTTATTTCTCTTTGGAAGTCTTGAAGGATCAGCTGGTGCCCCTTTGAACCTTTCCTCGCAATCACGAATTTCATTCAAGACACCAGTCGTTTCAACGTTTACACCACCATAGCCCCTAGAGCTCAAGTCTGTTTTGGCTCGGTCAAGGTCACCAATGGCTATATCATAATTTTGGGAACATGATGTGTAACACTGTTTTAATTGAGGGTTCTTTGTCTGCTTGATAAGTGATTGGATTAGCTTGATAGTTTCCGTAGCATTTGTTTGTGCCAAGTCGATGGTGAATTGGGCAAGGTCTAGAAGAGATTCGGGCACACGAAGATCAGATTCTAAAACACCCAAACAGAAAGAAGAATTTGGGGTTCTTTAGCAAATTTTTTTTCCCATATCATCAGTTACCTTTGTACTTGGCATTATTCCATTCCCATATGAAAAAGTAACTAAGGAAAGTATTAGTAGAAGTGAAGCCAGAAACGAGTTACCAACAGTAAAAGCCATTATTCTCTGAATACTTTGAGCCCCCTTTTTTTATTTTGTGATATTGCACAGAAGGAGATCATTATATAGTCACTAATTACTATAGCAAAGTGTATGGTTTGTTTTCAGAAAGTGCACTTGGGACTCATTTATTGATGAATACTTTTTTGACTCAAAAATAAAATTATTGATTTTTTTTTTTGAGAAACAAAAAATATATAAAAAAATTATTGATGAATACTAATAAATTTGAAAACTTTGGAGATTGTCTATTTATTTGCTATTATTGCAAGAAATTCAAGTTTTCTATATTTAACTAGTATTTCAGATTCCACAAATTTCCAAGTATAACTTCGTAAATAAACACAATTATAATAAATACCTATTTATAAGTATCTTAAATCTTAATTATCAACCATTATATTTAGGGGAAAAAAAAATCATAGAGAATGTTATGTGTTCGTTTGGGAACAACTTATCTAACTTTTTACTGAAAGTGTACTGAAGTATACTTGTACCTTGAGAAATTTTGAAAAAAATAAGGTTTTAAAAAACTGTACATAAATTTTTTTTTTTTTTTTGTTATAAAAGGATTTCATTCCACAAACTAACCCGGGACAACAGAAACAAAACAAACCCTGTTCACATACAAACCAATAGCATCCTCATCCAGGATACTTCTAATGTCCACAGGCGGACCATTAAAGGAAATAAAAACATCTTGCTCAATATCTTGCCTCCAAACATGTTTAGAGTATTGGGCTTGATTGGATTAAGTGAGTCATGTTTATTGCATATGATGAGTACTAATGTCATCTTCTTGTTGGTAGATGACGTGTTTCGTCGTGTGCAATACATATAACTCTCTTAGTTGATTGGGTTAAGTGAGTTATCTTTCTATTAGTAGTTGGAGCCTAAGACTCAAAATATGTTTGGAGTCAAACTTTGGCCATATTATATTTTTGTTGATCTAGTATATTGCATGAATTACTAATTAGATAACAATAATGTTACTACCTAACCCAACATTCAAAACCATATAAGAATGTTGTTGGCGCCACTCCATGATGATTTTTCTTATTATCAACACTCAGGTTAAAACACCAATTGGTTTTTTTTTTTTTTTTTTTTAGAAACAACACCAATTGGTTTTGGGTGTAAATAAGAGACTTGACCAATTGAACTAACACCAAGTTTCAAGTTTTAAGTAAAAGATTGATATGGTGTAATTATATGTGGCAGGATTTTTTTTTTTTTTTGGGAGAACAAGGATATTTTTAGTTTTAAGTAAATGATTGATGTGGAAATCTATTATTGAATGTTATAAAACTTTAGTTTTATACCATATCCTTATCAAATTTAGATTCATACAGGAAAGTTAAACAAAAATATCCTCTATGTTTTTTTTTCCCCTATAAAAATTGACAATTATGATTCTCAAAAATAGATATTTATTATGATTGGGATTATTTATAAAGTCATTTATTGTAGCATTTAAAGAAAATACAATGTGACCATATTCTAATGAAGGGTATAAATACAAGAAGTTTTATAAAATCCTTATAGTTTTTAAACATATTAAAAATAGGGTAAACTACACTTTCTCCCATTTAATTATTGGGTCATTTGCACCTTTTCCTTCATAACTATTTGATCATTTGCAATTCCTCTCTCAAGGTATTTTATAAATTTGTGTAAATTTTATATGAATACTTCATTATGTGTTAACAGTTAAACTAATGGTATTGATAAAGGGTATCTGCTCATTTTCAACAATTAAGAGAGAACGTTTTTAGTTTCCCAAAAAAAAAAAAGAGAGAGAGAGAGAGAGAGAGAGAGAGAGAGAACGTTCTTACAGTTTAGGTGAAAAGGTGGGAGGAAAATTATGAGGATTTGGATCCGGTGCAATACCTAGGGCATTGCACCAGGTGCAATTACTATCAATGGTTGAGATTGATAGTTGCAAAAAATAACTTTCAATCTCAACTATTGATTAAAAAATGTTAAGAAAAAAGTTAATAAAAGTAAAAAGTAAAAGTTTAAAAAGTAAAATGTAAAAAAAATTTGTGAGAGAGAAGAAGGTGAATTGCACCTGGTGCAATACCCTAGATATTGCACTGGATCCTAATCCAAATTGTGAACTACCTTGTACACAAAAGGGATAGCAACCCATTATGCCTTTTTAAGCCCATTTTATTTCGTCAAACTGCTAGAACTTAACTAAGATTTGAACAAAATTTTCCTTTAAATTAATTTGAAATAATTTATTATTGATGATTCAAACGGGACCATTCATTATTGGTGATTCATACAGGCATACTTTACCTGCACGACCTAGTAAATATGCCAGTGGCCCAGGGGATTAAAAATACATGTAAAATGTTATTTAAATTATCAGGCAATCAATTTTTAAATTTTTTTTAAAAAAAATCCACTATATCATTTTGACGCAAAACTGGAACCGAACACATGCTAGACAAAAGTCATTGTCTATCCTATTCCTACCTCTATAGAGTTTTTTTTTTTTTTTTTTTTTGGGAGAAACAATCCTAACTCTATAGAGTAATGTTACATTATACATACAATACAATCGTTTCCATAACTATTTGAGTTCATATATTTTTATTGTTTTTCTTATGAACTCATATTACTCATTACTAACGTTACTTTTTTATTTATCAATAATAATTTGTCACTTTTTTTTTTATCTTATTTATTAATATTAGGGTAAAATATGTATTTAGTCTCTATCATTTATACAATATTTCAATTTGATCCCTAACCTTTCAATTATGTCAATTTAGTCTCTAATCTTTCAGTATCGTGTCAATTTAGTCTCTATCATTATCTATTGGATCGAAATTGTTAAAGTGGTAAACAGCCAAAATAAAAAATTAGTTTCCATTAATGTGGTAATAAACTAATTTTTTATTTCTAAAATTTTCATCTAAGAGATAACCGCAGGGATTAAATTTTCGCGACATTAAAATGTTAAGGATCAAATTGACACAATTGAAATGTTATGCATTAAATTGAAATATGGTATAAAAAATATGGACTAAAAATGTTGTGAACACATCATTTTTCCTAAATATATAGTTTATATCATATAATAACTCTCTCTCTCTCTCTCTCTCACATCAGGTATCTTTCTTGGGTCATCTTCGGGCTCGTAGCCAAACCCGTGAGGCCCATCATAGACTTACGATCCAACCCAGAAAGCGACCTAACCGACGTTGAGTACGGAAAGTCGAAAAGTCTCTTAAAAAAAACAAAAACAAAAAACAAAACAAATAAACGAGGTATCTAAATTCTTAACAACTTCGAGCCCCGCGAACCCAAAACACAACAACAACCTCTTCAATGGCTACAACCAACGGTCCCGACTCCTCAGGTACCCTTTTAATTTCTCTCTCTCTTTTCTAGGATTTAAGGTTTCTTTGATTTTACTTTAGGATCTGTTTGTTTCCCTGGAAATTGTTTGGAATTTCTTTTGTTCTTTCTGTTTTGCAGAGGAAAAAAGAACTGAAGCTTTTTTTTTTTTTTTTAAAGTAATTATATTAGTGGGTTCTTAAAGATTAAGGTAAAGAGTTAATCTTTTCAGTGACTTGGCGCTCTCTTTGACTTGGCAATTTTAAAGGGTGTAGCTGGTTTTGCTTAACTCTGTTTGGCTAGGCATAAATTTTGTGCCTTTTGATCCTCTATCTATGTGTTTGCTGCTTATTGTGGGTTTAAGCACATTGTTTTGGTCTTGGGCTTTTTGTTTTTTTGGGGGTGTGAGGTACTGTGGTTATTGGGACTTGTTTAGTTGTTGGCATTTGTTGCTCAGTGCTGTAACATCTATCTTCACATTGTTTGTGATATTATTGGGTTTTTCTGTAGCTTATTTATATAGTTGCTATAATTGAATCTGAAACATTTCGAGAGAATTAATTATAATGGACTGGGAGTTGGGAATTCCTCTTTTCAGATATCCAATAAAACTGGAATGTTAAAGTGTAGAAAGATTTTTTTTTTTTTTTTTTTTAAATTTTTTAGCTAAAGAGGTCCATTTTACATTGCATCAGTAAATTGGAGGATTTCATTTGCCAACAGAGACTTCCAGTGTTCAAATCCTCACCTCCTCGGCTCCCAGACTTTAAATGTTTTTTTTTTTTTTATATATATAACTTGGAGGATTTTACTTTGTGAGAAGATTCATGTTTTACAACATCTTGTGAGTCCTTGATGCTGGTTATATGCTCTCGAGTCTGCAGCTTATTATATGTTGGTTATTTTTCATGTTTTCATGGGATTGTGAAAGATGATTTGATTTCTCTTAAGAGCTGATCTGAAAATTAGTCGAGGGTGTTTTGAGAGAGAAACAAATCTTAATTGTTTTGCAATTAGTGTAGGCACATCCTAGACTGATCAGTTCACCTTTTCGTAGGTTCTGATCAGGTAACACTAGTTGGGTCACAAAGTATTCGGTGACACATTAATTGGAACTTGGAACATCTGTAATTGTCTGGAGACACAGCTAATTGAACTATCCAGCCTTTGTTTTACACCCCTCCAAACAAGGATAATCCTGCACCCACAATGCGATTAACCCTACACCTCCTCCTTTGTGTAGATCAAGAATGGATGTATGATCCAATTATCTAAATCAATTTTTGGTAATAATCACTAATGAGGTTAATGTCCTTGCTAGACTTCCCATTATCTTTGTTGATGTTCATAAAGAAATGGATTCTCATCCAAACTCTTCCTTGCAAAGACTTTTATGATCAGAATATTTAATTGAGTCTTCCAATCATTCGCATTAGGGGTGCATTTTTTGTTTTCCTATGTCTGTAACTAGTTGTACGTAGATGTTCAGTTACTTTTTTTTTTTTTATAAGCACTTTATTGTTCAGGTATTTTAAACGAAAAGGATGGAATATCAAATGAGCCTAAAAATGAAACTGCTCCAATTCCAAACTCTGAGGCAAAACATGAAGAAACTGGTGAGGGTTTAGGATTCTTTATTTTTGAAAGTTGCTTCTCGTTTCTATTCTTGTTTTGTTGTGATGACTATACTTATATTGGGCTTTTGTTTGAAACAAAGTGGCTAATGTGTTCTTTCATCCTGCTAGAAATTAAAGCCCGGGTAGATGCTATGTGGGAGCAAATGAATAAAGGCACACCTAATAAGACGCCTAATTTTTTTTTAAACAAGCCTCGCTCAACTGTGAATAAAAAATCAAAAAATTCATCCACGGTGAGGAAATTATTATCCATTCTGTTTCTAATGGAACTATTATACAATAGTTTGCTAGAATTATACATTTATTTTTTCTTGATTTTATTTCATAGAATTATATGGCGTATCTGGGTCTCGCACCAAAAAAGACAGGATCCTTTGAATTAGATTCACTGCAGAAGGAACCTAGTGTTATGCAGGACAGCACAAGTGAGGAGGCCAAGAGGCTTGCTGCTGCTGCTGCTCTTTCAGCAGTCAAGGATGCTGCAGCTGCTGCAGCTGGCAGGGGGAAAGTTGAAGTAAGCACTTCTTTTAGTAATACCCTTCTTATTGACCTCCTTTGTGGTTCATGTAATGGTGCCTTTTATGGGCTTGGTAGTCATGAAATTAGTCTGGTGAAAAAAGTCAATGGTTTATATTGATAATATGAAAGTGGACTTTGCTAATTAGCTGGCAAACTTTAACAGGTTACCTAGCAGGTTACTCTTGCTAATTAGCTGGAATCCCTGAAAGTTATTTCATACAAGCATTGACATCAATTTTTATCCGTGTATATTGCTGCATACTAAATCTGATGTTCTTTCAAATGCTGTGGTAGATGGCTAGATGGCAAACCTCAGTTCGTTTATGAATAACTTGATAACAGTACACATTTCTTTCCTTCTACAGATTACTGAAGTTCGGGACTTTGCTGGTCAAGAAATTGAAGTTAAGAAGCTTGTTGATGCTGATTCAAAGGAGGCTTCTGAAAAAGCCAAAGGTGCTGCACCCTCTGCTGTTGATGCTGTCCTTGAACAAATAAAGAAGAAACAAAAGCTCAGTGTGCTAGACAAGTCGAAGAAGGATTGGGGGGAATTCAAGGAAGAAAAGGGGTTGGAAGAGGAGTTGGATGCTTACAAGAAGAGCTCAAACCAGTATTTGGAAAAGGTTTCCTTCTTGCAACGGACAGATTACCGTGAGTTTGAGCGGGAGAGAGATGCACGGCTTGCTCAGCAGGCCAAGAGGAGGACAGATATGCGAGAGGAACCATGATTGCATCATGCTGCCAAGTTTCAGTATGGCCTTGTAAGCAATTGCAAATAGACAGATGATGGGAAGTTGCTCAAAATTTTTATGGTCTCTGATTCCGACGAAAAGAAACCTTCAATATCGCTGATGGGGATATAATGCTTTTGCATGAGGTGTTTAGGTTTTAGATTTCCCCTAAGTTATGGGGATTTCATGTAATAGGAAATTTCTGAGGACAGAATTTATTGCAAACCGATTATTTGTCCTCTTATTCAATTTTTATTTGGTGGGATTGTAGGCCTCTTGATTTTTAGAGCCTGGAGCATGCAGTGCCACTCGAGGAAACAGAACCAATGAATTATCATATCTCGCTCTTTTAGCTTTTTCCCATAAAATACTAATGATCTAGCTATGACTTTACCAATTTCCTTTTCTGTTTCTTTTCCTTTGATTTTTCTTAAAACTTACTGATCTGGTCTCTGAGGCTCATTTTGCATCATAAATATGGACAATTGCGAAGGGAGCCAACAATCAGGTTACTCACTTACCTGTCAATTTCGTTTAGTAACAAATAGATTGGGAAGGCACGTTGGTTTTCAATTAGCACAACACCTTCCAGAGGTAAATAAACTACTTCGAGCATTATAGGAGCATTAAAGAATCCAAGCATGAAGAAACACTCTGTAGTCGTACCCAATACACAACTCTCAGCATCAACTTTTGTGGGTTTAGGAGAGGAGATGATTGGTAGGTAGTCTTATACCCCTTCACATTTTTTTCCCCCAAGTAAGAGTGATCCTAGACTCAAGCCTATGACCTATCGTTTTTAGTGAAATGCACTTGCCAACGCTCTTAGACCCAACCTCATACACCAGGAAAATACACACCCACGCCCAAACCCCAAACAAGACCTCATTTTGTGGTGTCTTTCATAATACAAGGTGTCTTACATCTCAAATAAAACAAACCAAGCAAGTAGAAAACCAATTTGCAACAAAATGAATGACACTCTTGACATGACAAATTCTTTTATATATTCACAACTCTTTAAAATTGGAACATCATTATTTTATATGGGTCAACCACTGATATCACATCTTAACGCTAATCACAAGATGTCAACTCAGCAATTATGAAAAAAAAATAATGAAAGTTCTTGTCCCAAGACTTAACTGAAGTAATAATGTATTGTAATGAAAACCCAAGCCATTGTATTAACAAAGATGCAGACGACTTGAGTGCAAATGCCCTGGTTCCACAACCAAGTCTAAAAAGACTCGAACAAAAAGGCAAATGAAGGTGAACAACACTCTATATTTTAATATTTGCCTGATTAATGGAAGAGAATGAGTAAGAAAAGAGGAATGCCTACGCAAGTGAAGCCTGCGTGGATGGGTGTTACATAAGGAGAAAAACGTGGATGATAGACTGAAATGTTGATAAATGTATTTATATAGTTATGAATGCATGTTAAACAGTTACAGCCAACAGGCCTGCAGAAAACAAATCATAGACTGTAATTTCCCATTGGCTCCACATTCCCCCTCTTATGTTGTTATTAAAGCACAAATGAGGAAAACATTATTTTTGTCATTGTAAACAAAGGGATACTATAACAGCACATTTCTATTCAGAAACTTCATCTGCTCCCTTGGGTGGATGAATAAGAAAAAGGAAAGTCTTCACAAGTCATTCCAAAACTCTTAGAAGCAAAAAATAAAATGAAAACAAGGATTACAAAATAATAACCAGCTTTCTAGATGTGAATGGGCTTGTCATAAGTGGCCATGGCAGCTTCCTTCACAGCCTCACTCATTGTTGGATGCGCATGGCAAACACGTGCTATATCCTCACTCGCTGCATCGTACTGTAAGGCTATCGCTGCCTCGTGAATGAGCTCTCCAGCATTGGGTGCCATAATGTGGACTCCCAATATCTTGTCTGTCTCCTTCTCAGCAAGTATCTTGACCAATCCTTCTGCATTATCAATCGCCTTGGCCCTGCTGTTTGCCATGAAAGGGAACTTTCCAACACGATACTCAACACCAAGTGCCTTTACCTGCTCCTCAGTCTTGCCAACAGAGGCAACCTCAGGGTGTGTGTAGACAACCCCAGGGACCTTGTCATAGTCCACATGGCCTGTCTTACCAGCTATAAACTCTACACAAGCAACCCCATCTTCTTCTGCCTTGTGGGCTAACATAGGACCCGGTATTACATCCCCAATTGCATAAACACCTGGCACATTTGTAGAAAACCTTTCATTGACTAAAATCCGTCCAATCTTGTCAGTCTCCACTCCTATTTTGTCCAGCCCAAGTCCACCTGTGTATGGAGATCTACCAGCAGAAACAAGAACAACATCAGCTTCAAGTATGGTCTGGTCACCACCAGCTGCTGGTTCAAGGGTCAGCTTAACACCATCTGCAGAAGAATCAACTCCTACCACCTTAGTCTTGAGCATGAATTTCATCCCTTGCTTCTCAAGAGAACGCTGAAATTGCTTACGGATTTCCCCATCCATGGTTGGGACAATATCTGCGGCAAACTCAACCACAGTTATCTCAGAGCCAAGTCGGCCCCAGACTGAGCCCATCTCTAGGCCAATGTAGCCTGCTCCAATGACCACAAGTTTCTTTGGGATTTCCGTCAAAGCTAATGCACCCGTTGAAGACACAATTCTCTTCTCATCAATGGTGATCCCAGGTAAAGATTTGACATCAGAACCAGTGGCAATTATAATATGCTTGCCTTTCACAACAGTGTCACCCCCATCAGGAGTTTCCACAGAAACTTCAGAGGGAGAAATGAGCTTGCCATAGCCTTTTACATAGCTCACTTTGTTCTTCTTGAACAGACCTTCGATACCTCGAGTCAGATTAGACACAGCTTTATCCTTTTGGGCCATCATGGCAGGTAAATCAATCTCAACAGAAGAAAACTTCACTCCATGGTTGGCAAATGAATGCTGAGCTTCATGGTACATGTGGGAGGAATGTAGAAGGGCCTGAACACAAGAACATAAAACTAAGACCAACAAAACTTCAAATGTTACCAGTACCATCTAAAATGCCAGTGATGAGAAATGCATTTAGTCATAAACTGAAACAGCTCCACCAGGATATACCCAATTCACCAACTGACACTAAACTCTAAATTACAGCAGTCAAACATCTCAAGTAAATTTGCAAAGTAGAAGAGACCTGAAGCATTTTTCCACTGATTCCACTCAAATAATGATTTGAGGAATAAAATGTTTAGTCCTAAGACAGATTCTTACATCCTTCAAAACTTTTATGGAAAGTTTTCGCATCCTTCTAGCATCTAAGGATGTGAAAAATCTGTCTTAGACCCAAAACTTTTATGAAATTGATGAATGAAGACCTGCCTACTGGAAAATATGTAGTGCAATTACAGAATACTCAAAACAGTTCAGTCAAATCATACCATAAACACTATTCAGACGCAACATTATGAGTGCTCATACACAACCATGATTGTTGCAGAAACACCTTACCTTAGCAAAGCTCTCGCACCAAAACTCACGGTAAAAGATGCTTGCACACAAAACTGTGCTTCGCAAGCTCAGCTTAACACTCACTTATGCAAAGTAAAAACCAAAAAAAAAAAAAAAAAATGGAAACCTAATTGCGTACACGGTCTTAATTGCATTAGTACCTCATAGTACAGACCATATGCATCACTCTCCGAAGACATTAAACATTGGATAGAACAAACATAAGTAGTTTATCATCAAATCCAAACTTTCAGCAATTAGAAACTGCACTTTTTCAACATACTGGGTGCAAAATTTTCAAGCAACACATTTTCAAAAAGCTGGAAACTAAGCTATACCAAACAGGCCTAAACAGACTTGTTTCCTCATATGCCATTGAAAAAAATAAAAATAAAAAAACCAAAATTCTGGAACGCAATCGAATTCAATTGTAATTGAATACCATTCCAACAATACTTCCACTGACCTCAAAATCCAATACCAATAAAAAATTACAATACTACAACAAATTAAGCAATTAGATCTCAGAAGCACTAAACGAAAAAAAATTATGTAAAATTAAATCGAACCTTGGAGGGGATGCAACCGACGTTGAGGCAGGTGCCACCGAGGGCACCACGCTTCTCAATACAAGTGGTCTTGAGACCCAACTGAGCGGCTTTGATGGCGGCCACGTAGCCACCGGGGCCACCGCCGATGACGACGACGTCGTTTTCCTCAGATCCCGAAGCGAATCCTCTGGAGAAAAAAGTCGCCGTAGGAGAGTACTTCAACACATCGGAACTCGAATTCGATAGATTTCGCGTCAACAGGTACGCCTTCCGTCTCGCCAAACTTGCCATAGCCATTTCCCCTTTCTTTTGTTTTTTGGTTCTCTCTTTCTGAGAGAGAGAGAGAGAGACTTTTGATGAAAAAGAAAAACCCTGCTGGTAGTGTGGGTATGGGTGTGGCTTGGTTTTGGTCTTTTTGGGAATTCAGATTATTTTAATTGGCGGCTTGTCTTTGAAGACGAGTAGAGAGGAGTAGAAAAAAGAAAAAAAAGAAAAAATACTACTACTTTATTTCTTAGGGTGATCTGGTGTAGCTACGGTTCATGAATTACTTCCGTGGTGTGCTGCTTACCATTTTTGACTTTTAGTGAATCAGAGTCGTACAAATACGCCATTCAATCTGGGGCGTCAGATGAAAAAAAACAAATATATGAATCTGGAGCCGTTCATTTATAATTTATAAAAATGTGACGGCCTGAACTAAATAGAGAACCAAACAAGGTGTTTGATATAATACTAATTGGTAGGTATTGGAGAGATTGTGAGCACGAAGTATGATAATAAATCCCAACTACTTCTTGAATATGACTCACAGAAAATGGTGTCCTCACACACCTTACCATCATCAACATTTGGATGTTTGGTGGAGGTGGAGGAGGAGGAGGGCCTTTTGTCTCTTAACTCTTGTTGATGAGGTTATTGTGGGCTGCCCAAGTTTCAAGGTCCAAATCCAGCACATTCATTTTATCTCTTAACATTACTCTATGTAGTACATACTTCACTCATTGTATGGCATGGAATATCGATAGATTTGTAGTATTATCTCCCCATTTAAAAAATGAACAAACAAACAAAAACAAAAAAAACCTCAAGTTTCAGAAAAGCAAATTTAATTTGGCTACGGTTTAATAAGTTTCACGCATATTGATCGCACTATTAATCCTCAAAGAATCATTTGTAAGCAAAGCATAATTAGAAAGTGAAAGTAACCAATATATATGATACAATTAACGAACTGCATGTACCGAATATGATTTAAGTTGTTGTTGAGCATCACAAGAAGCATGGTACAAATATGGTGGGCCCAATACAAATCATTTTAACAAATATGGTTGGGCTAACTCAGTGAACCCAGTACATTCATTCAACACAATTAAGCTCAGGTTCATGTTTCAGTTACATATTCAATAAGAAACACACCTTCCAATTGGAAAGGTTGATTAATAACCTAAAGTCTCTTCTAAGCACTACAAAACTGCTGGCCGCTAAACAAAACTTATCTGATAACAGCCAATAATCCTTTCTCAGTAACTTAACTGTTTCTGCTTCTTTTTTTTTTCTTTTCATTTTCCTTTTTATCAACACTCAGTTGCCTTCTAGCAAGCTCCTCAATCTATTCCGGGCCTCCTCAGACAGACTAGAGGCAATCCACCTTCGTGGCCGTGGACACGTCTCAACAGCACGATCAAATTTTTGGGCAGATAAGCAGATAACAATCACGGTGATATTATCAGATGAATTTAGGCGTAATGCTTCCATGACTAGTTCTCTGGCACACTGCTGTGGATCACCATGCCTCCTCAGAGCTCGGCGGACAAGACTGACTGCAGACTGGCTACTTATCACATCCCAGAGACCATCACAGCCAATGATCAAAAATTCATCATCCTCTGACAATGCAACCTGTTGAACATCAGGCTCAGCAATGAGAGGCGATGCACGACCAAGTGGGGATTTGAAGTCCCAATCTCCAAGGGCTCGAGTGACACTGAGATAACCATTGAGATATATATCTTCAACGTAACCACCTAACCCCTCAACTCTCTTTCGTTCTGGTAAATAAGTAGGCTTATGGTCTTGAGACATCGCAACTGCTGCTCCTTTCCTGCAGAGTACTGCTCGACAGTCACCAGCATTCGCAACCAGTAAATGCCTTCCAAGTATAAGGGCAGTCAGTGCTGTTGTTCCACAGGAACTGCTAACGCTGCTGCGTTCATCAGCCAAGGCATGGTCAGCTAGTAAAAATGCGTTCCGATGAGAATTCTCCAGCTCTTTTAAGAAGACAGCATTAATCTCAGATGTTTGGGGCAAATCAGCATCTTCAAAGAATAATCTCATTGCGTTTCTCTTGATATATGCAGCAGCTTCAGGGCCTCCATGACCATCGAATACAGCATAAAAAGCACTTGGCACAGGGAACTTGAAGAAGGAACCCATTTGGGCCGATAGATCATCTATTCTAATGTGTTCATCATCCATTGAAACACGCGGCCCAATGTCAGCATAGCTACCAGAACGAATATTTGGGACAAACATTGAAGTAGCAGACTCTATGGCAGCATCATTAACGGTGTCTGAGCAACTCATAACCTGGTTAAAACATGTATAAAGTTTTGTCAGTGTCCATAGGAATAAATACATGATACATTGCAAGACAATTGCCAAAAAGAAGAAGATAAAAGGACAAAACCATTAACAAGGAAGCATAAAGGAGAATAATAGAACCCAGTACTATATCAATTATGCAATAGAATACATAAATCAATCTGATTTCACAATTTGTAAGAATTCACTTTCAATCAAATCAGGATAACGCCTTTTTCTTTCCCACTCTTATGTCAACAAACTTATCCTTTGTTTATAACCATAAATTCCACAACCCCCTAATTGCACTCTTATGTCACAGATATGAAAGCTACCAGACATATCTTACAAAATCACGAAACCTCAATTATCCAATTATAGATAAGACACAACACAAAAACCAAAAAAAATAAACCCTTAAATTCAAACCTAATTACAATAAAGCATCCATTGCTTCCATTCGCAATAACATCAAGAAACTGCCAATTAATCTGCGCGATTGACCATTCTGTCATCCCAAGAATACTTAAAATAACACCAAATCCTCCTAAAATTTTCCTACTTAAACCTCGTACAAAGCTGAGAAATTCTGAAAGGCCAAAGAGTCTTCTACAAGAAATATTCCTAAGAATTTTAAACCTTGTACTATAAGTTAAGAAATTCTGATAAGCCAAACAGTCTTCTACAAGAAATATGATT
Organism: Quercus ilex subsp. ballota; assembly: GCA_032727855.1. Lineage (NCBI taxonomy): Eukaryota > Viridiplantae > Streptophyta > Magnoliopsida > Fagales > Fagaceae > Quercus > Quercus ilex. The sequence goes on from CM064913.1 coordinate 13,242,960, forward strand.
TTTTTTTTTAAATCTTTATAACCCTAATCCCAATAAACCCATTCTTCATACTACAAGTTCTTTCACATAATTCAACAAAAATACAATCTCACACACACACACAGAAAATAGACAACACACATAATAACTCAGATTGCCACACAAACCCAAAACTAAAAAACAAACAATTCAAGAACCAGAAAAACACCCCATCAACCATGATTCAAATCAAGAATCTTGCAGATCAAACATAGTTTTAGCTGTCCAATTACAACAAACCAAAGCCAACCCATCAAAATTAATAAGAAAGAAAATCATAAGCTAACACAAAAAATCAAAATAAAATTCAATTCTCTCAACAATAAATTGAATCTCCAATTTGGGTTTCAATTAAAAAAAAAAAAAAAGAAGATATTAATCAATTATAAGACCCACAAAATCAAGAAAACCATATAGACCCAGAACACCAAAAACAAAGAACATTCTAGAAATCCCCAAAAAAATTTTTTTTTTTTATTTTATTATTTTAAAGAACGTACCGGTTCGAAGCGAGAGATATCGGCGGACATAGAATCCGAGACGCGATGTACATCGCGAAAGCTCGGGGACGAAGAAGAAGGAGAAGAGGAGGGTTGCGCCACGTCAGAAGAAGAAGCAACGCATAGATGGTGGTATTTCACGTCCAGCACCATCTTCTGGGTCGGTGGCTGGTAATTCATATCGGCGTCCGCCACCATCTTTTGGCTCACTATCATATCCAACAACGGCGTCGTTTTCGTTTTCGTAGTCTTCTTGTTGTTGTTTGAAGCTAGGGTTTTTTTTTTCTTTGATTCTCAGAAAAACAAAAAAAAAATTGGGGGATTTGTTGAATCAAGAACTGAGAGAGAGTCTGTAGAAAATAGGTGTTTGTGAGTGTTGTTGTTGTTGTAGATTTGAATGAATGAGAATGAATGAATTGAAAAGGTGTGTAACGTAACGGGGTTTATAAATACTATTAGAGAAGGCAGAGACCTGGTTGGAGAGTAATACCGATCATGCTAACTGACACGTGTGTATTTTGAGTTCTCTTTAACTCTGATGTGATTTTTAAGGGGTGTGCTCGACACGTGAACGCGTGGCATGTGAGCTCTTTTGTTTTTTTTAATTAATATATAAAAGCAAAAATACATTATATAATATACTTTTTTTAATGGGTGTACTTTTTCTAATTTTATTTTTAAAAAATTGACAGGTTAAAATTTTCTCCATCCACCAATAACTGCCGACAATAGGCTTCAACTACACTTGTTTTACATGGGTATGTGTATGTATATATATTAAAGGCCACATGGCATTTTAAGTGGCATCTAAATCTAATCAGTATTACAATTATTATTTTAATCTCATTGTTTGGCACATTAGATTTTTTTTCATGTGCTATTAAATTTTTGTGACCCAATATTAAAAAATTAGTGACTAAAATGGCACGTTTAAAACATTCAAGTTTGATTCTCAAAAAAAAAAAAAAAAAAAACATTCAAGTTCATTAATAAGTTTCACCCTCAAAAAAAAAAAAGTTCATTAATAAGTTGAATGATAATTTGGTATTAGAATTTAATTTAAAATAAATTGTTTTAATAATAATGAGAATGTAATTATTGTGTTAAAAAAGATAATCATTTGACTTATTCTCGTCATTTAAAACCAATACAAATTTTTTTTATGTTTTACTTCATATTCCATCAATTATAATTTGTCATATATTTGACTTTTTTTTTTAATTTTTAATTTTGGTTATTTTATAAAAAAAAAGTAAATAAATACATAATAAGTTGTGATTGGTAAAATATGAAATAGAACAAAAAGCAGTATAAAATATTTGTATTTGTTAAATTGTACATGATTTTACTATTTTTTTAAAAAAAATAATGGAGAAAAAAATAATAGTTCAACTTCTTTTCTTTTTTTCAAAAGCCACGTGGATTTTGTCCGGTTTCTCTAATTCTATACCCCACTTCTTTTCGACTTCCGCGGACAAAAAGCAGCTTACGCTATTGAGTAATCTACGCTGAACGTTATTGCACTCTTTTTAACTTTGCGGCGTCTTGATATGGGACTTGGAAATTGGAATTGCCTTTCCTTTTTCACGGTGGGCTCTATTTTTCCTTCAACTTGAAGCCATGTTTACTGGCTGGAAAGGAATCATGTTATTGAAGACTTTGCATCACCCACGAAATAATTTTTAAATACTATATTCTAATAGTAAAATATTTATGAGTGCTTTTGTTTTCTTTGGTCACGGAAATGACTCTAATTTATTATATATATTTATTTGTATATATATAATATAATATAATCATTCATCAATTGCACTGTACGTATGCACCGATTGGTGTGTTAGATGGCACTAGCATAGCACGAGGACATTAAAATATAGCGTACGTGAAAATTACACGTGAGATAAAAGACTACTAGAATATGTCACTTTATTGGTTGTTGTTGTTGTTGTTGTTGTTATACGTTTAATCTTCATTTATTGTACTCAAAAATTCATGTGATGCTTGCAAGGAAAGCTGCTGTCAAAGTGGACAATATGTATTTTTAAAAATATGATAAATATGAAGGTTCCTTTTTTTTGTTTTTGTTCTAATTAAGTTATTCGAAGTTTCCTTCTTCTAAAAAGAAATTTATTCGAAGTTTCCTTATTTTGTTTCTCAACAAAAATATATATATATATATATATATATAAACTGTGTCCCTTATATTGTTCCAATTAAGATGTATTTAGGCCCTTAAATGAACCTAATTGTTTAGGATGTGCTTGAAAGATAAAGATATTTATAATTATTTTAAGTTAAGTTCAAATAAGAAAGATGCTACGTCCACAACATTTTTACAACAAATCATAGGTGGTTAGTTGTTATTGATTGTAATTTAAACCTACCACTGAAATTACTTTTCTACCGTAACAATAACAACCCGTAACAACTTGTCACATAGGATTTGTTGTAAAAATATTGTGAAAATATTGTGGTCATAGCATTTCTCTCAAATATAAGTTTAAGTTGAACTATTAAACAAACTAAATTCAATATTATATACAAATTTTACCCAAAAATAAAATAAAATATACAAATAGCAGTTTAAGATAATATAAACAAAATATTTATCAAACAATAATACTAGATATAAAACAAATCTTAGCAGTAATATAAATAAACAATTTTCATCTAAAATTATTTAACAAGATTATAACACAAAAATCTCAATGTACCAACGTATTAACTAAAACCAAAGTATTTTACCAAGTAACAACGCACAATGATAACATAAAAACAAATATTTAACAATAATACAAACCACTAATTTCACACTAATTTTTTTAACAAAACAATAATTCAAAGTCCAAACACTAATTTGTTTAACAAAACGATAATTCAAAGTCCAAATGTATTCAATATTTTTTGCATCAAAATAATGTAAAAATACAAAGTCCCTAATTGCCATAATGGTTCTTTTTTTATTTTAAAAAATTGTGAATTAAGAAAACTTTTCTTGAAGTTTGGAGGAATAACACTCCATCTAAAACCTTAAAAAAAAATGACACTTCCCTCCCATGATATTTGAAAGAGATTAATATATTAGTCATTCCGTTAATTGCAGTAATAGATATTCTAAATTTTGAAAGGATTCTCTTGACCAAACTCTATTCATAGCCCCTGAAATCTTTTAGGGCTAAACATTATCATTTCTCGTCACCAAAGGTCCTAAAAAAATAAAAATAAAATAAAGAACACTTTCATCAGAAAATTTATGCACAACCCAAATAGCAAGCAACTCCAAATAGATTGGTGAACAATTTCTTTAGGTTTAAAGTTTAGATGTACCTGTGCAATTTTTTGGCTTTATTTCCATTAGGAATGAGGGTGGTGCTTTATTTTTATTTTTTGCCCCACACATTTATCCAATCAACTTGGGTAGTTTTTCTAATTTTTCAAATTTCATTAGATGACTGTATCTGCTTAGAGTTTCTTGTTGTTAGGGTTATGCAAAAAAATTGCTCATGAAGTGATTTTTTTTTTTTTTTTTGATGATAAGGAAGGATATACAGTATTTAATTTTTTACTAATCATGGTTAGGGCTTGGTCAAGAGAATCTTTTTAAATTTTCGGTTTTGTTATTGTTATCAATAGAATGATTATTATGTTGATTTTTTTTATAAACAATAATATCTAGACATTTTCGAATATTTGATTATTCTCTCTGGCATGTGCAATCCTCTAGTCTCATATATACTAGATCAATATTTTAATTTTATTCAAATCTCAAGAAAGGGGAGTGTCATTTCTTTTAAAATTTTGGACGATGTGTCATTGCTTTAAACTTAATAAAGGTTTTTGTAATTTACCATTTTCTAAAATTATAAAACTGCGATTATGACCATTATGAACTTTGTATTTTTACTTTATTTCAATGCAAAGTTGAATACATTTAGACTTTGTATTATTGTTTTATCAAACAACTTAGTGTGAGGCACCCATGATCTGGCTCTACCTAATTTCATTGCCATATCTAAATAGAGAGCTAATAACTATTAATTGAATTAATAGAGATCAAGTATGTAAGTACTACATTCTCAAAAAAAATAAAAAAAGTACGTAACTACTAAGCACTTTTATTATTTGTTTTTTTGTCATTTTTCACATATAAAAACTCTTTATCTATTTAGTTTTAAAAAAAATGATACTAACAACTTCAAAACACTTTGACAGTATAGTTTGTCAAACACTCTTAATGGTTAAAGGCTTAAAGCTTTATTATTAGTATTATTTTGGATAATCTAAAGCTTTATTATTATTATTATTATTATTATTATTCTATAACTAATAAACCCATGCTGGGGGAGATCTTGAAGTTCATCAAACACTTTGATAATCACAACTCATTTTAAAAGGGACATAAATTAGGTACTGTTTTTAAGATGTAGTACATTAAGTTATTCTAATTGAGTTCAAACATATAATTATGTTGAATTAACCAATGTGATTATTGCGTTTAAATTTAATTAAAATATTTTAATATATTATATTATACCTAAGAAATTGAAACTAAATTATGCCTTTCAATATTATATCCTTCCCACTAACTTGTTCAAAAGCAGCTGGCCGGGTGGATCATTGGATATCCTTTAGAAATATGCTACATTTTTGTCCACATAATAATTTGAATGTAAGATCACCACCAAGCATCTTATAAAAGAAATAGTATTCTGTTCTCTCAATAATGGTACGAGAAAAAAACGTAGACGTAATTGCTCCCCTTATTGCCCACATGATTCTCAATGGAAGTTGAATGTGAATTCACTTAAAATATTTCTTTATATTATTGTTTTGTTTTTTCTATATTAGGTCATGAGGTCATCCATTTTTTAAAGTAATAGGGTACTTTTCGTTGAAGAAACCAATAATTAAGCACCTTTCTTAGTGCTTTCTTTAGTCATAATGGGGTTGCGTACGTGGGCTCTCAATAGTGGGATTTTATAATTAGTGCTTGCCGTCAGATCCAAATGAGGTCTCAGCCACAACTTGTAAAGGTGAAATCACACATAAACTCCAATTCATTGTTTAAAGCCAATCCTAATCGCATATCCACGTTATGTAAATAGCATCGGATTTGCATCAATCAAATTTTCTAAATGATTAAAAATTATTATTATGTTATTAATTAAATATTTAAATTTTAAAATTTATATTTAATATTATACTTAAAAAATAAGTTTATAAATAATATATTAAATAACATATGATTATTATAAAATTTAACATATATGTTAAAAACATAAAATATATGTAATTCAACAGTTAGATTTTTAAAATATATAGTTATTAATTTTTTTAAATGAGAGTTGTAGCCTAGACTATAACCACATTTTAGCCAAATTTTGTACTTATCGCAATTTTTTATTTTATGCTAAATTTCTTCCTTATCACAATAGCTCGAATGGAAAGTTCTGTGTCCATTGTCCATTTTTCTTATCTAATAAATAACAAACATTTTCAAAGAAACAAAAATGAAAAGTTTAGAGAGAGCTTAGGCTGCACGTTAATCTCTGATGTTGACTTTGCATAATACTTTTTTATGCATACACATAGAGAAGATGGTGGTTGATAGTTAGTGGGCATGTAAAGGGTGCAAATAGTACATGTCATATTGCAAATGATAAAGTAATTCCAGGCTACTTTTTGTAGAGTCTACCGACTCTACTCTAGTTAAGAATATGGATCCGGTTAATGTGTGTCCTAAGGGCACACATTAAGTCTTGCATTTTTTGAAATTGTTTCTCGAGAATTGAAAAAATTATCAATATTTTTTCAATTTTTGAAAAAAAAATTTCTAAAAATAAAAATTATTGTGTGTTCTTAGGACACACATTAGTAAAATCTTAAAAAGATATTAGAGGATCTAGCCTAAACTTGTTAATCAAGGATGTGTTACCAAAAAAATCATTGCGTGATTTAGCATTTATTAACGCTTTTTTTTTTAAATAAAAAAAAAAAAACTGATAGGCTAAAATTTGAATTACACATTTTAAGTTCGGGTGAATTGTCATTTTTGTTGCTAAAATTTAATTTTTAAACAATTTTGCCCCTAAAATTCATTTTTGTTGTCAAGCTTATCTTTCAATCCATTCCGATTTTAAAAATTTATTGCTAACCATAAATTTTTTTTAATACAAAATAAAAATTTTATTCTATTTTAATCTATATGTGAAACTCTCTTTTAAAAACTTGAACTTCCACTCGTACTTTCTATGCAACCCACAAACACTTAATCTTATATAGTAATATTAATACAACAAGAAGATTCTATTGTTGAGAAGCAGTTTTTTAGGTTGATCACGTTTTATGCATGAAATGGGTTGGATTATTAACTTGGTTACTTATTTATTTATTTATTTATTTTTTGGGATAAAGAACTTGGTTACTTGAGACAGAGGGGTAGGTAGTAGGCATATAAATGCTAAAATTTTTAAATAGCACACGCTATATTGATGAGATCTTTAGGGTGTTTGGGCTAGGTGAAGGGTATCTTGAGAGGATGCTTCTAAACTAAAACACACCTGGAAGTTCAAGTTTCACACATCGAACAAAGAAGAAAAAAACAAAAGAAGCCCGTGTCTCTTCCCTGCTTTGTCTGAGCTGACTGATTTTTGGTGGGTTAATTTCTCTATTTTCAGTAAAGCTGTTGCCCCAGGGCCCAGGCATCTAGCAGTAGAGTTAATTTTTTTATGAAATCTAGCAGTAGGGTCATATTCATGTATGTGTAGGGCTTATTTATGAACAATAGGTTTAGATAGAAGAGAAATTTTATAAACTCTTTTTTTTTTTTTTTTTTTTTAATTTTTGAGGTGATAAATTATAATGAGTAATGCTACAGACACAAACTATTTTACAAAAATTTTATAAACTGCTGATGTTGCTTTAGTAATTTTCAAATAATTATTGGTATATATAAATGTGATGTTAGTAGTTGACCCATATTAGAACTAATAAGAATTTGACACATCAATAGTTTGTAAAAATGTTGTAAAATAGTTTGTGGCTATAGTATTATTCAATTATAATTAGTGTATATTAAACATAATATTAGTGATTGTTTGATATGATTGTAAAATTTTTAATTATAATATTGTTGATTTATGAAACAACATTGGATGCTTTGGATCAATCCCTCGACGAAAAGTTAATACATGTTTATCAATACATGATGGGAAAGGTGACATATTGCTCGTCACAAAGACTGGATGGTGCACATTCCACGGTTCAGACCAACGAATCGATTAATGGTCAAACCAAATTAAAGTCTCTTTTTTTTTTTTTTTTTTTTTTTGAGAATCGAACAAATTAAAGTCTATAAAGTGTAACATATTGGGAAATTTGTGAGCCTTCAATGTTGTATGATTATTATTAGAATTGGAATATAAAACCACTACATTGAACCAAAACAGGTCAAACAGAAAAAGCTTTCAACTTGGGTTTGTAGTCAATGAAACGCTTGAACCTAGACATTGACCTCTCCACAAACAAAAAGTTCTTCAACTCTACTATTTGGTACTGTAACCAGAAAAATATCTGAGGATTGAGAGATAGAATGGTTCGTTGAGATAAAAAATAAATAAGTTTATATGAGATAAGGCATGGCATAATAGAGCTAAAAATCTTAGAAGCAGCGATTAGATCTGTCAGTATGTTAAATCATAATGAGTTGAAAGCGATCCCATGACTTTTTTGTTCTAATACTTGAATCTACCAAACCTAATCTCAGGATGCAAATAATAAAACTTCACGGTAATTCAAATCAGGAATCTTGTGGATCGAATAACAGTTTTATCTGTCCAATTACTGCAAAGGAAAATCAACACAATTTACCAATAGAATTTTTAGATCCAATTCATTAACATTATGCATAGTTCAGGTTTTTTTTTAAATATATATAAAAAATAAAAATAAAAACACATGGCAGCCCACATGGCAATTTAGTTTAGTTCATTGTTAGTCACATTAGTAATTTCCATCTATTACTTAACGCAGAAATTACTTTGACACAATACCAAAAATTAGGAACTAAGTTGGCACATTTAAAATATTTGAGACCAAATTGTCACATAGTATTAACGTTATGGATCAAATTCGTAATTTACCTAAAATACAATTATAAGCTTGTGGGTACCTAGGATGTACGGATCTTCGGGCCAAGGGCTCTTTGCCTTGTAGCCTTTTACACCGCATCATCGGCATGTCCTTCAACGTCCTAGGACGTCCTCGGACGGTTTTGCAACGTCCTAGGCATGCATGGCAACGTCCTAGGCATGCTTGGCAACGTCCTCGGACGGTTTCCCTAGAAGTCCCACATCGAAGGAAAACCCCCCCACTTGCTGCCTTATAAGCTGTGAAGTGAAGGGAGTAGTGTACCATCAGTTTATAGTTATTCGAATAACTAAACTGATGGTACACTACTCCCTTCGCTTCACAGCTTATAAGGCAGCAAGTGGGGGGGTTTTCCTTCGATGTGGGACTCCTAGGGAAACCGTCCGAGGACGTTGCCAAGCATGCCTAGGACGTTGAAGGACATGCCGAGGATGCGGTGTAAAAGGCTACAAGGCAAAGAGCCCTTGGCCCGAAGATCCGTACATCCTAGGTACCCACAAAGCTAATTCAGGACATCAAGAAGTCCAATTATTATTATTATTATTATTATTTTGTGGTAAAGGTGAATATAATTTGCATCTATTATAATTTATAATTTTTTTTTCAAGCAAATAAAAATGATAAAATTTAAAGATAAGCAGTAACTGTAATTCCTTTTTTAAATGTGAAGGGAAAAATATCCTAAATTTTAGGAATTCTCTTTTTGAATACAAAATGAAATTTGTTATTGGACATTTATGACTCTATTTATGAAGTTACCCTTCATCAATGATGGTATTTTTGAACCATATAAAAGTCCAGTTGAAAGAGGCGAATCCTCTTATATATAGTATAGATATGTGTGTGTGTGTGTGTGTGTGTTGATAATTCGATAGTTATAACTTATAACAATGGGAGAGAATAATTTGAACCTTGGACATTTCTGTTGCAAACATCAAAAGATGTCAGTTAAACTATAAGGCTCTTAACTCAAACATGTTGATTCTTGAAAATTGAAACAAATGCACATTACTTGGTAAAAATGTCAAACACACTTATGCTCATAAGCCTCTAGAGCCCAAACACAAAGCACATATCTATATCTATATCTATATTCAATATTAAATTCAAGACATTTGATTGTTGGTTGACTTCATAATATTTTGCCACCTAAGTTTTGAAGACCTCACAATTTTACATTTCATTTTTCTTATATATATATATATATATATATTTAATTGAATTTGGATTTCATTCTATATTTAAACCCCATTAGAATATTGTCACATCATATTTTCTTTAAATAGTAGAATTGATAGTTCCATATAAAAATACAATCATAATCAATTTTTATTAATAACTAATATAATTATTGATTTTATATTTAAGGCAAAAAAATAAAAGAAAGAAAATTTATATTTCGTTAAGCCTTCACATTTATTGTTCGGGTTACCGACTAGTCTATATCTATATGTATATTAATAGGTAAAGCTCAGAGAAAGTCCAATTAAAATTTCAAATTAGAGTCCAATTTTGTGCCATGTGTGTCCTAAATTATTTATTTTTAAAAAGTTTGATTACCAAATTTTAGAATCAAATGTGAGACTACATTATAAATATTCATCCAAATGAGTTATTGAGTACAAAAACTAAGGAATCTAGAATAAATGAATCGTAAAAAAAAAAAAAAAAAGTGTGCTTCACAATAACAAAAATTAAGAATTAATAAATAAACATGAAAAATTTACATTTTATACCTAATAATATTCTTACAAGACTTTTTAAAGAGTTAACAAAATATAAGAATGACTATCAATAGTATTTAAATTATATATAGGAATTATACTATGCATCTTATTGTATATCTTAAAGTGTATCTGTGCATATGCATAGGGTTAAAAGCTAGTATATATTAATAGGTAAAGTTTAAAGAAACTTCAATTAGAATTTAAAATTAGAATCCAATTTTACACCATGTGTCTATATTTATGTGGGGACCACATCATAATTATCCACTTAAGTTTTTTAAATATTTGTGCCAAGTGAGTTAATGAGTGCAAAATACTAAGAATCCAATATTAATGAACTATATAATTAAATTTTTTTTATTAAAAAATCAATGACATATACTCAATAAAAATCACCACACATTCTATTTTATTAAAAATTAGAAAAAAATTATCATAAGTAGTATTAAAATTAGGTAAGGATTTTAATATGTGACTAATTATGTTTACTTTTTTTTATAAAATAATTTGACTAATTATTTATATTTTTATGATAAAAATTATGTTTAATTTTAAATATATTTATACGTATACATGTGTTACATGCTATTTTTTTTATATAATAATTGGACTAATATTTATATTTTTATAATAAAAATTATGTTTAATTTTAAATGCATCTAGGCGTTTGCATAGGTTACATGCTAGTATATACAAAATTTAAGTAATACTACAGACACAAACTATTTTACAACATTTTTACAAATTGCTGATGTGGCAAATTCTTACTAGTTATAATATGGATCCATCACTAACATCACATTTTTACTTGCAATAACTATTTAGAAAATACTAAAAACACCTCAGCAGTTTGTAAAAATGTTGTAAAATAGTTTGTGTATGTAGCATAAGACATTTGACTTTTGATACTTACACATTTCATTAAAATCTTGTAATAATATTATAATTTCTTTAAATAATAGAAAATAATTCTGTGGGGCCAAAGAATCCTACGGCCCAGCCCACTTCGTTCCTGGGCCGAAGGCCCGGCCCGAGGAGGCACCCTAAGTCCGAGGATGACCCCATCGTCGGACGTCCGAGAACTCAAGGGACAAGCTCGTGACAAGCAGTCACCTCCACATTAAATGTACCTGACTACCGCCCTGGCCGCATTAATGATGAAAGGACCCTGCACCAACGTCACCTTGGATACCGCGACTCTCAAAGAGACTGAGAAGGCGGCTGATGGGACAAGCATCTGAGTATGGTCCAAATCACCCAACACGTGTAGGGTTAGAATTGGTTAGGTAAAGAGTATATAATGTAAGGAAACCCCTCCTGAAAGGGGGGGGAAAAAAGAGAAAAGGGAAGAAAGCCTCCTCGGCCGTGGGCCGAGGAGCATCCCCCAACTGTAAAGAGGCTCTAAGTATTTCTTCAATAAAAAGGGAACGGCGTTCACGCCTCGTGAACGCCGGCCAGCGCCTAGACCTTCGACCCACTCTCTATAAATTCATTGCGGGGTTCGTTGGGCTTTTGACCCATATCCTTTGAGCTCTGGGCCGCAAAAGCAGACCCTACAATTGGCGCCGTCTGTGGGAAGGATTAGTGCGCCGGCCGGCGAAACAGGCGACCGTTCTAAACAGATATTCTACAGAAGATCGGTGGTGATGCAAAAAAAGAAAGAACTACCAAACGAATATTGCAGAAAGATGAAAGCTTGAGACAGAAAATTCAACAGCAAAAAAAAAAAAAAGACTTTATATTATTTCATAAAAAGAAAAAGGGTTACAGATTACAATCAGAGGCTCAGGCAGGCATGTTTTACAACTATTCCTACCAACTAGTCCTACAATCAGAGGCCCAGGCGGACCCGTCCTAAAACTAGCTAGAGGGAAGTGTCAACCCGTGCTCTTATTGGCATCAAGAGAATGGGAGAACTTGACAATAAGCGGGCGGAAGGGGGCTGGGGCTAGCTCGTTCCAAGGCCACCAACGACTCCTTTCTCGGAGCGGCGGAGCTTGAACAAAGCGAGGAGCAGATACAGGGGCTCTGGGACGCCCTCCCCATGATGTTCCCTTGATTCTCTCCAACCCCCACGAGCGTTGGCCGTTGGTGACGGCAACACTCGGGCACCGCCCATGATGTGAGTTCGCATGTCTCCTCCGTCGGGGGTGCGCTCAGAGGAGAGATGTTAGGTACTTCAACGACATCCCTCTGGGCCACCGTGCATGGCGCCATCGGGGTTACGCCTAGACTCTGCCGCACCGGAAGCCCAGTGGGGGTTGCGGCCACCACGGCTCTTGGCACGGATGTCCTCACACCCGCCCAAAGCCGCCTCATACCAACTAACTCCGGTCGCAATTCCGGCGGGGTTATTAAAGGGGCTTGGGGAGCTGAAAGGGTGTGTTCTTTCTGCTTGTGTTGGGAAGTTCATGGAGTGTGAAGAAACCATCCCCTCGGAAAGCCTTTTATAGAGGATGGGGGTTGGTGAGAATTAATTCACGCAGAATTCGAAAAGAGTGGGTAATAATGAAGCTACCAGATTCCAAGGGGGGCCGTAGACCGTTGGACTTAGGTTCATTCACGAGGCCATTAATGAAGACGCGCCTCGCGTACCGAAGCGTCAGGCGCGGAACACGAACGGCCAAGGGACGCTTCGCAAATGAGAAAGATGGGGGCTCGAGATGGAGGCAAGATCAATGCCACGTGCAAGACCATGATCCGTCTGAAGGAAGAATCGTCTCTAGTAAAGCAGTCCAAGGGCAAACCCCTACTTACAGAGAAAGCCAAGCGTTAGACAGAACCAAGGCACTGCATGGTCCTCGGACTTAGGCCTATGGGGAAACTAACCGCTCCAGAAGGACAAGCGTTAGACAGAACCAAGGCTCTGCATGGTCCTCGGACTCAGGCCTATGGGGAAACTAACCGCTCCAGAAGGACAAGCGTTAGACAGAACCAAGGCACTGCATGGTCCTCGGACTCAGGCCTATGGGGAAACTAACCGCTCCAGAAGGACAAGCGTTAGACAGAACCAAGGCACTGCATGGTCCTCGGACTCAGGCCTATGGAGAAACTAACCGCTCCAGAAGGCCAAGCGTTAGACAGAACCAAGGCTCTGCATGGTCCTCGGACTCAGGCCTATGGGGAAACTAACCGCTCCAGAAGGCCAAACGTTAGACAGAACCAAGGCACTGCATGGTCCTCGGACTCAGGCCTATGGGGAAACTAACCGCTCCAGAAGGACAAGCGTTAGACAGAACCAAGGCTCTGCATGGTCCTCGGACTCAGGCCTATGGGGAAACTAACCGCTCCAGAAGGCCAAGCGTTAGACAGAACCAAGGCTCTGCATGGTCCTCGGACTCAGGCCTATGGGAAAACTAACCGCTCCAGAAGGCCAAGCGTTAGACAGAACCAAGGCTCTGCATGGTCCTCGGACTCAGGCCTATGGGGAAACTAACCGCTCCAGAAGGACAAGCGTTAGACAGAACCAAGGCTTTGCATGGTCCTCGGACTCAGGCCTATGGGGAAACTAACCGCTCCAGAAGGCCAAGCGTTAGACAGAACCAAGGCTCTGCATGGTCCTCGGACTCAGGCCTATGGGGAAACTAACCGCTCCAGAAGGCCAAGCGTTAGACAGAACCAAGGCTCTGCATGGTCCACGGACTCAGGCCTATGGGGAAACTAACCGCTCCAGAAGGCCAAGCGTTAGACAGAACCAAGGCACTGCATGGTCCTCGGACTCAGGCCTATGGGGAAACTAACCGCTCCAGACGACCAAGCGTTAGACAGAACCAAGGCTCTGCATGGTCCTCGGACTCAGGCTCACGGGGAAACTAACTGCTTCAGATGATCCTAAGCGTTAAACAGAACCAAGGCTCTGCATGGCCCTCGGACTCAGGCTCACGGGGAAACTAACCACCTTAGATGATCCTAAGAGTTAGACAGAACCAAGGCACTGCATGGTCCCAGGACTCAGGCCCATGGGGAAACTAACTCCTTCAGAGGATTCCAGGTGTTAGACAGAACCAAAAGCACTGTATGCTCCCAGGACTCAGACCTATGGGGAAACTAACTCCTTCAGAGGATTCTAAGTGTTAGACAGAACCAAAAGCACTGTATACTCCCAGGACTCAGACCTATGGGGAAACTAACTCTTTCAGAGGATCCTAAGTGTCAGACAGAACCAAAAGCACTGTATGGGCCTCGGACTCGAGCTTGAGGGGAAGCCAACTACCTCAAGGGGATCCTAAGTGCCTACACAAAGCATTTCCTACCTGGCTCTTAGAGAACAATGGGTCCACCCAAGCATACATGCCCTCGCTATAATAACTGATACCGCGATTGGCCGAGATGCAATTGAAGTTAAAACCATACAAGTAAAGAAAAAACGAATAGCGTGCAAGCAAGCAAGCGCCCACAACCAGCAGGAAAAGAAAGAAAACTCGTATTTCATTAAGCCCAAAAAGAGTTACACAATAGGAATTACATTACAATCTAAAAAAAAAAACCACATTACAAAAAAAAAAGTAAAAAAGTAAAAGAAAATGAAAGATACAAAAGACAAGGGGCGACGGCGTTGGGGGGGCCTGCCCTGCCTACTTATTTTCCTCCCTTGGCAGCGGGCTGGACCACAGCAGTTTCAGGGCCTTCTGAGTTTTGGCCAGAAAGGACAGCCTGCGAAGTCGCGGCAGGAACGGCTGCCTCCTCAGCAGCAGGAACTTCAGCTTCAGAGGTAGGCTTCACAACCTCCTGAGGCGCCTCCTCAACGGGGCCCTCACCCAATTCTGCTACCTTGGGAGGGTCGCTTCCTTGGACGAGCTCACCCCTAGGTGCAGCAATTGAGATGTCCTCACCCGTAGCAGCACCAGCTCCCTCTACAGCCTCCTCGGCCTCAGCGCCCATTGGAGCTGCCTCGCGGATAGTAGGAGGGTAGTACACATTCTCCTCCTTCCACAAGTCAGACGAGGCCTCGACCCCAGCCTATCTGAGAGCCTCCCTCCAAACCTCGGCAGAGTAGCGCCTGCACAACCCAGGGACTTGAGCCTTAAAGGCTGCCTCTGTCTCTGCCATCCCCGTAGCATAAGCCTCATCCTTGGCTTCCTGCTTAGTGGCCAGGGCTTCCTCCCTGCCCTGGTCAGCCTCAAACTTGGCCCTCACGGCCTCGTCCCTCGCCCACTCAGCTGCCCGCTTGTCTGATTCGGCGGCAGCCAACTTCTTTGGCAGATCAGCAAGCAGCTCCTTTGCAGTCTTCAGCTGCTCCTCTGCCTCAGCCAGGCGCTTCGAGTAATCTTCGGCCTGCTTCTGGAAGCCGACGAGACCCGACAAGGCAGTATCCCGAGCACTGGTCATTGCACTCAGCTCCTCCCGGGCCTTGGCAAGATCATCCTCGGAGTTTTTAAGGACCCGAGTGGCCTCCAAGCGTTTCTCACGCTCCACGTCCATGGCTTTCCCCTGGTCACGGGCAGCGTCCTCCAACCTATAAGTGGCCTGAACGGCCTGGCAGGCAAAACAAGTACGCGGTTAGTCGAGCTCAGAAAAGGGGAAGAGAGAAGCTACAACTCGAATAAGTCGTAAATGACGAGAGACTTACCATTCCCAAGTATCTCTTGAGGCAGAGGAAGACCTCCCTGCTCCTCATAGTCGCTAGCTCCGCCATGTCAGCTGGGAGTAGCAGGCACCTTCCCACTGCGTCAGCCACGTACGCGCCTTCGCCCTCTTTGAAATCCCTAAGGGAGGAGTCTTCCCTCAGCGGCCCCCCATGGAGCATTGGGCTAGGAAGCCAGGCCTGAGGCTCGGGCTCGGCGTCAACCTGCTTTTCCTGGCCTCGGGAGCCTATCTTCAGCTGTTTAGATGGCCGCCGATTATCACCCTCCTCCCGTGGGGACCCGGACTTTTCCTCAGCCGGCCTTTTGCCCTTATCCTTTTTCTGCTTGGGATCGGAGGGCTCATGCCTAGAAGGCAAACTCGTCTGGGACGGAGAAGGAGGAAGCCTTGACTGGGTAGAGGCCGACCTGCCCTGAGCAGAACGAGTTTTTGGAGGAGGAGGAGGAAGCTCTGGCTTCGATTTCCCCGGCTGGCCTTCAATCAGATCCGACAGGCTAGGTTGAGGCCTCTTCTTGTAACCCATCTCGTGCCGGGAAGAGGACTTAGACACTGAGAAGTCTGCTTCAGACAGACGAGGGTCACCCAAGTCTCCTGGTGGGTCCTCGGACTGAAAGACTTGTTTAAACACGTCAAATTCGTCCTCGGCGGGACCAAAGTCAGCAACTTCCACTTCCCTCTCTAGGCCTTCTTCGGCAGCCTCTTAGGATCTAAGGGAGGAAGAGGGACCCGCAGGTACTACGCCCTCTGATGTGGAGGGCACCTCGGGGAACCGGAACCCGTCCTCAGTCACAGTTATTTTTCGAAGCCGAGGATCCTTTGCCCTGATCACGTACTTCGGCGCCGCAAATGACTTGTGAGCCGGGTCGTATTTCAAGATCTGGTGAGTGGCCCTAACCTGATTGTCGGCCTCGTTTACGAAAACCTCTGCCCTCAGCGCCTTTTGCAAGTCTTCTCGGTTGATCAGGCTAAAGTGGCGCGTGAAGGCGTGCGGATCTGCAAGAGGAAACACATTCACGTGAGAAACCAGACGGTGCAAAAAGAAATGGATGAAGTAAAGGATGGAACTGAGCAGGATCCTAGGACTCTCCCCCCATTTTCCCACTGCCCACCTGGGGTCCCCTCTGTCGTCGGGCAGTGAAGGCCATCGTGCCACTCTCCAGACACGATGAGGAAATCCTTGTTCAACCCCTTGCTGGACTCAGGAAGGCACTGAATAAGCCGAACCCTGTCATCCCTGGTCTTCAGATAGTAAGTTTCGCCCCTCAGGCACTGGAGGTTATAACACCAGTTGACGTCATGGTGGGTCAGTCTCAGTCCCATCTTCTCATTTAGGGCATCCACACAGCCCAGAATCCTAAAGACGTTGATGGCACATTGGGTGGGGGCTAGCCGGAAGTGCATCAGGTAGTCCCTCATCACCGGCCCCATGGGTATCCTCATGCCACCTTCAACGAAGGCAACGATGGGAATCACCACCTCACCCTCCTGCCTCCGGAAGCGCCACTCACCCTCCGCACAATACCTCAAGCCCACGTTGGCCGATATCTTATAATCGGCGATGAATTTCTCCATCGCCTCCTCAGTGAATACATACTTCTTAAATATACCCATCCCAAATGATGCCTAAGCGAGCTAAGAGAGAGCGAATGAAAAAGAGGCAGAGATGGAGAAGGAAAAAGTTCGAAGAGAGATAGAGTGACTTACAGAAATGAGTAGAAGCTCCTCGGACAGGCTTTTTATGCTGGAGATGTAGACTCTTGAGTGCAAGTGGACAGAGGAACCGAGCTTTCGAATGGGTATTTATACCCCAAATCAAGCAACCGGGCGGGTTTTCCCGTCCCTAATTGCTAGGCGAATCCCCACCGTTGGATTATTATCCTCCCGTTGGACGTGGGGGGCACGGAGCCGTCATGATTTAATGAAAGGCGCATTGCGCGCTTCGAGGCGCCATTAACGCGTCTGGGGTAGATGAAAAGGCTCCAGTACTGATAGAGGACCAGACTCAATGGGACGCGTGGCAGAACCGAGGACATCAAAATCTTCCTCTCCGCCCGAGGATGTGAACAGCAAAGATTTTGAGGGGCTATTGTGGAGCCAAAGAATCCTACGGCCCAGCCCACTTCGTTCCTGGGCCGAAGGCCCGGCCCGAGGAGGCACCCTAAGTCCGAGGATGACCCCATCGTCGGACGTCCGAGAACTCAAGGGACAAGCTCGTGACAAGCAGTCACCTCCACATTAAATGTACCTGACTACCGCCCTGACCGCATTAATGATGAAAGGACCCTGCACCAACGTCACCTTGGATACCGCGACTCTCAAAGAGACTGAGAAGGCGGCTGATGGGACAAGCATCTGAGTATGGTCCAAATCACCCAACACGTGTAGGGTTAGAATTGGTTAGGTAAAGAGTATATAATGTAAGGAAACCCCTCCTGAAAAGGGGGGGGGAAAAAAGAGAAAAGAGAAGAAAGCCTCCTCGGCCGTGGGCCGAGGAGCATCCCCCAACTGTAAAGAGGCTCTAAGTATTTCTTCAATAAAAAGGGAACGACGTTCACGCCGGCCAGCGCCTAGACCTTCGACCCACTCTCTATAAATTCATTGCGGGGTTCGTTGGGCTTTTGACCCATATCCTTTGGGCTCTGGGCCGCAAAAGCAGACCCTACAAATTCCATAAACAAATATAATCATAATATATTCATATTAATAACTACCATAATTATAAAAATTTATCCTAGAATAAAACTAGAGAAAATATCATGTTTTTAATTTGTAAAGACAAGATCGACATAATTTTTTTAATAAAAAAATTGACTTTTATTTATTAATACTTATTAATTAAATATATATCATATATAAATACTTCTCATCAAATTTTTCTATGCATTGGTGGTGAGTTACTTGGGAAACCAAAAATTTTTCTATGCATTGCATTCCGCATATTAGCAACAAATTTCTAAATACAGCTAACTTTATGCTCACATCACTGCCAAACTAAAAGCCAAGTAACTCACCACCAAATCACAAAATTTCGCAAAACATGATCCACTTTTTCAAAATAGTCACATGACTCACCCTCGGCCAAAAAAAAAAAAAGGACCACCGTCCAAAATCATTATCACACCCGCCCATTGGTAATTAGCTGAAACCATGGAGAGAGACCACTCACACAAAACGCAATATCAGTAGATCCCTCCAAAATCACCCAACAAAACTAATGCCATCATGAAAAGCCTTCACGTGTTGTCTAATCATCATTAGGGAAGCTCAAACCAGACATGCACCACTCCCGAACGACATAGGTCTCACTAACTCACTATGAATTCGAGTTGTTTTAAGACCACATTTTTTTTTTTTAAAAATAATAATTTTAGTACTATGAGTATTTATCTTTCATTTTTTCTTAGATTTACCACCCAAAGTCTACCACACGGTCCACACCTCATAAATTTTCTTCACTATAAAAGCCACCATGAAACCACAAAATCGCACACATCCCTAAGAAATATGGACACAATGCAACATGGGACATCATTAGTATATAGCAATTCTTAACAAATTAAGACACGAGAAATTAATTAAAACTAAACATTTTTTATGTTAGGGAAAATAAAGAAGAAGAAAATAAAATAGATTACTTAATATTATTTATATTAAAAAAAGAGAGAGGAAGAAATAAAATAGCAAATTTCTTATTTTATAGATCAGCCATTTGGACCCGGATCCCTCCATCTTCCAATAATTTGTCACTTGCAAATCTAGGAGCTTAGCTGGCTGTTCTGGAAATTATACCAAATTGCTAATGTATGCCACGTGGGCTGGTTGGGTCAACTGCCAGTCTGCCACCAATATTTATGAAACAACACAACAGTCAACAGTATGATGCTTTGGATCAATCCCATCAGCTAAAAAGTGATAAAAAATTTAAAAAATTAAACATGTGATCTACCTTCAATCTTTTTTTTCACATTTGTCAATGGAATATGTTCACACATGTTCTTCATCAATATATGAGAAGATAGAGAGAGAGAGAGAGAGGCATATTAATCATTACACAAACTGGATGGTGCACATTACATGGCTCGGACCAATCGCTCAAATGGTTTTCGCTTGGCTTAAATGTTTTATGATTTGTAAGCCTTCAATGTTCTATGATTATTAGAATTGGAAATTTGGAATATAAATCCACTACCTCTAATATATATATATATATATAAAGCACATTATTAAAAATAAATCCACTACCTTGTACTTTTCAGAAGAAAAGACAGACCAAAAGGCTATTATTATTCTACAAAAATAGAACCAAAAGAGGTCAAACAACAAACTCTTTCAACTTGTTTTTGTAATCAATGACACGCTTTCATGTACAAAACATTGACCTCTGCACAAAAGTCAAAACGATCAGCACAAATAAACAAATAATTTGAGACACAATTTTCATCAAAATTTGAGAAGAAATCACCCCGAAAGAATGAGAAAACACAAAGATAAGGAGCAGTATAAGATTAAAAAAAAGAGAAGACAAACTCAGTTCATCCTAGTTGCACCAAAGAATATCTGAATGGTTCCACTTGTATAGCATGACACCAGGAGCATGAATTGGAGAAAAATATCAGTAGTTGCATGAACTGCAATTCAATTTCTGGTTGCCGGATTGCTTTTTACTTTGTCTTTACAGTGAAGAGTTTGAGCTCGTCAAGGGGTTCCTGTGTCGCTAAGGTTGATATTACTCACAGCAACGGGCCTGGTGCTCTTTGTGCAGCGTCTCCCAAAGGCATAGCACCTTCCTCGGGCCTTGATAATGGGCGAGAACATAATTTGGTTCACATCCAGCATTGTGAAACCTATCATCATTGACGTAATGCACTTCTTGGCCACTTTTCTTGAATTGTTCAATCCATATGCCCATTGCAACATCTTCTAGTTTAAAAAGCTGAAAATTGTACAAGTTGACAAGGAAAATTACCATGAGTGAAAGACCAACTTAGCAACTATCACTAAAATACAGTTCTGTGGTGATTTAGTTATTCCTGATGCATGCATCATGGTGACACTGAAGGCTCAAATGATTCTTTGACATAGAATTCCAAACATGCTATCTTGATATACCTTGGAAATTAACTAGTATAGCTTCCCTATTGTAAGTGCACCTTAATGGCTTGCTACTTTGGTGTTTTTTTTTGAATAGTGGGGTGGTCCTAAATGGAAATTTCATTTCAACAGAACAGCCAACAAAACTAGATTACAAACATCCAATTAGATGTTACCTTGGTGGAGACATAGAAGCGAGCTTTTTTAAAGCAGATGGGTAGTTATGTCATATTGAGACATGTTGGTGTGAGCAACATGGATTAGTAGGAGACCCCGACTAAACGTGTTTATGGATTGAACAGGATTCAAGCTGTGTGTGAAAATGGTTGAATTTGCCAGCAGTGTGAAAGGTGAGTGACAAAGAGCTAGTGAGTGGGTAAGACAAGGTGTAGCGCAGTCTGGTCAGCGCATCGGTTTAGGTTCGAATCCTTTCACCTTGGTATGGCGAATTGTAAGAAAAATTTGGATTAGTTTCCTATGGAAGAGTTATTTAAAGTTGTGGAACCTTTTTATTCAGGCAAGCTCAGACCAAAAAACCAGCGGGATAGACTGAGAAAAGGCATCCAACAACATTCATTTACAACACAAGTGGACTAGCATATTTCATTCCTTCTAACCCGTTTGAACAAAACAGCTTTACCCCCATAACCACAAGAGAACCTCATGTCCTAACCTTGTAATAGCCTGCACCACTACTTGAGTCTCCCACAAATATTACATTGTTGAGGCCATGGTCTATAATTAAAATAATTGTAAATCTGAATGCCAGGGCCTCTGCTGTAAGCAGATTAGTTGTATGGATTTTCATGGACCAGGCTTCTAAAATTTCACCCTCTTCATTTCTAAGAATAGCTGCCACAAAAGGTTCCTTGCAGCAGCATCAGTGTTTAACTTAACCCTGTTTTTGGGAGGGGAGGACCTAGTGGATTCACACTGCAAAACTTTATCCTTGCCAAGGTGGATGTTGACCATCCTCTGCACCCTCCTTACAACCTCTTCTGGCCAAATGGACACTTTCTAAAGACAACATTGTTCCTTGCCTTCCAGATGGCTTCAAGAGTAACAGCAGCTATTACATCCCATTCCTGCTTCATTTTTGCTTGCAGTCCTCCTAATGCTGATGCATTCAACAGTTTCTTAACAAACTCCTCTACGCCATTAACTTCCAGAGTATCACCCTGAACTTCCAATGGTTTCCAAACCAAACTGCTCTGCAAACTCACATTTCTGAAACAAATGCAGTGATATTTCATACCCCACATAAGCAGCACTCCACATCTTCAAATGACAATGCTTGCTGATCCTTCCTTTAACAGGGTTTACGTCAGCTGCTACCCTCTAAAGAAAGAACATTAGCCTTTCATGAACCCTTAACTTCCACAACTTTCACCAAAGCTCAGAATTTGTGTTGTTAAATCTGTAAAGGTTCTGTAGACAGTACGTAGACTTAACAGAGAATCTGCTACATTCTGATCAGCTTTGGGCACTAGAGGGATGGAAATTTGAAAAATAGAATCGGCTGATTCACTGTCAAAATAATAATACAACTTCAGAGTATCTCATTCCCACCAGTTTTCCCTTAATAAGCTGCTGACTTAAAAGAGGCATAGCTCCTAGCTCAGCACATCTAGGCCTTGGCTTGAGATCTGGCAACCAAGGAACCCAAGTTTCCTTCCATGCATCTATATCGGTATATCCTCTCTATTCCCCACTAAGTAACAACATCCTTTTTTATTACATTTTCGTATTTTCAATATTTCTCCTCACCCATGATGCATTCTTCACCCTGTCCTGCCTTCAAATTTTGCTCTCTACACTCAGGAGCAAATATGTATAGCTTAAATGAAGCGACAGACTCGAGTAATCCTTGGAATGACGTTCAAGACTTGTCAACAAAAATGAGACTTTCTAATCTTTCCATTGATTGTTCCAACAAAACCAAATTACTCCCCCCCCCCCCCCCCCTCTTTACTGTACTTCTTTGTGTAAGAGAAGTTTTAACCATTTATTAAGCAGATGACACGTGTTTCTACTACTTTATGTTAAAGAGCAATTTCAACTATTTATCAAGCAAACGATATGTGTTCTAAACAACTCAAACAGACGCTTAAAAAAATTATTATGTTATTATTGTTTTTGAGGTTTGTAAGTCAGAAAATTTTACCCTGAGATCTCCTTCCTGACGGCCATGGACAATGGATTTTGTAATGATATATCAAATTTGCTTTTACAATTTGTAAAAAAGTAAATTTTACCTTAAGCTCTCTTTCATGGTGACCACGAACAATGAATTTTGCAATGTCCCGAGAGATAATGTATCCTGGACCATGGGCCCATGGTGGATATGAAGCAGGTGGCCATTCCTTAAAACAAAAAGTTATCGAAGTCAGGTCAAAGAGCAAAATATCATTCTTGTTAAGTGAAATCTGACAAGATGGATACCTCAGTGCTTATATACCATTTGCTGTCTTTATCCCTATGGGGTGCTGACTCAAAAGAAATAAGACCATACAAGAGTCCATTAGGTGCCTTTCCCTTGAGGCTAGAGAGAACTTCATCAATCCTAACAAAAGCATCATCATCTGTTTTCATGATAAATTTGGCAGGGAGGATTTTGGTCTGCATAGTAAGAAAACAAGATGTTTCTATAAGCAAATACAGAATTTGAGTTTTCAATCATGGACTGCCACATCTAACAATAACCATAAAGAGCATATATTAATAAAGCAACAAAGTGCCATGTTTAGTTCTATTCGGTACTGTAACCAGAAAAAGATTTGAGGACAGAGAACAAGAATGTTATTAATATATACACATAATATAAGATGAGTCAAGGAATAATATTGCTAACAGCCTTAAAGTAGCAACTAGCAAGTAGAACTGTCAATAAGGTGAACCATAAAGAGATGGCAGCAATCCCATGATTTTCTCTACTTAACTTACCCCAAAGATGCAAATTGCAACTGTTTTCAAAGCGATCAAGCTGTAATAATCAACAAAGGGCATCAACTGGATATCCCCATATGCTTGAGCTTCTCTCCATAGCTCATAATTGACTTGGTTGTTCTTGTGCTGCAGGTTCAAAAATATTGAAGTCACCATAACACTTCCTGATCAAGAGTAAATATCGATAGATAGGACTACCATGCCCTATCTATCAACAGTGTCATAGTATAGCAGTTTTAAAAAAAAAAAATCTTTTTCAGATTAAGAAAATTAAGAATGTAGGGAACAGTTGTTTCATTCTTTTTCAGATTTGCAGTTTGCTTAGCAACTGCATACAGAGCTCAAGATCTTAGGCAATAGCAAGTTAGCAAACAGTGATACTTTACACAAAAAGTTTAACAAAACTTATCTCAACAACAATAAACAATAACTTATGATTATTGTTAGAATAGTCGTTGAATGGTTAAATTCACCCTTTTATAGTGAGTTAAGCTTTTGGGACAAGTAATTTATCATGGTATCAGCACATATGGTCTTGAGTTTGAATCCTGTCTTCACTCTACTTTCCATTTAAAAAGTAAAAAATGTCAGTGTTGGACCCCACTTATTACTGGGGATTCTGGACCCACAAGTGAGAGAGGTTGTTAGAACAATGTTTAAATGATTAAATTCACCATTCCTAATGGCTTAAGCTTTTAGAACCAGTGGTAATCTATCAATTAGTGTGCCTAAACACTCTTAACAGAAACCAGGAAAACAAGATTACAGCTTTAGATTTCCTTTAGGAAAAGGCCAGAGCAAATGGAATACTATGAAGAATATCTTGATATGAACAAAGTTACTCCGCACAGTCTACATTTTATCACTTACAAGGCCAATGAAAAATCGGACAGCTACATCCCCAGAGCGAACAGCCTCATATTGCATCCAAGACCTCCTCAATGCCATACGACGCTCAAAATTATTTCCCGAAGAGAAAATCCCAATCAACAATATAAGTCGTTTTCTTGAAACTGACGGAGCTTTGAGGTGCTCTAATTCAACAACCAAATCATTATCTTCAGAAACAGGTAAGCCTTTAGCCAAGGCAGATAAGAGATCCAAACCACCCGCCACTTTGACTCTGTTAACTGACCATGGTTCAAGTTTCTGCATTGGTAGAAATTGCATCCAGGGTGGGAGTGATCACTCCTATCAAAATGCATAATTTCAAAGTATTACCCAGCTTCTCACTTTAATATGTATCATATAAGTAATCTCACACCTTACCTCCCTATATGCAAAAGACGTTTCATGCCTTCCATTTACGGTCATATGAAAGCCCTCCAGACCAACCCACAATGTGGCAGTGAAGGGATTCCCTTCAACAAATGGGAAACTCACACTTCCATGGGCACTTTCCCTGGAAACATTTGTAAACATGTCACTTGTAGGATGACTCACATTCAGATTATCTTCCACAGTGCTCCTGGCAATTTGTTCATTGCAAAGAACAAGTCCATCAACTGCAAATTTGTCAACATATGTTAGATATTAATGGCAAGAATCATTCTTTTGAATCTGTTAAAGAACACAAAAGAGAAAAAAAAAAGATAAGATAATTAGTATTGAATGTGTCTAAATTTTACACTTAGGTACAGGAAACACATGATATGAATGATTTTTCCTATGTGACTTATGTGTTTGTTCTCTGCCAATACAAAGGATGAGACTTGAGAGTAAGGCTCAGTCACCAATAAATCTGAAGTAAAGTTTTGAATGCATGCAAGGCTGCAATATAATTGGTTTGCACTAGTCACACTAGCAGTACTCTGACATGATGCAAATCTGGCTAATAAGAAAATTGTAATGGAACATACCTTTGATGATGTTAGCAGAACCATGAGCAGGACATCTTTCCTCTTTGCCCCAACCAGCTTCACTAGTCCATGTATTCTGAACTATAAATGGCTCCTCTGTCATATTATCTCCAGGAAGACTAACATTGAAATGCAAGTTAATAGGAGGTGTTGGCTCCCCAGAAAGTTGCGATCCTACGAGTTCAATTTGAAAGCTTCCATTTTGTCCATTGGGAATGCCAACTAAAGTAATTGAAGAATCCCCAACTAGACCACAAGGGAGCTCAAGAATGACTCCATCACTCATTGCTGTCTTATCAAGTGTACTAACAGAGTAAGGACAATTTTTATCATCGGAGTTGTTACTGTTGCTAAACTTGGAGGCTTTTTCCTTCTCAATTGTGGAGAGTAAATCTTTCCATGCTATGGAAGCCTCTTTGACTCCATCAGCTGTTTCAGGAAAAGTGTCACTCCTGGAAAGTAGCATACGCATGTGAGCCCATACAAGCAGGGCCTTTGATTCTTCCTCAGAAATATTTTTAGAAGCATACAGATCACTGAGTCCTTCAATATCTTTAAGAGGGGGCTTTTTTAACGTTTTCACTTCCATTTTAGAAGACTTAATGGTGCCACTGTCCTTCATTTGAGAATCACTGGTTGGATGGTTTCTAAAGAAATCATATGCTGACTGCTTCTGTGGCTGGATTCCTATAAGGCTGTAACGGAGAACCAAGATCACCGCAAGAGCCACGATACACATGCCTCCAGACCACTTCTTCATTTTCAACAAATTTAAGCTAAACTAAAGTAAGAGGGCTGTAAAACCATAGGACTATTCTTTTATCCATTTCATAAGGAATAATTGTGACTAAATATGTAGCCCTGTTCATGGATTGTCATCTTCTGTCATTGTCAAATAGTTCGGATCAAAAGGAAGCTGCAAAACAGTTCAAATGTCAAAACAAAACAATTGGTAACATACAAAAACAAAGCATTTTGGGCCATGGCTCAGGTAATTGAACGTGTGGGTGGGACTAGGTTATGTCTTAGGATCAAATCTTACAAATTAAAACTCCCAAAAAAAAATATCAAAAATTTTGAAAAAAAGAGAGGGTAAAATCAACATTAATTGAAAAGCCCCGTAATTTGCAGAGGAAGTATAGAAAAATGAAAGATATCATAAAATTCTTAACATTTATTATTCATGACCCAAGACACAAAAAATCCTCAACCAAGCTTAATAAATCCATTTGAGTTATTTAAGATGAATCCCAGTTTTGGACTTAAAAACACACACAAAAAGAGTAAAGAACCTAAGCAGCTACGCTTCACTTTTCTTTTCCTTTTGTGTTCTTAACGACCAATTAATCGAGAATTGGAAACTCCACGGCATGGCCAATGCAACACAACCACAAAGTCATAACAATTTCAGAAGCTACCAAAGGAAATCAAACTAAAAACTTCCTAGCTTCTGTTAAAATAATGATTAATTAATCAAATTCATCCTTTCTAAATAACTTAAGCTTTTATGACTAATGGAAATTTATCATGGTACCAAAATAGGCGGTCCTTAATTTGAACAATGTCTCCTCAGTCCTCACTACCTCCCATTTAATAAGTTAAAAATCTCTCATGTTAGGCCGATTAATAGTCCAATGGTAATGGCATCTTTTGTGCTGCTGGTTCAAATGCACCTTTCCCTCCTATACTATCTACTTATATATATTTTTTATAAAAAATAAAAGAGGAAAGATACTCTTAACCCCACGGATCAAAATTCACCTACTCTCCATGTATGTAAGCAAGCAAGTCCACTAACATTAACATAGCATTGTCAACAATATTAATTTTTAATTAACCATTTGAACGACCCAGATCAAAAATAAATCATCCAAGTCCATGTTTGGTACTTAAGAATCATCTTGATGAGTTTCTAATCTTAGCTATAATAGCCAAAGCAATGTACTTAAATATAAACAACTAAAAAGCTTTAAAACCTTCACAGAAATATAGAATCATGCATACCTTACATGGGTTTTCGTTCTTCAGTGGGAAAGAGCAAAGAACTTGAAGATCTCAAATCTGAAAGTGGAGCAACAAAAACTTCTTTGTTTTTGTTTCAGTTCGTTTTAGAACTCAACCAACTGAACTGACCCTTTTTTTTTTTTTTTTTTTTTGAGAAGGAACTAAACTGACCTTTTTTTTTTTCTTTGTCTAAAAATAAATTTCTTAAGCTTCAAGTTTATCTGAAACCTTGAGGGGAAGAGTTTTTTGAGTTGTGTTTGTTCAGGTGGGAATGAAACGTGGTCGTTTTTGGAAGGTGGCTTGTCAAATCCTAGTCTTTAGCAGTTGATTACTTGATAGTCTTGATTAATGCTTTGTCGGTACATGGGGGTTGAAAACAGTGACTGGGATGTTGGGTTTTTATTAAAAAATAACTATAAAACTCAATCTATATTATTAGTTAGACAACGTTTCAAACATATTTGATTTCTAACGATTTGAATTCTCTGCACTCGATTTTACTCAGTGAATTTACACTTAGAAATCGAGTACCTCACACTCGATTTTCTTAGATCAAAATCAAGTCATTTGGACTCGATTTTTTAGAAATGAAATTTGTTTCAAACCTTGCCTAACTAATAATGTGAACTCGATTTTTTAGAAATGAAATTTGTTTCAAACCTTGTCTAACTAATAATATAGTTTGAGTTTTATAATTATTTTTTAATAAAATCCGGGATGTTGAGGGCTTGTTTGATGGGTACGGTTAAGTGTTGACGAGTGCCATTAAAAACACATTTTTAAAGTTAATAAATGTTTAAAAATAACACTTTAAAAAAAAAATTTGTGTATGGATATTTCAATATTTTAAAAGCACAAAAAAAAAAAAAAAATGGAACTAATGGGTCAGGTCAGGTCATGATTTTTTCGTTCTTTTGTTTATTTGTCTTTTCCCCTTTAATTTTCTCTCCAATTTGGGGAAAAAAATGTTTAGATGGGCCCATGGAGAAAACTCTCAGACTTCATTAGTTTTCTTTCCACCAATCCACTCAACCAAACACTCCAATAAATTTCTTTTCCCTCTTATTTTCTCTCCTATTTTTTCCATCCCCTAAAATCCATTCAGCCAAACGGAGCATTAGAATATGATTGCACCCTTAATAAAACATGTACTGATGTACTCAATTTTTGGAGTATGGTGTGGTTCACCGTGCTTGATTTTCTTCCCAATCTTCGTCACCCTCAATAATTATTACGAAGACAGATCATTCCTTTAAGGCTTAAGCAACTAAAAAATAATAAAATAATAAAAAAAGAAGCAGAAGATATCATTCCTTGTCCTGGAACTCGGCATTGGCGCACGTTGTCCATTTGGGCCCTCGAAACAGGCCAAGGCCCATTTGTAACCCAATGGACTTGGATCAACCACACCACACGCCAACCCGTAGGTTCACTCTACTGTGGAAAATTCTTTTTTGATAATCCTACTGTGGAAAATTCTGTGACACTACGTTTGTGTGTTATGGAAAGTTTTATGAACCAATGAAAGCTGAAGCTGCAGCTTGGAACCTTTTAATATCAAATGGAAGAGAGACCTGCCAATAAATGGTGGATTTTAATTTTTGTGAAGGAGTAACGATTAGAACACAGTTTTTATCTCAACGGTTCACTTGAGCTATTTTGATTGGAATGGAGCATATCACTTTCATTTGGGTCCACATGCCAATCACAATAGACCATGTCAACATGTTCAGGTGCAGGAGCAACGTGTTAGGTGGATGCCCCCCATTTCTCCTCTTTACGAAATGAACATTGATGGGGCTTTGTTTAGTGACCTCGGTGCTGCTGGCTTAAGAGTGGTGATCCATGATTCGAGTGGGCATGTTGTGGGAGCCTTGGCAGAACGCATCCCAATCCCCAAGTCTGCTGCAACTGTTGAAGCTCTAGCGTGTCGCAGAGCTCTAAATTTTGCAAAAGAATTAAGTATTTTTGAGGTAGTTTGTGAAGGTTATGCAGAAGTTATTATTAGAGCTTTGCTATCTTAGGAGGTAGTTCATCCAGAGTATGGTCACATGTTGCAGGACTGTCTTGTTTTAGCAAATGATTTTAGAGTTTGTAATTTTGTTCATGTCAAACGTGTAGGTAACTCGGTTGCTCATTTTCTTGCCAAACGTTCTAAGTCAAGCAACGAGCTGTAGGTCTGGCTTGAGGCCATTCCTGAGGATATAGCACCTCTTGTAATGAGGGATTCATTGTAATTTCTCTTTTTGTCTTAATATAATATAGTTGGGCCTCTGGGTCTGGATTCTCCCAAAAAAAAAAAAAAACAATTGTGAAAAAATTTAGGAAAAATGTTTTGTTCCAAAGCTTATTATTTATGAAAAATGAATGGTTAATACTAGACATCACGTGTTGATTTCGGACGCATGTTGTGTGCTAATCAAATACTTTTTTGTGTAACTTACTACTATGACAAGTTATGATTGATGCAACATTACTGTCACATATAACCATTACAAACACTACTGTTATTGTATTATCAGAACATGTTTCTTCAACAATTATTAAAATCTGAGGTATATTAAAATCTGTTACATCGAATTAGTCCCATGTATCAAATTGTTTTCAAAATTTTATTATTTAGTTTTCAATGACATACAATATCTATCTCATATTCACATGAATCCTACAAGCATGGGACTCACTTCTATGTGAGAGAAGATATTATATTCACATTTGAGCCCTCTTGTACTTAAGGTAATGGCAATAAACACAGTGCCCATGACCAGCACTTTGTTTACTAGGTAAGCATGATCATAGCCTTGGAGGTACTTAATGATTGCTTAAAATTAAATAGACTGGAATTACTTACAAGTATAGGCATAACTTATCAATAAAGAACCATATAAATTGAAGATTTCAGTATATTAAGTGGAGGAGCTATGAACTCTAGTATAACAAGATTGTTTTTACATAATATTATTGGGAGTTTATAATACAAAGGGCAAAATCAGCAAGGCCACCTCAATGGTGCTGTCCCTGTGTAGACCATAGAAATGGGATAATGGATCATGATTCATGATGCTAAGTGTAAATAAAGTGCAATAGCAGCAAATCATAACCATCTAGTCCGAAAGAAAAACTTGAATCGATTTCCCTTGATGCTGGAGAGATCTAGTAGTCTGATCCACATCTAATGAGACTAGTCATAACCTTCACCTGTGCTGTACTCTTGTATAAGTGTATCTGAATACTATAAAGAGACTAAGGGGATTCTAATCTAATAAGATTCATAAGAGAGATTACTCATTGGGCGTTTATTAAATGGGAGGTCCTCACTTGCGTGCAGAGATGGCAATATACATTTCTTTGACATGCTCAACTCCACAAAAGCACTACGCGTCAAGCTTGACTTGACTTGCACTAAATCGTGCATGTGGGTGCAAATCATAATAACATGCTCAGAATCTCAAATTATATACTTGACCTTGGAATACAAAATGATGCTTGACATAATGTAATTTTAACTTTACCAAATATACATAGAGGAATTTGACTAGGGTCATTACACAACCATTATAAGAGACCACAATCATAAACCGAGTTTCAAAATAACTAACCAAAAGACATTCAAAAGCTATATGGTATAATGGCAATGCAATCAAAAGTCACAGACATCATAGGTTATTTGATTCATGCAACCTAACCAACAAGTGAAGAAAATAAAGCATCTGTTCAAGATATCTGGTAATGCTAAAATGCAAAATCAAGACAGTTGCTGCCTTTGCCAATAGTTCTGTGGCATTGCCTTCACAGGTTAAATAGAACAAAAAGAACTGAAAAATTTATGCTTTTCATACCCTTTTAATCTTCATCTTCATCTTCATCTTCATATGAGTTGCTTTGATTCCAACTCCGAGTACACATCAAAGCTCCCATAATATCACGCCCTGAGGACATAAGAGTCCAAACAATCTGCCTTGCTATTGTATGATACGCATCATACGAAGTGACAATTGAAATGGGGATTGCCAATAGGTTACGAGCCACCCTAGAGAGGATTGGATATTTTGAGCTCGAGGCTCTCCACCAACTAATAATGTCAAAATCCTCAATCCATGGTAGGACAGGTTCTTCCAAATAAAAATCCAGCTCTGACTTTGGGTGCTGACCTTTAGGTTGAATGAATTGTTTGTATTCCTGCACCCAATCAAAACCATCTTTAGATCTCCCACAGCCTTCCTCAACACGTCTGATTTTAGGACAAGGACCATCACTACCTTCACACTCAAAAGAAGCTGAAGATTTACTCATAGGCTTCTCATTTTCATCAATAGTGTTTGCATATTCATCATAAAGGGTCTGCAAGGCATCCAAAACAGCAGCAACCTGAAATTTTCCATCACTGTCCTCATATTTTAAAGAAGAAAATTCAAAATATTTCTTCTTAAAACGAGGATCCAACAGCGTAGTAAGTGCCAATAGCAAAAACATATTATTCCAGTACTTATCAAAGTTCTGAAACATTTTCTCAGCTATAGGTTTGATGAACCTATCTGTGCTCATTGATTCATGAATTAAACTTGCTCGAAGCTCTTGAAGATTATGAAGATAATTGTTAGCTGTAGGATATTTTGCTTCAAACAAATTTTTAGCCACATTATAAATGCTTCCTAGAAGTTTAACAAAAGCCTCAGCTTTATGCCATACATCAGCAGGTGGTAGTTGTATCCCATGATACTCATCTCCAAAAAACTCTCCCATGGAATATAACTCTGAAGCCTCTTTTAGCCCCACATATGTTAGATGCCAAAATGGGCTTGGTTTCGCACAAACCGCAAAATGAAGCACTTCATCAATGATGTCTGCTATCTCAACCAATGCATCCCGAACAATCACACTTAACATGTCAGCACAACAATACACATGAAATAGCCGACCATTGAGCTGGAGCTTTTTCTTTTCTTGAACACGATCTTTAAGTATCTTGACTGTAGCATCATAATCATTACCATTTTTCATAGTAATCGTGAATATCTTGTTCTCAATATTCCAGTCCGAAAGACACTTCAAAAGCACCTTGGAAGCATAATCTTCCTCCCCCCAAACACGGAAAAAACTAAGAACCCACTTTTTCACTTCCCAACCATCCTCAACAAAATGTGCTGTTAAGCACATATACTCATCACACACTGGAGTATTCAACACATCAACTGAGAGGCTGATTTGACCATTGAAATCAGCTAAAACTTGTTTAATTTTCACTTTCTCTTCCTTGAAGATTTTCAAGCACTCAGCTTTAACCATTTTGACATTGAGAGGATTGGCGAGTGGGTTCAGTGTATGAACAAGATCAAGAAAGCTGGGAACTTCAATGGCCCGAAGTGGCACATCTTCAGCACAGACCCATAACGCAAAAGCTCGGGCTCTTTTTGTCTCATCAAAAATCAGATTCTCACCCACATTTTCATTAGTACCACCAAAACTTTCATTGTCCAAAGAATGGGCTCTCACTTCAGCATCCAAAGCATTCTTTTTTGCATGCTCCCCAGACATTTCTGAAAAAAAATATCGCTACCAATTGAATTTTATCATGCAGATAATGAGCTCAAATAAATTAAAATAATGGCAGATGGAAAGAAAAATAAGATCAATCCCTTTCAAATTTTCAGAAACTAAATTACAAACATTTAAATTTGAGTGACGTAAACTGAACTCGAACAAATTTTAGGGACAAAATATGTATTTTAGCCAAGAGTAACACTACAGATATAAACTATTTTATAACATTTTTACAAACTGCTGATATAAACTATTTTATAACATTTTTACAAACTGCTGATATGACTTTAGCATTTTCCAAATAGTTATTGTAAGTAAAAATGTAATGTTAGTGATAGGCCTATATTAGAACTAGTAAGAATTTGCCACATTAGCAGTTTGTAAAAATATTATAAAATAATTTGTATATATAGCATTACTCTTTTAGCCAAAGCTGTAATTATGATACTCTAGTAACATACACGTGTTATTGTCTATTAATATGGCTTAAAAATGAAATTAAGCCCGTTTATTATCTGAAGTACATCTTTTTAAAATCTGACCTTCATTCAAATCTCAACTTATTTTCAGCTCGCCAAAATAAGTTATACCAAACATACACTTAACATGTCTTAACATACACTATTTTACAACATTTTTACAAACTGCTGATATAACTTTAGCATTTTCCCAATATTTATTGCAAGTAAAAATATAATATTAGTGATAAGCCTATATTAGAACTAGTAAGAATTCGCCACATTAGCAGTTTGTAAAAATATTGTAAAATAGTTTGTATCTGTAGTATTATTTTAGCCAAATAGTTATTGATAGGCCTATATTAGAACTAGTAAGAATGTAAGTAAAAATGTTATTGTAAGTAAAAATGTAATGTTAGTAATAGGCCTATATTAGAACTAGTAAGAATTCGCCACATTAGCAGTTTGTAAAAATATTGTAAAATAGTTTGTGACTGTAGCATTATTTTAGCCAAAGCTGTAATTATGATACTCTAGTAACATACACGTGTTATTGTCTATTAATATGGCTTAAAAATGAAATTAAGCCCGTTTATTATCTGAAGTACAGTTTTTTAAAATCTGATATTCATTCAAATCTCAACTTATTTTCAGCTCGCCAAAATAAGTTATACCAAACATACACTAAACATGTCTTGAAAAGTAAACACAAATGTTCTTTAAAAAAATCCTGTTGTCTTTGCTCTTGAGAGAAAAAAATAAATAAATAAATAACATTTCCCAATTAGTGGGCTTTTCCCTTTTTTAAAAGAAGAATGTGACATTTCTTATGAACTAAGGGATAGAAAATGAGGCTTTGACGTTTTTTTCTGTCATTATCTATCACCAAACTGAGACTATTTCAGCTGTTCTCTGTGTTAGAGATATTGACTCATATTTTGAATGGGAATGTAACATTGGTTGGTCTCTAGTCTAGACGCTAGCAGGTTAGGGTTTCTTCAGAGTCATTATAAAGTCATTGTAACCCCTTTATTTTCTGATACTAAACTTTTTTGTTGTTGTAGCGTAGGCATACTGCCGAACCACGCCACGTAAATCATTGTGATGCTTTTCTCTCTATTTTCACTAACATTGCTAAGATCTGAAACTTTCAACACTCTGTTTGGTTAATTAAAATATCTTTGAAGAAAAGGAAAATAAAGACAGACCATCCTTTATACTTCACTTCAGTCCTAAGAAATATTAGTCCGAAATTATCAAGTCCTAAAATAAATATTTCTACTTTAAAAAAAATATAACCTTAAATCATCATCCAAACCAAACACACCATATATAAAGCAAAAACTTTAAGCACATTAGCATAAGATATAATTTCATCAGAGCGATATTTAACTAGCAAAGAAACTACGTTACGTTTTACTTTTACTACTACTTTCTTATTTAATTTCTTTACTTTTTTTTTTCTCAGCAACCAAACAGAATCTATTTCAAAATAATGAAACGACATTGATATTCAGATTAACGTATGACATACCTTGTGTCGCCTTCTGAGAGAGAAATGTCAAAGAGGCTCTGCTTCAGAATTCAGACCTTTTCTTTTGGGTTTTGTGGTGTTCTTTGATTTGTTTATAATTTATAGTGACAAAGGAAGTGAGGGAGAGAGAGAGAGAGAGAGCTCCTTGCAAAAACGAGCTGTCGTTTAGTTTTGCGCGGGAAAAACATATCATGGATCACTAATGTTTTCCACGTGGCCTCAAGTATTAAATCGGACGGTTGAGGGTTTTATTAATGATAAGACTGATGGGCACAACGCACAAGCTTACTTGCTGATATTGTTCAGCTGAAAATTGTCAGTTTTGGGGGTGGAGAAAGTGGATTAGGAATTAGGATCCGGTGCAACCGTGTGTAACTTCACAAAAAATTTTCACTTTTTTTTTTTTTTTTTTTTTTTTACTTACTTATACTTTTTACTTCTTATAAAGTTTTTCTTTACTTTTTTTTAATCAATAGTTGAGATTAAAAGTTGTTTTTTACAATGATCAATCTCAACCATTATCTCAATCAAGAGAAAGTCCGCATACACTAAGAATTTGAAAATTTATTAGTACCATAAGTAATAAGTAAAAAAGTGATATAAGTGATGAATTTATATAAGTATTTATAGAAATTTACCAACTCAACACATGAAAAAGTTGTCAAATTTCTTGTGTATGTAATAATACTTTTTGGGGGCCTCTCGGTATAAAAAGGTGTTGCCAACCCACTAACTTGATGATCGAATTCATTTTTCGTTAGTTGGATTGGATTTGAGTTAGGTCAAATTCAAATTTATAGTTTTTTTTAAAACTAATTTGGCCTAACTTAACCCATCATATATATAAATTTATTTATAATCTTGCTTTCATTTTGGTATCTTGATCATTAATTTTCATGAATTTGAAATTTTGAAATATAATTTAGGCAAATTATATGAATGACAATAATTTATTATTTAGAAAGTACTTAAATAGTTGATGAAAACCTAAATTTTTACAAAGCATGAAATATATATGCACAACCCTTCGACAATCCAACCTAGGCTTATACACATGTAATAAGTTGAGTTGAGGATTTCTTAATTCAATAATATAGTGAACCTGTGGCATAAACTTTTGGGATTGGAGGATATATATACTCTAACCCCATGAGTTCAAGTAATTGTTTAGTGGTAATGACATTCTTTATGGTAGTCATATATGTGGCTTGAGTCTCATCTCCTCCTCTTTTACTATCTACCTCCAAAAAAAAAAAAAAAAAAAAACCCTAACCCCGCATGGTGATCTAGCACTTGCTTCCATCCCACCCCCCTGATTTACTTTCCCCCTTCTTGCATTTTGTTTTAGCATCTTGAAATTCCTTGCATGTTGGGATTTTTGTTAAGTAGCAAGAGACTGTTTTGCCCATAAAGAGCTGCTTTTTGTATGTGAGGTGAACATCTCTTCTCTTCCTATTTGGGTCTTCCTCTGGTTCTAGAGATGGTGTGGGCCCTCCTCTTCTCTTTCTTACGTTAATATCATCCTTGTTTATTACCACACACAAAAGCAAGCTAGTCCAGTAACATAAACATAGCATTGTCAAAAATATTAGCTTTTAAAAAAAAACCATTTGAACAACCCAGATCAACAAACTAATCACCCAAGTCCATGTTTGGTACTTATGAATCATCTTGAAGAGTTTTTAATCTCAGCAATATTAGCCAAAGCATTGTACTTTAGTACTTATATATACAACAAAAAAGCTTCAAAGCCTACACAGAAATATAGATTCATGCCCTACATGGGTCTTCATCCTTCAGTGTGTAAGAACAAAGAACTTGAAGATCTCAAATCTGAAACAGGGGGGTTGAAACAGTGGCTGGGATGTAGAGTAGGAGGAAAATGCTAAAAGCTTAAAACTACTATAAATTCTATATGCATGTTGGAGGAAAAATATTTCTTAAAATTCTAATATTGATTCTTATATAATTTGATTTAAACTATCTCATCATTCAGAAGATGTAAATAAATATTGATGTGTGATGTTTTAATTATAACAAGATTTCAGTATGTCAAGTGCAGGAGCTATGAATCCCAGTATTACAAAAAAATATGTTTTTACATGATATTGGGAGTTCATAATACAAATCAGCAAGGCCACCTCAATGGTGCCTTCCCTGTATCTATAAGTACACCATAGAAATGGGATAATGCCTCATGATTACCATAAGCACACGAGCATGCACACGCGCGCACACAGTCTGAAAGGAAAACTTCAATCAATTTCCCTTGATGCTGGATAGGTATAGTAGTCGGATCCATGTCTTCTGAGACTAGCCATAACCTTCACCTGTGCTGTACTCATATTATCTGGATGCTATAAAAGATACCATGGGGATCTTAATCTAATTAAAGAGATTGCTCATTCTGCGTTTATCAAATGGGTAATCTTCACTTGCATGCAGAGATGGCAATTAAAATATTCTGGACATGCTCATCTCCACAAAAGCACTACGCCAACTAGTCAAGCTTCACTCGACTAACACCAAATTGTGCATGTGGGTGCAAATCATAACATCATGCTCCACGTCTCAGATGAACTAAAAAACATAATGATGCTTGACATAAGTAATTTTAGCTTCACCAAACATGCATAAAGGGATTTGACTAGGGTCATTATGCAACCATTATAAGAGACTACTATCATAAACCAAGTTTCAAAGTACATAATTAAAAGACATTCAAAAGCAAGATATATGGCATAAAGGCAACGCAATCAAAAGTCACAGACATCATAGGTAATTTGATTTATGCAAACTAATTAACAAGTGAAGAAAATAAAGCATCTGTTGAAGATCTCTGGTAATGCTAAAACACAAAATCCAGACAGTTGCTTCCTTTTCAAATAGCTCTGGGCCTTCTGGCATGCCTTCACAGGTTACATAGAACAAAAAGATCTGCAAGATTCATACTTTTAGTACCCCATTAATCTTTGTCTGAGTTACTTTGGTTCCAACTCCGAGTACACATCAAAGCTCCCATAAGATCACGCCCTGCTGAGATTATATTCCAATCAACCTTCCTTGCTGTTGTATCATACGCGTCATATGAAGTGGCAACTGAAATGGGGATTGCCAATAAGTCACGAGCCACACTAGAGAGGATTGGATATTTTGAGCTAGAGGTTCTCCACCAAGTAATAATATCAAAATCCTCAATCCATGGTATGACAGGTTCTTCCAAATAAAAATCCAGTTCTGACTTTGGGCGCCGACCTTTAGATTGAGTGAATTGTTCATATTCTTTCACCCAATCAAAACCATCTTTAGAACTGCCACAGCCTTCCTCAACACGTCTGAATTTAGGACAGGGATCATCACTATCTTCGCCTGCAGACAAAGCTGAAGATTTACTCATAGACTTCTCATTTTCATCAATAGTGGTTGCATATTCATCATAAAGGGTCTGAATGGCATCCAAAACAGCAGTGACCTGTGATTTGCTATCACTGTCCTCATATTTTAAAGAAGAAAATTCAAAATATTTCTTCTTGAAACGTGGATCCAACAGTGTAGTTAGTGCCAATAGCAAAAACATATCATTCCAGTACTTATCAAACTTCTGTAACATTTTCTCAGCTATAGGTTTGATGAAACTATCTGAACTCATCGATTCACGAATCAAACTTGCTTGAAGCTCTTGAAGATTATGAAGATAGTTGTTAGCTGTTGGATATTTTGTCTCAAACAAACTTTTCGCCACATTATAAATGCTTCCTAGAAGTTTAACAACAGCTTCAGCTTTACTCCATACATCAGCAGGCGGTATTTCTATCACATGATACTCATCTCTAGAAAACTCCCCCATGGAATATAACTCTGAAGCATCTTTTAGCGCCTGATATGTTAGATGCCAAAGTGAGGTTGGTCTCCCACAGGCCACATGATCAAGTACTTCATTAACTCGTATCTCAGCCAATGCATCTAGAACAATTGCACACAACATGTCAGCACAACAATACACATGAAATAGCTGACCCTTCAGCTGGAGCTTCTTCTTTTCTTGAACATGATCTTTAATAATCTTGACTGTAGCAACATAATCACTATCATTTTTCATAGTGATCGCGAATATCTTGTTCTCAATTTTCCAGTCCGAAAGACACTTCAGAATCATCTTGGAAATATCATCTTCCTCTTCCCAAACACGGCAAACACCAAGTACCCACTTTTTCACTTCCCAACCATCATCAACAAAATGTGCTGTTAAGCACATATACTCACTGCACACTGAAGACTTCAACACATCAACCGAGAGGCTGATTTGACCATTGAAATCAGCTAGAGCTTGTTTAATTTTCACTTTCTCTTCCTTGAATATTTTCAAGCACTCAGCCTTAACCAATTTGACATTGCCAGGCTTAGCAAATGGGTTCACTGAATGCACAAAACTAAGAAATAAGGGATCTTCAATGATCCGAAGCGGCACATCTGCAGTGCAGATCCATAAAGCAAGGGCTTGGCTTGCTTTTGCTTCATCAAAAACCAAATTCTCACCCACATTTTCATCAGTGTCACCAAAGTTTTCATTGTCCAAAGAATGGACTCTCGCTTCGGTATCCAAAGCAAGCTCATTTGCTTGTTCCCCAGACATTTCTGAAAAATATACCACAACCATTTGAATTTTATCATGTAGATAAAGAAATAAAATAAATTTAAATAATAGCAGATTGACACCAAAAAAAAAAAAATAATGCCATTCAAATTTTCAGAAACTAAATTGAAACTTTTAAATTTGAATGATCAAAATTGAACTCAAGCAACCTTCTTTGTGTTACTTTTCTCTCTATTTTCACTAACCTTGCTAAGATCTGAAATATTCAACACTCTGTTTGGTTAATTACAATATCTTTGAATAAGAGGAAAATAGAGAATAAGGGCCGTTTGGTAGATTTAAATAATGTTGTTTGTATTTTTTTGAAAATACGTGTGTCAAAAAGTGTGTGAATATGCATGTAATGTTGGTTAAAAACTGAAAACATGTTGCTAAGATACTCTACCAAACGGGGCCTAAAACTTCTACTTCAGTCCTAAGAAATATTACTCCCAAATTATGAAGGTTTCAAATAAAAAAAATTCATTTTTTTTTTACCTTAATCACCATCCAAATGCACCATATTAAAGAAAAACTTTAGGCACGTTATAGCATAAGATATATGATTTCATTTCATCATCTGAGCAATGTTTAACTAACAAAGAAACACTACGTTTTACTACTACTTTCTTATTTGATTTCTTTGCTTTTTTTCTCAGCAACCAAACAGAATCTCTTTTAAAATAATGAAACGACATTGATTATCAGATTAACGTATGACATACCTGGTGTCGTCGTCTTTTGAGAGCGAAACGTCTAAGAGAAGAGGCTCTGCTTCAGAGCTCAGAAACCTCCTTTGTCTTTTTGGTTTTGTGGTTTTCTTTGATTCATTTATAAGAAAGAAGTAAGGGGGAGAGAGAGAGAGAGATCCTTGTAAAACGAGCTGTCGTTTGGTTTTGCGCGAGAAAAAAAATCATGGGGTCACCATTGCGATCCACGTGGCCTCAATATTAGATCGGACGGTTGAGGGTTTTATTAGTGATGGCCACGAGTTTTCATTGACAAATGAGTCACAGTTTTGCTAATGGGCTTTTCATGTTGATTAATCAAACTAAGATCCAATATGGCCCAGAATAAATATTCGATTTGATGATAGTAGTGAGAAGTAAATTAATTGTGTTTGTATTTTGATTTTTGCTAAGTTATGTTGATTAACCAAACTACGATCCAACATAGTGCAAGAACGATTCAATTTGATGATAATATTGTTAGTATAATAGTTACATACACGATCAAATTCTCTCTTTCCTAACCAATTAAACTTTTAAAGCAATTGATTGTACTAGAATTTAAATGATAATACTCTCCAAGTCTTTTGCATTGGGTTTGAATTGGATTTTCCAGCCGAAATACTTTATAATTCAGCTTCTTAATTAATACACACAAACTTTTTGAACAGAAAAACCAATGCATTAATGGTTTAAAGAAACAAAAATTCTAGGACCACAAACTTTCACACATTTTGCCACAACTATTCTATGTGGTTGACTATGAGTGGTGAAGAAAACGTGATGAGTCCATGTAAAAGTGATAAACAACCAGTCACTGTCTGTCATATAGAATAGTTGTAGAAAATGGTATGATAAAAGTGATCTTAAAATAACTCTTTCACTTCTAGCACACTGTCAATATTTGTTGGGAGATTAAATAGGAAACAAGAAAATTACCAACAACATTGTAAACTTATGCAGAGTAATGAAATTTGACAACAGCAGAAGTAAAAAAAAAGCTCATAAAATACTAGACTTGAGTAACGTGAATCTTCAGCATATTACAGTTGCTCTACCAAATCATTCTGAGTCACTTAGAACAGAACAAATAGCTGACATGACACTAGCAGGACACAACTGTGGACTACACAATAAGGCATTCTTTACTGAGGAAGCCATCACCCTTAAGGTAGTATAATATGCATTCACTAAAGTAACTAGGCATATTAAGTAAACCTTTCAGCAAAAGTAACACAAAAAGTATGAGCCACAAGAACCAACAAAATGCACCCAATTCTAAATTAATTCATCTACCAATTTGATGTCTTCCAGCATTTCCCCAAACCCCAGAGAAGATTCAGCCATGGATTTGAGTTCAGTAGGGACCCAACTCTGAGTACACATTATGGCATTTATCAAGTCTGGTTTGAAGGAAGCATAACGTCGTGGACTGATTCCTCTTTCCATGGTAAAAAATTCATCTATGGAAGTAACAACAGACACAGGAACTGACAAATAATCACGAGCAATCCTGGAAAGAATAGGATACCTTGGGCTTGCAGCTCTCCACCAACTCAAAATGTTAAAATCCTGGGTCCAAGGCAAGACAGGTTCTTCCAAATACAAATCTAGCTCTGACTTCAGAGGTTGATTAGTAGATTCAATGAACTGCTGGTAATCTTGTAACCGATTAGAAGCATCAGAACTAAGGCACCCCCGCTTAACTGGCCTGGGAGTCTCACTTTCTGAATTAGAAGAAGTACGATTGCTCACAGGATTCTCATTATCAGGAAATCGGGTATTATAATCATCATAGAGACTGCGAATGGCCATAAGTACGGTAGAAACTTCAGTGTTGCCATCTTTACCACCATATTTTGAGGACGAGAACTCAAAGTACGTTATCTTATACCGAGGATCCATCACTGTAGCAATTGCCAATACCAAGAACATTTTTTTCCAATACTTCTCAAACCTCTTATGCATTTCTGTAGCCACATCTCTAATAAAACTGTCTGAAGAATTAGTCTCCTTGGTCAAAGTAGCCCGTACCTCTTGAAGATTCTGAAAATAGATGCCTGCCATTGAATCTTTTGTTTCAAAGACAGCTTTTGCTGCATTATATAAGCTCTCTAAGAGTTTACAAATGCATTCAACTTTCTTCAACTCATCAGCAGATGGCTTGTCCCGGTCATACTCTTCTTTGAACTCTTCCTTAGCCTCACGCTCTAAAGCCATCTTTAGCCTGTCATATACTGCATCCCACCTACTGCCACTGGATGGTTTCCCAAAGTACATTTGAAAATCAATTCTGGGAATTGTCATCCATATCGCTTCAAATGCATCCTGCACCATACGTTTGAAAATGTCAGCACAGCAAAACAGACGAAATCGCTGACCGTTAAATTGGAGCTTCTTCGTCTCTTGGACATAATCTTTGATCTCATCAATCTCTTTGTTTTCTACTGAGCCAGTTAGAAATGTAATATTGGCTATCTTGTTCCCAATGTCCCAGTCTTTCAGAACCTTCAAAATGGCTTCAACAATGCAATCATCGCCCACTTCACTTATACGATGAAAATTGAGAACCAAATTCATCAAATTCCAATCTTTATCAATAAAATGGGCTTTTAGGCACATATACTCACAAAACTTTCGACAACTCAGTATATCTACAGAGAGGCTAATCTGCCCATCAAGATTTCTCAATAATTGTTTAAGATTCCCTTTTATGTCCTCGTAAAATTTGAAGCATTCATCTTGTACAGAAGCAAAACGCACTCTCTTAAATACGGGATTACTGCGACACAGCGTCTGCATAATCAACCCCCTTCGAGGCAGCACATCTGTAGTGCATGTCAAAACTGCAAGATACCGGCTTGCATTTCTTTGCTCAGAATCATAATCGTAATCATTAACACTA
Organism: Quercus ilex subsp. ballota; assembly: GCA_032727855.1. NCBI lineage: Eukaryota > Viridiplantae > Streptophyta > Magnoliopsida > Fagales > Fagaceae > Quercus > Quercus ilex. The sequence goes on from CM064913.1 coordinate 13,286,635, forward strand.
TTTTTATCATCTGAAGAGGATCCATGAGAGTTACCATGATCACTACCATGGTCAAATTCATGACCACAAGCATCACTGTCTCTTTCAACATCATTAGCCTGATAATTTTCATTATCTGCCTCCATATCTAACAAGCAAGTAAAACAACAGTTAATGATAGAAAACCCATCAATTGAAACACTGGTTCAATATGGATCTAAGAAACAACAAATCTCAATGTCTGAATCTTAATGAAGAGGAAAAGAAATACACAAACCACTTCGGAAAACTTAAGGTTGAACACAAGCACCCAATGGATCTTGAACGCACGACCTCACCCTCCCCCTAGAATTTATAAGGGGAGGAGGTGCTAGTTGAGCAAGAGTTCATTGGCAAGAACAATTACTAGCATAAATTCCCTTATAATTTTGACAATAGATGATGGATTAAACTCTTCACTCATGTATGGATTTGAGGATTTAAAATCAAGGATTTGAAGTCCAATTGCTAGTATAAATTCTTTAATGTAAATTTAACAACACTGAAAGATTTGAGCTTTAGAGATTTTGCTCAAACAAAAATACCCATGAAATTATTGATTTGAAATAACTTCTTCCACCTTATCATTTCAAATCCACATATTAATACAACTTAAATCCATCCAAAATTTTCATTAATGAAAAACATTTGCTAGTGATAAATTATCAGTTGTTCCAAAAGCTTAAACAATTAAGAAATGATGAATTTAATCACTTAACCAATATTCTGAAAACTATTTCATACTTTATACAAGTCATTTAAACTAAATTGGAAATCCAAAATGTTTCTCTTTAAATACCTCTATAAAAATGTGCCGTTGAGGATTTTCATTCAACAAAAACACTTCTAACATATGGATTTGAAATGATATCATTACATTTTATCACTTCAAATCCACATATAAGTAAAATACAAAACCATACATGAATTTCATCAATAGAACAAATTGTCCTTTCATAGTTCATTCTCTATTTATCTCATTCGACCAAAAATCAAATCCAAATACAACTTCTTCACTTCAAACACTTCCAACCAAAAGAACCATAAAAATTCTTGATTAAGGAGCAATGTTGATACAAATCGAAACAACAACATGTTCAAATTAAGACGGTTTAACTTCAAGAAATATCCCACAAACACGATTGTTCTACACCATCTTTTCACATAAGGGTGGATCCCATTTGTGAAAGCCACATGCGGGAATTGGGATCCATCCTTATTTAAGAGAAATGTGTAGTACACTAGCTACACTGAATAATTTCAACTCTAACAAAATCCAAAAATTTCCACTCTTCTGCTACATTTTTAGTAGCTAAACAAAATATATAACTAACTGAAAAAAGTGAGGGGCCAAAAAAAAAAGGCACACACCAAAAAACTCATAATCGTATGTTTGAACTTTTATATAACAATCAATATCCCATTTAGCGTCTAGAATCAAAAATGCAGAGAGAGAATAAAAAAACTCCTAAATCTGAACTGAATAAAAGAAAATTTCTTATCATTAATAAAGAACCAATAATCATTCACTAACAAGTAAAGTTATTTTGATACTAAATGACATATTCTTTTTAAAGTAATTTTATGTTGCATACAGACACAATCCATTTGAACCAAAAAATCACAATCAGCAAGTGAAGACAGAAGACCAATCCTGGTTTGTGGGAAGAGTATATGTAATTGGTTTGATGAGACAGAAAAATTGTAAATCAAAATAGGTTTGTTTGGAACTGCTTCAGAACTAGAAACCTTAAATAATATAATGAGAAATAAATATACCACTACCAATTGAATTTTAACATGTAGATAATGAAATAAAATAAATTTAAATAATGGCAGATAGATGGAAAACAAGATTAATACCTTTCAAATTTTCGGAAACTAAATTGCAACTTTTAATTTTGAGTGACCAAAATTGAACTTGAACAAATTTTAGGGATGAAAAATGCATTTTAGGTGAAGTTGTAATTAAAAAGCTCTAGCAACATACACGTGTGTCTTTGTTTAATATGGCTTAAAAATGAAATTAAGTCCGTTTATTCTCCTAAGTACAACACTTTAAAATATCAGTTTTGTCTAGCTAAAGTTCAGTCAAATCCCAACTTATTTTCAGCTCGCCAAAACAAGTTATACCAAACATAAACTACATGTCTTGAAAACACAAATGTTTTTTTTTTCTTCTCATACTGTTCTTTACACATTAGTGGGATTTTTATTTTTTTTTAAATATTAAAGAAGAATTTGACATTTCTTATGAACCAAAGGATAGAAAATGAGGCTTCCATTTTTTTCTTGTCATTATCTATCACCAAACTGAGAATATTTCAGTTGTGGTCGGTGTTAGAGAGAGTGGCTCATATTCTAAATTTCTTTAAAAGCGCTATAAATTAATTGTAAACCCTTTATTTTTTTATAGTGAATTTTTACGCTGCGGTGTAGGCACACAGCCAAACCACTTAAATCTGTGTTGTTTTTCTCTATATTTGCACTAACCTTGCTAAGATCTGAATATTCAATGCTCTATTTTGTTAAGGGTCATATTAACGGTACCTTAGGAAAATTATTAATAAACCAAAAGATTTTGACTCCACTTTCATGAGAAATATAAAAATCGTAAAAAATTACTTGCTTTTTTCTTTTCTCATAACAAATTTCTAAAATTATTTCATAAATCAATACAATTAGACATCCGTTAACATTTCCCTTTTGTTAACTACAATATCTTTGAAGAAAAGGAAAACAAAGAATAAAACTTCTACTTCAGTACTAAGAAATATTACTACCAAATTATGAAGGGCTTCAAATAAAGTAATTTCCTTTTTTTCCCCCCAAAAAAAAAGAAAAAAAAAACAAACCTTAATCATCATCCAAATAATGCGCCATATTAAAGCAAAACTTTATGCCACGTTAGCATAAGATATATGATTTCATCTCATCATCAGAGCAATATTTAACTAACAAAGAAACTTCACGTCTTACTACTACTACTTTCTTATTTGATTTCTTTGTTTTTTCTCTGCAACCAAACAGAATCTCTTTTAAAATAATGAAACGACATTGATTTTCAGATTAATGTATGATATACCTGGTGTCGTCTTTTGAGAGCCAAATGTCTAAGAAAAGAGCCTCAGCTTCACAGTTCAGAAACTTTTTTTTTTTTTTTTTTGGGTTATTTGATCATGTGGTGTTCGTTCATCTTTGATTTATTTATAGTGAAAAAGGAAGTAGGAGAGAGAGAACTACTTGTAAAACGAGCTGTCGTTTGGTTTTGCGCGGGAAAAAAAACAATGAAGGGTCACTAATTGCGTTCCACGTGGCCTCAATATTAAATCCGACGGTTGAGGGTTTTATTAGTGATGGCCGCGAGTTACAGTTTTGTTAATGGGCTTTTCCTTTTCATGTTAATTAATCAAACTAAGATCCAATATAGCTCAGAATAAAGATTCAATTTGATGTAGTAATGAGAAGTAAATTAATTTTGGTTGTATTTTGATTTTTGCTAAGTTATATTGATTAACAAAACTACTATCTAATATAGTGCAAGAATGATTCAATTTGATAATAATGTTGTAAGTATAATGATTACATGATCAAATTCTCTCTTTCTTTATTGTTTAAACTTTTAGAACAATTGATAATTTATCATGGTATTAAAACATATGATCTTGAGTTTGAATTTTGAATCTTAAGCTATGAACAACATTCGTTTATTAATAATTCTTTTTCATAGTCAAAAAGTAATGACTTTCATTTAAGTGTAGAGGAGAGTTAAATCTCATTTCTTTACCATCATCAAGACACCAATTTTTATTTGTGTTCCGTGGTCTTATTTGAGAACAAGAGATTTAACCAATAATAAGTTAATTGGAAAATGAGGAGTACCATGTCATCAAAGTATTGAGGCATACATTGAAAAAACTGCTCCTCTACATTTGCAACAATATTGTGAAGATAATTAACTGGTCTATAACAACTCCAATGATCTTGGAATGAGTATAAAAAGGATAGCAAAGCTCCAAGATGCAGGGTACTATAATTCAACATCTAAAATATTTTTGATCCTAGGTATAAAGCCTAGAATTTTGAATGATAATACTCTCCAAGTCTTTTGCACTGGGTTTGTATTGGAGTTTCCAGCTGGAATATTTTATAATTCAACTTTTTAATTATTACACACTAATTCAACTTTTTATTTTATTGTCTGGCACACTGAATATTTGTTGGGAGAATAAATAAAAAACAGGGAAGAATACCAACAACATTGCATTAAGTTTCACAAAAGCAGAAGTAAAAAATTACTCTTAAGAGCATTCTCATTATACCTCTCATATGCTAAAAATCTTATTTTTTAGTATTTTTGAGATAAAAACACCACTCCGTCAAACCGGCCAAATCTTAAATTTTTAAGATTCAAGCTACAGTGCAATCTCATATTTGAGACCGCACTGGAGCGAGCTACAATTGTAAAACAAAAATTATTTTTTATTCACCTCAGGCTCTCTCTCTCTTCTATCTTTTTCTTTCCCCTCTCTAGTTCTTTCTTCTCTCTTCTCTCTCTGTGCTTCGCCGATGTGGTTCGCCAATGACTGTGCTCTGCAGATGATTGTGCTCCGCCGATGGTCGTGGGTTGTGGGTCGTGGTTTGATGTGCTCTGGCGATTTTATGGGTCTGGGTTTGTGGGTCTGCGTTTTGTGGAGCAAGTACTTCGAGGTTGGCGGCTACAATTGCAGGCTTCTCGTTTATCCGAAAGGAGACTCGCAAGCTTTGCCACGGTACATTTCAATCTACCTCCAAATCGCGAAATGGGGCTGCTTTGCTAGCTATCGCCTCGCAATCGTGAATTTTCATGACAATTCGAAGACTATTCACCGTGATTCTTGGCACAGATTCGGGGTGGTGGGTTTTGGTTGGGGTTGAGAATGAGGTGGGTGGGTGGTGACTGAGGTGGGTTGCTGTGGCTGAGGCGTGGGTCTTGTGTTTGATGGGTTTTGCTTGTCGTGGGTCTTGGGTTTGATGGGTTTTGCTTGCCGAGGCTGCCGTGGGTCTTGGGTTTGTGGGTTTTGTTCGCCGCTCTATCCTCCACCTCCCTCTCTTCCTCTCACGGTGAGGCTTCTCTCTCTCAAGTTTAGTTTAGTTTTTGTTGTTGTTGTTGTTGCTGTTGTTTTTTTTTTTTTTTTTTTTTTTTGGGCTATGGGGTTGTTTTTTTGATGGATGCTAATTGTGGTGGCAGCGGGTTGGCCATGGGTCTGGGTTTGCTGTTGAATTTTGATGGTGTATGGTGGTGGTGGCTGACAGTGGCTAGCCGTTGAGGAGAAAGTGGTGGAAAGAGATAGAAAGTGGTAAAATAAAAATAATATTATTTAAATGAACTTGTAAAAAAAATAGAATGTGGATTGTAAAATGGTATGTTAAAATTGATAAAATAGAATTTTGGAGTGGTAAATGTTAAAATATTTAGCATTCTTGATGAGAATGCTCTAAAATACTAGACTTTGGCATCGTGAATCGTCAGCATATTACTTATTACTGTTGCTATAACAAATCATTCTGAGTCACTTAGTAAGAACAGAACTAATAGCTGACATGACACTAGCAAGACACAACTGTGGACTACAAAATAAGGCATTCTTTACTGAGGAAGCCATCACTCTTTAGAGCATCTGCATCAGATGTGGCAAAAATTATGCCATTTTGCTACACCAAAATCCTACTTTATTATTTTGCCATATTATTTTACAATATACCATTTATCAGATGTTCTATACTTCAATTCTATACATTAAAATAATATTTATTACCCATTAAAATAATATATTAATTACTCCCTATCATCCTCATACTCATCGTCAACAACAACGGCACAACCACCACTGCTGCAACAATGGCTACCAACAATCACTGCCGTGACAACACCGACAGCCACCACCGGCACAAACCGATATCCACCAACACCACCTTAAAAAAAAAAAAAAAAAAAAAAAAAAAAAAAAAAAAACACACACACACACACACACACACACACAACAAATCTCATAAACCCATCAAATGTTTTCTTTTTCTTCACTTCTCTCTCTCTCTCTCTCTCTCTCTCTCTTTCTCTGACCCTCTCGCCTCTCTCTGATTTATAATTTCTCTCTTTTCCTTTGACCTTTCAGTCCATAACCTCTAATTCTCTCTTCGTCTGTCCGGTGGCATTGTGGTGGTAGGTTCACTGATTTCACCTTTGTGGTGGCCCCATGGTTGTGGGTTTTGTAGTGGGTCGGTTTTGATTTGGATCGGTGATAGAGGATATGGGTTTTTTGTGGGTGTGTTGGAGTTTTGTAGGTTTTGGTTTGGATTGTTGGCTTAGGTCTGTTGTGGGGTGGTCAGTGGCTGATTGTCAGAAAGCCACAGAGGAGATGTGCTGAAGATTTTGTAGGTTTGAAATGTTTGTGAATTTGTTGATGCATGTGGTCTGTGGTTGCTGGTTTTGGGTTTGTGGGTTGATGGTTTTTGTGGGTTTTGTTGACGCCATTGTTTTGCTGAATTTGTGGTTTTTGCTGATTCCATTGTTTTGCTGGGTTTGTGGGTTTTGATTGTGGTCGATGGTCACTGGGTTTCTGAGATTTGTTGGGTCGGTGGGAATCGATGAAGGGAACCGGTGAGGGAATCGGTGAAGAGAGAGTGGAGATGGAGGCGGTGAGAGCTGAAGGAGAAGATGAAAGAATGAGAGAGAAAGAAGAATAAAAAAGAATAAATTCATTTGCCACACCGGTTCCGTACTGTGGCAAATTTATGATGTTACTGTAGCATGTTGCAAAAAAAATGAGATACGACACATCTGATAAATGGGGTTAAATGATGTTTGGTGTGTCAAATGTGCCAAATATTTAGCATTTGGCACATATGGCACAGCTGATAAAGATGCCCTTAAAGTAGTATAATATGCATTCACTAAAGTAACTAGGCATATTAAGTAAACCTTTCAGCAAAAGAGATACACGAAAGTCTTGACACAAAAAGTATGAGGCATGAGAACCAACAAAATGCACTCATTCTAAATTAAATCATCTACCAATTCCATGTCTTCCAGCATATCCCCCAACCCCAGAGAAGATTCAGTCATAGATTTGACTTCAGCAGGGAACCAACTACGAGTACACATTATGGCATTTATCAAGTCTGGTTTTAAGGAAGCATAACGTCCTCGACTGATTCCTCTTTCCATGGTAAATAATTCATCTACGGAAGTAACAACAGACACAGGAACTGACAAATAATCACGAGCAATCCTGGAAAGGATAGGATACGTTGGGCTTGCAGCTCTCCACCAACTCAATATATTAAAATCCTGGGTCCATGGCAAGACAGGTTCTTCCAAATACAAATCTAACTCTGACTTCAGAGGTTGATTAGTAGATTCAATGAATTGCTTGTAATCTTTTAACCGATTAAAAGCATCAGAACTAAGGCACCTTTGCTTAACTGGCCTGGGAGTCTCACTTTCTGAATCAGAAGAAGTAGAATTGCTCACAGGATTCTCATTAATGGGAAATCGGGTATTATAATCATCATAGAGACAGCGAACAGCCATAAGCACGGTAGAAACTTCAGTCTTGCTATCATTACCACCATATTTTGAGGATGAGAACTCAAAGTATGATATCTTATACCGAGGATCCATCACTGTAGCAATTGCCAACACCAAGAACATTTTCTTCCAATACTTCTCAATCCTCTCATGCATTTCAGCAGCCACATCTCTAATAAAACTGTCTGAAGAATTAGTCTCCTTCATCAAAGTTGCCCGTACCTCTCGAAGAGTCTGAAGATAGATGCCAGCCATTGAATCTTTTGTTTCGAATACAGCTTTTGCTGCATTATATAAGCTCTCTAAGAGTTTACAAATGCCTTCAACTTTCTTCCACTCATCAGCAGATGGCTTGTCCCAGTCATCCTCTTCTTTAAACTCTTCCTTAGCCTCACTCTCTAAAGCCGTCTTTAAAGCCGTCTTTAGCCTGTCATATACGACATCCCACCTATTGGATGGTTTCCCAAAGTACATTAGTCTATCAATTATGTGAATCGTCCTCCATATCACTTCATATGCATCCTGCACCATACGTTTGAAAATGTCAGCACAGCAATACAGACGAAATGGCTGACCATTAAATTGAAGCTTCTTTGTCTCTTGAACATAATCTTTGATCTCATCAATCTGTTTGTCATCTACTGAGCCAATTGGAAATGTAATATAGGCTATCTTGATCCCAATGTCCCAGTCTTTCAGAACCTTCAAAGTGGCTTCAACGATGTAATCATCCTCCAATTCACTTATACGACGAAAATTGAGAACCCAATTCATCAAATTCCAATCTTCATCAATAAAATGGGCTTTTAGGCACATATATTCATCAATAAAATGGGCTTTTAGGCACATATACTCAGAAAACTTTCGACAACTCAATATATCAACTGAGAGGCCAATATGCCCATCAAAATTTCTCAATAATGGTTTAAGATTCCCTTTTATTTCTTCATAAAGTTTCAAGCAGTCATCTTGTACAGAAGCAAAACACACTCGCTTAAATACTGGATTACTGTGACACAGTGTCTGCATAAAAAACCCTTTTCGAGGCAGCACATTTATAGTGCATGTCAAAGCTGCAAGATACCGGCTAGCATTTCTTTGCTCAAAATCATAATCGTAATCATTAACACTATGTTCAACATCTGAAGAGGCTTTATGAGAGTTAACATGATCACTACCCTGGTCAAATTCATCATCGTCTCTTTCAACATCATTAGTCTGATAATTTTCATTATCTGTCTCCATATCTAACAAGCAAGCAAAACAACAGTTAATGACAGAAAACCATCAATTCAACACTAGTTCAATAAGGATCAAAGAAACAACAAATCTCAGTATCTGAATCTTAATGAAGAGGATAAGAAATACACAAACCACTTTGGAATCCTTAAGGTTGCATGCACGCACCCAATGGATCTTCAATGCATGACCTCACCCTCCCCTAGAATACATGAGGGTAGGAGGTGCTGGTTGAGCAAGAGCTCATTGGCAACAACAATTACTACCATAAATTCCCTTATTATTTTGACAATAGATGATAGATTAAACTCTTCGCTCATATTTAGATTTGACGATTTAAAATCAAGGGATTTGAAGTCTAGTATAAATTCTTTGATGTAAATTTAACAACACACAAAGATTTGAACTTTAGAGATTTTGCTCAAACAAAAACACCCTTGAAATTATAGGTTTAGAATAACTTCTTCCACCTTATCATTTCAAATCCACATATTAATAAAACTTAATCCATCCATAAATTTCGTTAATGAAAAAGATTTGCTATTGATAAATTCAGTTTTCCTAAAAGCTTAAACAATTAAGAAATGGTCAATTTAATCACTTAACCAATATTCTAACAACTACTTCATACTTTATTCAAGTTATTTAAACTAAAATTTGAAATCCAAATTCTTTCTCTTTAAAAAGCACCATCCAAATGTGCCATTAAGGATTTTCATTCAACAAAAATGATTCTGACATATGAATTTGAAATGATGTCTTTCCATTTTATCATTTCAAATCCACATATAAAGTAAATTCAATACCATACATGGATTTCATCGATAGAAAAAATTGCACTTTCATAGTTCATACTCTATTTATCTCATTCAAACAAACATCAAAATCAAATACAAATACTTCACTTCAAACACTTCGAATCAAAATAACCATAAAAATTCTTGATTAAGGAGCAATGTTGATGCAAATCGAGACAACAAAATGGTCTAATTAAGATAGGTTTGAATGGCAATTCTCTTCTTCATGAAATTATCCGGTAGACTCAATTGTTCTTCACCATCCTTTCACATAAGGGCGGATCCCAATTTCCAAAAGCCACGGAACCATCTGATCTATTTAAGAGAAATGTGTAGTACTCTGGCTACACTGAATAATTTATAACTCTAACAAAATCCAAAAAGTATAGCAAAAAGAGGGAAAAAGCACAACAACTAAAGCACAACTCTACATTTTTTATTAGCTAAACAAAAAGCACAACAACTAACTGAAAAAAGAGGGAAAAAAAGTAATGCTAGTTTTTTTTTTTTTTTTTGCCTAGTAACAGCCAAATATAGCATTTCTAAGAAAAATAAAAAGAAACTCATAATCGTAAGAGTATGTTTGAACTTTTATATATCAAAACCATTAAGCGTCTACAAATAAAAAAGCACAGAGAAGAAAAAAAAAAAAAAAAAAAACTTAAATCTGAACTTCAGAACAAAAGAAAATTTGTTATCGTTGGTAAAGAACCAATAATAATACACTAACAAGTAAAGTTATTTTGATCCTAAAAATGACAGTTTTTTTTTTTTTTTTTTGAATGAAGTAAAGATATTAAGATTATGAAATTTAATGTTACATACAGATACAATACATTTGCTAAGAGCATCCACATCAGTCCGTGGAAATTTTTTCCATTTTACAAGTCTAAAACTTACTTTTTTTATTTTACAAACCTATTTTTACAAAACACTCACATCAGTTTGTCTATTATACACATTTATTCAAATAAAATATTCATTTCTTTAACTCAATGCTATAGTGATACAGTGCTACAGTGCCAGGCAAAGTCATGCTACAGTACCGGGGAGAGAGAAAAAACTATTAAAAATTCATATACACATGCTACAGTACCCGTGTAAATTTACACGGGTACTGTAGCATGTGGATAATTTTAGAAGATTTTGCAAGATTTTAAACGGACTGATATGAGCTGTTTTTGAACAAAAATGTGTAAATTTGAGTATTTTTTCTATTATACACACTTATACACAAACTGATGTAAATGCTCTAAGGAATCAAAAAAGCAAAAGTAGCAAGTGAAAGACAGAGAACCAAACCTGGTTCGCGGGAAGCGTACATGTAATTGGTTTGATGAGAAACAAAGATTGTAACTCAAAATATTAGGTTTGTTTGGTACACTCTTCACTCTTCAGAACCAGAACCTTAAATAATGTAATGAGTAAATGTTTTATTTATTTATTTATTTTTTTTTATGGGAATTGGAATCGACGTCTGTGGCTTTCACTTTTGCACGGGAAGGTCATCAGGGCTCCATAGCATTGTGATTTTTATTTTTATTTTTTAACAATTGCTGATACGACTGACGTTTTTACTTTTATTTTATTTTATTTTTTCATTATGACCTACTACAATTGTCATTTGTCCAATAATTTTTTAAAATTTTTATTGAAATGTGACACTTTTGAAACATATGATAAAATTATGATTGTTGTATTTGGATTCTCTTTCTATGAATGAATGAAGTTTGATTTTGGTTTTTAAAAAAAAAAAAATCTTGTGTCATCTAATAAAAAACTTGGGATACACAAAACAAAACATTTAAAAAGGACGACTTTCAAAAATAATTATAGTGAAAGCTCTATCTTTTAGAAAAGTAACAAATGAGGCATTCTAAAGCATGCCAGCTTGCATGCAAGCAAATGACTATTGATAGTAATAAATAGCTCATTGGGCAATGATTGGTCCTTTAGGGAGTCTTTTTTATTTTATAAAGATTATTCATGTCCTTGTTTACGTTTCTGGTTGAAACAAATTATAATATTACAGTTCTATATTTGTTCAAATACAATGCTTAGCTAATTTAACAAGTCTAAGAAAAACAAAATTTCTTCCAACCTAACTATTTCCCCATTCATTACCCATGGGCCATTTCACCGCTCCATTGGAAATTCCTTTATTGAGTTTGTACTCCAGCCTGGTAGTTTCTATCGCTCCATCCCGAGCTTGGTGATTAAGATCTACTGTAATGACAATGCTTTAGGGGAGATCCTTTGAAAAAATAGCTTGTTGCCTACTTGCACACGGATTCAGCAACAGTTTGAAAATGTTAACCTATTTGAAGCAATATTCCCCTAATTGTTTGTGGCTGCTTGACACATGTTTTTATGTATAATTATCCTTTGTAATCACTTAATATAATGCCTATTCATCTGCCTTGAGAATCGCCAGATTAATGCCACTTGTCATTTCCCTAGGCTTTTTTTTTTCTTGATTTTGTGAGGATTGATTATCATTGCTCCTTTTCCACATGGCCTTACCCCATTCTACCACATGTTCTATTAATAAATTTATTATTTGGCTTAGCAAATATAATCTTTATCTTTGGTATAAGCCTAACTTAGTCTCCAAAGGGTATTGTAACTTAGAACCTTTCCATTGATTGTATTAGATCTTAAACGATAATACTCTTAAAGTAATAACATAAGTAGAAATGAAAAAAGAAAGAGAAAGATAACAATTGAGGAAGTAAAAGATAGTATGACTTCATTGAGTAGAATGGGGAAAAAAATTACAAAAGTAGAATGAAGGAACAAAAAAAAAATACAAATTGACAGTCCCTAATTAATTTGTTGATGATTCATAAAAAGCCCATAATTTTGTGATTTAGTGTGTGTTGTGCTTCTTGTTGTTGTAATACTCGCAAAGTGTTTTGCATTGGGTTAGTATTGGAGTTTCCACTTTCCATTGAGAATAATTTGTAATTCACTTTATTAATTAATGCAAAACTAACTTTTTTGAACAGAAACCAATCTATATCTATATATATTACTAAAAGTTGAAGCGTGACATTTATTGTTGTTGAACTCTTGTTGCGCCACTTCATCGCCACGTCATTCGCCACATTATTATTATTTATTATTTATTCTTATTTTTTTTACAAAAAATATATATAAATAAATTATTGACTTTACATATTTATCTTTGTCGGTTTTAACATCTATATATATTTCTTTTTTTATTTCCAATTTTCCTATATATTTTTTTTTACATTCACTTATTTTTTTAAATATTTACACTTTCTTTAACCTTTCTTCTTCCTTTACCTTTTCATCTCTTCACCACCCTCTACTTTAATATTGCTATTCATCTTTCCCTTCATCTTTCCCTTCATCTTCCTTTATTTGTCTCTTATTATCCCTTCTCTTTTACTATAAATTTGTCACTCTTTTCCATTCTTTGCATAGTTTTCTTTCACAAAAAGGTTCTCTCTCTCTCTCTCAATGTTTTGGTGGATTTTTATTTTTTATTGCATCTTTGCTTTAGGTTGATAAATTTTTGTGTTTTTAAGAACTTTAATTTAGGTTGATATGATTTAGTTTTGTATTTTAAGTTATTATTATTATTATTTTTCTCTTCAATTGTTAAATTTTATCCGATTACATTATAAAAAATTAAAGATAGTAGATAAAAATAAAATAGTATTCCCTTACATATCATAATTTGAATAATTTAGTGTTTTTTTGTTATATCTTTTAATTTTTCTTATTTTTTTCTTCTCTTCTATTTTACTCAATATTGAAATTCAACCACATCCTCCTTATCATTAAATTATTTATATTTTGTCTCTCTCTCTTTTTAAAAAAAATAAAAAATGTAATATTTTACTTAAATTCAAATAAAAGAAAATTGTGCTCATCAAATTGTACTCATTTTTTTTTAACATTTACACTTTCTCCAACATTTTTCCTTCTCTTTACCTTTTCATCTCCCCAAACATTATACATTGATATCACTCTTCCTCTTTCCTTTTATCTTCCTTTATTTTGTTTCTTTTTATTATCATCCTCTTAGTATAGATTTATCATTCACTCTTCCATTCTTTACATAATTTTCTCTCACAAAAAAGTGGTTATTTCCTACTCTTTCTCTCATGAATTTTTATTTTATTTTTCTTGCATCTCTATTTTAGCTTGATAAAGTTTTGTATTCTTTAGAACTCTATTTTGGTTGATGGGATTTAGTTTTGTGTTTTAAGTTTTATTTTTTATTTTTTATTTTTTTTATGACTTTGATTGTTAAATATTATCATATTGCATTATAAATAATTAAAAATAGTATATAAGAATGTTCTATTATTATATTACATAGAATTATTTGGATAAGTTAGTGTTTATTGTTATGTATTTTTTTTTCTCATATCATTTTATTTAACATTTAAATTCAGCCACATCCCTCATATATATCATTAAATTATTTATGTGGGGACAATTTTTGCTTCAAAGGCCAAGGGCTAGACCATGTTGGAACCTTAGGCAATTTTGTTGTCCCACATGGGAAAGAAAGCCTCCCTATTCATCCCATATAAGGGATGAACCAATGGTGATAGAGTACCATTGGTTCATCCCTTATATGGCATGAAGAGGGAGGCTTTCTTTCCCATGTGGGACAACAAAATTGCTTAAGGTTCCAACATGGTCTAGCCCTTAGCCTTTGAAGCAAAAATTGTCCCCACAATTTATATTTCCACTCCTTTTTTATTTTAAAAATTTTAAAATATAATATTTTAGCTAAATTAAATAAATAAAATTGTCCACATTAAGTGGAGTAATGCTAGAGAAACACCCATTCTCACACCCAATGCATCAAATGAAGAATGAAATACAAAAAAAATCAAGTTAGAAACACTAAATTAAAAAAAAAAAAAAAAACTAATAATGCATATATAATGTCATAGAATCATCATCAAATTTTGGAAAAACGATAGGTTGCCAATGAAGAGAGAGAGAGAGAGATGGTATTGAAAAAAACCAATATAAATTAATAAAGAGTAGATAAAGAAAAGAAAAAAAAAAACCAAACGTCAATTAGTAATCGTTGTTTGGAAAACAAAGAGGTTGAAGGAGAAGTAAAAAATAAAATAGAGATTAGTATGTGGAGAACATTAAAAACTTTACAGTTTAGTAATATAAACCATTAAATTCACTTAAAAAATTAAATCAACAATCAACAATTAAATACAATCATAGTACTAAATTTAAATTTAAAACTAATAAAACTCTAACTATGGAAACCATATTAATCATAACTAAAAAAGAGATGTTCTCTGATAGTAGTAGAAATTACATAAGAAATAAAGTTAGAAAATTTAAAAATCCATTTTTTGATGTTTCATTTAACCTTTTATATATATATATATATATAATTTTCATACATTATTACTTTCGAAAATCTAATGAACAATGCTACCTCTCATTTATCGTCTTTGTTATGCAAATCATCAGTTAGTAAATCTAAATATATAATAATAGGTAAAACAGAGAGAAAATTCAATTAAATTTCAAATCGAAATTTAATTAGAGTCTAATTTTACGCCACATGTCTCATTTAATCTAAATTTTAGAATTTTGCGCCAAGTGAGTTAATTTAGTGTAAAAATTGAATTCAATTAAAGTTTAATTTTGCGTCACGTGGCTCATCTAATCTAAATTTTTAAATTTTTGTGCCAAATTAGTTAATTTAGTGTAGAAAATGAGGAGTCCAATATAATAAACCATAAAAAACATAATCATATGTGTAAGGTTAAGTTTTATCAACCATCTTGTTGGCTTTATTCCGTGCCAATTTGCTTATAATTTAGCACTTAGTAACCCTGTATTTAGGTGGGATTCATGTAAGGGTAGTGTGTGAAGAGAGTGTGAAGAATTGCTCATCATTGTGCAAAGAAGCAGGGACTCGCGGCTAGGACTCGCGACTAACTCGCGGCTTGCAAGCTGCTAAATGCTGCACACATGAGAAGTATGCGGGGAGATGAAGGGTCACGCCAGCTGTCGCACTACAGGACAAAAGTCCCAGGCTGGCCAGGCCGTTATCTCGCGACTTGAACTTGCAACTTAGACCAGTCGCGAGGCCAAGCCGCCAACCAGCCCTGTTTGGGGAAAACTGACTCTTCGTATTCCAAACGCGCACCATTATATATAGACCCTTATACCCACGAAATGTAGAGAGTTTCTAGAGAGAATTTTGAGAGATAAACCCTAGAGAAAAACAAGATTGTCTCATCCCCAATCTTCATCTAAGAGACTCTTCAAATTCCTCTACTCTCTTCCTCTCCATTAATACATCCTTGAGAGGTTATTGACCAAATTTTTTTCTCATCACACCCACGTCTGTGAGAAGGTATTTTGGTGCTAAGGGAAGCAATTTGGAAGGGACTAATGGTTATTGGTTGATGCTATGGGTTATAGCGGAATCCGGTAAGATAGAAAAGAAAAAAGGTTCAGCGCAACCTCGTTGGAGCAAGAAGCTTGGAGGGCTTAGGTACCTGAGTAGATTAGGCTTGGAGAGTCTATTACTGTTCATGTATCTCAACTATATTTTCTAGTGGATTATTGACCGCTTGGAGGGCGGCGGAGAAGTTTTACGCCGAGGGCTTCGGTTTCCTCTTCGATAACACATCGCGTGTTGTCCTTGTGTTTGCATCTCTCTTCCCTTATCTTTGCTTTTTATTTTCTGCTATGGATGTGATTATAATTGGCTTAAATTGTTTATTAATTTTGTGTTTGGCTTATGTTCATGTTTCGCACATTAATTGTTTGATGATAAGCTTGAATTGATAATTTGTAATTTGGGGTCTAAACGTTCAAGAGTGTTTTACACACATATTGAACTTTCAATTGGTATCAGAGCGGGTGCACTTGTTGTGGTTTAAATACCTAAGTGTGATCCTTGACCCCTTGTGTTTATTTGCCATGGATTGTGCTTTGTATGCCTCCTTGTATGATTTGGTTGATGATAAATGTAGCATGTCACGTGTTAGTGAAAATGCCTCTATGAGTGTGAATCCTCATGATTGTGATGCCATGTTACATGAATCTTTGGATGTTGTTGATATTTCTAACATCAAACTCTTGAAGAAAAAGGCTAAGAAGTTTAATAAGGATTTGAGCAAGTTATTTTGTGAAAATGATGATTTGATTGCTAAACTCAATGAATCCAATAAATTAGTTGAAAAATATAAGATACTTGCTGAAAATTTTCTTGAAAAGCTAAAAGAGTTTGAATGTTTGAATATGGACTTAGATGCTAAACTTGTTTTGTTTAACAAATTTGTTGATGAGCTAAAATGTGAGAATGAATCTCTGAAAATGCATGCCAAGTGTTTGATTGCTGAACCTATTGCTAAAAAGGATGAAAATATATGTTGCAATCGTGTTGTGGTACCCGATTTTGTGCCTATTATGTGTTCTACCTCAAAGGACAAATCGGTGTACATTCCTCCACACAAAAAAAATCAAAAGGTGGAGAGAAAGGCTCTTAAGCCAAGGCCTCCGTTTAGGTCTCAATCTAAGGTTTTGAATAGATCTAAATTTGTTACAACTTACCACCATTGCGGTGTGATTGGTCATATGAAGAGAGAACAAAACAATGTTGTTAAATCCCTTCCCAAAAAGCCTAATAGACCTAAACGCATTGTTTGTCACCATTGTGGTGCTTTTGGTCATCTAAGACCTCATTACTCTAAGTTTCATGCTCTTAAAAGAATCAAAAGAAAATAGAAACTTGAGCTTCTTGGAAGTTGTGCTTAAAAAAGTAAACCGGATTTGAGTGAAAATAGCATGTTGTTAAAGGAAGTGTTTAATGCTCTTAACTCCTTAACTATGTGCATCTCCGGTTCTCATTCTTCCAACCCTCATCTCACTTCTCATGAGACATTCATTCCAAACAATCATTCCGTTTGGATGAGGAAGGGTTCCTATAGTTGAGCTTTTGCTCTTTTGGTCCTTGATCTAATTCTTTCGATCTTTGTAGGACCCTTCCTGCATTGAGTGTTATATCTTCATGCATTTGTGCATTTTGCATTTATTTATGTGCATTGCTTTTGTTTTGATCTTACTTTTATGTTTTAGTTTTGTGTGAATAAAAATCCAAAATCACATAAAAAGTGAAAATTTAAAAAGTTTGATCGTATATGTTTGAGCATATATCACATGTGAGTTTTGCCTTGTACCTTCGTACAGATGGCTTTATGTATTTACGAGTTTAGCTTGTTCTTTTTGCACTTATATCTTTATGGAAAAATCTTGACATCTTTGTGTGATTGTTGTAAATCGATCTTCAAGCTTGTTATGAATGATTAGTCAATAGTCTTGTTGGTTTTGAGACATGCATAGACTTGTGCCTATATATCTTCCCACTCTTTATTTTGTTGTTTTTGCTTAAAGAGCTCACCAAATGTAAATCTCCAAATGAAAAGAGATATTGAGCTGCAAAAGCCTATCGCACATACTAGTATTTGACTAGGAAAAAGGAAAAGCGACCAAAATAAAATGTATGATGCCCAAAAAGCCAAAGGCTAACTCATCAAATTGAAATATCAAAAATTTCAGGCATCGATCTTACAATGAGATGTATTGATTCAAAAAGTTTAAATGATATGATGTATATGGAGCCAAATGAAAAGCTTCAAAAATATGTAATCATTTTCTTGTGGGAGGTCATATATGTTCATTTCTATAATTGAGATAGACCACTTGACTTAGTACTAGTTGTGTATGACTTGATTGAATTGATCATTGAAGCTTCACTCTAGACTATGGACTATTCCACACTTGATACGCACACACAACACACATGCCTAATGTTCAATGAATGCCTTATTCATTTGTTCGATTGTACTTGTTTAAATGTGATGTGTGTGTGCTCATCTTTATATGGATCAATCCAAAAAGATTTTTGATCATTTTATATGTTTTTGGAAGTGATTTTTATCACTCTTTGTGTTCATGTTTAGTGTTTACTTTGTTTTTCATTGTTTAAACATGTTTTGTGTTGAAAAAACAGGTATCAGAGTTTTTCGCGACTCACTCGTGAGTTGCGAAACTGAAAAAATGCACTTTCCTCGCATTTTTTGGTTCTTTGGCAGAGAGGTTCGCGACTCTCTCGGCTCTCACGACTCACTCGCAGGTGGGCACTCAAGTCACAAAAAAGACTTAGAAAATTTCATGAAAATCGTTTTCGCAACTCATCTCACGACTCACCCAGTCGCGAAACGTCCAAAAACAGCTTTTTAAAGTGTTTTTCGTGGGAAAACTGTTTTAAACCTCTTCCATCCTCTCTTAAACCTCTCTTTCAATATTTTTACATCAAAACCCAATCAATTTAAATGGTTTTTCATTCCATTAACATCTTTAAGGTAATTTTAAACTCTTTTCATTTATTTGGATCCTTAGATTATGTTTTGAAGAGTTTTGTACTCTTGGTTGGGATTTTCATCATAGAGGTTGGGAAAAAAATTTTTTGATCAAATTTTTGTATGGGACTGGTTCCTTTTGTTGATTTGCTCTGGATGTTGGCCCCTTGTGGCAAAAAGATCATGTATTAAGGGTGGATTTCATGATGTTCATGCATTGTTTCACATTGTTGTTCATAGTGTGCATGCTAGGTGTTTGATAAAATGTCTCTTAGGCATTTTCTCGCTTGTTTGGACTCCGATGAGTATCAAACTTTGGGGTTACTTATGTTTTCTCATTAGGAACATGTTTGATTCATTGGTTGTGTATTTAACACACCTTGCCCCACATGTGCTTTTTCCATGCATTGGTCATGCATTGCACTTTGCCACCTCTTGCACACACCATTGTCATGCATTGGTCTATACTTTGTTTCTTCATCCTAGCATGTCATGTTTACCTTATGCTCTGTAGCATTTTGTTTTGTCTTAGGTTTGAGCTTCATTTTCTCTTTCATCTTGTACCCCTCATGCATCATTGTCCTTGTTCATACCTTCATCTCTTACCCTCGTTTCTTCTTGACCCTTTGTCTATTCCTGACAAAAAGGGGGAGAGTATTCTCTAGAGAGTATTCTGGAGAGTTTTTGTCATGACCCTTGTGCACATTCTTTAGGGGAGAAATTCTATTTCTCGTACACATTTGTAGGGGGAGAGATATTACATAGGGGAGATGCATATACCAAGGGGGAGAAGACATTGTGTTAACAAGAAAACTTTGGTTTGTTTAAATGTTGGACATGCATTCTTCCTTATGCTATTGTGCTTCTTTAAATGCATGTTCGGATGATCATTTGCTTTGCTATGTGATCATTATAGTCATTTCTATATGACTGTTTTGGTTTATGATTAAGTTGTTCACATGTTTCACATCATGTTTACTTGATCGCAATTTTATTGTTACTTTATATTTGTCCGTTTATTACTTGCTTTACCTTGAGGGTCTAATGTGTTTTGTGCAAGTGTTTCAGGTTACAGGTATATATGTTCCAAGTTCATCACAGCTCCTATGATTCATGATAGGGGGAGTGATATGATAAGGGAAGTACTTTCTATTTATATGTTTGTACCTGGTACCTTTGTAGGTTTTTAAGGTTCTTAGTGTTTGATATGTACCTATATTGCTTTTGTAAGCTTTTAGGGTTTGTTTCTATGCACTTTGTAGGCTTTATGGTTTGTACCTTGTTTTATGCAGCCTTTGTGCTTTGTTAAATCAGTACTTCTAACTAAATGTTATGCATTTCTTTTAAGTACTGTCACTCTTGTGCCCTTGTAGGATTTTATTCCTAGATGCATATACTTTATGTACTGTGCATTGGTTGAGTGTTGGTCATTCAAGTGATTTACCTTATGTTTGTCAGCTTGAATGTCCGGATGTTCATTCCAAGTGTGAATGAGCATTGTGATCACTTGTATGTAGTGATTACCTGTTTTGGTCTTGCCATGGTCTATTTCTATATTCCATTTTGCTTGATCATATTGTGTTTGCTCCATATGCATTACAAGTTTTCTGCATACAATGAACTTATTGTGTTGTTGTGTTTCAGGATATTCTTATTCTTATGGTTCAAAAGCTTCACAGATTCTAGAGTTAGGTGTGAGTGAGTTTTCCAACTGTTCCCAACTCACGCGTTAAGTCTAGAGTTTGTTATAGGGTTTTGTCACGGAATAGCCAAAGGGGGAGATTATAAGGTTGAGTTTTATCAACCATCTTGTTGGCATTATTCCGTGCCAATTTACTTGTAATTTAGCACTTAGTAACCCTGTATTTAGGTGGGATTCATGTAAGGGTAGTGTGTGAAGAGAGTGTGAAGAATTGCTCATTATTGTGCAAAGAAGTAGGGACTCGCGGCTTGCAAGCTGCCAAATGATGCACACGTGAGAAGCATGCGGGGAGGTGAAGGGTCACGCCAGCTGTTGCACTACAGGACAAAAGTCCCAGGCTGGCCAAACCGTTATCTTGCGACTTGAACTAGCGACTTAGACCAGTCGCGAAGCCAAGCCGCCAACCAGCCATGTTTGGGAAAAACTAACTCTTCGTATTCCAAACACACACCACTATATATAAACCCTTATACCCACGAAATGTAGAGAGTTTCCAGAGAGAATTTTGAGAGAGAAACCCTAGAGAAAAATAAGATTGCCTCATCCCCAATTTTCATCTAAGAGACTTTTCAAATTCCTCTACTCTCTTCATCTCCATTGATACATCTTTGAGAGGTTATTGACCAAATCTTTTTCTCATCGCACCCACGTCTGTGAGAAGGTATTTTGGTGCTAAGGGAAGCAGTTTGAAAGTGACTAATGGTTATTGGTTGATACTATGGGTTATAGCGGAACCCGATAAACTAGAAAAGAAAAAAGGTTCGGCGTAACCTCGTTGGAGCAGGAAGCTTGGAGGGCTTAGGTACCTGGGTAGATTAGGCTTGGAGGGTCTATTGCTGTTCATGTATCCTAACTACATTTTCTAGTGGATTATTGACCGCTTGGAGGGCGGCGGAGAGGTTTTACACCGAGGGCTTCGGTTTCCTCTTCGATAACACATCGCGTGTTGTCCTTGTGTTTGCATCTCTCTTCCCTTATCTTTGCCTTTTATTTTCTGTTGTGGATGTGATTATAATTGGTTTAGATTGTTTATTAATTCTGTGTTTGGTTTATGTTCAATTCCGCACATTAATTGTTTGATGATAAGCTTGAATTGATAATTTGTAATTTGGGGTCTAAACGTTCAAGGGTGTTTTACACACATATTGAACTTTCAATATAACTAAAAAAAAATTCAATTTTATAAGTCATATATATATATATTAATAAGTAAAACTTAGAGAAAGTTGAATTAGAATATGAAATTATAATCAAATTTTGCACGTGTCTAAATTTATGTGGAGAATACACCATAATTATCCACTTAAGTATATGTCATGTGTCTACTTAAGTTTTTTAATTTTTGTGTCAAGTGAGTTGATGAGTGCAAAATACTAAGAATCTAATATTAATGAACTATAAAATTAAAAAAAAAAAAAACAATTACATATACTCAATAAAAATCATCACATGTTTCTCAAAAAATAAATAAAATAAAAAACACCACACGTTCTATCTTATTAAAAATTAGAAAAAAAAATGATCATAAGTAGTATTAAATTTAGGTAATAATTTTAATATGTAACTAATTATATTTACTTTAAAAAAATAATTTGACTAATTATCTATATTTTATGATAAAAATTGTGTTTAATTTTAAATGTATCTATACGTATGCATGAATGCATGTATTACATCGTTTTAAAAAAAATTGACTAATTATTTATATTTTTATAATAAAAATTTTGTTTAATTTTAAATACATCCATGCGTTTGCATGAAGTTACATGCTAGTATATAATAATGGTAAGAAGCGTTACAAATGAGATCACTAAAAAATATATAAAATTAATTAGCCACTATCATTACAGAGTAGTAGTCTATAATTTCACATATCCAAAAAAATAGAATATATAGAGTTTTTTTAAAGGTATGTGTAAAGATTCAGTGTGTGTGTATAAAGGTAAAAAAATGGTATATTTAAGTTTTTTATTAACTTAAAAACTAATGAAAAACCAATGGTTAATAACTAAAATTATAGTTTTAATAACATATTTAGTGAGATCATCCTAAACAAATTATCACGAGCATCGCGAATATGTGACTAGTTCACTGATATTTTCTTATCTAGCACACTGTTAGTATTTGTTGGGAGAACAAATAGGCAACAGGAAGGAATACCAACAACATTAATGTGATCCCAACTGCGGCAGACTAGTGAAGTTTCACAAAATAGATGTCAAAAGAACTCTTTAAAATGCATGATTAGTATCATAAATCTTTCAGCCTATTACAGTTGCTCGACCAAATCATTCTGAGTCAGTTAGAAGAGAACAAATTGCTGACTTAACACTAGCAGGACACTACTATGGACTACACACTAAGGCATTCTTTACTGAGGAAGCCAAAGATCGACCAATCTCTCCTTCAGTATGATAACATGCATTTACTGAAGTAACTAGAGATATGAAGTCTAACCCTTCAACAAAAAAGAGATGAAGTCTAACACAAAAAGTGTGAGCCACAAGAACCAACAAAATTCGTTCGTTCTAATTCTACAAATATAAATCTTCTACAAATTCCATGTCTTCCAGCATTTCCTCACATCCCAGCGCAGAACCGATTATGGATTTGAATTCATCGGGGAACCAACTCCGAGTACACAATATGGCATTCATCAAGTCTGGTCTTAAGGAAGCATAACGTGGACTAATTTCTCTTTCAATGGTAAAAAATGCATCCATGGAAGCAGCAACAGACATGGGAACGGGCAAATAATCACGAGCAATCCTGGAAAGGATAGGATACCTTGGGCTTGCAGCTCTCCACCAACTCAATATGTTAAAATCCTGGGTCCAAGGTAAGACAGGTTCTTCCAAATACATATCTAGTTCCGACTTCAGAGGTTGACTAGTAGATTCAATGAACTGTTGGTAATCTTGTAACTGGTTAGAACTATCATCAGAACTAAGACGCTCTCGCTTAACTTGCCTGGAGGACTCACCTCCTGAATCAGAAGTAGGATTACTCACAGGATTCTCAGTCTCAGGAAACTGGATACTATAATCGTCATAAAGACTGCGAATGGCCATAACCACAGTAGAAACTTCGGTGGTGTCATCATCACCACCATATTTTGAGGATGAGAAATCAAAGTACGTAATCTTACACCGAGGATCCATCACTGTAGCAATTGCCAACACCAAGAACATATTCTTCCAATACTTCTCAAACTTCTTGTGCATTTCTGCAGCCACAGCTCTAATAAAACTGTCTGATGAATTAGCTTCCTTGGTCAAAGTTGCCCTTACCTCCCGAAGTTTCTGGAGATAGATGTTTGCCGTTGCATCTTTTGTTTCAAAAAGAGCTTTTGCTGCGTTATATAAGCTCTCTAAGAGTTTACAAATTCCTTCAACTTTCTTCCACTCATCGGCAGATGGCTTGTCCCAGTCGTTATACTCTTCTTTGCCAAATTCTTCCTTCTCCTCAAAAGCCGTCTTTAGCCTGTCATATGTAGCATCCCACAGATACGATGGTTTCCCAAAGTACATTAGGTCATCAATTGTGGAAATTGTCCCCGCTATTGCTTCAAATGCAGCCTGCACCATACGTTTGAAAATATCAGCACAGCAATACAGACGAAATAGCTGACCATTAAATTGGAGCTTCTTCTCCTCTTGGACATAATCTTTGACCTCATAAATCCCTTCATAATTTAGAAATGTAATATTGGCTATCTTGTTGCCAATGTCCCAGCCTTTCAGAGCCTTCAAAATAGCTCCAACAAGGCAATCATCCCTCCACGATGCATTTATACGACGAAAATTGAGAACCCAATTCCTCAAATTCCAATCTTCAGCAATAAAATGGGCTTTTAGGCACATGTACTCATAACCCTTTCGACATCTCAGTATATCTACTGAGAGGCCAATCTGCCCATCAAATTTTCTCAATACTTGTTCAGTATTCTCTTTCATTTCCTTGTAAAGTTTCAAGCAGTCGTCTTGTACAGAATCAAAACTCACTCTCTTAAATACTGGATCACTGATCTGCAACATATTCATAAACATCCCCTCTAGAGGCAACACATTTCTAGTGCATGTCAAAAGTCCAAGAAACTGGCTAGCATTTCTTTGCTCAAAATCAAAATCATCATCATTAACGCTACTTTCACCATCCGAAGAGAATCCATGAGAATCACCATGATCACTACCATGGTCACATTCATCACCACAAGCATCACCATCACTTTCAACATCATTGGTCTGATTATTTTCATGATCTGCCTCCATATCTAACAAGCAAAACAACAATTAATGATAGAACATCTCATCGATTCAAACACTAGTTCACTAAGGATCAGAGAACTAAAAAATTTCAATATCCGAATCTTAATGAAAAGGAAAAGAAATACACTGATCAATTTGAAAACCTTAAGGTTGCATTTGGACTTATGACTAGTGTTTGGATTTCGGCAAAATGGTCTAATTAAGACAGTTAAGACTTAAATACACATTCCCCTATATGAATTTTGACAATAGATGATGGATTAGACTCTTGGGTTGCATTTGGATTTGAGGATTTAAAATCAAGATATTTTTAAAGCAATTGCTAGTATAAATTGTTTGATATAAATTTATCAACACATGACGCCTTAAGCTTTAGAGATTTGTTCAAACAAAAACACTTGTGATATCATGAATTTGAAATGACTTCTTACACGTTTATCATTTCAAATCTGCATATTAGTAAAACTTAAATCCATCCATGAATTTTAGTAATGGAATTTTTTTTGCTATTTCATACTCTATTCAAGTCATTTAAACTTCTTCTCAAAAAAAAAAAAAAAAAAAATCATTAAATTTGAAATTTAAAATCCAAATCCTTATCTTAAAATACCAATCATTAAAGATTTTTCATTCAACAAAAACACTTATGACACATGGATTTAATCATTTCAAATTTACAAAAAAGCAAATGAAATCCATACGTGAATTTCATCAATAAATAGGGGGGAAAAAATGTATTTTAACAGCTCATGAGTCATTTAACCCAAAACTCAAATCCAAGCCTTTCACTTCGAATACTTCCATCCAAATAAACCATAAAAAAATTCTTAAAGAAGCAATATTGATACAGAACGAAGCAACAAAATCTAAGAAGTTCCACTCTTCTCCTACATGTTTTAGGAGCTAAACAAAAAGCATAACAACTAAAAAAAGGCATAAACCAAAGAACTCATAATGGTAGAATATGTTTGCGATAGAAGCACGCGATTAAATGATTAAATTTACTAAATCTTAATAGCTTAAACTTTTGAGAAAATCAAAATTTTAATATGGTAAAAATGCAGTGGGGTCAGGACAATTGGTAATTTAACGGTTCGAATATTTCTATAACAATAAATATACCATTTTGAGTCAAGTGAAAAATCCCTTAAATACTAAACTTAAACAAAAGAAAATTTCTTATCATTGATAAAGACCCAATAATAATACCCCCAAAGAGTTGATGAAATTTTATGTTACATACGGACAATACTTTTGCTTGCTAAGGAAGCAAAGTAAGCACAATCAACAAGTGAAGACAGAAGAACGAACCTGGTTCGTGGGCAGAGGATATGGAATTGGTTTTGATGAGAAAGATGTAAGATTGTAAAATTATATACTATTATTTGCTTGTTTGATACTGCTCCGGACCTTGTTGGGTTATATATAATTACGGGAAAATATTCTTTGGGATTTGGGAGTGAAATATATATTGTTTTATTTTATTTTTCCTTTTGAGAGGGAAGATTATTATTATTTTTTTAGGATGCGCGGGAAGATCATTAGGGCTCCACAACATTGTGGTTTTCTTTTTATCGATTGATACGACTGTTTCCCCCCCCCCCCCCCACCCAAAAATTCTATGGCCACATAAAACACCACCACTTGTGCCAAAACTGTTCACCTGCCAGTGTTAGATTTTGGGTGGCGAGAAAAAAGTGGTTTGTACTCGGACAAAAAAAAGTCTAAAACCTAAACTTTGGAAAAATAATAAATTTTATTGACAGCATTTTATATTTTTCATAAAAATGGTGTTAAAATTTTTTTAAAATAATTTATTAACAATTTTTTTGAATACACCCGTTAACATGATCAATCTTTTATTATATCCATCTCTTCGGTCTTAATATGATTTTTTTTGCCCCTAGTTTTATTTTTTATTTTTTTTTCCCTAAAGTTGGTGTCTAGAGTTTTTACAAGTACTTGACTATTCTTCTTAATGCATGTTACTCTCGTTTGAATATTAGATTATTACAAGGAAGAATCCCTTAACTCTTGGGGTGACTCTAAGATATTGGTTACAAGTTTTCTTCTTGTTAAATGCTAATATGCCATAAAACTACTAATATTACCGAAAGTATTTGATTCTTTCCAAATTGTAATTTTATTTTTTTGTCATTTTTATCAACTTAATTTTTAAAATATTAAGAATTTATTTCCTATAACACACTATCCCATGATATGAAGTGTGCATTTGGATTGTGGCAGCCCAGTGATGAACGCGCGGTTTGTGTTTTTTTGGTTGGTTCCATGGCATTGTTCATGGACCAGCCAGCCCCCAACAAACGCAGCAACAGTGTTTTATGGTTTAAAAATTATTTTTCTACAGTGTTTTCAACAATAAGTTTTCAGTTTTTATCAAATAAGCGGTATTTAAACACGCCCGAAGTAACTAGCTCCAAGTCTATGTTTAGAGAAGATAGGAAATTTTCTTATAGATGCTGTAAAATTTGACTGGTGACAAGCATTTCATATTATTTACTATTTATAATTAGGCTAAAACACTAATGAGTTTCTTTTTAGTGTAAAAGTGGGTTTTGATTTCAAGTCCCTTGTTGGATGACCAAGATCTTCATAAGTTGTGCTAATTAGAATCCTCCACCCAAAAAAAAAAAAAAAAAAAACTTTGAACTTCCAGCTTCCAACCAATTCAATATGTTGAATGCAAGAAACAATTACAGTTTGAAGAGCTTATTCCATACATAATTATTTTAAAAAAAAAGTTATGAGGCTAATTGCTACAATATTCAACGTGCTCCTAGTGATTATGTAACCAGCTAGAATGGTTAGATTTTGTCTCAAATTTCTATTTTGAATTTATTTAGGTTTTTATGGCGTGAAAGAAGAGTCAATTCCTTGCCTCCTAAGGAAAGATATTATTTGTCCATCAAGAAAAGTATTGCGTAAGATTTCCTTCTAATCAAATGACAAGAAGGCTGCTATAAAGTGGCCAAAGCTCATCGACAGCATCATGACCAGAGTCCAGTATTTTAGCAACGAGCCTCATCTAAGATTATCGTACCCTCACCCGCATAGCTGGTTGTGAAGAAGGCCTTCACACCATAACATAGACCAAAAAACCTACATGTAGAGGACTCTCAAGTTTCTTTACTCTTCCAAAATATAAGCTTTAGAGATTTTCAAAGTGTATAAACCTAAAAGATTTAATATGGTCATTCGCAGAGAGAAGTTTGGTTCTAGCCTTCTAGGAGCTGAACATTGAGCGAACATATCCGGCACAGTAAAACCAAATAGCCTGAAAATTTACAGCAGAAGATTCGATAGGAAACTCTATACAAAAGTAAGAACTAACATAGCAATATTAGAGATGAAGAAAATGCTTGATTTTAGTATCATAAATCTTCAGCCTGTTACAGTTGCTCTACCAAATCATCCTGCGTCACTTAAAAAGGGAACAAAAGAAATAGCTGACTTGACACCAGGACACAACCATGGACAAAACACCAAGCATTCTTTACAGATAAAGCCAAAGTTCGACCAATCTCTATTCAGTAGTATAATATGCATTTACTAAAGTAACTAGAGTTATTAAGTCTTAACACAAAAAGTGTGAGCCACAAGAACCACCAAAATACTTTCTTTCTAATGCCTCAGGCTCAAATACAAATCTTCTACAAAATCCATTTCTTCCAGCATTTCCTCGAACCCCAGAGAAGAACCAACTACGGATTTGAGTTCATCAGGGAACCAACTCCGAGTACACATTATGGCATTCATCAAGTCTGGTTTTAAGGAGGCATAACGTGGACTAATTTCTCTTTCAATGGTAAAAAATGCATCCATGGAAGTGACAACAGACATGGGAACTGGCAAATAATCACGAGCAATCCTGGAAAGGATAGGATACCTTGGGCTTGCAGCTCTCCACCAACTCAATACGTTAAAATCCTGGGTCCACGGTAAGACAGGTTCTTCCAAATACATATCTATCTCTGACTTCAGAGGCTGATTAGTAGATTCAATGAACTTCTGGTAATCTTGTAAATGGTTAGAACTATCATCAGAACTAAGACGCCCTCGCTTAACTTGCCTGGGAGACTCACCTCCTGAATCAGAAGAAGTAGGATTGCTTACACGATTCTCGGTCTCAGGAAATTGGATATTATAATTGTCATAAAGACTGCGGATGGCCAGAACCACGGTAGAAACTTCAGCGTTGTCATCTTTACCACCATATTTTGTGGATGAGAACTCAAAGTATGTTATCTTACACCGAGGATCCATCACTGTAGCAATTGCCAACACGAAGAACATATTCTTCCAATACTCCTCAAACCTCTCATGCATTTTTGCAGCCACATCTCTAATAAAACCATCTGAAGAATTAGCCTCCTTGGTCAAAGTTGCCCGTACCTCTCGAAGATTCTGGAGATAGATGTTTGCCGTTGCATCTTTTGTTTCAAATAGAGCTTTTGCTGCATCATATAAGCTCTCTAAGAGTTTACAAATTCCTTCAACTTTCTTCCACTCATCAGCAGATGGCTTATCGCAGTTGTCATACTCTTCTTTGCCAAATTCTTCCTTGGCCTCACACTCTAAAGCCATCTTTAGCCTGTCATATGCAAGATCCCATAGATAGGATGGTTTCCCAAAGTACATTAGTTCGTCAATTGTGCGAATCGTTCCCGATATCACTTTAAATGCATCTTGCACCATAGATTTGAAAATGTCAGCAGAGCAATACAGACGAAATATCTGACCATTAAATTGGAGCTTCTTCATTTCTTGGACATATTCTTTGACATTGTCAATCCCTTCATCATACACCCAGTCAGTTAGAAATGTAATACTGGCTATCTTGTTCCCAATGTCCCAGCCCCTCAGAGCCTTCAAAATAGCTCCATCAAGGCAATCATCCTCCCACGTTGCATTTATACGACGGAAATTGAGAACCCAATTCCCCAAATTCCAATCTTCAGTAATAAAATGGGCTTTTAGGCACATGTGCTCATAAGCCTTTCGACATCTTAGTATATCTACTGAGAGGCTAATCTGCCCATCAAAATTTCTCAATACTTGTTCAGCAGTCTCTTTCATTTTCTCATAATGTATCAAGCAGTCATCTTTTATAGAATCAAAACTCACTCTCTCAAATGCTGGATCTCTAATACGCAACGTATGCATAAACATCCCCTCTAGAGGCAACACATCATTAGTGCATGTCAAAAGTCCAAGAAACCGGCTAGCATTTCTTTGCTCAAAATCATAATCATCATCATTAACGCTATTTTCACCATCCGAAGAGGATCCATGAGAGTTTCCATGGTCACATTCATGACCACAAGCATCATTGTCACTTTCAACAACATTAGTCTGATGATTTTCATTATCTGCCTCCATATCTGACAACCAAAACAACAATTCATGACAAAACATCTCATCAATTCAAACACTAGTTTGATAAGGATAAAAGAAATAAAATATCTCAATATCTGAATCTTAATAAAGAGAAAGAATAAACAGACCAATTCGAAAACCTTAAGGTTGCAACTGGACTTGATGCTATAAATTCAATGAATCTGAAGAACATTTAGTAGTATAAATTCCATTATATAATAGATGATGGATTAGACTCTTGGGTTGCTAGTATAATTATTTTGATATAAATTTAACAACACATTTTTTTTTTTATAAGTACCAATTTAACAACACATGATGATTTGATCTTCAGAGATTTGTTCAAGCAAAAACACTAGTGAAATTATGGATTTGAAATGACTTCTTACACCTTATAATTTCAAATCCGAATATTGATAAACTCAAATCCATCCATTAATTTCATTAATGAAACTTTTTTGGTTGCTATTTCGTACTCTATTCAAGTCATTTAAACTAAAATTTAAAACCCTTCTCTTAAAACATCTCTATTCAAAAGAACCATTGGAGATTTTCATTCAACAGAAACACTTGTGACACATGGATTTGAAATGACTTCTTTACATTTAATCATTTCAAATTTACAAATAAGTAAAAAAAAAATGAAATCCATACATGAATTTCATTAATAGAAAAAAAAAATTGTCTTTTAAATAGTTCACAAGTCATTTAACCAAAAACTCAAATCCAAGCCTTTCACCTCAAATACTTCCATCCAAATAAACCAATAAAAATTAATGATTAAAGAGCAATTTTGATACAGATTGAAGCAACAAAATCTAAGAAGTTCCTCTATTTCTCCTACATTTTTTAGTAGCTAAACAAAAAGCATAACAAGTAACCCAAAAAAAAAATCCCATTTGGCAAAGAGAGAGAGGAAATAATATCCCAAAATCTGAACTTAAATAAAAGAAAATTTCTTATCAATGATAATGACACACTTTGAAGCAATAAAATGAAGTTTACTTTACTACTTTACTTTGCCATAGTAATCCAAAATAAGCTCTATTTTTTTCTTTTTTGTTTCGTTTAAAAGAGTAAAATACTTCCAAAAAAAAAAAGTAAAGAATTTATGATTCGTTATGTTCCATACAGACAATACATTTTCTAAGGAAGCCAAAAAAGCTCAATAACCAAGTGAAGACCAAACCTGGTTCACGGGCAGAGAAAATGGAATTGGTTTGATGAGCAAGAAAGATTGTAAAATATATAATAAGGTGTGTTTGGTAATGCTCCAGAACCACAAACCTTATATACTATTGGGAATTGGAAGCGTGTAGTTTTTCTTTTTGCACGGCAAGGTCATTATATGACTGTCGTTTTTATGTCACGTACGATTACGAGTCATTTGTCTTTTATTTACTTTTTTAAATTTATTATTAAGTTGTTCATAAAATACAGCACTTTTGAAAAGTAAATCCTGGTTGTTTTTCTAAAAAGAAGAATTATTTTTTAATTTTTTTTTATAGTTGTTATATATATAAAAGCTTAAAAAGTAAGAGAAATGTAGGATTTTTTCGATTTGCGAAGAGAATTCCTTCTCCCTCCACCAATCTATGTTTTGCTTTGCGCTTTGATCCTTACTTCTTTAGGTTTGTTCCTCTCTTCTCTTTGATCCTTGCTACTTAGGTTTGTTTCTCTCTTCTCCATATCTGTAACTTGCTTTTTTCTTATTTCTCCTTCTCCAAATTTGTAACTCCAGCTTCTTATTTGTGCTTTACACTGAATGAAACTCGAGTATTAGAGTCTCAACTTTTACATGGATAAAAATTCACATCAGCTTTCGCCAAAGCATCAAAATCTAGTCAGTGAGATTCAAATTCCATGCTAGAACTTGAGTATTTGAGACTCAAGATGCTACATAACTACATAGTTTGTGATACTTGAGTTCCATGCTAGAACTCGAGTGGTTTCAAATTAAAATTAGTAATAACTTGTTATTAAAGATTTGTTATGAAATTATTGTACACGTAACATTTCTTAAAAAGTAATTAGATTTTCTATCAAGCTTTCAATGCTACCATAATATCACAATATATTTCAAAGACACTAGAGGTTGTCAACTTTCAACAAGATGCCTCCACGATTGTTGATTGTTGTTTTAATTCTTCAAGTTTTATGAAACAATGTAGGGTTTAGGGTTTAGATAGCATTTCAAAGTTCAAACTTCAATTTTTTTTTAGATAGGGTTTGAATTCCGAATCATTTATCCGATGATAAGAAACCTATTTTGTAAAGTCATGCATGCGTAACTAATTTATTATTTTGAGTAATGATGGCATACAATATCTCATGTTACATTAGGTGACTCTAATCTCATGTGAGAAGGATGAGAGTCTACAGTTTTTCTTTTACGGTGGATATTATACAAGATAACACCTTCAAAGAAAAACTATATAAACTGAAAATTTCAGCTCACAAATTTTCAATTCGTTTCACAATTTTACATACCTATATTAATGGGAACTTGTTATACAAAACACAACAACATTAACAGATGATAGACCATTGCATCAGAAAAGTTAAAAAGGTTGGTCAAAGAATTTTTTTTTTAGAAGTAAAAAGTTAAAATGTAAAAAAGTTGACAAATTTTTGTGAGTGATTTAGAAGTATTACGAGGTGCGTGATTCATGAGAAATTGGGCATGTGAATGTGATTCACGAGATCATGCTCTACCACTCGTAATACATACGTAAACAAATAACATAATCATGCATTCATGTAGGGGCAGCGCCACCTTAAGGCCAGGGACCTGAAATTTTTTTTTTTTTATATAATAATTTAAAAAAATTTATTTGTTTACCCTTCAAAAAAAAAAATTGAAAACACCCTCATTTTTTTTTATGCCAATAAAATTAAATTTTACACCATAATTTGTTTTACATTCAATAGATAAATGATTACTTAGTTGTGTACATTGAAAGAAATGTAGTTTGTAGTACTGATCAAAATATGAAAGATCGTAAAAAACAATTGTAAACTTTATGTATTTCCATGTTTTTTTTTATTGTTGTTGTTGTCAACGTATGAATTTCTCTTTTTATTAGATTGTATAATTTATGCTTCTTAAAAATATCCTGAGAAAAATTTCTAAAGCCGCCTCATTCATGCTTGACCAAAATTCCATAGAGAGCTTTCAACTTTGTTAATTACACATAAACAACCCCTATTTAGACCAAGTTTCAAAATAGCTAAACCGACACATTCAAAAGCAAGGTACATGGTAGACAGTCAAGACCATAGGGTGTGCAAATAACATTGCTAAAAATTTCCCCTTTTCGAAAGGTCCAAAAGTATCTGATTATGTATTAATATCATAGTGGTAATGACATCCTTTATTCCAAATATGTTGTTAAAACTCCAGGAGAACACTTTACAATAACAGATGAGACATCAGGCACTTCGCAGCATTTTTAAACAATAGGAAAGAGAATTATCATTGAATCATCCCACAACGGGAGATACAGCTCTTGATCGGTGAATGTCAATTATCTAAAACAACTTACAGAAAATGCAATAAGAGTAAAAAAGGTGTAACTACTAGGATTTCCTTGCTGATCAGCAAATTAAGGTCTTCCAGAGGAACCAATGAGGGCCAACTATATTTCTGCCTTCTCAAAATCCTACATATACAAGGAAAACTATACATGCAAAAATCTTAAAAGCTGTACATTTGTCAAAGCCACTGACAACTGATTGCAGGAGGTATTACTGTACAAGCTTTAGTTTATACAAAGATATTACTAACATGTGACCTAGTATTCAAAAGATCTACAAAGTCCACTAGCAGCGCTCTTCCCAATGGCTTCTGCTAAATCTCCTACAGGAAACAGCCTCCTATACTATCTTTAGCACCTGCAGTGGCACACATCATTTCATAAGGAGAGGTTAATGCAACTTCAATACGGAAATTACACTAGCCACCAAATAGTGCATTGTACAAACAGCAAAAAAATTCCACTACAAAAAAGGGAAACAAAATGAAAGATCAAATCTTATTTATTATAGGTAAATACAACTGATGCACTTGCACGGAATTCAACACCCTGTTTATGGGCTAGGAGAAGCCATTTGGTCCAAGGGTCACATTGGTTTCCCAAAGTTTCAACTCTTCTATAATGTACAAATTTATTTAATCCCTGTTTGCTCTGTTGATGCTAATTTTTCATTTATAAAAGATAACAAAATGGTAAACACAACAGTAGACAGTTCAAACAATAATTACCATCATAAGGCCTGATCTGCAGAGATAGAGAGATGATCATTGAAATCCATTTCTAGGAACATTTCTGCAACCAATCTTTTTCCCGTATGTCGGCCCACAACTTTCTCCAACCAATCTGACTATTAAATGAAGACATTAACAAAACCAAGGGGCAATGTAGCCATTGGTTAATCATCATCCTGTAGTTGGAGTTTTAATTAGCATAGCAAAAGCATATTTACTTAGTTCTAAGCTCAAAGAAGCTTTATTTACTCATTGGTTCAAATTAATCAAATAATGACTTAGGATTCATTTATTTTGTGTGCTTTATTTATTTATTTTATTATTATTATTTTTATTTTCTTTTGTGGGGGGTTGGGGGGAAGAGAGTTCCACAGGGGTCATGATCCACAAAACCTTCTAACTTGCCAGGAAACTATTTGTGCTAGAGCAAGGTGAAGGGCAAGGTCGTGGGTTCAATAACAACCAGATGTGCGTCTAATTACCAAATGAAAAGTGTGCACAATCATGATCATAAATGGAAAATGCAAAGTATTATTCAAATAGTATGAAAACACTAACACAGCTGTTTCTTATGACCTGAAGAGTGAAGAAGGCCATGGACGATATTTCCCCAAGGGAACAGACTTTTAAATTCAATCAGAACTGCTGCCAAAAGTTGAACTTAGAGGAACTGATGCAGGCACATGTTGGGGGGACCAGGTGCTAATGACTTCCTTCAAAGTAATTTCAGCACTGCCACCATCAGCAATTGGTGAATATGGTTTTGTCACTTTCCTTCTCTTCATTTCCTGAAAAAAATTCAAAAATGAGTTATCATTACATGGAAAAACCTTAATCGTTTATGTAAACTTTCAGCAAGACACGTCTAAGGATGTGTTATCTGGGCTAATATGTTCCCATAATTGAAATGTAAAAACTATTTACACTACCAGATATGCATAATCTAATCCATAGATGACAGGCGAAAGATGATATACTCAAGACAAACTCATGCACATCTATTTCAGAAATGTTGAGCCCACAAATGCATAGGCACAATTTCTATGCTTTAAAGTTCATTTTCATACATTTTGTAGCATTCTAATCAGCTTTGAGGAAGTAAAAAAAAATGATTGACAATGTTTTTGAAGGAAGGTGTAGACCTTGACCACAATATTACATGCTCTTATGCCAAATGAATGGAATAACACATGGCATTGGAAACCAACCTTTGAAAGGTTTGACCCGTAAGTGTTCGCTGCTTGCTCAATTGAAACGTAAACTTCAAAAGCCTGGTTGGTTTCAGGTTTGCATTTTATAACACGAACCTGCTCCTTTAACTCTGTTGCTCTAGTCTTTAGATAAATAATAAGCCGTGAAGGTGGAGCTTTTGGATGGTCTTTCTTTCCCTGTGTCAATTCCATTGTCATAAGGTCATTCCACAATACATCCCACAGTACTGAACAAGGATCCCTTGCTGGGCTGAACTTCCTCTGAGCAATTATGTTGGAAGGTTGCTGTAATTGGAAAAGGGGCAAAAAAGAAAAAAGAAAAAAAAGAAGAGGATTTTATCTTTGTTAGTGACATTGGGTATGGAAAAGGTGGAAGGGATGCAGCACCATAAATTGTTCATTTCAAGCTAACTTACTTGCAACAATATGACCCTACGGTGGGTGACCACAAGGATTTTTTCTTTTGGAAGTAAAAAGTGATCTTCATAAGCATCTGACAAGGCAAACTTTCCACGTACTTTAAATAGATCAACCTGGCCAAAAAATGAACCATATTCTGCCAGCTGCAATATAACCTTCATGATGCAAACAATGCAAATAGATTCAGAATCAAGGTCACATTTATAACAATACAAACGAAAACCCTATATGAGCTGTCAACACAATTAAATAAAGGAAGATAGCTATGACAAATTTTGCAAAAAAGTAAAAAGAAAAAAAGAGCTGCTGAAAATGGCCACAGTTGGAAATTAGGTAAAACCTACAGGTCTGCACAATATTGGATAATTAAAAAAAGAAGATATTTACACCTCAAGACTTAACCATTAAAAAATGGAAAATAATCATAAAAATCATAAGATGCAAGCATAGGCTTCCAAGCCGTTGGCAAAAATGACCATTTTCTATGGCTGCATTAGATTTTATAGAGTAAAAGTGCAGCTCGCTCAAATGTCTAAATTCTAAGTTATATGTCAGGAAACCAAGGCACAAAAGGTATGGACAGGATTGCTACTAATTAACTGATCTTTAGGAAAACAGGATAATTCACCATGTAATTATCAATAAAAGTATAACACACTTCTTACCAAAAGGGCTAACTAACCAGTGCTAATTTTGTAAAGATGGTCCTGAGAGAAATATCTAGATATAACTATAACCTTCAGTATTTTTGCACGAACTGCCAGATCTCCAAACTTATTCCATTTCACACTTAAAATAAAATAAAATAAAATAATAATAATTTCTTCACAGCGGGGATATTAAAAAAATAAATATGTCCAAGTGAAATGTCTAGTTGGTCTTTTAATTAGACAATTATCTCCTTTAAGCCAATCATCTCCAAAATACATTGGTCAACCAGATGCCTCAGGGAAGTTCAGTCAGCAAATGGGATATTTTCTAAAATTATTATTGGATAAATTACGATTCCCCCACCCCTCCGGTCCTCCCCCAAAAGGTGGGATCTGTTGGTGCTCTCCACAAGGAAAATTATATCATAAATTTGTTAAGTGTACTACTATAAGTTAATTGGATCCACTAAGTTGAGTTTAACTTTTTATATTTTCATGTTGCAAGGAAAAAATATAATGTTTCGGTCAATTAATGGCATAGGGGAGGCATTTGAAGGACAGTATGGTAAATGAGGGAGGAAGAGCTTGAAGTCATAACAAATGAGTGTTATTTTGCAAACTTGGAGGGCGTTCAATGTAATTGCCCTTTTTTTCCTTATATGCCTGCCAATGTCCATATAAAAAGAATCCAATTGTTTATAACAATTTAATCCATTTATCTTCTATAACCATATCTAGACAATGTGAAAATAACACTACTAATGTAAGCAATCCATAGTGTGATGAAAAACTAGTACCTGTCCCTGTGCTTTGTACTCATCATATGGTCGAAGCAAATTATCACCACCAATTACACGAGGCAGTCTCCTGCGGAGGAGTTGTTCATCTGAAGTTATAGCAGATGCTATCTTAACTCTCATAGCATTGGCCCCTTCGGTAGTTTTTGACAAAAGATCTAAAACTCCACTCACTGGTTGTGCAGCTGCACCTATTATTCCTTTTCCAAAACCCTGAACAAATCCCTCAACACCAGAATTTTTGGCACCTTCAAGAGGCTTTGTCAATATGCCAGTAACGCCTCTAAATAGGCCTTTTGCAAATGCTCCACCTCCCTCTCTGATAACATCACCAAGGTCCTCCACACCCTTCTTTTCCTGCAGAAAAAAAGTTCATTACACACACACACATGTATATACATATATGTGTACATTTAAGCATACATATTCAATGACCAGCAGATGATCAATCGGTGAAAAATATCTATGAACATGTCAAGGAGGAAAAGTACTCAGGTAAAGAAACGCTATCATGCACTGTATTTATGCAAGGTCAAAAGGGACAGTTTCATTACAACGAATATATCATTGTTCTGAATATAAAGGAAATATCCAAGATGGAAGGAATGGCCAAAGTAAACTGTATATAGACTGCACTCATTCATGTGAAGTAGGAACATTGAAAAATCCCCTTTGAGCTTCTCCTACAGCTTATTAGTGTAGAGTAGGCTAAAGAATGACGGAATGGCCAAAGTATACTGTTAAATAGTCAACTCTTATTAGGGTGCAGTAACCTAAAATACATTTGCTTCCTTTGAGCTTCTTCTACATACTTGGATTGTTTCATTTCAATGAAAAATTATGTATATAGTAATCACCTATATGCCGCCCAACATAAATACCAGCACATGTATTTTTCACCACTTAGTATATAGTCACTGTGGTCTACACTATGCACAACAACAACAACAACAACAAAGCCTTAGTCCCAACTTTTTTTAGTCAGCTATGAATTTTCAACAAGATTAGTCAAGGTTGGTCACATGTATTATTTTCCTCCATTCTATTCTATCCAAAGTCATAGCCTCTGTTACTTCTTTAATTGAGATGTCATTTTTAACCAATTCTACTAATGTTATTTTTGTCTTCCTCTACCTTTTTTCAATATCTCAACTTGAATCAAGTAACTCTTTATTACCGGTGCCTATGGTCTACAATACAAAAACAACAAGCAGCCTTAATCCCAAAATTTTGAGGTTGGCTATGGATCCTTAACAAATTAGTTAGGATCGGCCACATTTATTCTTTTCCTCCATTCTGCTCTATTTAAAACAATATTTTCTGTTACTCTCTTAATTGATAAGTCATTTTTTATTACTTCTACTAATGTTATTTTGAGTCTTCCTCTACCTTTTATAATTTCCTTCAACTTGGATCAACTCACACTTTCTTACCGGTGCATTAATTGCTATGGTCTGAACATGACCAAACCATCTCAAGTGACTCTCTCTCACCTTTTCATCTATAGGAGCTACCTCTATCTTTAAGTAGATTTTATTATTTCAAATCCTCTCTTTTCGTGTATTTACAATTTTCACTTATCCATCTTAACATTCTCATTTCAGCTACACTTGTTTTATAAATATGTTACTTCTTAACTACCCAACATTTGGTAATATAAAGCATAACTGATCTTATAACAACTGTTAAATTACCGATTGTCCCAAAAGCTTAAACTATTGGGATATGGTAAATTTAATCATTTAACCACACAATTCTAACACTTCTCCTCACGTGTGAGCCGAAACTACCTTTTAATAGATGAGACCTAACACATGAGAATTTAAATGAAAGGTAGAGTAGAGGAGACAATGATCAAACTCAGGATTTCATGCTCTAATACCATATTAAAGACAAGAATAAAATAATATAGAGAAGCAGAAGCAAGAAAGAGCAAAGAACACAAGGGCAATAAAGCCCTAGCTGCTACATTCTTACTGTATACTCGAAACTATTACAATAAACGCTAATAGAGTACATATATAGAGACTAGAAGTTAGGGTTAGCCCGATATGGGCTTATAACATAACTGGACCTCTTGGGGCCATTACATCATCGTAAACCCAATATTTTAACAAAAACCTTATAAAACTTTCCCTTTAACTTAATAGGTATTCTACGATTACACAATACTCTTGATGCACTTCCCCACTTCATCCACCTTGCTCTTATCCTATCTTTACGTGTATGGTCTACACTAGATCTTAGAAGTTCATAATGTCCAATTTGCAGCAATTATAAGAAAATGAATGACAAATATGCAATATTTAGTAAACCTGTCTCTGACGGCTTTGAATGAACTTCTTATCCATTGATAATGCAGCTACACCTTTACTCATATGTCCAAGTGCACTACTTGCATTACCCAATATGTCAACACCTGAGAGCAGTTGAAGAGGTTGGCTTAAAAGATCCTTCCGAATGTTTGAAATAGCAATACTAATCATGGAACTCTGTCTCATGCACACATTCTCATGGAACCTTTGATTTATCCTGACCTGATTAACAAATATAAGAATAAATCAAACTCATATTTTACACTATAATAGAACAATGTATGATGCCTCAAGAAAAAGTAAGTTCGAATATTACAAGAATCATCCACCACTTTCTTTTAAAGAGAGATCTCTCAAGAGTAACTCCCAAGATTTATGGAATTGATAGCCTAAGGTTCAAATGACCGAGCTTTATCAAATATTATTTTGAGACTGAAGTGGTAGGCTAGGTGGACAGGCATACTGGAAATAGTTTACATGCAGTGTTAAAATCTGATGCTACTACAGACACCATGCTTATGAACACATTGAAATCATCTAATGGGATGCGGCAGTAACAGTCACTGACACTTTGAAAGTCATTTTCTCAAAACAAATTTGGACCAAGCTACCACTTAGTGAAAATAAATTAAATGATAATGCTCTCATCATGAGCCTGTTGTTTACAAATAATATTGAGGGTGGTAATTTAGATTCAGATGGAAAGTTTGAACGTAAAACATCTAAAAAATTTCTCCAAGCTAAGGAATCATATTAAGACAGATCATAACACAT
The DNA here is from genome assembly GCA_032727855.1 of Quercus ilex subsp. ballota. Classification (NCBI taxonomy): domain Eukaryota; kingdom Viridiplantae; phylum Streptophyta; class Magnoliopsida; order Fagales; family Fagaceae; genus Quercus; species Quercus ilex. The sequence continues at coordinate 13,327,455 of CM064913.1, forward strand.
ACTGGCATACTCTCGGTGTTGCCCAATGCAGTCATCAAGGATGACCAAAATCCAAGTACACCCTTTGGCCGTTGACTTGGTGACATTGCCATTGAAACTTTGAATCGAACTTCTGAGGTGTTAAAGACTCTGAAATTTTCAAAGATGGTATTATTGGAGCAATTTCAGGAAAACCAATTCATAAAATAATCAGATTTAGAATTACAAGCTTGAAGAGAGGTCCTTGCATACCCAATCTGAATGATTGGATCAACTGAAACAGCAGTGGTTTTAGTATCATATAATCGGCTGAGGTTCACTTGCTGAACCATTTCATGAAGGCGCCAAATAATGGGTTCATGAATGTTCACTAAAAAGGCAGAATTTTCAGGTCCCTGTTATAAAGCAATCAGTATAAATATGATTAACATATGAAGGAAACAAATCGTTATATTTCTGCAAGGTATTTAGAAAATTGACAGCTCACTTGGACTCCAATATATGGATAGACACACAGATCTAATGAGCCATTTGATTGCATTGTCAAGGAAAATTTCAAGATATACTCAGTTCCCTCCCCAACTCTCTGTGGCCGGAAGAGAACTGGCATTGGACTTAGGGGCAACTGGTTATCCACTTGTATTCCATGCATTCTTAATTTGAACCTGTAAAAACAGAGGTTGTGGAAGTTGCTTAGTTGAATGATGGAGATGATTGGATAACCAAAAAGAAAATAAAAGCACACCTGAGTAACCTGACCTGCCAAATTAAGCCGTGTTTCATAAAATCATAGAGTAAATTTTCTCTTAAAAAAAAAAAAAAAACAAAAGACACCACCTATGGCTTAAAAGACATAAGCTCATCAACAACATCTGATCCATCACACCTTTCTTGCCACATGTAAACATATTATATACCCATCACATTTCAAAATGTTTTTGAATTGCATTTTCCATTTAAAAAAAAAAAAAGAATTATATGTATATATAAAAAGTTATATCCATCCATGAAAGTGTATTCATGCACTCTGGAGGTATCCTAAACTCCTAAGATGTTTTACCATCCAAAAATGAAGTACTAAATGGAAAGAAAATCCTACCTACTGATCCCAGAGCCCAAGCCGGTTGAATATGCTAGAAGAAGATTCTGCACTGAAAGGTATAATATTTCCTCAGGTGTATGGTCAATGATAGAGATTCCAAGCTCAGCAAGCTCAATAATTACATGAAATTCACAATCTGAGATTGATGATAATTGTTGCTGTTGAAAGTCATTTCCAGAAAGCTGTGATGAAGCAGGTAAATGTCTTCTACTCAAGATTCCTTTAGGCTCATTTTCTGGCATCCAGTCACTGATCTTAATGATATTCATCTTCTCCTCTTTTAGAATTGTAACACGTAGAGCTTTAGCAGGTCCACCCACCATGTGAATTGGTTGGTGATCAAAAGTTTCATCAATATCATACTTCTGAGATTTCAATGGATCGGCCCCGTCTACCAAGAGTTCCAACAAATGTCTTCTACCAAGATCTTCCCACAGAAAAGAAGCAGCCGAGTTAGGTAGAAGAAATTGCCACGAATCACTGGTACCATCCACTTGCCGAAAGTGAATGGGTAAAAACATCGAACGATTTTCAATCCTGCTTGTAGAAAGTTGATTATACTACTGGAGCATGAACCAAAACAACATATGCATAACAAAAATAGAAGAGGAAAATTAGAGAGGAGATTATTTTTTACTAGAACATAATTGATAAAGGATTGGGTTTATGTTGATGCAATGGCCCAAGAGGCCTAGTTATGTTGTACGCCCATTGGGCTAACCCTACCTTCTAGTCTCTATATATACCCAGTTAAGGGTTCACTGTAATTGATTACTTGAGTATACAGTAAAGATGCAGCTACTAGGCCTTTATTTTGTGGATGTAGGCTGTTGGCCGAACCATATAATCCCTGTGTTCTTCTCTCTTTCTTGCTTCTGCTTCTTTATATTATTTTATTCTTCTTTAACAATAACATTGCACTCACAATATGTAGAATAGAGAAAATAAACAAAATAGTTTGACTTAAAGAAATAAATGGAAGACTCTGCAGGCCTATTTCTACAGCAAGAAGCACGGACACAGGTACAGGTACAACACGACGACACAAGCAATTTCGGAAAAATTATGATATGACAAGGCAAGTACGACATGGGTATGGCACCCCAAATGTAGCGTCCGTGTTTCCTAGTTTCTACATTAGTTTTTGTATCCATTTACTAGTTCAAGAAAATTTCACAACTTAATGAGAAGAATACTTCACCTATTTTATCATGCCTTCAGCATGTTTTTACTGTTCAGATTGCACTTAAAAAAGGAAAATAGAACAGATACAGAAAGTTTCCTGAAAAAAAAAAGAAAAAAACCTGTAAGTGCTTGATAATGAATTTGGACGGAAAATAACTTCATAGCGCGAGCTCTTTCCTCCACTTCTTACTGCTACCCTTAACTGCATCTGATCATCTCCAATATCCTTCTTCAAACAAATGCGCATCACACCTTCATTACAAACACTGAATGGTGTACTCCATTTGTATCCATTTACCCGCATCTGAAATGGGGGAAAAAAAATTCACTGTAAGTCACAGATATCAAATTATCCAGTAAAGAATAAAGATGATTCTATTGAACAGACCTTCAAAAGTTCAACTTTGGCAGAAGACTGCCAGCCAAAGGGTTTTGGGGGATCAGAGGGATGAACCCATGCCACTGACTGAGAATCACATTGCTGCAGGCAGAGACTGCAACCAACCCTATTAATGAACAGGGTGTGTGGCTGAAAATGAACCGCCTGAACATGAATGAATAAGCAATTGTTAATTACTGAGGAGCAAATAAAAATTCACAATATATATAAATATAATATAGGGAACCTTTTTAAAGAAGAGCCCTTTGGACTTGCCTCTAGCATAAAACCTGCGGGCAACCAACCGCACTCTCTAGAACTAGTTGCTGGGTAATCTAAGGGCTTTCATCCCTAACGGGCTAAGTAGTCATTCACAAATTATCATAGCTTTATTACAATTAAAAATCCTATATACAACAGACCAGCGTATGAAAGTTTTCTGTTGTCACCCTAAAGATTTAGATCTAAGGCCTTTGAGCATTTTGGGATTTCCGATTTCCTTATAAATCATATGATGCAGGGATTCTAAGGGGGCTGCTGTTTAGGCTTAGAATTGATTAAGGGAAATGAGAGTTGCTTAGAACAGTGAACAAGGTGTGACAAAACCTTCTTAAGAGAAATCCATCTCTTGAAAATAGCACTAGGTTAATCTATGTAATTGCATTCAAAAACTAATCACAAAGTAACTACAATGTGGTACTTATACTATTTGCTTGGCATTGGAGCCTTCTAGATGCTTGACAAGTGTCTAAAACCTATTGGCTAATGCTTAAGCAATCATCTAACTAACTAACTAACTAACTATTCACAAGAGGATTAGGATGCAACAACTTGAAATGCCCTGCATCAGGACTCTCCCTCTTAAGAAGCACTTGACCTCAAGTGCTCTTGATTGCCACAAGATTTGTATGAATTTCTAGCCTTTTAGGATGATGCAGTTGCATTGTGTAATGAGTTTTCTACAGTTGGCAGCACATCAAAGGCTGCTGCTTCTGCACAGCAAAGTCCCACACACCTGAATCAACCTTCATCTTGACCATTTGCTTGGGGCTTACTTTCCTCTTCTTTGGTTGCAAATAGTAGGGGTGTACCATCTTGTACATAATGTGTGTGCTACACCTTCTACCATGGATGGTTTTCCTATCATGTTGACGTGGCCTTCCACTTGCAAGGAAGAGATGAAAAACATTCATGGTCTTCTTATCATAAAGAACACAATCTTGAAAGCTTGTGATTGATAAGAACCTAAGCACCCTCTTGAAACTCTTAACTTCACCTCCTTCTTGCTCCATATTAGCATCTACTTCTTCCACAAATGGATCATACACAGGTTCTAGAATGCATTCATTCACTTTATTGCTTCTTCTTCTTGAAGAAAGGTTTGGAACCCTGTAGGGAATGAAGAGGGGCCAAGGATTTTCCTCTCAATAGTGCTTCTTGAGGCTCCACTCTCCCCCCTGTATAAGTAAGGCCCCGTTAGCCTGGGCAAAGATGGGGATAAGGAATAAGGATGGAAGCATATTGATCATACACGGGTGCATTCATTAGCATATCTTCTTTGGGTGCTTGCAAGGTATTATCAAGGTTCAAAGTTGTACCTTCTTCTTTAACCCCTTCTGCCATCAAGGATTTTACTTCCAACTGCATGGCTGACTTCCACTTGTTAGGGGTTTCATAGACTTGTCCTCCACAATTGTAACACTTGAAAATTCCATTGCTTGTGCCATGCTTGCATGCAATGGCTGCCTTTGATAGACCAGGTACGGTATTAAAAGAAAAACACTCTGCTGCATTTCCCTTGTCCTTCTTGGTCTGCCAATAATCATTCTTGGTTGGCCAAGATTGCTGCTAAGGACCTGCACTTGCTGGTACTTGGTTTCTTGAGGCTTCAGGTTGCAATGACTTCGTATGCAAATTTTGGAAGATAGTTTGCATGTAGTTGAAAGGCAGGAATTGCTTTTGTAATTGTCTCTTCATTTTGAACCATTCTTGCACCTTTCCTTTTCCCATTCTCACTCTTTGGACCTGCAATTGCCTCCACCAAACAAATACCCTGCCCTTGAGTTTATTTGCTACCAATTTCACCTTCTTGGAGTATGGTACTTCATGAAAATCAAAGATTCTTTCCACTTGGTTAAGCCAGTCCACGAATTCTTCATGATTAAAGCTACAATAGAACTCAGATAACTCAATCTTGAAGTTGGATTCTCACTTTTGCTCATGATCCCTTGGTTGCAGAACAGGAATTTGCCTTCCATGTCTTATCCTTGGGTTGTAGGCAAAAGGATCCTCATAGCTTTCTTCATATGATTGAAAATCGTGGTTGTTTGGCTGCTGTATTTCGTCTCTTTGAACCTGCTCAGTCAAGGCATGGATTTGCCTTCTCAATGCTTCCACTTCATGTTCTAAGGCAAAGTGCTGCTCCAAAACTTCTGGATCATTGGCTGCGTGAGTCTCCAAGGCTGCCTCTTGAACCACTACTTTCATCCCTTTGTCCTTCCTTTCCTTCTCAAACACCATCTTTCACTACTGCAGAATCTTGCCAGCACAATTGAAGGCTTCTATTTTGATAAAGGTAAGGTATTAAGGCTGGGAATGAAATCAAGATAGGATCTTGACAGGTTCTTGATGACAGAAAATGAGAAACAATACAAGAACTTAAATTCTAAGGATCTCAAGCTCTGATACCAATTTGATGCAGGGATTCTAAGGGGGCTGCTGTTTAGGCTTAGAATTGATTAAGGGAAATGAGAGTTGCTTAGAACAGCGAACAAGGTGTGACAAAACCTTCTTAAGAGAAATCCATCTCTTGAAAATAGCACTAGGCTAATCTATGTAATTGCATTCAAAAACTAATCACAAAGTAACTACAATGTGGTACTTATACTATTTGTTTGGCATTGGAGCCTTCTAGATGCTTGACAAGTGTCTAAAACCTATTGGCTAATGCTTAAGCAATCATCTAACTAACTAACTAACTATTCACAAGAGGATTAGGATGCAACAACTTGAAATGCCCTGCATCATCATAGCCTCTTGTAACATGAATAATCAACAATTTTGGATTAATTTTTATCCTAAGATGTAGAGCTCTGTTTTAGGTATTTCAGAATATCACTTATTTTATTTATTGGCTAATTATCTTTTTGGCCCAAAAACAACCATTTCACAGTTATTTTAATTTTAAAATCTTTCATACAAGACCAGGCAATACAGTCTGCGTCTGGTAAGGTTGTACAGAACAGACCATTATAGTCTATAGCTGTGCATAATAGACAGGATAACCATTTAGGTTTTCTAAAAACCTGTACATATTGGCTGGTACAGGATGAGATTAACAACAGAAGATACACAACCACTGTGCAATTGAGTGAATTATTAAAAATTATAACATGATAACAAATGTGAGATCTACATACTGCAATTAATCACAGAAAGAAAACCAAAAAACAAGTACCGAAATTTATTTCAACCTTTGTTCTGTCTGAGGTCATGTTCAGCACTGCTGAAAGCTTGAAGTACGATCCATCTGAATTGTATGCCTTGACTTCAACCCGTTCCTGAGGAGAAGTTTCAAAGTGTATCACATACTATGAAAAATTCCACACATAAGAGGATAAAAAACTATATCTGAAGTCATCATAATCTTGGGAATATTTGACTCTGTATCCAAGTCACCTTGTTTTCCAGCTCATGAAGAGAAATCCCAGGACTGTAAATTTCAGAATTACGAATGGCAACAGCAACGCCCACCCGTGAAGACAGACGTGCATCTTTGTTAGATGTAAATGATATAAGCCCTGTTCTGCTTGCATAGTCTTGTGGAGAAAGCATGCTAGGAACTGGAGTAGTATCTTCAATCACTTCAAGTACTTGAATATTTCTTCTTGGGCCAGAATGCCTCCTGTCCATGGAAATTGTAGGATGTTTCAAGGCTATTTTTGCAGATTTAACCGCTCTGGAAAGTAACATGGAGTCTGCATCTGATTTCTCCAAAGGCTCCACTTCCACCACTCGATATGCTAAAGGCAGAGATGAATCATTAATAATCCAATATGGAACGAAAAACCTAATGGTTTTAGTAGCAGCACTTGTTCCTCCCAAGTCACGGTCAATGGTCACGCGCAATCTCCTGCACATAGGATAATTATTGACATCATGCATACCATATGAAAAGTTATTCTTCATTTAAATTTTTTTTTTTTTTTATTGGTTTACACATGCATACACTAGGTCTTGAATGCACTACCTCACCCTCCATCCCATTATTATGGAAGGAGGAAGTAGCAATTGAGTTGTAGTTCATTGGTATTCTTCATTTTAAATATTACAAGAAAGTAATGTGTTCTATTCATCACCATGCAGATAATTTGTCAAAAATGGGGGAAAAAATTTGTTGATGAGGGCTAAAAAATTTCACAAAAGTTCATATATATATTTTCGTTCTATTTCTTTTCCAACACCATCTAAAGCAACATCAAGGTTGTTCACTCTCTCAATGTCCCGAATTTATGTTTTCAAGGTTCCTTGTTTGATTTGGGGTATTTAGCGTGAAGAAGCACTAGAACTTTTAGGTGGTGTGAATGGACTATTTTAGAAGAGAAGCAGCAGTTTTTTAAACATTGTTTTGAGTAGATGCTGATTTCAGGAACATACCCTTTTGCTGAGTATTTAGATGTTATGGATAATTTTAATCTTAGAGCTTAGCTGGGTCATTCATCTAGGATACCCCGTGTACTTGATGCAATAGTTTTTTTATCAATCAAAATTTTACTAGAAATATATATATATATATATATATATATATATATAAATGCCTAAAAATCAGGCAGAGAGGCTGTTTTCTGTATAACAGCAAGAATTGAACTCAAACCAAGCTCAACCTCATCATCAAGCTTGATTACATATCCAAGCTAGGTTCATTTTCTTGTCGAACAAGCTCAAGTTTGTTCATGAGTTAATTGACTAACTTATCCCCATATATAGTAAATACCACAATCAAAATTTTTTACCCCTTAACAAGCCTATGCTAATAATTAATAATTGAATTATAGAAATTGTTATTTGAGATAACCAGATATAATTATTTTTATTTGTGCACTTATACAAATTAAATTCACCAACCCTGTACTGTTAAAAAATTATATATAATCATTATCACGAAATGGACTATTTAAATTATCAATAAATTATAAATAATAATTTGAAATATTATGAACTTAACTACTAACTTAAACAACCCAATCTCAAGTCTATATAAGTATATTTTTATACATGTATAAATAATAAACATATAATATTATATACACTCAAATTGAACCTCAAGTCAATATAAGTATATTTGTTTAAAAAGCGAACATAAAATCAAGCATTTTCCCATGCCAAGCCCAATCTTTTTTGTTTATGAATAGCTCTGTTAATTCATAGCCCTAATACCATCACATAAATACAGTATTTGTTCACAGAAGATTCGTGTTTCATTTGTTTATTTCTTCCTTTCATTTGTTCAGAGAGAGAGAGAGAGAGAGTACATCCATAGAATGTAACAGGAACAGCTTTCAGAAGTGAAGTGAAACTTCCACACATTGCACAAAAAAGGAAATGTCTATTCAAACAAGAGGTGTTGACACAACAGAAAGACCGAATCTGGTGACTAATACCTAGTGTCCCTAGGAATTCAAATAAGTGATAACCAAGCCAGATTTTTGAACAACCAGTGGTAAAAATGTTGAAATGTATGGCTTTGTGGAAGCCATAAGCAATTAGTAATGTTTGCGTTTTCAAAAATCTATTGCTACAGAGGGGAGTAGATGTTTACATTGTATAGGTATAAAAGATCAATTAAGGATGAATCACCTTGAAACAGCAGAGGATCTAGAAAGAGAGGGCCCTCTTAGGTTGAAAAGGCACAACATTCAAATAAAAGAATCAAAGTGCTTTGGAGGTTTCAGTTAAGCCTATATTCATCCACATTTCTTGTAAGGAAAAGTTTGATTTAGTCCTGACAAATAATTTGATATTGTACGTAACATAATTTATGCAAAGAGATTAAATTTAATAGGATTTCTTAGCTCTGGAACTGCAATTAAGAAACTTAAGAACCACAATGCAAAGAGTCGGCACACCATTGTATAACAGGAAAAAAAAAAAGGTTCATTTGGAATCACAGACCTTTTACTTTTCTGGTGGACCATCCAGAAAGACGAAACATGGTTACTGGAAGAAAGATCCAAAATAAGAATAGGGTCCTGCCAAAAGAATAAATAATGGAAAAGGAAATAATATGTATCAGAGGTAAATATTCCACGTATAGGAGTTTTTACATACAAAGAACAGTTGCATGTATATATTTAGACGAAAGTTAATACCTTCTCCAGAACCCAACCACCCTGAACAAATAATGTAAGATATATAGATTTCTGAATATCTGCTGAATATATGTGTACACTCCTGCGTGAAGAGATTATACCATGTTGTCGCTCAACACAATTCCCTTCTTTTGTTTTTTCCCAGACTGTGAACTCAGCTGGACAAGGAAGTCGATTTTCCAACTTCAAAGGAGAATTAATAGATATTCTCCAATCATAAACAGGTGCATTTAGTTCAGTATGAAGAACCGAGGCATCTGCACCTACACTGAGCCAAAATTGTCTACTTCCAGTGTTAGAACAATGCAGAAGTATATCCTTCTTCTCAAGTTGATTCAAATTGAATGTAAAATTGGGCATTTTAGTTTCCTGCTTTTGTCTATAGAGTGAACCTTGATCGATGCAGGGTTGATCCTTTCCATATGCATAACCAGAACCAACAGCAACTGCACAACCCCATGAGTAAGGGGGCTCAGGAAGATCAACACAAGGACGGACTAGTAGACACTCATCAGAATCCTTGGATGTACTTCTCCAAGGTAAAACAGCAGAAGAACCAGAAACTATGTTAAAACTACTTGTTCCTGAAGAGCGATTCTGACCATGAATTAAAGATACATGACATATGGAAATGTCCAATTTAAGATCTGTATCATTTACAACTGTTGCAAGACCCCTGAAAATTACGTGCTTCTTGCCATTTTTCATGACAACTTCCATAGCAAAAAAATCATTCTGTAATGATTTGGGGACCACTGACACTGGAAGCAATGACCGAATACATTCCCATACATCCTCCGAGCTAAGCCCAACCCAAAATCCTATGTCTCTATCTATACCATTCTCACTTTCTGCATCTGCTTTTAAGTTTGCAATAGTCTTCCTCTCAAAATAAGTTGTAGATGCCAAAAGTAAGCCGTGGTCTTGCATGTCTTCGACATTGTTTTGCTGGGCCAGCAAAAAGGAACAATGAAGCCAAAAATTATATTGGAGAAAATGAGTATCAGTAAGCATAAACGAAATGAAATAAAATAGCTCACCATTCTCCTTAAAGGATATGACACAAGATTCTGAGCATTATATGGTTGATTCAACATCCTCACTGAAGCTACCTTCTTCAACATGTTTGCACTATGTCCAACAGAAAAGGAAAGGGACCCAATGACTTCACCTGGTAACAAGACACCAATTATTAGATTATATTAAATATAACTAAGAGGAAAATTCTGATGATTTTCCATAACAAGTGCAAAGTAGAGTAAAAGGTAGGGGGAAGAAAACCACGCCAAGACTTGATGCAACACTATTTAAAAACAGAACTCCAAATAAATTTTGACACTTTCAAAGGTACCACATGAAAGAGATCACTCAAACAATACAGATTCTTGTTTCTATAATAAAGTGAACCTGAATCCCGTGAGAACATTTCAGAGGAAGCATGGTTGAAGATAAACACATTGGTTTCCATAATCAATATAAGGTAAGGGTTATGCAAGGAGTAAGAATTCACTCGACCAATGAATGCCGCACTAATCTTAAATTTAATAGAGAATGTGAAGCAGCCCAAGTGCAGAAATGAATAAAATCACAAAGTTTGAAACCATAGATGCCTTAGCAACTTTATTTGAAGAAATTCTAATCCAGAGGTTCATGGTCCAGTAACACATACCTTTTCCAGCTTTTGCTGCAAGGTTTGTCACCTCCACTTCCAACTTAGCTGGGGCCTGCATCATATACATGTTGGGATTCTTTTGAAAAGGTAGAATTGTAGGCAAGTTTATGAAAACTTCATAAAGAATTAAAAATACGAAAAAGTACAAACACAAATGTAGGGAGCAAGTAATAAGTGTGGAAACAAAATAAATTTACAGAGATACAGATGAACTTCTAAAACACCAAATTACATGCAAAAGTCAAATAACAACAGAAGTATGCTGTTCTATAAAACTGAAATGCCCGTATGGGGATACATTTATGAAAATAATCTTGCAGTCAAAGAAGCACAAGGAAGCCTGCAAGAAATTTACCCCCAGAAAATTTTCAAATAAAGTTCGAAGAGAGGAGAGAGTAAAAAATAAATCTTGTATCATGATGTAGCAAAAAAATATAAGACAAAACAAAAGCATACATTTCATGTAAGGAGTTCATAAAATACGGAATAAGAGAGAGAATGATGCAATGAGGAGAAAAAAACCCTCTTCCAAAAGCAGGATTCCACAAAAAATCATTACAATAATTAATCTAAATTGCACCCTCCACTTTGGCTTATAGATACACTTCTGGATTAGCAAACCTTTTGACCAATGAACAGGTTGACATGTCCATAAATCTGACTAAAATTAGATTGGCACATCCACAATATCTGTCCAATAAAAAACAATGTATATCTACAGGTTTCTGTAATCCGTTCTTGCTTGATAATTAAAGAATTCTCAAGACTAATTGCTTCATCAAGCCCTTCCAACAAACCCAAAACCTTGGAAATTTGCTCAACTCCATATCCCGCTAGTTTGAAGTAAAAAGGGAAAAATCACCTTCCTTTGATGGTCCAACTATATCCTCCAATACAAAGCTGTCCTAGGATAACAAGAGAATACCTAATATTCTTTTTGATATGTAAAAAAATTATTGATGAGAAAGAACTACCTAGTGTATACTGGATGTAGACATAAGATAACTTACAAGAAAACAATGTATTACAAACAGAATCACCGAGAATCTATGAAATCTAAGATAGAAGACATTTTGTTCGGACTTGAAAAAAGAGATGGTCAACAAACCATGGAGGTTTCCACGTCCTCAAAAGTATGCTGATTCCTTCCTCTCCAGTCTCCACAGTATCCCCAATAGCCATCGGGGGACTAGGTTCAGACAAGAATTTTTTCAAACCAATATACCAAGCTGTCTTAGGCTAACAAGAGAATGCTCAATATAATATATGTTGGGAGGACTTTGAAACGCAAAGGTTTATAAACTGTGACACTAGGATGAAGATGCCTCAATCCAATCCAATCCAATCCAATCCAATCTAACAAAGAGGCAAAATGAGATTTTATTTATTTATTTATTTTATTTTAAAGATTGCAGCTCAAATGGCCCAAAGAGACAGTGAAAGATAAGCCTTGGCCAAACTAAAGAAAACATTCTAGTGCGCTAGATATTATGATAGATGCTTGCAAACAACACTTAATTTTCTGTATATTTTTATACCCAGTGATTATAGTTTTGGTGCAATGTCTCTCCTCTAAGCCATCTAAATTGATAGCTCACAAGTGAAATAAGTTAATTCTAATAATAACATAAAAGCAAAAGAGAATAAGCATAGCACAAATTAAAGCTATCTCATACAATTTTTTTTTTTTTTTTTTGATAGGTAATAGAAGTTTTATTGACTAAAAAGTACACCGTGTTCATGATGGTCAACACACTGTACTTGAAACAAATAAAAACAAATCCAAGAGCAAAATAAGATACCTTACAAGGAACTTCAAATATGAAAAGTTCATTCCACTTCACAGTGCCTGTATCAAGCTTATTGATTTTTGAAACTAAAGGCTTAACACATTTAGTCCTTGCACTCTGAGGAAAAAGCTTTTGTTGATCTGTTGCCTGACTATCAATGACAAGGCGCAAAGCACAGAAAAAGTTATGGCTATTGCCATCATCAATGACAGGTAGACCCTGGAAAATATAGAAAAAGTTATTTTCTTTCAAGAGGCAGTAGTGAATATGAAAAAATGAATATCTTGACTAAGAATTTCATAATCTTTAGCCAGATTTACAACCTTAGCTTCAAGAATCTGTACAGCTATATAATAACGTGTATCCCTCGAGTCATCCGCAACATTCAACCTGTCTGAAAACCTTGGAGGCGGAATCCAAACAGAAGCACTGTCACCATGACGTAGCTGGTCAACTTTATCTGAATTTTGCTCAACTTTTTTCAGATAAATATCACACCCAAGTTTATTTTCTAAAATCACAGTCTGAAAATCATCTTCATCCAATGCAGAAAAAGTTGGATCTTCTCCATGTCTCTGATGATCACCAGCTTCCTGCAAAGATAGTGAGCTAGTAAAGCATTGAAAAAATCTTCTTAATATGAAAATCAGCTCAAGATCAAGACCTCATTTAGCTTTGTTGCTTTCTTTTCAAGTTCTAATTGCCTTCTCCATGAAAGAATGCTCCCTACAAAAGTCTCAAGATTTGCAGCACTGACATTTATGTTCAGCATATTTGTAGCAGCAACACGCACTCTCTTCCCAAGTTTTGATGGTTGGCGTATATTGGTATCATAAGTTTCAAACCTTAAAAAAGGTGAAGTAAAATAACATTAATCAATGGCAAAGAGATTTAAAATTTATAAAAGGAATCAAAAGGCAAACCAAATTTTACCTAAATATTCCATCAAATGGCTCAATAAGGGGCTCCCAGGCTTCTAATTGTGCGTTGAAGGCCGATGAGGCAATAGAGCAAATCAGAACTGCATTCATTGCCTCTAGTTGACCATGTGTTGCAAGCTTGATATTGGTGATTGTTGTGTCAAATAGTGGTGTCATCTGAAAGGGTTTAAAATGTATCATAATAAATACATAGATTAGAAGAAACGGAAACTACTTAAACATCAGAATCTTGGTGTTCAGGTCATTTAAAAAACAAACCATTCCACACATGCTGTCAAGAATGGTCAAAGAGAAACGTCTTAGCTTCAATTCAGCAGTTATGTTCTCCTGGGCCTTTGGCTTCACTGAATCACCAATGGTGTAAGCCAAACGACTTGATGGTTTTTTCAGATCAGCACGAGCAAGAAAAGTACAGGCCTACAGAAACAAAAGACTACTATAAACATTATAATTTCCCTCTCTCTAAGTAAAAGTTTAAAATGAACAATAAGCTATACAGATAACATTGGATCTTATCATCCTTATCCAAAAGTGAAAAGAAAAATCTAAATATAAATAAAAGAAACAGTTAGAAGTACGTAGTGAAATAATTAAATTATTGGTAATTTAACATGGTATCAAAGTAGGAGGTCCTGAGTTCCATCCCTGTCTCCTCCACTCTACCTCCCATTTAAAATCCCACGTATTAAGCCTCACCTATTAAAAGGGAGTCTGAGCCCACATGTAAGGGAGTGTGTTAGAAATATGTGGTTAAATGATCCTTTTGGGAGAATCGGTAATTTAACATAAACATTTGAGGAAGGAAAGAGAAATTCAAGATTTACAATTATCATCAAATAGGGAAGCCAAAAAAATCTAGACAACAAGATTAGCGTCCTGGATCAATGAGAATTCATTTTAACCTGATTTTCAACTTTCCAAATGCTCCAGCATTGAGATGATTTTGAACTTGAAGATCTTGAAATGGGATCGTCAAGAATATTAGCTTGGCTAACAAGATCCATTCTGGGGCAGCAAAATGAATCCAGGCGAGGTGCTTCATCTATTCTGGAGACTACACATCCTAGAGAAGCATAACCAGGAGGAGCAATTGGGTACCAGAAGAAAATGTCGTCAAAACCTTTTCCCGTGATATGGGCAACTCTAGTAAACTGCACAGGCTTTGCAGAGATTTCAGGACTATTGGCCTTGAATATTATGCCCAAAGCAGGTGGTTCTAAGCTGAAAGGGATAAAATTTAACTAGACATTGTAAATAGGAACTCATAAAGAGATTAACAGAAATATAGATTAAAAATAACTAAAATATACTATAAAGAAAATTTGCAAGATAGAAAGGTCTCACCCTTCGGTAATGCAGTCACCCAGTATGGCATAACCTGGACGTGCAATAGGTCGCCATATTGAGACTGGTCGCCGGAGGTCACTACCCTTGTCCCACCAGATTCGTTCGAAGTTGGGGATTGCAATATAACAATTAGTTGCTTTTGAAATTGATCTAACAATGTCCCACCCAGATGAATTTGCACTCTGTTCATTTGTTTGACTTTTGTAGCCATGATCATCAGTCAAATCTGAGGCTAACTCTTCAGGGGCAGAATGATGCCGATTTGGGTTCACGAGAAGATGATTCAGGTCAAAACTTTTTTCTTTGGTAGGGCATTCAGCTGAAGGATGGGCAAAATATGATCCAACAACATTGTCTAGACGCCAGATGCTAAATCCATTTGTGAAACAAGAATTTGAAGGGGCACTAAGTATACATTCTAAACTCATTGTTGACGTGACTAGGTCCAAACGTATACAATAGACAACATGATTTGGTGGCGGCTGGTTTCCTATATTTACTACACACCCCAATGCTGTGTATCCAGGCGGTGCAACAGGCATCCAAAGAGAGCAATCACTATCAAGATCAGAATGGCCTTTACCTCTCTCAAATCCTTGAATACCAGATAACAAACCAATGAGATTGAAACCAATGGGCTTCCTCACACGCCCATATGTATTACTCACCGCCATCACTGCTTGTGAAGGAGGAATTGGCCTGAACATATTATGACAAACCAAATTTATCAAAACAAAGCATCTAAAATATATATACATCCACATTAAGTCCACAACCAAGCTATCATACTCACCCCACCCCCCTTAAAAAATACAACAAATTTCAAAGTCCTCTTTCCTGATATGTTTGTCCTGGTCCACTAAGCATTACAATTTCACCCATATTTGAGGGGGCTGAATGAGAAGGATAAGAGGCTCCAAATTAGGAATCTTATTAGAATATGACAGGCTGATGTCATTTGCCTATAGGAGACAAAGATGAAGCTTATCACTATGGGTTTAATTAGAAGTCTTTGGGGTTGTCAACACGTTGATTGGGTTTATTTGAGTTCAATAGGTGCTTCAGGTGGGATTTTGGTTATGTGCAATAGGAAAGTGGTGGAGAAGTTAGAAGAAGCTGTAGGTCAATTTTTGGTGTCCTGCAGATTTAGAATATGGGGAATAATTTCGAATGGGTGTTTACCAGTGTATTTTGTCCTAATGTGGATAGTGAGAAAAGGCTGATGTGGGAGGAATTGGCGGGTCTCTATAGTTGGTGAAATTTGCCTTGGAATGTGGGTGGTGATTTCAATGCTGTTTGCTTTTCTTTCGCTTTTCTTCTGAACGTTTGGGGGCTGAAAACTTCACTCAATTTAAGCACAATTTTTCAGATTTCATTTCCATTAATGGGTTAATGGATATCCCTTTGGAGGGTGGTAATTATACTTGGTCCAATTCCTTGACTAGATCTAGGATAGATTGTTTTCCCTTTTCACCTGAGTAGTAAGAACACTATCCAAATATCCATAAAAAACGGCTTGTCAGGGTCTAATCAGACCACTTCCCGATTTCTTTGGAGGTGGAAATATTCATAAGGGACGAAGGCCTTTTCGTTTTGAGGACATGTGGCTTTAGGTGGATGGTTTTGTGGGGAAGGTGAAGAATTGGAGGGACTCTTATCACTTTTATGGAAATCCTAGTTACAGGCTAGCTATAAAGTTGAAAGTTCTCAAGGAAGATTTAAAGAAGTGGAATGAAACAAAGTTCAGAAATATAACCATTAAGAGAATGAATTTGTGGAATGATTTGAATGCCTTGGATTCTAAAGAGGAAAAGTTTTCTTTATCTGCTGATGAGAAGCTTGAAAAAGAGAGGATTCGCATGGAAATAGAGAAGACCTCCTTATTGGAAGAAATTAGGTGGCAATAGAAATTGAGGGTGCTATGTTTAAGGGAGGGGGATTGCAATACAAATTTTTTTCACCGAATGGCTAATTCTAATAGAGGAAATAATTGTATTGGCAGCCTCAAGATCGAGGGAGTGTTGACATCAGATCAGGAAGTTATTGACAATGGGATTATTAAGTTTGATAAGAACCTCTACATGGAAGATAGGGTCCATCGCATCAAAGATCCTCTACATGGAAGATGGGGTCCATAGCCCCCACCCGGATTTTTCCCAGGAATTCTGAGGATAGGGCTGACTGGTTGGAGTGACCTTTTGATGAAGCAGAGATTTTTGGGGTGGTCAAGGATTTTAATGGAGATAAAGCTCCTTGACCCGACGGTTTCCCTATGGATTTTTGACTTGTTGGGCCATTCTATTAAAATGGATATTTTGGAAATCTTTTAGTATTTTTTTGATAATGCTTAGTTTGAGAAAAGTTTGAATGCCAATTTCATTTCCTTAATTCCTAAAAAATTTGATGTAGTTGAGGTAAGCGATTTTTGGCTCATTAGTTTGATTGGGGGGTATATAAAATTATTGCTAAAGTTTTAGCCAACATACTAAAAATGGTGCTTGGGGACATTATTTATGAATCTCAAAATGCATTGTTAAAGACATGCAGATTTTAAATTCCATTCTTATCGCCAATGAATGCTTGGATTGTAGGCTAAAAACAAAAGTTTCTGGGGTGTTGTGTAAGTTGGATGTAGAGAAGGCAATATGATCATGTGAACTGGGGCTTCCTCATTTATATGTTAGATCGCTGTACTTTTCCTAAAAAATGGAGAAGGTGGGTTTCTTTCTGCATCTCTATGGTCAAATTTTCTATTCTTATTAATGGAGCTCCTTGTGGGTTTTTTGAGAGCTCTAGGGCATAAGATAGGGTGATCCGTAATCCCCTTTATTGCTTGTCATTGTTATGAAAGCATTTAGTAAAAAATGTTGGAAAAGGCAGCAAGGGATGGTCTCATGTTTGGAGTTAGTGTGGGTCCCGTGAGTAGTTCCTTGCAGGTTACCCAACTTCTCTTCGCCGATAATACCTTGGTTTTATGCGATGCTGATCTTGGTCAGATTCTGCTTCTCAGGTTGGTGTTTTTTTGGATTGAAGTAGTATTTGGACTGAAAATTAACATGGGAAAGTTAGAATTAGCCCCTGTGGATGTGGTTCCAAATATAGCAAATTTTGTAGATGTGCTAGGGTGAAAGCAAGGCTCATTCCCAATGAGATATATAGGTCTTCCTTTGGGTACAAATTTCAAAGATAGTTCCATTTGGAACCCTATTATTGAGAAGATGGAGAGGCAATTAGCAGGATGGAAACGGTTGTATCTTTCAAAAGGAAGTAAAGTTACTTTAATTAAGAGTACTTTATCTAATCTAACAACTTATTTCCTATCTTTTTCCTATTCTAGTGGAAGTTGCAAACCATATTGAACAACTTCAACGAAACTTTCTTTAGAGTGGTTTAAACTCACCTGGTGAAATGGGCTATGGTTTGTGCTCCTCTTCAATCAAGAGGCTTGGCTATTAGAAGTTTGAGAAGTTTCAATAAAGCGCTGTTTGGAGATTTGGGAATGAGAAACAAGCTTTGTAGAGGAGAGTGATAGGGATTAAGTATGGTTGTGAAAGGGAAGTTTGGTGCTCTCTTCCCATAACCGGTCTTGATGGAGTGAGTTTGTGGAAGTCTATTAGTCGTGATTGGCCTTCTTTATCTCATCACATCCAGTTTGAGATTGGGGTTGGGCCTACTGTTGAATTCTGGCAAGATGTTTGGCGTGGGGACACCCCTTTGAGAAGCTTCTATCCAAAATTATTCACTATAAGTCAAAATAAGGAGGTTAATGTGGCTAATCTGATGAAATTCTCAAATGGTAATCGCTTTTGGGATTTGAATTTTATAAGAGCCATCCAGGATTGGGAATTGAAGTCTTTATCCACTTTCATGGATGGTATTTATGGAGTCTCTTGAGGGGAGTTGGGAAAGATAAGATTTGTTGGATGCTTGCTAACAAGAGAGATTTTTAGGTTCATTCGTTTTACCAGATATTGACTAAAATATTAGACCAGTCCTTTACTTGGGAGACTATTTGGAAGCCCAAGATCCCTCCTAAAGTTGCTTTTTTTGTTTGGACTGTAACTTTGGGGAATATTTTGACAATTCATAATCTTCAGAAGCAGAAAATTTGGATTTTAGATTGGTGTTGTATGTGTAAAAGAAATGGGGGGAATCAGTAGATCATCTCCTTATCCATTGTCCTATTGCTTCTGACCTATGGTCTATGGTGTTCACCTTGTTTGGCACTCATTGAGTTATGCCAATGATGGTGGTTGAGCTTTTGGCTTGTTGGCAAGGAAAGTTTGAGCGCCATTGGAATGGTGCTATTTGGATGGTGGTCCCACATTGTTTGATGAGGCACATTTGGCAAGAGAGAAATAACCGGCACTTTAAGGATTTTGAAAAAGTAGTTCTAGAACTTAAAATTTTCTTCTTTAAGATTCTTTTGGACTGGGTTGTAGTGTTAGATTTTTGTTCTATTTTTTCAGTCCAAGGTTTAATGGACACTTGTACTTTAGGCACTTGACTGTACTTTGTCCCTGATGTATACTTCTTGTATACTCAGGTGACATTTCTTTTCTTTTTTTTCTTTTTTCTCTTTTAACATCTTTTTCATTACTTATCAAAAAAAAAAAAAAAACATTATAAATCCAAAGACCATTCATTAAGAACCAAGTAAAGGTCTCTCTGTCTCTCTCTCTGTCTCTGTCTCTATCTCTATCTTTGGCAAGCAAATTAACTCGCACAACCATTATAAATCCAACTCGTGACCTAAACCTCCACCAATTGTTTTTCCCCTAATGGTAAGTCACACATGCACTTCGAGTCTAGAACCCACAACCTCACACTCCAACAGTTGTTTATGAGAAGAGATGCCTTTTGATCCAATGACCATTCAATTAACCATATGAACCAACTAAAGGATCATTGAAAAAGCACTTCTATATCTCATCCTTTGAATCTCAATTTAAGTATTGATTAACCATTAAAGTAGGAAACTACAGGAGTAGATGTAGCCACACAAATGTGGAAAGGAAAGAAAAATATAAGGCGGGATGGTTTATGAGAAACTTATAGTCAACAGAAATTACACCAAACTGGAGTAAGAGCCTGAATTTGTCAATCATAAATAAAAGATAAAAAATGGTGACTAGTTCAAACTACTAGCAAGCTGCAAAGGATGTTACTAAGTTATGTCATTTTCTATATTCTGTTTTGTCTTCAAAATAACTAGATGAAAATACAAGGAACCACAATTTTATTTCAAGTCAAAACAACATCATTGTATCAAAGTCAAAGAATCATAAGCAAGCATGTGGCACATTCCTATCTAAACACTCGTTCTAGTAACATCACATATTATTTTATTAGTCACTAATATGAAAACTATAAATTATCATACTAAAAAGAAAAATTTACAAATCAATTTAATGTAACTCTACCTTGAAGTCACACAATCTCCCAATATAACATAATTTGATGGAGCTCGAGGTCTCCAAAAGGTAAGGTTATTACGGGTCCCATTTTCTGCACAATATACCCCCATATGTATGTAAGAAAAGAGCAGAAAGTCAACTAAGACTCAGAGAACCAGTCCATGAAGCTACAGAGCAAACTACTCTAAAGAACAATCATTAATGTCTAACAAGAATGTAATAATCAATCAAAATTAAATTTACTCTAGCTGATGTGAGGACAACCTTTTGGGGACACCCATAACCGGTCAAAGTTGGTACAGGGAGCAAGGGGTATTGCATTTCCAAATTCTAATGCAGCAGCTGCCTGATTTTGAAGATTGAGAATGACAGAAATGGCACTAAGTGAAAGATGGATACATATATCAGTTGATATCAGAGAAATATTTGTTTTGTCTTTAACAGAAGTATATCCCCCTGAAATATCCACTGGATCAAGAATGATAAAACCAGAACCAGCCTCGACAGTGAGATCTTTCACCAAGGCTCGAATCCAGGTATCATTTTCTTTTGATGCATACCTGTTCAAATAAATAAGTTATCTACTAGTAAAAGCATAAAATCTGTGATAAATGTTTGCATGCACAAAATTGAAATGAAGATATTATTTCTCAAAAATAATGCCATAAGAGTATTAAAATTCCTCCTCTATATGGCTGAAAGAAAGATACAAATTTCACAAGTAGACCAGACAAAAGAAGAACAGGCATAACAGAATCAAGTGAAAGGACTTTTTGATACAAATATCTCTCAGAAACTCTTCATTTGCTAAAAGGAGATTCTCAAGTGAAAGCCCAAGCAGGATGGAGATATTCACCTCCATAGAGTAATATCAAGTATGGCACACAATACAAGTAGGCTTCCAAGCCGGTCATGTGGGCCACACTATACTAACAAAAGGTGCAGCTAAACAACAAAGCTTTACTTAGAAGTGCAAAATACACAACAAAGGATATAACATGTTACACATGCACACATCAACATAAGGCAACAAAATATACCTTCCTATGATCTACAATTATGAAATTTTTGGAAAATGTGTGTTACTCAGGAAATATGGTCGAAACTGTTCTTTAAAAAGTTTTCTTTTAGTTATCATGAGATTTAGCAATTGAATTCGTCTGATAGAATCCCTCGATCTTTACCATAAGCCTTTTCCTGTATACCAATCTTGTGTTTCAAAGAGAGAGAGAGAGAGAGAACTAAGTATTAATACCAACTATATCAGAGGCATTAATTTCTTGTTAATCATAAATTTTTATTCCATTTATATCTCCTATAAGATACCTCCTGGGAATAGGACAAACTAATTAGCCCATCAGAAGTGAAAAGTCCCTAGATGATGTAGTTCATTTTTAAAGCTAGCTGTTACTAGCTTATGTTGTATAATAAGTAGTATCCTTTTACTTTTTATAGCCTTTATCTCTTGTAATAGAAAATTAGTTAGCTGATAGGTTGTTAGTGATAAGTGCACTAGCCTATTAATTAGTTAGAGAAATTAATTAGGCTTTGGCTAATCACATGGCAGCCATATGGTGGGTCATGTAACTAACTCAGCAGCTTGCATATGTAACTATAAATAAGCAAGGCTGCCCTCATTATAACTAGTTGAATTTGAATCCAAGAAATCTCCACCTATGAGGTATTATTCCAAGAGTGTGTCTCTTGAAGAGCTAGTTCATTCCTCCTTTTCTCTAAGCAACTTAGCTTACTAAAACATCTTTCACTTTCACCATTTTCCTCAATCATTGGATTATTCGGTAACTGGTTCTTGCGGGTAAGGTCAATTGCTCGTAAGAGTTGATTAATAGTGAGGTTGTACAATATGCTCTGCAACGTGCAAATAATTTGAGCGAAATTCTCCTATGTTATCAAAAAAAAAAAGTTATATCCTATAAGGCTATAACCATAGTTGTAAGTATCGAATACACAATAAGGACATATCGTAAGTGCTCATGAATAGCCCGATACATAAGTGCGTATCATATGAATCGTATGAATTGTACATATTGTACGATACATAGACATATGGTTTTATTTGATTTAAACAAGTTGTTAGACTTTTTCCTAACACAAAATTATTGGGATACTTAGTTAAGTCTAATAAAATAACAAATCCATGAGTTTTCTTCCCCCCACTTCTCATTCTCCTACAAAATTTAGACTATACACTTCACTTTCATATTTGCAAATTTATTTTCTATGCTATGAATAATGTATTAAATGAAAATATAATTATTTTTTAATTTGCTATTATTGTTATAAGCCTACGAAGCTAGAATGCCAAGAAAAAATATAAAGAAAAAATTATTAGAATAATAAAACAAAAAAGAGATAGTAAATGATAATGAAGAAAATGTCAATGAAAAAATAATTTTGCAAGATGATGAACATGATGATAACAAACTTAGATGGAGTTGATTAAGCAAGATGATGGAAAAAAATTATTATTTTGGCTAATATATTATGTTTTATCACTTCTGAGTTTAAATCAATTTCAATGTGGACCTAGGAAGCACAGGCGCGGATTTGGGTTCAGGTGCGGCGACTCGGCAATTTTTGAAAAAGTAAGGTGCGGGTGCAGCAAGAGCGAGATATATTTATTAATAAATTATTAAATATATTTTTATTTATATTTTCTATATATTGCTAAGCATATTTTTTCATATAATGATAAACATATACCAATTTAAGAGCAATAGTAAATAATAAAGTCACAAAATTTAGGGTTTGAGATGAGTTTAGGGTTTTTTCTTTAAACTAGGATGTCAAAATCAATGTTATGAATACCGTTTCGAACCCTGTTTTGGTCTCTCTATTGGAATGAAATATTTCGATACTAGCTGATTTTGGCAAACCGTTTCAAGGCGTACCGTTTTAAGATTACCAATAATTTTATACCACATCAAATTACTCAATAATCAACATCAATATTCAATAACTCAAGGCAGACCACATATAAGAACCAAAATATATCACAAATCATACTATATAATTTGTATATTTATATATGTAAAATAATAACTACTCTTAAAATAAAAACTTATAAATTTCATTAGAACAAATGACACAAATTTTATCTAAATTGCTATTTTAAACATAACCTACAATCCTAGAGTAATGTTATATTCAAAATATTTTTACAAAAAAATCTTAAGTAACAAGTTATAGGTTCTCATTTGAGCCAAATATTATAACATTTTTTTTTTAACCACCATTACTAGTTTATCACCCCCAATTTATTGTAAAATTATTCTGAAAAATATTGTGTCGTGGAAGTATCATTACATAAATTCCTAATCCAATAAATATATTAAAACTTTTGCCTTTTTCTCTTTATTCACCTGCTAGTGCCAGCCAACGTTTACTCTCATCCACTTTTTTGTTTTTTATTCTTTTTATTTTCCCAATACACTCCTCTTTCCAAAGTCTAATCTCCATTCTCCACCACATATTCAACTAAATATCTCACACCATATACTTCTTCAGTCTCTTCTTCTTCCTCTTCATTTTCTTCTTCAACCTGTTTATTTTTCTTCATTTGTTTACTTGAACCAGTTGACGCAACAGGCCATCTAGAGACAGGTGAGTGCATGGTTTTCATTTTGTTAATTTCTTTCAGCCCATTTTGGACCGAATCAGACCGATTTGGGCCCTGTTTCTTTTTCCATTCCGTTTCGGACCGTATCAGGCCAAATCGGAAAACGAAAAAAAAAAAGGTCACAGACACGTGTGCAGCCGCATCCACGACCATACGGCATGTCCGTGCATATTTGACCCGGGTGCACTGACCCAATCAGCACACCCGTGCTTTCCAGAGGTGGTTTTTATAAACATATATTAATTTGATTTTATTAGGTATTTGTGTATCTTACGATATATGATACAATACAATAGACCGATCACTTTAGTTCAATTGGTACCTCCCCAAGCATTAGATCTTGGGGGTTGAAGGGGTGCAGGAGTTCAGGTAGTAGTAGGAGCATCATTTCTAACCAATATCAAAAAATTTCAAACTAGAAAATTCATGAAATTAGGGGTGATGTGAAAGTGAATCTTTGTTATTCAAGTATTGAAAACAAAGGATTGATTGAGTGGAGGCCCGGCTACCTCAGATTAGTCAGATATTGTTTCTTTTATTTCTTTTTTATTCTCATCAGTATGGGAGGGATACGCAGTTTTTTCATTGAATCGAAGCTTTTTCAGTTGGTGGTGGAGGAAGGAGGGAATTTCTTTGCGTTACGTATTTTTGAACGGGGCAAATACTTCATGAAATCAGTGTTTATGGGCAAAAGCGCGGCATTATGGTTGATGAAAAATATAGAACATATGGTGATTGGGGTAAATCCCAAACAATTTTTCACGCTTAGGGAAGGAGATACTGCCTACACCTTGCAACGGGGATCAAACTCTTTTGGTCAGTTTTTGCTAGTGACTGAACTCAAAACAGGCGGGCTCCGGAGGTCTGTCATAATCCCTGAAGGGAAACAAAAACATGGTTGGAAGGTATTTGGTCTAGAATTGAGGAGGATGTTAGAACCCAATCAATACGCCTTTGGTGGTTCAGGCCAAGTAACGTTTATCCCCCAAGTACAGAAGCGCAATTCAGTGTTTCATCCGGCTCGGTCTTTTGTTGAGACAGTGAAGGGTCCAATGCAGGCAAAAGGTGATATTCATCCCTTCCATAAAACCAAGGATATAGGACAGAATATTCTAGATGAAGCAATGGGGGAGAAACAACAGAATGGGAAGAAGGAGACGATGGCAGTGCCTCTGAATCAATGTCGGAATAAGGCGGTGGATGGTCCGGTGGGTCAGCCTGGCACAATAGCTGTGAGGGGAAGGGAGGGGAGAGCAAGGAGCATTAATTTGGGTATTAAATTAGGTGAGAAATTACCGGTACAAAATCAATCAAGATCTCCGTTAAGTTTCAGTTTGAATTCAAATAAAACTGAAAATGGTAAGGGGCGTGATTTGAGGGATACACGATGGACTGGGAAAGGATTAATAGTGGAGGTGGCTGAGAACGGGAAGAGACGTGTTTTATGGGATAAGTCCAAAGGTGGAAAAAATTCCTTTAAATGGGTGAAACGGAGTGCTACTGAACAGAATGTGAAGGTGAGTATCAGGTTGGGCCCAAAACAGCCCATAGCCCACTGTGATTCTAATTTAAGCCCATCGAGTACAAGCCCATGCATTTTAGAGGCTTGAGAATGCTCTAACACTCTTTTAGGCCCACTCTCCTATGCATTTAGTCCCGATGAGACTGAGGAGAATATAACGGTCAGTAAAACTGGGTTAGCAACGCCGATGATTCTGTCGAGGACCGATGATGATGAGAGGAGCAACTCGGTCAATCAGTCGCAAGTGGTTTCGCTGGTAGGGGCGACGCAGACCGAGTCAGAGGGAGTTTCGTCAATTTATCAGCGTTGGGTTTCGCCGGTGGAAGTGTCGGAGTGCACCGACTCTCGTCGGAAGATGGGTTTCACGGTTAGCTCTGATCGGAACAGTATTTTGGGCTATAATATGCCGTCGGGTGGGTTGCTTTCTGAAGGTAAGAGGTTGGTGATTCTTGAAGTTGTGCCGCGATTGATTGGATTTTCTTTCCCCGATGTTTTTGTGGAGTTTTTGCGAGCTGGGTCAATGGGTTTTGGTGTTCCAGGTCAGGAGGTTAGTTCTTTTTCTTGTAAGGAACTTTTAAGTTTTCCTAGGGAGGTCATGCATGTGAAGGATGCAGTTGATTTTTCTGTGGGTTTTGGTGAAACAGAAGTGTCAAATTGTTTACCTCTGCAAATCATTGATCCGAGTGTGTCAACAAATTTGGCAGAGTTGGAAGAGCCCATTGAGGTATTGAGTATTGAGAATAAGCTAGATATTTCTGGGTGGGTGAAACACAGAATTCCTAGATTCAGTAAATTGGTTGGGTTGTCAATGACTCGACATGAAAAGTTGTGCATTGCTCTCTTACAAAGGTTAGAAACTGAGATGGAAGCAGCCAACGTGTTACACAGGAAAGAAACGGGTAGCAAAAAAGTGGTTAAGTCCAAAAACAAGGGAAGTAGAGAGTTGCAAAAATTGATCTGTTCGGTGAATTATGACAAGAGATAGAGGGTGGTCTTGTGTTGGTGTTAGTGGTTGGGGATAGCGTTGTGTTTATGAAGATAAAAATGATTTCATGGAATGTTAGAGGGTTAAATGATCCTCGGAAACGAATTGTGGTGAAGAATTTGTTGCGGGAGTGGAAGTGTGATGTTGTTTGTTTACAAGAGACGAAAATTGCTAGCATGAATAGACAGATGGTTTGTAGTTTGTGGAGCTGTCCTTATGTGGATTGGGCTGTTTTGGAGGCTGATCGGACTGCTGGTGGTATTTTGCTTATGTGGGATAAAAGGGTTTTGGAGAAGGTGGAGGTTATGGTTGGTACTTTCTCAGTTTTGGTAAAGTGGCAAGGGGTGGGGGACGGTTTTATATGGGCATGCTCAGGGGTTTATGGCCCAAATGAGAATATTGAGAGGGGTCACATGTGGGATGAGTTGGTGGGTATTCAGCAGTATTGGAGGTTACCGTGGTGTTGCTTTGGGGATTTTAATATTGTTCGCTTTCCTAGTGAGCGTAGGGGTGAGACACGTTTGACCTTGGCTATGAAAAAATTCTTTGAATTTATTGAGGATCTTAACTTGGTTGATTTGCCTTTGGAAGGAGGTAGCTATACATGGTCAAGTGGTACTGATCAACCAGCGATGTCTAGGATTGATAGAGCCTTGGTCACTCCAGATTGGGAGGACCATTTCCCAAATGTTATTCAAAGGATCTTACCCCGTCTTATCTCAGATCACAGTCCAATCCTTTTGGAGGCAGGGGGAAAAGTCCGTTCAGATTTGAAAATATGTGGTTGAAGACGGAGGGATTTGTGGATAGAGTTCAATTTTGGTGGAATCGGCATTCTTTTGTAGGTACTCCTAGTTTCGTGCTTGCAAAAAAATTGAAGGCTCTGAAAGAGGACATTGTGCAATGGAATCGTCGAGAGTTTGGTAATGTAGAGCGTCAAAAGAAACAATTTTTGGAGAAGCTAAAAAAATTAGATGCCAAGGAAGGGGACTTTGGTCTCACTGATGGGGAGAAAGGTCATAGGGCAGCTTTGAGGTCCCAAGTGGAGCATCTTCTTTCCTTGGAAGAAATTTCCTGGAGACAAAAATCTAGGATGTTATGTATCAAGGAAGGGGATAATAACACCAAGTTTTTTCACAAAATGGCTAACTCCCATAGAAGGTGTAATCAGCTAAGGACTTTGGAGGTGGATGGGGTGGTTTTTGAGGAGGAATCCGAGGTAACTAATCAGGTAGTACAATTTTATAAAACTTTGTACAAGGAGGCTGAGGGGTGGAGGCCTTTTGTGGAGGGTTTGGAATTTGATCGTATTGGGGATATGGAGAGGGCTTGGCTTGAAAGGAAGTTTGAGAGAGAGGAGATACTTCAAGTTGTAAGTGACTTGGAAGGGGACAAAGCTCCAAGACCGGATGGGTTTACTATGGCATTTTATCATCATTGTTGGAGAGTAGTGGAGAAAGACGTCTTAGCGGTCTTTGAAGAGTTTTTTCAGCATTGCAAGTTTGAAAAATCCCTTAATGCTACCTTTATTGCATTAATTCCTAAAAAGAATGATGCCTCTAATATTAGAGATTTCCGACCTATTAGCTTGGTGGGGAGTGTGTATAAAATCTTGTCTAAGGTTTTGGCAAATAGACTGAGAGTGGTTTTAGATCAGTTGATTTCTGAGATTTAGAATAGCTTTGTGGGTGGGAGACAAATTCTTGACTCGGTTCTTATTGCGAATGAGTGTGTGGATAGCCGAGGGAAGAGTAGGGTTCCTGGAGTCATTTGTAAACTTGATATTGAGAAAGCCTATGATCATGTGAACTGGGAGGCTTTGCTGAATTTGTTGAATAGAATGGGCTTTGGAGTGAAGTGGTGTAAGTGGATCCGTTCTTGTATCTCCACAATCCAGTTCTCTATTTTGATCAATGGGTCCCTAGCTGATTTTTTTGGTAGTTCGAGGGGTTTAAGACAAGGGGATCCGCTATCTCCTATGCTGTTTTTGATTGTGATGGAGGTGTTTAGTAGGATGTTGAGAAGAGTGGAGGGAGCTGGCTTGATCCATGGATTTAAAGCTGAGGGTAGGAGGGGTGGTGGAGAATGTGTTACACATCTATTATTTGCAGACGATACTATCCTATTTTGTGATGCAGATGTGGAGCAAATTCTTCATATTCGGTTGTTGTTACTTAGTTTTCAGGCGGTAACAGGTTTGAAGGTTAATGTGCATAAGAGTGAAATGGTTCCAATAGGGGAGGTTGATAATGTGCAAGCTCTGGCTGATATTTTGGGTTGCAGAGTTGGAAAGTTGCCTATGTCTTATCTTGGTATGCCGTTGGGGGCTTCACATAACTCCCCTTCAATTTGGAATCCTATTTTGGAAAAATTTGAGCGGAAACTAGCCGAGTGGAAGAAGCTATATTTGTCCAAGGGGGGGAGATTGATGTTACTTAAGAGTACGCTATCTAGTCTTCCTACATATTTTCTATCATTATTCACAATTCCTACTCATGTGGCTAATAAAATTGAAAAGTTGCAAAGGGATTTTCTATGGGGTGATAGCAAGACTCATCTGGTTGGATGGGATAAAGTTTGTGCGCTTATAGCCAATAGTGGCTTGGGGATAAGGAAACTTACTACTTTCAATAAGGCCTTATTGGGGAAATGGTTGTGGCGGTTTGGGAAGGAAGATGATCGGTTATGGAGAAGGGTGGTAGCTTTAAAATATGGGGAAGAATGGGGGGGGTGGACCTCAAAGCTGGGTAGGGGAGTTCATGGGTGTGGTTTGTGGAGAGGTATTCGTATGAGATGGGAGGATTTTAGTAAAAATTGCCAGTTTGTTGTTGGGTTGGGAAATAGAGTGAGGTTTTGGCAGGATGGGTGGTATGGGGATCAACCTTTTCAAGTGGCTTTCCCAAGGCTGTATGCTATTGTCATTGATAAAGAGGTATCTGTAGAAGCTTCTTTGTCAAGGCAGGGGGCGGAGGATAGAAGAAGTTGGAATGTTCGTTTTATTAGAGAATTTAATGATTGGGAGATGGATGAAGGGCTGCATTTTCTTCATATATTGGGAAATAATACTCCTCCAATGGCTATGGGAGACCGGATGAGATGGAAGTTGAAGCCTAATGGAGATTTTGACGTCCAATCATATTATAATAAACTAAGGGACTCTCCCTCAATTGTCTTTCCTTGGAAAGCTATATGGAAAGCAAAGGCCCCTAGGCGAGTTTCCTTTTTTGTTTGGTGTGTAGCTTGGAATAAGATCCTAACAGGTGATAACTTGAGATTGAGGAAATTGGTTTTTGTGGACTGGTGTATAATGTGCCGACATTGTGGAGAAACGGTCAATCGCTTACTTCTTCACTGTGAGATGACCTATCGGTTATGGAGCTTTGTCTTTATAACTTTTGGCTTGCCTTGGGTTATACCTAGATCGATTCCAGAGCTACTTTTTGGCTGGTGGAATTGGTTGGGGAAACAATCGTCTCAGATTTGGAATTTAGTTCCGTTGTGCATCCTGTGGTGTATTTGGAAGGAACGGAATCGGCGGACTTTTGAGGATTTGGATAATTCTTGTGATCAGCTGCTTGCTTCTTTTAGTGGAACTCTTTTTGATTGGTCTCGGGCATGGGGACTCACGACTAGTGATTATCTCCCTTCTTTTCTTAGCTCTCTTTCTCTTTGTAATTAATATGCTGATAGGCTTTCTTTTTTGTTTTTTCTTTGGTTTCTTTTTCTTGTATTTTCTAGGTTTGCTCTATGTTCTTCATGCATAGAGTAGCCTTTCGTATATATAACATTCTTACTTATCAAAAAAAAAATGATACAATACAATATGATACATGATACAGAAAAATAAAAAATTGATTCACAATACGATTTAAGTTTTGACAATTATGGCTATAACATTATACTTCCAATAAAAGTTTTCTCACATTTTTTTTAATAAGTAAAAAGAAATTCTATTAAAAAAATCTCTAAAAGAAAGGCTTCCTAAAAATTAGACAAGCTTTTGAAATTTATTGTAAATAAGGTTTGCAGACATATATTATTTAGGGAAAGGATTTGCTGCATAAAGGGTAAGGTGGCAGTCAAAAAGAAGTGACAAGTGTCCAAGGGTCATGGGTCATGTGCAATGAACACGACTAACTTAACCCATGATTTGCTGTCACTTCTCATTAGTTGCCACCTTACCCTTTATGCAGCAATTGCTGCATACAAGGTTGCAGCAAATCCTCTCCCTATTATTTAATCCATCAACATCAACGTGAAATCTAGAATATGGGCATACTCATCTCTATTGACCTTCAAACCTCTAACAATAGCATCTTATCTAACCCATTATGTAACATAAAATGTATTAGAATAATAGTTAAATAATTAAATCCAGCATTCTCTAACAGCTTAACTTAGGACAAGTGATAGTTTATCATGGTATCAAAGCCTCTAATTCCATCTCCACTCTACCTCCCAAATTTAAAAAAATAAAAAAAAAAAGAGTTAAAAATCCTACATGTTAAGCCTGGCATATTAAGAGAGAGTTAGGGCCCAAATGTGAGAATGAGGTTAGAATAATGATTAAATGATTAAATTTACCATCTATAATAGCATAAACTTTTCAAAAAAGTTAGTTTATCAAACTGCATCCAAGATGACCTAATGGAACTCTTTCTTTTTCTTTTCTTTTTTCCCTTGGAACTGGAAACTGAAGCCACAACAGCTTTTAGGGAACAAAAATGACAATTTTGCGATTTAAAACTGTTGAGAAGTCACTTAATTAGGGTGTGCACATGTATGTGAATGTGGGGTTATGTGTGTGTGTGTGTGTGTGTGTGTGACAGAGAGAGAGAGAGAGAGAGAGAGAGAGAGAATGAAGTTGAATAAAATTGGCAATGACATATGGGCAGAAAAGCAAAAGCAGATAAGTTGCATCTACAGAAGGAAAACTGGCTGCACTTACATGAAACTCAAGTCCAATTTTGCACGGAGAAGCTTTTCACCATGGGTTGAATCATCCAAAGAAGACTTTGTACCATCATAGAAGGTGAACTCAGGAGAAACCACCTAAATGTAGATTTAAGCAATTCAAACAAGAATATCATCAGATTGCTACCCTAAAATAAAAAATAAAATTTAAGAGAAAGAGGCCCAACTTGATTTTTTTTTTTTAAGGCTCAATTTGAGGAAAATTCAAAGTTTATCATTTTCAATTATTACCATAACTAAGCAAGAGCAAAACAAAAGTATTAGAAAGGATGAAACCTAAATGGTAGTGTCTACCCAAATTGACAAAACTACACTTAAGTCTAGAGACATGGACATCATCATGTGATTATGTCATGCAATTAGTTAGGACTATGAATAAACAGTGTACAATATTTTATCAACATTAAATTCCATAAGCCAAATCTGTCAGAAGCTTGCTAATAAGCTACAGTGTCTTTCTGTCGGCTAAGTACCAGAGAAGGTTACAACACTTGAATGGACTTGTCTAGGGAAGAATATTTGTAAAGCCATCTGTTTGATATGTCATTTTCACAATATATATCAAGTGCCAAAGAGCAGTTTTTCCAAAATTGTGCAGTGGGACTATGCATAGTGGCAAAGGTATAAGGTCAATAATAATGTTTGTGTTCCAGCTGAACAAGCTATAGTTTGCAATATGAGAAGCAAATAGGATTTGAATATGTCCACTTTACTCTATGAACTAGATAAACTACTTAGCCCGTCAATGATGAATGCCTCTGGATTACCCAACAACTGGTTTTGGTGGGTAGGGTCAGTTGGCCGTAGGTTTTACTAACTAAAGATGAGTCCAAAGGGTTATTCTTTTAAAAACGTTCCCCGTGTTATCAAAAGAATAAAAAAACAAATTACTCTATGAACTAGAATTTTTCTTCTAAAAAATAATAAAAGGACTACAAGAGGACAGCAACGGGGAAGATAACTCACTTAAATTTAACACTACTATGGAGAGGGGATTAGTAGAATGGAAGAGAATGTATTTATCAAAGGAAGGTAGACTTACTTTGCTCAAAAGTACTCTTTCAAAATTTACCAACATATTTCTTGTCTTTGTTCCCTATTCATGTAGAAGTAGCACATCGAATTGAAAGATTGCAGCAAGAATTTCTAGGCAAAGGCTTTGCTGATGAATCCAAATTCCATTTGGTTAGTTGGGACAAAATTTGTAACCCATATTAGAATGGGGGGTTGGCTGTTCGGAATATGTCTGCTTAATGAAGTCCTACTAGGAAAATGATTGTGGAGGTATGGTGTGGAGAGGGAGGCTTTGTGGAGGTGGGAACTAGATCAGAAGTATGGGTCTATAAGGGGTGAGGGGACGGGGGGTTGGTGCTCCAAGGTTGTTTAAGGGACATATGGGGTTAGCTTGTGGAAGTATATCCGACAGGGGTGGAGAACTTTCCCCCCTGTCGGATATGTGACTTGATGCTTTGTGTGGTAATGAACGAGTTAAGGAGTCTTTTCCCTGAGCAGTTTCAAATGCTCGGGATAAGGAAGCACTAGTGGCAGATCGTATGAAATTACGCAATGGCTCAATTCATTGGGAGTTGGAGTCGCTTTCATTGTTTTTAGAGTTATTTTTGTATTCTATAGCAGTGCGAGGCTATGGAGATGATAGGCAATGCTGGAGGCTGGCTATTCAGAGGCAGAAGTGGATCATTTGTTATTGCACTGCCCTATTGCCAAGAGTGTCTTTGCTCTTTCTGGTGTTCAGTGGGTGATGCCTAGGAGGGTAGTTTATTTACTATTGAGTTGGCAAGGCCATTTTG
Source organism: Quercus ilex subsp. ballota (assembly GCA_032727855.1). Lineage (NCBI taxonomy): Eukaryota > Viridiplantae > Streptophyta > Magnoliopsida > Fagales > Fagaceae > Quercus > Quercus ilex. The sequence continues at coordinate 13,360,564 of CM064913.1, forward strand.
GGCGACACTGCAATAAGGAGATTTGGAAAGCCATTCCTCATTGCTTGATGTGGTGTATTTGGAGATAGACAGATGCAAGAAATTTTGATGGGTGTGAGAGGCCTACTGTAGATCTGAAGACGCATTTTCTGAGGACTTTATTCCAATGGTAACGGCCTCCAGGATGTTTTCTTTCTCAAACTTGATGGAGTTAATTGATTATTGTTCTTTTAAATCGCAGTTAATTTTTCTATAATAAAATTATTACTTATAAAAAAAAAATTCAACAAACAAAAATATATGGATTTAGATGGAAAGGCAAGAGGCACCTTGGTAGAACTTCATTATGAGAACATCAGAAATCTAAGAGAAGCAATTCAAAAGAAGTTGACTAAAGTCCAAAGCATATCAAAAACAATTCTGAACTTGTCTAAAGGCTTTTTGCCCATAATGAGAGATCCATTCTCAGAGAATTGTATTTGTAGGCTTAAAATGGATTCATCAACACAGGATATCTGTTTGACTAAAAATTATAAAGAAGGATCAAACTTCAAGGTCTAACAGAAAAAATAAGGCTATAAGCAATAATACAAACCGTCAACTAAGGGGGCGTTTAGTTCACCGTGATGCGCCCTTGATGTAATGCACATTACGGTAATGTGACATTAAGGTGTTTGGTTCACTTAATTTTTTCTAACATTAAGGTAATGTAAAATTACAAAATATATCACATCACCCTCTTAAATGGGGTGATCTTACATTACTTATGGGTGGGAGATAATAATATAATGAAATGACAAAATTGCCCATAATAATAAATTGTATTTACAAAATTGCCCATATATATTTTCAAACCCTAGCATCTTTCTCATCAAACTCAAATCCCAGCCTTCTCTTTCTTCCTAAACCCTAGCCTCCTCTCTCTGTCACCAAATCTCAAGACCTTGGTGCTGATGACAGACACCACCGTCGGCATCATTTCCGGCACTCTTCTTCATCAACATCTCTTTCTCCTCTCCCACGGTATCCACCACCATAGTCTTTGTTTCCCATGGTCTCAAATTCGATTTCGTTGGGCAAATTTCAATTTCAATTTTTGATTACCAATATTGAGCCCTAGAGTTTCAATTTCGTATCCTCCATCTACATTTCACGAAGTGGTGGTGGAGATTGGAGAATATTCTTGAATTTTGGTTCTTTGTTTGTTTGGTTGGTGAGAAAGTGAAGAAAATGACTAAATTTTGTTTGGTTGGTGAGAAAGTGTGGGAAACGGAAACAAAATTGTTTTATTAATTCCTGAACGCTACTTTCATAGCATTAATTCCTAAGAAGAATGATGCTTCCAATATTCAAGATTTCAGGCCTATTAGCTTGGTGGGGAGCTTGTACAAGATCTTGTCTAAGGTTTTGGCAAATTGTTTGAAGTTGGTTTTAGATCAACTGATCTCTGAGTCTCAGAATAGTTTTGTGGGACATAGACAGATTCTTGACTCAGTTCTTATTGCTAATGAGTGTGTTGATAGTCGAGTGAAGAGTAAGACTCCGGGGGTTATTTGTAAGCTAGATATTGAGAAAGCTTATGATCACATGAAATGGGAGGCTCTGCTAGATCTTTTGAAGAGAATGGGCTTTGGGGAGAAGTGGTGTAGATGGATCCGCACTTGTATTTCAACTGTTCAGTTCTCTATTTTGGTTAATGGGGCTCCAGCTGACTTTTTTAGGAGCACGAGGGGTCTGAGACAAGGGGACCCGCTATCTCCTATGTTGTTTCTGGTTATTATGGAGGTTTTAAGCAGGATGTTGAAAAGAGTTGAAGGTGCTGGCTTGATCAGGGGTTTTAAGGCTGATGGTAGACGGGGTGAAGGGGAATGTGTCTCGCATCTTCTGTTTGCGGATGATACTATTTTGTTTTGTGATGCGGAAGTGGAGCAGATCCTTCACGTTCGGATGCTTCTCCTTTGTTTTCAGGTTGTGACAGGTTTGAAGGTTAACGTCCTGAAGAGTGAGATGGTTCCAATAGGAGAGGTTAATAATGTGCATGCCTTGGCAAAGATTCTGGGTTGTAGGATTGGGTCTTTGCCTATGACCTATCTAGGCATGCCATTGGGGGCTTCTCATAAGTCTCCCTCTATTTGGAATCCTATTTTGGAGAAAATTAAGCGGAAGTTGGCTGGGTGGAAGAAGCTGTATTTGTCAAAAGGTGGAAGACTGACGTTGCTTAAGAGTACGCTAGCTAGCCTTCCTACTTATTATTTATCTCTCTTTACCATCCCATCGCATGTGGCTAATAAGATTGAGAAGATGCAAAGGGACTTCTTGTGGGGGGATTCGAAGGCTCATTTGGTGGGGTGGGATAAGGTGTGCGCTCCTAAGGCGAATGGTGGTTTGGGAGTAAGGAAAATAACTACTTTTAATAAAGCCTTACTAGGAAAATGGTTATGGCAGTTTGGGGTTGAGGAGACTCGTCTCTGGAGGAGGGTTGTAGTTTCTAAGTTCGGGAAAGAGTGGGGGGCCTGGTCTTCCAAGCTGGGTAGGGGTGCCTATGGGAGTGGTTTATGGAGAAGTATTCGAAAAGGTTGGGAGGTGTTTAGTAAATGCATTCAGTTTGAGGTAGGGGTGGGGAATAGAGTGAAGTTTTGGACAGATAGGTGGTGTGAGGACTTACCACTCCATCTATCCTTCCCGATAGTGTATGGGATTGCTTCTAATAGAGAGGCATCTGTGGCCTCATCTCTCGAAAGGTTGGGGATTGAGGCTCGGAGAAGCTAGAATGTTCGTTTACTTAGGGATCCAAATGATTGGGAGGTGGGTGAGGTGGATGAATTCCTTCGAACCTTGGGTTCAAATTTACCTCGATCTGAGCACGGAGACCGTATGAGGTGGAAGTTGTCAAAGAAGGGAGATTTTGACATCCGCTCTTTCTACAATAAGCTTCATAGTCCCTTGCCTATTATCTTTCCTTGGAAAGGTATTTGGAAGGTTAAGGCTCCTTCGCGCGTCTCTTTCTTTGTTTGGACTGCTATTTGGGAGAAGATTCTTACAGGAGACATTCTGCGGGGTAGAGGATTTGTTTTTATTGACTGGTGCATTATGTGCCGTTGTAACGGGGAGACGATGAATCATTTGCTGCTCCATTGTGAAAAAGCTTTTCAGCTGTGGAGCTTGGTTTTTATATCTTTTGGGATCTCTTGGGTTTTGCCAAGATCGGTTGCAGATACGCTTTTTAGTTGGTGGAATTGGTTTGGAAAGCACTCTTCTAGCATTTGGAATTTAGCTCCTTTGTGCCTAATGTGGTATATCTGGAGGGAGCGAAATTGGCAAACTTTTGAGGATACGGACAAATCCGATGACCAGTTGCTCGCTTTTTTTAGTGGTTCTCTTTTTGATTGGTCTCGGGCTTGGGGACTCACCTCTAGTGACTCTTTCCCTTTGTTCCTTAATTCTCTGCTTTGTACTTAGATCTTTGTTGGTTTATGTTTGTTTTGTTGTCTTTTCTTTTTGTTTGTTTCCTCCTCTGTACTCCCTGCTCTACCTTATGTTTTTTAATGAGGTAGCTTTTTGAATATACATCTTTCTTACTTATCAAAAAAAAAAAAAAATTGTTTTATTTTCTATGGATTTGAGTTGTTTGGCTAGTGAGAAAGTGTAATAAAAATGTGTCCCGTTATTTTCTGATTTTTAATTAAAAAATAAAATTTTGTTTAGTTAGGTAAAATGGATACGTTTGGAAATTCAAAAGTAAAAATTGTAATGATCTTGTGAATGTTAGGAGCCAACCAAACACAATAAAGTTATATCATTGTAATGAGAATACATGAATCTAACATCACAAAAATATCACAAGAATGTTACATTACTGTAATATAGCATCATGCGAACCAAATGCCCCCTAACAGTAAACAAAAGGCGAAAACAGTCTAAAAGAAAACTTTATCCGCAAATCAAATCAATGTTGGAAATTTACTCACCTGGGTTTCAAATGTGAAACTCTGGATCCTATTTGGATCATTTTGAGAATATGAAGAGATATTTGAGGTGTCTGATGATTCGTGTAAGTAGTATATACATTTTTTGTCAACATCAGATGAGGATTTGTCAAGCAACATAACATCAACACCATCCTCCAATGAGACTGAGTAGCTACTATCATTACTCAAGTATGTATACTTCCTCAAAAGATCGCCATTCTGGATACATGAACAAAAAAATCAGTTTAAATGTTCATAGAGCTAATCCAAAAGAAATGTCTGTGGAAGATAGAGCTAATCCAAGAGTTTTTTTTTTTTTTTTTTGGGGGGGTGTTGGGATAAATTTGATAGTTGGGGGAGGGGGGATTTAAACCCTTGACATCATGAGGTGTCAGTTGAGATACAAGGCTCTTGGCAAGAGAGAAGTCACAAACATCATCCTAATAAATCTTGAAATAAGCCAGTGTGGTATTTTGTGAAGCATAATGCCTGATATTCAGCAAAACCAAATTCATATTCATATTTGGATGCCACTAGAAATTAAGATGAAACAACTTAGCACATAAAAACAAACACACACAACAGAAATGTTCATAAGTAAGCATTCATGGAATCCTTAAAACTTTATTTGTTTCATTGTAAAATGATTTTAAATGTGAAACATTTTCAATGAAACTATTTTACATTTGAAAACATTTTCAATGAAATATTTTTAAGGGTTAAGTGTGATATGTAAAAAATTTCACGCACAAACCACCAAAACAAGCAGCTTAGCCACCGGTGACCAAAGCCAGCAGTCCAGTGACCCAACCACTAGATGGGGGAGTAAAGCCACTGTGTGTTTTTTTTGTAAAATGTTTTACCAAGTTTTTAAAGGTAAAACATTTACAAAGGATTTTACGGTCAACGGAAAATATTTTTAAATTTGACCAAATTTTACAATGAAAAAAACATGGTAAAATGCTGAAAATATTTTCCGCAAAACATTTTTCAGCGAAACAAATAGAGCGAGCCTTAAGATTTTTATACATTGCAGAATAAAGGTCTAGAATTCAGCATTAACAGGAACAGTCCATGTTAGATTAGAATGTCGTTACATGAATAGGGTAAGACTTAGGTAGAGCTTCTTAGGTATTGTAAATTAGGTTCCCCAGTTAGATTCAAACATATGGTTATATTGAGAATTTAATAATCCTTGGGAAATATAACATTGCTTGTGTTACATTGGTTAACAAAACATGTGTTTGAATTTAATTGGGGAACCTCATTTACAGCACTTAAGGAACTATCCTTAAGTTTTTCCCTGCATGAATTAAGGAGGCACCATGAACATCCTCATACAATGGCTACTTAAAAGAAATAATAATTAAACAAGGTCACATAATTAAACCAATAAAAAGTCAGTATAGACTTTCCAACCATACTCACACAGTTCAGAATTACATGGATCAACATGTTATTGAACTGAATTTGGAATGCTTACATGACAAAAAATACATTAGCTATATGATATCCACTGTTTGATTCTATGCATACAAGGACAACTTTTCATTCACATATGGAACATGTTATGTTTATTATTCTCATGCCCAGTTCAAATTGATGTTTAGTAGCTCCTCATTCACTTTTTCTTTTTCTTTTTTCTTTTTTATGATTCAATAGTTACAACAGGGGAGGGGGGATTTAAACCCTAGATGTAATGGACGCGTTAGGAGGTGCCAACTAGTTGAGCTACAAGGCTCTTGGCAAGTTTTTTTTTCACTGTCCTTACAATGAAATTTTTGCCTCCTTCCTTAGCATGAGTTTCCTTACAGTAATCTGTTTTACTTGGATTTTTTTATTATAAGGCATATTTTTACTCCACCTATATAAATATGAAACAGATTTAAGTAATATCACAAATAATCAAAAATAGGTTGGAAGCGTTTGTACCTCAATTTTTACATTAACAAACCGCAACCTCTTACCACGTCCAATAATTATAATCGGTCGATATCTGGATGAATGGAATTCCTTCACATCTGTTTTCTCACTTAAATGGATAATCTTTCCACAACCATCATATGTGTATTCATCAATGCCCAAAGAATCAGCAACTAATTGTCTACTTGGGGACAGGTGCACCACATCTTCGCTCTGTTTGTAAACAGGTTCCGAGAGTACAATGCTATTTTTCATACTTATTGGATCGTTTCTAGGATCCATGGTTTCATCCCTTCCTGTTATTGTTCCCAAAGCTGGAACAAAGAACTCACCCACGGCAAGAAGGAAATCAGGTACAACAAGAACTCGAGGCTGCTGAACCCGAACCACAAATGATTGGGATGATATTCGCCATCTATAGTCCATCAAGAACATTGTCGATATTGGCACATCAATGTCTAGTCCAGCTCCAGAATTTGTTCTCCTAGAACTGCCCTTGTTCAAAAAAAATGGAAAATTTCCTGGAGAAGCTTGTTTGGAAGCATCAGTAGATGATCCAAGCATCAGTCGCATCTCAGGTTTTGTATTAGGGCGAATATCTAGAATAGAAAATTTGGGAATGGTCACATAGAGGTCAGTTTCAGACAACGACGTCATCCGATATGATACCCAAAGACCTTCTAGCTGAAAAACCAAACAAACAAGGCAGGTAAGTCATACCAGCCAACGCTAGAAAAAGATATATTGGCATATAATATGAATGTCACTACATATAAAAAAAACATTTATTTATTTAATTACATATATAGTCAATCTCAAAATCCATTTGCATTTAAAAGACAAAATTACTCACTGCAATCTGAGCTAAAGGTGATGACTCCTGAATTCCATTACACAACTCTAACAAAGCATGGTCGACCACAACACCCACTATAGTAACAGTACGAGAGAGTAGCATTTGACTATTCATGTTGACCTTGTCAACCAGAACCTTCATGGCATCCTTTGAATCAGATTTGCTGCCTCGAAAACTTGGAGGAAGCCTAGGCTCTTCACACAAGTTCATTAGACCACAATCCAGAATAACTTTGTATTCTTTGTCAGACATTACACCATGCAATAAACCTACCTGCTTAAAATATCACCCATCAGTGTCAACTAAAGAATCATACTACACGCACATCCAAAAAATAAATGAATAATCTCCAATATAAGATACCATGAAACTAACAAACCAGAAGCATATAAAATGCACCATAAACCTAAATTTTAAAATAGGACATCTCTGCATTCTCATTCCTCCACCTTTGCTAGGCAGCCCAAAATACCAGTGTCATTCAAGTGGAATCACTCATATTCTGACACTAGTGTTAGGCAGTCAAAGTAGAATCATAATACTAAAAAATATTATCTTTATAATTCATTTATAATACTCATTAACGAGTATTAAATTTGAGCATTAATTATATTATAGGTCATTAAAGAAGGTGAAAAATTATGATTAATGCAATTCAGCATACAAACATATTGTTTGAATGAACTAACAAATATTTAATTTTTTTGACTAACTTAACTACATAATTATTTTCTATATCTTTATTGCATGTATTATTAAATTTCCTTTTCTGTTTTGCTGATTTTTGTTTCAATTGTTGCTAAAGCAAATAAATTTGAGCAGGAATGCCATATTCCAAATCACCTGTTTTTTTATATATGAATCTTAGAAAAATAACCATATAAATCATTAAGATCAGTGTGTTTCAGTGACATTACTTGAAAGAACCCAAATTTAAATCCTCCCTCCCCCCTTAATGTGAGCAAAAAAAATATAAATTCCCTTTTATATTAATAACTAGTGCAACACTTACAAAAAATTAATACTTATAAATGAATTTCATGTACCTCATTAAACACATAACAATAAATTAATATTTTATCATAAAAGAAAAACGTTTTTTTTATAATTAAATAAAAAAATTAAAAAAAATTATTAAAAAAAAAAACCTATTGTTTTGATGAATAGAAAAGAATATTAAAAATATTTAAATAAATAATTAAAAGTTTTGGTAAGGTGGAGGCTAAATAGAGACTAATCTATTTCCTTCTCAAGGAATGCACCACATGGCAATACCTAAGGATATTGCAGCTTAGAAGAGAAAAATTATTAGTTAGGAACTTGGGATAATATATAATAGATACCTTTTATTTTGAAGATTTATTAGCCAACGTATTTTTTTTTACAGGTAAAATAAATTCATTAAAAAGCAATCATCTTTTATTTTGTACATCAAAAAGACATTTAAAAAAAAAAAAAAAAAAAAAAAGGAAAAAAGAAAGATAAGTGAGTTTAAGAAACTTCATTTCTCAGGAAAAACCAGCACAGGACCTTACACACTGGGTTCTCAAATCATAAATATGATAAATAAAATTATAATCAGAAACAAACAGCATCAATTGAGCATTTCACTGAAGACAAATACTGCAAGGGCAGCTATTGATGTTATGAAACAAATCGGCACCAAAAGTTCATATAAACTTACCACAACAAGAACAGACTTGGGTTTAAACTCATTGGAACCAATAGAACTGGGAGAAGTAAGCAAGCAACCCAAATATATTTTAAATACCTCAAATACAAGTAAGATCTGGCTTGAAATGAGTCAAGGAATATATATCTAGAGCTATAAAGATATCTCAGACAACAAGGGAGATTAATTTTCCTCTATGACAGTATAACAATGTGCATGGTTATTGCCATTGCAGAAACTATTGAGCACAAAGAAACCACAAAAATTTTAACACACATTTTTCTACTGTAGTATGAAAACAATCTCTGGAATTTCAAGCACAAAACCTACCTTCACTTCTAGAGAAAATGTTGGGACTTTTCTAAACACGTCTCTCAAACTTCGGCGCACATAAACCTCAAATCCTTGGACTTCCCTTATCATTGGCTTACCTATACAACCATCGATTCCTACAGACATGTTGATCCCCAAAACCTGCAACATTGTGCTGGTGTGAACAATAAGTAATTAAAATTGCAACACTATAATTTTTTATTTATCTTTTCAAAATACCTACCTCAGCACGAAGAACATCAATATGGACAGCTGAAGGATCTTTCTCTGGGCTACCATGCCAACTAAATTCATTTGTCACATGCAGCTGGCCCAGGTCAAGTTGAATGAAACTGCAAAATACCAAAAGATTACACTCAAGAACTAAAAACAACACACATTAAATTTACAAAACATCCAGTCAAAGCAAGAAAATAAAAATTCTATTTGCCCACAACCTTTAAAATAAAATAAAAAATGAGGAAATTATTACTATTATTATTTTTATATTTAAAAAAGATAAAAAGAGGAGGACAAAAGGTTCCATAACCATATAAATCCATGAGAAAGAGTTTAGTACCAGACTTTGTAGCCCTAATCTTAAAATAAAATAATATAAAATTCACAGCACAGTAAGAAGATGATTTGACTCAATTTCAAAAACCATGCTCCTTTTGAAAACTGAAAATGTGGTGATGGGCATAATCTTTTAGCCACAACTATGTTTATGTATGTGGTCCTTCAGCAAAATTAGACCTACAAGGGTGCAGTTCGACGAGAAATTGTATGAACTTGGGAATTTCATTGTTGGGTCAATAGAAAAGGATTTCAAGAAATCTTGGAGGAACTTGAGAGGACAGCTATGGAAAGCCAAAATCTCACAAAGCAAAATTAGAAAGAGAAAAAGGGGGTGTTTTCTATCCAAATATTCCATGTAAAAAAGTAACGGTTGTCAACCCTGTCACTCCACTCCCATGATGACCCACCCACACCCACACCACCACCAACATTGCCACCATTATCCAAACACTACTACCATTTTTTCATTGTCAACACCATCATTACTAAGACCTCCACCATCATTGCCACCAACCATTAACATTACCAAAGGTCCAATGTTCCACAGCAAAAGCCACCATGTAGCTGCCAGTACCACCACCATTACACAACGCAACACCAAAGCCACCACCATCTCCAATGCTATACCAACCTCACTGCCATCATTCATGACAGTCACAGCCACACCACCAACACCCATCATGTACGAACTTCCATCTATTACTACCAACACCACATATTCCAGCCACTGCCACCATCAACATGGCCAAAACTGTACATAGATTGCCACTATGGCCACCACTAACTCATCGCTTCCTCATAGTTGTCCACAATACCACCACCACCAAATAGTTATTGCCATTACCACCAATACCATTGCCATCACCACCACCACTACCACCTCTGCCAGCACCACACTCCATAAGAGCAAAACAACTGAATTACTTCAATTAACATAACTTTGGAATGAGTATACTCTTGTAATAAATACCCTTCCCCCTGAGATTCCCAGGTTCCAAATAAGTCATCCAAAAAACAACCTAGAACTCAATCAAATCAGCATTATATAAGAAGATGTATGGTGCAAATCTACGAACTCTTTGCTCTTTGAATTTCTTGGAATTATGATTATTGGAGTGTCAAGTGAAAGGTCCAGCTTTAGAGAAGCAGCTCCATCTATCTCATATTTCTGAATCAACCACTCAAAGTCACCAACTTTATCAGCAAGCTTAATTGCTTCTTCAGTGTGTGGGGTGGCAAGTTCCATAAAGTACGCTGTTATCTGCAGAAAGCATGCGTTCATTAAATTTTTCATACACTTAAAACAGAAAATATCAAAGAAAAAATGAAGCTTAAGGAACAAATTTGCATAAGTACTTAAAAGAACCCAAGAGAAAATTAAACAAGTTCAACAATGGTTAACACAGCTTAACATGTAAATGATAATAAAATTGTTAGAATATTGGTTAAGTGATAAAATTCACCCTTGCCAATCAGCTTAAACTTTTGGGAGTAGTGGTAACTTATCATGGTATCAAAACAAGTGGTTCTAAGTTTGAACCTTATCTCCACTCAACCTCTCATTTATTAGTTAAAAAATACCATGTGTTGGGCCACACTTATTGAGGTGGAGTGTTAAGTGATTAAATTCACTACTTCCTATTAGTTTTAAGCTTTTAAGACTAGTGGTAATTTATCAAAAACCATGCTAACTCAACTCAAATAATCACAAGTAGTTTTGAAACCTACCTCCTGAACAAACCTATAGAGAAACACAATGCGAACAGCAGAAAGTCGACCACTCAAGCTGTAATCATATCCTTCGTAATCATCATCTTCAGCACAATAAGATTTGAATTGGAACTAGAAAAGAAAGTGAAAAGAATAAGTGTCCAACACAATTAAAAGGAATATAAATATAAAAGAAGAAAACAAAACAAAACCTGCAATGCATTAGTCTCTCATCAAAGAGAGGATAATGTACCTTGATAAGAGATTCAACTCCTGGATTACGTATATCACAAAGCCAACCCCAAAAATTATCTGTTCCAAGAGACATATCACGGAGTCTAAGATTTCCTAATGTGCCTTCAATGTTAAGAGAACTTGGGTGGACCTTTAAAAAAAAAAACCAAAAACAAATTACTCATGTCAGAAGAATAAAATATAAAAGATAACAGAGATCTAACCTTGAACAACATATGAAATTTTAATTCAGTAATGGAGAAAAATGTAAGAATAGGAATAAAAAACAGTGGGGCCTCACCCATATTAACATCAAACAGTAATAAAACTCACAAAAATAATTCATGTAACAATTCTTTTTTATTGGCAAGTTACACTCACACCCGATGGGTCTTGAACCCACCCTCTGCCAAGCACTTACAAGGAAGGATGTGCAAGTTGAGCTATTGCTCACGGGCAATTCATGTTAACAATATTGAAACAGAATAAGTTAAAGGCTGAAAGAAGTTGCTAATAACAAGATTTGCATCACCTTAATATCCAACAGGAAACTTTCTTGCACAAACATGGCAAGCTGGGAACCGTCTTCCTTGTTAAGATACACAGCAACACTGTCAACATTCATGCCTAAGAAAAATACTACCCGACCTTTACCAAAACCCAGCAGCCCTTGAACATGGCCACCATCTTCAGTCTTCTCTTTGTTCATCAAAGGTTTATCTTCTGAAGTTTTTGTCATGTCTGTACTACTTGCCGCATAACTCACAGAGCTTATATCCAAGCCAAAACCTATTAAAGCAACAAGAGTGGGTCTGTTGCAAAAGAATTCTAGTTTGGACATGCGAACACTCATCTGAAAATTTTTCAATTGAAAATATTAGCATAGCAAACCGATATTGATTTTATCAACAAAAAGCAAACCAATGTTGATACATGTAGACTCGAAGTCCAAGATGCTCATCTTAAGTACCTGTGTATCTACACCATCATAATCAGGTGAAACAGAACTCCTTGTAGAGAAGGTAACAGATACAAAATCTGAATTATCACTGCCTTCTGCCTCATAAAAGATCTCGCCAAAAGTGCTTTTTCCTTTTCCCAGATCTTTTTCATGAGAAAAGTCTTCAGAAGACTCAAACCCAGTAGGGTCACTGATGTCCCCCATCACTCCACAATGAGCCATATCCATTATTTGCGAATATATACCTGTATCTGATAAAGACATAAACTCTGGCAAAGCATCCTTGAATATATCATCATCCTCAGGAAGCATAATAGACATCTCCTTCGCAAGAGGATCAAATATGTCAGGGGAAGCAGATGATTTCTCATTCTTCTGCACAGAGCAAGCTAAATACTGTGGGCTCAAAGAGAGACGACCTTGAAGCTCATCTATAATCTTTAAGGAGTGCAGCTTCATCTTGACTCTTAAGTCACCTTCCCGACGAATTAAGTGAACCTATAAAACAAAATGGCCAAATGTTTAATGGAAAAACTACACATGAAGAATGAATGAAGATCCAGCTGCAGATATTTGATTGAACTAAGAAATTTTACTTGAGGAACAGCTAAATGATAAGCAACATAGAAAATCCAGTTGTAGACATCACATATACAGCTAACATATGTTTTCAGAGCTATCTAAACGGAGACAAGCATGCAAGAGGCAGTATCTCATGTAACATGTGAATGTAACCTCTCTTTCACACAGAAGTGGGATCCAAGAATATGGGTCCCGCAAATTTGAGTCCATACATTTATGAAAAGGGGGTTACATACACCCAATGCATAACCTAATTTCTGTGCATGCACGTGCTGAAAGTACAGATAAAAACCTCAACACAAAAATACCAACAAAGGATTTTGCATATTCTCATACAACCCAAAACAATCGAGCAAAAACTGATTGGTTATCCCCTATGATGACAGGGCAAGTCTATGACAGGGAGCCCAATCTTTTTTTTTTTTGATAAGTAATAAGACTTTTATTCAACAAGAAAAACGCAAACAGCCATTACTGGTGTTCATGATGGTGAACACAAAAAACAGCAAACAAAAACAACTGAAAACAGAATAAGAGAAGCAACTTAAGTGGCACTACTAAGGGTAGAAAAAGAACTCCAAAGCAGAAGAACAGTTTGAATAACCCCAGCACTTAGCCCATTCAAAAAGAGTATTTCGGCTGAGCGCTTGTAACTGATCAAGCGTTCTCTCCAGACCCTCAAAAGAGGGTCGGTTTCTTTCCAACCAAACAACCCACATCAAACAACCAGGAACCATATTCCATACGTCCGAAGCATATTTTCCCAACCAATTACTCCAACAAGACACCAAACTCACCACAGAACCTGGCATGACCCATTGAATCCCAAAAGCTTGTAACTCTCAATCCCATTACAGAGAGAACTCTCTCCAAAAACATGTCATAGCCAGTGCACTGAGGCAGAGACAAATTAATTTGAAAAAATTGTGATTTTCAATATTGTGCATGTCCCGAAGTAAGAATACCTGCATCTGTCATACAAGGATAGCTTGAGTTCAAAGAGGGAAGCTTGTGTTGAGGAATCAAGTCCCTTTTTTCCTATTAAACTTCCATATAGGACGGGGCTTTTCTGTTCTTTTTTCATTATTGTTACTTAGCTTCAAGGAAGCCCGGATACAGACACGACAAGATACGGGAGACAGCGACATGGCATTTCTAGAAAAACTAGAACACAACAAGGTGGGGATATGGAAACTAATTAAGTAATTAATATATTTTAGGTGTATTTTCTATATTTTAACCATATTTTATGTTTATTATTTCAAGTTTAAGAAATAAGTAAAGCCATAAAAATGTTTGAAATATACCTATAATTAATTTAAAAGTAATAATTGATAATAAAAAAGTATATTGATACAGTTATCATGAATTCCTTTTCTTAATAAAAATCCGCCACGCTTACAATTAAAAAGTGCAACATTATACTGTTTCAGCAACACTAAAACACCGTTTAATATTCTCCTAATAAAAAAAGAAAACTAACCGGTTAAAACTTAAAATACGTCTAGAAGGCTTGATAAAGAGATAGAGAAAGATCAAAGTTCGTCGGAACTAAACACAAACCAGGAAAATAAATTTCAATCCATCATTTCAATATTCATTCTAACTGCAACAGTGCCCATCTCTTCTCTGCAATTATTAGGAAGGTAAGTATACTCTTTTCCAATTCAACTACTGTCTCTTGATTTTTCTGGAACTTTCAGTAACAGTAACAGTAGATAGTAAATACCATACCAGTAAACATACAAAAACTCAAAACTGGGTGAAAGAACTGAAAATGGGATGAGCTCTTTGAAGCCATACCCATCCAAGAGAGAAAAACATCACCAAAGCCGGCCAAGAGAGACAATCGCCAAGAAGCAATAAGCAGAGGCCAATTAATGCGCTGATATGAGGTGGGAGAGTTCCACATACTTGATCAAGTGATGGAGAGAGAGATCTGAAAAACTAGGTGATTTTCTTCTTTTAATTCTAGTTATCTAAGTGTCGCAACTGTGTTCCTACCATGTTGCGACCATGTCAAAAATCAATACATAATATATCAACAACAACAAGCCCTAATTCTAATATATAGCTTAGTTAGGATCGGCCACATATATTATATATGGCCAACTGCGTGTTGGTACTCCAACACATCAAGGTTTTTGCCACATTCATGCTTGCCAGCTTAGCTTGCAAAACAATGTCACTATTGTCTAGTATGACTTCCACCATTTTTTAAAGCAGGACAATACATATTCAGTTAAACAATAGAATATAACTAACTAAATAGGATTGCTGCTCTCTTCATAAAGATTAAAATGCAGAGCATAGAAACAGGGGAGCACTCCAACTACAATATATTTAAAATAGACAGAATAACAATGGGAGTTTTCCTGGATCCAGTTCAGCAAATTTACTCTTCTTGAAAACTATTAAATTACCGCTTGTCCCAAAAGCTTAAGCTGATAGGAAATGATAAATTTAATCATTTAATCATAATTCTAAGACTCCCCAAAATGTGTGGGCCTAAAATCTCCCTTAATAAGTGGGGCCCCACACGTGGGACTTTTAATATTTTTAAATAGGAGGAAGAGTGGAGAAGGAGATGGAACTTAGTATCTCCCGGCTTTAATACCAGGTTAAATTACCGATTGTCCCAAAACTGAAACTGTTAGGAAATGGTAAACTTAATCATAATTTGAACAAAAACCAAAAGGGACTTATTTTTCACCGGTCACTTCAGCCAAATTATGTTACATAAGTGAGAAGAGCCACATTTTACTTCAATTAAAATTCACAACCAGAAACGGAAGGTACCATAATAGAAAACAAAGTAGCTTATACAAACCTTTCCCCCACCAGCAAGAACCTCAAGAATTAGAGTCTCATCAAGTTTCTCATCAACGTCATCTCCAACCTGGATGATTATATTAGAAACCAAATTGCACAATCAGTGAGCCTTAAAAAACAAAAAGAGCTAGGAAAAATAAGTAACAACAACAAAGCTTTAGTCCCAAATTTTTTGGACTCGGTTATAGATCCTCAATAAATTAGTCAGGGTTGGCAAGTAGGGGGCGCCCCAACAAGTATTTGTAGTGGAGTAATTAATAATAGAATAAGACTAAATTTTATGCTGGTTGTCAAGCTACTGCAATCCTCCATTTATTGGGCTAGGGAGTAGTTGTGAACAAAATATATGACACTAAGCACAAGCAAAGGCGGGTGTCCCAAAGTTACTAATGACAAGACAACTTTTAAATCTGTAACATTATAAATAAATGCACCCCATCTGACCTTTCCATATATAAATAACTTTGATTCCAACAATGCCCCATTAATGACAAGGTCAGCTGTTTTCAAATTTGTGGTTTGAGGTTCACCAAACTCAGCTTCACGATCATTTTCTCCAAGTACATCTACTGATGGAGGTGCCTATATGCAGCATATATACAAATTAACTTTTCCAGTAATATGAGACAAGAAGATGTATAATTCAAAGATTAATTTAAAAAAAAAAAAAAGATTTAGACCATACAGATGCTTGATATGTGGCCAGTATTAGTCCTTTCAACCAAGTGGTCTTTTCCTCCTCATCACGAAACTCTACAATCAATGTACTAGAAGATTCTAAAGCCTGGAAAATATATATTTAACATAAGTTTTTCTTATGCATAGAAGAAAACAAATTCCATGCACACAAATAAAGCATATAGTAGATATAATGATATTTTTTTTCCCCCAACACATTAAGCATTTCACCACACAACGTAAGAAAGCATGCAAAAAATTCAGGACATTGCATATTGAAAAATTGCTAACATTAACTTTCCAGATAAAGTAAATATCCCTCAGAAGCAAAAACTACGTAACTGAAATCTCCCATTAAGTCAAAATTAACCAAAATCAGCATCAACTGTTGGCCTTCACATAATTGTATTAGTTTTACCCATGTACATCGATAAGGAAATAGTGTCGCTCATGCTTTGGCTAGATGGGCAATTAAGACGCCTAATTTAACTGTCTGGATGGAAGATGTACCACCAGACATTCATCATGTCGTTCAGGTTGATTCAGCCTCTTTTGATTAATTAAATGAGTAAGTTTCATTCTCAAAAAAAAATTGTTGGCCTCCACAAAATTCAATGCTACTTAAATGGAAAAGTTTAGTGAATATTCGGAAATGAAAGAGAAACGTTTGCTAAGAATATTTTATCAGCTCGAGTTGATAGGGGCTTTTCTTCATCAACTGCAGTCTCATATTCCTCTTAATGAGGATGGAGATTGAGTGAGGTGGATGTTGAAGAAGAATGGAGATTTTGATATTCACCCTTTTTATAATGCTCTGAGGGAATCTTTTTTTGTCATTTTCCCTTGGAAAGGAGTTTGGGGGTGAAAGCCCCATGAAGGGTTTCCTTCTTTGTTTGGACAGGGGGAGAAGATTCCCACAAATGATAATCTTAGGAGACGAGGTTTTATAATAGCAGATTGGTGTTGCATGTGCTAGTGTAACAGGGAGGATGTTGACCATCTCTTGATTCATTGTGAGGAAACCTCCCAGTTATGGATTTTTTTTTTTTAAGATCTTTTTGAGTCTCTTGGATCTAACCTAAGAGAGTGCTTGATCTTTTGACTGGATAGAGGAATTGGTTGGGAAGCGTCCATAAAATATTTGGAACATGGTACCGCTATGTGTGATGTGGGTTATTTGGAGGGAGTGCAATAAGCGTGTGATTAAAGATTTGAAGCATTCAGGGGACCAGCTCATTGCATTGTTTGTGGGCACTCTATTTGATTGGTCTTGTGCTTTGGGACTCACTTCTAGTGATTCCATTCCGATGTTCATAGACACTCTTTTCTCCTGTACATAATTTATTTTTCTTCTTGTTTGTACATATTTCTTTTGGCTATTTCATCCTTTTGCATGAAGTAGTCCTTTCTTTTCAAAAAATTTCATTTATATATATTAGGGGGGAAAAAAACATTTGAATATGCAAAGGTGTATGAGTGTGTAAATACCAATTGAAACGGACCATACTGTTAGTTTTAGTAGTAAGGCATGTACATCAACAACAACAACAACCAAGGCTAAGTCCAAAGTTATTGGGGTAAGTTATGAATCCTCAACAGATTAGTCAAGATCAGCCACATGCATTCTTTTCCGCACTTTATTTTATTTAGAATCATACTTTCTATAACTTCCTTAATTGACATGGGAAGAATTAAAATCAACCCCCTCTTAGACTACCAAATAAAAACTACTGAAAGGCAATAATTATTGTAATCCACATGAAAGAAACAACAAACCACAAAACAATATATTACTTTAAAAGAACTAAACTTACCTTCTGAATGTCCATCCCCCTGAAACTCACAGCAAGACAAAATGAAGAACCACCAACACTTGCTGGAGGAACCTCATGCACTTGTCTGCCAGCCATACTGCAATATCCAAATAATTTGAGTATAAAAGAACCTAAATATTGTGATTATTAAATCACTGAGAGCCTAGAAGATTAAATATCCAAGAAATACACGGAAGGAGAAGAGGAAAAGGAAAACCTTGTGCATCGCTGGTAGCTCTGGGACTTTTCTGACTCCAAGACATAGAGATATAAACCTGACAACACAAGGAAACATGGCTGCCAAGTAGCCACAGAATTTCCAATCCCCTGAAATAAGAAATTTATGTTAGGAAAGATTAAATTTTTTTTTTTTTTTTTTTTTTTTGAGAAACAGGAAAGATTAAAATTAGATACATAAGTACAGTGAACATCCAGCCAGCTTATTTCCCTTGGAATTAAGAACGCACCTTCCAGAATAGGATTCTAGCATCATTAGCAATATCTGCAGGACTCCAAGGAGCAAGTTCTGCTTGGAAATAATCGACAGTAGACTGACCACGGGCTTCCACTGTACCATATAATATGTTTAACAATTCCATGAGTCTGCTATACCTTGCTGGTGAAAAGTGAATGCCAAGGTTTGGCACTTGAATAGAAATGCACGTTGATGGGTACCTAGGATGAGGTACTTTGATCTTCAATAAACAAGTGCACAAGCGCAATTAGCATAAATTTCATTACTGAAAAAAACCAAAGTAACACATGTATCAAGCAGCATAAACACATTGTGTGATCATCATAGAAAAAACAAACCTGGTCAACAAGTACTACCATTCCACACCTATCAATAAGAGAACAGAAATTCTCAACTTTTTCTGTTGTAGAAGATACTATTCGCTGACTATTGTAATTTTGTGCGCCCAAAGCGCAGTTCTGACAGTTAGAACTAGAATCTGTAAAGAAAGCAGAAATATCTCTTCCAGATATTAAAAAACGAGAATATAGATTCTGCCTCTGGTCATCCGACTGACATTCCTGCAATAATGACTGATCATTTCAGCCAAACCAAACACAAATAGAGCAATCAAAAAATTCATAACTCAAGTTGCATACCATGGTGTGCAATGTGAAATGACCAAAATCCAAAAGAAAATGGCTATCACATGTGGAGGAGCCACAAGTTTTGATAGGAATTCTAACTTTAGGGGCATCAAAATCAATGTCAAGAGCAAACCTGAAACACCAATCAGAAATAGAAATGGAATGAATGGATAATTACTAATTCCATAAGAGAGAAACAAAGCACACCAATAAAATGATATGATAAACCGAAAGGCAACAGAATATAGACTTTGATAGGATAGAAATGAGACGCGTATCCAACACCAATTAGTTGGAGTTAGGGCTTAGTCAAGTTAAATTGAGTGTATAACTACTGATAAAACAAATCACATAAAAAAAAATTATAAGTAAATTCAAATGATTGATGTGTGCAAGAATTAAATAACCAAATAAATGAACAGAGAAAAAACATTAAGAAAGAAAATTGAGAACATGTGTTTACCTGCTCTGTTCTTCTAATACCATATGAAATTGCTCCTGTGCTCTACGAGTAACTTTCTCAATCTTCATCTGCACTTGGCATTGAATAATAGAAGATTAGTTTTACAAAACTTCAGTGCCATATAAAATATTTTGACATACATATTAACATTATTACCTGCAAAACGGTTGCAGTTTCCCAAGCAACAGTAGGACTAACTGCATTACTTCTCTTCAGAAACTCTAGAAAGCGATCACAACTTTCCATCAAAAGCTGCAAAACACAAGGATTTAGGAAGCTTCATACAATGGGGGAAGCAAAATGGTGGGGGGAAGGACAGGAGAAGGAGAAAAATGTACAAGTAGTTCACACATATTAAATATTGCTGCATTGCCCTATTGCTTCAGATCTGTGGTCCATGGTTTTGGGTTTGTTTGGAGTTCATTGGGCGATGCCAAAATCTGTTGTTGAATTATTTGCATGCTGGCAAGGTTGGTTTGGTTGTCATCGGAATGGTTGCATTTGGATAATTATCCCCCATTGTTTGAGGTGGTGCATTTGGATGGAAAGAAATAACAAGAGTTTTGAAGATACAGAGGGAACTATGCCGGATCTCAAGTCATTCCTTTTTAAAACTTTATTGTACTGGCTGTCAGCTCTGAAGAGTTTTTCTTTATTTTCTGTTGTTGATTTACTAGATTCACGAATTTTTGTAACTTATTGTTTACCCCAACATACTTTCTGCATACTTGGGTGACTTTTTATATCAATAAATCTTTATTACCTATCCCAAAAAAAATAAAAAATAAAAAATAAAAAAAGCACCTTAAAAGACTATGAGTAGTGATTACCACTAGTCCCAAAAGGCTTAAAATAATAGGAAATTATGAATTTAATCACTTAACTATTATTCACACTTCCACTCACATGCGGGCTTAAGATTACCTTAATAAGTGGAACCTAACACATGAAATTTTTAACTTTTAAATAGGGGTAAAGTGGAGACAATGTTCAAACTTAAGATCACCTGCTCTGATACCAAGATAAATTACTTAGTCCCAAAAGCTTAACCTAATAGGAAATTGTGAATTTAATCACTTATTAAAATTCTAATAAGTAATCTACAGAAGAAGATAGAGAGATACAACATCAATCATATATACAGCAGGCAAGGAAAATTAACTTTTGGCTACCCAACTATGGTAGCATCAAACTAAAAGGAAACAATTAGAAAGGTTAGGAAAAATGCTTTCCATCTTTGTGGATTTAGTCAGGAAAAAGTTCTTTTGCAAGTGCAATTCATAATGAACCTCATATAGTAATTTTCTGGAGTGAGACCCAATACAAAGCATATTCTTAAAGTTGAAAACACAAGGTAGGGGGTATCAAAAAGGCATCTTAAGCAGAGTAAGTAATGACTCCTATATGTATGTTGTTGAAAGCACACATCACTCTCAGTCCCTCTGTCCACAACTACAACTAAGAAATTACCGTAACGTGGCAGGGAGAAATTGTAGCTGAAAGCCTCCAATCAACATTCTCCCCAACTGGTGAGTGTACAAAACTAGCAGCTAATGCATTCACTTTCTGCTCATTACAGACACTCTGCATAATAAATGACAAAAACAATTACAAATAGTAGTACAGCACAATTCATAAATTGAAAATAGAGCATCAACTATATCTCCAGCAAACGTAAGAATAAACACCCACCTAATAAAATTAGAAAATGTAGTGAAGTATAATAAATTTGGAAAACAAACTATTCAAAATGTTCAATTTGAACTACTTTTTTTTACTTATGAAAAAAAAATTAGTTCAATTTGTTAAATTTACAAACAGAAATCTATTCTGGAACTCACTCAAATTTTCGAAATTCCATCACAATCTAAAACATTTATATTGCATTTGCAACTTAATACCTTCCTTCTATCAAAACCTTGTAATATAAGGAAACAAACCTGCGCAAGTGAACCTTCAGGCGCCGATAATCCATAGAATCTCAACAACACATCACAGTGAGTACTGCGATGCTTAAACTTGGTAGACACATGAAGTTGTTCAAATCTACCACAAACAATCTCAGTCTGATTTATATTGATGATCCTGGCAGCAGCCTGACCAATTGATACAGTTACCAAAAATTGAATCATATTCTGCATGTCCTTTCTTGAATGTGATGTCAACTCGTCATCCGGTTGATGACTCAGTAAATTATTTATTGCCTGCCATTCCTCTTTAGTTAGTCTTTCCTCTGTTAGCTGTGATCCCTCAGGAGCATCCCCAACAGAGTCATCCTCGGCGTCTGCATGCCTAAGATATAAAGGAAACAACAATAAATTCCCACGAACACACAAACACAAGCTACAAGCAGAAGTTTCAGTGAAGCCACAGATAAGCAAGAAATTAGGAACGGCTCATAACCAAAGAAACAAAGACAGGGCAACATAATTTATTTCCAAGAAAAGGTAGCAAGATAAGAGTCCCCACAAACCATCTAAATGAAAGCCAGCTTCTCTTTTTAAGCCTCCTCTGTTCAGCTGCTTCCTTAGATTTCACAGATTCGACCTTGGCGTGTGCAAGTAACCTACATTATACATGCACCAATCACAAATTAGGACAGATTCTGATAAATTACCTATTGTCCCAAAATCTTAAATTATTAGAAAATGGTAAATCTAATCACTTAACCATAATTCTACACTCCCCTTATGTGTGGGCCTAAACTCCCCATTAATAACTAGGGCCCAACACATGAGATTTTTGACATTTTAAATGGGAGGTAGAGTGGAAACAGGGATCAAACTTAGGACCCCTTGCTTTGATACCATAATAAATTACCGATTATTTCAAAAGTTTAAGCGGTTAGGAAACGGTGAATACTTAACCATAATTCTAACAAATTCAAAGACTATATTCTCTGTTTAGGTAACAATTTTTTATCAAAAAGGAAAAAAAAAATCATTTAAGTAAAAGAAAATTAAGCGGTAACTAAAGAAGATTAAAAAAAAAAACCTCAAAAGTTCCAAGGAACACTAATTTGCGTACCTCCATAAAAGAATTACTTTGGAATCAAGGTCTTTCTCAATTTCTCTAATTTCTGCACTGTTAACATTTGGCATATGTTGCAGTGAAACAGCATACAACTGAACATAACGACGACGAAGATGACAGAAATGCTGAATTCGGTCCCATGAGAATTGGTAACTGAGTTCAGAAACAGGTGTAAAGTCAGATTCAACTTTAAAAGTGACTCTTCAAAGAGCAAACTTCAAAACACAGGGCATAGCCAATATAGATGTGAAAATATGAACCACATTTTCCAAATTACAGGACATTTTTCTATTATCTATAAGTTTTCTCATTATTGATTTAACAGATATTGACAGAATAACACATATTACCACAATTTCTTCTGCTGCAGGCCAGCTTGAGCAGCGTACCGCCACCACAAATGAGGGCCCTCTGAAACTGGCGCAACAGGTCTTAAGTGAGAAACTTCAACATATGCTTTGTATCTTGACACAACCTCCAGTAGTCTTATCCAATCATGATATTGCGCCTATGCAAGGGGAAAAAAACTCTTAAAAAGTTGATTCAGGAACGCCACTTGCATGCCAAGAAAGTACCAAAAAGGAAGAAATTTGCAATCCATTTTCTCTAAAATTGAGGAAAAATTATTGGAGGAAGACAACCTCTGTAATTGTTAAAGAGACATCACTTAGGACAAGAGAAGCCTTCTCAAACGGAACCTCTGGATCAGTTCTTTCTTGATTCCCAAGGCGATGATATTTTAGGACTCCATTAATAGGTGACACCACATAGTTACGATTCATTGCCCACTTAGACACCATTCCATGGTCAGCAGCTGGTTCATTTATACCATCTTCAAATATCTAGTTAAACATCAAACCAAAGAGGTGAACAGAACAAAAAATAACACAAAAGCAAATGCAGTTAATTATTAAAGTACATGGGCTGGTACTTCGATAGTACTGGGAACAAACCTCGATCCACTCTTTCGGATTGAGTTCCTCCCATCTCTTGTCTATGTCCCAAGGAAGCCTATCAGAATCATGATACATAGCAAGTCTCTCAAGTTGCAACGACTGTAAGAAGAATAATATGCATTAGTGCAAATACTTTGGTACTAACTTTGGTCATGCATTAACCCAAAAATAACAAGAAAGAAGATCATCCAGAGAGCCTTCATCAACACACAACATACAAACTCTGATAATTTCCCTTTAATAATTTCAAAAGCTTAGTTCCTTAACTACACACAAAAATGTAATCCTAAATCGTGATTCATCATTCATGGGATATAGATGCATCTAGATTTCCTTTGCAAATTCGCCTATTCAATAATTACTTTATGGGGTCCACATGTAAGGGCCAACTGAAGTAAAATTCATGTGGTTTTATTAACAGTCTAAGTATGAGTCTTTCGGGTTAAAACAGTTTTTTATTTGGGTTCTTATTTTATTAGTTATGGTCAATTTTATATTCAGGAGCAAATCTGTAATTTCAGCAATTCCTAAGAATTAGGAGTCTTTTCATAATTTAGTTGAATTTAGAATCTTCTTGGAGATCCTAAATATCTTAGGTTTTATTTTTTTAGGGTCCAAGTTAGTCTTTTATTAGGTTTTACTTTACTAGTCAAACTAGGAGTCCTGGTACTAGTAGGAGCCCTAATACTACTAGTACAAGAAAGAGTCTTTATATAAATTGTGCTCAATGTATTCACATAGAGGCAAGTTGGCCTTTGTGAGTTCTTTTCTCCCTTTCTTCTTCTAGGGTACAATTCAAACAGCCCCGAAAACACCATAAAAACCTCTCTTTTCTTCTTCCTTACAACCCCAAATCAACCCAATTCTATTACCTATCAAAACCCTAAATCTCCACATACTTTTTCTACCAAATAGCCAAACTCATCAAATTGCCTTCTAATTCCTATGACACCCCATTACCCCTTCTTAAACAATTCGAAACCTAGATCTACAAGTTCTCCTAACCCTAAGCCCATCACAAACACACCTAGACATCTTCTGCAATTTGTCCTACATCATCCCCAGTGTAAAAGCTCCTTGGCGGAATTTGATCTATGTGTGCTAAAATAGCAACAAAAATTACTAATCTTTTTTTTAAAAGTAAAAATTTCATTAAAGAAAAATAAACAAGAAGTATGCAGGTAGTATACTAGATGCAAATACGAACTACGATTCAAAAAAACAATAATCAATAAACTCCATCACGGTTGACAAAGAAAACTTCCCTGAGGCCAGTAACCATTGGAACAAAGTCCTCATAAAATACATCTTTCTCCACTTGTTTATATTTTCAAGTGTTTGTTTGCAGGTAAAATTAAAGTGTGATTAAAGTTGTAAAATATTTTCAGTTGACTGAAAATCCTTTAAAAAAAGTCATAAAACATTTAACCTTTAAAAATTTGGTAAAACATTTTACAAAAATAAACAGTGGCTTCCCTCACCCCATCTAGTGGGTAGGTCACCAATCTGGTGGGTTGGGCAGCTGGTGTCGGCTGTCCTGTGTCTGAAACTGTTGTTCCAACAATCGGTACTGGAGGTCTGATAAACCGAAGCCGCCGTTCTGGCAACCAATTCTGGCAGTCCGATCACCAGATCTCCGACACCAGCAACTCCAGTGGCTGAGCCACTGGCTTTGGTGGTTTGCTTAAAAAATTTTACTTGTTGTACCAAACACCTAAAAAAAATTTACATGTAAAATCTTTTACTTCAAAACAAATGGAGCGTTCATGTCTATAGTTTACCTCTCACACCCATCAAAATTCCCTGCGTTTCTCTCCCTCCAAATACACCACATCAAACAAAGAAGAATGGCCTTCCAAATCTCCTTATTGCAATGTCACCCAAAATGGCCACGCCAACTCACTAGTAAATCAACAACTCTCCCAGGCATACCCCAAAAAGAGCAAAGACCATATCCCATAACTTCTTGGCAATGAGGCAGTGCAATAACAAATGATCCACTGTCTCTCCATAACCCTTACACATGCAACAATAATCACTAGAATAATATTACATTTTCTCATGTTTTCTGCTGTTGTTAAAATTTTCGCAAATGCAGCTGCCCAAAGAAAGAGTGCTACTTTTGTTGGTGCCACAGGCATCAGATGTTTTTCCAAGGAAACAACTCATCACTCTTAGGAGCGAAAGATCTATAATAAGTTTGGACATCAAAACCCTTCCAAATAGCCAGCCACCAGCATAGCCTATCATCTCCACAGCCTCGGACTTCTATAGAATACAATAACTCTAAAAACAGTGAAAATTACTCCAACTCCCAATCCTTGAGCCATTGTGTAATCTCATATGATCTGCCACTAATGTATTCTCTTTTTCCTTTTTTTTAATGAAAATTACTAATCTTAGTTATTTGTGGGTTTATTTTCAGGGAATCTATAACATATTCATATCATTTTCCTTTCAAGATATGCCATATCTCTGTATCATATTAAATCATCATGTATCCATGACATATTCACGTCATCATCATTTTAAGATATAATATATCTGTGTATCATGTTACAACATATCCATGATATACAAACTGCATGTAATTAATAATTGAAGTCAATAATGTCACTTAAACAAGAGGACTCATTAAAATGAATTTTCTCACCCCCACCCCTATCCGCCTATAAAGGAGGGAAATAAATTAAAAACCTTCATTTTGATTCTTTTTTTATTCTTTTCTAAAGAAAGAAATTCTTTCTTCACACTAATCAAAAAAAAAAAATTTCATTGATGACATCAGCAAGGGGATCATGGCTCAACACAGTTTACCAAAACAATTGAGCCACGAAATATATAAATTAATCCTACTTTTAATCGATGACAGCAATGAGGGATAAAGGATCAATATGTTTAACAAACAATAAGCTTTGAGGGGAGTGGGGAATAGGGATCCTCTAATAAGTAAATGTAACTCACAACCCCATACAAGATTGAACCCGTGACCTCACCCTCTGCCCATTACCTGTAGGGAATGGAAATGCAATTTAGTCTAAAGACCATCTCATAAGATTACTTAAGTGTGGGATCAGTTCTTTTTCTATTTCTTTTTGAAATCTTATAAAACTTTTTTATGGCACATTTGGTAACGCTATAATATACCATGTAATGGAATAGCTATTCCTTAGGAATAACCATTCAGTTGTTTGGTTGTCTTTTTATTACAAGGAATAGCAATTCCTAAGGAATGACCATTCTTTAAAATGTAGAATAACAATTCCTATTTTAGAGAAGATGGAGCGAAGACTAGTAGGTTGGAAGAGATAGTATTTATCTAAGAGGGGTAAGCTAACTCTTATTAAAAGTACTCTCTCCTCCTTAGCTACTTATTTCCTTTCCATTCTTCCTATACCTAGTAAGGTTGCTAATCGCATGGAGAAATAAAAGAGAGATTTTCTTCGGAGTGGTATTAGTGGTGATTCTAAATTACACCTAGTGAATTGGGCTAAGGTTTGTAAGCCAATGCAGGTTGGGGGGTTGGGGATAAGACAACTGTGAAGCTTTAACTCTGCCTTGTGGGTAAGTGGTTGTGGAGGTATGGTTTAGAGATAAATGCATTATGGAGGAGGGTTATAGAGGCGAAATATGGGATGTTTGGGGTGGTTGGTGCACGAAAAAGGCGACAGATGCTTATGGTGTTAGCCTCTGGAGGTTTATTAGAGGTGGCTGGCTTAATTTCTCTAAGCTCCTATGGTATGATGTGGGTGATGGTACTAGAGTGAAGTTTTGGCAGCATGTGTGGTGTGGGGATTGTACCCTCAAAAAGACCTTTCCATATCTTTTTTTGTGTTAGTAGGGCAAGGGACTCTTCAGTGGTGGAGGTTATGTGTTGGTTTGGTGGGAGGATGCATTGTAATTTTCAATTTTGTCATCCACTGCAGGATTGGGAGAAAGATTCTTTTGATCGGTTTATGGACATTATTTACTCTTCGAAAGTGCAGGGGGTTGGCCTTGACAAGGTTTGGTGGAAGCCAGCAAGGAATAGAGGCTAGGTTGCACGAACACGCCATTTTTGGCGTCGTGTCAGTGTCGGACACCGGAACAGGTACGACTCGCCAAATTCCGGTGTCCGGCGAGTGTCTCTTTTTTCTTTCTTTTTTCGCTTCTCCGACACGGCTCCGACACGCCAGCAGTGGAAAAAAAAAATCACAGATTTTGACAGATGGACTTACCAATTCCATTGATTTTGTGATATACCTTAAAACAAAAATTCTTAAGAGTCTGAGAAGTCTAAGTTAAAACCCACATCTCAAGTTCTCAACCCACACTCTCTCTGACCTCTGCCCGCTGCCGCTGCCCTTTGTCCCTCGCCAGAGCTAGATCAGGCCGATCTGCGAACTCCATAGACGTCGACGCCATGCCCTGTCCCTTCCAATCGGCGAGCTCCTCCTCTCTCCTTCTTCTTCTTCTGCTTCTTTTTTGTTTTCTTTTTCTTCGCTCTCTCACCCAAATGCCTTCTGTCTTCTAGTCTAGTTCATTTTAACTTTTCTAATACTTTTTTATATTTCCTCTTTGTTTTGTGTGTCTTCTGCCAACCCTATGTGAAAGTCACTTTCAATTTCAAATTTTAACTATTGAGTACCATATGTCAGTGCCATGATGTAATTGATATGCCATTGGTCCAAAAGAAAATAATTTATATTATTATTTTGACTATTATTTTTAGTATTAGTATTAGTATTTGAATGTAGCCTATTTAAACTTTTGGTTTGTACCTTAAACATTTTATTTGTATTATTGTACTACTTTGGGTGTTAGTTTACTTATTTGTAGTTCTTACATAATTTAAATTCTAAACATAAACGTATTTTATGTCTAAAAATATTAAAAAATATGCCTAAATATAAAATTTAATTAATTATTTAACGGCCGTGTCCCTGCCGTGTCGTGTCCTTATTTTTCAAAAATTGCCGTATCCCCGTGTCCGTGGCCGTGCAACATAGAATAGAGGTTTTGAGGCTAGAAGTTTCTATCTTTCTTTCTACCCTCCTACTCTTTCCTTCCCTTGGAGGTTGGTGTGGCAATCGAAAGTTCCTCCAAGGGTGGCTTTCTTTTCATGGTCAACTTCCTTAGGTAAGATTCTTATAACTGATAACCTTCGCAAGAGGTGTATTATTGTTATTGATTGGTGCTAAATGTGTGAGAGGTGTGGGGAGTTGGTGGATCATCTTCTACTTCATTGCCCCATAGTTGTTGAGCTATGATCCTTGGTGTTTTGTTTGTTTGGACTTCATTAGGTTATGCCAGCATTTTTCTTGTCTAATATTATATTAAAAATTCCAAATGTCAGATGAACCACTGTCTCCCCACCATGGTTTTCAGACCCGATTTTTTAACTATTGGGGTGAGAGATAGAACATGAGATCCCAACCTTTTACTAAAGCTTATACTGACACGCTAACCACCAAGCCAATCTACTTTGTTGTGTCATTCTTAGATTTCATATTATATTTGTTTTAAGTTTAGATTATAATTTTTCAATTTATCATATTACCTCTCTCTCAATCTATATTATTATTTGATGATTTTATTAGTGGTTCAAGAATTATGCTTTTACATGTGAATGTGCAATTTATAAATTTATGTTGAAAATGATTTTATTTTAGACTAAAATGTTTTTTATTTGAAAGATTACTAAACACAATTTTTTTTAGACTTGTTTATGCTTTTTTATTTTCTATTAACTTTATAAAAATTGTGAAAATTCATTTGAAATTTATTTAAATTTGTTTAGATATTTTTTTAGTAAAATTTTGTTAATTTTTATCGTTTTAATACTTTTATTTGTATTTTAATTACTATTAAATTACTTTTATTTGTTTAGATATTTTAATTACTTTTATTCATCATAGTTCGACCTCGGTTGAACCTCAGTCCAACCTTTAAAATCTTGAACCTCTCCTTTTTCCGTTTCTTTGAACAGTCCAAGTCTGAAAAGCATGCTCCCCACTACATTGACACATACAACACCACCCTACTAACTTATAACCTCGCTTAAGGAGATTGTCACACATGAGTTTAGAATTTCTTATTGATTGCTTGGAATAGATTCAAGTACTTTATGCTCATCAACGTGAACATGAAATACTCTTCTATAAATAAAACTTCTATTACTTATAAAAAAAAAAAAAACGATTCATGAAATACTCTTCTATCAATAAAACTTCCACACTCCAAGCAAAAAAAGAGACCTGCAGTAGGGCCTTAACACTCCAAATACTCTTCCACAGGATGCAAGGGCAATGCCTTGTGACACTCTTCACTTAACTATATTGGTAAAAGAAGCTACAAAAGAAAAAAGAAAACCTCACCTTTCGCAATTTATCCAAAGCACCACTAGTGTCAAAGGTTTCATTTCCCTGCTCATCCATTGTAACAGCAGCAAGTTTGGCCAAAGTAACACCCGATGAAAATGGATGTCCGGGATTACTGCAAAACAAACAGTTGTTTTTCAACAGTCAGAGAGTATTTAATCCCATTCATAAACAAATCAGGATAGTAGAAATAAACAAACAGATAAATAAAGATCTCGCGCTTCAACAGAAGACAGAAACATTCAGAAAAAAATGTGTCCACCAACCTGACAGAATCCTCATATCTAATATGTACGTTGCTAATCGATATCTTAAGATTTCCGATAATAGTAGCAATTAGAGAACCTAGCCACGAATTTCCAGGAGGTGGCTGCCAAAAAAAAATAATAATATGAATTGGAAGACCAAAATGTGAATATATCACCATGTTTTCTCACAAACACTGGAATTTAAGAAGCAAGCTTGAGCAAAACATACTCATGCACTCTGAAAATACAATCATAAAGAAAAGAAAAGGAAAAAAAATAAAACAACTTGGCCAAACATCATGCCAAAAATAAACGAGACAGAAAAAAGTAAAGGTGGACTTAAATAATTTATAATAAAAAATTAGCAGTATATACTGGCTGCCTAAAAGTATAAGTATGATCACTAGTAGTTAGGAATCAATTGCTAAAAAGTTTGAAGAAGCAAAGCTCCTCATGATTATAATGACTTCCACAAATATCTAATTGGGCCTTATTTAATTGTTCAACCATGCAAATACCATCTTACACCACTTTCCCTTACCTTGTCATAAATTGATGCTACCTCTAGCTTTGTCACAAACCACCCACATCAAATTAACTTGACAAACCATGAACATAGAAAGCTGCATGTACCCCCACAACATACTCCATAACACCTTACTAGACCAAACTATATTTATCCATTACAGATGTAAAAAAGACAAGATCTGAATGCCAACCCTCAATATAATACAGTACAACACAAAATCACACCAAAAATAAAAATAAGAGAACCACAGTGGTATCTCTTCTTTTTGTTTTGCATGACAGAAATAACAAGTGGGTTGCAACCACATTCTTTTCTAACCTGGAAAAGAAATAAAACAAGACAAACAAACTTACAAAAAGCCAAGTAGAAATTATGACATAGTAATACAAAATTTGGGCAACAGATCTTGCTTTTAAATTCCAATCTGATTGAGAACTTCTTCATGGCTTCAACAAAAGACGCAACCCAAAATTTTGGCTTCACAATAGAAAATACCATGAACATCAACCAAGACAATCATAGCAGTCTTTGTAGCCGGGATGAGAAATTGTCAATGCAAGTACAAATTAGAAAGTCCGACAATGAAACTATGACAGACAAAATTGAAACATTCATTGACAAATGAAGCAAGATAAACATAAAAAAAATAAAAACCTACCGAAGTATGAAAATCACTGCTAAAAAAATAAATTAACACTTACTATCTATAAAGTAGCTCTATTAGATCATGATTAATTCCTATACTCATAGGGGCATTAAATTTATATGCTTACACTTCCTAGCTTTGACCTTGATATTGCTTCCAAGGTTGCTGACTCTGCTTCCTGCATGCAAGAGGGAAAAAGTATTTAAAAAATAATAATCATCAAGGACAAAGAAGGAAAGTATCTTCCCATATGCAATGGTAATAAAAACACCAACAAACTTACACAAATATGTCGTTTCAACATAAGCATATCACAAAATCCAAATTCTAGGCTAATTACAGAAATTAACAATTTTTATGATTGCAAAATTATGTGTCTGGGAAAGGAATTTACCATATTGACCATATGCTTTTACCTATTTTTCTATGAGTAATGAAAAATTAATTAAATGGAGGAGAGACAACAGTTTGTGTAAAGAATAACAAGAATAAAGAATTACATATGAAATGAAAGAGAATCAATAAAATCTACAACCGAATGTATGTCACATGGGCCAAGGGAGCTAAACCACTCAAACAACATTCTCACAAATGATCATTTTAGCACCATAATTGATAACTCCATTCCATTAAAAGTTCAGTTGTTTCTATCCCTGCATCAGGAGGTTGGAAATGATAGAGTTTGAAACTTGAGATTTTATAGAGACTTCCACGATTGGGAACAAGAAGCAGTCTTCTCTTTCCTTGACTTTATTCAATCCCGAATTCCTAGGGGTGTTGGGTGTGACAGTCTTCGTTGATGCCTTTATGGTAATGGTAAGTTTGATACCCGGTCCTATTACCATGAGATTCGGAATGTTCCTACCTCCATTTTCCCTTAGAAGGGTATTTGGAAAGTTAAGGTTCCTAAAAGGGTAGCTTTCTTTTTATAGACAGAAGCTCATTGTTGGATTCTTAATTTGGATAATCTCATGCTTAGAGGTCTCTCTTTGGCGAATCAGTGTTGTATGTGTGTTGTAATAGGGAATCCATGGACCATATCCTTCTTCATTGCCCTGTAGCACATTCTTTATGGGTGCATTTTTTTTTATAAGTAAGAATGATATATATACGAAAGGCCACTCTATGCATGAAAAGCATAGAGCAAACCCAAAAATTACAAGAAAAGGGAAAGAGAAAAGAAACAAAAGAAAACCAAGCAACAGATTAATTACAAAAGAGAAGAGAGCTAAGAAAAGAAAGGAGAGAATCACTAGTCGTGAGTCCCCAAGCCCAAGACCAATCAAATAGAGTTCCTCAAAAGTCCGCATATGCTTCAGGTCTTTGGGATTCAATGGGTCATGCCAAGCTCTAGGGAGATTTTGCTGTTTTATTGGAGCCACTGTGCCTGCGAACTCTTTTTGATTGGTCTAGGTGTTGGGGTCCTTTAAATTGTTCTTCTATCATAGAGTTTCTTTTTTTTCTCTTAGAATAGTCTCTTGAGTTCTTTATTTCTTTGTCTCTGTTTGTTGTTTTTTCCTATGCTCATCATCATGAACACCTTGTATTCTCCTTTTCTTTTTTATTATCTTTTATGAATAATATGACTCTTATTACCTATCAAAAAAAAAAAAGGAACTCCAATGTTTACCAAACCAAGCCCCCACCCCAAGAGGACCACAACCTTCTTGGGCATCACCCGACGAACATAAGAGCCAAACTCTGCAAATCCCAAGCTATCAAATAATGGATTAATAAATGATTCACAGTTTCATCACTAGACTTACACATACAGCAACAACCAACCAAAACAATACTCCAATCCACCAAATGATCCATATGCTTTTACCTATGGGTTTTTGAAGATGATTCATAAGAGAGGAAAATCATGCATGGAAAGCATCTTAAAGTGCCTCTCACAAGGTATAAAGAGACGCATGCACAGACACATGTATATCAGAATTTTACCTCAATCTGTTGACGTTTGGCTTCAAAAAGTTTTTCCCTGTCCTCCTCCTGAAAAGAGTATTGAAACAAGATAAACCCAGACAAGCCACAGACCTCTCTTTAGTGATAACTGATAATGATATCAATTATTTCCATTAAAGAGAACACCATCCTACCTTAAGAGTTCGACCATCAGGAGCTGGATGAGCAAGAACAAAAACACGATCAATGAGAACAATCACAGGTTCTTTTCCCAAACTTTTCCAAGGAACCTGAAATTAATAAGGCAAAAGGTGAAATGAAAGAAATTATAAAAATTAGAACATAAACAGCATATTTCAAAGCAAATTAGGAAACTAAATTATAGTCTGGATTTCCAGTCACTGTGAACATCAAGTGAATTACTATTTTGATGACAATGTTTCAACAATATGTCATCATATCTCCTACCAACAAAATTTGACACAAATATGCATAACCTATAAATTATATTTGAAGGCTGATAGTTTCACTTCCCTGACTCTACATATTTAGTACTTTTCAAGTTCCCCATTTAAAATATTTCAATCTATAAATTTTTTATAAAATAGTAATACACTGATAGCAGCAAAAACTTAAAATTTCTATGTATCATCAGTAATAAGAACAGCCTAAATGGATATTCAATTGGATCCCCTCTTATGGCAGCAGAAAGGGCCATAGAAGACACCTGAAGGATCCTCCCAACTACAACAAAGGCTTTTCTTCACAAGAACAATTCCCTTCTGATGTTCCAAAAAAGGCTACATGAACAATTAATTTTAGTAAAACGTTATCAATCAAAATAATAATAATTTCTTTTAAAAAAAGGCAAAACATAATGGATCCATATACAAGTAAGGACAAAAATTTGGTATATTTTATCAAGACATGTAATGAAATGTGGCATACAAACAAACTAGAAAGACCAGACCATGTTTCATCCATCTAAAAGAACAAGAAATAATTCTACCTAATAAAAGAATGATAAAGAAAATAAGATGAAACTGATGGGAAAAAATAAAAAACAAGGGTTAGGATCCAAATGTTAGCCATTGTGCAATAGATACCAAGAAATGCTACCTTTAATGTTATGGTACCAACAAAACCAGCTTTCACAGTGACCGGAAGTTTTAGTGAATTTAGTGCCTCTGCCTTCAATTTCAAATCTTTAAGAACAACATCACCTGTGAAAGATATATAAGGAACATTTTAAATGGATACAAAATTCTTTAACTTCATAGAAAGAATTAATCATCACTGATTTTTTTTTTTAAGTAAAAAATATATATTCAAAATAAATATATAATAATAAAGATAGCACCTTGAATACACAATATGTGTACCAAACTACCCCTTAAGAATTACAATCACAAGTCCATGTAGTCTATAAATTCTAAAAAAGGCAAAAAGATTATCTGCCAAAGGCAATAATTCAATCATGCAAGCATCTCAGCACAAATTATTTGAGATTTGACACGATTTTGTCAACCAAGGTCACATCAACAAGTCAAAACACATTTGTACCAATGAACTCCAGTATGTTTCACATATTTAGTAAACATATTGCTTCTAAAGGAAACAACTCAAACAGCTCAAAAAGAGAGGCGCAGGATTAGTACACCACGGCATACAAGCAAGCTAAAGATCAGGGAACAAACCTTTCCAAACACTAATTCTCAAAGCCTCAACTGAGAGTCCATGGACATATTCACCCAAATACCTTCGGAGCAAATGCAGAACCTGCCAACAAGGATCATAAGCAACCGCTTTATCCACATGATTTCCAGACAGAATTATTAAAATATAATGAAGTATAACACCATCTCACATCCATAAGCTTTAGAAAGGTAACATAAAACAAGCTCCGAATCAAGGATGTAATAAAAAAAAATTGCGCAAATTGTCTTAAAGCACAGTATGATGATAAGGAGGAAGAACAGAGAAAATAAGAAGGGATTAAAAAGGACAAGTTCATAGTCCAAATGAATAGTTCAAACTTCCCATATGAAAGGAAGACCAAGAGTGCGCCAAGCTCTCTCAGATTTTTCCCTTTTTTTTAGAAGTAAATAAATAAGGAAAAAAAAATTATAAGTACAATGGTTATAATAAAGTAAGTAATAGAGTAAGTAAATAAGTATTTTATTGAACACAATTACTACGTACACACGAAAGTGAACATTAAGAAGTCTAAAGAATTACATAAAGTTATGTACATAA
This sequence comes from Quercus ilex subsp. ballota, assembly GCA_032727855.1. Lineage (NCBI taxonomy): Eukaryota > Viridiplantae > Streptophyta > Magnoliopsida > Fagales > Fagaceae > Quercus > Quercus ilex. The sequence continues at coordinate 13,396,163 of CM064913.1, forward strand.
AGATAATGATTCTAAAACTCAGGAATTGAGTTGGTATTAATGAAACCCCAAGCTAGACCAATCAAACAATGATCTAGAAAACAGCTCTATATTACTTATCAAAAAATTGTAGCTCTGAAGATTCCACAAACTCAAATGTACAAAAATTATGTTCCCGCAGCAAAGTCCACATTAAACATAATGGGATAAAGTTCCAAATATCCAAAGACTGCTTGCCTACCCAATTTTGCCATCCATCCAAACAAAAGCTCAATGACCTTTTCCACTAGAACCCAATGAAACCCAAAGGAACGAAACAAAAAACTCCACAACATGAAAGCAACACTACAGTGTAACAGAAGATGCTCTATTGTCTCCCCACTACAACGACACATACAACACCACCCCACTAGTGTGAATCCTCTCTTAATGAGATTATCACAAGCAAGGATCTTCCCCCATGCTGCCTGACCCCAAATGCACAATTAGAATTTTAGAAGGGATATCTACCCCTTGTTTCCACAAATTCTACTACCTTTTTTTTGTTAAGTAAAAATTTTACTACCTTAGGGCAACCATTAGTCATCCTCATGCATAACCAGGACATTTCAGCCACAATTCTCTTATCCTACTCCCGTAAGAGAGTACCCCTAAATTTTCAAAAAAAGTATGAATTTCAAACCTATCATCCTTTTTTGTCTTGTCTCTCATCTATCCCAATGTTCTCAATTTCATTGTCAACTTATAGATTTTTTTTTTTTTAATAGGGAATAATTTTATTGAAATGAGACTACTTCATAAAAAAGACAAAGTAGCCAAAAGAATTACAAATGAAAAAACTATCTACACATGAATTGACACTATGAAAGATTAAACAAGATTACTATCTGTGAAACCCAAAGCAAAAGACCACCCATAAAGAGAACTAATGAAAGATGCTAGCAATTGGGTCAACATGTACTCCACTTCTTCAAAAGTATGTCAATTTTCCCCCCTATACAGTCCACAGCAAACATAAAGGGAGAAATAATAGTATTTTTTTATTGTTAAAAATAATTTCACTCAAAGTAAACAAGAGAAAAAATACATAATACAAGACTTCCCACAAATGGAGATCACAAAGTCAAAAGCATGCTATCTAAGTAGTCTAAGGAAAAACAAGATGGGATGTTGCCTAAGACAACCATTTAGTCAAACAAACACCTTAGCAAGGACTGCCTCATAACATGAATTGGATGGTCTACAACATCAAAAGTTCTACCATTACACTCTAGCCAAATTGTCCACAAGACGCATAATGGGACAGAATTCCAATCTTTAAATCTAAGATGACATTGAAACCTCCATTGCCTGCAGATTAATAATTGTATAATTGTCTTCAGTGTAACCCATGATACTTCAAACAACGAAAATACAAGCAACCATATATCTCTCACCACTGTACAATGACGCAAAAAATGATCAACAAATTTGCTACTAATAAATATATCGTGGTTTGAAAAATGGCCCATCATTAAAATTTTGTTCAACCAGATGATTTTGATGGACCATAGTATATAACCTGTGTACTTAAGACAATTTTTCAATTATCAATAATAAATGTTTTTATTTATCCAAAAAAAAAAATTATTTGTCCAATGCTGCTACCCAAGCAAAGAACGAGATTATGAGACCTTCCAAGGCACCTTAACACACCATCAGATGCTTTCCCCCAAGGAAAATTAAGCCTTATAGAACCCTTGAAAACACCATATAAATAGATTTTTTTAAGTGACTTAAACAATAAAGCATGATAGGACCTCTTCTTAATTTTTTATTGGTAAGTAACACAGCCTGTGATTGCAAACTTACAATCACCAACGATGTGCCATTTGAACTAGTGCTTACTAAGCACAAACACGATTTGACATACAATTGCCCCATAAAATTATCCCTTCTGCTATATTGTATCACATTTATCTTGACAAACTTAAAAAAAAATGAAAAAGGAGGCAATCAGACACTTGAAAACTAAATCCAAATTCAACAACTTCTACTATTCTCGGTTTGGTTCATTCACCTTCACAACCCTCATTGTGTACGCTAACATTCACTTCCTATTCCACTTAACAGTCTTTAGATACTTAAACTTAGCTCCGAGTACAAAATCACTGCGTATCATACTATCATTATGCTAAACCAACTAATTAACAAAGAAGAACGATAACGTGGTTTCAAAAACTGAAAGAAAAAATGGAGTTAGAATGATACATTGCCAATAACACTCCACAAAACACTAACAAAAGTGTAATTCAAAGAAAAATAACCAAAACCATACTACAAAGCAGTAATTCAAGCTTTTTCATCAAATTTTCACAAACTACACAAAAATCAATAAGTTCATAGCCACGAAACGAAAATTTAATAGTTAAAACCCTTACGTGAGCTTCGAACATGTTGAATAACCAAGCCGATTCGAATCGGCCACAACCGGAACGAGCTCTATAGTCCGATCAAACCGCAAATAGACGACGATCGAGGGCGCGAAGCCGCCATGGAATTGCACCAAAGTTGCAGAGAAGATCGCAGCTCGCCGAGAATTTGAAAAACGAAATCGCTAGGGTTTGTTTGTTGAAAGCTATTCAGAGCCTTTCGAATCTGAGAGGCTTTGTGAAGAAATGAGTGAGAAGGAGAGGAATGAATTAGAATGGAATTTATTTATATATATTTGTAGGAAACGGTGTCCGTGCGAGTGAGTGAATGACGAAATGGAATATACTGGAGTGTTTGCGGTGCAGTTTTGGCCATTTTTAGCTCCGCAATTTATGGTGCGATTTAGCAAAAATTATAATTATACTGCACTTTATTTTTGCAGTTATTTGTGCGGTGTAGTGTGTTGCGGTACGGTTTAAAATTTAGGCAAAATCATAACCGCACCATACCTCATTTTTATAGTTACATATGCAGTGCGGTGTATAAGATGCGGTTTGAATAATTTGAAGTTAGTATATTTTTCAAATTTTAGCTTTTTTCTACCCAGCCCAAAACTAATTTTTCCCTTTGTTTTGGTCCAAGTTTTAAACTATTGAGCTAGTTTTTCTTTATTTTAGGCTGACTTTCTTAATCAACACTTGCTAGGGTTATCAAACTATATATATATATATATATATATTTTAAACTAGAGTTATTAAACTATTAATAATATATTTAATATTAAAAATAATTAAATATATTAATATATAAAGAGAGTGCGGTGCGGTGCGGTTTGTGCGGTTTTCTTATTATAAAACCGCAAACCGCACTACACCATGCGCTGCGATGCACTATTACTTGCGATGCGGTGCGGTTATGCCATTTTGCAAGCGATTTTGATGCGATTTTTGCAGTTTGTGCGGTTTATACAGTTTGGTGAACACTCTTAAAATATAGAATAGAATAGCAAAAATTATATGTTGTACCCGGTATATATGCTGGGTCTCTCACACATAAGCGGACCATACAGTGTGTGAGACCCGTTAGTGTGTGAGTGATCCGGCACCATATACCAGCTCATAGAGGAGCGAAAATTATGCCAGGTCTCTCACACACAGGCGGGCCTCACAATGTGTGGGACCCGTCAGTGTGTGAGTGACCCAGTAGAATGAGGATGAGTAATGGTTGCCATAGAGGGATCGCGGTCATTTGCAAAATTCTTTGTGTGAAATTACGTGAGGGTGCTCGGTTCAGGTGCAATATGTCAGTGCGGTCCCTTTTTTGTTTTCTAACTACTGTTCTAAGAGGTCCTTTTGAGTTGTTTCAAACTTCCTGGCTCCATCAGTCCATTGTAATGAGACGGTTTGTCCTCTACGTGTGTAATAATGATAATTTGCTTAGGGATAAAGCAAAATAAATGACAACACCTTCTCCTAATGGCAATTTGCCGTCCATGACCGTTTAGAGCGGAAAAATAAAGACAAAGGGAAATTACAAATAAACTCCCGTGTTTTTTTTTTTCAACTACTCCATAATTGGGGAAGGAAATACCAATGTTGAAACTCTACCTTATCTGTAAAAAAAAAATATAAATAAATAAAAACTTTATTATAATCCTACAATATTTTCACAACACTTTCGCAACAAATCCAAGGTGATAAGTTATTACTGGTTAGAAACAATAAATAAAAACCTATTTATTGTGAAAATTTTGTGAACAAAGCTGTGCATGCCTAAAATAAGGCTGTTGGGCCTGACCTCACCTGGGCTTACAACTTATTTCTAGAGTGGGTTTTGGATTTCCTACTTTGAGTTATTCTAAGCACAGAGACTCAATGAAGTTTTCTCTCTATCTCTCTCTCTATCTCTCTCTCACACTCTGAATCACTTTTTTCTCTCTACTCTCTATTTCTTTGAGAACCTTTTAACAACCCCCTCTTCTTCTCCAGCTTCTCTTATTTATAGCATTATGATTAGTGGGGTGCTATGATTACTTTTGTAGTTAGTGGTTTGAAGGATCCAATACTGTTATCCTTAGGTGGATGTTTGGTGAGAGTGGCCTTGGAACTAGTTCCTGTTAGAGGAGGATGCTTGGCAGCGGTATTACTCAGGGCGTTACCGGGCATCCGAGATACGATTTTACCGAGCAGTTGTACTTTGTTGGAAATGAGACTTGCCGGGCACGTTCCCCCGTCGTGGAGTAATGAGCGAATATTTCAACAACCGGCCAACAGGTTCTGGGCTAAACATGAGGTCATAGGGCATGCATCTGTGTCCCTAGTGGGCCTTAAGCCCAGCTTCTGATAGGGGAGTTAGTAACCACGGGCCATTCTGCAAAGTTTGGGCCCAAGGTCCAAATGGTCTTGGGGGCCTGGTGTTGTACATTAGCCCCCCTTGATTCGTGCACGGTGCCCGAGGATGAATCAAGAAACCCAAGATACAGTTTCTATTCCGGAAACCCAATCGATATGCATTGGGTGGTTAAGAGGCTAATTAATGCGCCCTCAAAAGACGCGTCGTGCCTGATGGTTGGTTCTGCCATCATCATCACCTGACGGTTCGCAAACCGAGGCGGCGCGCGTGTAAAGGTTGTAATGGGACTTGTAGAGTTTCCCACGCCTCATTTATTGGGTGGCATTTACTCTCTCCCCTCTGGTTTCTATAAATACTCCATTCTGAATCACTTCTCCACTTTTTCACACTTCACTTTCTGAGTTTTCTCTTCTACCGTGCATCCATCTGCTCACTTATTCATCAACCCAGAGTCTCTGCCTTCCTTTTAGCCCAAAGTAAGTTCTCTACCTCCTTCTGTTACTTCAGTTTCTTTCTTCAAATTTCCTCCTTCACATTTACAGTTTTAAGATGGGTTACGCTTACCTTTTGAATACTGAGGCGTCCTTAACCACTTTTAGGCAAAATTTCAGTATCCCCAATGATGTGGAAGTGGCGTACTGCCATGAGAGTGAATTTGATCTCCACAGAGGGGCCAATACTGCTTTCTTCCCTTTAATGTCGATTCTGGAGGGCGGGGTTAGGTTTCCCGTGGACCCGCTTCTACTCAATACCCTTAGATACTATGGGTTATGCCCCGACTAACTTCCTCCCAATTTTTACCTGGTAGTTAGTTGTGTCAATAGGTTAAATCAAGTGTTCGGTTTACAATTAGACCACCATGACATAAACCACATGTACAGTCTGTGTGGGAATAAGAATTCTAACTACTACTTAAAGGTTAGGGATATGAGGATACGGCTCATTTCATGCCCACCGGACTTCAATAGGAATTCTGCAGGGGAGTTCATCCGAGTGCGCGGCAATTGGTTTGCCGGTGAAATCCCCTGCCCCCTTTCACGGCACGAAGCTGGTTCGTACCATTCTCTAACTCGTTTGTAACCTTTTCTTACGGCTATTTTACTTATCTGAATACTGACGTACTGTAGTTCTGTTTGCAGAAGGTAAACTATTTATCCCGGATATTAAGGTTGTTCACGTCAGGGACCTAAACTTCATACTTAGGTCCGAAGTTTTTGTTCACACGAACGGGCAGCTCCGAGCTTCCCACCTCATACTCAGTTGCACCCTCGTGTATAAGACTTAGCAACCCTTTAGCCAAGCCCTTACAGTTGACAGCCCACTGCTGTCTTATATCGATGTCCGGCACGCCAACTTCCTCCCCCCTAAATTGATTATCGGGGAAGCCCGAGACCGTGGTCCCAATTATATAACTGCGGAAGATCTCACCCCGGTTAGGGACGAATCAACTGAACGTGTTTCCCGGGCTTTGCGGGAACAAGCACATGCTCCCGTTGAGGGCCAGGCAAAAGCAGCCGAAGAACAAGCAACCGAACAAGGAGTAGCTGAAGGCGAAGAAGAAGCAGAGATGGTAACCAAAAAGAAGCTAACCACCGATCGGTTTCTATTTGGCTCACGGCTTTCGGCCCAGCCTCAGTAAGCCCGCCCAACAGATTGTACCCCTCCTCCTCCTCCCTCTGGCCGGCAGAAAAAGAAGCAGCGTTTAGATGATCCACCGGTCAGAACTACTAGTGAGGCACCCACCAAGACTCCCCCTTGTCCCTCTAGTGGGATTATAATTCGGGAACCAGTGAACGACACCCAACCCGCAGCTCCAGGTGGCACTGAAGTCGCCTCTTCTTCACGAGCCGTGCCTAACTGGCAGCCTACTTTCATGCTTGGTAATGAGCCTTTGCTGACCACAGCGAGTGTGAAGATGTGGGCTTAAGGTGAAGGGGGGAGAGTGGCTGAAAGTTTGGTGAGCGGCTTGCTGTTGCCCGAGGACGTGCGGTTTTGGTCTGAAGGCTCCGAGGGCTCCATTATACGGTGGCTACAGTGGCATTCCATTGCGGTAAGCTCTTCTACTCTGCTTTTCATTCATTTTGTTGTATGAACAATTCCCCTCTTCTTCTTTCTTTTCCTTACATTTTCCTAACTTGGATTTGGTGATATTGTCAGGCCGTGCAGCTTACTCATATTCTCGGCGAGAGGGCAAGCGAGCTTGCTGAAGATGCCGAACGGGAAAAGGCGCTTAAGGATGTTGCCATTGACATGGCCCGAGAAAAGGTTAAGGAAGCTGAGATGGCAGAACAGAAGGCACAATCTTCGGAGACGGCTCGGTAACTAGCAAAGAAAAGGCTGGCTGATATGGAGGCGAGACTGGGGGAAGCCGAGCTGAAGTTGGCGAAGGCTGAAAGCCTGAACTCAGCTCGTGCTGAAGAAGTTGCTGACCTTAGGGCAGCTTTGGAGGCCTGTGAGACCAAGTGGTATGACGAAGGGTTCGCGGACGCTGAGAACTCCGTGGAGCCCGTCGTTCTCCAAGCTCAGGCTCAGGGGTTTGAGGAGGGTTGGTTGGCTGCTCTTCAAGCAACAGGGGTTCCTGAGGACTCACAATTGTGGAATTCGGAAAAGATCCCCCGCCCTGCTGTTACTCTCCCGATCCAGAGTCAGGAAGAAGCCGTCGATGACAAGGATACCCCCAGCATGAGGCACTGGTAGAAGCTATTGATACTCACGTAGAGAATCCTAACATGGAGGTTACCAGCAACCTCAATGCCCCAGGCCATGATGAGACCCAAAGACCAACCACCGAGGATGTTGCGGGACAAATCGCAGATGATATAGTTCAGCTTTTCCAGACCAACCCAGCCGTTTAATGCTTTTTAACCTTAGTTTTCTCTTTTTCTTCTGCACTTACCTTTCATTTTCCCGGTATTGCCTAGTCACCGGGTTGTGGTGACCGAACAATTTTCTTACTTTTCGCCCTTTAACTTTGACCTTAAGTTTATCTTTCCTAAGGTTACCGGGTTACGGTAACGAAGACAATTTACTAAATTTTATTCTTCCTTTATTTGTTTTAAATGTTTTATTACTTGGTTATGAAGGCCAAGCGTCCTATAATTTATTGTTTTATTGGTATGATCGTTTTTGTTTGCCCCTTACCTATCGTTAAAACTAGCCAGGTATTTCACCTAACGTAGTGGTTGGAAAAGGCCCGAGGAAATTTCTTAAATGTAAAAGCAACTCCTTACCTGGTGTGAAGCTGATCGGCCACGAAGGCTTCTACTGCCGGGAGTTTTGTTAGAACGTTGTTAAGAACACTTAGCGATGGAGATTAAGCCTGGAGTGCATCCTTAGTTTATTTTAGATTGAGGTTTCCACTTGTCCTTAGGAAATTTTTAGGCTAAGGTTTTCACCTATCCGGTGATGAATATAGAACCAAGGACAGGATTCTGTCCTCAGGAAATTTTAGGCTAAGGTTTCTACCTGCCCGGTGATGAAGATCGAACCGAGGACAGGTTTCTGTTCTTAGGCAATCTTTGACTAAGGTTTCCACCTGTCCGGTGATGAATATAGAGCCGGGGACAGGTTTCTGTCTTTAGGAAATTTTTAGGCTAAGGTTTTCACCTGTCCGGTGATGAATATAGAACCAGGGATAGGTTTCTATTCTTAAGAAATTTTAGGCTAAGGTTTCTACCTGCCCGGTGATGAAGATCGAACCGGGGACAAGTTTCTGTCCTTAGGCAATCTTAAACTAAGGTTTCCATCTGTCTGGTGATGAATATAGAGCCAGGGACAGTTTTTTGTCTTTAGAAAATTTTTAGGCTAAGGTTTTCACCTGTCCAGTGATGAATATAGAACCAAGGACAGGTTTCTGTCCTTAAAAAATTTTAGGCTAAGGTTTCTACTTGCCCGGTGATGAAGATCGAACCGGGGACAGGTTTTTGTCCTTAGGCAATCTTCGACTAAGGTTTCCACCTGTCCGGTGATGAATATAGAATCGGGGATAGGTTTCCGTCCTTAGGAAATTTTTAGGCTAAGGTTTTCACCTGTCCGGTGATGAATATAGAACCAAGGACAGACTTCTATCCTTAGGAAATTTTAGCCTAAGGTTTCTACCTGCTCGGTGATGAAGATCGAACCGGGGACAGGTTTCTGTCCTTAGGCGATCTTCGACTAAGGTTTCCACCTGTCCGGTAATGAATATGGATCGAACCAAGGACCAATAATAGAATTAAGTATGTCTGCACGGGCAATTATCACCATCTTTATTAGTAAAACACATACACGATATTGCATTCAATTTACAACTTAGTGTATAGCCGATCAGTGATAAAACTTCTTAAGATTATAGACATTCCACGGCCAAGGTAATGGTCTCTTGTCAAGGTCCTCTAAGTAATACGCTCCTGCGCGAACGATGGCAGTAACTCTGTAAGGCCCTTCCCAAGTCTAGGCTAACTTCCCGGCATTTGTATCTCGCATATTCCCCACCACTTTCCTCAGCACCAAATCTCCAGCGCCAAATTCCCTTGTCTTTACACCTCGGTTATAATGTCGAGCAAGTTTTTACTGATACTCTACCAGCCGTATAGTCGCCACTTCCCGACACTCTTCCAACCAGTTCAAACACTCCACCATCAGCTCATCATTTTGGGCGGGGTCGAATCCTACAACTTATGCGCTGCAAAGGTTTACCTCGGCTGGTATCACCGCTTCAGCTCCGTACGTCAAGGAAAATGAAGTCTCTCCTGTGGACCTCCTGGAGGTTGTTCGATACGCCCACAAAACGTTAGGTAGCTCCTCAGCCCACTTACCTTTTGCACCATCCAATCTTTTCTTTAGCCCATTCAGGATCATTTTGTTAGTGGCTTCAGCTTGACCGTTGCTTTGTGGGTAGGCCAGTGTGGAATACTTGTTTTTGATACCGAGATCACTACAAAACGCAAAAAAAGCTTTACTATCAAATTGTAGCCCATTATCAGATATCAGTGAGTCTGGCACCTCAAACCTCGTGACTATGTTTCACCATATAAACTTTTTGACATCCACGTCCTGAATGTTAGCTAAAACTTCTGCCTCCACCCATTTAGTGAAGTAATCTACGGCCACCAATACAAACTTTCGGTTGCCTATTGCTCAGGGAAATGGGCCGAGAATATCCAGCCCCCACTGTGTAAAGGGTCAGGGACTGCTGACCGAATTCAGATGAGACTTGCCGGGCACGTTCCCCCATCGTGGAGTAATGAGCGAATATTTCAACAACCGACCAACAGGTTCTGGGCTAAACATGAGGTCATAAGGCATGCATCTGTGTCCCTAGTGGGCCTTAAGCCCAACTTCTGATAGGGGATTTAGTAACCACGGGCCATTCTGCAAAGTTTGAGCCCAAGGTCCAGATGGTCCTAGGGGCCTGACGCCGTACAAAAGCATTTCTCATGTTTTAATTGTAACTGTTACATTTTCTCTTATAATTGACTATAAATAGTTCGTATCCTTTGTGTGACTTTGATGGCCATATAAGGCAATATAATATGGAATACATTTATCTTCCTTTCATTTGGAATAGATATAGGGTTTGTTTGGATATCGCTTATTTTGCTGAAAACTGAAAACATTGTAGTAAAATAATTTTTAAATGTGTGAATAGTACCGTGTGACCCATTTTTAATGAAAGTTTGTGTGAAAAAAGAGGTTTGTGGGTCCCGTGAATAGTGCACGAGACCCACTAGAAGTGCTGAAAAGCGCTTTTCCAAAAAAAAAAAGAAAGAAAAGAAAACGCAGACATTGGAAACGCGTGATACGCAATATCCAAACACTGCTATAATCTATTTTACGGTTTTTATTTTAGATTTAACAATATACAAAATGTCATATTATTTAAAATTTTAAACTACATGATACCACACACACACACACACACACATATATATATAACTTTAAATAATAATATTTAATCTCAATTATTTTGTTGACATTCATGATTTAAATTTTTAAATAATGTAGCACCAAATGTACCTTTAAATTTTTATTTTAAATTTAACACTAGTCTCATATTCTAACATTTATTTATTTATGTTGTTAAAGTCCACCAATGTTCAGGTGGGAGACGCCAACTCAAGTTGCCCCCTTCTACCCATTTTTTGTTATTAAAAAAAAAGTTAAATTCTACCAATCAAATTCATTGTCACATTATCAGTTTGTGAACATTTATGGTAAAATTGGTAATAACTTTAGCATTTTCCTTTCAAATAAAGAAAATCATTATATATATATATATATATAGGGTTGGGTTCAAGTTACACATGATGTAACTCTAAGTGATCTTATACCACTTAATATTTTTTAATTGGATGCGAATTTTGACAAATCCACCATTAGATTACATTATCTTCGTATATTCTCCAAGCTTACAAATTTTCAAGGTGATCAAAGATTAATAATCATGTCATCAATCAATTGTTTGAATTCAAGTTTTTGTAGTTTAAAATAATGCATAATAGATGAGTTTATGAATCGAATAGTAAATAACATCTAATTAACATAAAAACTGGCAAGAATGTTAACAACATATAAAACATGTAATTCAACGGTGGAATTTTCAAATTATGAATTCTATAACAAGTTATTGGGTGGTGTAGCATTACTTAGAGTTATGTCATGTATAACTTGAACCCAACCCATAAAATATATATATAAACATATTTGACTTTTGGTTTGCCTAATAATATTTTGCCACATAAGTTGTTGTGTCCTTACAATTTTACACTTTAATATTTTAATTGGATTTAAACTCTATTTTATATTTAAACCTTCAATTAAATTATAGTATAGATAGTCCAATATACAAACAAACATAATAAATATTTATTAATAGCTACCATAATTATGTATTTAATAGTTTTATATAAAACAACATCATAATCAATGTCTATTAATAAATATCATAATTTTCATATTTCATATACAAGCACACAAAAAAATGTCTACAAATAACTATCATAATTATCATATTTCATATCTTTTTTTTTTTAAGAGTTTTAACCTATGATGTTCACTTTTGATGATAGTTCTTTATCATCGACCAAAACACCAATCAGTTTTTTGTGTAGGCAAGGATTGAACCTCAAATCTCTTATACAACCATAAAAAACTTTACCAGTTGAGTTAACTAGAACCCACAAGTTTCATATCTATATACTAAAATAAATAAAAGAGAGAGAAAAATCATTTTTTGAAAAAAGTAAAATGATATTTTATTGAACCTTTTCATGCGTTGCATGAGTTGATGACTAGCATTATATTATTGGTAAGGACAATAATTATGTATGGTAGTTAATTATATAGATGGTTACCATAAAGGCCATCAACTAAAATTTGACCATTTCGATGACATAGACAGTTACGTATACATGCTGAAAATTTGGATCATATGCTTACCAAAAAATAACATTTACATTTGTGGACGGCCCCAAATAGAATTTTGAAAAATATTTGTTTGGGTTTCATTGCACGTTATGTCCTTGACCACGTGACTCATGTGTGCTTGTGTATTTAAAGTGGGGTGTGTGTGTGTGTGTGTGTGAGTCCCTTTTTTCTTAATTTTATTTTAGGAGTTCCCACCAATCATTGGTTTTGTATTAGGTATGATTGGTCACCTAAATGTCTAATTTATTTTAAGTTACCTAATTAACTAAATCAAAATTTAAAGGTTCGTTAATTAAGATAAACCAAAAGTTTTTGAAACAAAGATCTTGGACTCGAAAATGTTAACTCTTTATGAAGAAATAGAATACTTGGCATTTTGAATTTTTTTTTTTTAAGGTTTTTGCAAACAATATTATACATACATACATACATATATATATATATATATATACGTGAGTAAATATTTATGTATAACTATTATGTGAATAGTAACTCCAACAAAATATGCACAATCAAAACATGTAAGATATATACATAAGTACCATGTGAAAAATACAATAATATGTGAGTATCTATTTATTATATAGCTAGCATGTGAATACTAAAAACTATACAAAAACAAACACAACATAATGAAAAGAGAGGGTTGGAAGAATAACACCTTGTTGTCATCCACCATTTTCTTTTTTCTTTTTCTTTTTTTATCCATGCAAAAAGATGACAAAAAGAAACTTATTAGTGCCAAGAATTGTTAGGGACAATGTAAGCTTACAGGGTGTTCAATTACTCAAGGGAATGAGTCTTGAACACTAATCCACAAACTACAACTATTCTAAGAAAAAGCTTGAGAATAAAAGTTACAATATTAACTTTAATATTTTAGAAAAGCACTCTTTTCTTAGAAAATATTTTATTGTGAGATTTTGAGAAAAAAAAAACATTTTTTTTTAGTGGTAAAAGTGTTTTATGAGAACATTTTCTTTTTGAAAACCTCTTTTTGAAACCATGTATTTTTTGAAGTAAGCTTCTTTTTTTTTTTTTTTTTTTTGAAAACGTTCTTAAAAAAAAAAAAAAACATTTTTGACATATTTAAGAAGTACCTTTGAAAACGTTTTTGAAATGAAGCCTTTTTGAAAGCACTTTGGAAAAACATTTTTGAAAACATTTGACAACGTTTTTTTTTTGGTATGTTTTGGCCTTCCTTTTTTTTTTTTTTAAGAAAACAGATTTTTTTTTTTTAAGCAATTTTCAGAAAAAACAATGAAAAAACAGATTTTTTAAGTTTTGAAAAACAGATTTATATTCCCTTAAAAAAACAGTTTTATAAAAAAATATAAATAAAAAAAAACAATTTTGGGAAAAAAAAACATTTTTTTACTTTTCAAAACAGTTTTTCAGAAAAGCAGATTTTTTTTTTTAATTTTGAAAACAGTTTTTTTTTTTTTATTTAAGATTCTTATAAAAACAACCCTTTTTATGAAAATAGATTTTTTAAAAAGTTTTAAAAAAATATTTTTTTTTTTAATAAAAGTTTCGGGTTTCCCCCTAAATAAGGATATTTTTTTCTTTTATTTGAAAAAACGTTCTTTCTTTTTTTTTTTTTTTTAAAAAAAGAGGAAAAAGCATTTTAAAAAAAGGTTTTGTTTTGAAAAACTTTTAAGAAGAACAAAAGAAGAACATTAAAAAAAAAAAGACCTTCCCTTTTTTTTTTAAAAAGATTTCATTTTTAAACAAAGAGGTGGGAAATTTTTTTAGAAAAAGCATTTTCTTAGAATAGTATGTAGGGGAAATGTTTTACCCAAGCAATTTTATTTTATGGCACATTATTAATGAGAAAAATAAAGGAACTACAAAAATAAAGTGCGGAAAAATAAATTGCTAGGAAAATAAAGAGCTTGAAATTTAAATGACATAAAAGTAAAGACTTGGAATTTAAATGACATAAAATAAAGAGCTTGGAATTTAAATGACATAAAAGTAAAGACCTGAAATTTAAATGACATAAAAGTAAAGAACTACCGTGCACCATTGGTGCGGTGTTCACTCCACAAGTATAAATACTTGTGGGGTGTGGAGGGGTAAGGGTTAGGGTTTAAATCTCTAAGAAGGAGTTTCATACACATATACACTTAAATTATGCTAGAATAGAAATTCTATTTTGTATTTAAAAAAAAAAAAAAAAACTTGGAATATTGTAAAGATTGATTAAAACAAGTTTTTTTTTTCCTCTCTCTCTTAAATAGATTTTAATCTCTTTCAAGCCTTGTGGATTCTTCAACATAAAGAAATGGGAGTTCTAAACCATCACCATTCTTATGAGGCATACCAATATTGTGCTCTAATGGAGGTTTAAAAACCATTTAAGAGAGATAGTATAAAATCTTTTTTTAGGTGTTTAGATATAATATACATGCGCACGCGCACGCACACACATAAGCGCAATGAAATAAAAGGTAAGAGGGGATGTGCAAGGAATTAAATGGGATGACATAAAATAAAAGTGATGGGGATTGCTTGAAAGTAAATGGGATGACATAAAATTAAAAGGCAACAATAATAAAATCCCTAGATGCGTAGGTGGGATGAGATTTCTTCCTCCTAAGGGTACTTCCCATACATAGCCTAGGAGATGGTCCAATACCCATCTAAGGATACAAACACAATAACATAAACCAAAAACAATAATATGAACATTGAAATAAAGAGATAGATATATACATAATATGTACAAAAGCATAGTACAAATAAAGCAACTATGAACAACAAGCAAAATAAAAGAAATGATTATATATATATGGAATTGATGATTACAATATAGTAAAAGGGGTGGGATGGGTTCAGAAGCCTTACTGACAAAGATTACAACAAAGAAAAAAGGATGAGGCTTTTTTATGCAGGGTTTCCTAGAGAGAGAGAGAGAGATTTTTTTTGTTTGTTGATTTTCTAAAGCTATTTTTTCAGAATTTTCTCACTTTTTTCTGATTTTCCTCACTAATTCTCTATTTTTTCCACACTTTTTCTCATATTTTTCCCTATTTTATTCTTCTTCTTTTTTCACAAAAATTGGGGGGGAGGGGGTATTTACACTAGTGCTAGCCTCCTATTTTTGCCACATCATTAGCCCTTTTTGTCTTTTTCTAATTTCTAGCCTGATTTTCATGTGGCTGTTTAGAGGCCTTTCCGAGTTCCATTTTCTTCAAATTTTATATGCACAGAAAGCTCTAGATGACTAGTTTCCAAAGGTCCTGGCCTCGTTCAATTTGGAGCTAAGGTCGTCGAGATATCACGCTTAGAAGGAAGGTGACGCAAAGCTGAAAAATTCATATCTTCCAATCTGGAGCAAATATCGTGAGCCCTTTAGGCGAAAATTAGCTAAGATCTTGTTCTTCAAGATAGTTTAGCCCACTCATTCCAGTTCCTGCCCAATCGATACAGTTTATTGCACGAAGTCGCGTAAAAAATTGATAGTTTTCCAGAAAAATAACAGTGAAGATTTTATTAGGGTTTCGATATTTTTGTGATATCTCATCCGTTTTAACTTTGATTTTGGCCCGTAAACTATCGTTCCGAAGGGAAAGACATGCTCTACGAGACGGTCTAAAATTCAACACCATCCAACGGTTGGATCATGGATCAAAATTTCAACTTTTTGACCATACCTAATTAGGATTTTGGTCATATTTGCTGTAAAATGGATTTTTCAAACGTTGTGACTTTTTGATTCACCGTTCAAACATGTTGTTATGATTTTGCACATTTTCTATTCTTTTAAAGTACATTTACTGTCCATATGAGAATTGCTTATTTCTGGTAATTTATTTGCATAGTGTTTATAAAAAGATATAATTTTTTGTAACTTTTATTTAAATGTGCTGCAAAAATGTAATAACTAGTTTATTTCAAAAAAACTAAAAGTTTGATTATTCGTAAAAAATCTAAAACAAAAGGCTAAAAGCTAAGGTTAGGTTTGGTAACAGTCAGAGAGTAGGGGAGAAAGAACATTATTGTAAGCTTTCAAAGGTGTTACAAAAAAAAAAAAAAAAAAAAAATTAATAAGACCATTAATTCTTTATGTAATAATTTATTATTGTCATAAAAATTTGGGGATAATTACATAATAATGTATTTGCATAGGTTTTACTTGGTATCTATTTAACTAATAAATGTTCGTGCAAAAAAATAAAATAAAATAAAAAGTCCTCTCTAGCAAATAACTAAAATGTGATGAACATTCCTCTAAAAAAAAAAAAAAAGAACATTATATCATTTTGAGATTTCTTAATCTATATATATATGTGGCGGGCAAAAAGTAAGTAAGGATTATGTCTTGTACAAACTTATTACTCTTGCTCACACAATTAATTTTTAAGAGGTGGGATGCTCAATCAACCTTTAATGCCCTTAATAAGATGAAAATATTAAAGTGGGAATGTTTGAATTAATTTCAAGTGTAAACAGATGATATCGGATAAGAAATAATGCTTGTATTGGGGTCCTTGAGTTTAGTCCGAGATAGAACTTACAAGTAGTTTTTCAGTTTCAAGAAGTCCATCCTTCGATCCAAGGGCTTCTTGGCTTTATATAATCAGCCAAGATGTATTTGAACCTTACATTTGGAAGGTTAGGATTGGTTTTCTTTGATACTTGTCCCATCAGGGCCATACTAGAAGGCTTCTACACTGAGGTATGAGCTAGGTGGACACTGTTCATAGGTCATTTCCTCATTAATGCGGTCAGCTAAGTGGTTGCAGTGCATTAAATGCGAAGGTGATAGATGCTTTATCCATCCTCTTCCCTGCTTGGCGACAAATTTTTCTCTTTGCCCTCAGTTTGCACCCAACAACCGTTAGCCTTGGCTCTCGGTTCCCCAAGTGCATGTTGGCATCCTCAGAGTTTTTGTCCATTGTAGTTTTTCTGCATTTGCATAAGGTCACTTGTATTTTTCCGAGGACATTTTGCTGGTGCCTTTTGAGGTTCGTTTCCTCGACGTTGTCCTTAATTCCTTTGTTTGTATTCTCGGATCCTCGTCCCCCCATAATATATATATATATATATATATATAATCAAAATCTTTGACTTTTTATTGACATCTCCAGAGCTTGTCATATCATTATAATTTTTTTAATAAAATTATTTAACTTTTTTTAATTAACAATATCAACTTAACAAAAAGTGAAACTCTATCTCTCTAACAAGTCCAAACTTAACAATGAGTGAAATTTTATCTCTCTAACAAGTCAAACTTAAACTCAAACTCAAACGTTGATAATTTATCTCCAAATTTACGAGTTTAATCATGAACACTATAAAAGCCGTACAAACCCCAATATATATTTTTTAAAGCCGAGTAGAGGTACGAACTCTTTTTCTGTTATTTTCTTCTCCTCTACTTTGTTAAATATATATATATATATATATATATTATGGTTTTTCATGTATTTTTTTAAATTTCGTACATGAACCACCAAGCCCTACGCGTCTGACTATATATGATTTTTTTTTTTCATCGTTTAAAATTTAGACCCATTAAAATTTAAAACTTATTGTTTTATGGGTTCGTGTACTTTTTGCTTTTTCTTATATTTCTCTTTTGAATAGTTGTAGTGGGCCTTTTTAGTTATATTGGGTTGGGCTGCCTCCTGCGGTACTGGGCCCAAGTATTATGAGTAAGGGAGTTGAGACCGGTCCAACTGCAACTCAATTTGGTTCAGCTTGTGCGCAAACTATGCCACGTTTGCCAAGAGCGTGCTTACGGTAGGCAGAACTGCTTTAGATGGGTCGTGGCAGGTAGATATGATAATAATAAAACAAAAGAAATTATTTTGGCATCTTAATTAAAGTGCATAAATAATCCATATTTAAGAAAGATAATAATAACAACAATCACTTTTATAAAGAAAGTAAGGAGAATAAGAGAGTAGTAGATGGGTTAATCAGAAAAGAAAGAAATCAGATCAAATCTGACCCGCAGGACCAAAACCAAAAAGGGAAGAACGTTTCTTCTCAACGCGAATAATCTCCCAAGGAAATCCTGCCGTGGAAATTAATCACTTTGAGGGAAACAGACCTGAATAGTTGGTGCCTAAAGGAACCCTTTTGCTTTTGGCAGAGAGCAGGACTTTGAGAGGGAGAGAGGGAATCGACCTATTGGTGCATGCCTGCCGATCTAACTCTCTGTTTTTTCCTTTCTTCCTTTTTTAATTTTCCTCTTATCTTTCATTTCTTTCCTTCACACTTGTTTTCTATTTCGTGGTTTTCCTTAGAGGTTCTTGTTATCGTGATTATGGTGTCCTCCCTTGTGCACGGTCAAAGGGCTTCTCTTTATAGTGCCTGCCGTGATTGGGTTTCACTATTTTAGCCTTTAACCACCTTTGTCTGGTCTGGGTGTACTTGCCGACCACCACTGGTCCGTCTGTGTGCCACTTGTTGGGATTAGTACCCTAGAATCATATTGTATGATGCTATGTATGATATTATGTATAATATAATGTATGACTTAATATTGTAATTAATAAAGTTGTTTTATTATTATCTGAAATAATGATAACATGAATATTTGGACATTATCATATAGTCTATGAGATGCATAGTATGTGATTTATGTGAAAAGTCACAGAAGATATAAATCATAAGTTATTTGTAAATTCAGAATTTAGTTCGTAGTCGGTAATGAAATTGGGCGTTTTATCTGCAAAGACTATAACATATTAACTAAGATGATTTGTCTTGATCATGGAAGTGGTGACTTCTAGTTGATATGTTGATATGTTTTAAGAGTTAGGACATATTGAACTAGACCGCTGTGAGATTCATTATTCTTTAAATGACTGTCAATTGAATAATAAATATCACGACTTATATTCACATGAACTCTTAATCTTGAGAGAATAATAGACCTGATCATGAAGTGTAGGTTGTTTTGATATATCAGGAGTGAGATCTAAAATAACGATCAAAACCTCAGTATGTTGGGCAGCCACATTTAGTGTTGATGGAACATATATTCTCAAGATGGAATTCATAGTATCTTAATGGAAATATAAAATATTCACTTGAGATAAGTTTAATAGTTTTGTTATTCAGAATGTTAGGCCTAACTACTTTAGTAAATAGTTGCTAAAGTATATATTTATGAAATTAGATTTCATAAATATATAATGAATAACTTAAAGAATTAAACCGGGTACTCAAGGATTAAGATGTAGTAATTCACAAAGTGACAGTCTTCATTCATGACTTTGTGTTACTACGAATATTTTATGAAGGGGTTGCATGTACAATAAAGTTTTGGGATATAATTTATAAATAAGGCCTAGAGTGCAATTATATTTATATAGTGATATTAAATATAATTAATGGTAATTTTGGACTTGTCAAGAGTTGACAGAAAAGCCCAAGGCCCATTGGAGCTAGTGTTTTATTTGTTCGCTTTTGGTCCCACTCCAAGCCATATATTAAAACCCAATTGGATAAGCCCAAAAGGCTGGCCCAATTAAATAATCAGTTATAGGAGAGAAACATACATAATTTTTGATATCATATCACAAGTGCATTTTGAGATGTATGTGAGTGTTGGACACTCTTATTCTCTCTAGAACAAACTCATATAACTGATTGAGAGACCACACATCTTAGGTGTTAGTGGAATTGGAGTGAAGATTGAAAGTCTTTTCAAGAACTTCTGAATTTAAGTTTTGAATTTCACTGCTTCAAGGTACACTCTCTTGTTCTCTAATTCTGAAACTTATATGGCACATGTTAACTATTGTGAATGAAGTAGATCCGTTTAATATATTTTCCGCTGCGTACATGTATATTTTCATCAAATGGTATCAGAGCGGTCTTCAATTTCCAATCTGTATAACATGTTTTGTGAGTTTTGGAATTAGAGATAATAGTTTCATGATATTAGAAGATTATATATGTATTTAATTTTCTGCATGGTTGTTGAAACTATGATTTGATGAAAACTGATATTGATGTTATATTGTTGTTTAAATTTGAATTTAAGTATGTTAAATTGAACTTTAAGAATATAACATCAATGAATTTCAGTTTTGATATCAAATTCCATCTATCATGTTCATATGGTGATTGTTTGTTCATGGAAAAACCGTAGAAAACTGTTCAGATTTTTCCTTCAAAAACTAAAAACACAAGTTTTTCGCAGGTTAGCTTCCCGCGAAGTTACTCGTGAAAGATGCTTCTGAAGCACAAAACTTTTCACAAGTAAGCTTTACTCGCGAAACAGTCGCGAGACAGTAGCGAAAGTTTCTGTCTGAATTTTTGAGTTTTCACTATTTTGCCTTAACTCAATTTCGCGGGAAGAGCTTAGTCGCGAGACAATAGCAAGACAGTAGCGAAAGTTTCTGTCTGAATTTTGTGTTTTCATTATTTCATTTTCGCGGGAATAGCTGAGTCGCGAGATACTCGCGAAAATGCCACTGAAGGGAATTTTGAATTTTTTCTAAGTGTTTTCAAATGTATGAAGTGCAAGGCTGTGTATAATTAGTTTACACATGTTTACAAAATTAAAACCTTTAATTTAAAACATCTAGTGGGAGAGCGATACAAGGGTTGGATCTCACGGCCCTCCATTGTCGGTTCATAGTAGAGTGAAATATGTACTTTGTCTTTGCTTCGAGCTTAGCATTCCATGCGGAAAGTATTTATTTCATGGTACTACATGATTGAATTTCTTGGTTTATAGTAGTTTGATCAAACACCTTATCTTAGCCTCGAGCTTTGCATTTCATGCGGAGGGTGTTTTGTATCATGGTACTACAAAATAAGCCTGTTAAGGGGATGAAATGTGACTACACATAATTCTAGACAATGGTATACACTAGACTAAATATTGTAGTATCCTCTATGCTGAGTTCTTACTATTATTATTTAGAGGCCAAATATAAAACGACATATTATTAGTGTTTGATAAGAGTTATCATGATAGCATTAATAATGAGAATAGTCCTCAATCAATCATAGTATTTAATGTTCACTCTATGCTGAGGGATATTGAATATGTGATTGGGTTATCGTTGCATATATTGTATTATGGTTTTACTAAGGTTTCATGCTATATGTTTATATGCTAAATTGATAATGTCCAGTTTACTTATTATATTCATGTTTATTATTTTCAGATTTGAACATGGCATCATTTAGCCCGCTTGTTACTATTCTTAATCAAAACAAACTGACTGGATCCAATTATGTTGACTGGAAAAGAAATTTGGACATAGTTCTTATTGCTGAAGAGCACAAATATGTGCTTATTAAACCATGTCCTAGTTTTCCTTCATTAAATGCTCCTATTGAGGAAAAACAATAATATGATCGTTGGCAGAAGTTGAATGAGATGGCCAAGTGCTACATTCTAGCATCTATCTCAAATGTTCTACAGCATCAAATGCAGGATGTAGAACTAGTTTCAGACATTATATTAAGTCTGAAGGAGATGTTTGGTGAGCAAGGTCGTTCTGCAAGGCAAGAAACCATGAGGCAAATTTATAATACCAAAATGGCTGAAGGTAGTTTAGTGAGAGAGCATTGTCTTACAATGATATCCAATCTGAATACACTGGAAGTTTTAGGTGTCGATATTGATGGAGAATCCCAAGTGCATATGATACTCCAGTCACTGCCAGAATCATTCAAGGAATTCAGACTCAATTATAATATGAACAAAATGATTTATTTTTTGTCTGAATTAATGAATAAATTGGTAGCGGCGGAAGGCATTCTTGGTACTTCTAATGTTGAAGCCAATGTGGGTGAAGCTTCTACTTCTCAACCTAAGTTGAAAGGCAAGGGTAAGAAGAAGAAGAAGAAAGACTTCACCAAGCAAGAGGGAAAACAAATTGCCTTAGGGGTTGCTAACAAAAGAAAGAAGCTTAAAGGAAAATGTTTCCATTGTGGTGAGAAATGACACTGGAAGAGGAATTGTCCAAAATTTAAGGCTGCCAAGAATAAAGGTATGAAAAATTCATTTCTCTTTGAAATATGTTTAGTGCAGAATCCCACAGATTCCTGGTGTGTGGATTTAGGTTGTACTAATCATATCTACAATTCTTTGCAAGGGTTCCAAGAGACCAGAAAGCTTAAAGAAGGGGAATTGTTTCTTACTTTGGCTGATGGGAGCAGGATTCCGGTTGTAGCTGTTGGAGTGTTTAATTTATGCTTTGAGTCTAATGTTTTAACATTGGAAGACTGTCTATATGTACCTAATATTCGTAGAAATTTAATTTCTGAAACTTATTTAAGTAAACATGGATATTGTGTTATCCTTAAAGACAATATTGTAATAAAGAATGGTAAAGTGTTTATCTGTTCTGTCAATATTGTTGATGGTCTTTATATTTTAACTCCTGATAAGCATGAATTATATAATTTTGAATTAGATAATGACTCTCATGTAAAATCATTAAAGAGAAAGTTTCCTTCAACTAGTGATACATATCTTTGGCATTTGCGTTTGGGTCATATTAATTTAAACAGAATTCAAAGGCTGATCAAAGATGGTTTCTTAGAGCCATTGGACTTTGATGATTTTCCAGTTTGTGAATATTGTTTGGAAGGTAAAAAGACCAAACGACATTTTAATGTAAAAGGTAGAAGAGCCCAAGATTTGCTAGAACTAGTACATTCAGATGTATGTGGTCCTATGTCAATCCAAGCAAGAGGTGACTATGAGTATTTCATTACTTTCACTAATGATTACTCTAGATTTGGTTATGTGTACCTAATGAAACGGAAGTCCGAAGCTTTTGAAAAGTTCAAAGAGTTTAGGGCTGAAGTTAAGAATCAATTGGGTAAACGCATAAAGGCCATTCGATCTGATCATGGTGGCGAATACCTTTTTGGTGATTTTAAGGATTACTTAATTGAAAATGGGATTGTATCCCAATTTATTGCACCTGGAACTCCACAACAAAATGGTGTAGCGGAAAGAAGGAATAGGACTCTTTTAGATATGGTTAAATCCATGATGAGTTATTCAACTCTGCCAATTTCTTTTTGGGGATATGCCTTAAATACTGCAATGTATCTTCTGAATTTAATACCTTCGAAGTCTATTCCTAAAACACCTGTAGAGTTGTGGAATAGGCGTAAGCCTAGTATGAGACATCTCCATATTTGGGGTTGTCTGGCACATGTGTTGAAAGGAAAGCCTGACAAGTTACAGTCTAAAATAGAAGTGGTTTTTTTTGTAGGGTATCCAAAAGGAACTGTTGGAGGTTTGTTCTATAGCCATAAGGATAATAAGGTATTTATTAGCACAAATGCCAAATTCTTGGAAAATGACTATATGAATGATTATACTCCTAGAAGTAGAGTTGTGTTAGCTGAAATGAATGAACCTGTAGTTGAACAACCAATAGATGAAACTAGGGATGATGTGGTTGTATTGGATACACCACAAGATACTACTCATGAGATGTCTAGTACACAAGTGCCTCGTCGTAGTGAGAGGATTGTTAGGCCACCTATAAGGTTTATAGGTCTAGGAGAAACTTATGAAACTATCTCAGAAGAGGTCGAAACCGATCCTTACACTTACGAAGAAGCAATGAATGATATAGATGCACATCATTGGGTTAAAGCAATGAAGTCTGAATTAGATTCCATGTATTCCAATCAAGTTTGAGATCTTGTGAAGGCGCCTAATGGCATTAAAGCTGTTGGTTGCAAATGGGTTTACAAGAGGAAGATAGGGATAGATGGAAAGCTTGAAACCTTTAAAGTAAGGCTAGTGGCGAAAGGGTATACACAAAAAGAATGTATTGATTATGAAGAAACCTTTTCACCAGTAGTAATACTTAAATCTATCAGAATTCTCTTATCCATTGCTGCTCATTATGATTATGAGATTTGGCAAATGGATGTCAAAACTGCATTTCTTAATGGCAATCTTGAAGAATAAATCTATATGATGCAACCGGAAGGTTTCATAGCAAAGAACTAAGAGCATATGGTATGCAAATTGAAAAGGTCCATTTATGGACTTGAGCAAACATCTAGATCATGAAACATCAAATTTGATCAAGCAATCAAGTCATTTGGTTTTGAACAAAATCTTGATGAACCATGCGTGTACAATAGACATCAAGATAAAGTAGTAATGTTCCTAGTACTTTATGTTGATGATATTCTACTCATTGGAAATGATGTAGGGGTAATGTCATCAGTAAAGGTTTAATTGTCAAGCCAATTTGATATGAAGGACTTGGGTGAGGTTAATTTTATTCTAGGAATCAAGCTTTGGCGAGATCGTAAGAATAAGATGTTGGGCTTATTACAAGCTGGGTATATAAATAAGGTTCTAGAACGGTTTAGCATGCAAAACTCCAAGAAATGATTACTTCCTTTCAGACATGGAGTTCCTCTGTCTGATGACCAAAGGCCTAAGACTCAAGAGGAAGTAGATATGATGAGACAAGTTCCTTATGCTTCTGGAGTGGGAAGTCTTATGTATGCCATGTTATGTACTAGGCCAGATATTTGTTATTCAGTTGGCATGGTCAGCCGATATCAATCAAAACATTGGCAAGTTGTAAAGCATATTCTCAAGTATCTTCGAAGAACAAGAGATTATATGCTTGTTTACCGATGTGAGGATTTGATTCCCATGGGCTATACAAATTCAGACTTTCAATCTGATCTAGATTTCAGAAAGTCCACATCAAGATGTGTTTTCACCTTGGGAGGTAGAGCCATAACTTGGAGGAGTGTCAAGTAATCTTGTATTGCAGACTCCATCATGGAAGTAGAATATGTTGCTGCTTGTGAAACAACAAAGGAAGCTGTATGGCTCAAGAAATTTTTTTCTGAATTTGGTGTAATGAGAATGGAACAAGTTCCCATCACATTATTTTGCGACAATAGTGGTGCAGTTACACAATCAAAAGATCCAAGGAATCACAAGAAAGGAAAGGACATTGAGAGAAAGTATCACATCATTAGAGATATTATGGCTCGTGGAGATGTGGTGGTGGCAAAGATTGAAAGTGCAAATAATCTAGCAGATCTTTTTACCAAAACCTTGCCTCAAAGGACCTTTGAGTCACGTTTGGAGGGAATGAGAGTTAGATTAGTGCACAATAGTCTTTAGGGCAAGTGGGAGATTGTTGGGATTAGTGCCCTAGAATCCTATTGTATGATGCTATGTATGATATTATGTATAACATTATGTATGACATGATGTATGACTGAATATTGTAATTAATAAAGTTGTTTTATTATTATCTGAAATAATGGTAACATGAATATTTAGACATTATCATATAGTTGATAAGATGTATAGTATGTGATTTATGTGAAAAGTCACAGAAGATATAAATCATAAGTTTTTTGTAAACTCAGAATTTAGTTCGTAGTCGGTGATGAAATTGGACGTTTCATCTGCAAAGACTATAACATATTAATTAAGATGATTTGTCTTGATCATAGAAGTGGTGACTTCTAGTTGATATGTTGATATGTTTTAAGAGTTAAGACATATTGAACTGGACTGCTGTGAGATTCATTATTCTCTAAATGACTGTCAATTGAATAATAAATCTCGCGACTTATATTCACATGAACTCTTAATCCTGAGAGAATAATGGACCTGATCATGAAATGTAGATTGTTTTGATATATCAGGAGTGAGATCTAAAGTAACAGTCAAAACCTCAGTATGTTGGACAGCCACATTTAGTGTTGATGGAACATATATTCTCAAGATGGAATTCCTAGTCTCTTAACGGAGATATAAAATATTCCCTTGAGATAAGTTTAATGATTTTGTTATTCAGAATGTTAGGCCTAACTATTTTAGTAAATAGTTGCTAAAGTATATATTTATGAAATTGGATTTCATACATATATAATGAATAACTTAAAGTATTAAACCAGGTACTCAATGATTAAGATGTATTAATTCACAAAATGATAGTATTCATTCATGACTTTGTGTTATTACGAATATTTTATGAAGGAGTTGCATGTACAATAAAATCTTGGGATATAATTTATAAATAAGGCATAGAGTGCAATTATATTTATATAGTGGTATTAAATATAATTAATGGTAATTTTGAACTTGTCAAGAGTTAACAGAAAAACCCAAGATCCATTGGAGCTAGTGTCTTATTTGTTCCCTTTTGGTCTCACTCCAAGCCACATATTAAAGCCCAATTGGATAGGCCCAAAAGGCTGGCCCAATTAGATAATCAATTATAGGAGAGAAACATACAGAATTTTTGATATCATATCACAAGTGCATTTTGAGATGTATGTGAGTGTTGGACACTTTTATTCTCTCTAGAACAAACTCATATAACTGATTGAGAGACCACACATCTTGGGTATTAGTGGAATTGGAGTGAAGATTGAAAGTCTTCTCAAGAACTTCTGAATTTAAGTTTTGAATTTCATTGCTTCAAGGTCACTCTCTTGTTCTCTAATTCTGAAACTTATATGGCACATGTTAACTATTGTGAATGAAGTAGATCCGTTTAATATATTTTCCGCTGCGTACATGTATATTTCCATCACCACTCCCTATCACCAGACAAAGAAAACTATTTTGTTTGTTAGTCTACCGTGGCACCCTTTCCTACTTCAGTGTGGGTGCTTTCTCTCCCTATCCCTCATGGCATGCACCTAGTGGTTCAAATTCAGCCTTGATTCTTTTGGGTGGTATGTCATCCCAGCAGGATACTTCCCCCAAAAGAACCTGAGCAGGAACCTCAAAATAGGTTTTTCCCCTCTCCCCACCGCCAAACCATGCCCTCTTACCTCTGACCCATGATCTCACCATGTTTCGTATTGGTTGGGTACAAGCTGGTGGTGTCTGGGCCTTGCGTGTGCCTCCCTTCCATGTGTGTCCAAAATCCTCCTGCTGCTCTTACGTTTGCCGTGGTCTGGAGGCTTGCCTGCACAGTCTGTCATTCGTCCTTGACCTTTTATGTGGGCTACTTTCTGATTTCCCGCTCGGGCTGGGCTTTATTTGATGTTGGGCTTTGCCTTTTCTTTCAGTCTACTCCTTGACTGCTATCATTTCCTACCATACCACTCTGTCATTTTTGTTGTGACATTTATTTGACCTAATCCTGCTGGACCTCTTTAGGCCTGTCGTTTATTCTTCCCCCAGTGGCTCAGTATAGCCATTGGTTTTTTATTACATTACTCGCGGGCTCTTGTATCCCATTGTTTTTCTTTTGGGCATTCTTGGCCCACTTGCTTTGCTTCGGCTTCCTTGGGCTTTTTTCTAATTCTGTATTTCCATAGGCTTTCACTAACTTCATTGGGCTTCCCCCGCTCAATTACCATATCCTTATCCTTGGGGCTCATGGGCTTGCCATCAACCCCTTATTTTCTTTGCTTGCATTACTTCGAACCTGCTGTGGCCCATTCTAATTTTCCTACATCATATACTGCCTATGAGTTTGCTACTTCTCTCTTTCTGGGCTTCTTTGAGCCCGTTTGCTTATTCGAGGCCCATTTATTTATTTCATGGACCTATGATCTATTATTCATGCCGCTTGGGCTTGATGGTTTTTTTTATCTATTTACCAACTCCTTTCTACCCGTGTTGTTGGGCTCCTTTTCTTTTGACTTCCAAAATGACCATCAACAATAGTCATATATTTTTTAAATTGTTTCAATAACTTATTCTTTAATTATATATCTTTTTTGGCATTTTGAAAGTTTTAACAACTAAATTTGTGTTAGTTTTTGCAATATTTGAACATGTTTAGCTGATTTCAATGACTATACCATATATTATTCTTTTGAAAGTAATCAATATTTATTTTATATTTCTCTATTGTGTAATCATATACATTTTGTTTTGTTTCAAAAATTTATAGGAAGTAATTCTTATAATTCTTTAATTTTTTTTGGCATTTCAAAAGTTTTAACATCTGAATTATTCTTTTGATGGTAACACATCTTTCTCTTATATTTATCTGTAGTGTAGTCACACACACACACACATATATTTTATCTATAATTTGTATGCTCTAAATCTTTTGATTCCTTTCAATAGTTATAGTCATAGATTATTCTTTTGAATGTAACCCATCTTCCTCTTATATTTCTTTATTGTTTAGTCATATTTATTTTGTTTTATTTTAATAATTTCTAAGTAGTGAATCATTTGATTCTTTAATATTTTTTGGTCTTTCAGAAGTTTTAATATCTGAATTTTTTAGTTTTTTTTTTTGCAATATCTGAAACTGTTTAACAATTTTTTTGTAAGCAATTGCACGTTCAAGCAATGACTTATTTATCAAATTGTAACACAAATTGAAGTCAGCAAGAGCAAATCATATAATGGTGTAGTTTCTTAATCAATTTAAGATTTTATAAAATTATTTTAGTCTATCTCACAAATAAGTACGTTGGTTCCTGTGCATAGCACGGGTTAGCGACTAGTTAATTAATATATCACTCATGACCTTTTATATTTTATATTGATCTCAAGTAAATTATATGCTCAAGTGCATATGCATATTGTGTGCACCCAAAATGGGCTAAAAGGGCCAGTTCACTCTTGGGCTCACAATATATTTGTAACGTGGGCCTTGGATTTCCTACTTTGGGCGACCCTAACCCTGAGACCCAATTATGTCTCTCAAGCTTCTGTATATCCCCAATTCCCTTCTTAGTCACTCTCTCGCTCTTAAGTATGAGCTGTTTTTGGTACCTCTCACCAACCATTTTCCTTCCTTTGTTTCTTCTATTTATAGCCAAGCGTGAGTGGAAGGATGATGATTGCTTTCAAAACTAGTGCAACCGGCAGTCCAATGTCATTTATTGTAGGTGGGTGTTTAGGTGGGAGTGGCTTTGGAACTGGTTCCCACTTCAGTAGAATTGCTCGGCAACGACACATCCTTAAATGTTACTAGATGGCTGGTAGACCGGCACCCGGGCAGTTGCCTAGATGCTTGGGGGGGTGGTTCGCTGAGCGCGATCCAGGTGGCGTGGCGTAGCATGTATTGATGTAAACCCCCAAGGGGTGAAATGGACAAAATGTTGGGTTAGCATATAAGGCCCAAATGGGCTTGGACATTACGGCAGCTTAAGGCCCAAATAGGCTTGGGTATACCAGTGTCGTACACATATCTATATGTAAATTTTTTCCCTTCGAAATTTAATCCTAACTCCAAGTGTGCAAATCCATACACTGCGATTGTAACTCTTTTATGTGTCAAATGATAATCTTTTTAAAAGAGTTGATGCTAGTAATTTAAGATACCACTCCATGAAAATTAACAGTCTCCACAATCTACATGCACACAACCTCAATGGGATAGGAACATGTTATAATATACGGACCGGATCACACTTGCGGGTCCAAGAATTGCCTGATTCAAGTCTGGTTCAAGTCGTGCACTTCGCAAAAATGCTGTGCCGCGACATGGATAGTCCTAAGAGCATCTCCAGCAAATTCTCCAAATTTTTGTACTATTTGGAGAATGAACAGTGCCTTTTACTTTTAATTGTCAACTTTTTCAAATATACTTTCCAACAGATTCTCTATCCCATTCTCTATCTCATTTAAATATTATTTATTCATTCATTCTTTATTCTTTTTTTATCATCATTTATTCTTTCTATATTTATTTCCAACAATTATTTTTTCAATGAAAAGTGTTATATTTACTACATTTTTTGTAATACTTTCACAAGAATTATAACAAAATCTTATATGAAAAGTTGTTACTAATTCTAATTTGAACCCACCACTGAAATTATATTTTTACTCACCAATATTAGCTAATAACAATATGTTACTTAAGATTTATTGTGAAAATATTGTAAAAATATTGTGGTAGTATTTCCATTCTTTCATCCATATTTTTCCTCTTGTTTTTTCTGCACCACACACGTATACTCATATATCTCATCCTCTCCTTTTTTTTTTCTCTACTTTCCACTTCCAGAACCTCCCTCTCTATTTCTTTCTCCAGCTCTCTCCTTTTCTATTCTTTTTCTTTTCTTTTTCTACCATTATCTTCAAACACACATAGACACGTATGGAGAGAAAGGAGAAATCGCCCTTGCTCCACCACACCGCCACCGTTGCTCCTCCTCCTCACTGCTGCTGCTCCACCACACACATACGTCTCTATTTTTTTTTCTTGATCTTTTATTGTTGTTCTAATTTTTTTTTTCTGTTCTTGATCTGTTGTTGTTGTTGTTTTGATTTTAGATTTGTTGTTTAAATTAAATCAGTTTTTTATAAGAGCAAGAATTGTTTTGTGAGAGCAAGAATTGTTCTGTGAGAAGAAACAAATCAAAGAAGAAAGAGAAAGAAGTGATAAAATATTAAGTGTTGGAATTTTTTAATGAAAAAAAATCAGTTGCTAATCTACAGTAGCCCAAAAAAATCCAGGTATACCGAACCTGTTAGAGCATGAACAGTGCACAAATTCTCCAAATTTTAGCTAACAAACCCGGATACCGAACTTGTTGGAGATGCTCTAATGCACCTAGAGATGCCACATGCCATGCGTACTGCAGGTTCAAGTGGGTCAGGTCAATAATCACACGCGTGAGTCTTTTTTTATTAAAAAAAAAAAAAAAAAGCTAATGGGGCTTGTTTATATGGTCCAGATCGTGTAAGGTCCCCACACAAGTGACATGTAGCCCAACCTAAGAAGTCCATCCAAATCTTAGCCCATTTCGTGGAAACTTCTTGCCCAGCAAGTCAGTCAACGTATTAGTTTCTACTTTCTAGTCCTCTATTCACTCTTAGCCATTTGCAAGCTCTCCATGAACTCCCTAGGTTGGCAAATAAAATTTCAGCTATTGGCTGATCTTATCTTATTTTCTCAACGAAAGGAATGGAACTGCAAAACGTGTCTTGGAAGTCATTTCAAAGGTAAAAGTTTGTGCACAAGCTAGCCGTGCATATATAGACTTCCATGCTTCACTACTCTCTTTTACTAAGTTTTACTTTTATATATCTGCGAATTGCCAGGTATGCCAGGCGAGTGCACCAAATGGGTCTAATGTGATCTTATTTTGTGGAAGTTATTCAAACACATTTCCACCAGTGTTCTTCAGATTTTTTATGTGCCTAAAGCAATATTCATAATAGGGATTAGTGACGTCAACAGGAGGAAACAGGACAATTTGCAAGCTTAATTTATAATTTTCTCTCCCACACTCACCGTATATATACTACCACATGAATTAAAATTATATTTAAAAATATAACATCAAAATGGAGTGTATACGAAATGTGCAATAGCGAATATGTAATAAAATTTTATGTTTCCAAATTCTACTGTTTGTCCTTATTTGCTATTACTAGTTATTACTACAGGGTCATCATGCTAAAAAAGAAAAGAAAAAAAATTTAGGATTGTCAACTCTTCAGTTTTCCATGGCCTAGTGGCACTAGTGCAATATATATTCATGGTAGTGAGAGAGGAAGGATATTAGGATAACACATTAACACGCAATGCAAACATATTTTGAGTGAACCAGGTTGTCAAAACAGACGCAGAGAAAAATTTACTACTTATTCCAGTCTCACAAGATCTACCATATAAAAATTTTCATGCACTAGGTTTTTAATTTGTTCTATTTTATTTTTTACTTTATAAGATCTACTTGAACGCAAGCATGTACACAACATGCATTCATGTGGGCCCTGTGACACAGAGACGAAACTAATTTGCATATAGTCTGATGCATGCATCACGAGCATTTGGGCCTCCACATTCATGGACGATCACGTTTAAAGGTACTTAACATTTTTTTCCCTGGTTTATACCCTTAATGGAGAAGACAACAAACCATGTTTTGTGTTAGGTTCTAAGATTTTTGGAACTAAATGTATTAGAACTTCAATGTGTAATGTGTTGGCAAACCATGATCAAAACTTAGAGTCTAGATTTAGGCTGCTTAAAGTGTATTTATTTGTAAAGTTGGAATCGAGTAATTGCAGGATTTATTTGTCTAAATCTGCAAGACTCGATCGATTAAAAATTAGGCTCGATTGATCGAACCTCGTACAGATTAATTTTCTGCAGATTTTTCCAACTCAGCCCAAGCCTGGTTTGACATGTAGGGTTTTATATTTTACTCAAAGTATGAAAAGAAAAACCCTAACTACGTTTTTGAGGTTGTTGATATGCTGTGTATTGAATCTCTTGTGAGATCTAGAGGTGTTTGCTTTCATACATACTTAGGGTTATCAAGATTCATGTCAAGAACTTGGTGATCTCTTTAGTTGCTGTATAAAGAATTTAAAGAAGATCTGAAACCTTTGAGTGGAGTCTCAAAGTCACATGTAAGAGAACTTGTGGTTGCAGTGGATCAAAAAAAGAAGTAGTCCGTGGACTGGGAGCTGTCACGTGGTCGTGGTAGTAAGTTTTCTACTCGAGGTAGCAATAGGATGTTAGTGGTCTAAGTCTTATTATAAAAACTTCAATTCTTTCATAATGGATCTGTTTTACCTTGAGAATAGCTAGGTTAAATTCTTCCCAGGTTTTTTACCGGTTTGGTTTTCCTGGGTTATCATATCATTGTGTTATTTACTTTTTCGCATTATTTACATGATATGATTTGATTATGTTAACTTAGATCTGAATAATTTATCTAAGTAATCATTTGGCTAAATAACTAAGTTAAACAGCTTGTGTTTTAAGGGATCTAAAAACGTATATTTTGCATATTCTTATTAAGCACAAGTTTTTTTTTGGAACATTAAGCACAAGTTTTCACCCCAAAATCAAACAAGTATTAGGGCAAATTAGAAATCGTCACCTTCTTATTTAATTTGGATGAAACTCGACAAAGTATTTTGCACAAGATTGCAAGCCTTTGGTGGAAAGAATAACAATTAGCTAAGATCAATTTTTGTATTGTTAACATATTGCTGGTAGGTTACAACTTTTTCAGTCGGTTAATTTATATTTTCACTGATGTAACCATGGGCGTTGGGCCTGGTCCTCTAGCTGATGGCATCATTTGCGTAAGATGATCTAATCAATTCTATAAAACAAAAATTGTAGCTCATCTCATCTCTCACAATAATGCATCAAATTTCCACATATATCCCCCTTTAAATATGTCAAAATTTCACTGGGCAAATAACAAAAATAATTCAGAATCTTTGTTAGATTAGATTAATTAAGCTCTTAATGCGAATCTTGAAAATATATATATCCATTCTCTTTTATGTCCTTTGGTAACCATACATGAGGAACCACTTTTGAGCTCCTTTTTTTTATTGTGTTTGCATCATGATTCATGAATACCATTCTTGAGGTATATATTGCAGTAAACTAGAGCAATCATTACACCATATGCAACGAAAAAGGTCTTGAAGAAATGGGATTCGGGATTAATAAAATAAGACCACCAAATTGCTCCGGGTGATAGTTTCCCAGCCACAAAATTTATGCTTTGTCTTTTTTAAGTTTGAATAATGTTTTCTAAGTACAAGTTAAGGGTATCAATTGTCAAATGCAAACATTATATAGTACTCTAAATTAACATTTAATATTTTTCTCACCCGTGACATGCAGAAAAACCAACCCGTGAATTCCCAGCTGACACGTGCCGCCACTCCATTATCCCCTTTAGAAGAAGCATCTAGAGATGGCCATCTTCAAAATTCAGCAAAATCAACTTATCGCAGCATGTGAATTTTGCTGTTGGAACTCTGATAAGACAACCTCAACCTAACTTCTCTCTCTCTCTCTCACATAAGTCATAAGGCATGATAGGACCCTACATCTCTATTAGTTTATTTCACTTGAAATGGTTCATTTCAAGATTAAGATTTTCTTGAATGTAACAGCATATGAAGTATTTAAATGATATGATATTTGTAATATTTAATCTAAATTATGAAATGAATTATTTTAAACAAATAATTTTTTTTTTTTTACATTCACTATATTACACAATATCCACGATTGGTGTGCTAAAAATTTGAAATATATGTCCTCATTTCAAAATATGAAAAGAAAATGTTGATATTTAAAAAAGAGAAGTGTTACATTTAAAATACTTTCACGACAAAACCCGATTCAAAGTAATTTCAGTTATAGGTCAAATTAAAATCAGTAACAACTTATCCATGAACGGAGCTATGCTTGGCATTCCCTCCTTCCCAACAATTTTATTTATTTATTTAATACCAGTATATATTTATGTACTAACTTTAGCAATTTGGTTCAATAAAATTACGCTTAATCCCCCTTAACAATATTATTGATCCTTTTAAATGCCATAAAAAAGTTATAGCTCTAAAATCTAGAACATAATTAACAAGCCCAAAAAAATTAGTCCAACAATAAAAATGACAAATAGCAAAGCTAAAAATGATTAAACTCAATCAACTAATTTTACCTAAAACAAACAACCTTATATTTTAAAATATTTTAACAAAATAATTTTTTCATTACCCAGTAGTAGACGCATGCATCAAAGACACACACAAACATAAACACACACACACACACACACAAACAGCAACAGACACACGTCAAATTCCATTTCTATAAATAATTGCATTGTAATGTATTAAGAAAAAATATTTTGTGTTTTTGTTTGACAGTTTGTTAATACTAAATAGATATCTTTCTTAATTTTTTAGAGAAAAAAGGATGCTTATTTGGAGTTTCATCATAATTTTTTTTTTATACTTCTATCCCTAACTTTAAATCTTGACTCATCCTTAAGTATAACATCTAAATTTTGATGTGAAAATGTGTACGTAACATTCTATTTAAAAAATTGTCTTTCAAACAAAGAGAACCTATTTTTCCTTGATGCTGCGGACACGTGACCCTCTCAGGTGGACCCATTAGCGCAATAAACCAATAAGAGAGATGGTGTGGGAGAGCATGAGGCTTAATCCGATGTGTCATATCAGAAAACCATAAACACAAAATTTATCACTACTACTCTGTGTTTGGCACAAAAAGTGCACCTCAAGCTCTCAATCACTGGTATGAAACAGACTTTTGAGTTTCGAGTTTGATTATGTTCACCCGTGAGAGTCTACACGTGACAGACTAAGACAAACACGTACATCTAACATGCCAAGTTTTAGTTCCCCTGTAAAACCTAACCTCTATAAAAAGCCTCTCGGGGCTCACATTTTTTTACATAGCAACTCATACACTCATTACTCATACATACCATTTAACGTTGGCCTTGCATGCATATGGTGACGTCCAAAACTTGCCAAGCTCCCTAGAATCCAGCGCCTTGATTCAGGTGAATTCGGTTTTTCAATATTAGTACTGTAGTATTGTTAATATATGTTATTGTTTGTGCTGTATAATTGTTTTAATGAGGGGTCACGGGAGAATTACGAGTTGGAATGGTGATTTTATTGTAATTTTTAGTAGCTATTTGGAAGGGTGTTTTAAGCAACCGTGTTTAAATAATATTACACGTATTTTCACACACTTTTTCATTTATACGTATTTTCAAAAAATACAAATAATGTTACTAGAACAACATTACCAAACGGTTCCTTAATTTAATGAGAGATGGGTTTTGTAAAAATTGGCTTATATATATGGACAATATAGGGATTTGGATGCACCCGTGATTGGTTTAATTCTGTTGTCGCGCACCTACTACATGGCATGGCTGCCTTGCTTCCTAGTTCTATGGCCACAAGGTGCTAAACAACAACAAAGAGTCACGAGCTAGTCCTTTTGCTTTTACATCAAAACCACCATGTTCACCCATTTGCTACTGCCATCTTAATATTCTCTCATCCCCACATTCTCAAAACTATTAAAGTAGCTCTCTCTCTCTCTCTCTCTCTCTCTCTCACAGCAATAAAGGAGGTCATGAGTGAAACAACAATCAAAATATTGGCATCACATGGAATATTTACATGTCTTGAGGGAATAAAAGTATAAAATATCTCAATCAATATTTGATGGTAATTAATGGCAATAGAGATTGGGTTTGATATTACAAAGATGGAATATCATACTTATTCATATGTAACCAAAATAGAATAGTGGTTGGTAAGCATCGAAGTTAATTGATTGTCTAGATTTATATTTATATATAATTTTTATTGAGAATTTGATTTATTACTTATAAGGCCAACTGATGTATATTTTATTTTAGACACAAATTTTTTTTTAGGGGAATTTTTTTTAGACAGAGAACTTAAAGGTTTGAAGACCCTCATATATATGTGTGTGTTACCAAAAGAAAAAAAAGAAGAAGACACTCATAAGTTAAAACCAAAGTTAAAAGTGTCATTTGAATAGACCAAAACTTCCTTTTTGTAGATGGCAGTATGAGGAAAAAAAAATATTTATTGACAGCAATATTTGGACTGTTTTTTTTTTGTTTGTTTCTTGAAACATATATTTGGCTTCATTAATCATATAATACACATATACATGTGTTGTGTTGGGTTGTTTGTGTCGATATATATGTGTGTGTGTGTGTTTGTATATGTATATCAGCATTCCATGGTGATCCAAGGCACCCGAATGTCAAGATTTAAATACTATACAACTCGTTTGTCATGAAATGGTGCTAAAACTCTTTCTCATTGTATGAACAAACCTTTGGTTAATGCACCTTACACATTTTTTAAGTTATTCCCAGTTTAACATACAAAGGTACCCTAGCAATCTTCAAGAACAGGTGCATCTGTTGCAAAGAAGTGGCAAATAATTCTTCAAATAAGAAAAAACAGTGACACTTTCTAATACATTTAAATGAAGAAAATGTTAATGATGGTTAATACTTAATATGTTGTTAGGACTCAAAAGACTTCTCTACGATGCATGACTATTTGATCAAAGTCTCAATAAAATAATAATTAACTGCTATATGGTTTTACGAATCCTAGGTGCCGTGCCACCCCAATGGTACTTAATTTATTGCACTATTATTGCCAAAAATAATTTATTGCACTATAATGCCATTGAGATTGCTCATGTACCCTACATGAATGAGTGCAAAGGAGAGGATCATTTTCCTTCTAAGACAGCATGCACAGCTTAAGATACAAGGCCACGAAGAGCACATTTGGTTTTTGCACACTTTTCTAGGAAATAAGGGCCTCATAGCAGTTCACAAGCTCAGAACTATTGAAGATACAATTCCTCACAGCTTTTACCTCACAAAAAACAACAGTTAGTGAATTAAAAAAGAGAAAAAGAAAGAAAAGCTGAAACATGAGATCATGGGGCCACATAACATTGAATCAGACCAAAGAAAATGGTATGAGAAAAAGTAAAAGTTAGAGACCATTAAAAATAAAATCCATGTACAACAAAATATTGCTCTGCCAAGATTGTCACATAAGAACAACCTACAAAATCCCTACAAAACCCTCCAACCGTTCCTAGAGACAATGACATTTTAATCAACTGGTACTTGACACGTGTTAAACTTATGACATGATAGCAATTCTTCTGAGGAACTTTTAGTCTGGGTATATAAGTATATGAGCCTTTGCTTCAAATTGTCTTTGCCAGGATGGTTTATTTGAAGCCTCTAGTAGTTAACTCATTCTTTCTCTGCCATTAGTTTTCTGCAATTATAACTATTTTTTTTTGTCATTTCCCAGAGGAACACTTGTGTAGCATTCTGTGGTGGTTCCTGTTCTATCTTTAAGACATTCTTCATAGTGTTGAAGGCTGTCTAGATAAGCCATCAAATATTTCTTATCATGGACCTTGTTCACACTCTGTTAGCCATTTGGATCATAGCCAGCCTTGTCTTTCAGAATTCAAGCAATGTGGAAGGACGATACCATTACCACAGGAAGCCGAAAAGTTCTAATAGAGGCTCCTCTGGTTCTAAACCCCCTGTATCTTCCCCTGATCCTCATGTCCCTTCATCACCAACTAGTCCTCCTTCTGCTCCTTCTGACCCCTACCCAAATGATCCTGGAAATTCTAGTACAAACTGTGTCTTCAATGTGAGATCTTATGGGGCTGTTGGAGATGGTTCAAATGATGACACTGAGGCATTCAGACAAGCATGGAAAGAAGCTTGTGCAGTAGAATCAGCAGTAATTTTGGCTCCTGAAGATTATAGTTTCATAATCACTTCAACAATATTCTCAGGGCCATGCAAGCCAGGACTTGTATTCCAAGTAAGTAATGAAATTCCTTGCTCTTTAGCTCATTCCAGTGTATCGCTATTTAATTTTTTTGTGGTTTATACAGTTCACTTAATTTTAAGCTTTATTTGTGAAAAGGTGGATGGAATCATAATGACACCGGAGGGACCAGATTCATGGCCTAAAGCAGACAGCCGCAAGCAATGGCTTGTGTTTTACAGACTTGACCAAATGACTTTCACCGGAAAAGGAACCATTGAAGGAAATGGCCAGAAATGGTGGGAACTCCCCTGCAAGCCTCACCGGGTAGTTTATCTTTAATCCAATTTACACTTTTTTTTTTTTTTTTGATAAAGCAATTTACAGTATGTTAATTCTAAGAAGCATAGACATAAACAAGGCCGCGGTGTGACATATGACGTGATAATTCTTAAAAAATTAGGCACAACACTGTTGAGAAAAAATAATAAATTGATTATTATATAGCTTTATATATATTTTATTTATGATATGACATATTTTTACCTTTATTTTAAGTTTTCAAAGTAAAATAATAATTATCAAAATCTTTATATATAAAATTTTTTTGAGAAAAAACCTTTTTTCCCCGACATTGAGAACACGTATACAAGAGTGTATGGAAGGATGGAATATTTTGCTAAATTCTATTTTGTTATTTCAGGGTCCAAAAGGGTCGACGTTGTCAGGCCCATGTGACAGCCCTGCAGTAAGTTGAATAATCAGAAATAGCCAATTCAAAAATTTTAGTTACCAAGTTGATTTTTCTTTTTGAACTAACCTAACAATCTTGTTTACTATTTTTACAGTTAATTCGGTTTTTCATGAGCTCCAATTTGGTGGTCAGTGGTCTACGAATCCTAAATAGTCCTCAGTTCCATATGAAATTCGATGGTTGTGAAGGAGTATTGATTGACAAGCTGTCCATCTCCTCACCTAAACTCAGCCCCAACACCGATGGGATCCATATTGAGAATACTAAAGCTGTTGGAATATACAACTCCATGATTAGCAATGGTAGGAAAATGGTGCGACTTATTTACTCATTTTGGCGAGTTTATACTTTATTAGTTTATTGATTAGCTATTAGATCAGATGTAACCAATTTACTACCACCGCGCCTTGTAGCCCAAGTGGTACTCAGTTTGGTAAGAAACTGCTAGCTCGGGGGTTCGAGCCCCCGCATAAACAATTACCAAGCAAAAAAAGGATGTAACCATTTTACTTGATTTAAACAGGTGATGATTGCATTTCGATTGGACCTGGGTGTTCAAATGTAGCAATAGAGGGTGTCACTTGTGGGCCTAGTCATGGGATCAGGTGCATATTCTCTTTCTCAAATAAATATAAATCTTGCCTAACTACCCATTTGTTAAGGTTGAGTGAAGTATTCACTATGCTTCAATTATGTCATTGTATTGACTAATGCATTACAAACGGTATAATTATCTTTCACAATTAAATCAACTATGCCACTTATTGATCAATGTAGCCACATAATTAAATTTAATTAATTTCAACTGTATTGTTCATTGATCAATGCGGGCACATAATTGAATTCAATTAGACTAATGAACTATAGACATGAAAGCAAATTCAAGGAAAAATTAGTTGTGACCACTAGGGCGGGTTCAATAGCATCTTGGAGGTACATCCATAAGAGGAAAAATGAGAATCAAAAGGCAAGAATAGCCTTTATTAACATCTCCTTGAAGCCATGCAGCACCTGCCTCATTTAATAAGTCGCTTTAACAGTTGAAATTATTTAAACTTCAAGATAGAAAGCTGAAAGCAAATAAATAACCCATAGAGAATCCTAGGATAGGATAGATGTATACTGTTTAAGAAATATATACTTAGATTTAATAGTATGTTGTACATAGATTTTTTAACTAAATTCAACCAGGTAATCACATTAATGTAATTTTCTCCTAACGATAATAAAACTCTACCATGTGAGTTATTGAAGCATGGACATTATTGAATCTAATTCAAAAATCTAAAGTAGAGAATTCATTGAATTTGTACTTTAGTTTTACCTCTCTCTTTTTTTTGATGAATAGTTTAGTATGAAATGGGACCAACAAACTGAATTCTCTTTCGGTGTGCCTAACTTAGTTACTCTCATTTATTTTCTGCAGCATTGGAAGCCTTGGAGTGCACAATTCCCAGGCATGTGTTTCTAACATTACAGTTCGCAACGCAGTCATTAAGGAATCGGACAATGGGCTCAGAATCAAGACTTGGCAAGGTGGGACGGGTTCAGTAACAGGCATAGCATTCGATAACATCCAAATGGACAACGTTATGAACTGCATTAACATAGACCAATATTATTGCTTGTCAAAGGCTTGCTTAAACGAAACTTCAGCTGTACATGTCGATGACATTTCCTATAGGAACATAAAGGGCACCTATGATGTGCGCAGGACCCCTATACATTTTGCATGCAGTGACACAGTTGCTTGCACAAACATAAAACTTTCAGAAGTAGAGCTTTTTCCACAGGAAGGGCAACTGCTTGAGGATCCATTTTGTTGGAATGCTTATGGGAATCAGGAGACTTTGACTATACCTCCCATTGATTGCTTACGAGATGGGGAGCCTCAGAATGCGTTAGAGCCATCCGCATATCAGTGCAATTGATATATTTTAGTGTTTTCTGGTGATTACTGATTAATATAATAGAATACTGTATAGAGCCCAAGAGGCCCTTCTCTATTTTGGGTCATTATTATTACTTTAAGCTCCATCCCTATTTGGGCTTCCCCCTTATTGTGTGATGAGATGTAGACAAGGGCCTAATTTTTTGGGCCCATAGTGTAATAGATTGGGTGCTTACATTATAGTATTAATATCAATGCTTGAAATTGTTTCAAGACCGATCCATTGTTTGATCCACATCATAACGTAATTCATTTGATTGACGCATAGACGAATACTCTTGTGCCCATACCTAAATTCTTAACAATATTACTTTTGTTTGTGTGTATATCTAATTTTAATGAAACAAATAACTCAATTAATATAAGTAGAGGACATGGAGTTTAATTCCCCTTTTTGGTCTCGCAGGCAAATTACTCTCGGAAAGGTCTTATATTTTGTATTATTTTTATTCGACCTATTTATTTATTTATTTAATATTCGCTATTCGATATAAATATCATTTTATAATTAATAATATTTATTCTTATAGCCCTTATGCCGCGGCTTACGCCCATAGAAGCCACAAATTGAATTGCCAACAATAGCAATGCAAACACTAGGAAAGTCAATATAGAGCAATTCGTCAATATCTTCGTGATAACTCTTTTGTTAAACAGAAGAAATTCAAGTCACTTTGATATTACAATAATTGAACAAAATAAAATATTGTGAGCACATTGTCTCGTACTCAGGGGAAGTACGCCTTAGCCGAATGGATCAAAGACAGAGATTTGGGAGTAGTCACCTAGTTTAGATCTAAAAATCAAATTGGGCCTCTTACATGGGTCTACATACCAAATTACGGGTTCGGAGTTAGAGTACGACTTAGGAAGATGTTAGTCACCCAAGATTGCTAGACTTGTGAGCTGGCCTCCATTATGTGTTGATAGGCTATGTTTAATAAAGAAGTTATTAAAAGAGTCATAATCATAAATTTAAACATACATCATGTACTGAACAAAAAAGAACATAATCAACATGTTAAATATCACATAACATAAAAAGAAACACATTAAATCACAAATCAAACAAATTATATTAAACATGGAAAACTAGCAATTAAATAAACACACAAGGAAAACATATCAAATTAAACCTAACATTAAAAAAAATATCAATCAATTAACCTAAAACATGGAATTCAAAGTCAAACAAATCACAAAACACATGGAAATTAATTAAATAAAATAAAACATGATTTTCTGTCCAAATTTAGGTTTGAGGTGTGTATGCATACTCAACCATGCGTACACAAGGTTGAAGTCCTGTATGTCCATCCTTGAGCATGCGTTTGCATCCTTAGCACAGAAACTGTAAAAATCACATGTTTATATTAAATCAATTGTATACTTGAGTTTAAATCAAAGAGAAATACAAAGGAAACACCAAAACTAAATGAAAAACTACATCATTGTCATATTAACATACATCAAAGAATATATCACTATAATAAAA
The DNA here is from genome assembly GCA_032727855.1 of Quercus ilex subsp. ballota. Taxonomy (NCBI): domain Eukaryota; kingdom Viridiplantae; phylum Streptophyta; class Magnoliopsida; order Fagales; family Fagaceae; genus Quercus; species Quercus ilex. The sequence continues at coordinate 13,438,566 of CM064913.1, forward strand.
GGAAACACATGTGAAAAGTTCTACATCAATAAACTAACTTGATATTTAAGGACATAAATAAAAACACAAAAGAAATACCAAAAAGTAAGCAAAATTAGATCATGACTAGATTAGAACCCATCATACAAAACATATTATCATCATGTCAAATAAATATACCAAATCAAACAACAATAATGGCTTAACTTCAAACAGCCATAACTCATTTATTTCAATTCAGACTACACAAAATATATGTTCAAATTGAAGCCCAAGATATGTACTTTCCAATAAAATAAACTTAACTCAAAAATTATTTGTGAATCAAAATTTAAGGTAAAAACAGTGAGCAAATATCATTTTTCAGTATCGTTATCAATGCGATTTGAGCACTTTTTAGTTGTGATTACCTCAGAACCATTGAGAACTCTTTAATTACCCTTGGTTCATGTGTGTCTACAAATATAATAATTCTATTTTTTAAAAAACGGGTTAGCCCTCAAAATTACAAAACCCTTCTCTTTTGAACCAATTGCTAATCACCACCCATTAAAGCCATAATATGAAAGGCCAATTCTTCTTTTGAAAAAAAAAAATTATTCTGATCCCACAACTCCTTGATTATATGTATGAAATTGATCATATATGAAGAATCAGAGAAGATTTGGTGGGATAATTGCCATATAAAATATTGTTACCATGGGATGGATAAAAATCTTAGAAAAAATAGCTTAAATAATCTAACAATTTTGTATGATAGTTACTCAAAAAGTAGGTCATAACAACCATAGCCACCATGTGTCGAAAGTGCCACCAAATCTACAATCTTAGCTATTAGAGACACAAAAAAAAAGGGAGGCTAAGGGCCTGATTGGTAGGAGGATTTTTGTTTTTGTTTTCAAAATAGTATAAAAACAATTTTCAAAAAATTGAACTTGAAACTAGTTTTCAGATAATAATTTTTATATTTTACATGTTTGGCTCCCACTTTTAAAAACAATTTTCAAAATACTAAAAACAAAAATAATTGTTTGAGAGACCATTTCTATATTTGAGATTTGAAAAAAAAAATTTACAAAAAGTAAAGTATAGAATCTGTAGATTACTTTTTTTTTTTTTTTTGTGTGGACAATGATATGGAAATAGAGCTCATCATTTTTTTTTTAAAGATAAGTTTCAAATTTGAAGTGTGAGAACTCTTTTTGTGATAAAGATAAACTCCTAAATTTAAGAGATAAAATAATTTGAACAAATATGTGGGGTCCACTGTTTTCAATTTATTTACAATTATGTCAATAAAAACATTTTCTGTATCCTGAAAACATCCCTTATGCCGTTTTCAAAATCCTGTTTTAAATCAGGAAAATAGGATACAGTCTTTTGAAAACTGTATTTAGAATATATTAGCCAAACAATAAATTCAAGTGTGGGACCTACCATTTTATGGATTGCAAAACAAAAAACTATATTTAAATACTCTTACCAAACAACCCCTAACATTTAAGTTGTGATGAATTTGAATCTTACTTATGATATGACTAGAAAAGTCATCTTATCTATACTACTATTTAAGGTCCTTCTTCTATTTGGATTCCTCATTTTTTATGTCTAAAATACCTTCATCATTCCTACTAACAAGTTTTCAACTAACGGGGATAAATATGTAAATTAAAACTCTTACGCTTTAAGACCCACAAACTCACATACGCTTTGTAGTTTCTACTTCACTTTCTATCTCTCATTTTTCTTCATATTGAAGACATTTAGTTTAGCTTTACATCATTCTTTCTTTTTCTTCAGATTAAAGACATTTACTGTCAGAGGTTCCAACAAATTTTCAGGTTTTATCTTTTTCAAATTCCTCTTTGTTTTCTTCTCTTTTGTTTATGACTGAATTTCTTTGAGTTCTTTTTTTATTTTATTTTTTTTTAATGTATCATGTTAACTCTCTTTGACTTTCTTTGAGTTCTACTTTTTTTTCTTTTTTATGTGTTTCAGGTTAACTCTCTCTCTCTCTCTTTTTTTTTTTTTTTTTTTTGTATGTAATTTTGAAATGGAAGGTTCCATCATATACTCTACCACTGTATTTCTTAATGAATTGTAATTTCATGTTGTAGGTATTGTGATCCAAAAACAGGGCTGCTTTATGCTACAAAAGAAGCATTCAAAATCATTCATGAACAGTTAAACAGTATGGCTTCCCTTACCTCCCTTTTTTTCCTTTTTTTTTTTTTCTTTTTTAGATCTCCATTAGTTATTTTGACATGTTAACTTTTTTTCTTCTTTCTTTTTTCTTTTTTAGATCTCCATTAGTTATTTATTTAAATAATTGATGATGTGGTGATAAGATTTTAAAGAGTCCATGATAGAGTTAAATTCTAAAAAGTCTTTATCTTTATTTTGAACAATTTGAATAGGATTTTCAGGAAAAACTAGCCTTAGTATTATAATTTTTCAGTTATTTTAATTTGAAATTTACACTTTTTTTTCCACAAAAATTGCAGATTTAGAACCACTAATATGGCCAAAAGATAAGGCTAGCTCTAGAAAATGAACACAAAATAACATTGAAATATGTTTTTTTTTTTTTTTTTTTTTTTTTTTTTTTTTTTTTTTTTTAAAAATAGGAAACCGTGGGTGGGATTTTTTTAAAGAAGGTGGGTAGTTTTATTTTTTTATTTTTTACCGAACTTAGGATAGGTGTTTTTTTAATAGAAAACCGTAGGTTGTTTTTTTTAGAAGGTGGGATGGTTTTTTTAGGAGAAAGTGGGGATTGTGGAGAGTTTTTATTTTTCACTTTTTTATTATTATTTTTTTTTTGGGTTAGTAGTCCTATTTTGTAGATTATATATATATCTAATTTATAAGTGAATAAAAAAAAATTTTTAATTGAACACAAGCTCTAATAAATTTATGTTATTATCTTTAATAACATGCACGCTAAGTTTGGTTTGTTAATTAAATTTTTTTTTAATTTTTTTATTTAGGTATGTAGCAACCTTGAGTTCTACTTCTTTTTTTATATATGTATCACGTTAACTCCCATTTTTTTTTAAATGTAATTTTAAAATGTTAACTCAGTTTTTTAGAGTTAAATTCTAAAAAGTCTTTATCTTTATTCTGAACAATTTTAATAGGATTTTCAGGAAAAACTTGCCTCATCACACGCGCTCCGCGCGTGCAATGAGACTTTTTTTTTTTTTTTTTGGATTAGTATTATAATTTTTCACTTATTTTAATTTGAAATTTACACTTTCTTTCCACAAAAATTGTAGATTTAGAACCACTAATATAGCCAAAAAATAAGGTTAGCTCTAAAAATTGAACACAAAATAACATTGAAATATGTTTTTTTTTTTTTTTTAATAGGAAACCGTGGTTGGGATTTTTTTTTTTAAAAAGGTGGGTAGTTTTATTTTTTTATTTTTTACCGAACTTAGGATAGGTGTTTTTTTAATAGACAACCGTAGGGTGTTTTTTTTAGAAGGTGGGATGGTTTTTTAAGGAGAAAGTGGGGATTGTGGAGACTTTTTATTTTTCACGTTTTTTTATTTTTTATTTTTTTGTTAGTAGTCCTATTTTGTAGATTATATATATCTCTAATTTATAAGTGAATAATTTTTTTTTTAATTGAACACAAACTCTAAAAAATTTATGCTATTATCTTTAATAACATGCTCGCTAACTTTGGTTTGTTAATTAAATTTTTTTATTTTTTTATTTAGGTATGTAGCAATCTTGAGTTCTACTTCTTTTTTTTTTTTTTAATTTAATTTTATATGTATCACGTTAACTCCCTTTTTTTTTAAAATGTAATTTTAAAATGTTAACTCCCTTTCTTTTCCTTTTTTTTTAAAAAAAAAATGTAATTTTGAAATGTTAACTCCTTTTTTTTCTTTTTTTTAAAAATGTAATTTTGACACGTTAACTCCCCCCCTTTTTTTTAGATCTCCATTAGTTATTTATTTAAATAGTTGATGATGTGGTGATAAGATTTTAAAGAGTCCATGATAGAGTTAAATTCTAAAAAATCTTTATCTTTATTCTGAACAATTTTAATAGGATTTTCAGAAAAAATGATTTCATCAAAATTTAAATCAAACACAAACTCTAACAAAATTATACTATTATCTTTAATTGCCACACACTCTAACTTTGGTTTGTTGAATAAAGTTTTTTTTTTTTTTTTTTTTTTTAAATACTTGGTTTAACCCTAATTCTTTTATCTCTCTCAGGTTCATGTACGCACAAGATTTTTGGATTGCATTGAGGAGTCATTGGAATGGAATATTAGATAAGTTCGGGTGAGAGACTTTACAAAGATTATTATATGATTTAAACCGCACATAAAGTGGTTGTTATCTAAGAAATTGTTGTAAAAAAATTTCTTTTGTAACAAAAACTATATTTATCATTTGTATAATTCTAAGTCAAATTCAATATAATTTTTTTTCCATAAGTATTAATTTACTACTCCATAAAAAATGTTATGTATTTTTTTCTTAGTTTTAAAGGTTGTTGATGTTGTTGATATATTTCAAATTTAAACTCTTTTTAACTTTTGTTATGGATGTGTAGTAAGTGGCTAACTTTTAGGACTAAAAAATAAATTTTTGGATTAAAAAAAGATTGATAAATGTTATTAATTTTTTTTTTAAAAGATTAGCAACACCAAAAATATAACGTGTATCTCCTGCAATAAAATTTGAATCAGCTGAGTTTGAATTCCTACCCACTTTATTAACCCATCCGGCCTAAACTTTTCTATATAAAGATTTACTATCACTCCTAAAGTTTTTATTTTTTGCCACTTTACACTAAGGCATTTCAAACCGTTGATTCTTTGGACGTGATCTATATGATTGGTGTGGAATGGCACACAGTGTTGGACTAGAATCTCAGTTTGTTTTATATATATATATATATATATATATATATAAAAGTCTCATATAAATCATAATTTCACCTGTGTATTTGTTTGTGTCTAGCAAACTGAAAACTCCTTTTGTAACAAAAACTGTATTTATAATTTGTATAATTCTATGTCAAATTCAATTTAAAATTTTTTCCATAAGTATTAATTTACTACTCCATAAAAAATGTTACGTACCTTTTTCTTAGTTTTAAAGGTTGTTCATGTTGTTGATATATTAAACTCTTTTTAACTTTTTTTATAGATGTGTAATAAGTGGCTTACTTTTAGGACTAAAAAACAAAAATTTTGGATTAAACAAAAATTGATAAATGTTATTAAATTTTTTTTTTTAAAAATGACAACACCAAAATAACGTGTGCCATAAAATTTAAAATTTAAGTTTTTATTTACTTCTGTTATTGATACTAGCCTCTGAGCACGCGCTCACGCGCTTGCTCAGAGGCCCTTCTATTTTTTGGGTAAGGGTTAATTTAGAACATTTATTATAATTTAGGATTACTACATTCTCCAATCACAAAACAAAACCTAGGAAAACTCTCCAAGAGCGCTTATTGGGATCTCCCTTTAACTTTTCAGGAAAGGTTAGGGATCCTTTGTCCTTGATCTGCATTAGTACCTGGTCTATTGGGGCAGTCAACGGGGTGAAATTCGTGAATTTCCCTGCAGGGGGCTTGGAGAGTTTGTCATCCTTTCGATCTCGGTCCTGTCCAATAGACCAGGTACCGACAGGAATGCCTGACAGGACCGAGATCGAAAGGATGACAAACTCTCCAAGCCCCCTGCAGGGAAATTCACGAATTTCACCCCGTTGACTGCCCCAATAGACCAGGTACTAATGCAGATCAAGGACGAAGGATCCCTAACCTTTCCTGAAAAGTTAAAGGGAGATCCCAATAAGCAATCTAGGGACAAGTATTGCCGTTTCCACCGTGATCACGGACATGATACGGCTGACTGCTATGACTTAAAATAGCAAATCGAAGCCCTTATTAGACAGGAAAAACTGCAGAAGTTTGTCAGTAAGGAAAGGACGGATCAGCAACATCAAGAGCAGCCACCTCGACAAGAAAATGAGTGCCCCAGACCACCTATAGGGGATATAAGAATGATCATAGGGGGCACGACAACTATGGGATCGTCCAAGAAGGCCAGAAAGGCATACCTCAGGATGGTTCATAACGTCCAGTTAACGGGCTCCGTACCAAAGATAGCACGGATAGAGAGCCCGATCATAGGATTCTCAGAAGAAGATGCTTGATGTCTTCACCACCCTCATGATGACGCACTTGTCGTCACCTTACGAGTGGGGGACTTCAACATGCACCGGGTGCTGATCGACAATGGTAGCTCAGTAGACATCCTATACTACTCGACGTTCCAGCAAATGAGGATTGATAGAAAACAGTTAATATCGACAAATGCTCCGCTGGTTGGTTTTGGAGGTACGAGGGTATTCCCATTGGGCGCGATCACGCTTTCGGTAACATTAGGTGATTATCCTCAGCAGATCACTAAGGATGTGACTTTCCTTGTGGTCGACTGCTCATCCGCTTATAATGCTATCATCGGACGACCCACCCTTAATTCATGGAAGGCGGTAACGTCAACATACCACTTAATGATCAAATTTCCTACGGAGTACGGGGTTGGAGAGCTAGGAGGAAATCAGGTGGCCACACGCGAGTGCTACATTGCCATGATGGAGATGGAAGATCACCAACAGACCATGTGCATAGAAGAGCAATAGACCATGGACAAGGAAGGGAACCTACCACCTCGAAACGTTGGACGGGCAAAATATGCAGCACCTATGGAACATGGAGCACCTACGAAAATACTACCAATAGAGATAATATGAAGAACAATGACGCTCCCTAATTTCCCATTTTATTTAGTTTTTTAGTTTCATTTAGTCAATCTTTTGCTACAATATGTTTTTAAGCCCAAGGGGGCAAATACTTTTCTACAAATGCATGATTTTTTTAATTAATAAGAGGAATATTCAGACACAACTATATTTTCCTACCTGCATTCCTACAAAGTCCACAAGATGGACGGGTCACCTCAAGAGGGTAAACACTCCCACAAAGTAGACGGATCGTCCCAAGAGGATGAAAATTACAAGTCCACGATCCCAAGTGGACGACCAACAAGGTGACGAGGTAACACTTAGTCACCTCAACAAGTCCACGACCCCAAGTGGACGACTAACAAAGTGACGAAGTAACACTCAGTCACCTCAATAAGTCCATGACCCCAAGTGGACGACCAACAAGATGACAAGGTAACACTCAGTCACCTCAACAAGTCCACGACCCCAAATGGACGACCAACAAGGTGACGAGGTAACACTCAGTCACCTCAACAAGTCCACGACCCCAAGTGGACGACCAACAAGGTGACGAGGTAACACTCAGTCACCTCAACAAGTCCACGACCCCAAGTGGACGACCAACAAGGTGACGAGGTAACACTCAGTCACCTCAACAAGTCCACAACCCCAAGTGGACGACCAACAAGGTGACGAGGTAACACTTAGTCACCTCAACAGGTCCACGACCTCAAGTGGACGAGGTCACGAGGTAACACTTAGTCGCCTCAACAAGTCCACGACCCCAAGTGGACGACCAACAAGATGACAAGGTAACACTTTGTCACCTCAACAAGTCCACAATCCCAAGTGGACGACCAACAAGGTGACAAGGTAACACTCAGTCACCTCAACAAGTCCACGACCCCAAGTGGACGACCAACAAGATGACAAGGTAACACTTTGTCTCCTCAACAAGTCCACAACCCCAAGTGGACGACTAACAAGGTGACGAGATAACACTTAGTCACCTCAACAGATCCACGACCTCAAGTGGACGACTAACAAGGTGACGAGGTAACATTTAGTCGCCTCAACAAGTCCACGACCCCAAGTGGACGACCAAAAAGGTGACGAGGTAAAACTTAGTCACCTCAACAAGTCCGCGACCAAAAAATTACAACCCAAAAAGTGGATGGACAAAAAAAAAAAAAAATGAAATGGACGGATGCATGTCCATTAACAAAAAAAAAAAAAAAAATATGGACGGAGGTACATGCACGTCCATGAAAAGAAATGGACGGACACCCCCCCCCCCCACAAAAAAAAAAAAAAGTCCATGAGAAAAAGTGGACGGACCCAAAAAAAAAAAAAAAAAAAGTCCACGAATTCATGTCCATGACCCAAAAAAAAAAAAAAGGGAAAAAGAAAAGTGGAAGGATGCATGTCCATAACCAAAAAAAAAAAAGAAAAAAAAGAAAGTGGACGGATTCATGTCCATGGCCCAAAAAAAAAAAAAGGGAAAGAAAGTGGACGGATGCATGTCCATAAATTAAAAAAAAAAGGAGAAGGACGGATGCAGGTCCACGAACAAAGGTGGACGGACACACAAAAAAAAAAAAAAAATTTTGATGACGAAGTAACACTCAGTCACATCGACAAGTCCATGACTCAGAGTAGACAGATAAAATACCTTAAGAATGGGACGCTAATAAAGGACTACAACGCGTACCGAAGGTTGAAAGTTCCATCACGCGGCCCGGGGGCAATGTATCAATGGCCTACCATGCAGAAGGATGCTCAATCCTACGTATAAGTATAAGACAAATGCCAATGCTACAACAAGACCTCAAGGCTAAAACACTACAAAAGTAAGCCGACAGACACCTAATCCTCATCCCAATGGGATGGATTGACAACCAAGGATACCGATAAGTGCCTTGGTGAAAATTCAAGTCTTCCTACCTACGGGTGGAAGGACGGACCAAGTCACTCACAAGTGCCTTGGTACAAAATTCAAGTCTTCCTACCTACGGGTAGAAGGACGGACCAAGTCACTCACAAGTGCCTTGGTACAAAATTTAAGTCCTACTACCTACGCGTGGAAGGACGGACCAAGTCACTCACAAGTGCCTTGGTACAAAATATAAGTCTTACTACCTACGGGTGGAAGGACGGACCAAGTCACTCACGAGTGCCTTGGTACAAAATTTAAGTCCTACTACCTACGGGTGGAAGGACGGACCAAGTCACTCACAAGTGCCTTGGTAAAAAATTTAAGTCTTTCTTCCTACGGGTGGAAGGACGGACCAAGTCACTCACAAGTGCCTTGGCACAAAATTCAAGTCTTACTACCTACGGGTGGAAGGACGGACCAAGTCACTCACAAGTGCCTTGGTACAAAATTCAAGTCTTACTACCTACGGGTGGAAGGACGGACCAAGTCACTCACGAGTGTCTTGGTACAACATTTAAGTCCTACTACCTACGGGTGGAAGGACGGACCAAGTCACTCACAAGTGCCTTGGTAAAAAATTTAAGTCCTTCTTCCTACGAGTGGAAGGACGGACCAAATCACTCACAAGTGCCTTGGTACAAAATTCAAGTCTTACTACCTACGCGTGGAAGGACGAACCAAGTCACTCACAAGTGCCTTGGTGCAAAATATAAGTCTTCCTACCCACGGGTGGAAGGACGGGCCAAGTCACTCACAAGTGCCTTGGTACAAAATTCAAGTCTTCCTACCGATGGGTGGAAGGACGGACCAAGTCACTCACAAGTGCCTTGGTACAAAATATAAGTCTTCCTACCTACGGGTGGAAGGACAGACCAAGTCACTCACAAGTGCCTTGGTACAAAATTCAAGTCTTCCTACCTACGGGTGGAAGGACGGACCAAGTCACTCACAAGTGCCTTGGTGCAAAATTTAAGTCCTACTACCTACGGGTGGAATGACGGATCATGTCACTCACAAGTACCTTGGTACAAAATTCAAGTCTTTCTACCTACGGGTGGAAGGACGGACCAAGTCACTTACGAGTGTCTTGGTACAACATTTAAGTCCCACTACCTACGGGTGGAAGGACGGACCAAGTCACTCACAAGTGCCTTCGTACAAAATTCAAGTCCTACTACCTACGGGTGGAAGGACGGACCAAGTCACTCACATGTGCCTTGGTATAAATTTTAAGTCCTACTTCCTACAGGTGGAAGGACGAACCAAGTCACCTGCGAATGTCTTGGTAAAAATTCTAAGTCTTCTTACCTACGGGAAGACAGACGAACCATGTCATCAAAAAGTGCCTTTGTCAAAATTTAGGTCCCCTGCGCTATAAATAATTTTGGGCCAGCCTATCAAGGACTGACAAGTCTCTCAGGATCCAGAACGAATCGTCACCCCACGGGTCCTTTCACTCCAAGATCATGGACCCATAGGGTGAAGGGGGCAACTGAAGAGGAAAAATTATGCATGACAAAGCTATCTGGACAGAGGTGGCACGGACAGACGTGGTATGTACGGACCGAACGACCATGTAGCATCTAGCCCATTATTATGTGGTCTCCAAGGAACCTTAAATGGAAAATACTTGCGACACACGATTAGCCCTGGTTTGTAGAGTCCCAACATGAGTAGAATTTTAGAAGATACATACATTAATATGAATCTTCCCACAAGGAAATATCTTGTCCATCAGGTTTAGGATTCTGCGAGAAGAGTCCTATAAGGAAAAGACTTCTGCACCAAGGAAGAGAGCTCAACCCTCTACTACTATAAAAGCCCCAATACCCTCATAGACCAAGGTACGCATAATCTACCCCTGCTCTAGCACTCTGGAGTTGAGAATAGTTCTAACTTAACCTTCGGAGGGTATTTGGCCGGCACCACACCGGTGCTCTCTGTTAGGTTTCTCTCTTTGTATTGTGCAGGTTTTACATCTAAGTACGTAGGTATCGTGTGGCTCACTGGTGAATTTCTCGACATCATCACCTACTATTACTTTTATATACTTTTCATACATGCGACAACATTTTTAGCAATACCTATCACCCTTAATTTTGAAATTTATCCTTCAAAGTTTCGGGTGCTAGAAGTTGCAATGGCTAACTCCATCGCCATCATCTTTTTTAGTTTGATACTTCCACATCAAATAATTTAGTTGGGAATGAAAATGCATGTTGTAGCATCTTGCGCATCATCACAACCATTATCCTTAAACTTAAAACCAAGAATAATTATACATATAACTATTATATAATTAAAAATACTTATATATAAAACATATGTAAAATGTCAATCACACGCGCATGAGCGCGCACACACATATTATATAATGGGAAAAAATAAATAATTGATTAAGAAGAAGACAAACACATAAACATAAATATAAAGAATTTTAAAAAAAATGCAAATTCTATTGCTTCAGAGTTAAGTATACCAACCAATCGGGTAACCAATTTTGTTTCAACTTTTTTGTGTGGATATTTGTTATATTTATTTTTCTTTAGAAGGTTTGATATTTTATCATCTTATATTATATCATCTTTCTCTTAATATATGATTAATATGATATGTTTTTTGGGATTTAAGTATTATGCTTGCAGGCCAATTGTATATTTAGGAAAACATGGTGTTAGAGGCTGTAGTCCCAACCCGTCAATTTCCTTTGTTGGGCCAAACCCATGCAAGTAGAGGGAACCATGTGTGGTGTCTATCATGGTGGTGATTCAATTGATGATATTTCCCTCCTAGATCGAGTGATTCAATGGAATCGCCACTTATTTTATTCAAATGGCGTAAAAAGTACAAAATTTTATTGATTTGATAAAAAAAATGTTAATCAATATAACAAGGGTATTATAGCTTTTTGATTCTATATACAATTTAAGAAGGACTAAATAACTTTGGTCCTAGTTACTTTTTAAAAATTGAAAATTACACAAATAAATATTAATTTATAAATAATTGATCTAAGTTTAAAGGCTAAGTTATAAGGTGAGAAGGGGTTAGGCAACCCACCTTGCCAAGTGCAGCTGATGTTCTAAATCCTTGATTTGAGTTTAAAGGCTGAGTTACAAGGTAAGAAGGGGTTAGGCACCCGCCTTGTCGAGTGAAGCCGGTGTTCTAGACTATAGCGACCAATAGTCATGTCACATTATGCAAGAAAACATGTTATTAACACTTAAGAGCATGTTGTTCTTCATTAAATAGGATCAAGACTAGTGCTGAATGTGTGACTAGTGAAAACCTTGTTCTAGCATGTGATTATATAATGTGGATTGAAAGCTAAAGCATGGTGATTGTGTGTACCAAGTGACAAGAATTAAAAATATACATATTTGAGATAAAAATTTTAAGGAATCCTAAGATCTATCATAGTGCATGAGCATGAAAGAACGTAATCATAAACACATACAAATATCAAAGAAACATTCAAACTAAAGAGCGTGCTTAAATCCTAGTTTCTAATCATACAATCAAGCTAAACATGTCTATAACACTACAAGCATACTAGACTAACTTGCATACAAATCAAACAAACAAGGGGGGAGGATTCCTCTTAGAGGATTTCGACGAGTGAGACAACAAATTACTTGGTTACAATCCTGAGATTGGGAAGACCAGTGTTTGTCCCGGTGTGATCCGACTAGGAAGATGAACTGTAAGGTGCCTTCTTTGTTTTGTTTTTTTGTTTTTCCCCTTAAAACCCTAGGAGGAAACCCTGGGTATGGGGGTCCCCTAAAAACCTCAAGGAGTAAGGCAACAAGATACCCAAATGTAATTCGAGACTAGGAAGACTAGATTGCTTTTTTTGCAATTCGAGACTAGGAAGACTGAACCACAGAATGAGCCTTTCTTTGTTGCTTCCTTTAAAACTCTAGGGAGTATGGTTCAAGAAAAATAAAAAAAATGAAGGGAATTGATGACTAGTGGGTCCAAGTGTTGATTGATAATTAGATTACCTCTCTGTCTGTCGATTGGAAAATGGAGACCAGGTCTAAGTGTCAGTTGGCACTTGGGTCTAGGTCTAGTCATGATTCTTTCCTATTTTACTTGGTTTTCACTAAATGCTTTGACTTTTAGGCAAATATCAGCCCACATAATCTCACTCAAGCATTATAAGCGCCTAATTTTCATATAATTATTCATAAGTTAGAATCAATTACATCCAAAATCAAGAAAATATTAATGTTTAGTCATTAGATTAATCAAACGTGTGCAATCCTATTGTTAATTTTGATAAGAACCATTGAGATTATTACAATGATTTTAGATTTAATTCACTTGTGAGCAAGTAGAATCAATTGTTAATAATAACACATGATCGAGCTCTAATTATGCAAATTCATCTTAGCCATCTGTACGGCGCTAGGCCCCTAGGACCATCTGGACCTAGGGCCTAAACTCCACAGAATGGCCCGTGGTTATTAACTCCCCTGTCAGAAGCTGGGCTTAAGGCCCACTAGGGACACGAATGCATGCCCTATGACCTCATGTTTAGCCCAGAACCTGTTAGCTGGTTGTTGAAATATTCGCTCATTACTCCATGACGGGGGAACGTGCCCGGCAAGTCTCATTTCCAACAAGGTACAACTGCTCGGTAAAACCGTATCTCGTATGCTCGGTAATGCCCTGAGTGATACCGCTGCCGAGCATCCTCCTCCAACGGGAACTAGTTCCAAAGCCACTCTCACCAAACATCCACCTAAGGATAACAGCATTGGACCCTTCAAACCATTAACTATAAAAGTAATCATAGCACCCCACTAATCATAATGCTATAAATAAGAGAAGCTGGAGAAGAAGAGGGGGTTGTTGAAAGGTTCTCGAAGAAATAAAGAGTAGAGAGAAAAGAGTGATTCAGAGAGTGAGAGAGAGAGAGATAGAGAGAGAGTGAGCTTCATTGAGTCTCTGTACTGAGAACAACCTAAAGTAGGAAATCCAAAACCCACTCTACAAATAAGTTGTGAGCCCAGGCGAGGTCAGGCCCAATAGCCTCATTTTAGGCGCGCACAATTGGCGCCGTCTGTGGGAATCTCCTACAAGACAGTGGTTCAACCGAGACTCACGTACGAGAAAATGTATGGGAGACGTTTTGGGAGTGACGCTGAAAGTGGTTCGGTGGGATCTTCTCGGGGATCCTCCTGGCGAGAACGGAGGCAAAAGAGGCGCGAAGATAGGGATTATGAACGGGAGGAAGAACGGTTCGGCCTTGGAGAGGGGTCGTACCAAACACAACGAACGGTATCCAGTGCTTCAGGGCACATGCAATTTGACGAAAGGGATGGAGAGCTTGAACGGTTGCGTAGGCTGGTGAGAGATCTGGAGTTGGAAGCAGAGAACAGGCACCGTAGAAAGGACCGAGACAATCGAGAAAGAAGATCTAATACTGGGGAAGATCATCATGAGACGGGGTCCAATCAATATGAATCCTATCACCGCCGAGAACGTTCACATTCGCGGGAGTCCCGTCGACGCCGAGACCGTTCGCATTTGCGGGAATCCCGTCAACGCAGAAACTGTTCACGTTCACGGGAATATGCAGATCGGGGTTCGGATTCCCCAGAAGAACAACGGCCCCATAATGCGGCCATGGATGCAATGAGCCGTGCATTACGCAGAGCTGCTCGGTCGCCGTTTTCAACTGACATTGAGCAAGCCCCGATGCCGAACAGATTTACGCGCCCTCTATTCAATTCCTACGATGGGAAAACGGACCCGGTAGAGCATGTTAGCCACTATATCCAAATGATGTCTCGCATACCCGTAATGACGCACTGATGTGCAAGGTTTTTCCCTCGAGCCTCGGCCTCACCGCTTTGAGATGGTTTAATGGGTTACGGAAGGGCTCCATCCACAATTTCGCTGAGCTGATATAGGAGTTCGGAATCCGATTTGTAACTTGTAGCCAGGTACCACAACCGGTAGACGCATTGCTATCCATGAAAATGAGGGTAGGGGAAACCTTTCGTAGTTACGCTAGCCGGTACTGGGAACTTTACAACGAGATCGGCGGAGGGAATGAAAAGATTGCTGCAAGCACTTTTAGAATGGGATTGCTCGAGGATTCCAGACTAAGGGAATCATTGACTAAGAAGCCTTCCAAGGACATGAGGCAGCTGATGAGGCATATTGAAGAATACAAACGGCTGGAAGATGACCGGTTGCAAAGTAAAGGTAAAGCGCCAATGATAAATCGTCCTCGGCAGAGTGGCTTTCCACCCAGGACCCAGGGGAATTTGAGGATTCAGGAGCCAGAAGCACAAGTAGGGGAGGTAAATGTAACGTTTAAGGAGCCAGTGCATAGGATTGTAGACAAGATTAAGCACAAGCCATACTTCAGGTGGCCGAACAAGATGAGAGGTGACTCATCTAGGAGGAATCAGAACTTGTATTGCACTTACCACAAAGATAAGGGCTATACAACCGAGCAATGCCGAGTGTTGAGAGATCATCTCGGGCAGCTGGCCAAGGCTGGGTATTTAAAGGAGTTTGTGATAGACACAGGGGACCGAGGAACGGGGCAAGGCTCTCCACAAAGGGGGAACCCCCTTCCACCCCCTCTTGGGATAATTGAGGTTATCCATGTTGCCCCGAGGGGTCTCGCCGTAGCAAGAAAGAAAGGGGTGTTAACTGTAGTACCAGTGGAAGGTAGCTCAGATATGCAGCCTTCCGGAAAGAAGATAAAGCTCGCCTGGGAACCTATCGCTTTCAGTGATAACAATTTGGAAGGAACGATTCAATCGCATGATGATGTGTTAGTAGTCACAGCTCGAAGGGGCAAATCTCTCTGCCTATGAATATGGAAGGCAAGGAGGTGGTGGTAACGTTTGTAGTGGTTGCTTCGTTCTCCCCATACACGGCGATACTAGGAGGGCCATGGATCCACGCAATGGGGGCTGTTCCGTCCACCTTGCACTTAAAAGTCAAATTTCCTACCGAGCAGGGTATTGCTGTAGTACGGGGAAGCCAGCAGACGGCTAGACAATACTTAGTCACCATAGTCAATTGGAAGAAAGGGCGAACTGACCAGAAGGAGCAGGCCGAGCAAAAGGACCCATCACAGGGGATCCCTTTATAGCAATTACAGGATTCACAAGAAGAAAAGGGGGCTGAATGTGCCGAGGAAATGGTGAAAGTAAGAATATTGCCGGATGTTGGCAGGTACTTCTAAGTAAGAGAAGGCCTGAAGCAACAGGATAAGATAGAGATGTTGTTATTCCTTATACAGAATGTGGATGTGTTTGCATGGAGTCCATATGAGGTGCCCGGAGTGGATCCCGAGTTCATCGTTCATAGACTTAACGTGGACTCCTCGTTCCCTCCTAAGAAGTAGAAGCTGAGGAGATCAGCCAAGGAGCACGTTGAGGCAGTAAAGGCGAAAGTCCAAAGGCTGAAGGAGGTTGGGGCAATAAGAGAAATCTACTTCCCAGAATGGTTAGCAAAGATCGTGGTAATGAAGAAGAAGAGCGGCAAGTGGAGGGTTTGCGTAGATTTTACTGATCTGAACCGAGCATGTCCGAAAGACCCATTTCCCATGCCAAAGATTGACCAGTTGGTAGACGCCACGTACGGACACCCGAGGATGAGCTTCTTAGACGCCTTTCAGGGGTATCACCAGATCGCCCTAGCCCCTGAGGACTGAGAGAAGACAACATTCATCTCCCCGGATGCCAATTATCATTATATTGTGATCCTTTTTGGGTTAAAAAATGCGAGGGCCACCTACCAGCGGATGATGATGAGGATGTTTTGGGACAAAATAGGACGGACGGTCGAAGTGTACATTGATGACATGGTGGTGAAAAGTAAGCAGGAGGTGCGGCATATAGAGGACCTCCGGGGGGTTGTTGAGGTTCTTCGGCAACATAAGCTACGCCTTAATGCCGAGAAGTGTGCTTTTGGTGTGGGGGCTGGTAAATTCCTAGGATATCTGATCACCAATCGGGGAATAGAGGTAAACTTGGATCAAATAGAAGCCGTGAAGGGTCTAAAGTCGCCAAGCAACCCGAAAGAAGTGCAAGTATTGATAGGGATGTTAGCTGCCTTTAACCGATTCATCTCCAAATTCGCTAATCGCTGCCGACCATTCTATCAGCTTCTGAAGAAGTGGAAAGAATTTTAGTGGAATGAGGAATGTGATAGAGCTTTTTGAGATTTGAAGGAGTATTTAATGTGAGCGCCCATGTTGATGGCCCCGAAGCCCGGGGAGGATTTATTCATGTACCTGTTAGTGTCCAATCATGCAGTGAGTGCCATGCTAATCAAGGACCGGGGAGTGTAGCAGCCCGTGTATTACATCAGTAAGACTTTAGTTAATGCCGAGACAAGGTACTTACCTTTGGAAAAGTTGGTGTTAGCCTTAATACATGCTATGAGGAAGTTGCCACATTATTTTCAGGCCTATACGGTATATGTCCTAATTGAGTATCCCTTGCAGTCGTTGCTGAAGAGATCAAACTTCACAGGTTGAATAGCTAAGTAGGAGACTTGGCTAGGTTCTTTTGACATACGGTACAAACCACGAAGTTTAGTGAAAGGGCAAGTCCTCGCCGATTTTGTTGTGGAGTTTTCTCCTAAGAACAACGGGGAGATGGTTTGTGATGTGGAGAGCCGCCCGTGGAAGGTATTTGTGGACGGAGCGTCAAGTGCCTTGGGGTCCGGCGTCGGGATCGTTATTATCACCCCTAAAGGGATATGGTTGGAGCATTCTTTTAGGCTGGGGTTTAGAGCCTCTAATAACGAAGCCGAGTATGAGGCCTTACTCGCCGGATTGAGAGCTATTTTGGAAATGGGAACCCGGGATGTGGAGGTATATTCGGATTCTTGGTTGGTTGTTAACCAAGTCCAGGGGACCTTCGAAGCCCGAGACCCCTAGATGAAGGCATACTTGTAATCGGCAAGGCAGATTATGAACAAGTTTGGCACGGCGAAGGTGTCCCAAGTGGGCCGGGTGCAAAACAGACATGCTGATTCCTTAGTCACGCTAGCATTGTCTACAACAGAGGAGGTTCCTCGGCTGATCAAAGTAGAACTGATAGTAGAACCAAGCATTGATGTGACAGATAACGTTGGCATTGATAGGGTTGATGTTGCCGTGGTTGCGACGACCAAGCCAAGTTGGATGGACCCAATCATTGAATTCTTGGCCGAGGATCGAGTCCTGAACGATGAAAAGGAAGCTAATAGGGTTCGCCGAGTAGCGCCTTATTACTGGTTGTCTACAGATCGCCAGCTATACCGTAGATCTTTCGGGGGGCCGTACCTTTTGTGTCTGCACCCAGAGAAGGTGAGTGAACTTCTAGTCGAGCTTCATGGTGGAGTGTGTGGCAGTTATGCAGGGAGGCGTTCGTTGGCACACCGAGCGATGACTCAGGGATTTTGGTGGCCACAGATGCAGAGGGACACCACTGAATACGTATGAAAGTGTGAACAGTGTCAAAAGCATGCCCCATTGATCCATTAGCCAGCAGGTCATTTGAATCCGGTCAGCAGTCCCTGGCCCTTTGCACAGTGGGGGCTGGATATTCTCGGCCCATTCTCCTGAGCAACGAGCAACCGAAGGTTTGTATTGGTGGCCGTAGATTACTTCACCAAATGGGTGGAGGCAGAAGCTTTAGCTAACATTCGGGACGTGGATGTCAAAAAGTTTATGTGGAGAAATATAGTCACGAGGTTTGGGGTGCCAGACTCACTGATATCTGATAATGTGTTGCAATTTGATAGTAAAGCTTTTCATGCATTTTGTAGTGATCTCGGCATCAAAAACAGGTATTCCACACCGGCCTACCCACAAAGCAACGGTCAAGTTGAAGCCACTAACAAAGTGATCTTGAATGGGTTAAAGAAAAGATTAGACGGTGCAAAAGGTAGGTGGGCTGAGGAGCTACTTAACGTCTTATGGGCGTACCGAACAACCCCCAGGAGGTCCACGGGAGAGACTTCGTTTTCCTTGACGTACGGAGCTGAAGCGGTGATAGTAGCCAAGGTAAACCTTTGCAGCATAAGAGTTGTAGGATTCAACCCCGCCCATAATGATGAACTAATGGTGGAGCGCCTGAACTGGTTGAAAGAGTGCCGGGAAGCGGCGACCATACGGCTGGCCGAGTATAAGCAAAAACTTGCTTGGCGTTATAACCGAGGTGTAAAGACAAAGGAATTTGGCGCTGGAGATTTGGTGCTGAGGAAAGTGGTGGGGAATATGCGAGATACAAACGCTGGGAAGTTAGCCCAGACTTGGGAAGGGCCCTACAGAGTTACTGCTATCGTTGGCGTAGGAGTGTATTACTTAGAGGACCTAGATGAGAGACCATTACCTCGGCCGTGGAATGTCCATAATCTTAAGAAGTTTTATCACTGATCAGCTGTACACTAAGTTATAAGTTGAATGCAATATCGTGTATGTGTTTTACTAATAAAGATGGTGATAATTGCCCGCGCAGACATACTTAATTCAATTATTGGTCCTCGGTTCGATCTTTATCACCGGGCAGGTAAAAACCTTAGTCTAAAAAT
The DNA here is from genome assembly GCA_032727855.1 of Quercus ilex subsp. ballota. Lineage (NCBI taxonomy): Eukaryota > Viridiplantae > Streptophyta > Magnoliopsida > Fagales > Fagaceae > Quercus > Quercus ilex. The sequence goes on from CM064913.1 coordinate 13,457,805, forward strand.
TTCCTAAGGACAGAAACCTGTCCCCGGTTCTATGTTCATCACCGGACAGGTGGAAACCTTAGTCGAGGATTGCCTAAGGACAGAAACCTATCCCCGGTTCGATCTTTATCACCAGGCAGGTAGAAACCTTAGTCTAAAAATTTCCTATGGACAGAAACCTGTCCCCGATTCTATATTCATCACCGGACAAGTGGAAACCTTAGTCGAAGATTGCCTAAGGACAGAAACCTGTCCCCAGTTCGATATTCATCAACAGGCAGGTAGAAACCTTAGTCTAAAAATTTCCTAAGGACAGAATCCTGTCCCCGGTTCTATATTCATCACCGGACAGGTGGAAACCTTAGTCAAAGATTGCCTAAGGACAGAAACCTGTCCCCGGTTTGATATTTATCACCGGACAGGTAGAAACCTTAGTCTAAAAATTTCCTAAGGACAGAAACCTGTCCCCGGTTCTATATTCATCATCGGACAGGTGGAAACCTTAGTCAAAGATTGCCTAAGGACAGAAACCTGTCCCCGGTTCGATATTCATCAACGGGCAGGTAGAAACCTTAGTCTAAAAATTTCCTAAGGATAGAAACTTGTCCCCGATTCGATATTTATCACCGTGCAGGTAGAAACCTTAGTCTAAATTCTCTAAGGACAAAAACCTATCCTCGGTTCTATATTCATCACCGGACAGGCTAAAACCTTAGCCTAAAAATTTTATCAGGACAGAAACCTGTCCCCGGTTCTATATTCATCACCGGACATCACCGGACAAGTGGAAACCTCAATCTAAAATAAACCAAGGATGCATTCTGGGCTTAATCTCCATCGCTAAGTGTTCCTAACAACGTTTTAACAAAACTCCCGGCAGTAGAAGCCTTCGTGGCCGATCAGCTTCACGCCAGGTAAGGAGTTGTTTTACATTTAAGAAATTTCTTTGGGCCTTTTCCAACCACTACGTTAGGTGAAATACCTGGCTAGTTTTAATGATAGGTAAGGGGCAAACAAAAACGGTCATACCAATAAAACAATAAATTATAGGATGCTTGGCCTTCATAACCAAGTAATAAAACATTTAAAACAAATAAAGGACGAATAAAATTTAGTAAATTGTCTTCGTTACCGTAAACCGGTAACCTCGGGAAAGATAAACTTAATGTCAAAGTTAAAGGGCGAAAAGTAAGAAAATTGTTCGGTCACCATAACCCGGTGACTAGGCAATACCAGGAAAATGAAGTGCAGAAGAAAAAGAGAAAACTAAGGTTAAAAAGCATTAAACAGCTGGGTTGGTCTGGAAAAGCTGGACTATATCATCTGCGATTTGTCCAGCAGCATCCTCGGTGGTTGGTCTTTGGGTCTCATCATGGTCTGGGGCATTGAGGTTGCTGGTAACCTCCATGTCAGGATTCTCTACGTGAATATCAATAGCTTCTACCAGTGCCCTCATATTGGGGGTATCCTCGTCATCGGCGGCTTCAGTTTGACTCTGGACCGGGAGAGTAGCAGCAGGGCGGGGGATCTTTTTCGAATTCCACAATTGTGAGTCCTCGGGAAACCCTGCTGCTTGAAGAGCAGCCAACCAACCCTCCTCAAACCCCTAAACCCGAGCTTGGAGAACGACCGGCTCCACGGAGTTCTCAGTGTCCATGAATCCTTCGTCATACCACTTGGTCTCACAGGCCTCCAAAGCTGCCTTAAGGTCAGCAACTTCTTCGGCATGGGCCGAGTTCAGGCTTTCAGCCTTCACCAACTTCAACTTGGCTTCCCCCAGTCTCGCCTCCATATCAGCCAGCTTTTTCTCAGCTAGTTGTTGAGTTGTCTCCGAAGATTGCGCCTTCTGTTCAGCCATCTCAGCTTCCTTAACCTTCTCCTGGGCCGTGTCAATGGCAACAACCTTAAGCGCCTTTTCCCGTTCGGCATCTTCTACAAGCTCACTTGCCCTCTCGTCGAGTATATGAGTAAGCTGCGCGGCCTGACAATATCACCAAATCCAAGTTAGGAAGATGTAAGGAAAAGAAAGAAAGAGAAGGGAATTGTTTATACAACAAAATGAATGAAAAGTGGAGTAGAAAAGCTTATCGCGATTGAATGCCACTGTAGCCGCAGTACAATAGAGCCCTTAGAGCCTTCAGACTAAAACCGCACGTCCTCGGGCAACAGCAAGCCGCTCACCAAACTTTCAGCCACTCTCCCCCTCTTACCTTGAGCCCACATCTTCACACTCGCTGTGGCCGGCAAAGGCTCACTACCAAGCATGAAAGTAGGCTGCCAGTTAGGCGTGGCCCGTGAAGAAGAGGTGACTTCAGTGCCACCTGGAGCTGCGGGTTGGGTGCCGCCCACTGGTTCCCGAATTACAATCCCATTGGAAGGACGGGGGGGGGGGGAGTCTTGGTGGGTGCCTCACTCATAGTTCTGACTGGTGGATCATCTAAACGTTGCTTCTTTTTCTGTCGGCCAGAGGGAGGAGGAGGAGGAGGGGCACGGTCCGTTGGGCGGGCTTGCTGAGGCTGGGCCGAAGGCCGTGAGACAGACAGAAACCGATCGGTGGTTAGCTTCCTTCTGGTTACCATCTCTGCTTCTCCTTCGCCTTCAGCTACTCCTTGCTCGGCTGCTTGTTCTTCGGCTGCTTCTGCTTGGCCTTCAATGGGAGTGTGTGCTTGTTCCCGCAAAGCCCGGGAAACACGTTTAGCTGATTTGTCCCTAACCGGGGTGAGATCTTTCGCAGTTATATAATTGGGACCACGGTCTAGGGCTTCGCCGGTAGTCAATTTAGGGGGAGGGAAGTTGGCGTGCCTGACATCGGTATAAGATAGCAGCGGGCTGTCAACTGTAAGGGCTTGGCTAAAGGGTTGCCAAGTCTTATACACGGGGGTGCAACCTAGTATGAGATGGGAAGCTTGGAGCTGCCCGTCCGTGTGAACAAAAACTTTGGACCTAAGTATGAAGTTCAAGTCCTTGACGTGAACAACCCTAATATCAGAGGTAAAAAGTTTACCTTCTGCAAACAGAACTACAGTAAGTCAGTATTCAGATAAGTTAAATGGCCGTAAGAAAAGATTACAAACGAGTTAGAGAGTGGTACAAACCCACTTCGCACCGTGAAAGGGGGCAGGGGATTTCACCGGCAAACCAATTGCCGTGCACCTGGACGAACTCCCTGGCAGAATTCCTATTGGAGTCCGGTAGGCATGAAATGAGCCGTACCCTCATATCCCTAGCCTTTAAGTAGTAGTTAGAATTCTTATTCCCACACAGACTGTACATATGGTTTATGTCATGGTGGTCTAATTGTAAACCGAACACTTGATTTAACCTACTGACACAACTAACTACCCGGTAAAAATTGGGAGGAAGTTGGTCGGGGCACAGCCCATAGTATCTAAGGGTATTGAGTAGAAGCGGGTCCACGAGAAACCTAACCCCGCCCTTCAGGATTGACATTAAAAGGAAGAAAGCAGTATTAGCCCCTCTGTGGAGATCGAATTCACTCTCATGGCAGTACGCCGCTTCCACATCATTGGGGATACTGAAGTTTTGCCTAAAAGTGGCTAAGGACGCCTCAGTATTCAAAAGGTAAGCGTAACCCGTCTTAAAACTCTAAATGTGAAGGAGGAAATTTGAAGAAAGAAACTGAAGTAACAGAAGGAGGTAGAGACCTTACTTTGGGCTAAAGGGAAGGAAGTGACTCTGGGTTGATGAATAAGTGTGCAGATGGATGCACGGCAGAAGAGAAAACTCAGAAAGTGAAGAGTGAAAAAGTGGAGAAGTGATTCAGAATGGAGTATTTATAGAAGCTAGAGGGGAGAGAGTAAATGCCACCCAATAAATGAGGCGTGGGAAACTCTATGAGTCTCATCACAACCGTCACACACGCGCTGCCTCAGTTCGCGAACCGTCAGGTGATGATGACAGCAAAACCAATTGTCAGGCATGACGCGTCTTTTGAGGGCGCATTAATTAACCTCTCAACCACCTAATGCATACTGATTGGGTTTCCCGGATAAGAACTGTATCTTAGGTTCCTTGATTCGTCCTCGGGCACTGTGCACGAATCAAAGGGGGCCTAATGTACGACGCCAGGCCCCCAGGACCATCTGGACCTTGGGCCCAAACTCCACAGAATGGCCCATGGTTACTAACTCCCCTGTCAGAAGTTGGGCTTAATGCCCACTAGGGACACGGATGCATGCCCTATGACCTCATGTTTAGCCCAGAACCTGTTGGTCGGTTGTTGAAATATTCTCTCATTACTCCACGACGGGGAAACGTGCCCGGCAAGTCTCATTTCCAACAAGGTACAACTGCTCGGTAAAACCGTATCTCGTATGCCCGGTAACGCCCTGAGTGATACCGCTGCCGAGCATCCTCCTCCAATGGAAACTAGTTCGAAAGCCACTCTCACCAAACATCCACCTAAGGATAACAACATTGGACCCTTCAAACCATTAACTATAAAAGTAATCATAGCACCCCACTAATCATAATGCTATAAATAAGAGAAGCTGGAGAAGAATAGGGGGTTGTTGAAAGGTTCTCGAAGAAATAAAGAGTAGAGAGAAAAGAGTGATTCAGAGAGTGAGAGAAAGAGAGATAGAGAGAGAGCTTCATTGAGTCTTTGTGCTGAGAATAACCCAAAGTAGGAAATCCAAAACCCATTCTACAAATAAGTTGTGAGCCCAGGTGAGGTTAGGCCCAACAGCCTCATTTTAGGCGCACACACCATCAAATCTCCATTCCATGATATCCTTCAATCCAATGGTCAAATGAAGGCTCGTGAGTTGTTGTTTTGATCACTGTTGTTAGGACATATGTGTGTTCACTTGTTAAGAACATATGTCACTTATTTATGTAAATTGGCTAATCCTTTTGACAAAACGCACTCTACTTGTAATTGGGTAGTTCTAGGTGTTTTTAATACTTTAAGAAACAAGGTTTCAAGATCAAGTGTTGAAGTCATCAAGTCTGTCCAAGAAAAAGCAAGTTGAAGTGCACATTCATTAATTCTCGACACCTTCTCGATAGCTACCTCGACACCTGCTATCTGTCGAGAATTTCAAAATCAGATTTTCTGATCTGATTTGCTTGGGATCCGTGAATATGCTTTTGGGCCTTCTTTTCTTCTAACCCTAAACATATAAAAGGATTGTTTTAAGAGCCGTCAAATTGTACACAAGTTGCAAAAGCATTGAGCAATCTTTGTTCAAGCAAATTGTGATCAAAAGACGAAGTTCTTGACCTAGTTCATCTTCTCTCAAGAAGTTGCTGTGTATTTGTACCAAAGGGTTTTGTAACCAAACGTCTTCCTGATCTTCGTCGTAAAGGATGAACTGAAGAATTTTGCAGCTAACCTCTCCTTCTTAGTTGGTGTTTGAAGTTGCGTACTGGAATCTGCGCATTGGTTAGTCACGTACTTGGGAGCTGTGCATTAAAGGTGGAAATTGTCACTATAGATCAAGTCCAACTGGGTATTGGGGTAAGGGTTCAACTGTAGGTTGGTAAGGTACTTGGGATTCCTTTACTTGTAACCGCTTGATTTGATAATAGTGGAGTTTCGGGAGTGGTGACCTGAAAATCACCCGGTGGGGTTTTTGCCGCAAGGGTTTTCCCCATTCGTAAACAAATCACCGTGTTATTTATTTTCCGCTACTTAATTAGTTTATTGGTGATTTGTTTGTGCTTCCACGTATTTGCATGTTAAATTGATTAATTAATAACTTGGCTAATTAATTAATTGGTTTAATCACTAGGGGTCATTCAGATTGTGGCCTATCAACTGTGACTTCGACATTTTATGTTCGGATATTGGGTTTATCAGTGATTGTGACGAGTCTCAATAGCAACTTGACTAGTCTTTTTGGGGGTACAAGTGTAGGTGTGGCTAGCATTTTTCTCAGGATATTACAAAAGGACTTGTGACAAACTTCAATTTGGTAAGCTCATATCACAACAATCACACTTAAACAAAGCAAATTATGAAAATACCAAAGTGGAAATTCTGGAACATAAGCTTGAGTTTGATACTACTTTCCCAAGTCATTCGTGTTTTGATCAGTCTTTTTGAGGAACAAAAATTGGTTATGTCGTTTCATGGTAGATCAATGAATTATTGGACTGAGTTAGATTTGAACTAGCATAGACATTGCCAATATTTTATAGTATATTCAGGCATCAACTTATGAAGAATCAATTTTTAATTCTATTAATTCATGATCAACTTTCTTGTGTAATACGTGTTAGGTTCTAAGGTCTTAGGATTTTATGTATTTAGAACTCTAATTTGTAATGTTGGCAAACCATGATCAAAACATTGTATTTAGTCTTATTTAGACTTGCTCAAAGTTGGTTTAATATTGTAAAGTTGGAATCGAGTGGCTGCAGAAGTACTTGGGACTTTTGGCCTGGCTCGATCGATCGAAGAATAGACTTGATCGATCGAAAATCGCACAAGTTGATTTTTCTGCAGAATTTCTAACTCAGCCCTACTTCATTAAACGTTTAGGGTTTTAGGTTTTTACCCTAGGTATATAAACTAAACCCTAGCCACGTTTTTGAAGGTTGTCCATATTGCTTTGTTGCTCATACATTGCTGTTTTGTGTGAATCTCTTGTGAGATCTTTGAGGAGCCTTCCTTTACACAAAACTTAGGGTTTTCAAGGTAGAGATGATTTCAACATCTTGAAGATCATTACTGTTGCAACCATTGGAACTTAAAAGAAAAGCAAGCGGGGAGCTTGTAGCTGATTGAGGAATTCAAGAAAGAAGTAGTCCGTGGATTCGGAGCCTGCGCGTGGTCGTGTCAGGAAGTTCTACTGGTGGGTAGCATTAGGAAGTCGAGCGGGGAGCTTGTAGTCCTTTTGTAAGAACTTCAATTCTTTCATAGTGAATTCTGTTATGCCTTGAGGATCGGTGGGTCAAATCCTCCCCAGGTTTTTACCGTGTGGTTTCCTGGGTGATCATATCTTGTGTTTATTTATTTTCCGCTGCATTATTATTCTTGATATGATTGTTTGATTGTTTTAACCTAGAATTGCTTAATTTGACTAAGTAACAACTTGGCTAATTAATCTAGGCTACGCAATCTGGTTGTTTAAGGGGTCTAAATTTCCATCAATACGCTACTCCTAGTTTTCATAAGATATTTTGGATTGATATGGATTGGCCCCTTGTGTATTTTGTTTATTATAATGTGAATGATTTAATCATTAAACAAAAAACTATTTGAATTTCATAATCACATGGAAAAAAAAAAAAATAGACGTCATCATCTTATTTTAATCTATATTTTTAATGTTAGAAGGTGGGAGAATTTCACCAAGCACCTACCAACCTTTATTTTTTAACTTTTTATCAACAAAAATACTTTCTAATTATATATTCTATTTGTATGCCAAAAAAAAGTTCAATAAGGTGTAATGTGTGTACTTCGATATTAAATAATATAATTTGTTAAATGGCTTTTAGTTTGGGCCTTTAGCCTGGATACATTGTGGGGCAAGTTGGGCATGGCTCTTGATGGTGTAGGTGAAAACGCGCTTAGTTTCGTCTCGTCCATATGGGCCGTCCATGACAAAGTGTAAAGTAGGGGATGAGGGGCTCTTACACTTGTCCCTCTTTTACTCGTCCACCCCATGCTGGTCCCAGAAGCGAATCTCGTTCGTCCTTAGTAATGGACGGACGAGGTTTATAAACCTTAGGCTCTGATGACTTAAACTCTTCCAAAAGCTAAGAGTTGCGTCGTTACGAACCAAGCCTTCCATTAACTGTTGAGCACAAGTCCCGATGAGGTAACTTCCACGGCAATTATGGAAGTTATAATTTCTTGAATTCCTCAATAATAGGAACGGTTGATTAAATGAGTAACCGTTCCACGGAAACTATATAAGCATTCGTGAATGAAGAACAAAGGTGTGAAAAACATTCTCCACAAATAAGAACTTAAGAAATATTTTCTCTAATAAGATCTACACCCGGAGATTTTTAGCCCACTGATTTCCTCAAAATCATCAGTTGGCGCCGTTTGTGGGGAACAAATTTGTCGCCCTTGAACTTAATTTGTTGAGTTCCGCGATTTCTTTCTTCGGTTGAAATGGTTCGGACAAGATCTAGGGCTACTAGTCCAGGCCCTCAACAGAGCAGGGACGCCTCCAGTAACCCTCATCACAACCGTCAATCAGCGCCCACCATGTAACCATCTTCAGTCCAACATATGCAATCCATGGCCGCTGCTATGGCAGAGTTAACCCGCCAGAACCAGGAGTTGGTCAGACAACTTGATTTAAGGAAGTAGCGTCACGAATGAAACACCGAAGGACAGGCCCGGAGTCAAGAATAGGGAAGGAATGTTGAACCTGAAAGCCAGTCAAGGGGTACCGCTTCACGGAGGGTACCTCATTTGGAAAGGGAAATGGATCAAATGAGAAGAGTTATGGATGAGATGAGGGAGAATATGAGGAAAACGAACCTTGTAGAAGATTTAGTTCACAGGACTGATTCCCCCTTCGTGGCTTCCATCAATGCTCACCCTTTGCCATCCAAGTTCAAGGTGCCTTTGTTAGATTCGTATGATGGGACGCGGGATCCTTTTGACCATATTGCCACCTTCAAAACTACCATGCACCTTCAAGGGGTTCCGGATGAAATAATGTGCAGAGCTTTTCCTACTACCCTCAAAGGACCTGCACGAGTGTGGTTTAGCAAAATACCTCCTAACACAGTGACATCCTTCGAGGAGTTAAGCAAGTTGTTCGTTAATAATTTTATCGGAGGGCAGAGGCACAAATGTTTTTCGTCTAGCTTGCTAACCATAGAGCAAGGAGAGAATGAGAGTTTGCGGTCCTTTATCACGCGGTTCAATAGGGACGCCTTGGCAGTGGACGAGGTGGATGATAAGCTCCTTTTGGCGGCATTCCATAATGGGGTTCATTCTGACTTGTTTATCCACAAGTTATATGAACAGGTGCCTCAGACCATGGCTGAACTAGTCCATTCAGCCCAGAACTTTATGAATGCAGAGGATGCTATCATAGCCAAGAAGCGGAAGAAAGTTGAGAAAGTGGAAGCCAACCCAATGCGTCATTCGGAACAAGGTCCTTGTCTTAAGAAGGGACAAACAGAAGATAGGAAAGACCGAGAGAAGAAGGCAAGTCCTTCAGCGCGGAATCAACAGTACACCCTTTTGAACGTGCCACTCAAGCAGGTCCTTATGCAAATCAAGGACGAGCCTTCCTTGAAGTGGCCAGAGAAGATGAAGGGAGATCCCAACAAGCGCAATAGGAATAAGTATTGTCGCTTCCATAGAGATTATGGGCATGATACGGACGAGTGCTTTGATTTGAAGCAGCAGATTGAGAATCTTATCAGGCAAGGGAAGCTGAGAAATTTCCTTGGACGAGACCACAAGGACGAGAAATTGAAAGGGAAGGTAGAGGAATCATCACGACCACCACTCGGAGAAATAAGAGTCATCATAGGGGGAAGTTCAACAGGACAGTCGTCCAAGTCAAAGAAGGCATACTTGAAAGTAGTGCAGAGCGTCCAACTCTCTGGACGATTACCGAGAGCAAGGACCACGGACGAGCAAGCAATCACCTTCACGGACGAGGATGCCGAGAGAATTCATCACCCTCATGACGATGCTATTGTCATCACCCTCCTTATTGCTGACTACAAGACTAGAAGGGTGCTGATAGATAATGGAAGTTCGGCTGATATTTTATATTATCCAGCTTTTTAGCAGATGAGGTTAGGACGAGACCGGCTCTGTCCAGTGAGCTCCCCCTAGTAGGTTTTGGTGGAATGAAGGTACAACCTGTGGGCATTATTTCATTACCAGTGACAGTGGGGGCATACCCGCAACAAGTCACCAAGGAGGTGAGCTTCCTTGTGGTAGATTGTTTATCCTCCTACAATGCCATAATTGGAAGGCCGACTTTAAATAGTTGGAAGGCTGTTACATCTACTTATCACCTGTCAGTTAAGTTTCCAACAGAACATGGAGTAGGACAAGTGCAAGGAGACCAACTAGCAGCAAGAGAATGTTACCTGGCTATGTTGGCCATGGACGAACAAATTCAGGCCGTGAATATTGAAGAAAGGAGAGTCGTGGTAGAACCTGCTGAAGTGTTAGAAGATGTTTTTTTAGACGAGAACAACCCTGAACAACCCTGAGAGGTGTACCAGGATTGGGGCAGATCTAGAAGAAAAGATTAAGGAGGACCTCATCCAGTTTTTAAGGAAAAATACTGATGTATTTGCTTGGACTCATGAGGATATGCCGGGTATAGATCCTAGTGTCATCACCCACCGTCTGAACGTATGTCCTTCCTCAAAGCCAATTCGACAAAAGAAAAGGGTGTTCGCCCCTGAGAGAGATGATGCTATTAAAGACGAGGTTCAGAAGTTGATGGCGGTGAAGTTTATACGAGAAGTGTACTATCCAGATTGGTTGGCCAACATGGTAATGGTCAAAAAGGCGAACGGCAAGTGGAGGATGTGTGTAGATTTTACTGATCTAAACAAGGCTTGCTCTAAGGACAGCTATCCATTGCCGCGCATTGACCAACTGGTGGATTCTACCGCAGGTCATAAATTACTTAGTTTCATGGATGCTTTCTCAGGATACAACCAAATAAGGATGGATGAGGCCAATCAGGAGAAGACGTCCTTTGTTACTAGTCAAGGCTTATTTTGTTATGAAGTAATGCCCTTTGGTTTGAAAAACGCTGGAGCAACATACCAACGACTAGTCAACCACATGTTTCGTCCTCAGATTGGGCGAAACGTAGAAGTCTATGTGGACGACATGTTGGTGAAAAGCCTGGGCGAGGAGAAACATCTGGACGACCTGCAGAAGACTTTTAATACACTCAGGCAATACGGAATGAAGTTGAATCCTAGCAAGTGTGCTTTCGGAGTGGCGTCAGGAAAATTTCTTGGGTTCATGGTTTAGTATAGGGGGATCGAGGCAAACCCGGAAAAGATTAAAGCAATTCTAGACATGAAGCCTCTGCAGAGTATCAAAGAAATCCAGTCTCTTACTGGGCGAGTTGCAGCCCTCAACAGGTTTGTTTCTAAAGCTACTGACAAGTGTCTACCGTTTTTCAAGGTTCTAAGGAAAGCATTTGAGTGGACGGATGAGTGCGAAAGAGCCTTCCAAGATTTGAAAACGTACCTTGTTACGACTCCGCTGCTGAGCCCGTTCGTGACAGGAGAAGAGCTGTTTTTATATTTGGCAGTGACCCCGCATGCCGTGAGCTCAGCATTGATAAGAAAGGAAGGAAAAGTGCAGAAGCCAATGTACTATACAAGTAAAGCACTGAGAGAAGCGGAAGGACGATATCCATTAATGGGACGTATGAGGCGAAGGAAGGACGAATGAAAAAATACTTGGAAAAAGTATTACGGCTTGTGAAGAAGTTCAAGGAAGCTAACTTCGTTCAAATCCCAAGAGAGGAGAACGCGGAAGCGGATGCTTTAGCAAAGGAAGCTTTAGGGACAGGAGTCATGGACAAATTCGATGAAGTCCAGTACGTCCCAAGCATAGATCTCCCAGAGGTGAAGCAAATAGGGAACGAGGAAAGCTGGATGAGCCCAATAATATCGTACTTGAAGGACGGAAAGCTTCCGGAAGGCAAGGACGAGGCCAGAAAACTCAGAGTTAGAGCAGCCAGGTATGTCCTTATGGACAAAGTCCTGTACAAGAGAGGCTTTTCTCAGCCTTATCTCAGGTGTCTGGCTCCGGACGAGGCAAATTATGTGTTGAGGGAAGTTCATGAAGGAGCCTATGGAAACCATTCGGGAACCAGATCACTTATCCATAAGGTCGTCCGTGCAGGGTATTATTGGCCAACTCTCCAAACAGATGCAAAAGCTTATGTAAAGGTCTGCGATCAATGCTAACGGTTTAGTAACGTCCCCAGGCAACCATCAGAGTACCTAACCCCAATGACGGCCCCATGACCCTTTGCGCAATGGGGACTAGACATCCTAGGTCCTTTTCCACTAGGTGTAAGGCAAATGAAGTTTCTCGTAATTGGTATTGATTATTTTACCAAGTGGGTAGAAGCAGAACCCTTAGCTAATATCACACAACAAAATGTCAAGAACTTTGTATGGAAGAATATTGTGTGCAGGTTTGGAGTGCCCAGAGTGTTGATATCCGACAATGGACGACAATTTGACAATGCACTCTTCAAGGATTTTTGCATGCACTTCGGGATTCAGAATCACTACTCCTCCCCAGCCCACCCACAGGCAAATGGTCAGGCTGAAGTAGCAAACTGATCCTTGTTAAAAATAATCAAGACTCGGCTTGAGGGGGCAAAGGGAGTATGGCCAGACAAGTTACCAGGTGTTTTGTGGGCGTATAGGATGACAGTAAGAACTCCGACAGGAGAAACTCCTTTCAAGCTAGCCTATGGAATTGAAGCAGTCATATCCGCAGAAGTGCACATGGCCAATCATAGGGTGACAACCTATCAGGACAAAGGTAATGAAGAACAACTTCGTTTGAACCTTGATCTAATAAACGAGGTAAGGATGAATGCTAAACAAAGGATGGCAAGGTACAAAAACCTTATGGCTAGGCAATATGATGCAATGGTGAAGCTAAGGCGATTCAACATAGGAGACCTCGTCCTGAAAAGGGTATCTTTAGCAACAAAGAACCCAGCTCATGGGAAACTGGATCCTAATTGGGAAGGTCCCTACAAAGTTGTTAATTGTAAAAGGCAAGGATCCTACTACTTGGAGACCCTAGACGGGAGGAAATTGGAGCATCCTTGGAATGTTGAGCACCTGAGGAGGTACTACCAAAAAAAATGCCAGCCTGGAGACCATTTATCTACTTGTCTATATACATAAGTTTATTTACTTATGTATTTTTAGTGTTGTTTTGTCATTGTATTAAAGTTATGGACGAAGTTGTGGTTTGATTTGTATTTATTTTCTTTCAAGGCGTGAACTTCTAAGTGCATGCCTCGTCTGTGAACAATATTTATGCTATGTACATAATGTTGTGTGAATCACTGGCATATTACTTTTGTTCGAATTAACCCATGAGAAGGAAAAAAAGCTCAAGACAAAAAAATTCTCTAGACGCGGAGAATGTAACGTCAATAAACTTTCCTAAGGGAAAAGTAAAATCAAGGCATGCTCGTCCAAAGTAAAGGACGAGATAAAATTCTATACCTTGAGAAAAACCACAAAGTCCAAGGCGTATTTGTCCATATTATGGACGAAGTAAGCTCAAACCCAGACCATGGATGAGGAAATGTATGGACGAGTGTTTAAAAACTTGTTTAGGCACCAAAAACATTCCAGTCCATGGATGAGCGAAATGCAGGGTCTTACCTTCATTAAACGCGAGAATCAGCCAAGCCTAAGGACGGGTGACGCTGATAATTACCATTTCACATGGATGAGTTACACTTGGTAAAATTCCAATAAAAATGGTTAAAGTATATATATGAAATGTAGACAAGCTAAACAAGAAATCTTGTATATGAAAATAAAAACTCTCGTCCATGCATATATAAAAGAAACAGCGTTCATTCAATTGTTTTAAGGGCGGACGACTAACGTCCAAACACCCTTCCAAAATTAGTTTTATAAAAACTCGTCCTTAAACATGGACAAGCCTAATGTGCTTGGATTACATAAAATAATAAGACCATGAACATTGAAATGTTTCCTAAACTGGAGGAGCATCGACATTAGGATCGTCCTGAGGTAGGGTCGTAGCATCGTCCTCTATATTGGCGTCCTTAGAACCGGTGCGAAGGAGAGAACTAGTGGCAGCAACATTCAGATTAAGTATAATGGAGCTAAAGTCCACGCCAGGGAACTTTTCTATAGCTTCCATTCTGAAATCCTTAAAGCCCGCTGCATAATTAGTGTCCAGAACATCAGTATATTGTTTGGACACTTTGAATTCAGCCACTGCGTCTTCCTTTGCATTGGAAAGAAGAACACTTTGCTCGTCATTCTTTTTCTGCAGGTCCTCAAGACGAATATCTTTCTCCGCAGCACTGGTCTTCAACTCCTCAACCGAAGTTTGTAGCTTCTTCACCTTGTCCTTAGCTTTGGCAGCCACTTCAGCCTATTTCTTTGCCTCATCCTTCACCTCCTGTATCATTTTTTCTAACAAGACCCTCGTCTTGTCCAACCCTGTGGCCTGCCTACACGCTGCCATAAACTTTGACATGGCCTACAAAAACAAACAAAACATGCAAACGACAAATGAAAGTTAAAAAAAAAAAAAAAAGGAGAAAAGAAGGAGAAGAAAGAAATTTTTTAGTCAAGACGAGCTAAAGACTTTACCTTAAAAAGATCATGAATACCACAGTGCTCAAAATCTTTAAGGGACATGTCATAGCAAGCATTTATATCTTCATCAGAAACAGCATTCTTGAAACGTTCCCAAGCCAAATCTTCATTTTCAATAATATGTGAAGAAGCCTTTTGGGAAGGTTGGGACGAGGTAGACACAGCCACTTTGGACGGAGGAGTCTTGGACAGAGTGGTTTCAACAGGAGTGGACGAGTCAACGTCAAACACTTTGGTAGGCTGATGGGACGAGGGAGGATTAGGCTTGACTACTTGGGACGAGCCATGCCTGGTTTTCTTGCTTCGTCGGCTGGGGAGATTTTCCAAATCTAAGTTCTTGGACAAAGTCTTCCTTTTATCCCCAGCCGACGGACAAGCCTGAGACTCAACCTCAAGACGAGCCCCTTCACCAGTTGCTTTTTTCCCCTTGTTTCCTTTCATGGTTGCCATTCCTAACAAAAAAAAAAAAAAAAAGGAGCGAGGAAAGTTTTCTTTAGCACAAAAAAAAAATGGTGCAAGGAATGTTGGGAGTTTAAAACTTACTTTTTCTCACAGTAACTTCGTGTGTAAGTGCCTCTTCGGACGGGTTAGGACCTAATCCCCACTTGGCAAGTCGTCTAAGATTAACCAAGGAGTGAAAATCCCTGTCTGAATGTAGACGAGCCCTGTGGACGCGGTCGCAATGCAACTTGCTCAAAGAAGGTCGTTCAACGGCTGTAAGAAAACAAGTGGAGGTTAAAAAATAATAATAAATAAATAAATAAAAAGGGACAAGGGGAAAGCTAAAGGACTTACCCTCAGGACGAAGGTTCCCTAGGTCCCCAGCATAACGACCAAATGTATCCCGGCCAACGTCCATAGGATTCCCAGCCCAGAAGCCAGAGACGAAGAAAAACTTCGTCTTCCACTTTCTGTTAGACGAGGGCAAGGATTTCACCAGTCTACAATCTCTACCTCTGGCTGTGAATTGATAAAAACCAGGAGATTGGTGAATCTCTGAGGGTTTATAACAATAGAGGAATTCGTCCACGGTAAGAGGACGATCCCCTCCAAACACTTCCCTCCACAAAATTTGCATAGAGATAATCAATCTCCATGCATTTGGGTTAAATTGACATACTCCTAAACCTAACCTAACTAGTAATTCTCTAGTAAAAGCATTTAAAGGAAACCTGAGACCCCCCAAAAGATAAGCCTCATAAACGCCTATCCCAAAATGAGGGTTACAACACCACTCTCCACGGACGGGCAATCTAGGATTAAATTCATCTGGGATTTGATACCACTCCCTAAGATTGTTTAGTCTTTGCTCGTCCATCTTAGAAGGGATATCTACAGCACAGCTATACACAGTTATCTCTGCCTCATCTAAGGGACTAAACGGAGGGACGAAGGACGAGGTGCCTGCCTGGGACCCTGAAACTTTCCTAAGCTGTTCTTGAACTGCTTCTACAGGAAACCCAGGGACGCTTGAGACATACTCCTCATCCGTGGCGTTTGCCCTACTACTATTACTAGTATCACTAGAGCCATCACTACTCTCATCATAATACTCGTCTATGACTTTCTCTGTACTATCGCTAGACGAGGAAATAGCTATTTCTGTCATTTTTTGAAAAAAAATTGAAGAAACCTAAAAGACGAGAAAAGAGGGAATACCTGGCTCCAGGACGAACAAAGACTATGGACGCGAGGAAACTCCTAGACGAAGCTCTAGACGATGAATGTCAAGGAAGGAAAATCTCTGAAGTGTGAAGGGTAGTGGAGGCATTCCACTATTTATAGATAGCTGACTTGGGCATACGAAGCAACACAATCAATCAGATGATGACACGTGGTCTTTGTCTCGAAAAAATGAATCGACGAGACGGGCCACCATTTAGGTTATAACACGTGGCACATCTAATTGTTGAAAGGAGCTCGTCCGTCCAGAGAACTATATCACTATATTTTCTTGGATGACCCATGGACAAGGGGGCAACTGATGGTGTAGGTGAAAACGCACTTAGTTCGTCTCGTCCATATGGGCTGTCCATGACAAAGTGTGAAGTAGGGGCCGAGGGGCATTTACACTTGTCCCTCTTTTACTCGTCCACCCCATGCTGGTCCCAGAAGCGAATCTCGTCCGTCCTTAGTAATGGACGGATGAGGTTTATAAACCTTAGGCTCTGATGACTTAAACTCTTCCAAAAGCTAAGAGTTGCGTCGTTGCGAACCAAGCCTTCCATTAACCGTTGAGCACAAGTCCCGATGAGGTAACTTCCACGGCAGTTATGGAAGTTATAATTTCCTGAATTCCTCAATAATAGGAACGGTTGATTAAATGAGTAACCATTCCACGGAAACTATATAAGCATTCGTGAATGAAGAACAGAGGTATGAAAAACATTCTCCACAAATAAGAACTTAAGAAATATTTTCTCTAAGTTTGAGACTTTTCATTGACTTTACCATCGGAGGATTCTGGGCCGGCCTCCACCGGTCTCCTCTGATTCTGTTTGATTTTCCAGGACACAGCCGTCAAGATCGACACCCGGAGATTTTCAGCCCACTGATTTCCTCAGAATCATCAGCTCCTATATAGAATGAACTTATTTTGTTAGAACTAATCTTCATACAAACACAAAATCTAAAAACCAAAGAGAATACAATCAAGTAAATGTTAGATAATGGATATCAATACATGTGTGTGTATATATATATATGTATGTATGTATGTGTGTGTGTGTGTATATATATATATATATATTTTTGTAAGATGAATTGAGCCACAAGGTTTTTGGCCCAAACTCTTGCAATCTTATTGCTTTGCCTCAAGATTACACAAAACTTTAAAGTTTGGGATTCAAATTAAAGTGGCCTTGTTTGGATTATCTTTTTTACCAAAGGATTCAAGTGAAGAGGGTTTTGTTGGAGAGAGGAAAGCTTCCTAGTGATGCATGTTAATACCACTCATTTTGGGGTAAATGGTTTTTTCTGGGCTTATGGTGAATGAAATGTGGATAAATGCTCTATTATATATATATATATATATATATATATATATAGAATAAAAGAAAAAGGAATTGAACCTTAACTATTTTTATCCTCAACAAACAGACCAAGGTCTTAGACAGATACAACCTATACATTAACCCTATCACAAAAAAAAAAAGACTGCTAATCTAGAATTGCCCCGCTATATTTGCACACCTGTTAACAATGGAAAATTTCCCAATACAACAAATTTTCAAAAGCAAAGAGATGTTTTCTATAATTGGATAAATTATTAGGTGTACTACCATCATTGTCACATAAGGATAAGTCTAATGTACAAGATCCACAAGTATGAACAACCACTGCGTGAGAGGAGGGTATAACACACCAAATTAACTGAATAATTTCACCAAAAATTAAGGTAAGCTTCATTTGAGCCTATGAAGGTGTCAAGAATCAAGATGTTCTTGGTGTCTACTTCTAGTAGGGCTGTCTAGCGATTCACTGACCCACCCAAACTGATCGGGTTCGACCGACCCGAAGCCCAGCGGGTGGACCTAAAACCCATGGTCGATTGGATTTGGGTCTGTATCTAACAAAAATTGATGATTTGGGTCGGGTAGTGGGTTAAGGAATTAAAAACCCATATTACTCGACTTGTCCAATGGTTTCGGATAAAAAAAAAAAATTTATTTGTTCGGTTATTTCTAGGAGAACACATGAAGACAGAAGACTAATTGGACTAAAGCACTGACTTGTTAAGTGTTACACACTAACTAAAACTTACATGCAAAAGAAAATCAACCAAAATCAAATTAGAAAATTTAGAATGGCTAAATTTCAAATCAAAATTAGAGTTCCACTTCCCCATGCCCATGGCCATGATGAGCCCTTACTCCTTAGACTTAGCCAGTTACCCTCAAGGCCTTAACCCTCATCTCTCTCTCTCATAAATCAGTCTTCTCTTCGTTCTCTTTGCTCTCTTGTCTCTCTAGTCTCAAGGGTAAATTTCAAAATCTTTCTTTTTTATTTTGAAACAAACAAGTGATTTACATCAAAATCTTTCTTCACTCCAACGGACCAAACCCTAGTTGCTGGTTGCTGGTTGCTGCTGCCGCCGCCTCACACCGCACCTAACACCGCCGCCTCACTTTCTTTCCACCATGGGTTAAGTCTTCTCAGCCTCTCAATCTTGGCTTCCTAGCCTCAGGTCAGGTAAATTTTCTTTCTTTTTCATCCCTCTTTTTTTGTATTTTGTGATATGGGTTTATCATCTTGTTCAAATGATTTAAAACTTAAAGATTAGGGACCAAAATTGACCAAGAGATTGGATTCAAAGATGAAACCCTAATTTTTTTTTGATTTGATTTGTTGGGTCAAAGACTTGATTTATCACTTTTCAAATATGAACCCCAAATTTGAGTATGCTCATTCGTGTTATCATTTTTCAAAGACTTGAGTTATCTCTTTTCTGAGTGTGCTTTGTGTTTATTTTCGTGTTTACTCGTTACAGATAGACATTATAGGTAGTTTGATTCATTATTTTAGTGTGCTCTGAGTGTGCTTTGTATCTACCCAATTTTATTCCTTGTTTTGTTTTTTTTTTTTCCTATGATCAATATACTTGTATCCTCATTGTAAAAAAAGAAAAGATGAACCCCTAATTTAAAAAGATGAAATCCAAACACATTTTTATTTTGCTTATCTGATTGTATTTTATTGCTCATTTGTTTGATTCATTTTGCTTTCCTAACTTAAAAAATTGAAACCCTAATTTTATACAGGAGTTGAAAGTTGTTCAAGTAGGCTATTCTTTTTGCTTCCTTTTCAAGGTCGAATCCCTAACAGCTAAGAGTTCTCTGAGGTATCATTTCTCTTCTGTTGTTTCTCATTTAACTTCTTTTTATTGTTTGTTTGTTATTTTTGTTGTTGTTTTTGTTGTCGCTTTGACCTGTTGTTGTTGTTGTTGTTGTGTCACTTGTGTGTGTTCTTGTTACTAGGTTAGTACATCATCGTTATGGTAGTTTGTTAATGCTTAAATTTAATGTCTTTAGGTTATAGAACCCTCTAGTGATGCACCCCCATCCCAAACGACACATGCTGCCAAAGCTGAACCTGCTGCCACTCCAACTAATGTTGAGGCACTTCCATCTAAACCTAATGGTAAAGGCAAGGTCAGTGAGATAGTTGCTGGTTGTGGTAATTATAGGAAAAAGTCTACTGCTTGTGATCATTTTGAAAAAAATATAGATTAGTGAGGGTCATTTAAGGTTGTTTGCCATTATTGCCAAAAAAAACTTATTGTGCTAATAATAAGGGGCATGGTACTACTAATTTATTGAATCATGTGCCAAATTGTGTTAAGAACCCTAATAGAGATGCACTTAAAAGGCAACAAACCTTAGCATTTGAACCCAAAATGAATAGGGAGTAAGGGTTTCAGCGTGTACCAATAGCCTTTACTGTTGAGGCTTCTAGAAAGGCACTCGCTGAAATGATTATAATAGATGAGTTGCCTTCTGGGTTTGTTGAAGGGTATGGGTTTCAAAGAAATTCAACAACCTTACAACCTAAGTTGCGAATTAAGGATATCTCATCTCGTCAAACTGTGGCTAGGGATGTGATTGGCATTAATGGTGTTAAGAGAGAGAAACTAAGGGAAGCCTTGAAAGGTCGTAGGGTGTGCCTTACTACGGACACATGGACTAGTATTTAAAATCTGAATTATATGTCCCTCACATGTCATTTTATTGACGATGATTGGAACTTGTATAAGAGAATTCTGAATTTTTGTCAAGTTAAAGACCATAGGGGGGAGACTATAGGTAGAAAGATTGAGATGTGTTTGCGTAAGTGGGTTGTTGATGGCATATTCACCTTGACAATGGATAATGCTTCTTCTAAAGATCGGAAGGGGACTATTTTAGAATATAAGTTCTTGCACATAAGGTGTTGTGCACATATCCTAAATTTGATTGTGGGGGATGGTTTGAAAGAAATTGATGCGTCCATTGCTAGGATGCGTGAAGCGGTGAGGTATGTGAAGTCCTCACCAAATAGAAATCAAATTTTTAGGAGTTTTATGGAGAGATTAGGCATTGAATCCAAGTGTTTACTAAGTCTAGATGTACCTACTAGGTGGAACTCTAACTACCTTATGTTAGATATTACTGAAAAAATTGAGAAAGTGTTCCTAAGAATGGACTTTGAGGATGACAGTTATTCTTTATACTTTATGAACAAGGAAAATAGTGGTGGTTGGGATCTCCTAGTGGGGTTGATTTTCAAAATTGTAGGACATTTGTGGGTTTCTTGAAACTTTTTTACATTGCAACAAATAAGTTCTTTGGTTCTTTGTATGTTACTTCAAATACCTTCTTTGATGAGATGTTTGTGATTCAAGAGAATATTACTCATTTAATTAAATCTCAAACTCATCTCTTGAAAAACATGGCAACTAAAATGGAAGCTAAATTTGAAAGGTATTGGGGGAAAGGGGATAAAATTAATCAGCTTTTGTATGTGGCTGTGGTTCTTAATTCAAAAAAGAAAATGAGGTTTTTGAAGTTTTCTTTTTTTGAAATTTATGGGGATGAAGTGGCTGATGAGATGGTTGATTTGGTGAGGAAGACCATGGATAGGTTGTATGATTATTACTCTTGTGTTAATTCACCAAATGTGGTAGTACCAAGTGAGAGTGAGACGACACACATAGAAGGAGATACAATTGGTTGTACTGATCCATATGTGATGGTTAATTCTCGATATGAGAGTTTCTTAGAGGCTGAGAAGTCTATAGGGTGTAGTAATGAGATTGAAAAATATTTGGCTGAAAATTGTGAGAGTAGAAGGGATGTGAAATTTGAGATTTTGGGGTGGTGGAAAGCCAATTCAGATAGGTACCAAGTGCTGTCCAAAATGGCCAGGGATGTGTTGGTTGTACATCTTTCTACAGTTGCTTCTGAATCTGCATTTAGTACCGGAGGGCACATACTTGATCAATTTCGAAGTTCATTCTCTCCTCTCATGGTTCAAAATCTTGTTTGTGCTCAAAACTGGCTGCAAGCCCATGTCCCAATTTCTTTTCGCAAATCAAAGGGCGAGATGGAGGCCTTGGAGGATGAATTTCATGACTTAGGTAATATGTTTAACTTCCAAACTTCTTGTCTATTAAGTGTTATTAAATGTGTCATATACTTGGTTGTGTGTTTTAGAGTTTCAGTCCTTATAACCCCATGCTACTACTACAAAGGTTAGACCCTTTTTTGTAGTGGTACTCTGATTATGTAATATATTATAAGCCTGTTTAAAAAACTCTATATATTAATTTCATGTTCGTGTGTTCTAATAAGTATTACTATTTCCTCAAAAAAAAAAAAAATACTTGAGCAAAATTCAATCTATTACCTTAATTTTTTCTTTTCTAGTTTTGAATCAAACAACAACAGCAACAAGTTCTAATTCCTGCTCAAGCTAAGGTGGTACCCATACCACAGTTAGTATTAATGAATGATCACTGACTGGGTATGTTTTTGCCCTTGTAATTTTTGTTGATATTGATTACTTCCCTTTCAGTCATTCTATAACTTTTATTCTTTGTCTTTATATATTATTGATAAATATTTTTTTCCCTTGTAATGTAGGAGGAAGGAAGGTCGCATTTTGTATAGGAGGCAGTTTTTTGGATATATTTTGGACACTTTTTTGGACAAATGTATAGCTTTTCTAACTATACATGAACTCTTGCTTATAGGAAGGAAGATTTAGCATCTATGTAGTCTTTCCTTTCTATAAGTTATGGACTTGTTAACTATAGATAATAGAGTAGTTCTTTATTGTTTTAGGAAAGCTATTTTTTGGAAATACTTATAGTATTTCATAATTGTAACTAATTATATATATACTGTTGGGAATATTGCCTACTGCCTTGGTGGTTTACTGCCTTACAGACTTGTGTAGTAACTGCCTTCTCTACTGCCTTTATGGCTTACTATATACTCTCTCTGTCCCAATTTGTTTGACATGTTTGAAAGTCAAACTTTTTAAGCAAATATCATTTATTGTCTTGTCTGCCTTATAAAAATTTATAAGTTTACAAAACTACTTTTAAATAAATTTATCAGCTTTTTTATACAAGAGTTATTCTTAATGAGACAACTAAAAAGGTGTCCCAATTAGATAGATTTTTTTAAAAATATTTGTTAGTTTTCTTTTCAAATAGTTTTGAAAATAAAGTTGGGGTATAATAGGAACATTAGTAAATTAATGACTCTTATTTTTAGAAACAGGACAATATTTTGGGACATCCCAGAATGGAATAAAGGACAAACAAACTGGGACGGAGGGAGTATTATATGTGTGTGTGTGTGTGTGTGTGTGTTTGTGTGGAATTATGAAGTTGTTCTAGTATTTGTAGCAATGCTTGTTGTGTGGTTCTGGAAATTTACTTGATGTGTAGAATGGTTGGCAGATTTAATATGTGTTCAAATTGACTTTTATATGCTTGAGTTTTCTTGAGGCAATTTTTAGGTACTGCCCAGTCTGCCCAGTGCCCAGGCCTTTAGGGTTAGGCAATTTGGAAAATATTTGTTACTTGTAATGTGTAGATGATTAAAAGGTGGTAAAAAAAAAGCTATTTTGTGCGTTTTTATTTGTTTGATTAATGCCCAAGTTTTACATGCTATTGATGTTTAACAGGTGGTAAAAAATCGTATTTTGTGTGTTTTTATTTGTTTGTTATTGTGCCGAGGTTTTACTTTGTATTTTTTTGTTCCAAAATGTCAATATGTGGGTACTGAGAAGTATAAATTTGGACTGATATTGTTTCAAGTAGAGCTTGAAGGCCCATTTTAAAGGATACTGGCCTACTAGGAAATATTAATTTGGATAGATTCAAGTAGAGCTTGAAGGCCTATTTTAAAAGAAATGAAGTAAAAAAGAGGCCTAATATGATATGAAAAGATTCAAAAACTTTTAAATCCTTGTAATTTAGAAAGCCCAATAATTTTGGCCAAAAAGGCCCAAAAAAATTAAATCCATGAAAATCTACAAATTTGGTCCAATATGTGGTCCAAACTCGCCAAATCGTTGAATCTGATTCCGACCTGCCCCAACTGATGACCTGACTCAACGGGTCCAACCCAGTGCGGGTCAATTTTCCAGCGACCTGACCTAATTGGGTCGAGTGCGGGTTAGGCCTAAACCCGGGTTGACCTGACTCGTGAACAGCCCTAACTTCTAGAATGACATTTGAAAAACTTAGTAATATGCTATTAAAAGGGTTTCTTTACTGATTGTATATTTATTTTTGATACATTTTAAAGGAAGGATTTAAACCTTGTACATTTTCATTGGATACACAAAAAAAAGAAAATGTCATTTGAATTTTATCTCTATATATTAAGAGAATTCAAAAAGTTTGTTAAGGCTTAAAAAAATGTCAAAAACATCCCTAATCTAATTAGATAATCCTTATTCTTAAAAAAATAAAAAAAAATGGGGTTAAAATTGTAATTCAATAAAATTAAAAAATTAAAAAACTACCAGAGAAACTTTTTCCTAAAAATTAGCACACTTTTTTTAAATATATCTTACGCACGTTTGATACATTTTTTTTCCTAAAAACTAGTACGCACTAAACCTAGTAATTTTCTCATTTTCAAAATCCTAAATTTTAGTTTCTTAAAAATTCTTTCCTATAAACTACAAGACTCTTGGCATGATTCGAGGTAATTGGCCAACAAATTGTTCTTTATGATCACTAATATCAAGCAATAACTAGGCTAAAATGTAAAGACCCTCTAGGGTTTGGGTTAGTTGCAAAAACATCCCTTGGGATCCAATTCTTCCTTGTAAATCTTTGAGGTTTTCATATCTACCAAATTGACCCCTAGCTTCTGCTAGCTTTTTATGAATAAAAAAAAAAAAAAAAAAATCATGTGAGCAATGATGTGAATAAATTGGAGAATCTTTTTAATGTGATCATGTGATGGCACGTGATTTTTTTTCCCCCCCATAAGAGCTAACAAAAGTTTGTCCCAATGGCCAATTTGACATATATAGAAACCGTAGGGAGTTATAAGGAAGAATTTAAACACTAAGAGGTGTTCTTAAAATTGACCTAAATTCTAAAGGATGTTTTTTCATTTTGGCCATAATTTAATAACTCAAATAACCCATATTTTTAAGGGGGGGAGGGGGGTGTGCTCACTTTTTAAACATTTTTCTTTTGGGTAAAATACAAAAACCACTCATGAGGTTTGAGCTAATGCTAGACACTACTAAGATATTTTAAAATATCTAATTTGCCCCTAAACCTAAATGGCACTTGAAACTATTTGTGCTCATTTTCCCAAAAATTACTTGTCACAATGCAATCCCAAGATGATTGTATTGTGGCAATTATATGCACAAGGGAGTGTTTATGTAGTAAATAGTAGATTAATAATACCCAAAGATGGTCAAGGAAGCTGAAAAAGGCTAAGGATTAGGAAAACTTTCAATTTTCAAACAATGTTAAACGTGGTTTCTGCTTATGTGGCAAATTTGATATATTTTAAAGTATGGGTTGTGTCTCATATCATATTAACGGTCAACCCAAACCTCAAGGGTAGTTTTTATATTGGGGAAATCACATTTTACAATCTTAAATTATATCCTAAATTACACTTTACACCTTAAATTATATCATAAATTACACTTTACATTATAAACTTTCAAAATGCATAGTTAGCATTCTAAACTATAACTCGTGTTACATTTTGCACCCCGATGTTAATTTTTCCGTTATCTTGGATTGGAAGCCAAAGTTTAAAATGCAAAGTTTAATCAAGAGTATAATTTAGAGTTATAAAGTATAATTTCTCATTTGTTTTTAAAATATTGAGAAAATTGGCAATCAGCTCTTTTCATGTGGTGTCATCCAAAATAACAGCAAAATTGATGGAGGGTGCAAAGTGTAACACGAATTATAGTTTAAGGTACTAACCGTGCATTCTGAAAGTTTAGAGTGCAAAGTATAATTTGGGGTATTTTTTTTTTTGGTAAAATGTAATTTTCCTTTTTATATTTTCCCTTTTAGTTTTGCCCTTCCTAGAACGGCATACCGTTTTCCCGAACCACAACGTGACGCCGCGTCGTTGTTGCTCCCTTCATCATAAAACGCAGCGTTAGTTTCAGTCTTGGAAAACTCCAGCTCCAGCTCCCCACCGTGCAGGTACTCTCTCTCTCTCTCTCTCTCTCTTTTCCATTGCCGCCGTCGTGAACTCTGAGATTTGTGATTCAGTTTTCTCTGATCAATTCTACTTCTAAATTTCTCATTCGGTAAGTTTCCCTCTCATTCAAACTTAAGAAATTTAGTTTTCGCCTGCAAACTGTTCGACAAAATGTCTCTAAGAACTCTATGTGCATTTTATAATCCTTATTGATCAACAAAAAAAGAACCAAACACAATTGGCCTTCTATGATTGATTACTATGTTAATATATAACTCTATATTATCTTTCAATTTTCCTTTATTTTTATTTTTTATTATTCGTAAAGATTGTACTTTTGAAGCTAATGTGGTCATGGTTGTCCTTCTCTCAGTTATACAATTCGAAAGCAAACTGAGGAAACATGCCGTCTCTTCAAACCGCACTGCCTCCTGAACTTGCCAACAATGTTATCAGAGTTAGTATCAGATCCTTCTTCATTTCTTTATATTCTGCCATTTCTATTTATTATACAACAGTTTTTTTTTTTTTTCCTCACTAATTCAGGCCTTTTGTTGTAGCTTTATCGTGAATGCCTTCGACGAGCTAAATACATCGGTCATCGGGTATACAAAGTTCCTCTCCCTCTCACACTCACACTCTCACACACATAAAATTTACTGAGAATTTGAGTTCTACGTATAGATTCAACTTTAGGTACTTATTTGGGGATCGTTACTGTATTCTATGTTGTACTAAAAATGACTGTTTTAATCAATAACGTTTAGGTCAAATGTCATTTCCTTGGTTTTTTCAACCGAGGAGTCCAGAGTTTGATTCACCCTCCCCCAATTTTTTTTATTTAAAAAACGAGTGTTTTAGATGTTCCAATTTTCATGCCTAGCTTGGTTAGAGCAGCTTGCAATATTCCAGCTTAATTTCACGCTCTGATTCAAACCCTTTTCCTTTCAAGCTTTCTTATTGCCCTTGAGAGTTCCACATCCCAGTGGCCTATTTGACCTCCCTCCATATACTTTGAGTGAATGAGCATTCAAAGTATAAATGATCTTTAGTTCCAATCTTCCTCTGCAAATGATATCTCAATTATAGCCCCGATTAGCAAGCCTATCCCTTGTTGCAAGCCTGTTTTGCACATCCAACCAGCAAATAAAACCATGCTTAGGAACATGCTTCGCATAATCCTCCTCTAGTTTACTTCCAGAGCTTTTAACTCTAATTTGCTTCCAAGCTGAGGAACAGCTAAACGCTTTATTTGCAAAAGAATACAGAGCCCCTGGTCATCTCCTCCTATTTCGACCTCATTCAAACTAACTAGGATTCTTACTAAGTACTACGATCTAGTAGCAGACAAGCAACATTACCCATTGTGGATTACACTAGACAGCTTTGCTGAAAAGTAGCTTGCTGCATGATAGATGATTTGATGACCAAATTTATGATAGAGAGGGCCTTGGGATGCCAGTTATCATGCAACAAATATATTGACATATCTTGTCCAACCTTATGTTTAATTAGAGGCCTTCTACTCTATTGCAAAATCTTCCTCCACCCACAAGCACCATCCTTAGAAATTTGGATTCAACTTTAGCTACTTTTATGTGGGTTTCATTACTGAATACCATGTTGCATGAAAAATGAGTGTTTCTGTTCCATATTTCATGCCTGGCTTGGTCAGAAGTAGAATGTGCTAGGTCTTTGATTCATTTTTATTTTGGATTATAACCTTGTAAGAACAGTTAGCACTAAATCATTCATGTAGTTTAAAATATAATATAAAAAAAATCCTGCAAGAAAGACCAGATTCAAAAATAAGATATCATCCCTGGAATTCTTGACACACTTTCCATTTTGGTCTTTCTATGTTTCTCTTGGCTGAGCTGTACATTTTCCCCTCCGCTCCAAGTATACATGTCATTTTTTGAATTGTACCTGTATGGTTCTCCTTGCGAAATCCAAGCTCACATTGTTAATGATTGTGTCCAATTGTGCTTAGAAGATATAGGATGATAAAATTTCAATGATTATTTAGTTTCCAATCATATTGAGAAGACATGAAACTGACTTTGGGCCTCCTCTTTTTCTTTTCTTTTTTCTTCTTTTAAAAAAAAAAATTTATGTAGCAACATAACACAGAACTTGTAGTTGACATGGTGAGACAGCAGTTCAAAAAACACATGCACGAGACAGATCCAGAGAAGATTCAGAAGTTGAAGGATGAGTGAGTTTCATCTTGTCTAGTTACTTGCATGTATTTGTGCATGTTTGGGTTGGTGGGGAATATAGTGGAAACGATGTCTTTGGCTGTCTTATATTGCCAGGGTGCATCTTAGTGGGTTGCTTGATCCTTTAATATATACTTGTCATTAATCGTTTTTACTTGTCACAAACACATTCTTCTTCTGCATTAATCCTTGTTTGCAAAGCATTAATCCTTGTTTCCTTTGTTTTGCAGTGCGGCAAGGGGACTTATAAATCACATACTATATGAGTCTGAGAAGATGTCTGGTCGTAAATTCAGCAAAAGCGCTTGATGTTGTTCAGAATTTCAATTTATGAGTGCTTCCAGTGGGTGTATCAGATCATGTTTTGGCAAAATAATAATGTAGACTTGAGTGGTCTCAATTTTTCTTGTTTATGACTTTCATGTTGCATGTGTTGAACCCATCAAGTTGAATGAAATTGGCATTTTTTAAAATTGCACAGTGGCCTTTCTATGTTGTTCATTTTTCATTTATAAAACTGATGGTTCATGATAAGAAGAGAAATCTGTGTATACTACCTATGTTTTATATGTGAAATGAGTCAAGCATAGACTTCTGTCCTTTTGCTTGGCATTTGTTAGCCGCTTTAGTGATCCGAGTCCTCAACCCAAGCAAACCCATCAATGCAGGCAATATGAAAGGAAAGCCTAAAGTCTTTTAACTTCTTAGTAGCCTTAAGCCTGACAAAGTGTATTACCTGTCTTTTGTGCCCAAAATAAATGACCCTAGAAACTCTTAAACCCTGAAAATAAAATTTTAAAAAAAACTCTAATACCCTAATTTTCAGGGCTTTCCCAGCACTCTGCTTTTGTTTTTAATCTTATTGTTCTAATGATAATCTCTAACAAGTCTTCTTTAATTCTTCAAAGCTCATCCTAATCTCACGAGATTACTGCCTTAGAGTTTTAGCATCAGTTTGAGGGGTTTGTCATGTTCAGTTGGAGTTGGATAAATGCCATTTTTCAAGTATATATATCTCAAAGTTAGATATTTTTTCTTAAGCAAAAAAGGACATTTTCTATTTGTTAATCTTTTAACTTTTAAAATAATTTTAAGCAATTGTGTCTCCTTAACCAAGTAAAATTGTCAATGCATGATTTTAAAATTCTAATGTGTGGTGATCAAAGCAATATACCATGCTTATTAAAGTTTCTGTACCGTGCTTATTGCAAGTCTCAAAACTTAAAAAAGTAAAAGCAAAACCTCAGGTTGGATGATATTGCGCCCCTCAAAGAACAACCAAATGTGGCTAGGCATGGATAACATTCCACAATGCATGTACAGTCTCTTGGTATATTGTGAGGCACTGGAATATAACATATATATAAGATTCACTTCTATTATTAGAAGAACTTTCTGTTAAAATCTTCTCCCACAAATTTTTTTTGCATAAGCCTTGCAGCAATAATGGCACAGATTAAGAGTCATAGAGGAGTACAAGGTTGGAGAAAAGTCATTGCAAACTTCCTCCATGTTCATTAAACTATCCCCGCCACTATATGTTTCTTTGATATAACTCAGTAATTTTTTTAGTAGTTTTTTTCTTTGAATTTCCATATATTGGTCCAACCCTGTGATAGAAAGCTATGCAATCTTCTGAACTTCCTTTATGTGGCTGATTTTACTACTTAGTTCCATGGGTACTAATGAATCTGGTTAAGCAAACTCAAAGCATATTTTTTCTGTTTGCAACACTGGCCATGAGCAAACTCATAAATGTGAAGTAAATCCTCCAAATTAAAATGTCCATATTATTTATTTCCATCAATATTCTTATCTAATGCCTTTGAAATCAAGATTTCCAGAATAGGCAGTATTTTCCAAATGTTCCTTTATGAGGAATATGCATAATTGATACTCAATGCGAGACTTATCCTCTGAAAAGTATGTGGCCAAAAGTCCATTCTTATTGGTGTAGGACAGTCAAGTGAGGTAGGGTGACCATGCTACCCTGCTAAGTGCTAATTGATTCGAAGTGAAGGACATGTTTGTGGTCAGTGAACCTAATATATATTCTTAGAACGAATCAAAGATTGAGATCATCCTCGAGCTTTTGTCGAACTATTATCTTTTTTTGGAAAACTTTTACTAAATCAGACAGTATTACAAATATACAGATTATTGAAAAATTATGAGGGACTCAATCCTCGTGAGGTGACGAGTCAATCGGCTGTGAAAATTACAACACCTCATACCGGCATTCTACTGCAATTGAATACTAAGGACCCATCATCATAATAGCTCCTATAGATGACGTGTGTGAGAGAATTGTGGCCACTACTTTCAACACATCTCTGTCCCAACAACCTTCTTTTCATCTGACATAGCTCTTTTACCATACACTATGCCATTCAACATGCAGTGATGCTGTCTTCTGATGAGTGGCTTGCAATGTTGGTGAGCCTCACTCAACCATTGCTTTGAAAATATAGCATTATTAGTATGGATGTGAGGTTCCAAAGCTAAACAGTTCATTTTCAGAGTAATTCACTGGTACCGCCCATCATCAATTTCTTCATCCAGTGGTATAGTTTTGACGTGATCTTAACATGTCAAATTCACTAGTGCTTTGTGGTCCAGTGTTTCTTAGCTACCTTCTCACAATCCTGTTTTGCCATTATGTGGGTCTAGTTTTGAAGTGATTTTGTCTTTTCTTCTTCTTTTTTTCCTAAAGGATCTTGCAGTTTCTTTGATCTCAACTAATTACTTGTGAGTGCTGCAAATCATTTTCATTGGAAATCATTCCATTCTTGTATTGTTTTAACTAATTTGATTTTATATCCAAGAGTTTACGATGTTAAAGTGACTGGAACAAAATACTTTATCGGTTGAACTTATTGTTTCTCAATATATATATATATATATATATATAAGTTGAACTTATTAAAACCCACTACACTTAATTTTACATCCAGAGTGTTGCAAATCATTTGCATTTGATGTTTTTTTGAAGGACCTTGCAGTTTCTTTGTACTACTTTACCATGAAACTGCCTTGTTGGCAAAATTTGCAAAATAATGTTATTTTAATAATAATTATTTAAATTGACACCTTTTTGAAACAATTTGAGAATATGGCCTTTTTAAGTTTTGAAACCATGTTTTCTAAACGCGATTTTACTTAATTTTAAAAACACGATTTTAGAACTTAAAAATTAAAAACGGGTTTCTAAAACATGATTAAAAAAATGTTAGTTCTCCAAATAGCCTAAAAAACAATGTCAATTTATATTAATGAATAATTTTGTTTTTTTTTAGGCTCAAACTTGGCTTGTTTATAAACAAATAACATGAACAACTTTCTCAAAAAAAAAAAAAAAAAAAAAAAGAACAAGATTTTTATTGAATAAAGCTTGAGCCTATTCATGGACTTTTATTTTTTTTTTGGGCTTGGGCTCAACTCATTTATTAAAAAAAGCTAAAATTAAGGCTTAAACTTGACTTGTTTATAAACAAATAACATAAACAAGATTTTTATCGAATAAAGCCTAAGCTGTTTATAAACGATCCATGTGATTGAGTTGATAAACGAGGTTCCTAGATTAATCAACTCCCAAGTGATTTTCTAAAGAAATCAACTCTGTTAGATGAAAACCACACAGAAATTTCATCTAATTTGAAAGAATTAAATAAGAGATAATGCATACAACACTTCAATAAATCTTTTTTGACCTACACAACATGGGAAAAGATTCCCTTCAATTGAATCCTCTAATTCCTTCCCATTTTTAGCAATATTTGCTGCACTTATCATTTATTTTATTTTTAAATGCAACGTGTCTTACATTTTTTTTTAAAAAAGGGAGGAAACTGGGGAACCTTAATGGGAGGGGATCTCATCCCTAAAATTTCATATATCATAAACCGCTTAATTCTGCCCTAATTTCTTCCATCATCCAATTAAATGTTGAAATTTTCTTAGGAAGGCAAATTTTTACTAATGTAAAACTACTAGTATTTCGAAGATCAAAGAGATATTAGAATGATTATGAGGACCTACAATGCTTATGAAGTGAACTGACATGAAGAATGTTTCCACTGAGGTCACAAGTCAAACGGCTGTGAAAACCGCAACAACCCACACCCACATTCCCCTGCAATTGAGGACTGAGGAGTGAGGACCCAAGAGACAGTTTCTTTTGATGAAGGGTGTGAGAGCCTCTACATTCACTGCATCTCTGTTCCAACAAATATCTTTTCATCTTACTTAGCTTATCCAAATGCATTCTTACTTTTTACATTGCAGTAATGCAGACATTTTGTTGGTTTCTGATTAGTGGTTTGCAACGTGGATGAGCCTCAGCCATTGCCTTGAAAAAAATCATATCAATTTGAGGTTCCAATCAGTTCATTCTCGGGTATCTCATCAGTACAACATTCATCATTTTGTTTCAGTTGTATAACTTTGAAGTGATTTTAACAATGTCAAATTGACCACTGGTTTTGTGACCGTGTTTCTCAGATACTTTCTTGGAGTCTTCTTTGACTAGCAACTTAAAAGGGGATGGAAGTATGGGACAGGAGCTCAAAAGCATGATCTCTAGATTATACTGAATGTTAAATTCCATGAAGTAAAATAATAAAAATCCTTTGTCTTGCCTTATGCTTCAACAATCGCAGTTAGCGCATCTCTTTTTTTCCCTATAAAGTAACCAAAGTTTAAAATTAAAATTAAAAAAAAAAAAAAAAAAAAAAATCAAATACATAACGTGCTGCATTTGGTGAAGCAAAAAGTGGAATGGACAAAGGATTTTTATTCGTCATAAAAATAGCATGTATACAGATGGTGAACTGGTTCCAACTATAAAGGCTAGAAGACTTACATTATAGTATGATTGATCTTTAGCATCTTCTATACCATGCTTACTGCATGGCTCAAAAACTTACAAGAGTAAAAACTAAAACGGGGCATGGGGTAAAGAATAAATAATGCCTGTACAATCTCTTGCTATAGTATCAGTAATTGGAAATAAACATATAAAATTTAGTATTGTCATTCATAAAATTTGTGGTTACAAATCCCTCCCCTTTAATAAATTTTACAAATGCATAACATGTTGAAGGCAGATGGATAGTCATTGCAAGCTCTTTTCATGTTCATCAGATCATCACTACAAGAACTTGCTTCTTTTTAGATACCTGACAACATAAACACAGCCAATTGTTGCAAGTTCATATCTGAGTTCTAACTGCCTTTCCCTAAATTAGACGGTCTTGGCTCTCCAGTCCTTGGACTAAATGGCCCTCTTCCACCAAGCCGAGGACTTTGTTCCCCTCTCAGTTCACTCATGCGAGGGCTGTGTACACTATCTGACAGCCGTGGGCTCTGTAGACTTCTAAATTCTTTGGAAGGTGTTGCTGTGCAGCTTGTTACCTTGAGACTGCACATCCGTCTAATCTCGCCCCGACTACGTGTTACTATCCCATCTAGAATCTCTCCATCATCTGCAAATGAAGCTGTTCGTCCCATTTCCCCATCCTGCTATGGACAAATCAAGAACGCGAGATACATAAGTTGAGCTGTATTGCTAGGTCACCTTAATTACTTTCTATGCTAAATCCATTTTAATTCAACCCGAAAAATTACACTACATTGATTACAAAGAGAATAGATTAGCAAAACTGAAGTTCTTCAGATTTTCTGAATTCTTCTTCCTAGGTATGTAATGTATATATAGAATTTAGTATGTAAGGAAAAACAAATAGAGTTTATCTACAGGTTGAAGCAAAAGAACTAAAATCTTACAGTTGCTAGCTTTTTTTACTTACAACAAGTTTGGTAGGGGGATTAAAGCCCAAGTTCACCCCATAGGCACAATCGGATAGTACCACTGAACCACAAGCATAATCAATAAAGGGAACTTGAGCAAAAACTTACTGTTGCTAGGTTGAATGATAAAGCTGGCGCCTCTTCATACTCTGCAGCATCTAAATCTTGAAGGTGTGCCGCTTTGAAAAACTTGGGCAAAATGTATTGTCTCACAGGAACCAAAAGCATAATCATTAAAGGGAACAGAACCCCTGCAATTGGAACCCATGTAATCCCAAAACAAACAAGCAGATAAGCAGTCTGGAAGATTGTAAAAATTGCAATGGTCTTGAAAGGTACAGTTTCCACAAAAGTGGCATGGTACTCCTCCAGTACTCTGAAAAAGCATGCAATATGGTTAGTTCCATACTATTCACGTTTATAAGTAAAATGATCAAAGAGATGAAGAAAGCAGCTAAGAGCCTACTTGTATCTTCTACTTGGAGCTGTGAAGAGCAATAAGATTCTTTCCCAAAACTGGTTACCGGGTAAGCTTTCAATGGCCATGAAGGCAAAATAGCCCCAGAGTACTGAGGTTGGGATCTTCTTAAGGAAAGGCATGGCTGCAACACATCCTCCTACCATCATAGCTTGAAGCAGGTTACTGAGCCGCTGTTCTTTCACCTCAACAGGCAGTAAATCATCAATCTCTTTCTCAACATCAAACGTGCTCTCATCAACCGGGGCATTTATATTCCCAGTGCTTGAAGCCATTTGAATTGTGGAGTCTTTCAATTCCTTTAATCCCTGCTCAGAATACAAATTTAGGCAAGGTTGCATACTTTTCAGCACCATAAGAATTGATCAAACTTCAGAAAATTTAAAATAATAATAAAACCAAAAAGGAGAACAACAAAATCCTGAACATTTATTAGACTAACATTATAAATCAAGCCGTCTTAGACTTTATATTCTCACAGAAATTATATGAACTATATTGGAATCTCTAATTAACATGGCCATAATAAGGTTCTTTTGAAACAAAGCGTTGGATATCCAAGATATGTCCTGCAATATTTGGTTTTCTAGTTTCTGCATTGTGTCTTTTCTATGTAGATACAAATGTGACTATCAACAGCAGTTTTCTGCTATGTTAGACAAAGAAAAGAACGAAAATATGAAGTCATCATACCCTAGCTGAAGGTTCCTGGTAAATTAAAGGAGTCTGCATCTGTTGATAGGCTTCTTGCATGCTTCCATACACTTGTCCCAAACTTGCATTATTTCTCATACACTTGCGTGCTGTTGCTACAAGTCGATTACGAAGTAACTGCAAAACAGGAAGATGTTGTTATAAGGATGTACATACACAGAATCTACGCATGTGTATGTTTGTATGGGTTTGTGCTTGACTATGTCTGCATGCACATCTGTGTTCTTGTGTGCCTGCGTTCTGAATTCATTCTAGTCAACTATTTACTAAATGGGATTTATGGATATTCATAGTACTAAACTGGCAGCCTCTTGGATGCAACATGAAGAGCAAAGAGGCTGAGCAACTGATTGGCTACTAGTCAGCAAGCTCTAAATTTGGCAGCAGAATAAGGAACCTGGAATTATGGTATCTTTGTGTACCTGGTGTTTAAGCGTAGCCAAACTTTTAGTATGCATTGGAGATTGAGGAATAACTCCATTTGATGGAGGGATCCCAATGAGACCACACAATATGACCTGCCATACAGTAACAAGATTTCAAATAAGGCAAGTGGGTACTAAGTGCTGCAATTTGCAATTGCATAATAGAGAACTGGAAGAAAAAAAATGTACAACACAAGAAGGGTATTTGCATACCATGAACCCCAAAAGAAGTAAATCATAATGGAAGGAAGGGGGTTTTCTCAAATTGAACTCTTTCTGCTGGGCGAGTTGAGAAGCCACACTGTGGTCAAAGTAGTAGAGCACTGCAATCATTGTTGCAGGAATGAAAGCCCCAATTATATAGAGAACCGGCACATTTAGCAAGTCCTGTCAGTTTTAGGTTAAGCCATTTAACATACCCTTCTAACTATAAGTATTATAAAGGGACAAATATATCAAGCTAAAGGGCATATAAATATACAATTTTCCAGAATCATGTACCTTAATGACAGTCCAATTCTCATATGCACCTGGTGACCATGGATTTGGACTGAAGAGTCGTCTTGGGATTCCTTTTGGAACACTTCCAGCTGGTAGATAGGAAATAGCTGTCCAAACTACAACCATCAATGGCACACCATAATCTGCTATGAAGCCTCTCAGCGATCCTGTGGGAGTTAATAATGAACTCCATAAATTGAAAGAACACTAGAAGGACCTACAGAAGCAAATATGGTTCCTATAGACAGGTTTAAAGGTCCTTCAGTTCTTTCTCTCTTTGAGCTCAAATTATTGATATTCACAAAGGAGTCCCATCTCATCTACTTAGTAGGCAGAGAAGCCAATTTTCCACCAATTCCTCTTCACATTTCCCTTCCCTTTATGACATCTTCAACAGGGAAAGAATTGGTGAGACTCCTAGATATCATGAATGAGACTACTTGTTTGCATCGTTTAAACCTATTCGGCTAAGGAAGGCTCATAAACTGAAACTAGGAGTGCTTTAAATGAATTTTTACGGCAAGCAGTAACTTAAGAGTTTGTAATACATTGGAGAGGCTGACAACCTTAAACAAGATACATGGGGAGTGGAATTCCTTGAAAGTATATATTTAAAATCCAGTTGACTTACCAGACCCATACCGCCAAGACCTTGCTTTTCTGCTTCTTAAAGCGGTAAGCAGAAGAGCAAATGACAAAACTAAAGCAAACATGCCATTTGAAAATCTCCATGAAGGCTGAAACTCAATTGAATTTGGATTTTCTCTTTCAGGTATACGAAATTCTTCAACAAGTCCCTAGCAAACCCAATTAAAAAACAAGCATGAAACTCTATACATGCAACAATTGATATTATGTGCTTCAAGGAGTGGGGGCGGGGGTGTTGGAGGATGTCTCTTACTTTTATAGCTTCTTGCATGAAGAGCATTGCAATAAGAAGGCCAAACAGTTCCCCAGCTATACGAGTAAACCTATTAATAATGGAGCAAGCCCCTAAGACAG
Source organism: Quercus ilex subsp. ballota (assembly GCA_032727855.1). NCBI lineage: Eukaryota > Viridiplantae > Streptophyta > Magnoliopsida > Fagales > Fagaceae > Quercus > Quercus ilex. The sequence continues at coordinate 13,494,457 of CM064913.1, forward strand.
CCAGTAGGAACAGCAATATGGCAGTCCACACACATACCCTGCCCATCCAAGTGACCATATAAGTTCAAAAAATATAAACAGAATTCCTAATCAAAATTAATCAAATGTCATAGCAATTAACATCGGCAGAAGAAGTTGCAATATCTTTCCATTAGATGGCAATAAGAAAATATGATACCATCCAGTCCATGCTAAAAAGAGCTTTGATCCCAAATCTGGCCTATCTTTAGCGAACTTGAACATAAATGTATACATAATCACGGTTGGCTCTGCGACTCCGAGAATCAGCAAAGGTTGACCTCCAATGATTGAGTGTATAATTCCACACAGTGCTGTAGAAGCTAATGTTTGAACTGCTGTTAGAACTCCATCTGTTGATACCAGTAAAAAATCTTGAGATACTTACCACACAAATAGTTATATACATAATATATGCACCATTTCCGGCCCTAGATAAAAATTATGAGATGCTTAATTGAAAATTAGCAGCAACGTTTAGACAAGATTCAAACAAAATGATACCTGTACTTCTATCCAACTGTTCTCCAAAAGAAATAACTGGGATTGCTGAAGCAAAGAATATATATGTAGTGGGGGCCAAAATCCTAGGAAAAATCGAAATAAGTTACTAAGCTAAACATCATTATTTTGTGACAAATTCAGCAATAGTTAAATGCCACATTTAATATTAACCCAAAACCTTATAATTGAACTACATTTATTACACAATCCATAGTTCTCATGGCAGGAGAAAAATATACCTGAAGCCTGCCTTGAATCCACCAGTCCAATCTTGCTTGTAACACATCAGCCTCCCATTAAGATCATTCTTGATTCCGCGAAACGGCACAAATGTCTCTTCCATAGCTCCTTCTTTACTAGGACCACTGAGAGCACCTTCTTGAATGCCTTAACAAAGGACAGTGCTCATGCCAATCTGGTTGTGACTTGTGACCAAGGTGAGTGAGTCTGGCATTGGAAGATTAACAATCTAAAATTTATGTTTGAAGGACATGAATATAGAAAAACAAAGACAGAACTTAGATGTCATTTGGGTATAATTAAATCATAATTATACAATTTTGACCCACACAGGCAAAGTCAGAATTGTGTTACTTGAGCACAACTCAGAATCAAAAAAAACAAGAGCAGCATTATGCAGACCTGGCCCCAAGGTATTGTAAACTTAACAATACAAATCATAGTAACAACTATGGCAAAACCTCAGAAACTTCAAAATGACAAAGGCATTGTAGTATTTTACCACTAAGCGACAAACAAGACTGGCCCTTTTGCTTGTATTGAAGTTTGGCATTCACACAATGTGGGCACAGAACGTTTGTAAGGAAAGGCTCTAGATATTTAAGCTTGGAAAGTGTGGTGAGAAGGGACTGGATTTGATGCTGTTATAGTAATGTGGGTCAATAAAAGGAACTAAATGAACATCACTGTCAGTGTTGCACATTTTTAAAAAAAAAAAAAAAAAAAAAAAAAACCAAAATCTAAAAGCTTATTTAAAGAAGCCTACAAAAGCTAACAACCAAGAAAAGAAATATAAATATAAATATATGGAAAAACAGGAAATTCAAAGTAGATGCATTGTATGATACTTACCACCTCAAAGCATTGAAATTTAAAAGTGATAAAAAGAGAGAAAAATGTAGGAGCTTTTTCTGGCTTTGAAAGTGATTATGGAGAGAATTGTGATAAAAAAATATATAAAACAAAAGGTGCTTTTTTCAGTGCATATGGATATGGGGGATGAAAGAGTGCACCGCCAACCCATGACAAGCTGGCCTGGAAAGAAGCACCTAAGTAGCTTCTCCAATCTTTACTTTATTTTCTTCTTTATATTATCCTGAATTTTAAATATATCTGTATGGTATATACTGTGTTATTATTGGAGAATACACTGGGAACAATTTGGAATGTATGGTGTCTTAACACTCCCAATAAAAAAAATTGTAGAGGGATTCCTCATTATAGTGTTTTTTTTTTTTTATAAATATTTGAGGAACCTCATTATAGTGTTAATGCATTGGAAAGAACAAAATTTACAGGTAATGGATAGTCTTTTTGATAAAGTATTCATGAAGCAATATGGTGGGGAAGGATCGTATTATCTCTATACTTATATTTGCACCATGCAATAGACAAGTTATGTATTATCTCCATCCAATCTTACGGAGTAATATATTAGATCACATCCATTTTTGTCTTCTTTTAATTAACTATTCAACAATAAATATACAATAAATTTGATCTGACATTATATAATGTGGAGGCAACACAGCATCAATTAAGTTCCACATGAAAAAGATGGGTTTCAATTAGATAAAAATATGTTATCATTAAATAAATGATTTAGAATTGAATCTCGCTTATATACCTATACCAAAAAATATATATATATATCTTGACATTACGTTAAAAAACAATTATTATGGAATAGATATTATAAATTTAAATCATATTATATGTATATAAAAAAAATCCAAAAAAAGAAGAAGATAATTATAGATATGACAATTGAGCTTATGATAACAGGGTGTGACTTTGTCACGGACTACGAAATTGTTCACCAATTAGCTTGACCACGGCGCCCACCAATTAAGGAAAATATAGCACCTTCTTTGTTCCATAATAGATGATACTTTTTGAGTTTTGAGACTAAAGGAGATTATTAATAGAAAGGTAAATATTTTTAATGAAATTTCTGAAAGTGTCATTTTTTTTTTTTTGCTGAATTTCTGAAAGTGTCATTTATTTTACATTGGCTATTGATGCAAAATTTTCAAATATAATGATAATATGAAAACTTTTACTTATATAAAATGAGATATTTTTTGAAAAAAAAAAAAAACAGTTTTCATGTATTATGAAACACTAAGTTTAATGATTAAAAAAAAATCACAAGTCTTCTCACAACCGATATAAGTTTGTGATTGGTACATAATAGAAATGATGTTAATGGTAAACCAATGTGAAATTGATGTTGCACCAATTAGAACTTGTTATCTCTGTATTTTTTTTTTACATTACTCGCTATGAACTCCAATAATATGGTTGATTGAACTTGAGATCTCCAAATTTACATTGTACTTCAAATTAATGAGCTCATCACCCATATAACTCTATTAGGCATGTAGTGAAAGGGGTATCTAGGTGATGTAGAATTGGAGTAAACAACTAACATACACCGATAATATGGTCAACTGAACTTGGGATCTCTAGATTTATGTCATGCCTCGAACTAAAGAGTTCATTACTCAGATACCCTGTTAAGTATGAAGTGAAAGGAGTATTTAGGTAATGTAGTAGAATTGTCGTGAACAATTGAACATTATATAGAACTAAAGTACTAAATGAACATTTTGAGTATTACTTTAATTTTGAAATCCACACGGATTTACTGCATCCAAAAGCACACCTAAAGTCTTTATTGTGATTGGTTGGAGAGAAAAAATAGAGAGGAAAAAGGAGAGAACAGATAATTGGGATAGGGGAGGAGAAATGGTGTTTAGTTAGAGAGGTGCCTAGGAGTTTTCTTCCTGGACCCACCATTTGAGAAACAATAGCTTTCTCCCCCAAATTGAGGAGAAAACTAGAGAGAAAATTGGAGGAGAGCGCAAGTTGATAGAAAATTACTCATCTCCTCTCCCCATTTTCAATGTTACTCTTTTTTTTTTTTACCAATGTTATATTTTTTTCTTAATTTTAATTTTTTTTCCTTATATAATATTATTATTATTATTTTCTTGGAATTAACGGCATAGACGAAGATTACATGCAATTTATATTTTCTATCATCAATTTTTTTTTTCAATCAAACAAAATTTTTTTTTATCCATCTATTTTTCACCTCAAACCAAGCATTTTGACAAAAAATGAAATTTTTTTTCATCCTTTTACTTTTTCACATCTTTCCCGTTTTATATGCTCTCATGTTTCATCCACTCACTTTTTAACCTCTTTCCCATTTTATCCTCCCACTTTACCATTTTTTAATTTTGAAATCCACTCAATCCGACAAAAGAGTCTACGGTGACTGAACAAACATCTTGAGTTGATTCGTAAATAAATGGTGAGACACCATGGGACAGTGGTGGAGGAACAGTACGGAATGATTAATAAACTCCTAAATCCTAATTAGCCGAATACGTAAAGACACGGCGCGTGTCTGCTACGGGGATGCAGAGATAAGGTTAACGTGACATCTAGTGGTAGTGATGATTGATGATATAATTTCAAAGGGCAGGACGAGTTCAAATAGTTTTGGAGTAGTGGATTACGCTCTAGAAAGTCCCGCGATTCCTGTATTTCTCTTTTCCAAGAATTTATTTATTAATTTGTTTTTAAAAAATTGGTAGTCCTTCGAGACATAGTGCCGGTTTGGATTCAGCGTCCACGTTTTCATTTTAGCGTTTCCTCTTTTTTTTCTTTTTTCTTTTTTTCCTGTGCGTGAACAGTAATATCACATGGGTTTACTATGCAGCGGACAAAAATTACTGTTTACGCAATAAAAAATATTTAAAATGAGTCCCACGGTACTATTCACACATTTAAAAATTATTTTGCTACAGTGTTTTCAGTTTTCAGTTTTAGCAACAATAAGTTCAATCTAAACGGACCCTAATAGAATGTCTTAGCATTGTAGATTAGGAAATTTGATTTCAATGCGACCGTCAGATTCTCATGGATCATTTGATAAGCCAGTCTCTTTTTATTTTGGCAAAAATTCAAAATTGACCCTTTAACTTTCAGTATTTTTTATTTTAGTTTTGTAACTTTCAGTTTTATCATTTCAGTCATCTAACTTTCAATTGCTGTCAATTTGGTATTCCGTTAAACCTCAGTTATCTGCTGCTGTTAATTGAGAAACTTTCAATTGCTGTCAATTTGGTATTCCGTTAAACCTCAGTTATCTGCTGCTGTTAATTGAGCCAAAACGATGTCGTTTTGGCATGTTCCGGCGTACGGTCACGTGACGAGCCAGCAGTACTTCCACAAGGTCTTCAAGGCGTACACCAAACTCTGGAAGTACCAGCAGGATCACTAGTCGGAGCTCGTCGGTCTCCACCGCTGGGAAATCGGCGAGATCGCCAGCCGGATCGGCCAACTCTACTTCGGCTAGTACATGCGGACCAACGAGGCTAGGTTTCTCGTCAAGGCTTACGCACATTCTTCGCAGGCATTTTCTCAAACACCTTATATGCTAAATCCACATCACGACCACCCTTCATAAACATATCAATCAACGCACACCCAACACACACATCAGACTTAAAATATCCACTTTCTATAACAAACCCAAAAATCATTTTCCCAATGGGAACATTTTCCACATGTGAACACGCCCGAATCATTGCGGAAAAGCAATACTTATTTGGGCAAAGCCCATTTTCAAGCATTCGAAGAAACATGACAATGGCTTCAGTTCCCATATCATTATTTGCAAAACAAGAAACCATAGCAGTCCATGAAACCAAGTCTCTCAAATCCCCCATATCATCAAAAATGGATTTTGCTTTAGCCCAATCCCCACTTTTTGAGTACAAGCTGATGAGAGAATTGAGAATGAGAGAGTTGAGGTGGAGTTGGGAGTGAGTCGAGTAGTGGATGTGAAGACGCCTCCCCTTAGTTCCCCTAAATGTTTTTTTCTTTTTTTCTTTTTTTTAAAAGAGCCAAAACGACGTTGTTTTGGTTCAATTAACGGTAGCAGATAACTGAGGTCTAACGAAATACCGAATTGACAACAATTGAAAGTTAGAGGACTGGAATGATAAAACTAAAAGTTAGAGAACTGAAATGAAAAAGACTAAAAATTAGAGGGTTAGTTTTGGATTGTTGCCTTTTATTTTTTAAAACAATAAAATTAAGGCTGCATTTTTTTTTTAGAGAATTTCAACTTATGGCGTTCACTCTTGATAATACATTTTTATTATCAGACCAAGACACCAATCGGTTTTTGGTGTAGGCAGTGATTAAACCCCAGATCTCTTATTCAATCATTAGAGACTTTTCCAGTTGAGCTAACTGGGATCTACAATTAAGGCTACATTTGTTTCCAAAATTTCTTTTTGAATCTTTTTATTTTTTTAATAATCTAATAATTAGAGGAGGGATCATTTAAATCATATAAGTCTCGGATTGAAAAACCAAAAGATAACAATTGAGATACAAGATTTTTAGGCATTTTTATGAAATGCTAGTACATATATAGCAAATTGCTACAAATAAATTTCACATTATAATTTTTTTTTTCCAATAGTAACTCCCCTCCCTCACTCTTCACAAATTGACTGCCAATCGCAATCACCAATTTTTGAACAACATTAACAGTCTATTAACTTATTTCAAATCATAATAGCCAATTTTCTACTTAATTTAGTGTGTAAATTTTGAATTTTGAGTATATTTAATTATTCGAGACACCCAAAGCACCTAACAAAAAAGTACAAAATGTTTTCCTGTTTGGAACTTTTATTTAATTTAATTTTTTTTTAAATAATTGTAGGGGTAAAAGGCCCAAAAATACACGCCCACATATGTGGTGGGCCTGAGGCCCAGGTCGAGGATAAGGAATCATCTGAGGATGGGAAAGTACTGTAGAAAGGGGCCCATGATAATAGGTGAAGAGAACAATGTTGGTCATTGTAGTCCAGAAAGCTTTGTCGAGGACGAGTTCCTTCTCGGCTACCCAACGCGAAGGTCCGAAAATGTGATTCACCGACAAAAGTAGCATTCTAGACCATTCCATGGAGGAAGATAAGTACTAGAGATAAACAGAAAAGAGTATGGCCATGAAATATCTTTAGGAAAAGCTGCTACCTCCGCATTAAATGCCCGACAACCAACACTCTGGCCGCATTAATGAGGAAGTGATGCCTGAACAGTGGTTTTTAGCCTTACAGCTGTTACTCAAGAGTTTTGGGGAGGGGTTGATGGGATAAAAATCGACACCATCAAATCTGACCTACACGTGGATGGTAAAGATGAAAAGGAAAAGTAGTATATAAAGTAGAAAGAAGGAAGAAAGAAAGGAGGAAAAAAGAGAGGAAAAAGAACAAAAACTACTTCTGTAACCATTATCATCCAATATATATAAGAACAGAGCTCCTCGGATTGTGCCGAGGACAAATTTTCGTACTCAAACATACTCCTGTTTTATTTGATTGACTGATAAACCAAGCCTAGCTGTTGTTTCATTGATTAAAACCTAGTTCTTCGACTCACTTTCTACAAATTTATTGTCTTGGGCTTATTGGGCTTGAATCCAATTACTTCTTGGGCCGGGGATCCAAATCTAGTCCTTACAATAATTCTTTGAGAGCTCAAGATATATTAATAAAATTAGGCTTCATTTGTTTTCTTGTAAGGTGTTTGTTTTATTGTAAAATTTGAACAAACTTGAAAATCTTGGAAAGAACCAAAGTTTTAGATTTGATAGGGATGAGTATTTTTCATTCATTCCCATCGAGAGTAGCAGGTATACAGAAATTCATTTATATACTAACTTTCTAAGTTTTTAGAGAATGGGTTATTCACATTTTATTTGATGGTTAGAGACAAATTGAAAGCTAAGGAGTGGTAATTATAATGATACCCCTAGGAGAAATAGAGATGTCTCCTATACATTACCCATAATATGTGGAAGTATTGATGTAATTTCATAAAGTGAAATGCAAGGACTCAATTGTATGGACATGTAAAATACATGATTTCCAATCCTTTTGTTAACCAGGAAACTCTTTGTAAAAAAATTGTAAAATGTTTACCAAAAAAATTCAATAAAACAAATTTTAAAACACACAACCCTCTTCTCTCTTTCTCATTCACACAGACCCCCACCCATCCCTTCTCTCTATCTTCAATTGGTGTGGGCATCATTCACAAATCTAGAGCTCTATTGTGATCCATCCATTACTATGGAGCTTCAGCACACCCATCACCACCTTGAGATTTGGACCGCACCCTTTTCCGCCTTGAGGAGCTTTGCCGTGATGGTCTTAGATCTAGAAACTTCGGTTCTTCTTTTAAATTTCACAAGTAATTTTTTTGTGTTTTTGTGATTCATGGTTGTTAAGAAATATGTATTTGGTTTTCTAATGGAAACTTGAGAATTTGAATTTGGGTTCTTGAAATTTTCAAGTTTCTATGAAAGAGGATTTTTTTTTTTTTTTTTTAATTTTTTAAATCATGCCAAACAAAAAATGAATTTCGTAGCACTTTTAGGAATGCAACCAAAAACCGAAAAAGCAAATGTTTTCAGCTAAAAACATTTTACAAGGAAACAAACAGAATCTTATGTATAAATCGAACTTTTTTTTTTTGGATTCCAGCCTTATTTTCAAGATTACAATTAAATTCAAGAAAAAGTGTCAATTTTTTGAAAAATATTTTAGAAAACAAAGCATTTTTGTGAAATCATTTTTCATATGGAGTAGTATTCTATTTAGAATTGATCTTTGTACTTGCATATTGTTAAATTTTTTACACTTTTTTTCTAATATAAGTTTTTGTGAGATTGAGGGGGCAAGGGGTCGGGATTCAAATCTTCAGAAAAAAGTTTCACATGCATATACACTTAGAAAATATTAGAGTAGAATTTTATCTCAAAAAAAAAAAAAAAAGATTTTATGCTTCAATTTTTCCTTATCTACAATAGATAGTGACATTTCTAATTTTATATTATGAAAAAGGGAAAATTTAACTTCAAACTTTGATTTTGTTCTGCTTCTATATCTATTATTTAATTTATTCTATTCTATCTAATAAAAGTGGTACTTTTGCCTAATGTAGCTACAAATTTCCACATAAAAGAACTTTTTTTAAAAGGCTCCGATTGATATATTCACTCAAATATATATTTTCAGTTTTTAAATAACATTACACGTATATTTACATACTTTTTCACCCACATATATTTCTACACATATTTTTAAATACATGTTTTTAATTTTTAAGTACATATACCAACCACCCTATAGTCTGAGGGCCCTAAAGCAAACTTAATCTTTACTCTATCCTTAAATTTGGTCCATTATCACAATCATTCTTCATCATTACAAGATTCTCAAGAAAAAAAAATAGTAATCTTCATCATTACAAGAAAGGTCACGAGTCAAAAAGAATTGCTATAAAATATATAGGATAACTGGTTAGAATATTCTAACATTAATTAGTTCATATAATTGTGGGAGGCCATTGCATAAACAAAAGTGATTTTAGAAGTCTTTTCCAAAACCAAGTTATCTTTCAATCAACAGATTCAACACTCTGATTGAAAACTCAAACTTGACACAACACCAGTATGAATCCACTCGCCTATAATTAATTCCATACACCATGTATTTTCGCAATATAATACTGTGTAATAGATTTTTTCATAATTCCAATGTCGAAGATAAATGTGAAATAATCATCCCACCAGAAACTCATTATCAAAAAAGAATCTTAGGGCTTCTTTATTTTGGCCGTAACTCAGTTTTCATAACTCAATACTCATAACTCATAATTCAAACTCAAAACTCATAATCCATAACCGAAATCTCACTTTATCTCAAAAACTCCAAAATTCTTGTTTGGTCATATAACTCAATCACATAGCTCACCTTTTGTCATCATAACTCATATTTCAGAAACTGAAAACACCAAAATTCTGTTTTCAGTTTCCATCATTCATCACTCAAATTTTTAAGTTTTGAGTGATGGAAACATCACCCAAAAACCAAGCCAAACAAGATTTTTTCGATGGGACCCACGTGTTTTGAAAACTTAGTAATGAAAATTAAGTGATATCACTCAAAATCATGGTGATCCAAACAAACCCTTATTCATTCAACCTATGCATAATCAAATTCTCTCATAACATATATACCTCACACAATTATGAAATTCATATATCATGAAAAGTACATTGTTGTATATACCGGATACAGGATAAATAAGATACTATTTGTTCATTATCAAGGTCGCATAATGAACAGCTGTGGAAGCTTGTCGATACTCTCAAAAACCTTTTCGCACAAAGCTTGCCAATACACGAAAGCACCAAGCCACCAAGGACCCGCTACACCATGACTCGCAAACTCAACAAACCCTCCCCACCCTTGTATCTCTTCTTTCTTCCCTCAGTAGTCACCCACAAATTCCTTTTTCCCTATTTTGGCACTTTGTGCAAGTCTTGTATCTTCTTTTTTTGGGGGTGTAAATTTAATGATTTTGTCTCGCACAAAACAAATTCTCACCCCTTAACTAAAGAGTCGCAAAAACTTTAGGGCAAAAGACAGAAACCATATGTCGCCCATTTGATCTATAATCTATATCATGCAGTACTGTTCTGTAGTGGTAGGTCCTTCTTTGATGGTTCTGCAATCTGGGGTTGCAGACCTTGCTATGTGTGACCAAATATTTTTTTTAAAGAATTTGGTATCTACGTCTATATACATTTTAATAGCCAAAACTAGAGTAAATCTGATTAAATTTTAATTGGTCTTTTAAATTTTGCTTTACGTGTCCTATTTAATTTTTAATTTTGTGCCAAGTGAATTATTAAGCATAAAAATTGAAGATTTCAAATCCAATTAGATTCTAAATTGGATTTCAATTGGAGTTTAATTTTCCACCATGTGTCCATCTAAATTTTTAATTTTTGTAACAAGCAAAAACCGAAAATTTTAAAATCAATTAAATACTAAATTATATATATATATATATAATGAAAAATAATTACATAGTTTAGAAATGTATTATTTAAAAAAAGTGTAAGCTAATAACATGTATAATTTGAACTGCATAATTGTAATTATTTTTACTTATACCCGTGCATATGCATGAGGCTACATGTATATATTAATAGGCAAAACTTAGAGAATATCCAATTAGATTTCACAATTGAAATCTAATTTTGCCTCATGTGTCCTAAATTACTTATTTTTAGAGAGAGTTTTATTTCTTAATTTTGAAGTCAAATGTGAAACCACATCATAAATATTCATCCAAGTGAGTTATTACATACAAAAACCAAAGAGTTTAAAATTAATGAACATAAAAACAAAAATTTTAAAATGACAATTTACATTTTCTACCTAATAATATTCTTACAAGACTTTTTAAAGAGTTAAAAAATATATAAGAATAACTATTAATAATATTTAAATTATATGTGTAAGAATTATACTATGCATTTTAATGTATATCTTTTAAGTATATTCATGCATGTGCATAGGTTACAAGCTAGTTTTATTAACATCCAAACCAAACCAAATACAATCAGGTTGAACATTTTTGGTTTTTTGTTAGGGGGGCTTGATTGAGATGATTACCCCATGTGCCTGTCCAGTCTGTTTTGCAGCGACGACAAACTATGACACTAGGCAACGAAATAAAAACTCTGTGAGGGCCACTTAATACTAAATGTCTAGATTCAGTTAACTAATCAATAATCATAAATAAATAATTATAAAAAAAAAGGCAATTAGTTTGTCTTGCATTGTTTAAGCTCGGACATCTTTTTTAAAAAATGGCTATTTCTTCAATTGGCTGTGAAGAAAAAAAATATGATCACACAAGAGAAAACAATTCTTTAGAATTTATGTTCCGTTTGGATTAAAGGAGAGGGAGGGAGAGTAGAGTAGATTTAGCACAAAATTAACTTATTTTTAGCTAACTCTACTCTACTCTCCTCCACTTCCCTTCCTTTCCCCCTCCATCCAAACAAGCCATTAAGGTTGTTTAGCTGGCAATTGTGATCTAGATGATAGCACGAGTTGGTGATGCATGGCCTAAGAATCTCAAACTCGGTTTTGGCATGCATTCATATTAAATTGCTACACGCCTGCTATTGATACAAAGGTTAACTCCCATGTATGTATTTGGATTAGCATTTTTTTTTTTTGGGTTAACTTATTTAGCTTATTAGCTTATGTACAACTTTTTAAAACATGAGTTTTTTCAGTTGTATCAATGGCTATTACTATTGGCTTTTGGACATTTGGACTTCAAACATCTGACTCCAGTCTGCGATATATGATTTTTTTCCATGCACAGAAAAGGCTCTGCCTCCACCAATCACGTTTGTTTTAAATCGCTTTATGTTAAGATTAAATGAACTATCTATCTTCAGTAAATAGGACAAATATTTTTTTAGACTTCGATATGAAACTGATGATTTATGTTTACTTCCATTACTTTGAATTCCTCCGGCTTACAGGATGGAAAACGCATTATTCATCTAGCAGAGATAAATGGTAAGATTCTCAAGCTCAAGCAAAGAACAATTCTGCTGATCATTGGTTAATTCGATGTACCAGAACAAGTATGCTAGGGAAAAAAATTTGTGAGCTACTCACCTGTTTCTTTCCACCATACTTCTTACACGTTGCAAAACACGAACAAACTCATAAAACAGTGAGAAGTCAAAACCTATGAGAGAGTCATCTTCTACAGCCATTTTAGAACTTGGCAAGTGAATGCATGGGTTCTGACAAATGACGAAGTCAAAACCGCCAAATTTTTTAATGAGATTCTCAATCTTGTTACTTGTTAGCTTCTGAATGTCTTCAATCTGCACCAACTCCCCAGTTTGTCCACTACTTTGCCACCACCTTCTGAGAATCATCCTCTTTGTTTCAGAAGTTTCTACAGACACAACACCTTTCAAAGGAATGCCAAGCTCGTTTAAAGTGATTTCTGCCCCACCAATTCCACTATATAATGACAACACTGTTAACCCTCCTGGGTACATTGACTTCAACACAGAGAGATGATAGCCCAACGTGTCTGTCTGGAGGCAGTATTTGAGTGACTGAAGCCTATCTGTAAAACTATTCTCAGCAGTTTGAGTGTGATTCAATGGATAGCCTAGAATACGCTCTATATGTTCAGGTTCCATAGGAGCCAATTTATACTGGCCAACCCACACAAGATTTAATGTCCGGCAATGATGAAGGATATCTCTCTGCTGTTCAGATGAGAGCAGTCCTCGAGAATCAGTTAACATCCTTCCAAGCCTATCACACAGCAGAGATGTTCCACTGGTTCCAGAACTGATGCAGTTTAACTGCTTCCTTGTATCCCATGATGGCCACCATTGCTTAGTATGTGGTATAGCGTCTTCAATGGTCATTGGAGGCTTTGGAAGGAGGTGCAACCTATTTTCAGTAGGAAGATTGTGTACATAGCCTTCTTTTCTACTCATGGCTGAGAAAAACTGGGTATTAACAAATTCAGGCTCAAGGGCATATAAGAACTGTGAAATTTTTGCCCAAGAGTCATGAGATATATTCACAACATTTGCATAACAGAAATATGGAGGTTTAGCTACCATTTTATCAAGACTCTTGGACAGATTTTCTCTGAATAGATTCGGCCTTCCATATCTGGTGATTTTTGGGTCGACTTTTTCTTCAATCCATGTAGAGTCAACAAAAGAACTTGAGTCATCAATATTCTCCTGTTTCGGTCTTTTCCCCTTACTATTTCCCCCAAAATTAATATTCCTAGACTGAGAAACAGAATCTGGACAGTCATCAAAAGACTCTTGTTTTGGCCTTTTTCCTTTAAAGGTTTGCTCAACGTTGATATTTCTCGAATGAGATACAGCAGCACCGTTAAAAATTCTTGAATGAGATACAGCAGCACCGTTGATATTTCTTGAATGAGATACAGCACCGTTGATATTTCTTGAATGAGATACAGCACTGTTGATATTTCTCGCATGAGAAACAGAACCATTCATATTTCTTGAATGAGAAACAGCATCAAAACTAAAATCCTCTGTCTTCACTTTTACAGTTCCAAAAGCATATGAGGAATACTGCACCAAAAAGTTTTATAGTTAGTAAACGGTAAACCAACTAATAGATGAGAATACCATACATGACCATAATTTCATAGTATGCACAGAAAAAACCAAACGTATAGTACACATCTCAACCTGTACAGAACTTTCAGGTATGACCAAAAATTTGAATGCGAGTAAGAATAACTGAACTGAGAGCTTAAAACACAGGAGACAAGGTATGTGACCACCGAGAAAGAAACCCTAATCTGTGTGGTTATCCATGTCATAGACCTTATATAACCAGGAGTGCCATCTATGACATTAACATTAAGGTGGGCAACATGGTGTTCGAAATAGAGCTGCCAATTTGAATGAATAACCAAAATGTTTATAAACAATATTAAGCCACATAATAGGAACCATTGCTGGAGAACTACCAACATCAGGAAAAAGCTATAGGAAGCTAAATTCAGAAAACTTTTAAAAAGTAATAACTTTTCTGATAGGTTTAAAATAAAAAGATTAACAACTTCATTGCGAGAATGAACTAAAACCTCAGATCCTCCAACACAGCTCTTAGAAATTTGATCTGCAAAAATGGAGTCAGCAAGTTCTGAAACTGGAATCTCTGAACCTGAAATACAGCACATAAGCAACAAGTCAGGGTTGGAAACAAGCTAAACATGTAGTCCCTAGCATTTTTTATTACTTAAAATAACTAAATCAGCACCAGTCAAAAGCTTGGATATTGTGTGGATTTGTGGAAAGTCTCATAGTTGTCAAAATGCGAATTGTATTGTGAATCGATACATTTCTTTTCTTTGTTTCTTTCTTTTTTATTTTTTTGGTATCAGGTAGTGTATTGTAACATTCATAGACGCTTTATAAAAAAATTTAAAAGAATTATACATAACATATATAAAAGGTATATTTATTATAAATTGGGAACATGTTGAACTAATTACTAATTTAATCATCACTTATGTGATTATATTTAACAAAGCTATCTAAATAAACTACACCAAAATATATTTATAACAACATTCAAATTGGTCAAACTCAAAAGTAATAATACATGAGATATATGCCAAAATATTAATTTCTTTCTCATCATAATCATCATCTTGCCTAATCAACTTCATCCCCATAGTCCAAGTCAATGTTATCATTATTTTCATCAAATTGCAAAGTCATTTCTTTATTGACATCTTCATCATCTCCAACATTTACCATCTCTTTTATTCTCCTATCTCAATAACTTTTTCTTATTTTTCTGCATGCTTCTTCTTCGCATTCTAGTTTCTAGGAATTATAACAAAAATAACAAAAAATAATTATATTGTCATTTAATAGTTTATTCACAATAAAAAAGAAATTTGGAAAAGTGAAAGTGAAGTGTCAAGTGTGGTGATCCAAATTTTGTAAAAAAGAGAGAGAAGGAGGTGAAAAAACTCATGGACATGTTATTAAATTTGGCTCAATCAAGTAGCCCAATAATTTTGTAAAAAAAAATTCTAACTTGTTGGATTCAAGTTAAAGAACAAACTTTAACAAAAAAAACAATTTAAACCTAAATGTCTATGTATCGTCTAACATGTGCTTTTTTTTTATATAGTTAAGCGCTGAAGTGTACAATACATATGATACACATCTATGTACATATACATAAGTACAAAACTTCTGGAAGGGCAAAGAGTTTTTATGAATTATCAGACAAATCTCATCAGATACAGTAGCTCATCCTGTACTTGCATGCAGTTCTATTCTAAGTGGAAAGGCTGAGCGAGACACGTGTGATTTCAGTAAAGATATTTAAATGAGCACGAAGGTCCAAAGAGTACTTCCACAAAATTAAGACCTTGGCCCCCGACTGCCGAAAAAACAATAAGCTATCTTGTTCATCTTGGTTTATTATAGGGTTGAGCATTGTTTAGATAATATTCAAAATTATATAATTACTTACCGTACTTCTCAATTGCAGATGAAACTTCACTCTCAGAGAAACCCATTTCAAGCAAACGCAGTGTTTTCTCCATAGTCCCAAACAGGGTTTCATTATTAGTATGCTGAGAATCAAAAGGTTAGATTGTTAGGAATTGCTTGAATCATATATAACATAGACATTGGGTGATAAATCTCCAAAAATAACATGAGAGGTAATTTCATATGCCAAAAAAGAAGAAAACAAATTGTGCCAAACTTGGCACAAAGATCTTCAAGAGACTCATTCATCTTACTCTCAGGGTAGTTTCAAACACCACACAAGTCTCTTGTTCATAATTGGTCACTTCATTTCTCAAAAAATGTCATAAAAGCTATGCTTATGTAACAGCCCTGTTAAAGGTGTGCCAAGCACAGAAGTAAATAAACTTATTTCCTTTTTCTAGTTTGTGAAAATACTTCTTCATTAAGCTGCATTTCAACCATAACAACATGGTATCATAGTAAGATGTGAGAGAAAAATGGTCTTTGTGACCCCTGCGAACATGTCAAAAAGAAAGGCAGTAAACTATTGATAAATTCTAGTGAGTGTTACATATGCATGTTCCATGCTATTATTACTTTCCTATTGTATAACTTTTTAGAAGATCACATAAAGAAAATTTCAAGCAAACATTGACCACTCTAATATGGGATTGTACTTGCAGCATCCCAATCAAAACTAGAGAAGAAAAATTCGACGGATATCTAGTGAAATAACAGACCTGAGTTGAGATTAACAAATTTCTTGCTTAACCCATCTTTGGAAATTGTCATCTAAGGGACAACTTCTTGCCAAAGAGCTTTAGCTCAAATGGTGCTTTCTCCCCTCACAAGAGTAGGTGGAGGATGAGGTTGTGGTTTCAAAACCCTCTGGTTGTATGTAACTTTTTTTTTAGGTAGATAGTGGAGGAGAGAGAGGTGGGGTTCAAACCACAAACAGAGTGCACCACAAAGAATGCCATTACCGTTGGGCTATCACTTGAATTTCTAACTTCATCCCCCTGAGCTGTATCATTTGTGTCCTTTTCAAGCTCTTCAGCTATTTGGGCAGCAGTTATGAAGTCCACTAATTCAGTTATTTGAGCATCTTCACCTGAGACATAACATAATGAGATGAACAAACTGATTAATTCAGTTACCATTAGAGAATAAAGTTCTTCTATATTAGAAGAAGAGCAAAATTAAAGCCAAGATGGAGTCTCATAGCCCAAGTACTGCCAAGTGCCAATACTTCTTAAAGAAACTGTGTACCAACCAGATAAGTGTTGAAAACAAACACAAATCTGATATGACATGTCCTAAAGTTAAGTCAAATCTATTTAAACTAGTAGTTTAACAGTTTTCTTCACAATCAAGCTGCAAAGAGACAAGCAGACACATGATTTCCATATCTCTTCACCTTGACTCAAACATATCTCCTGGCTCCTGACCCAAAACCAGAGCCTGTTTAAATACGTTGGCTTATTTGGCTTAAAACACTAGCTGAGTAAAAATAACTTGTACCTAGAAAAAAGTGAGGCTTAAAAAGTAGTACCCAGCCAAATAAGGCAAGCCACACACACACTAAACCATATGTAATTTATCATACCTCCCACTTTTATAGCAAGATCTCTCTGCGGTTTCACACTAGTACATTGCAAAATAATTATAGGCCACAACAAATAAGTTTTTTAGGCTCATCTATGCAAAAAATAATTCTCAATTGTAAACCAATCACACGGATGTATTTCCAAAGTTTGCAACATTTATAAAAAAAATAATAATAATAAATATTAAAATTATAAAATAAAAAACCCAAAATGTATCCATCGACAGGTACAATACAATATGCTGACTCCAAATTTACTGTTTTGATATCAAAAGCAACTTCAAAATACAAGTCTCATTGTAACGCCATAACATGCACTCAAATGTGTATTTCTACCCCCCTACAGTAACAGTAACTTAAACAATCCCCCAACACCCCAACTGAGAGATCGAGAGTGAGATTTTAAAAATGAAGATTTCACAAATTTATACCTTTTAAAAATGAAGATTTCACAAATTTATACCTACCAAGCTTATCGATTGCAAATGCAACTTCATTTACAGAGAAATTCATCATCAGTAAGGATGCTCTTTTGTCATCACCAAATCCATTATGTACATCAGGCTCCTGCCAGAGATTGAAGATTATGCCAAATAACATGCAGCAAAAAAGGAACAGAAAAAAAGCAATGACCTCTTCCTCCCTCCCCACACCAAAAAGGAAAAATTATAATCCAAAGCCAGCCACAATATTCCCCAGGTTAGCAATCTAGGTTTCCAAGATAGTTCAATTGACTTGTTAAAATAAATCACATAAAAAATTTTGCAGTACCCCCTAATTTGAGTCCTTCAGGATTACATAACGAAGGAAAAAAAAATGATCACACGAACCAGATGATAGCACTTTGGCAGCAAGTAGGTTACCTCTTTCGGTTGAACAACTGTTGGAGTTGCAATTTCTGGACTACAAGGTTCCTTGTCATCAAACAAGCTATCTAGAGAATCCGATGACTCAGAATTTGATTTTTGAAGATCCTGTTTCATTCCAAAAAAGGTCAACTATTGCCCATTAGAACTTCTGTAGCAAATATCAGAACAATTGCTCAACAGATGAGTGAAAAGTAAAGAGTAATTAAATTGGCTTCTAGACTTGTAAGATTTATCATAGTGAACTGAGATAATCAAATTACTTGATCATTATTTGGTTGGGCCACTACGACACTAACACCACTTGGTCAATCATCAAATTACAGAAATCCACAAAGATTTTCTCCCCATCCTAGAAAAAAAAGTTCAATATCTACTACTTTGTGAAGTAGACATGTCAGCTTACCAAAATGGACTCATAAAAAAATTTATTATTTTATCCATAAAGGTGAAACAGGTTCTGTCGAAATACAAAACAGCAATAGAGCTGTTCATACCAATTTCAAAGCTCTCTTAACTGTACACATAAAAACTAGAAAGTATTGTGTGCTTAAAACTCAAACAAAGAAGGTCAAACAATTTATAATATTATCCTCTGAAAGAACAATGAGATGGTAAAGAAATTATTTGTTTACTTACAGAATATGCAATGAGAGTTTCCAATAACAAATCAGCATTCTCTTCACCTAAATATTAGAGAAAAAAACTCATGAATAAATATCTTGGTCAAGACATTGGTACATCATTACAATTTTGTAAACTCAAAACTTTTTTTTTTTGATAGGTAATCAAAGATTTATTTCATAAAAAGGACATCATGTTCACGATGGTGAACACTTAGACCTTAAAACAAAACATATGATAAAAAACTACACATAGAAGGTGTCTTAAGGATGCTGGTGAAGCCATGGGGGCCCAAATTTTGATGTGCATTAGTGCAGCTTTTTTTTTTTGATAAGTAATGAGAATTATATTAAACTTGAAGAAAAGACGAAAACATCAAATACAAGGTGTTCATGATGGCGGACACAAAAAACAGCAAACAAAGACCGCAAAGAAACTAATCTTAAGGGGCACATCTAAGGGAAGTAAGAAACTCCCAAATAAAAGAAAAGTTTGTGGAACCCCAACACCTAGCCCATTCAAAAAGAGTACTTTGGCTGTGGGCTTGTAACTGATCAAGCGATTTTTCTAAAGCCTCAAAAGAGCGCCTATTTCTTTCCATCCAAATAACCCACATCAAGCAGCTAGGAACCATATTCCATATATCTGAAGAAAATTTCCCAAACCAATTGTTCCAACAAAACACCAAACTCTCCACTGAACCTGGCATGACCCATTGAATCCCAAAAACTTGTAACATTCACACCCACAAAGAGTAAGCAACAGGACAGTGAATGAGAAGATGGTCCACAGATTCCACAGAACAATAGCACATACAGCACCTATTCGCCAATGGGAGGCATCGGAGCATCAAATTATCCAAGGTAAGTATCCGACCATGGGCTGCGGTCCACAAGAAGAAAGCCACCCTTTTAGGAACCTTAACTTTTCAAATCCCCTTCCAAGGGAAACTAGAGAGAGAAGTACCCCTGATCTTATTATAAAAAGACCGAATATCAAACTTACCATTCCTTTTAAGACATCAATGGGGACTGTCACACCCAATGCCTCTAGGAATCTGAGACTGAATGAAATTTAGGAAGGAGAAAGCAATTTCTAATTCCCTCTCATGAAAATTCCTATAGAATCTCAAGTTCCAAAAACTAGTATATTACATTGCCATTTTTCGCCCTACCAACACCTACCCACTTCCAAATAAGACAAAAAATAACAAAGTTTACATTTACAGATGACATACCCTTTTCCTCGATCACTTTGTCAACAAGAGAGGGTAAGAATCCCATTCCAATAAAGAATGACTTTATACTGCTTCCAGATGAACTTGCAACATTGTCCTGGAATAGTAAAAAAATAAGGAATGTTATGGAGCAAATTACTCGTGCACTAAGTCTCTAAGTCCAACTCCCAAAGTTACTATATATTTGGGTTTTGAGAGGTTAAAAAAGCAAGGATGTGACAATTAATTCAGTTCAGAAGACTGAAAAAACTTGCTCAAGAAAAGGATAGTTGGAGTTATTAAAAAATAATTGGAGATACAACAAACACAAATCTCAAACAATTTTGCTACCATTAGATCAAATAAAAGGTGTAGAAATTCATCAACAATTTAAAAAGAAAAGGCCATACCCCAACATGCCTTGAGTACAAGGGTTCAGGTGGTAACTCAAAGTCCAAGATCTCTTCCTTTGGCACTATTGCTTTCTCAGCATTTGAATTTGAGGAATCCTATAGAATTCATATGTGAATATACAAATGCATTCAACTATCCCTAAGGACAAAGATTATCACTAAAACTTAGACACATACCATGTCGAGATAAAACAAATGCAACAATTCTTATAAATAATTGTTAGCAATCCACCAAAAATTGCACCAATTAAGCCTCTGACAAAATGTCTGCAAAATAATAAGCAACCAAATCAGCCTGCAAACAAAACAAAACCAAAATCAATGTAAATATAAAATTTCGATTACTCTGAAAGCAGCAATTTCCATATCTTTTTGCCTATCATGTAATTTTCGCTTATGAATGTGAATTACTTCACTAATTTTGGTTATATAGGTTAAGGGCAAAATTTAGGTGCAGTATATTAGGTTCCTCAGTTAAGTTCAAACACATGGCTGCATTGACCAATAAAACACAAATTATGTTATCTTTTCCAATGACAATTGAATTCAATGCAGTTATGTGTTTGAAATTATTTGGGAAACTTAATTTACTACAGCTAAAGATCTGTACCTAAGTTTCACCCATAGGTTAATTGCACTATTATCCCCTTGATTATGGTGCAATTGTAATGTTCTCCTTAATCTTCAAAAGTGAACAACATCCCCCCTTAACCATGGCTAATAAACACTTTATCCCATGTTGTTATGATTTTCATCAAATTTAACAAGAAAGTCAGAAAAAAAAATTCAGAAAAAACTTCTGACAGAAATTTAACACATTTGGTAATGTTTTTCTAGTAACATTGTTTGTATTTTTTGAAAATACAGGTAGGTGAAAAAGTGCAGTACGTGAAAATACATGTAATATTGTTTTAAAACTGAAAACATCCGTTTAAACACATATACCGAATGAGCAGACACAAAATGCTTATTACCTATAGTTAATGGGGAAGTTTAGAGGACATTACAACTTCACCATAGTTAAGGGAGCAAAGTGCAATTTGACCTCCCCTTTTTTTATCTATTTTTTAAGTAATGATATTTTACTCAAAAAAACTACTTCATGTCATAATGACCAGAAAAGAAGCATAAAGAATTGTAAAGAATAAATTATCAACAATTTGCAAAGAGCCTTGTATATCAACTGGCATCTCCTAGTGTTTTCAACAAAGAGGTTCGTGTTCAAGTTCAAAAAAAAAAAAAAAAATTTAATAAAATAAAATAGCCCTAAAATTAAGTTCTGTGGATAATTCATAGCTAAGAAACATTTCGATCATTTTTATGGGCAAGTACAAACTACTCTCAAGAAGAGAATTAACTACACTTAAATCTTCACCAAACGAAAAACTTGTTTCCTTCTATTTTTTTCCCCTTTTCTTTCGTTTTCTCAGAAACCAAACAAAATTGAACACGAAAGGAAGAAAATTCCGAATTCAATTGAAGGAAAATGGAAGCGAACGCGAACCCTAATTGGTTGATACCATGCATGCACGAAATGAAAACCGAAACAAAATTGAAAGAGCGGGGTGAGAGTGCATGTGAGTGCGGTGGTCCGCGGCGTACCTGATCGGCGAGAGAGCGAAGCAATTGAAGAGGCAGAGAGGCAGCGCGTGGAGAACACACGCTGCCACAGTAGTAAGATAAGTCTGGAGCTGAGTAATTCGGTTCAGTTCATTTCAGTTCTGACGCTTCGGAGTTCACTAACGCAAGAAGCAAAGTAAGAAAGAGAGTGTTCGGTACAGCGAGAGCGAGAGCTACGCGATCACTGGCGCGTAGGTCTGTTAAAGTGTTTACAGTGTCCAATGGAATCGATTCCTGACAGTGTTACTACTGACTTAGAGCACACGGGCGCCAGAGGTTTTCAACTTTGAATTTCCAGCACCAAATTCTAGCATATATTATTGTGTTGGCCAATTTGTACGAGAAACAATACATTGGAACGGGAGAAACGTGGATGCAATGTATTGGATGAGACACGAAACGTCGTCTAAACACGTGTTGTGTATGTGTCATCTTGTGCTTAGTGCTTTCATGCATTGGACTCGTAGTTATTTTTATACACGCGTATGTGATGTGCCGTGTTTAGCATTGTCAAAAAAAAAAAAGAAAAAAAAAACTAGTACGATTAATGAACCAGTTTTTTTTTAAACCAATTTTGGCTAATTTTTTACTATTTTAAGGGTTTTTACCCGACCAAATTAGAAACTAATTCAACCGGCCAATCTGATTCAATTTTTAAAATTATGGTGTTTAGTGCTCTCTTGCATTGAACGTGACACAAACATGACGCATATGTTTTGTTATTTCACAGTAAATTTGGATCAATCAATTCAAACTTAAAAATTGTTTTTCCGTTAATCGTAAAATCTTTTGTAAAATTTTGTAAAACATTTTACATTAAAAAACTTGATAAATTTTTTTTTTTTAGAAATACACAATGGCTATCATTCCATATGGTGGTTGGGTCATTGGTCAGGTCGCCAAATACCAGGTTCGGCAACCAGACCACTAACACAAGTTGCAAGACTGCCAGCTCTAGTTGTTGAGCAATTGGTTTTGGTGATTTGTGTTTCAAATATTTTACATGTCATATTAAACACCTAAAAATATTTTACAACAAAACAAAGTATTAATTATAAATGCAATGTGTTTTTATTTTTAAACACAAGTCATGTCTGTGAAGTCTAATGTACCGAAACACTAGACGTAACTCAAGTTATATTGAATAAATATATTGTAAAAATATTGAATAAAAAAGTATTGTCCAGTTTTTCCTCTAGTGAATTTGAGAGATTTCTTTCAAGAATAATAAAATTTAAAAAAAAAAATTATATCCCTCACATTTTATTTATTTATTCTTGAAATATAGATTGCTTTATATTCATTTGCGTAAAATTTTTGTACCACCTCTTACCTATTATTCCTTATGTTTTTAATAAAATTAAATCACATGATATTAAAATTTTAATTATATATACACATAAAAAAAAATGCATTGACTATTAAGTCATAAATTTGTTACTGTGCACGCCAAAAATGAGGCTACTGAGTTGGGCCTCACTCCGACTCACAATTTACTTGTATGATAGGTTTGGATTTCCTACACTAGGTCGTTCTCAATACGGAGACTCAATGAGATCACTTTTCTCTCCTCCATTGCCTAAATCACCTTCTTCTCCCTCTGCTCCCTATCTATCTCTCCCTCTTTTTCAGTAAATTTTCCAACCCCTAATCTTTCCCAAACTTCTCATATTTATAGTTCTAAGTTAGTGGAGAGATTATGATCACTTTCTAATTAGTGCAACAAGCGGTCCAGTATTATCGATCATAAGTGGGTGGTTAGGTGGGAGTGGGAAGCAGTGAGAATGGCTTTGGAACTTGGGTCCCACTTCCGCAGGTATTCTCGGCAGCGGCGCTTCCTGAGGCACAGCCGAATATGTAAAGGACGGGGTGTTTTGAACGTCGCTTTTTCGTCATTGCTCGGGAAAGTGTTGCCGAGCAATGATGAAATGGCAAAGTTTGGGCCCGCAGCTTGTGTGGCTTTGGGATGGGCCGCTGGGTAGAAAGAGATCGTGTTTATGGGCCGTACATCCATGCCAGAGTCCCAGGCCCAAATAGGCCCAAGTTCGAGGTGCCGTACACTAGCCCCCCCTTGATTCGTCCCCTAGTCTCGGGGATGAATCAAGGAACCCAAGGGGCGGTGACCACCCGGGAAGCCAAAAGAGCCAGTATCCGCCGTTTGAGGAACGCATTAATGCGCCCCTCAAAAGACGCGTTAAAACCTGACTGATAGCTTATCAGCCATTATTGTCTAACGGTTTGTGAACCGAGGCGTCACACGCGTGGCCATTGAGGTGGCGATTCGCATAGTTTCCCGCCAACAGATTATTTAATGCTACTTATCTCCCTTCCTGCCCCCATAAATAACCCCTTCTGTCTCTTTCCTCCACTTTCGCATTTTTCATCTCCCAATCTTACACTCTGCCGAGCATTCTACTTTCGTGGCTCATCTCCTAGCCCAGAACACACTTCCTCCTTAGAGCCCACAGTAAGTTCCTTTTCTTCTCCTTCCTGCTTGCTCTATATTTCACTCTATTCTACAGTAATCTTAGTCTTTCTTTTCTTTAAGAATTCTCGCTTGTAGAATGGGTTACTCCTATCTCCTCTCTTCTGCAGCCACCTTGGCTAGTTTTAGGGCTACCTACAATGTTCCTAGGGATGTCGATATTGCCTACTGCCATGTGGGCAATATTGACATCCAAAGGCGCCGTGGCGTAAATACAGTTTTCTTTCCTTTGATGGATATTCTAGAGGGTGGGGTTAGGTTCCCAGTTGACCCTCTGATCCTAGGTACCCTTAGATTTTACGGCCTTTGTCCCGACCAACTCCCTCTCAACTTTTACCGGCTGGTGAGTTGCGTGAGTAGGTTGAATCAGTTGTTCGGGTTGCAACTGAATCACCATGACATTAATTTTATGTACAGTTTGTGTGGCAACATCAACTCGGATTATTACTTGAAAACTAGGGATGTAAGGGTACGGCTTATTTCATGCCTACCAGATTCGAATAGAAACTCGGCTGGAGGTTTTGTACGGGTGAACGGCAATTGGTTTGCCGAGGAGCTCCCCTGCGCATTTTCACCGCGCGATGTTGGTCGGTACTGGATGCTTTTTATTTAACTTCTTTTGATTTTGATCCGGGTAGGTAATCGCTAATTAACTTATATTACTCCCGTGTAGAGAGCAAAAGGTTCAAGCCGGATCTAAGAGTGGTACATGTTCGGGACCTGAATTTTGTGCTCAGGTTAGAGATTTTTGTTCACTCGGACGGACAACTCGGAGCATTGCATCTTATCCTTGGTGCCAACCCTATTTACTCAACTTGGCAAGCATTTAGCCAAGCCTTATTAGTTGATAGCCCCCTCCTCTCCTACATAGAAATCCGGCATGCGAACTTCCTCCCGCCAAGGTTAACCGTAGGCAAGGCACGTGATCTTGGTCCCCGGTACGTTTGTTCGGACGAGTGCCAGCCCATACGTGACGATTCAGCGGAACGTGTGTTGAGAGAGCGCCGAGAGCGAGCTCACGAACTAATCCAGCCAGAAGCTCCCGCCCAACCCGAGGACCTTGTAGAGTTTGAGGCTCTTGTTCAGGAGGCTGGAGGTGTAGCTGCCGAATCATTTAGCTCTTCTGAAACAAAATCCGACCACGACAACGCCATGGTGACTAGAAAGACAATGACAATCAACCGCTTCGTCTCGAGCGCCCAGCCAGTTGCGCAGTAACAACGAACCCCTGGCCAAGATTCTATGCCTCCTCCTGCTCTAGCAAGCCGTGCTCGAAAGAGGCAGTGCACGTCTGAACAGACGCAAACAAGCTTGGGCTATGCGCCCTCCAGAACGCCTCCCCGACCATCGGCGGGCATCGTTATCCGGGAGCTGATAGCACCAACCGGGGTAAACCTGGCGTCTACTTCCCGGGCCTTGGCGGAGTGGCAACCCTCCTTCCAACTTGATGGCAAGCCTCTTCCTGCGACGGCCAGTGTACGAGTGTGGGAAAAAAGCCAAGGGGGTCGTATTGCCCAGAGCTTGACGTGTGGCCTCCTTTTGCCCAAGGATATGCATGCTTTTATGGAAGGGACGGACAAGTCTTTAGGGAGGCGATTGTAGTGGCACACCATAGTGGTAACTATTCCATTTTATTTCACTGTTCTTGGTTTTCTACTTGCTCAAATATGTGTACTTTCTTTTTCTCCTTACAAATGTCGTTACTGTGTGGTCAGGTCGTGCAATTATCACATATCGTGGACGGGAGGATGAAGGAGCTTGCTAAAGATGCTGAGCGGGAGAAGGCTTTGAAGGACGTTGTCGAGGCCATGGTGAAGGAGAAATTGAAAGCTGCCGAGGATACGGAGGAAAAGGTTGCTTTGGCTGAGAAGGCAAGGGCTCTAGCTGAAGGGAAGTTCGCGGAGCTAGAAGTGCAACCGGGAGGCAACGAGCTTAAGCTGGCAGAGGCCCAAAGTCTAAATATTGCGTTAGGAGAAGAACTGGCCGATTCGAAGGCAGCGTTGGAAGCTTGCGAAAGCAAGTGGTAAGATGAGGGGTTTGCAGATGCCGAGAATTCGGTGGAGCCGGTCATTCGCCAAGCTCGCAAGCTCGGATTCGAGGAGGGATGGTTTGCCGCCCTTCAAGCCATGGAGATTCCCGAGGATTCTCCACTGAGGGACCACGGCAAAATCCCCTTCCCAAACCCCCTAGATGCCGTGCAGCATGCACCCCTTGTTATCGATGAGGAAGAGACCACCAGCAT
Organism: Quercus ilex subsp. ballota; assembly: GCA_032727855.1. NCBI lineage: Eukaryota > Viridiplantae > Streptophyta > Magnoliopsida > Fagales > Fagaceae > Quercus > Quercus ilex. Next base: position 13,521,280 of record CM064913.1, read on the forward strand.
GAAAGAACTGGTGAATGCTATTGATTTTCATGCGGAGCCGACTGACTTAGAGGCAACCATCCATCCTCATGCTGGGGATCAAATCGGTGGGAATGTCTAATTGCCAACTTCTTCTGCCGACCAACAGCCTCTGGCGGATCCCTCGAATTGATGGCCAAACCGGATTTCTAGTATTTTATTTTCCTTCTGCTTTATTAATTTTTCCTTTTAGTTGGTTTACTTATGTCACCAGGTTGTGGTGACGGAACAATCTACCTCATTTGAACTTGACTTTTTATCTCTTTAGTTGCCAGGTTTTGGCAACTAAACATCGTTTTAAACTTTATATGTTGTTTTAAGTAAGGTTCGTGAATGTTTTTCCATGGATATTTTAGTTTTTAATGTATTTGTTTATTGCTTGTCGTGTTAGTAGTTTATGTAATATATTACGTCGAGAGGTAGGCTTCTGTCCTTAGAAAGTCTTGGGTTTCAACCTACTCGTCGGTCTAAATTGTACTGAGAAACAAGCTCTCGTAGTGGTGAGTTTTAGACTAAGTCCCTACTTGCCCGGTGACAAAGATCGAACCAGGGACAGGTTTTTTCTAAGTTTTCCACATGCTCGATGATAAGAATCGAACCGAGAAACAGGTTTCTATCATAACCATTTTTTTTTTCTAAGGTTTACACCTGCTCGATGATAGGGATCGAACTGAGAAGCAGGTTTCTGTCCTTATTGTAACTTTTAAGATTTACACCTGCTTGGTGATAGAGATCGAACCGAGAAGCAGGTTTCTGTCAATAATAATTTTTTTTTCTAAGGTTTCCACCTGTTCGGTGGTAGAGATCGAACCGAGAAACAGGTTTCTGTCCTTATAACAGTTTTTTTCTAAGGTTTTCACCTGCTCGGTGATGGGGATCGAACCGAGAAGCAGGTTTCTGTCCTTATTCTAGCTTTTAAGGTTTACACCTGCTTGGTGATGGGGATCGAACCGAGAAGCAGGTTTCTGTCTTTATTGTAGCTTTTAAGGTTTACACCTGCTCGGTGATGGAGATCAAATCGAGAAGAAGGTTTCTGTCCTTATTGTAGCTTTTAAGGTTTACACCTGCTCGGTGATAGGGATTGAACCGAAAAGCAGGTTTCTAAGCAGTTTCTGTCCTTATTGTAGCTTTTAAGGTTTACACCTGCTCGGTGATAGAGATCGAACCGAGAATAAGTTTTTTTGTCTTTATTAAAACTCATAGCTCAAGGTTCTTTCGTGTTCGAGAATGGAAGTCGAACAGAGAAGCAACAGCAAAATGGAAAGAGTTTGCTCGGATAAACGCCATCACCATCATAGCGAAACCCATACAATATTACATTCAACTCACAATTTGCAACACAACCCATTAGTGATAGAATCTGTTAAGGTTATGGACCTTCCACGGCCTGTGCAGCGGCCTCTTGTCTAGGTCCTCCAAGTAGTACGCCCCCGCGCCAGCGACGACAGTGACCCTGTAAGGCCTTTCCCACGTCTGCGCCAGCTTCCCGGCATTCGTATCTCGCATATTCCCCACGGCTCTTCTCAGAACCAAATCCCCGGCGCTAAACTCCCTCATTCTTATGTCTCGGCTATATCTCTGGGCGAGCTTTTGCTTATATTCCGCGAGCTGTATAGTCACCACTTCACGGCATTCTTCCAACTTGTTTAAGCACCCCACCATCATCTCATCGTTTTGGGCTGGATCGAATCCCGTGATTCGTGCACTGCATAGACTCACCTCAGTTGGTATCACGGCTTCTGCCCCGTACGTGAGAGAGAACGGGTCTCCCCGATGGACCTCCTGGGAGTTATCCGGTACGCCCACAGGACTTTGGGTAGCTCCTCGGCCCAGCTTCCCTTCGCACCCTCCAGCCTCTTCTTCAGCCCATTCACAATTACTTTATTTACAGCCTCGGCCTGGCCATTACCCTGGGGATATGCTGGAGTTGAGTAGCTATTCTTGATGCCGAGATCGCCGCAGAATTCACGGAAGGCCCGGTTGTCGAATTGCAGCCCATTGTCTGATATGAGGGAATTTGGCACCCCAAACCTTATGATTATATTCTTCCACACGAATTTTTTTACATCCACATCCCGTATATTGGCCAAAGCTTCCGCCTCTGCCCATTTGGTAAAATAGTTGACAGCCACCAGAACGAATCTTCGATTACCCGTCGCCCAGGAAAATGGGCCGATGATATCCAACCCCCACTATGCAAAAGGCCATGGACTGCTGATCGGGTTCAAATGGCCTGCGGGCATATGGATTAGGGGGGCATGTTTCTGACACTGTTCACACTTACGTACATACTCGGCGGCGTCCTTCTGCATTTGAGGCCACCAGAACCCTTGAGTCATTGCCTGGTGTGCTAATGAACGTCCTCCTACGTGACTGCCGCACAATCCATCATGAAGCTCGGCCAATAGCTCGCCCACCTTCTCTAGGCATAAGCACAAAAGGTATGGCCCCCCAAAGGACCTCCGGTACAACGTCCGGTCTTCTGATAACTAATACCGAGGAGCCATTCTACGAATCTTGCCGCCCTCCTTTTCGTTGCACGGGAGTCAATCCTCTGCCAGGAAGTTGATAATGGGGTCCATCCAGCACGGCCCAAGTGTTGTGATTGCTGTGATATCGATCCTTGCAGTTTTCGGATCACTAACTATCCTGACCCTTGGCTCTGGGACAAGCTCAACTTTGATTAGCCGAGGTATCTCTTCAGCTACTGATGATGCCAACATGGCGAGAGAGTCGACGTGTCTATTTTGCATTCGAGCCACTTGGAAAACCTTTACTGTGCTGAAGCTGGTCATAGCTTGCTTCACCTCTTCCAGGTATGCTTTCATCCGGAAATCTCGGGCTTCAAAACTGCCCTGCACCTGACTAACCACCAAACGTGAATCTGAATTCACCTCTACTTCTCGGGTACCTAAACCTAAGACTGTCCTTAGTCCGGCCAGCAAGGCTTCGTACTCTGCCTCGTTGTTGGAGGCTCTAAAGCCCAACCTAAATGAGTGCTCTAACCGTATTCCTTCCGGGATGATTATGACAATCCCCGCACCGGCCCCCGTGGAGCACGACGCCCCGTCCACGAATACCTTCCACGGGCGAGCCTCCACACGGCAGACTATCTCCCCACTCCCTTTCGACGAGAACTCGACGACAAAATCTGCAAGGATCTGGCCCTTCATTGAACTTCGGGGTCTGTACCGTATGTCAAAAGAACCAAGCCGAGTTCCCCATTTTGCTATTCGGCCCGTGAAGTCTGACCTCTTCAATAGTGACTGTAAAGGATACTCGGTTAAGACGTAAACTGTATGAGCCTGAAAGTAGTGTGGCAGCTTTCTCATGGCATATATTAGGGCCAACACAAGTTTCTCCAGAGGTAAATATCTCGTCTCGGCGTCAACTAGAGTCTTGCTAATGTAGTACACGGGTTGCTAGATTCCTTGGTCCCTCAGTAGCACGGCGCTCACGGCGTGCTCAAACACTGCCAGGTACATGAATAAATCCTCACCCGGTTCTGGAGAAGTTGGTAAAATGGTCGACAGCGATCTGCGAATTTGGAGATGAATCGATTAAAGGCGGCTAGCATCCCCGTCAACACTTGCATTTCTTTCGGATTGCTTGGTGGTTTTAGTCTTTTCACAGCCTCAATTTGGTCGGGGTTGACCTCTATTCCCCACTTAGTGATCAGGTACCCTAGGAATTTTTCAGCCCCCACACCAAACGCGCACTTCTCAGCATTAAAACGTAACTTATGCTATTGGAGAACCCCGAAAACCCCCTGAAGGTCCTTCATGTGCCGTGCTACCTGCTTGCTCTTCACCACCATGTTGTCAATGTACACTTCAACTGTACGTCCTATCTTGTCTCAGAATATTCTCGTCATTATTTGCTAGTACATGGCTCCGGCGTTCTTTAGTCCGAATGGCATTACCGTGTAATGATAATTGGCCTCCGGGGAGATAAACACCGTCTTCTCTTGATCCTCGGGCGCCAGGGCGATCTGGTGATACCCATGAAAAGCATCCAGAAAGCTCATCCTCGGGTGCCCATACGTGGCATCCACCAACTGATCAATCTTTGGCATGGGGAAAGGGTCCTTTGGGCATGCTCGGTTCAGGTTCGTGAAGTCCACGCAAACCCTCCACTTGTCGTTTTTCTTCTTCACCACCACGGTGTTTGCCAACCAATCCGAGGAGAAAATTTCCTTTATCGCCCCAACATCCTTTAACTTTTGGACTTCTGCTTTCACCGCTTCCAAGGCCGATCTCCTCGGCTTCTGCTTCTTAGGAGGGAACGATGGGTTAACTCTAAGTCTATGAACAATGAACTCGGGATCCACCCCGGGCACTTCATACGGGCTCCATGCAAACACATTCGCATTCTATATTAGGAGTAACAACATTTCTACTTTTTCCTGTTCATCTATGCTTTTCCCTATGTGGAAGCACTTGTCGGCATCTGGAAGTACCTTTACCCTCATCATTTCCTCGGCACAAACACCCCCCCGCTCTCCTCGGTCATCCTGTAATTGCTATAATGGGACCCCCTGTGACGGGTCCTTCTGCTGGGCATGCTCTCCCTGATCGGCTGTCTCCTTCCTTCGGTTAATTATGGTGACTAAACATTGTCTAGCCGCCTGCTGGCTTCCCCTTACCACAGTGATACCATGCTTGGTAGGAAACTTCAATTTCACATGCAGGGTGGATGGGACGGCCCCCATTGCTTGGATCCAAGGTCTTCCTAGTATCGCGATGTACGGGGAGAAAGAAGTCACCACTATAAACGTTACTACCACCTCCTTGCCCTCCATATTCACGGGCAAAGATATTTGCCTCTCGGGTATTACGATTTTGCCATCAAACCCGACCAAAGGTGTATTGTACTTAGAGAGGTCCCCATTCTTCAACCCGAGCCCTCGGTACAGGTCCGGATACATCACGTCAGCCCCACTCCCCTAGTCTATCATCACCCTTTTTACCAAGAAGCCGCCTATCCGGGCAGTAACTACCAACACATCGTCATACGATTGGACTGTTCCCTTTAAATCATTATCACCAAAAGTGATAGGCTCCCGAGTAAGCTTCATCTTATTCCCCGCCGATTGTGCGCCCGAGCTTCCCTCCACTGGGATCACATTTAACACCCCTTTTTTTCTCACCGAGGCGAAGCTCCCCAAGGGTGCGTGTATGACCTCAATTATCCTGAGTAGGGGTGGGAGGGGGTTGCCCCTCTGCGTAGCTCCTTGCCCTATCCCCCGGTCCCCTGTGTCTACCACAAACTCCTTCAAATACCTAGCCTTGGCCAGCTGCCCGAGATGATCTTTTAAAATTCGGCACTGCTCGGTGGTATGGCCCTTATCTTTATGGTAGGTGCAATATAAGTTCTGATTCCTCTTAGAGGGGTCACCATTCATCCTGTTCGACCACCTGAAATATGGCTCGTGTTTAATCTTATCCACAAATTTGTGCACCGACTCCTTGAACGTCACGTTTACCTCCCCTAATGACTTTTCTAGCTCTTGAATTCTCAAATTCCCCCGGGTCCTCGGTTGAAAACCACTCGGCCGAGGACGATCTGTCATCGATGCCTTACCTTTGCTTTGTATCCGGTCATCTTCCAGCTGTTTATACTCTTCAATGCGCCTCATTAGCTGCCTCATGTCCTCGGGAGGCTTCTTAGTCAACGACTCACTCAGCCTGGACTCCTCGAGCAATCCCATTCTAAAAGTGCTCGTGGCAATCTTCTCGTTTCCTCCACCGATCTCGTTGTAAAGCTCCCAGTATCGACTAGCATAATTACGAAGGGTTTCTTCTGCCCTTATCTTCATAGACAGTAGTGCGTCTACCAGTTGCGGCACCCGGCTGCATGTCATGAACCGGGTTCTGAATTCCTGTATCAGCTCTGCGAAGTTATGGATGGAGCCCTTGCGCAACCCATTGAACCATCTTAAAGCTGTGGGACCAAGCTAAAGGGAAAAACCTTGCACATCAGAGCGTCATTGCGGGTATGTAGAGACATCATTTGGATATAGTGGCTGACGTACTCCATCGGGTCTATTTTCCCATCATATGAATTGAAAGGTGGGCGCGTAAATCTGTTCGGCATTGGTGCCCGCTCGATGTCTGCTGAGAACGGGGACCGAGCTACTCTTCACAGTGCACGGCTCATTGCATCCATGGCTGCATTGTGGGGCCGTCTCTCTTTCGGAGAGTCCGAGCCCCGATCTGCATACTCCTGCGAACGTGAGCGGTTTCGTCGGCGGTGAGATTCCCTTGAATGCGAACGGTCTCGGCACCGACAGGACTCTCTCGAATATGAACGCTTTCGGTGGTGGTGGGATCCTGACTGATTCGATCCCGTTCCATGTCGTCCTTCCCCAGCATCAGGCCTTCTTTCTTGGTTGTCTTGATCCATTCTACGGCGCCCGTTTCTTACTTCCAACTCCAAATCTCTTACCAACCTGCACAGCCATTCAAGCTCCTCTTCCCGCTCGTCAAACTGCCTGTGCCCTGAAGCATTGGACACTGTTCTCTGTGTTTGATATGACCTTTCTCCAAGGCCAGACCGTTCTTGCTCTTGCTCGTAAGCCCGATCTTTGCGCCTCTTCTGCCTCCGTTCTCGCCAGGAGGATCCCCGGGAAGATCCTACCGAGCCACTTTCAGCATCACTTCTAGAACGTCTCCCAAACATATTCCCGTGCACGAGTCTTAATGGAACCACTGCCTTGTAGGAGATCCCCACAGACGGCGCCAATTGTGAGCGCCAAAAATGAGGCTACTGGGCTGGACCTCACTCCGACTCACAATTTACTTGTATGATGGGTTTGGATTTCCTACACTGGGTCGTTCTCAGCACGGAGACTCAATGAGATCACTTTTCTCTCCTCTACTGCCCAAATCACCTTCTTCTCCCTCTGCTCCCTATCTATCTCTCCCTCTTTTTCAGTAAATTTTCCAACCCCCAATCTTTCCCAAACTTCTCATATTTATAGTTCTAAGTTAGTGGAGAGGTTATGATCACTTTCTAGTTAGTGCAACAAGCGGCCCAGTATTATCGATCATAAATGGGTGGTTAGGTGGGAGTGGGAAGCGGTGAGAATGGCTTTGGAACTTGGTTCCCACTTCCGCAGGTATTCTCGGTAGCGGCGCTTCCTGAGGCACGGCCGAATATGTAAAGGACGGGGTGTTTTGAAAGTCGCTTTTTCGTCATTGCCCGGGAAAGTGTTGCCGAGCAATGATGAAATGGCAAAGTTTGGGCCCGCAGCTTGTGTGGCTTTGTGATGGGCCGCTGGGTAGAAAGAGGTCGTGTTTATGGGCCGTACATCCATGCCAGAGTCCCAGGCCCAAATGGGCCCAGGTTCGGGGTGCTGTACAGTTACATTAATCAATAAATCACATTATTAAATTTAATTAAGAAACTATATTTAAAAAATTAATTAAAAACCCTAAATTACAATACCAAAACAATAGTATCTAAATTGGCCAATCCATTTTTTAATTCTTCTCATTTTAAGAGGATAGTGAAGAAAAAAATGTAGTCAAAAATTTGTAACTCGACATTTTTTAATATTTCTAATATAAAAATCTAAAAATTATATTCTTTTTCTTCAACTATCGATTTATTAAAATAGGAAAAGAACAAATTTAAGGGAATATAGCTTTTTATTCTCTCTATCTACTATTTTTTTAAACATCTTTCAATCAAGAGAATTGTGACTCCTACATTCCACTTGTCCTGCTAAAAAAAGGTAGAGTCAGACTCTAATGCATGAATTACATAAGTCATGATTAGATGCTCCTTGCATTCTTTCTTCAAAAAAAAATAGTGATGCTCCTTGCAAACAAGTTGTTCATGTTCATGAATGATTGGGGTGTATTTGGGATAATTTATTGTTTTATTTTAATTTAAAAAATAAAATGGATAAAAATATAATTACACATAAATTAGAATGGAGTAATATAAAATTGCTCCTAGTTAAATAAGCTAACTAATTTTTAAAAATAAGTGAAACCAAACAAACACTCGAGTTATTGTACTCTTTTTTTGCAATTTTTATATGCTGTACCCGGCATATATGCCGGGTACAGCATATAACACCTCCTTTTTTTGGCTGGATCAAGTTATTGACTTATTGTACTTGTTTGACCCATATTTTTAGTACTATTTATGTTTGGGTGATACTTTTTTTTCCCTTTTCTTCCGTTTAATTGTATCTTCTTCTTCTTCTTATTGGTGCTAAATTCCGTTTAGTTGTACTTACTTGGCCTATATCGGTGTGTACTACATTGGGGTAAAAATTCTTTAAATTTCTCATATATTTCTTTTTAGATGTGAATTTTGAAAATCTAACCGTTGAATTTCATATTCCTTATGTTCTTAATATGCATATCAAATTTCGTTTAAATCATATATTATTTATTATTTGATCAATTAATTTATTTTTTATATACAACTTTAGATTACAAAAACTTAAAATTATAACATTTATAGTATTTGATTACATAACAATTGATTTTTGATTTTTTTGAAATTTTGTAAGCATTAAGGATGTAATAAAAACATGCAATCTAACGGTTAGATTTTCAAAATTCATACTCAATATAAATATATATGATGAGTTTGTAAGATTTCTCTCTAAACTAATTTAGAGAGAAACTTTGTTCATAACTGTATACACCACTCTCAGGGTTTTTTTTTTTTTTTTTTTTTTCCTTTTATTTTGGGACAACAAAACGGCTTCCCGTTTTAATATCATTGGGTTTTGGAGCCAATCCGCAATAATAATGTCATATTTTTGTCTTGTACTGACGTGATGTACAGAGCTCTTGTAAGTTGGAACAACTCATCTTTTCCCAAGTAGTTTCCAGTTTCCACAACTTTTATTTTTATTTTTGAGAATTTCTCAACTTCATAATACCAAAGACTAGATTAACATAAGTTATTTGCACTCCGACTGTTTTGCTGTAACATTTTACAAATTTTTTAACCGATTTTACATTTTTTACTGTGTTTATTTCATTGTAAGATTTGGTTAAACTTAAAAATATTTTCTGTTAACCCGTAAAATCTTTTGTTCAATTTTGTAAAAATTATATAAAAAACACTTATTAAAATATTTTATAAAAACATACAGTAAATCTCCTTCCCATCTAGTAGTTTAGGCCACCAGTCCACTAACCAGAGTCACCGGTCCAGTGGCCAAAGCTGTAGATATGGTGGTTGGGGCCGCCAATCCAATGGGCCAGGTCATTGCTCTAGTGGCCGGGACTACCAGTTCAATGAGTTGGTCCACTGGTCCTGTCACCTGTGGCTAGAGCTGGCAATGGTGGCTAGGACTTGGGAGATACCTGTTTTGATGGTTTATACTATAAAAAAAAATTTGTTACACACACCTAGAAGTGTTGTCAAATGTGGAAACATATTACATTAAAACAAATGAAGCATTCAATTCTTCCATTGTGGTATAATTTGATGAAATGTGCAGCTATGATTGATAAACCATCACTTTCAACTTACTATTTTTTCTCCATCATTCACAATCTCACATGTCCAAGTTGTGGTAAGAGTTGTGCAATTGTGTCCATAAACTTTCTCGAGTAAACTTTCTCAAGTACTTTACAACACGTTACCACCAAAAATACGAAACCACACAAGCAAACCAGTTAAAATAGGAATAAGTCACTTTCACTTGACTCATTACTAAAATTCACATTGTTTTAATTATTCATCAATCACAACATATCAACAATTGTGATTAAAGTTACTAAACAATTGGTCCCTAGACTTCTTGAATGATAAAGCTGGAGCACAGGGCCGATAGGGCTCAATTAAATGAACCATAGGCTAGTCTCTTTTCTGTCTCAAGGCTGAGCCAGCCCAAGATTCCCACCGACAGACCACATGGTGCAGGTCAAATGCTATTGAAAAATGGAAAACAATTCACTAGATGTACAGAACAAGCAAAAAGAGGTGCAGATGGTCTTAATGAGTATGACTTTCCAGCAGAAAAGGGGTCACTGCCCAACAAAGAAAATTCTTTTTAATCTTGAATATATTGATGAAATGCAAAAGAAAAGGTTACACTGTGTTTCGACTAGATTGGAGCAGAGCAACAACTAGACCCCCACAAAAAACCAAAGACATCAGTATAAGTGTGGATCAAAACAACCGCAGCAAATGTTGAGAAGGGCTTGAAAAACAATCAAGATGATCAGAAACGAGCATTCAATTTACCAATGCATATAACCACGACTGCATGCCGACAATTAATCCTGCCTGCACAATAGTAGATCCTCCAACAAAAAATAACTCCCAAAATAATGATGCCATGAAAAACCTCTGCATCATTAACGTTGGGATCCAATGTTAACAGAAGCACCCCCCTTGTCAAGCTTAAGTGCTTTGGGATCAAGCGGAATAGTACCAACTGTTAGAATACCAGATTCAGCAAATCCATTAACTTTGATGGGAACTGAGCCTACCGTGACAATGTCAACAGATTCATTATTAGCAATTGCAGAAGAAGGCAAGGGCTTAGGCTCAACCTTTTTTGGGTTTATGGTGAGTGAACCAATCTTTAAAGTAGATACTACGTCATCTTTTGCCCCAACTGTTATGTGCTTGGCATTTCCATCTAAAAATTTTGTGTTGGGGACATCAGAATTAGAAACCTGCTCAGAAGCAGCGACTCCAGTCTTTATTGAGTTACTCAGGCCATCGTTAGGCTTGATAGTTTTCTCATCTTCACTTGGAAGTAGCTCAACAACACGATTAAGCCTAAGAGGAGGATCCAATGAAGGTACAAAATATGGACTTTCTATGCTCTTGATAAGCAACCTGGATTTCTCTTCCTTCATGATTTTCTGACGATTTTCATAGTAAATGAAATCATCAAGTAATGAGGTCTTCAATGTGTGATTTTTGAAGATTTTCAACATCTCGAGGCCTTTCTTATACATGATCTGCAGATAAACAATAATCATTTAACAAATAACTTGGCAAGGGTGTAGTAAATGTTAATTTGCAGGGAGAAAAAAGAGAAGCTAGAAATAATTGCAAAAATCCAATTTCAAATAACCAACCCCATGCCCCAAATTCAGGGTAATTCAAATCAGGAAAAGTTTTATATTGCAACTCAACCAAGCCATGTCCTAACTACCTGGGTTACTACTTACTCCACCAATCACATTGTTCCAGTTAGCTCTATCTAGGACTGTTTCCTCCATTATATCTGTATAAATTAAGAAGCTTGACAGAGAATAGAGGAATGTCCTCCATTATATCTAGGGCTGTGTCCTCCAGTTAACTCTATCATAGCTCGGTGGTGATGCCAGGTAACCTTAGGTGGTGAAGCCTAGGATTATGCTATTCCTCTTTTTCTTATACTTGCAACCTCATAGCGCTGTTGCTGCATCAGATTCTCTATCGGAGCATAGCCAAAGGCCATTGCAGAAACCATAATAGAATATGGTTTGACATGATTTTACTCAAATTGGCCATAATTAAAGAGACTTGATAAAAATTGTGAAGAAGATTGGAAAAGGGGAGGGAGAGGGGGGGTGAAAGAACGTTAGTGAAGACTCTTAAATCATAAATTTCACCTAACTTATTACATGTTACCATATTAGTCTATGAAAGGTTCATCTTATCTTAATATCTTATACATAGTGCAAACCAACTAAAATTAAGCCAACAGTGCAAACAAGAACAAACTACTTGAATTAGTGAGGTCATGGAGTTCATGATGTCCTACTCAAAAAGAAAAAAGAAAGTTCTAACGGCATTCAGAATATTTCATAAAAAAAAAAGTGCAACACAGCAAACCCAATAGATGGACATACCTCTTGTGTATCTCTGCTATTAGTCACTGGCTTGTTCTCATTATTTTCTAAGATAATGTGTCTAAAATTGGTGTTTGGGACATCTTTGATGATGTGCCACTTGACAGAGAAGCTCCCGCTCCATTTATCTTGCTGCCAAAAATCCATATCCTTAGTGAAGTCAACTGAGCCAACCATCTCTGCAACACCACAGAATTGACCGCTTGCATTAACCTGTACAAAACAATCTAACATGAGTATGACCCAACAAAACAAGAAAAAACAGCTAATAAATAGCCAACTTGGAGAATAATAAAACTCACAGAGAAGAAGAGGAAGATAGGGCAGCCTCTAGGCTTCCCTGCAGCCATTCTTTGTGCATCTTCATAAGCAGCGTCCAACTTCTTGTTTCCATGGGGTGTAGATGACCAAACATTATACTTAATGCTCTTATGTACATCATCCTCACTGTATGATTTTATTACAAAGAACTTTGCATCCACATAATCAACTGGAAATTCCTCCTTGTTATACTGATCAGTATAGATAACAATGTTTCCATGTGCATTACCATCTCCTGCCTTGCTTGTGTAGGCTTTGACAGCCAGTTGATTTTTTGATCTGTTGGTTCTAGGGCCCCGATTCTGCTCAACCAATGCATCTGGGCCACCAGTTACATCATTCAGTGCTCTACCAACATGGATCTTGGGCCGAATCTTAGCCCCTGCACCCTGTCCATAGGCACTTGATCCGAAGTCTGATAAACCATTACCAGCTGGAAGTGTCACTTTCAGTTGATTATGATGAGATAGAACCTTCCCATTGGAAATGTTATCTACAGCTGGAATTGAGCCAGAGGCACTTCTACCCTGTCAACACAAATAACAAATCAAAAACTATAATAAAAATTAATATTAAAATAAATATTAAAAATCCTACAAAAAGCCCCAATAATAGGAGTGCCAACAGTTTCACAACTTCAATAGATAATTTTAACTTGACAATTAGACAAATTCTCAAGATACTTTCATCATATTTAATGTTTATTATTGATCTAACTCACCCCCAAGGATGGCAACTACCAAATCATACATTCCAAATTTTGGGTGTATATCTTTATGGAATTGATCAACACCATGGGGGTGACAAGGACACCCCCAACCCCAACCCACACCCAGCCGCCACAAAGGTTGCTTTTGTTGGGGGAAGGCGGGGTGTTGTAGGGTTGGAAATATTTATACCTGGACTAAAGCAAGAAAAATCATACCTGAAGAACATGTGATGAAGCTGGAGGGGCAAAACTACCAGCAGAAACACTCCCATGCATCACAGATTGCTTGCTTGGTCCAACAGTAGCTCTTGGTCCTTCTGAAACTCTGGACAAGGAATTTGTCTGATTTGAAACGGATTTCAGGGAGTTCCTAGGAAAGGCTCCAGTAGCTGAACTGAAGTTATGTTTTAAACCTCTTGCGTCAAATCTATTCATCGATACACCAGTATCATATGAGGAGTCGACTGAACTACTAGGGATGGCATCTGGTTGAACGACAAGAGGAACATAAGCAGGTGGAGAAACAGGGTTCTGATAAGAGGGATAAAGGTAATATTGTGGTGCCCCAATAATCTGACTTTCGTCTCCTATCATAGCACCAGGTATGTAAGGATTGTATGGGTTGTATGGAGACTGTGCATATCCATAGCCAGGCGTATAATATACATAAGGGGGACTTTCATTATGCACACCCTGAAGCAGAGAAATTTGAAGTTCAGAATAGCCACAAATGACAAGTTACATAAAGGAACTACACATGGTTGGTGTGTGTGTGTGCGCGCGCGCATGTGTGAGATAGAGGGAGAAATGAGAGTTTTCACCCACCGCGTACTGGATATCTGGACCATCTACACCAAAAATCCTATGGTGGTCCTCCCATTCACCGGGTGATTCAAATCCTGAGTACATTTAAGGAACAAGATGCACAAGTAAGACACTACCAAACACAACACAAGTCCTTTGAAAAGTAGAGCATTTAAGTTTTACCTGTACAATAATACCCATAGTTGGTGGCAGTAGGATAATACATGCTCTGATCAACAACAAACTCAGGTGCCGCTTCATTGTACATAGTTTCAATTTGTTCAAGAAGTGGACTTGTCAAATGTGGGCTTGCTTCGGTACCTTGAATCTAAAATTCAATAGATGGAGATGTTATTGACAACTCAGTGGAAGAAAAATAAATAAATAATTAAAATAAAAAAGATACAAAAACAAAGTTTCATGTGACCATTTGAACAATGGTTCAATTAAAGTCAAGCAATGACTAAAAAAGTACCAGATAAGTCTCTGTGTTTCCATTTTCAGAAACATTATACATTTCCATTCCAGGACTGCCACCCTATACAAGTGGAATAAAACGATTGTAAGCACACACTACAGTTCGACATGGTACTGCTGTACAAAACACGCCTTAATACAAAACTACACTGGCCAGATTCACAACAGTGAACCACAGACAACATTTTATTTGAAACATTAATGGGGCCACTTTGAGTTCTACTTTAACAACGAATAACATACTGTCCAAACAGAGAGTCACCAAAAGAAGCTCAACCCCAAATTAAGGGAAAAGCCAGAACAGGGCACCATACCACCAAATAGATCTGTGAAATATTTCTTTAGAGAAATAATTTACATTTTTGATCCCTCAATAGCACATGAAAGAACTTACTCACACTTTAAAGATCAACTTAGAAGCTTAAATACACCCATCATACAAAGAGTATTGCCCAGTACTACCACTACTACTAAAGAAGCTATTCTCGCAAAAACTATTTATGAATCCCCCAAACAATAATAAAACAACAACCAACCAACCCTAACTTTGGAGTCGGCTATAGATCCTCAACAAACAAATCAGGGTCAAACACATGTTTTTTCCGTCATTCTATCCTATCCAAAGTCACACACTGTCACCTTCTTAATTATCATGTCCTTTTCTTAACTACTTCTACACATTATTTTAAGTCTCTCTACCTTGTTTTGTTCCGTCAACTTGAACCATTTCACTCTGGCGAATCCCCAAAACAATAATACTACAAGCCTAACTTTGGGGTTATAGGGGTTGGCCACAGATTATTTTTCGTCATTCTATCATAATCAACGCCGCACTCTCTCTACCTTCTTAATTGACATATCATTTTTCACTACATATATTAATGTTATTTTTGGTCTTAACCTTTTTTTGGTTCCCTCGACTTGAATAAATCCCAAAACAGCAATACAAGTCTTAAATTAGCTCCCATATCATCAAACTAGCAATACCAAAACACAAAAAGAAAAAGTAGTAAAATATACACACATACACACAAACATACAAATATATATAGAGAGAGAGAGAGATTAAATTTATATAGGTTTTAAGCTAAACTAAACTAAACTACAAGAGTAGAATAGAAATTATAAACAACTCAGCCACGCAGAATTTGACTTTCAAATATTAAAATCAAAATTAGCTAATGCAATATAACAAAAATTCACAAAAACAACAAAAACCAGCCTCACGAATCTACAAAACAAGATCCCTATAATACTCGAAGTTAACAAAAACCAGACAATAATACTCAATGAACAACAAAAAGGAAAGCGAGGAGTAACAGTATTACCAGAAAAGAAAGAGCCAAAAAATATATATAGAGAGAGAGAGACGAAGGAAACCGAAAAAGGAGCTGAATCAGGACATGGTTGACCTAGAGAGGTGTGATAGAGAGGAACTTGATAAATTAGAGAAACAAGAAGGGTTTCTCTGCAACATGTTTATGATAAAGGAAGGGGCTAAGAAACCCTAACTATGGAGAGAGAGAGAGAGAGAGAGAGAGAGAGAGGGGAGAGACTTGAAAAGAAAGGCGGTTTTTGGTGAGAGAGAGAGAGTGTGTGTGTGTGTAAGAAAACGGAAGAGAGAGAGAGAGAGAGAGAGATTCGCAAACCTGATACGAAGCGTTTTGGGGGGGAGTTTTGATTGTGTGACGGAAGTGCCCCTGAGACTGAAGAGATGGTGGGTTCGGAAGTGATGTGTGTGTGTGAGTATGTGTGTAGAGTAGTAGTGGGTGGGGGAATTGGGTGACACGATAGACTATTAAAACTGGGCCTGGGTTTTGCGTGGGTGTGGTGTTTTCTTTATTCACATTCAAAGGATTTGAACAGAATATTAAATGTTGAAGCCTTGAGGGCTAAGGAAATTATCCTTCTTTATAATTTTGATTTTTATCCCCCCTTAATATTTTAAATTTTACATTTTTCCATAACGGTATCTGGCATTTTGATTTTGTCTCAACTCGGAACGATGTACTTTTTATTTTTAGAATTACCTAATTTTGACTCAATTTAAGCCACCCAAACTTTTTTTCATTAACTATGTATCATCCTCTTTCTTTCTTTCTTTCTTTTCTTCTTTCTCAATTTCTTTTACTTTCTTTTCTCTCTCTCTCTCTCTCTCTCTCTCCACGAAGAAAAGAGAGAGGGCAAGACAAATCATAAAGAATTATGTAGTGAAAAGCATCCATGAGGTTGCTTTTTGGAGTGGTAGCACTAGTAGAAGTTTTCAATCTTATGGTGGCACTAGATAGCAAACTTGGAAGAGAGGCTCTTAAGTGGTCGAAGCTAAAGCAAGTATAGATGATGGCAACCACTTCTTCCCAAATTGGGGGCCTCTACCTACTGAGTAATACTTAAATATTTTCAGAGCACGAAAAATTGTGTTTTCTCCTCTCACATTTATGGTGAGGTCCATTTTATATGTAAGAGAAGGGAGCACTATTTATTTATGCTCCGAGAGTACCTAAGAATTTTCTCTACCTACTAACGTTTCAAGGAATATCAATTTTCTTCATATGCCAAAATCAATGCTAGGATTGTGTGAGGGTTTTTTTTTTAAGGAAAGACTGGCATGGGTGAATCAATCGACCGCATATGATTTTTGTATTTCCTGTTTTCCAGTGTGTTAATGTTTTTTTGAATGGTTTTTCCAAGGTTATGGTTTGGAAATGTTTTGTTGCTTGTGAGGTGAGGGGCTCAATTTTGTTGTTAGGTTAGGTAACTTAGGTTGTGGTGGTGGGCATTGATACAGTAGGTGGGTCAATGCTTCTAACTTTTAGAGCGCCATCGGCCTCATTCTTTGCAATTGTGGGTTTTCAAATTAAGGTTTTTGGGTGGCGGCAATTTTTGGGGTGGTTTTATTAGGTGATGCTCCATTGCTTGGTTTCAATCGATTTGATTAAGAATGAGACAATGGCTTTAGGTCATTTTGGGACAATTTTTTGTTCAACAAGGCAATGATATTGACTTTGGTTTGTTGTTCTATCAGACCATTCTAAATTTATTTTATTTTCCAAGAATGTTTGGCTTCATCATAGGTGTTGATACACTTAGTGGCAAAAGATAAAAAATGGGTAGCGCTTAGAGAGGGAAACAGAGAAGAAAGTAAAAGAAATTAAGAAACAATAAATAAAGTATAAAAAAAATTAGTGAAAAATATTTTTAAAATGGATATTATATTAATAAAATATATTTAAAAAAATTGATGTTGCTTGAATAGGGTCCAAAAGAATTAGTTTTGAATTGAAATTTTGTTAAAATTTACGTCTCAAAATATTAAAATAAATTAAATAACAAATTTAAAATAGCTTTAAAAATCTAAAACAAATGAAATTAACAATTTTTTTAAAAAATAAATACATTTTTAAAACAATTAATAGTGTGAGTTGGGTCAAATTACTTAAGTTGAAAATCTTACTAACCTGAGTAAAATAGAAGGGGTAAAAATAATTCAACCCATCAATCCAAGAAAAATCAACTCGAAACATCATGTTGTGTTGGATTAGATTGGGCTCATCGAAAAAGTAGATTAAAAGTTGACCCTATAATTTATCTTTATAGGTAATCGCAACACCATTAGGTTTTTAAAGCATTTGCCTCAAGCTAGATGCACTTTTAGTCAAATTTAGTCTTAAAATCTTATTTTTACTACTTTAGCAAACTTACACTTACATCATGCCCAATTTTTATTTCTCCACTTCATTTTTTTTTTCTCTCCAATCTCCTTCATCCTTTTACCCATTTTTTGCCAAAGTGCTCTTGGCTTTGCCGCACGACAAACCATCATTGATCACCATTGTGGGAGAGAAAGACAAATAGATAGAGCTGCTAATGATTGGAGGGAGAGAGAGAAACCAAATCAACAAACCACCACTTGTGATTGTTGCAGCAGTGTGTGGATCCAACGACAAACTGACATATCAACCAAATTGACAAACCAAATGCTGACGACATGAAATGGCAATAGATCAACAAACCAGCATAGACAACAGAACAACTAAATCAATTGTTCTCTAGAGCTATAACTAATCTTTGTACATGCACGCACGCGCACACACACACATATACATATATATAAGAGAGAGAAACGAGCGCGCGCACACACACACACACACACATATATATAAAAGAGAGAGAGAGTTTGGATTTTTTTTTTTTAATTGATATGTTGATGAACAGTGTTGAATAAGTGTATTGAGATTTGAGGCATTGTTCATGGTTAACTTTTGAAAAAAAACTATTGAGCTAGATGCAAGAGTGATTTGGATGTGTTTAGTTATATTTTTACCCAAAAGTGGATTTCTAGAGTTTTACGTTATTAGAGCACTAGCAATAGTGATGCTAAATAGCTATATTGCTATTTTTAGCACCACTAATACTTAAAATACATGCTACGGCAATGGTGCTATAGCTAAAAAAAATGATTAAACTCTCTCTCTTCTCTCATTAAAAAAATATCTTATCTTTTCTTTCGTTCTCTCTCTCTCCAGCTTCTCTTCTTTCTTCCTTTTTCTTTCTCATTTTTTTTTCTCTCTCCCTCATCGCCGAGACCCAAGCCATCTCTCCTACCATGTATGAGTTCAGACTTCTCTATTACAAAGTTGAATCTATGTCCATGACAATCATAACTCTTAAGCACTGAGCTTATGCCAAAGTACATGCAAAGAAACAGTTTTGAACATTTGGGGTTCAATTTATTTGAAAATAGGGTCATCCTATAGTGCAAACAAGTGGGTTTGACTTCAAATATGGATTCAAGTTTTGTTCTTTTACTGGGGTACATTGTGATCCTACTATTTGTGGATTGTTCTTCTACTGATTCGAAGGTAAAAAATGAATAAAGAAAGTTAATTTGATTCTGTATTGTTTCAATTGTTTAAAGGGTTAGTGTTGGTTTAATTGTAGATTTTGGATACAAGTGAATGAAGGTGCAAACAATGGTTTGGGTTCTGTAATTCCTATACCTTTGAACAGAAATAATGATTTGTGTGGTGGTTTTTGGCTAATTTGGATTTTTGGCAGTGGTTGTGGGTGGTTGTTCTTGGTTGGCAATGATTGTGGATTGTGTCATTGATTGGTTTGTGATGTTTTTTTGGTAGTGAAATGTATTATTTTATTGTAGTAGATATATTATTCTATTGTGATGTTTATATTATTTTATTGTATTGAAAGCTAAAATAGATCCAGTACTGCTGGATGTTTTGTAAAATGAGTAAGTAAGATAGATAAAGTAGCTTTTTGTGATGCCAAATAGCTAAAAAGATAGCTCCACTGCTGTGGATGCTCCTAGTGCCTTTGTTTTGGGAGATTGTCATTGAATGGTTGTCATTTAAAATTACAGCTGGTAGCTATCATTGTAGTGATGCTCATATTAATTTTCTTCAATCTTGGAGCTAAGGTTGGCTCCAAATCCAGTTGTTTTTAATGGCAATGTCATTAATTGGTGGGCTTTTCATTTTATTTTCTCTTTATTTTTATCTCATAGAATGAATTTCCTCTCCATTGTCAAGACTAATCAATTCAATGAACAATGGGTTCCAATTAGCCCAACTGGTAAAGTCTCTAATAGTTGAATAAGAGATCTGGGGTTCAATTCCCGCCTACACCAAAAACTAACTGGTATCTTAGTCTGATAATAAAAAAATATATTATCAGGAATGGACGCCATAGGTTGAAACTCTTAAAAAAAAAAAAAAAAAAATCAATTCAATGAACAAGTTTCCACGAACGAAAAATAGATGGACTATTTTAACCTTGTGACTACTAACAATCTAACACTTTGGGAGAGAAACTGTAAATAAATGTAATGAATTGGGTTTTAATAAATATATATTCTCTTATTGGCGGATTTATACGAATGAATAAAATGGTTAAGAATAATTGAAAAATTATATAGGTCAAGAGTTTTGTAACTCAATTAGCACATTCAAGTGATTTTAAGTTTTATCAAAAGTTTTCCATTCCTAACTATTTATCAATTTTTTTTGAATATATACACAGTGTGAATTTCCAAGTAAGCACCCAACAACAACTAATCAAATTCTTTGTGAATCTCCCAAATAACCAGTTGTTTTAGAAAGAATAGTTAGAGAGCTTATTTGAGAAATTATGTCTCAAAGTAAAAAATAACCATTCTATGTCTCATCTTAAAAAGGCTGATGAGACTAGTAAGAAGAGGAGGCCTCAAGATTAATTATGATGTTGCAGTAGGCCCAAATGACTCAACCATTACTTTGGTTGTTAGAATTTGGAGAGAGAGTTTGGTATTCGTCTATTCCCTCAAGATGGTCATCACTCATCAACCTCCCTTTCCAAGCCAAACTCAAAGCTTTTAAGGATATTGGTTGAAGAGGTAAAATTTGGGTTAGAGATGGGCCTAACGGTCATCAATTGTGGGCCGATAGATGACGAGCCCATTATCTGCCAAATCTGTGAAAATGGATCCAGTATGAAATATCGGCAGGTCCAATGCCCATGAGGAAGGCAAAAAGGCCCTTGGTATGGGATACTTGTGACACACTTCATAGAGTCCGAAGACAAATGAAATTCTAGTACAAAAAGGATTCTACAGGATGTTTCCTATAAGGAAAAGACTTCCGCACCAAGGGTGAGACATCGACCTCCTACTACTATAAAAGCCCCAATACCCTCATAAATCAAGGTACGTATCATTTACCTTCTCTAGCACTCTAGAGTTGTGAGAATATTTCTGACTTAACCTTCAGAGGGTATTTGGCCGGCACCACATTGGTGCTCTCTGTTAGGTTTTTCTTCTTCGTATTGTGCAGGTTCACATTCGAGCGCGTAGGTATCGTGTAACTCACTAGTGAATTTCTCAGCATCATTAGATGGCACCGTCTGTGGGAAAACTTGGTTGAGATTCATAAGCCATACTATCGTTTCCCAGACTAAAGGGTTGCATGTTACTCGCTCGCTCGATGGCAACCACTAACGTCGTTCAAGGAGAGGAACCACCCACGACTGCCCTCGAGAAATATGTTCGAACTCTCGCTGCCACCATGGAACATCTCACCAAACAAAACCACGACTTAGAAGAATAGTTGCACCAGAAGAATGCAGCACCGAATGACTAACAAGAAGATCAAGAAGGGACCAGCACTCCAAGAAAAAACCAGGAGAAACCTGAAAGCAGCCACACCCCAAACAAATCGGAGAGGCAGAACTTGAGCATGCCATCCCTCACGGATGCAACTCCACCACATATCGTAGCAGAGATGCAAGCGATGAGGGAACAAATGGAGGTTATGATGAACACGCTCAAGAGGCGAGTTTCCAATGATCTTGACGATTTAGTCAACCGCACCGACTCGCCTTTCACTGCGGCCATGAACTCCTTCCCCCTACCCCATAAATTTCGCATGCCGCATATAGACACCTATGAATGCGTGAAGGATCCTCTGGATCATCTAGAAACTTTCAAGACCCTAATGCACCTTCAGGGGGTAGCGGACAAGATCATGTGCAGGGCCTTCCCCACAACACTCAAAGGCCCCGCAAGGGTATGGTTTAGCCGATTAACGCCAAACTCTATCAGCACCTTCAAGGAGTTGAGCGCTCAGTTCACTACACACTTCATCGGAGGGCACAAGTATAAGAAGTCCACAGCCTTCTTGATGAGTATTAAGCAACAGGAGGACGAGACGCTGAGGACCTACATAACGCGCTTTAATAAGGAAGCGCTCTCAATAGACGAAGCCGACGACAAAATACTGGTAACGGCTTTCACGAACGGATTGCGGAAAGGCAAATTTCTATTCTCTTTATACAAGAACGACCCTAAGACCATGTCAGAAGTACTTTACAGGGCAACCAAATACATGAACGCGGAAGACGCATTGCAGACCCGAAAGGAAAAACCCAGGAAAAGGGAGCGGCAGGACGAAGCACGACGAGACCAAGGGCCGAAGAGGCCAAGAACGGGAGACTGAAGGGATGATCCTGGCCTGAGGAACTACCAAGCATCTTATGGGCGTATCGTACTACATCAAGGACACCCACTGGAGAATCGCCGTTTCGACTGGCATACGGAAGCGATGCTGTCATCCCGGCAGAGGTTGGACTAACAAGCTATCAAGTGGAGAACTACAACGAGGTTAAGAACGATGCACGATACCAGAATCTCATGGCAAAATATTACAACTCCAACGTCAAGCACAGAGACTTTCAAATTGGAGATCTTGTACTACGGAAGGTCATGGGCACTACCAGAGATCCTTCGCAACGAAAGCTTGGCCCCAATTGGGAAGGACCCTATAGGATCGTATCGTGGCGGAGAAAAGGGACCTACCACCTCGAAACTCTGGACGGACGTAAGCTGCAGCACTTGTGGAACACGGAGCACCTACGGAAGTACTTCCAGTAGAGACGACGATATTCCCTGATCTCTTGGTTTATTAACTTAGTTTTTATTACTAGTTTTTTACTTCGAACAATTTTTTCTACATGTGCTGTTTTTAGCCCAAGGGGGCAGGCAACTTTCTACAAACGCATGGCTTTCTTTTAATTAATAAGAGGAATATTCAGACACGACTATGTTTTTCTACCAATTCCTAGCCCACAAAGTGGACGGATACAAATTTAAGTCCACAAAGTGGATGGATCATCCCAAAGGGATGATAATATTCACGAAGTCCACAATGTGGACGGATCATCCCAAGACGACAATCATTTTTACGAAGTCCACAAAGTGGACGGATAATCCCAAAGGGATAATAATTTTCACTTAGTTCACAAAGTGGACGGATCATCCCAAAAGGATGATAATATTCATGAAGTCCACTAAGTGGACGGATAATCCCAAAGGGATGATAATATTCACGAAGTCCGCAAAGTGGACGGATAATCCCAAAGGGATGATAATTTTCACGAAGTTCACAAAGTGGACGGATCATCCCAAGAGGATGATAATATTCATGAAGTCCACTAAAGGACGGATAATCCCAAAGGGATGATAATATTCTCGTCCGCAAAGTGGACGGATAATCCCAAAGGGATAATAATATTCACGAAGTCCGCTAAGTGGACGGATCATCCCAAGAGGGTGATAATTTTCACGAATTCCACAAAGTGGACGGATAAACCCAAAAGAATAATAATTTCCACGAAATCAATGTGGACAGATAAAAAATTATTATGTAAACAAAGCGAACGGATCCTACAAAATCCACAAAGTAAACAGGATCATACAGAGTCCTCAAAATGGACAGTTATTACTTTGTCCAAAAATGGACGGGTATTAGGTCCTCAAAATAGACGAAGTCTTTGTATAAGGATTAAATTTCCTAGACCATAACATGGACGGATTCAAAGTCTAAAATAGTAGTCCCTAACACGGACGGATACAAGATAAGGTCCCCTTGACGGACTGATCCCACCACAAGGTAATGAATTAGCAAAATCACAGTCAAAGGACAGTATCTGTCTAAGTCCGTCCTTGTGGACGACGTCATTCGAAAAGCAAACTATAAAGTAAAGTGAACGGATGAATTCCACTCAACGGAATATGTCAAACCACTCTATAAAATAGATAAAGCAAAGTTAAACGGAGTACATACCCAAAAATAAAAATGTTTACAAAAAATAGAATCATGACGGAGTCATAAATTGTTCTCCAAATATCCTTACATAAGTATAAGAAATAAATAAAATTAAACCTAGCCTACGACGGGGGCTTCCTTTTCCTCACTACGACGGGATTGACCATCTTTGGGATCACTTTCAACTACAACCTGATCAAGAGGGACGTCGGGAGGAGCTTTCTCGCTAAAGATCTCGTCCGTGTCTTCAGATTGAGCAGGCTGGACGGACGTTTGCTCCGCAGCATTGATGTTGACAGACGACAAGTCCAACTGGGGATGTAGAGCCTTCACTTGACAGATGGCCTCGTCAAAGCCCTCACCATACGAAACTCCTAATTCAGATAGGAGGGCGTCAGAATCGCGATACTCTAGCACAGCGACTTTCTTGGCCTGACGGAGTTCTTCTTCTTTATTTTCAACAACCTTCTTCAATTACTCCATCGCCTGGAGATACTGGTCCCGTGCTTCCTCGGCCATCTTGAGCTTCTTATCTTGGACCACCTTCCAGGCCCGAAGCTCGGTGAGCTCATTCTCCGTCACCTTTGCCTTCTCCCGTATGCGGCCCAAGGTCGTCTCATGGTTTAAGCACCATCCAAACAAACCCTTCACCATGACCATGGCCTAAACAATGGAAATAAATTAATCTCAAGCAAAGGCATATAGACAGACGGATGAAGAATAGACGGACAAAATTACCTGGGCGATGCTGAACAGCCCCATCTCACCCATCGTCTCCGTCGAGTGATTACCCAGGTTCTCGTAGTCCTCGGAGGTCATAATGGACGAGAGTTATTCCAAGGCATACTTGGGGTCGTCTCGAATAAGGGTGGGTGGCTTCTTCACGCTTAAAGACGGACCCTTCATGAGGCCCTTACCGGCCCCATGTTTGGCAGGGGTGACGGTCTTCGCACCCTCTGCCATAAGTCCCACGACGGGTTCCAGAGGAATCTTAGGCTTCTTTGGAGGACGGTCTCCTTTGACAAGTTGTTTCCTCTTTGCTGACGGATTGTTTGCACCCGTCTCTTTGGGATCAGCGTCACCGATCCCCCTGTTCTTGGCAGCATTTGCCCTTATGATTGACCTTCTTTTTGCATCATCCATTTCTGCGAAGACGAACGGACAAAGTTAATTTCTTTAAATATAATATTAATGGGTCAAACACATTTGGAACGACGGAGTTACATTGACGGATCCTTATTTCGTACTTAATTGTTGGTTTTGATGGTTCAGGACCGTCACAGTAACAATGGATTGTGTTGAGGTTGACCAACTTAGCCCAGGTCCTTTCCTCCGGCGTAGTTTTGTTAAAAATCTTTTCTAGAAAACTGTACTCCTCAAGGTTAACTTGTGAACGCCGTCGCACTGCAAAGAAGAGGACGGTTAAAACCTATTAAACTGAACAAATGTGGAAGTCTTTTCATATTGGAACGGATACATACCAGCTTGAGGCAATATGCCCCAAGTAGTGTCGACGGGCATGTGTTCTGTGTCCCCTGGACGACATATCCACTCGTCACCCTCTAAGAAAAAATAACGACTCTTCCAGTCTCTGTTGAAGTCTGGGGTTTCATATATTACCTTTAACAACGGACTCCTGGCTACAAAACTGTATATACCCCTAGATTTTTCAATTTCATCTAGACGGTAGCAATGAAGGAATTCTCGCACCGTCAACCTCCTAAATCCGTCTGACCACGCACCGTACAGGACCTCCATTGCTATAAAGACCCTCCAGGCATTGGGGGATATTTGGTTGACGGATAGACCCAGATACCTAAGTAGCTCGCGATGAAGGGAGCTCAGTGGAAATCTAAGTCCTGCCTTCAACATTTGCTCGTATACTCCAAGGCCTTGTACCCCTTCATAATAGCATTTCTCTGATTGATAGGGTAGACGGATGGGAATGTTATCTAGGATCTGGTAGTTAGCTCTAAGTGTTTTGAAGTGAGTCTCCTTGATAGTGGATGTAAAATCATTCACCGTCCACTCTGGAAGCATGATGAACTCCCTTGGTCCATCAGCTCTTATGACGGATCCTATTTGTTCCTCACCATCAGAACCTTCCACTGGTTCATCCAACTCCGTATCCTCATTTGTTAAGGACGGAGAAGAGGCGGATGTACTCCTCTCTTCGCTTGGACTCTCTTGGTCTTTGTGACCTGACGGGTATACCTCTTCATAATCTGCCCCGTCACGAACAATTGACTGATTACTTGACGCACTAGACATTGCCTACAAATGACGACAAACCCTAAGACTCTGACGGGTCTAAGAATGGATAACAGAAGTAAAGTTTTGAGCTATAAAAGTAATACGACAGTAGGAAAATATGAAAGAGGGTACTTACCAATTAGTACGTGAACGGAGGAAAGTTGATGATGACGGACACTATATTTATACGGTGTATTCTGACAAAGATGACAGATTGCGCTCTGACAATTGAGTTTTTGTTGAAAGTGGGAAAATGAGAGTCGAAGGTTTGATATTTATAGGGAAGGTGCACCGAAGATGAAGCGACGCTTCGATCCCATACAATGGGCTGTAGAAGAGTGACGCGTGTCATGCACCATTAATGCTTTCCAGATCTTGTCAGCGGCACGAAATTATTGACAGTATATGCCTTGACACCGTCAACCTTAATGACTTGGAACTGACGACCCACATGCCTCTCAACTGTCACCCCCATTAATGTAGACCGTCACCCCATGCTTCCCTCCACTAACGTATGACGGACCCATAGGGTGAAGGGGGCAACTGAAGAGGTAAAATTTGGGCTAGAGATGGGCCTGACGGTCATCAACTGTAGGCCGATAGAGGACGGGCCCATTATCTGCCAAATCTGTGAAAATGGATCCAGTATGAAATATCGGCAGGTCCAATGCCCATGAGGAAGGCAAAAAGGCCCTTGGTATGGGATACTTGCGACACACTTCATAGAGTCCGAAGACAAATGAAATTCTAGTACAAAAAGGATTCTACAGGATGTTTCTTATAAGAAAAAGACTTCCGCACCAAGGGTGAGACATCGACCTCCTACTACTATAAAAGCTCCAATACCCTCATGAATTAAGGTACGCATCATTTACCCTCTCTAGCACTCTAAAGTTGCAAGAATATTTCTGACTTAACCTTCGGAGGGTATTTGGCCGGCACCATACCAGTACTCTCTGTTAGGTTTTTCTTCTTCGTATTGTGCAGGTTCACATTCGAGCGCGTAGGTATCGTGTAGCTCACTGGTGAATTTCTCGGCATCATCATTAGTGTTTGCATTTAAGGATTTTGTAACTATATATATAGCCGTACCAGTCACCTCACCCATTGTTGTTTTCCCTTGGAGAAAAGTGAATCCTAATAGAGATGAACAACAAAGTAAGGCTTTCACATTCACTATCATTTAATTGGGGTCCTTAAAGGCGCCAATACGGTTTTTTTTAATAAACATCTTTTATTGCAACGAAAGAAACAGAGAATCACACAAGAAGACCATTGCTGGGTCCAGAAATATCTTTTATTGGGCCCCCATGTGCTAACTCGTTTGTCTCTCTCAAATCTCTCTTCTTTTTCTTTTTTGTTAATTTGGCCTAACCTCTACTCCTCTGATTCTTTTGGATGCAATTTTGGAGGAAACTCATTTTGTACCCTATTCTCTAGTATTCTTGTTAATAAAAGATTTAATGAAAAAGAAGAAGAAGAAGAAGAAGAAATGTACATTTATTTTTTGAGAGCAAGAAATGTACATTGAGTGCACAGTAATAGACATGTATAGACAATAGAATAGAAGACTGTACCCTTCTTTTATTTTCGTCGAGTTTTCTTCTATGCCCAACAAAGAATAATGTTAATCAACCCATCATTTTCTCTCATAATGGTACAGGTGAGGGATAAAATAAAATATATAAAAAAAATTGTCCGTCGGTAACAAAAGACAAATCACTGATACTTTCCCTGGCTTCATTCCATACATTGAGTACATGACAGCTTTATTTCATAGATTAAAAAGTATGGATAACTCCCTTTTACACTGCAGCTTTAATAAGTGGCCAAGAAAAAAAATGATTGGTTCATGTGAGAGTGATAGTTTGTCATGTAAAATAGTTGTGTAAAAATAATATAATAAATAGTGTGATTTTTTTTTTCAAAAAAAAATATTGTGATTTTAGAATTACTCTTTATTAATGCATTTGGATAGTAGGATTTGGACATATAAATTTGTATTTACTATTTAAGTGATAAAACTCAAATATAATGTTTGGATAGTTTTAAAAATATCAATAATTTGGATTTCATAGATATACCAATAATTTTTCTTAAATTTGAAATGATATTTAAAATTAATTAATTTAAAATTCAAATTCAAATCCAAATTATTTAAGTTTTCAAAAAGTTTTGAGATTTACTTAGGGTTTATTTGGCATTTGCTTTAGTTTTTAATTTTTACTTCTTATGTACAGTATTTTAAAATATTACGTTTTTCCATTTTTTTTTCATTTTTTAAAAAATATAAATATACTTAAGCGTACTTTAAACAAAAATCTAAATAATATTTTCCCAAACAGACACCTCAGTTTTACTACCTGAGGGATGGGACATCAAATTCTGCCTAACAGGGGTTGACTTGCCAGTGGCTTGCCACCCATGCATCAGCATAAAGGATTTAATAGCAGGTTCATCAAAAAAAAGGATTTAACAGCAGGTCTGGTTAGCATTAAGGCTATTTTAATTGTGAATTATATAAGAAAAAGGAGAAAACAAAAAAGAATAATTATGTTAAAAGGTAAAACTGTTTATGACATTGAGGACAAAGTGTGGAATCAAGCGAATTAGAAAAAAGGCAGGTGATCCTTACTGAAAAAGAGGAAAAGAATTATGTTCCCATTGCTTTACTTGCATGCACACTTTGCACCAGGGTATCTTTTCCGTACACTCCAATTATTGGTCTTTATTAAAAATAGAACTGATTTGTTGATTAATGAAGTCCCTGAAGCAGGGTTGAAGCCAAAAATATTTCCTAAGGGGGCTGGCCTCTTGGACAAAAATGAAATGGTATAAAACTCAAATTACACACACAATCATGTAAGTATTTGCTATTTACTTGAAAATGTGAGTAAATTTTTCATATTTTGGATAAGAGTCTACATTTTTTTTTTTTTTTTTTTTTTACATATTCACTTTTCAAGACATCTCACATCAAATTATATAATTTACATTATATTTTATTAAAATGTCAATTTTTAATGATTATTTTAATTGTTTCTCTTTTTCCACGTACAACCAGTATCCGCTCTCATTCTTCATCCTTAGTATACATAAAGAAATAATAAAAAACTAAATTTAAAATGAATAGTGTCAGTGTATAAATAAAACTAAATTTAAAATAAATAGTATCAGGGTAAATTTATACAGTTGGTGTAACAACTAATAACCATATATTTTTACACAACTTTGCATTACCTGAATTTTGAATTTTTTATTTATTTAGAAAGACCTGAATTTTGAATTGGTTGGCTAAAATGTGGTCATTTTTCTATTACACAACTTATGCAAGTACTCTTACTTAAATCAAGTCAGCCACAATTTATATTATGGGAAAGATTTTGCTGCGTACTTGTATGCAGTAATTGCTACATAATGGGTTATGTGATAGCAAAAAGAATACAACATATATCCAAGGATCTTATGTCATACACATAATCAAGGGTCTTATGTAATACACATAATCAAGTAGACCCTAAGACACTCGTCACTTTGTTTATGCAGCCATTAATGTGTACAACTCATCGTAACCATCATCACTATCATTTCTTGATAGGGACTCTGGAGCATGATAGGGTAGGCCCACTTCAATTGCCTAGACTTGAGAGTTGAAAAAAGACAAAGTTCTTTGATCCTTAAAAGGAATTAAAATGCTCGCAAAACCGAGGGCAATCAAACCCTAGACTAGCCACAGGAAACAATTAGGACATGGTGACATGCGATAAAAGTATCAAATTGCAAAGGCAAATAGCTTATAGAAGCCAACACAAGTTCAAACCCCATATAAATAAGAGAGAGAGAGAGAGAATAAAGTACAAATTGAAAAAATATATATTAATTCATGACATTGCCAAGTAAATGTGAGCACATTGGAAAGATATAGGAACTATATCTATATTGTCCATCCAAATTCCACCTAGAAATACCTACTTTCTTTTTCTTTTTCTTTTTTTATCACAGTAAATACCCTTCCCAGCACTCAAATTGAACCACCACTAGATCAGAATAGCACAAAAATGAGTTCGAAGAGCTACCCTGAACTTGAATGTCCAGAAACCACCCTCAATTATCCTAAAACAATTATCAACCCTTGACATAGAAGCAGGCCGGCTGGTCACATCTAACACATTAGCTATTCCAACCCATATGACCCAACCTCAAGTTGCTGTCAACAAAATCTCATTAGGAAGCCAGTCTTATCTAATGTGAGAGGTCAAAAGAGCCACTTGATAAACACAAAACCAGAAATCACCCTCATCACTAACACAAAGAACAACTTAAGGTGCAGCAGCTGATTGATAGGACAAGTCTACACCATCCTCTGGATGCCCTGCTTCGGTACTCTCAACCACTGGTAGCTGTGCAATGAGATTGGCTCCAGGGGATGCATTCCCTCGTGTGCCTGGGGACATAGGAGACATCCCTGATTCAGGTGCAGCCTCAAATGCAGGCATCGTAACATCTTTCTCATTGGAGTTTCTTTCATGTGGCCTCTCATATTTGTCATAGCCGCGGCTGTGGCTACGGCTGCGACTACGGCGAGGGCTGTGGCTGTAGCTACGACTACGGCTGCGACTACGACGAGGGCTGCGGCTGTAGCTACGACCCCTGCTCCAGCTCCTACTCCTACTTCGGCTTCGACTACGGCTGCGGCTGCTGCTTCTGCTATAACCCCATGTTCTAACTTTTTCAGGGCTACGGCTATAACTTCTGCCTCTCTTCCTATCAACGTCTCTTCTGTTGTCAAATCTTCCCCGCCCACGTCCCCGTCCACGCCCATCCATATTGTTGTATCGATCATATGGGCCACGTTCATTCCTACCCCAACCAACATTACTACCACCAGGACCACCAAACCCACGTCCCCTGTTGCTACGACCAGGAAAAAAATCACTTCTCCCACCATGCCCACTAACGGCACCATCTCTCATGCCACCTCGTCCACCAAAACCACCAGCCCTCATGCCTCCACGCCCACCAAAGCCACCATCTCTGCCGCCACGCCCACCAAAGCCACCATCCCTCATGCCACCACGCCCACCAGAATCATAACGACCATAACCACCACCACCACTACCAGAATCAAAATGGCTAATCCCACCCCGATCCTTGACAAAACCTGGTGCACCACGTAAAGCAATCTCTCGCACCTCTTGGGGCACAAGCTGGTTAGCCCCCTCCAAAACTTTGATCAGATCAGCTGCATATTTCCAGTCCTGCTCAGAGAAAAAGGTGTATGACATTCCAGTTGCACCAGCCCTCCCAGTTCTTCCAATTCGGTGGACATAGTCCTCAACCCCGGTAGGGAAATCATAGTTGATTACCACCCTGTAACACAAACTCAAAAGAATATTAGTACAATACAATGCTACATAGACTAAGTATTAAACTCATTTAGTAGCTGGCACATATAAGTTTATAATCCAGGTCCTGAAAAAGTGAGGACTGCCACTTTCTCACATATAAATTTGAACAGAAATGCAAAGAAAAGAGCTAACCTTATATCTTTGATGTCAAGCCCACGGGCAGCAACATCCGTGGCAACTAATATTGGAGACTTTCCACTCCTGAACTGATTTAAAACATAGTCTCTCTCACCCTGAGACTTGTCTCCATGAATTGCAGCAGCCCCAAAACTACGTCCAATACTACGTGCAAGCTGATCACACAATCTCTTTGTGGAACAGAAAATAATGATCTTTGAACCTCGTTCTTGGGATCTAAGGATCTGCTCCAAGCGCCTCTGCTTCTCCATTTGTGGAACAACCTCAACATACTGCATATTCACAAGGAAAAAACATCATTTTTTAGGGCATGGATGTGATTAGATCAGAGAAAGGTTTATGATGTAATGGATTTAGCTTCAATGTGTGGTTATAAAACCCAAAACATCATGAATAAGATGGCCAGACTACACCCTACCATCGAAATATCTGATGGTAAAGTGTCATAGGTTATAACTAACAGATAGCATATACAAATTTGAAGAGTCACATCATCTGCCACTCCCCTCGAGGAATTCAAGCTTAACTAACAGCAATCAGATCTTTGTACATATTAAAAGTTATTATATTATTTAGAATCCGGTGAATATTAATGGTTTGAATCTATTCTCATAACTAAAAAAACTACTATCCTCTGTTTAGATGAGAATCCATAAATGTGAACTCTGCAATTGATCAGCATTTAACTATAAAGATTAACTCTGACATATTAAATCTACCACATCAAGGTAAAGAACTATGATTTTCCCTTTGCATTCAAAGGACAATAGCAAAAGGAGTGACGTCCAAAGATACCTGTGTGATAGCCTTGTTTGCAGCCAGCTCATCGACACTGCCAATGTTAACCTGGACAGGATTGACAAGAAGATCACCAGCTATTTTTCTTACTTCTTTGGGCCAAGTTGCTGTGTACATAAGAGTTTGTCTGCGTGGGGGTATCTCATTCACAATCTTACGAATTTGAGGTTCAAAACCCATGTCAAGCATTCGATCAGCCTCATCAAGCACAAGAAGTGAAACTTGTCTAAAGTCAATCTTCTTACTCTCAAGGATGTCGTTTAGCCGACCAGGAGTTGCCACAACAATATCTGCCCCTCGATCTAATTCTTTTAGCTGTAGGCCCTTTGAAGCACCACCATATAAACACTGAATCAAAGAATTGTGTCAAGTGATGAACCAAAAGTCTAAAGCAAACAAAAATAAAACTGACTTTAGTTGCATAATAAGGATAAGAGATTTAACACATAGAACCCACCGTGCAGGAGATTCCGGATGATCGGCCAAATTTCATGACTTCTTCTTGTATCTGTGTAGCAAGTTCCCGGGTTGGAGCCAAAACCAACACTGTTGGGCCGTTCTGAGGATCATTACGGCAATGCCTAAGAAGCATGAAGGCAGGGATCAAATAGCCCAATGTTTTCCCAGAACCTGTTTTTGCAATTGCCACTATGTCCCTACTTTGCAAGGCAATCGGCCATGTCTGCGCCTGAATTGGTGTGGGAGATGAGAATCCAGCCGAATATATCTGAAACAATGACATAAGTCAGGTAATCAGCTCCAAGAAAATTAAGCACATCTGACACATACAAACTTAAAAATTTAGGGTTCGACTTCAATAGTATATCACAAGAGAGTGAAATATAATTTAAAATAAGAAAAAGCCCATGGGTATACGGTTGCTTACAGAAGCAACTCGAAGCAACAAAAGAGGGCAATAAAGACATAAGAGGCGGAGCCAATAAGCATGAAATGCCAGTCACATTAGGTGTGATTTGGATGAAGGGCCAACCACCCTTCTAGAAGATGCCCAAGAATGGCTCCAACTGTCCATTTTGCAGCCTCCAAAAATCAGGATAGTTGTTGCATGTGTAAGTGTGCCAATAGCAGTGCAGCGTACGACATATGCTCCTCCTCCGGAGCAGATATCGCACCTGCGACAAGTGAGAATTTATGAGTTTAAAAGTAAGAAAGCATAATAACAAAAGGGGGAATGGAATGGATGCCGTAGTTTGTTTTATATACCCAAAAAACGAAACCCTATATCTCGCAACAGGTAAAGCTTACCTCTCTCAATATCTCTGGAGGGAATCCAGTCTCTTCAAATGTCATGAATGGTGCAGGAACATTATCCCCCTGTCCATTTTAATACATATATCGAGATCAAATACAATTCATTTTTTTTTAAAATAAGAAAAAGTTTGAAAGAAATATAAGCAACACTGTATCTAAACCACATCATTTGAAATTCTGATTTGTACTAGTATTTGGTATGATCACCCTTCAAAATTCTTACACAAATGCACATCAATGGGCATCAGACACTAGTCAATCACTCTCCGAAAGCATTTCTCTTCTCAGGAAATATTTATTTTGTTTACAAATGAAACCTTTGAATGGGTATTCTCATGTTCACATACACACTGACAATAAGCAAAGCAAGTTAAAATACAGACCGTTGCTGAAACTTCATGCTGTTGCCGGTAAACTTCAACAGGTGAGAGACCAGTAACATCTGTAGATCCCACAAAGGGAGACCTCATCAAAGCATTACTTGAGAATGGAGGACCACCTGCTGCATGGCCGTGCATATGCATGGCATGTCCTGTGACAGCATTCACTGCATTGGCATGACCAGGCTTGGGACTTTGAAATGGGGCGCCACTGATCCTCATCTCCTACAATAAAATAACAGACATCATCAGTGGTCCCAAACATTTTGATCAAAAGAAACTGGTATGTATTCCAGAAATAAATAAATTGAATCAATCAATCCATATATATATATATATATATATATATATTAAATGTAGTCAATCGCTCAGTAGAAATGAAGTAGAAAAAGAAGGAAAGGACAAAAGAATATGAAATCATGTTATAACTGAAATAATGCCCAAGTAGAAGTTCCTTTTCGCACGTAATATTCCAGTCTTGGTTTCTATAGTGGGCTCGTTTCCTTGGCTAACTGGTAGTTGAATAATATTCCTCCTTAGTTTAGCTTGGTTGTTAGAACAGGTATATATCAAATACAGTTGAAGACATATTATAAAGACAAATCATGTTCGCCTAGTGCTCTTTAAATTTTATGGCTTCAGGTGCTTTGTAACCTAAATCATATTTCCAAATCCTAAATATCTAAAAATTTAAACAGAAGATTTTTGCTTCACCATTCCATGAATTATATTCCAACCACCATAAGTTAAGTCCAATTAATGTAAGTTAATGGAGAGCAAACGAAATTCAAGATCGATACAACATTAGCCAAACAAATACCTGAGAGTTTCTAGCCATAGGTATTACTGCAAGCTTGGGATCTTGGGGACCAGTTGGCCCTTCCTTGTTAGCATTAAAGTAGTATTCATTTCCAGTTCTACCATGTAAGTTATCCTCATGCCCCATCTTTGATCCAACAGGGGGCACATTAGACTGCTGACTATGCATCATTGCTGGGCTCAACTGATTTTGAAATCTAGGACCATGTTGCTGGTGAACCAAATCAGGCCTAGTTTGCTGCAATTGACCCATAGAGGGTTGCTGCATGTTCCCCAAAGAACCACCATATTGTTGGGCTTGACCTGAATGAACACCCATCTGAGGCATCTGAACTGAATTGCTCCCAGCAGGCAGGTTATGAATAGATGAGGTCCCAGGTTGCTGGAACTGGGATGGAGAAAATCCAATTTGGTTTCTGTTTTGAAAATCAACTTCCTCCCTATTTGGGAATGCTGCCTTATACTCCTGTTGATTTGCAAATTGCTGCCCTTGTGCATCATGCTGAGCCTGCTGCTGTGAACTTTGCTGCCCTTGTGGAATCATGCTTTGCTGATATGCCATATATTGCAGCTGAGGATGTGTAAATTGATGCGCTTGCGGTTGTGCCATTTGTGAACCTTGATGCTGTGGTGTTTGTTGCCCCAGCTGCTGGGGCATTTGTTGAATGGCTTGTTGTGGCATTTGCTGCCCCGGCTGTTGCAGCACTTGCTGAGTTGACTGCTGAGGCATGTGCTGGATTAACTGCTGCTGCGGCATATGCTGAGCTGGATACTGCATCATTTGCTGCATGAAGTGATGTGGTTGTGACACTGTGGGTTGCCCCTGCTGTTGCAAGTGTTGTCCCATTTGAGAACCGTGTTGCTGTGCCCCTTGCACCATTTGAGATCCCTGCGGGTGAGAAACCTGTGCCACCATTGAACTCTGCTGTTGTGCCATTAATTGACTGTGCTGTTGAGGTAACTGGCTCATGTGTTGCCCCTGCTGTTGTGGGGCTTGTGTTATCTGCTGCCCGTGCTGAGCTATCACACCATTTGCTGGCATTGACTGGGCCATTGGTATCGCAGCCAACTTAGGCGTAGAAGCAACAGTAGGCTGGCCAACCGGCATAGGTGGCGCCAAAGAGGCTGGCTTTTCATATTGGGTGACATTCGTTTCAGGATTCCAGTAGTATAACACACCCGTGCTTCCATCAATCAAACCCTTCCAAGGTTTCGGAAGGGTGGGATCATCAGGTGCATACCGTGGACCAAGAGAAGCAGCAGCAGGCTCCGTAGTAGCCATTTCAAATATTTATCTAAAACCAAATAAAATCCTTGCATCAAACATCAACATTGAAAACTCTAAAATAATTACAAGAACATCAAATTATAATAAAAGAAGATAAGAGGATCAATAAACTCTACAACTCAACATCAACCCAAACCCATTTGCGCAAAACCCAGGTGAACCTAAGAATAACAAATATTACCCAACACATTCCTTGCTCAATATATTTTTTTTTTTTCCCTTAATTTCTAAGAATACAAATTTGAGCTGAAAATTTTTATACATAATAACTATTCTACAATTTTCTAAAGAAAATCAAATTCAGCTCAGCCAATCCAATTAACAATTAAGATCCTCATAAGCCAAAACAACATCACAACAATAAACCCTAAAAAACCGTACAAGCCCACACCAAGTAATTGAACCAAATCAGATTAAAAGAAACAAACAGTTAAAAAAAAAGCTACTTTCATATAATAATTAAACCCTAGAAAACACGAAGCAAAAAAAAAAAACATAGATACAACCGATAGCTCATCGCATAAACGCCAAAACCATTTCATTGCACAAAAACCCAACCCAAAAAAAGCCAACAAAAAATTAAAGAGACTAATTGAAATTGCATACCTAGTAGCAAAAAAGAATGAAAAAACAAGAACAAAAGCGTTCGATTCTCTTCTTGCAGGTAATTACGGAGCCGAATGTGGAACCCTAAAATCGAAAACGTTATAGTACTAGTCCTGTGTGCAAGTCGGACTAGAATTTGAGAATGGGAAAAAAGGCACAAAATTTTGTGGGAAAGCTTGGAGGCATTTGGATTCGATGATTGTTGTTAGGGTTGGGTTAAGGAGGAGCTAAGCAAAGCTAGTATCGCCTGGAACGACCGTCTAGGCTTTCGCCATGAACCGTCCAATACTTCCATTATATATGGAAGGGGTGTTTATTTATTTATTTATTTTAAAACAAAAATGTAAATTACACATTTTACTTTAACTTTACTTTGAGACTTCTAAATTTTAAATTTATTTAATTTAGTTTTTTTTTTTTCTAATTTCATTAAAAAAATTTATTAAAGGTATGTTTGGGATCCGCTTATATTGTTAAAATTGAAATTTTTTTACTGAAAGTACTATAGCCTATAGGCATGCATTTGCCAACAATTTTTTTGCGTTTTGCTTTTTTTTGCTGGTCCCACAGCACTATTCATGAACCAGCCAACTTGTGAAAAATGTAGCAAAAATGTTTTGCCTTTTAAAAATTATTTTGCTACAGTATTTTCAGTTATAAGTTTTCAGTTTTTAACAAATAAGCGGTATCCAAATAGACCCTAGATAAAGGTAAAAGTTAGCTAAAATAGTACAGTGAGATTCATGAATAGTACCAAAAAGTGTAATATGACCCATAAATAGTAGCAAAAATAAGCTAGTTTTTTAAGTTTGAGCTAAACGCACACTAAGTATAAAATTAACTACTGAAAAAATATTTTCACTTAAAAAATCTATACAATATTTATATTAATTTTATAAAAAAAAATTCTTGTGTGAAAAATATTTTTTTTTCTAATGGCAATTTGTTAACGAAGTTGGATGAAATGCATAAATTAAATAAATTTCAAACATCGAAAACTCAATTGAATAAAAATAAAGTTCGAGAATTGAAATGAATCTTAATCAAATTATAGTTTGCATTTTAGCATTTTTATTATCATTGTTTTTTTATATTTTCTTTTTCTTTTTCTCCAAAATACATTTTTTTGTCCATATTTTTATTTATTGAGCATTTTTTTCTTTGAAGTTTCAAGTGCGCACTCTAACTTAATTTAAATGTATATGTGTGTAAAGTTTTTTCCTAGGAACTTGAACCTAGTCCTCGACCAATAACTCCACCTCACAATAACTTGTATTGTCTAGTAACTATCACACTAAGGATGTGCAATGATTTAAATGGGCAAAATTTGCCAAGCAGTATAATTTTGGAAAAATTTTAGGCGGATAGCATGCGTTCAAAATTTATTAGTTAGTTGAACTGTTTTTGGAAGTCGATTTCAAGAAACTTGACTTCTAGCCAAAATCGATTATAGTAAACTCGTCTTCCAGCAAATAAATAAGTCTGATGTGGATTTAAAAAAGGAAAAAGCCACGTAGAAGTCAAGTTTACTGAACTCGACTTCTATTAAAAGTCGAGTATAGTGAACTCGACTTCAAGCTTAGGTTAAAAAAAAAATCATGGGGGTAAAAAGGGGAATCCTAGTTTAATAAAATCAATTTTGAGCGAGCCTCTTCATTTAACCTTCTCTCTCTCTCTCTCTCCGGTGTGTCTCTCTTAGAGATTCCTACGCCATTTCCTCCATCCATCATCTTCCTCTGTTTCGAGGAATCCGACTCAACCAACAAGTTCGTTCTCTCTCTCTCTCATGCGATTTCTTTCTCTTTAATTATTGGCTGAAATGGGTTTTGATTTGCTTTTTAGGTTTAGCGATTTGGAAATTTAGGATTCATTTTATTTGGGTTTAGTTTTTATTTGTCAATGTCGCTTAGATAATTACAATTCCACTACTTCACCATCTACCAACCAATTGGTTTCCCAGATAGAAAAGTCAATTCCAAAGCACAATAACACATCAATTGTTACAAATTGCTTAGAGACTACCCAGGTATGAATTTCCTTACCATTCTTTTCTATGTGATGTGCCTCTCTTGAACATGTTCTTGTTCCATGTTGTACCATACCCAACTCCAAAATACTGACTACCTTATTTGTATACAGTATACAGACACGTTTTGGCTTTTGGTGGGTGTGAAACCATTGAAAAATATAAGATTTTTATTTATTGTCTTCAACCTTAGATTTTATCTATTTATAGGAGACCCCATTATAGATTTTGATCATTGGATTGGGATATATCATATATCTGTTTGATCAAGTTCAGTTGGATTTTCAATGTCATAATATTAAGCCATATGTAGTGTAAGTCTCTCTCTATTCAATGTCACTAACCAATATTGCACATTACATAAACCTATTATTTATAGCTGATATGACACAAACTTTTTGCAGCATGACGATAGATCCTGGACCCATTTATCGTAGTGTATTGACGGAACAAGTTAAACATCGATCTGAGTTACTGTGGAACCTTGGGGGACAGGTAATTGCATAAGTTTTCTTGTACTATGCATTCATGTCACAACTCTAATTAGCCATAAATACTAAATATTTGCATAAGATTTTTATCTATTGTTATAATATTTGCAAGATCCTCCTGGCACGCTGGATTGTCGAAGTCGCCGTGAAGAGTTGACACTTCGAGGTCCTATGATAGATGATCGTGTCCTTGCCATTGTGAGGTTGCTTGGTTTAGAGGGTCTGCACTTGGTCCCATCCATATAGTTTGACCATGCATTGATCACTGCATTTGTAGAGCGATGGCGCCCAGAGACCTATACATTCCACCTACCACATGGTGAGATGATGATCACATTGCAAGATGTGGAAGTTAACATGGGGTTGCCCATTGAGGGGGAGGCAATGGTGGGGCCCACTAAAAGAACTTGGACAGAAGTGTGTGCCGGAATGCTTGGAATTCAAATTCCAAATGGCCGTCAAACTGTGCTAAAAGGTCAAAGGATTCTGATACCCACACTTGTCGACCGAATCAGACAACCACTACCTCCAGATGCCAATGAGATTCAAGTTCATCAGTATGCTCACTGCTATATACTAGCCCTACTAAGGGATATGGTATTTCTTGACAAGTCCGGAGATAGGGTTCATTTCATGTTGTTAGAGTTCACGCAGAACCTTCGTAATCCACGCAAGTATAGTTGGGGCAGTGCAACCTTATCATGGTTGTACAGACAGCTGTGCAATGCATCCGACAAGAAGGCAAAGCAAATTAGCGGACCATTGATTTTGGTCCAATTGTGGATATATGTCAGGTTCCCACATATGTCCCAACAAATGGTGCCCCAACCCAAGGGTGTTTATGGTCCACCACTACCACTAATTCCTCTTGCTATGAAGTAAGTATATATTGCATAATTAGTGTGCTATCATGTATTATGCCACATTTTTTTACGTAAACGACTAATGACCATGCGATGTTATCTGGTTGTAGGTGGGCAGGGGTGATGTGTACAAAGAATACTCCCACACACGTGCTTTTCGCATATCACAATCCAATAGCCACGACACAGCCTGACCAAGTATAATACTTGTATTTGTACGTCCATAACATCTTATGTCCTTCAAAAAGTTTTTCATTGCTCACTATTGTGCTACTTGTTATGCAAATTATAGGAAAATTTCTAAATGTGGTTTCTTTACTTAGTGGCTTTTGTAGGTTAAGTGGGAGCCATATGGAAATGACTTGAGCCACCTTCCTCTTAGTTTTCGCATCGAGGGAAGTAACGTGTGGAGGTCGACCGTTCCACTTATATGTTTTTGGCTTGTAGAGTTCCACTTACCCGATCGTGTCCTACAACAGTTTGGGCTAAAGCAGGAACAACCCAGAGATGCTAATACCAATCGCGATTTGCACAAAATATATGCGAGGGGCAAGGTAGAGAAAAATTGGTCGGTGGAACATGCAGTTCATATTTAGAAGTGGAATGATTATGACGAGTACGTTTGTAACGCACTCAGGATGGAGGAGGTGATGTCACGTCATCATCCATATATGGTGTGGTATCGTAGGATCACTTGACTATATATCGACTGCACTAGCGCTAAGATGAAAATTTTGGTAATGTGCATAAATTTATTTTGTTTTGCATGTTGTGTTTGACGTTATTTATGTGTCATACTTAATAATACCGATGATTTAATGACAGCTTGCAACCTAATTGGCTATCTTCAACTAGTTTAGTGAAGAATCTTACGAATACAAATTCATTAAGAAGGCCCTTGAGGATGTGGATGAGGTTGATCGTATCGATGTGCCAACCAATGACGAAGCAGTAAACCAAACTGAAATACCAGATGTAGGGCCCAGTATGAGCTTAGCTGCTCTAGTGACACGTCATCGACTTGCCCCCACCCCTCCTTCGGCCACTGAGACCCCTGTTCCACCCATGTCCACCCCTCAAGACACAACCAGGGCTCCATGCCACCCATCCCTCCCATTGACACCGGATCTCCCTTGCAATTTACTCATGCTGAATTCGAGTCCTCCCTACACACCACCACCGTTGACCACAACTCACCCATGGCCCCGTCCTATAGCTCCCCCCAGACAGTTATACCCACCCCTAGCCTTCAAACACCCCACGTTGAGCTCATGTCTACCAGCCCAAGTCATACACAATCACCTCCTACCTCATCTACCTTAATACATATTCCACAAGCCATGCATCCACATGACAGTGGCGTTGAG
Organism: Quercus ilex subsp. ballota; assembly: GCA_032727855.1. Classification (NCBI taxonomy): domain Eukaryota; kingdom Viridiplantae; phylum Streptophyta; class Magnoliopsida; order Fagales; family Fagaceae; genus Quercus; species Quercus ilex. The sequence continues at coordinate 13,562,742 of CM064913.1, forward strand.
CAGGGGCAACGTGACCAAGCTGAGCAACCACAGGATGCAAACACTCACACTCCACCTAATATTTTAGTGCACCGATCATAGAAATGGACGACAAGTTTGCACTTAATATAGTCAACCAATGCAGATATGGGTAGTCCACGTGCACCTTTTAGAACTCCATTGAAACACTCAAACATATTGGTAGTCATTGCCCCATAATGGTGTCAACCATTATGTGACAGTGTCTAAACCCTCAAACCCTCCTTCATTAGATAGGAGTACGGCTTCTTTTTTGCTATATTGGGATTGGGATCCTTACTGAATTTAAGTTTAGCTTCCTTAAGACAATCCAATATTTTTTCAAGTTTGTGATCTTGATGCGCGTATCCTACTTTCAAGGCCAAAGACTTTAAGAATTTGTCATTAAATTGAGTATTGAAGTTGCTGGCCACATGTCTAATGCAATATCTATGATATACCGGAACATAATCATTGGGCCACTATGCAATGGATGATATTATACCTCTATGTCAATCTGATATTATGCAAATGTCGGAATCGGGTACCACATCCCGTATCGCGGTTCACAAGCAAGATAAAAACCATCCCCACTGGCCCCCGTCTCATCATCCACAACCATAAAGGCAAGCAGAAAAATCTCATTATTAACATTGGTAGCCATTGCAATTAACAACTTTCCTCTATATTTTCCATAAAGACGAGTTCCATCAATACTAATTACTAGCCTACAATGTACGAATTTGGCAATGGAAGGAGCGAAAGCCTATAACACATACTTGAATATAATAGTACCCAGTATGTCCCCGTTGATCGACCGAAAAGACACTTGTGTAGCCGGATCGCTATCCTTATTTGCCAACAACAACTTCTGCAACTTTTGGTACGACTCTTTCCAATTCCTGTGTGTATTTGCAATAACCTTTTGTTTCGCATCCCATATCTTGTAGTACAATATATCGTGGTTAAACCTATCCTTCATTAGATTTTGAAAATCCTTTATTTTGCTAGTGTGATCTGCAAGTACATATTTATGAAGTTCTTTGGCAAGAAAATTCGAATCCATCATTCTGCCATCTCTGTTCACCCCAACTGATGGACAAGTGTGAGGACCGCCGTACACTATGACGGCCCATAATCCGTTAAGTTTCCATTGCGAGAATGCTCGAACTTTCCATGCACATGACTCATTTGCGAAGTTCACACACAATCTTTGCTGGTTGGACCACTCTGTTATATAATTCTTATTGTTGTCCATTGAGTAAACTATTGATATTTGTCTCACCGCCTCTTTATTAGGGAAAATCAACCATTTGCTAAAATTCATTCCCCGCACCCAACTTGATAAAAATGGTATCTCTACATTTGAAGGATCAACTATATTATCCCAAGTGTTTGCATGGAATGAGGGGCCATGAGCTTCATATGTAGGAACTGTAGTTGTAACATGCTGCACACCTATACCATCGCCTATATCATCTTGAAACTCTATAGCATCATCATCATGATCATCCACGACATCATGATGGACATTATCAACATTTTCATAGTGATCAACATACTCGTGAAAGTCATCTCTCCCAATCATCTCTTCATACTCATCTCTACCATGATCAACATCGTCTTCATCTTCGTCTTCATTTTCATCTTCCCCCCCTAGAGATTGAATACATTATTGTTGATAACTAGATCCGCAAACCTCCATTGGAGTTGGTGTCTCTTGACACGGTAGTGTATAACCCCCAACTGTGCTGTACAGGATAAGAGTCGAATGACTGTCTGCATGTAATGATTGGAATTCTTCCCCGCCACCACCCTCCAAAGTTGTTTGTTGCACATCTTCACCGCCAACTTCTATACGAGGCTCCACACTTATATACAACTCAGCAGCTTTTAACTGGAGCGTAGAGTTTATCCTGTCAAACATAATCTTAACACGCTTGTCTCATTTTATTTCAATAGGCATGAAGACAATACGGTCACTGAACATTGCATGAGAAGCACGATATATAATTTGTATGTCATGCAATCGGCGGTCCAAATCTAACTCTTTTATAATTTTCTTTTTCAACTTCTTCAAATTGATCTCCTGCCATTTTTTAGCTGAATAATCTTTAACTTTTTACCAGGCCCTTCATATGTCACTCCATAAGTCACATCACTGCGAGCTCCCCACCATAATATAGATATAAATCAATCAAACTCATTACAAGCCTATAAGTCAAACAAGTTTACTAAAAGTTAGTGACAAATATAACACATTTATTCGATATGAACTACAAAATATTGCCTCAAGGCAAATATAAAGATAACATTGTATAGTCCACCAAACAATTATAAACAATTGAGATTTGATTCTCTCCAAGCAAAAATTTGAATTTTTAAACTCATACAAATTTTTACATGGTCGCTAACCTTAAAAAATTAATATTCGTTACACCTTACAACTAACAAACCATTACACATTACAACACATTGCAAATAAATAACATGTTACCCATTCATTCGCATTATTCATAACAACACATTACAAAGAAAAACCCATTGCATATTTCAAATAACAACCCATTACAAAGCACAAATAACAAATACAAAAAACAATAATAATGATAAATTACTATTACAAACAACACATTACTCATCAACAATATAAAAGTGGTATGTGTATATATATAATACCAAATGAAAAAGTAAGTATATATTAGTCAGGCCTAACCAAAAATTTTTTTTTTTAAATAGGTTTGAATATTTACCTACAAATTGAAGAATAAGAAAAGCTTTTTAATTTGTAGAATGATCAATGTGTGTGAAAGGGAGAGTTTGGACGTGGGAGAGAGCTTGGATAAGTGAGAGTTGAGTGAGATGAGAGGTAAAAAGTGTATCAAAGAGTTTATATCTGAGACGGTTGAGGTTGGTGTAAAATTTATTGGAACTCGAGTTTGATAGACTTGAGTTCTGTAGGGACACAATTTGCGGCCCAAGCCCAAAGATGAATAGGGTGGTGGCCAAGTGAGCCCAATACAATAAATTTGTAGAGAGTGAGTTAAAGAGCTAAGCCTTAATAAAGTTAATAATGGCTAGTATGGATCTAGAAGATGATCAAGAAAGGACAGGACACATTGGACTGAATAAATTTACCGTCTGAGGAGATAATTCGGAGCATAAATTAATATAACTATTTACAAGTACAACTTTGATTGCTACAGTATTTCTTTCTTCTTTTTTCCGATCCTCTTCTCGTGGAAGATCTTTCACATTATATAGTTTCTCTCAAGCCATCCCAATCCTACACTTGTTAATCATCTAAACTTTCACTTGAGTGTTTGTCCCATCAGACACTCTCTTTGGCTTTATGTGAATTGTAGTAGCTGAGACTGCACTGTTCAGGGGTTTTCTCCACATAAATGCGGCCAGAAAAGTAGCTGCAATGCATTTAATGTGATGGTAGCATCTTTTCCTTTAAAAATTTCTGAGTTCTTATCACTCATATACACGCATGAAGTTCATTCTTATCGTGTAATCCTCCTAATAGGTCACCTAGGTTGCTGGACTATAGATTCAAATTGTATTTGTTGTGTCCGAGGAGGAGTTACTCCTCAGACCGCTCTCCATCCGTTCATTCTTTGTGAGACTTTAAACTTGGGGACTCTCTCAATCACTTACCCTTCCTCGGATACGCCCACGTCCCCAGATAAGGTCCAAAACCCAATATACAATTTTAGACCTTTATCCCTACAAGTTCCATTTAAATTTTTTTTTACCGTGCTCGCATAACTGAGATAGGTGGGGTAGGTGGTGTAATTTACTAGCCTGGAAGTCAAGTATGCTATACTCGACTTTCAATAGTGTACGTGGCTTTTTCCTTTTTTTTTTAATCCATGTTAGAGCTAATTTTCGGTAGGAATTCGAGTATAGTAAACTTGATTTTGGCTGGAAGTCGATTTTGCTGTACTCGACATCCAAAAACAGTCCAACTAACTAATAAACTTTGAACGCATGCCATCCGCCTAAAATTTTTCCAGAATTATACTGTTTGGCAAATTTTGCCATTTAAATGAGCACTATTGATCCATGTTAACTTTTGTTTGTCTCTTTACGTGTGCAAAACAATGATGCATTGTTTTTTAAATGATGTGATAACATTTTTTACCATTCAAAAATTACACACCCAAATTATGCCTATATTTATCAATATGTGGAATTTGGCGGTATTAACTATTGATTTTAATTAAATCCTTCTTAGCTTTCAAATGTATTCATTTCATCAAATCATTCTTAGTTTTTTTTTTTTTTTTTTTTATTTTGTTAATATATAAAGTGATATGAACATGAAATATTGTTTATACCAAGTATTGCCATTGAAAACTTAAAAAATATAGTTAGATAAGATCAAATGGCGGTTAAAAAAATTAATTGTACCTCACAATTTCATGTCACATTGTTCTTACTAATGGCCACTGTACGGATGTTAGGCCCAAAAATTTAATGTAAATTTATTATAATGGGCCCATAGCCCAAGCCGAGGATAGGAATAGTTTCCATAACAGAGGACTGTGTTAGCAAGGAAAAAGTTTAGTTTTGGTTACTGAGGCTCCATGTGTTATTGGCTGAGGTCAGAAGAAATGGTTTATTAATGCAGAAGAACCTCCCAGGAAGTTATGTCGGTATAAATAGTCACTGAATGGATATTGAACCAAAGAAAATCTTAAGATATCTTAGGAACGAAGTTGTCACCACCGCATTTAATGTTCTGCAACTACTTTTTTGGCTGCATTAATGTGGAGAAGACCCCTGAACAGTGAAAAATTGGTTACCCCAAGACGTATAAGACCAGAGAAGGTGTCTGAATGCCACCCCAGGAAAAATCGAACAAAAACTAAGCCACCAACAACCATTTCTTTTGCAGTTCAGTTAGAGTTTCTTTTTGATACTGATTTTACATTGCATATCTTTTATATGTGGGAAGTCATTTGATGTGCTCAAATTTGGTCTAGAAATAATTCTTCTTTATAATCTTATTGGTCTCACTTTAGGTTGGACAAGACAAAGTTTCATATCATTGGAGCTATCCTCTTTACTGCTCAGTCAGCCTTGTTACATCCTACAGCAGTTGTAAAGACTAGAATGCAAGTAGCTGGTTCTGGTCTTTCTCGCATGCGCGGAATTTCAGTATTTAAACATATATTGAAGACTGATGGTATCCCGGGCCTCTATAGAGGTTTTGGCACTTCTGCTGTTGGATCATTGCCTGGTAGAGTCCTGGCATTGACATCACTTGAAATATCAAAAGATATGATGTTAAAATATACTGAAGGTTTAGATATGGCTGAATCATCGCGTGTCGGGATTGCAAATGGAGTGGCAGGAATGATGTCAAGTTTGGTTTCTTGTGCCTACTATGTGCCTTTGGATGTGGTAGGTTAACTTATTCTTTCCATTATATACACTCCTTTTGTGTCATTTGCCTAATCTAGAAATATGGGAAAGATATTTGGAAGGGGAAAAATGGCTAGGCATGCCCATAATGTATATTTTCTTATTACTTGATGGCTGTTACTATTCTAATGTCACAGCTCATAAACTTTCTGAGTTGTTTTGATCCCATTGCGCATACAAGTGAGTGAGCTAGATCAACTATTTGCTAATTTTTTGTGCCAATATGTTATGTGTTATACTATTTTATGCACTGTTGCTTAGATCCAAAGGTCCAAAACTTGTGGAAATTTTTCTTCTTCTTTTATTATTGGCCTCAAATGCATTAAAACTTATCCAGTTTAGATTGGATTATAAAAACAATGTGTCTCTTGTGAGCTTGGTAGTTAGAGGCCAGTGTTTGGAATGAAACAATTTGGGTAAATGTCTTGTTTTATGCATAGTTTTTATGTTTATACCATTTACCTATAAAAATAAAGCATTTTGGTTTTTTGAGAGTTAAGCACCAAAGGAACCCATGACAATGACATTATTGTAAGTAATGCATTCTCAGATCTGCCAGAGACTAATGGTACAAGGGCTTCCTGGGACTACAGTCTGCAATGGACCATATGATGTGGTGTGTAAAGTGATTAAGGCTGAAGGGTTCCGTGGTATGTATAGAGGCTTTGGATTGACAGCCCTGACACAGTCCCCAGCATCTGCACTTTGGTGGGGTGCCTATGGAGCTGCCCAACACATCATTTGGAGGTTCATCTTAATGTTGCAGTGATCTATCGTATTCCTTCACGGTTAAAACGTAGACTAATGTGTTCTCTCCTCTTTAACATTTCTTATCACTTCAGGAGCTTGGGCTACAGAGATGATATGGACAAAAAGCCATCTCATATAGAGATGGCGACGGTTCAGGCAACAGCAGGAATGGTTGCTGGTGCTTGTTCATCTGTTATCACTACTCCCATTGACACTGTAAAGACACGATTGCAGGTAAAGTAATGTGTGTGATCCTCTGTTTCCATTGCCAGCTCCAAAGGATAAAGAACTTACCCTTTTATGTATCATGTTTGGTGCAACCTGTTGGATATTTCATACATGGAATAACTCTAACATAAACTATTTCGAATTTGGCTCACTTACATTGAAGGTCATGGATAATTTTGGTGCTGGAAGACCATCAGTACTCAAGACGATGAGGACACTCCTTAAGGAAGATGGATGGCAGGGCTTCTATAGAGGGTTTGGACCTCGATTCTTAAATATGTCACTCTATGGAACAACAATGATTGTTACCTATGAACTTATAAGTATGTTGGCCTCCTGCTTGTCTCATTTTGAAAATGGTTATATCTGAAGTATATGCAACTTTTAGCTTTTTTAGGACATCTGGTGCACATGCTTTGAATTGCATCAGCTATCTACACAATATGTCCCTCAATTCTAGCATTTTCCCCTCATGTTGTTTTGGAATTTTGGTATTGCCTAGAACAGAAATTGGTGTCCAATTTTTAAAAAATAAAGAACGTTGTGGATATTCTTATTACTTGAAAAAAAAAAATGGTTGCGATGTTGTGTTCATTTTTTTTCCTTGAATAGAAATTTAAAAAAAAAAAAAAAAATCTGTGATTGTTATTTTGCATGTGTGCATTGTATCTTATCTTGATTCTGGTTGGTTGTTGTACTAGCTATGACTAGAAATTCCATTTGATTACCAACTAATCTGTGTTTTCTTTCTCACTTGTTTTATCAGAGAGGTTATCTGTGAGGCAATAATGAGATATTGAGCTTGAGGAGCAAAGTTGGCTGTGCAAAACTGAAGTTATTTGAACTGCAAGGAAATTGATTCTGACAAGTTTAAATTTCAGAGACTGAGAATGTGGAGACAGCCCTAAAGTTTTGCGTGACACAACGTAGGAATGGTTGGAATCTAGCCATTCTTATAGAGAGGGCTTTCAATTCACTTCCTTCTCTATAGTTTTGATTAGAAGGTGGTATGTTTTCCCTAAATTTGTTAATGTTTTACGCCATTGAATTCCCATTGCTTATTCTTCCCTGTCATGATGTCGTTGGACTGCAATTCATAGACACTGCATAACAACGACATCCAGTGATCCAGGTATTTGACAGGATTTTGGAAGACCGGTTGTACCGCGAAACATTAATATTTCATGTAATCCTAAATAATATATGAAATATTAATATTTCTTGATAATTCCAAATACTGATATGAATTTAACCTTTCATTCACAAAAACATATCCAAAATGGGAAGTTGCTTCTAATTTATTGGGCCATTTGGAGCCTCAAATGGAAAAATAGACTATAAAGTATAAATTCAAAATCTAAGAAAAAATGAAGTGAAAAAACTTTTTTTTTTCTTTTAAATCTTTCATGTTTAGTACCTTGCTTTCTGGAGCGAAGCATGCTTGCAAGTATCTGTATTGCAATGGAGGTTTGTAGCTTTCGGCTGCTATGTGTTGGTGTGTTGATGGTTGAGATCTAAAAGTTGTCAATATTGTACCAATGGTCATTCCAATTTGGTTAGGAAACGAAGATGTTTTATAAGCCAAAATATTAGACCACGTATATTTATCCAATTTAATAATTCTTTTTTTTTTAAAGTGTTTTAATTTATAGCATCCGCTTCTCTTATTTAACTATTAAAATTTTTACTAGTTGAGCTAGCTTTACTATCTAGTATCAGTTTGATACATACCAACCATTATGGTGTTAAATCTATTGATTACTTTGGTTGAGATTGACCTGTGTCGGATATATTTCCTCTTTTAATAATACCTTATTCATTAAAAAATGTATGGCTTCATACTCTATTAAAAAATTTAAAATGTTTCTTATAAAAAAAAAAAAAAAAATTTAAAATGTTCCTCTATTATCATTCAGCCAGCGGCAGCGCAAATAAAAATAAGTTATAAAGAATTGAGTAGAAGTTTGTTTTTAAAATATTAAATTTTGTTAAGGAAAGTCATAATGTATATGAAATGGGATGCATTTATTTATTACATTTTATACTAACCTTAAAGGCATAGTGCCACTTCACATGTAATAGATATACATATACAGAGGGGAGTGTCATTTTATGAAACGTGGAACCTTTAGAATTATAAATCAACAAAATTGATTAAGAATAACTCGAGCTCAAATTGTGAGAAAAAACTTATTTATGTTTGTTTTTTTTAGCAAACAAGCTAAACTTATTGATAATCTTGGAAAATCAGTGGGTTGAAAATCTTCGGGCTTCGATGATCTTGAGGGCTAGGTCCTGAAAAATAGAATTCAATCAGAGAAAGACCAGTGGAGGCTGGTCTAGGGTCCTCCGATGGTAAAGTCAGTAGGCTGGAATAGAAAGAGATATTTCTAAGACTTTCTTTTGTTCTATAAAAAAATAATGTCCCCATCCCTTACCTCTTCGTAGAGAAACGTTTATATAGCGCATATGGAACGGTTACTTGCTCTGATAACCGTTCCTATTGTCAAGGAATTCACCAAAGTCAGAGGTAACTTCCATAACTTCCATGGAAGTTACCTTATCTGGATCGGTGCTTCATCACGAATAATGGAGGCCTTGGTTCATAGATGAGGACTAATTTCGCAAGTTCAAAATATTTGCCTCGTCCGTCTTTAATTAAGGACGGACGAGCCCTGGTTCAAGCCCAGAAAGTTTGCCTCGTCCGTCCCTCGTCTCGTCCGTACTTAATTTATGATAGACGAGGTTTGATGGGACGGACGGCTTTTTTGTTGCGCCCTTCCTCCCTTCTTTAATCGAGGACGAACCATATGGACGACTTTGAAAATTGCATTTTATAACATCATCAGTTGCCCCCTTGTCCATGGGTCGTCCAAAGAGATGTAAGACGTGTGTTGGCTGCAGATTGGTGTGCCACGTGTCATGAATTCATTAGTGAAAAAATCCCGTCGATTGATTTACCCGAGGATTATGCCACGTGTCTCTTGTTGATTTGGTCATGTCGCTTCAGATGCTGGGGTTTGTTCCTTATAAATAGTGGAATACCTCCGTTACCCTTTTCATTTCTGAAATTTCTCTCCTTGTCCTTCCTCGTCCTAGATCTTCGTCTAGAAGCTTCTCGCGTCTATAGCTTTCCTTCGTCCTAGATCCAGGTATTTCTCTTCTTTTTGTCCTTAGTTTTTCTGTTAAGATGGCTGAGGTTGTACTTTCCTCGTCTAGCGATAGTGTAGATAAGGCCATAAACGAGTATAATGACGAGAGTAGCTACTACAGTTCTAGTAGCAGTAGTGATAGTAGTGGGGGGAATACCACAGATGAGGGGTATGTCTCTGGCGTCCCTGGGCTTCCTTTGGAGGTTGTACAGGAACAGCTTAGGAAGGCCTCAGGGTCTCAAGCTGGTACCTCGTCCGCTGTCCCTCCTTCTGGTCCTTTGGACGAGGAAGAGGTCACTGTTTACAGTTGTGCAGTGGATATCCCTTCTAGGACAGACGAGCAAAGACTAAAAAATCTTAGGGAGTGGTACCAAATCCCAGATGAGTTTAACCCTAGGTTGCCCGTCCGAGGAGAATGGTGTTGCAACCCTTACTTTGGGATAGGCGTCTATGAGGCTTATCTTTTGGGGGGTTTAAGATTCCCCTTAAACGCCTTTACTAGGGAATTGTTGATTAAGTTAGGGTTAAGAGTATGCCAATTCAACCCAAATGCATGGAGGTTAATCATCTCAATGCAAATTTTGTGGGGTGAAGTATTTGGAAGGGACCATCCTTTTACAGTGGACGAGTTCTTTTATTGTTACAAACCTTCAGAGATACATCAATCCCTTGGCTTTCATCAATTCACAGCCAGGGGTAGAGATTGTAGATTGATCAAGTCCCTGGCCTCGTCTGATAGAAAATGGAAGACGGAATTTTTCTTCGTCTCCGACTTCTGGGCTGGAAATCCTGTAGACGTTGGCCGGAACTCGTTTGGTCGTTATACCGGGGACCTAGGAAACCTTCGTCCTGAGGGTAAGTTGCTCCCCTTTTTCTTTTGATTTTTCCTTTTCTTCTTTTAATATTAATGATTAATTAATTTTTTTTTTTTTTTTAGCTGTTAAACGACCGTCTTTGAGCAAATTCCACCGTGACCGCGTCCACAGGGCTCGTCTATACGTGGATAGGGACTTCCATTCCTTGGTCTCGCTTAGACAACTTGCCAAGTGGGGATTGGGCCCTAACTCATCTGACGTAGCAATTGCACACGAAGTCACAGTAAGAAGAAGTAAATCTCAAGTTCCAAGCGTCCTTGCACATTGTTTACTCTGTTTCAACTCAAAAGTATTTTTACTTTACTTTTTTTTTTTTTTTTTTTTTTTTAAGGAATGGCAACGATGAAAGGGAACAAGGAAAAAGAGGTGGCTGCTGAGGGGGATCGTCCTGAGACTGAGACTCAAGCTCGTCCTGCGACTGGGGAGAAAAGGAAGACGCTGTCAAAGGGCTTGGATTTGGGAAATCTCCCCAGTCGAAGAGGCAAAAAGGCCAAGTCTCACTCGTCCCAGGTAGTTAAGCCTACCATTCCCTCGTCCCAGCAGCCTATACATATAGTTGATGTGGACTCATCCATTCCAACTAAGACCACTCCGTCCCAGACCGCTCCGTCCAAGACTGTGTCAACCCCGTCTCAGCCTTCTCAAACGGTCCCTTCAAATATTATTGAAAATGAGGACCTGACCTGGGAACGTTTCAAGAAAGCTGTGACCGACGAAGATATAAACGTTTGCTACGATATGTCCCTTAAGGATTTTGAACACTCTGGTGTTCACGACCTTTTCAAGGTAACACTCATACCTCGTCTTGACTAAGGATTTTCACTTTCCTTCTTCATTTCTCTCTCCTTTTTTTTAACTTTTATTTTTCATTGTGTTTATTCTTTTGTAGGGCATGTCAAAGTTTATAGCGGCGTTTAGGCAGGCCACAGGGTTGGACAAGACGAGGATCCTGTTAGAGATGAAGATCCAGGAGTTGAAGGTCGAGGCGAAACAATGGGCTGAAGTGGCTGTCAAAACTACGGACGAGGTGAAGGAGTTAAAGACTTTGGTTGAGGAGTTGAAAACCAGTGCTGCAGAGAAGGACGCTCGTCTTAAGGTCCTGAAGAAAAAGAATGATGAATATGGCACTCTCCTCTCCAAAGCGAAGGAAGACGCAGTGGCTGAATTTAAGGTGTCCAAACAATATACTGATGTTTTGGACACTAATTACGCAACAGGGTTTGAAGATTTTAGAATGGAGGCTATGGAAAAGTTCCCTAGCGTAGACTTCAGCCCCATTTTACTTAATCTGAATGCTGCTGCCACTAGTTCTCTCCTTCAGATTGGCTCCGACGACGTCAATGTCGAAGACGATGCTACAACCCTGCCTCCTCAGGACGCCTCCAATGTCGCTCCCTCTAATTAAGATTTTTCAATGTATTTTTATTTGGTCCGTTTTGAGACCTTTCTATGTAATTTCAATACATTTACTTCGTCCAAGGTTTTAGGACGAGGTTTTAAACAATCATTTCAGTTTATTTAGCAAGGGTTTTTGGACGTAGGATATCCACCCTTGGCTTAATGAATGTCATTTTCCTTTTGTATATGTATGGACGAGTTTTATCTTTCTCTTTTTTTTTTTTTTTTCTTTTTCTTTTTTTTTTGATTGACTTCGTCCATATTTTACATATATTCGTCTACCATTTTCATTGGAATTTCAAATGTAATTCGTCTGTGAAATGGTAATAATCAACATTACTCGTCCAAGGACCTATTGAGAAATGATAAAAATCAGCGTTACTCGTCCATGGACTTGGCTGATCTTTATGCTTAATTTTAATAAAGGCCTTAACAAGATTGGAATACAGCCATACATTTCTTCGTCCATGGCTTCATACGTGCTCGTCTGTGCACTTTCTCGTCCATGAATCAGATGTATTATGCTTTATTTCGTCCATAGTATGGACGAGTATGCTTTGGGCTTTATCACAATTAGCTTTAAGCATTGGCTTTGCTTCGTCCCCTGATTTGGACGAGCATGCCTTGACGTTTTTCCCTTGGGAAAATTTGACATTATATCTCCACATTCAGAGAATTGTCTCATCTTATGCTTTTCAACCTTTTCAGGGGTAAACTTGAACAAACGTAGTATGAGAATCAGTGAATTACACAACATTATGTACATTCCACAAATATCGTTCATAACATAAGTATTGTTCATAGACGAGGCATGCACCTTAGAGGCCAATGCCTTTATTTAAACAACACAAACTATAACGTTGTCCATATATTTAACATAATAATAAAGCCACACAACATATAATAATAAAGTTTTTAATCCCTGAGCTCGTCCAGAGTCATGCTCCTCCAGGCTGGCATTCTATTGATAGTACTTCCTCAAGTGCTCCACATTCCAAGGATGCTCCAACTTCCTTCCATCAAGGGCTTCCAAGTAATAGGATCCTTGCCTTTTGCAGTTGATGACTCTGTAGGGGCCTTCCCAATTTGGTCCCAACTTCCCATGTGCTGGGTTCTTTGTTGCTAAGGAAACCCTTTTTAGAACGAGGTCCCCTATGTTGAATCGCCTTGGCTTTACCATTGCGTCATACCGCCTGGCCATAAGGTTTTTATACCTTGCCATCCTTTGCTCAGCATCCGTCCTTACCTCATCTATTAAATCGAGGTTCAAACGGAGTTGTTCCTTATTAGCTTCGTCCTGGTAGGTTGTCACCCTATGATTGGCTATGTGCACTTCCGCAGGTATAACTGCTTCAGTTCCATATGCTAGCTTGAAAGGAGTTTCTCTTGTAGGAGTTCTCACTGTCGTTCTATATGCCCACAGGACACCTGGTAGCTCATCTAGCCATACTCCCTTAGCCCCCTCAAGCCGAGTCTTGATTATTTTCAACAAGGATCGGTTTGCAACTTCTGCCTGGCCATTAGCTTGTGGGTGGGCTGGTGAGGAGTAGTGATTTTGGATTCCAAAGTGTATACAAAAATCTTTGAAAATTGCATTGTCAAATTGTCGTCTGTTGTCCGACACAAGCACCCTGGGTACTCCAAATCTGCACACAATGTTCTTCCACACGAAGTCCTTGACATTTTGCTGTGTGATGCTGGCCAAGGGTTCTACTTCTACCCACTTGGTAAAATAATCAATACCAACCACTAGGAATTTCATTTGCCTTATACCCAGTGGAAATGGACCCAGAATGTCTAGTCCCCATTGTGCAAAAGGCCACGGGGCCGTCATTGGAGTCAAGTACTCCGATGGTTGCCTGGGGATGTTGCTAAACCTTTGGCATTGATTGCAGATCTTGACGTAGGCCTTAGCGTCAGCTTGCATGTTTGGCCAATAGTATCCTGCACGGACGACTTTGTGGACGAGCGACCTGGCTCCCGAGTGATTGCCACATGCTTCTTCATGAATTTCTCTTAATATGTAGTTTGCTTCATCTGGGGCCAAACACCTGAGATAAGGCTGGGAAAAACCTCTTTTGTAGAGAACCTCGTCCATAAGAACGTACCTGGCCGCCCTTGCCCTCAGCTTTCTAGCTTCGTCTTTTTCTTCTGGGAGTCGTCCGTCTTTTAGGTACGACACAATTGGAGCCATCCAATTTGCTCTATTTTCCACCTGTTGTACTTCTGGGATGTCTATACTTGGCATATATTGAATTTCATCAAATTTGTCTACGGCTTCACTCGATGAGGCTTCTTTCGCCAAGGCATCAGCTTCCATGTTCTCCTACCTTGGGATTTGAACGAAGCTAACTTCTTCAAACTTCTTTATAAGGCGCATCACTCTGTTTAGATACTTCCTCATTCGTTCTTCTTTAGCCTCAAACATTCCATTCACTTGGCCTATGATTAACTGAGAATCCCCCAAGACGAGGAGTAACTTCGCTTCTACAGATTTGGCCAATTCCAACCCTTTGAGAAGAGCTTCATACTCAACATCATTATTAGTTGTCTGGTACTGCAAACGAACTTTGTGCTTTAGTTTGTCCCCCTCTGGAGATTGCAAAACCACACCTATTCCTCCTGCGTACAGTGTAGACAAGCCATCCACATGGACGACCCACTTCTTGCTGTTTTCCACTTCACTTTCATCATCACAACTTAAGGTAAACTCAGCAATGAAATCTGCCAGAGCTTGAGCTTTTATGGCACGTCTTGGTTGGTACTTTATGTCAAACTCACTGAGCTCGACGGCCCATTGAATCAAACATCCTGCAGCCTCTAATTTGTTCATTGCCTTCTTGAGTGGGTGATCTGTCATGACGTTAATGACATGAGCCTGAAAATAATGCCTTAATTTTCTGGAGGCTGTTATCAATGCAAAAACCAATTTCTCCATTAACGGGTATCGTCCCTCTGCTCCTCTCAATGCTTTGCTGGTATAGTATACAGGTCTTTGTACCTTACCCTCTTCCCTCACTAGAGCTGAACTCACTGCGTGTGGGGTGACTGCCAAATATAAGTACAACTCTTCTCCTCGCATGGACGGGCTCAACAACGGGGCTTTGGTGAGATATAACTTCAAATCTTCAAAAACTTTCTAACACTCGTCGGTCCATTCAAATGTTTTTTTAAGAACCTTAAAAAATGGTAAACA
This sequence comes from Quercus ilex subsp. ballota, assembly GCA_032727855.1. NCBI lineage: Eukaryota > Viridiplantae > Streptophyta > Magnoliopsida > Fagales > Fagaceae > Quercus > Quercus ilex. Next base: position 13,577,774 of record CM064913.1, read on the forward strand.
TTTGTCAGTAGCTTTAGAAACAAACCTGTTGAGGGCGGTAACTCGTTCGGTGAGGGACTGGACTTCTTTAACATTGCTTGGAGGCTTCATATCCAATATTGCTTGAATTTTATCAGGGTTTACTTCGATTCCTCTGTAGGAGACCATAAATCCTAGGAATTTCCCTGATGATACTCCAAAAGCACATTTGTTAGGGTTCAACTTCATACGATACTGCCTCAGTGTGTCGAATGTTTCCTGCAAGTCGTCCAAATGCTTCTCCTCGTCTTGAGTTTTCACCAACATATCATCTATGTAGACTTCCATATTCCGCCCGATCTGTGGACGAAACATGTGATTGACCAATCGTTGGTATGTTGCTCCAGCATTTTTCAAACCGAAAGGCATCACTTCATAACAAAATAGTCCCTGACTGGTGATGAAGGACGTCTTCTCTTGGTCTGCTTCATCCATCCTAATCTGGTTATAACCGGAGAAAGCAGCCAGGAAACTGAGCAACTTGTGGCTTGCAGTAGAATCTACCAACTGATCAATGCGCCGCAACAGGTAACTGTCCTTAGGACAAGCCTTGTTTAAGTCGGTGAAATCAACACACATTCTCCATTTGCCGTTCGCCTTCTTGACCATGACCACATTGGCTAACCAGTCAGGATAGTATACCTCTCGAATGAACTTCGCCACAATTAACTTTTGAACTTCCTCCTTAACAGCATTATCTCTCTCAGGGGCGAACACCCTCTTCTTTTGTCGCACTGGCTTGGAGGAAGGGCATACACTCAGACGATGGGTAATGACATTAGGATCTATACCCGGCATGTCTTCGTGACTCCAAGCAAACACATCTCTGTTTCTTTTTAAAAAACAAATGAGGTCCTTCTTAATCTTCTCTTCCAGATCTGCTCCAACCCTGGTACACCTCTCAGGGTTACCTTCATCTAAGGGAATATCTTCCAACGCTTCTATAGGTTTTGCCACAACTTTGTTTTCTTCAATATTCATTGCTTGAATTTGCTCATCCGTAGCCAGCATGGCTAGATAACACTCCCTTACTACTACTTGGTCTCCCTATACTTGGCCTATTCCATGTTCCGTCGGGAACTTGACTGACAGGTGGTAGGTAGATGTAACTGCCTTCCACTTGTTTAGGGTTGGCCTTCCAATTATTGCATTGTAAGATGACGAGCAATCTACTACTATGAAATTCACGTTGGTAGTCAACTGTCGTGGATATACTCCTACCACCACTAGTAATGTAACAGTACCTACAGGCTGTACCTTCATTCCTCCAAAGCCTACTAGAGGCGAGTGCACTGGATGGAGCTGGTCTCGTCCGATCCTCATCTGCTAAAAGGCTGGATAATACAGAATGTCCACTGAACTTCCGTTGTCTATTAGCACTCTTCTAGTTGTATAATCAGCAATGAGTAGGGCGATGACAATAGCGTCATCATAAGGATGATGGATTCTCTCAACTTCCTCGTCCGTGAAAATAATTGGTTGTTCATCCGTGGACTTCGCCCTTGGCGATCGTCCTGAAAGTTGGACGCTCTGCACTTCCTTCAAGTATGCCTTCTTGGACTTGGATGACTGTCCTGCAATACTTCCTCTAATGATAACTCTTATCTCGCCCAGTGGTGGTCATGATGACTCTTCTGCTTTCCCTTTCAACTTCTCGTCCTTGTGATCTCGTCCAAGGAAATTTCTCAACTTCCCTTGCCTTATGAGATTCTCAATCTACTGTTTCAAATCAAAACACTCATCTATGTCATGGCCATGGTCTTTGTGAAAGCGACAATACTTGTTCCTGTTGCGCTTGTTGGGATCTCCCTTCAATTTCTCTAGCCACTTCAGGGAAGGCTCGTCCTTGATTTGCATAAGGACCTATTCAAGTGGCATGTTCAATGGTGTATGTTGCTGGTTACGTGCTGACGAACCTGTCTTCTTGTCCCGGTCTCTTCTGTCGTCCGTTCGTCCCTTCTTTAGACGAGGGGCTTGTTCTGGGTGGCGATTTGTCTCCATTTTCTCTGTCCTCTTTCTTTTCTTAGCTATAATCGCATCTTCCGCATTCATGAAGTTTTGAGCTAAATGGACGAGCTCCGCCATGGTTTGTGGCTCTTACTCATAGAGTTTGTGGATGAACAAATCCGAATGGACTCCGTCGTGGAAAGCTGCTAAAAGCAATTTGTCGTCCATCTCGTCCACTGTCAAGGCTTCCCTATTGAATCGAGTGATAAATGATCGCAAACTCTCATTTCCCCCTATTCTATTGTTAACAGACTGGAAGTAGAACGTTTGTGTCGCTGACCCCCTATGAAGTTATTGACAAACAACTTGCTTAATTCTTCAAAAGAACTTACTGAGTTTGGGGATAATTTGCTGAACCATACTCTGGCTGGACCCTTGAGAGTGGTAGGAAAGGCTCTACACATTATTTCGTCTGGAACTCCTTGAAGATGCATAGTGGTCTTGAAGGTGGCAATGTGGTCAAAAGGATCTCGATTCCCATCGTATGAATCTAAAGAAGGAATTTTAAATTTTGGTGGCAGGGGATGGCCATTGATGGAAGCCATAAAGGGAGAATCAGTTCTATGAACCAAATCCTCTACTGGGTTCGCCCTCCTCATATTCTCCTTCATTTCGTCCATGGCCTTCTTCATCTGATCCAACTCTTTTTCCAAGTTAGGTACCCTTCGTGAGGTGGTATCCCTTGATTGACTCCCATGTTGAAAATTCTCTCTGCCCTCTTGACTCCAAGTTTGCCCTTCTTCTTCATGCTCTCTATGTGTCTGCCTTCTTAAATTAGCCTCTCTCCGTAGTTCTTGATTTTGGCGAGTTAACTCTACCATCGCAGCCGCCATAGAGTGCATATGTTGGATAGATGATGCCTGCATAACCGGTGCGGATTGGCGATCGCGATGAGGGTTACTTGATGCGTCTCTACTCTGTTGAGGGCCTGGGCTAGTTGCCCTTGATCTTGTCCGAACCATTTCAACCCTTTACAGGAGAAAGAAAATCGCAGAACTAAACAAGTTCAAGAGCGACAAATATAGTTTCCCACAGACGGCGCCAACTGATAATCCTAGAAAATCAGTGGGTTGAAAATCTCTGGGCTTCGATGATCTTGAGGGCTAGGTCCTGAAAAATGGAATTCAATCAGAGAAAGACCGGTGGAGGCCGGTCTAGGGTCCTCCGATGGTAAAGTCAGTAGGCTGGAATAGAAAGAGATATTTCTAAGACTTTCTTTTGTTCTGTAAAAAAATAATGTCCCCATCCCTTACCTCTTCGTAGAGAAATGTTTATATAGCGCACATGGAATGGTTACTTGCTCTGATAACCGTTCCTATTCTCAAGGAATTCACCAAAGTCAGAGGTAACTTCCATAACTTCCATGGAAGTTACCTTATCTGGGCCAATGCTTCATCACGAATAATGGAGGCCTTGGTTCATAGATGAGGACTAATTTCGCAAGTTCAAAATATTTGCCTCGTCCGTCCTTAATTAAGGACGGACGAGCCCTGGTTCAAGCTCAGAAAGTTTGCCTCGTCCGTCATTTGGGTCGGACGAGGCCTCGTCTCGTCCGTACTTAATTTATGACAGACGAGGTTTGATGGGACGGACGGCTTTTTTGTTGCGCCCTTCCTCCCTTCTTTAATCGAGGACGAACCATATGGACGACTTTGAAAATTGCATTTTATAACATCATCACTTATCTTTCGGGTTGTCCACAAGTCAATACAGATTGATTTTTAACTCAACTTGGACCCAACCTGCTCATGTAGAGTGGTAGGAAAGACCTGCCATCAATCGTCAATAATCACAAGTCCAATTGAATAGGGCTCGAGCGCACAACAATTAGGTTCGATCGAAGCTGATGAAGGATCAACATTGATGGCAAATTGGGTGACAATTTGTATATCTCTGTTGGATCTAGGCTAAGATCTCTTAATCTTTGCTGGATCTAAGCAAGAATCTCGAGATTTTCATTCAATCTAAGCAAAAAACACCATATCTTCACTAAATCTAAGCAATAAAATACCATATCATCACTAGATTTGAACATATATGGGTAGAATCGTTCTTCTTTCAAGGGTTAGTCAATCAAATCAGGTGGCTTAGGTTTTGGAGGAGGAGAGCCACCACTTGACTCGCCATAATCGATTTTTGAAGGCAGTGTCCTACTGTTAACCGCTGGAGTCATTGGATTGGGTGAATTGGTTTCAATCAGTTACATCAAGTGGGTTGGGCGGGCTGGTGGCTTGGATAGCTCTACTCATCATAAGTTTAGTGTATTCGTAAACAAGCTATTCAATGTAGCCTCTGAGTAGGCGCACATTCACGCACGTGCTCAGAGACTCTTCTATGTTTTAGGTAAATGTTAATAATTTGCATCTATTATAATTTAGAAATATATATTTTTATTTTTCAAACAAATAAAAATGATAAACTTTAAAGATAAGCAGTAACTGTAATTTATTTTTTGAACATGAAGGGAAAAAAAATCCTAAATTTTAGGAGTTCTTTTTTACTGAAAAATTTAGAATCATTTTATTAAAAGAAATAAAGTAATATAAGTATAAGAGGGTCCATGGGCTAATATAGGTTGAGCAGCTAGCTTGAGCACATGGACAAGACATACACCAGTAAAATACAACTAAAAAAATCTAGCTAGTAGGTCCTTTGATTTGCTACCAATGCCTGATATTCATCTAGTAAAGAAGTTGCCCCACAAAGAATAGTCATGGGGTGCACTTGAGTGTCTTTGAAGTACCAGTTATCCCTTGCGTTCCATATAGGCCATGACATAATGGCCCAGTGCTCCATCTCTTTCTTTGTCAACTTTTCCAATAGGCTACAGACTAGCACAAAGAAGTCTAGAGCATGTGCCTTGCACTTCTGAACCTTTCCATGAACAAGTGCCCACACATTTTTCACCAGAGGACATTCCTAGAGGATATGGCCAACAGTCTCTTTGTAATGCCGACATGTCGCACAGTGACGTTCCACCTTCACTTTTCACTTTTGCAAATTAGCTCGAGTAGGGAGGATGTTTGCACATGCTCTCCAGAGAAAGTTACAAACCTTTAGTGGGGTTTTGAGGGCCCAAATTGATCTCCACAACCGTCCATCTGCTCACGCTAAGGAGTGGTCTCCTAACGATGGATACTGAAGCCTCAACACAACCTTGTACGCCGTTTTTACAGTGAACAACTTGCTCTTGTTCTCCTTCCATGTCAGAGCATCTTTTGCATGCATCTTATTCAAGGTGATGCGTAAAATATCACTACATGTGTGGGGTTCAAACTAGTAGGCAATCTTATCACGGCCCCATTGTCTAGTTACTTCATCCACCAACTCCCCTACCATACGTGGTCTAGGTCCATCTCTCCTAAAACATGGAGGTCTAGGCAACCACCGATGACTTTCAATCTCACCTTCCACACCAAGCCTTTCAGTATAATATTCCTAGCTTGTAATAAGCTTCTCTATATGTAGGATGGGTTGCTCCCCAAGTTTTCCTCCAAGAAGGAGTAGGTAGGGAAGTAACGTGCTCTGTAAACCCTGTACAGCAGAGAGTGATGATGATGGATTAAGCGCCATGCCTATTTTGCAAGCATCGCTAGGTTGAAGGGATTAATATCTTTGAACCCCACTCTACCTTTTGCCTTCAGATCGCACAGTCAACTCCACCTCATTCAATGAATTTTATTCTCATTGCTTGATTGTCCCCACCAGTATTTTGCTAGTATGGAGTTAATATCATCACAAAGCACCTTGGGTAATTTAAACAGGCTCATCCAGTAAGTGGATATCACCTGTTTGACTGTTTTGATCAAGATTTCTTTACTACTTTCGATATATACTTCTCTTTCCACCCTGTGACTTTTGGCAATTCGTTCATGTTGGGAAATTTAGACCCCGATTGATAGAATTACCAAGTTTTAAACCCAAGTTGTTAATTAGATTTATTATGAATAAAACTTGTTAAAACAAACAAACATCAATATCATGTCAAAATCATGCAGCGAAAAAATAAATAAGACAAGTTATGATGACCCAAGAAAACCAATAAAACAAACTAGTTTCACAGTAAAAAACCTGGGGGGAAACCTTCCCGAAAAACAATCCACTGTAGTAAAGAGAAGTTTCAGATTTAGTACAAAACCTTTGTCCCTAAACTCTACAATACCTGTAGATGAACTCACAGCAGAAACCTTCTACTGCTTCAGAACCTCTGAATTCTTCAATATATGAATGCCACCCTTTGATGATGCACGAATCCCAGTACGTGACTAACTAATTGCGCGAATCCCAATACGCGACTTAATCACCAACTAGAAGAAGATTGTTGGCTGCAAAGTTCTTCACTTCATCAACAATGAAGATCAAGAAGCACTTGGTTACAAAACCCTAAGGCGTAAAGACGTAGTAGCTTCTTTCAGAGAGAATAAGGCATCGGTCACCTTTTTCATATGTTCTCCTTGTATTCTCTTATGTGACGGCCTCTAAAATAAGCCTTATATAGGTCTAGGGTTGTGAGAAAAGAAACCCTACACAAATACAAAAGCCTGGCCCAAAAATCAGATCTGAAAATTCTGATTTCCCGTAACCTCGATCGATCGAGAGGTGTCGAGGAGGTGTCGAGCTTTAAACCTCGATAGATAGCTAGGTGTCGAGGAGGTGTCGAGGAGGTGTTGGGAAGCTGTCGAGGGGACAGGAGCTTTCTCGATCGATCCACCACCTGTCGAGAAGGTGTCGAGATTGCGATAAGAAAACACCTTAAGAGCTCGATAGATAGCCAGCTGTCGAGAGGTGTCGAGCAGCTGTCGGGCTATCTGTCTATAGGTGTCGAGCTATCTGTCTAGCTTTAATGAACACCTTTTCTTCACTTGTTTCTTGGTCCAATCTTCATGGCTTTAATACTATACTTGAACAACATGTTTCTTGAAGTATTAAACACATCTTAGATCTACCCAAATACAAATAAAGTGCGTTTTGTCAAAGGATTAACCAACTACATAAAATATGTCCTTAATAGTTTACAAAGGTCTTTGAAGGTGTTAACCTTGTTTTACCCCCCACCATCAATAGGCCTATGTATTTCTCAAAGTCAGAGATGATCTAGGCATTGAACAAGTGGCAAATTTCCTATCTTTGATCTGTTCTGGTATTTGGACTGAAGAATAGAGTAGTTTTTTGTCTATTTATGGCCTGGCCCGAAGCTTGCTCATAACGACCTAAGATGTGCAATAGTCGAGTACACTCCGAAGGTATGGCTTGACTGAACAATAAACTGTCGTTGGTGAAAAGGAGGTGGGAGATGTTGACACCATTTCGGCATGACAGCAAACCCTTAATCTATTGTGTGTCCATAGCCTTGCGGAGTAAAGCTAATTAACCTTCCATACAAAATAGGAAGAGGTAGGGTGACAAAGGATCACCTTACTTTATTCTTCGGGAGGGTGAGATAAATCCACGTGGCTCTCCATTTAGTAACACCGAGTAACTTGCTGTTGAGACACATTACATAGCCATATGAACCCATCTTTCATTGAAACCCAGTTTCAACATTATTCTGCGTAGGAAATCCCATTCCACTTGGTCGTAGGCTTTACTGATGTCTAGCTTCATTGCCATGTGCTCGATCTTGACCTTCCTTCTATTTCTCAACCTGTGCAACATCTCATAGGCTACATAATTATTATCAGAAATAAGTCTATCTGGGACAAAAGTGCTCTGAGCATCGGATATAACATTCGGTAGTATAGTTTTAACTTTATTGGCCAAGACCTTAGAGACTAACCTACTTACCACGTTACTCAGGCTTATGGGTCAATAGTCTGACATGGATTTTCTTTTTTGGTATAAGTAAGATGTGAGTAAAGTTCATTTTTCTTAGAAAGTGTCTCGAGTTTAAAACAGATAAGACAACTTCAGTGACATCCTCTTCCCCACAATGTGCCAGTACTTTTGAAAAAAGAAAGGAGACATACCGTCCGGGCCAAGTGAATTTGAAGGGTGCATTTGGAAAAGGGCTTTAGAAACTTCCTCACCAATAAAAGGCAAAAGCAAGTTTCGGTTCATGTCCTCTATGATTACTGCATCCATCGAAGCTAACACCTCATCTATAGTGTTCGGGTGGGAGGTAGAAAAGAGATTCATAAAAATACCTCTCCACCACTTCCAATATATTCTCCACTCCAGTTCTCCACACACCACCCTCGTCCATTAGCCCATCGATCTAGTTTTTCTGTCTTCTTTGGCTTGCCCTTATGTGGAAGAATTTAGTATTCTTGTCACCCGCTGGAAGGCATACTGCTCTTGAATGCTAACGCCAAAAATCTTCCTCCTAGTGTAGTAAGTCATTGATCTCTTTCCTCACTTTGTGAATTTGTTCCTATTTATTGGCATACCCCAGGTTGATAAGTTCCTTCATCTCATTCTGCTTCTCTTCAAGTCTGTATTTTGTGTTACCCAATGTCATTTGGCTCCAAGCTACCAATTTAAGTCGGCAATGTTTTATTTTCTCAAATAGTCTGAACATCAGACTACCATTCAACGGGTTTAGGGTTCAAGCCTCTCTGATCACTTCTTCACATTCCTAGTGTGCTACCCACCTCTCTTCAAACTGGTGAAGTCGTTTTTTTCGAGCCTGGCGTTGCTGGGTATCATGCTACATATTCAAGAGTATCGGGCCATGGTTTGAGTAGGATACCTGCAAGTGAAAAACTCATGCTTCCGGAAACATCAGTTGCCAAGGTGTGGTGGTGTCTAGCCTTTCTTGCACAAATGCATCCCCTAGGCGCTCATTCTGCCATGTGAAGGTATGTCCCTGAAAGCCCAAGTCTTCTAAGCTGCAGTGAAGTAGAGTTTCTTTGAAAGCGAGCATCTGAGCCAACGGCTTTGGGAGGCATCCTTGCTTCTCATTGGAGTGTAGAATCTCATTGAAATCTCCCAAGTAGACCCATGGTAACAGCGCCTTAGCATGTAGATGTCTGAGGAAGTCCCAGGATTCATGCTTTCTATGCCCCTTTAGTCGGCCATAATATCCAGTTATGCACCAAGCTTGCTGGTCAGTTGGCAAAATATGTGCGTCAATGTGATTGTGGGAGAAAGTTTGGATGTGCAGGTTACACTCTGCCTTCCAGAACATACCAAGTCCACCACTCCGACCATCACTAGGTACTGCCAGAACCGATTAAAAGCCAAGATCAAAACATAACTTACGCATCTGTAAATTTTAGGAGTTCTCTTTTTTAATTCAAAATGAAAATTGTTATTTCACATTTATGACCCTATTTCTAAATGAAGTTACCTTTCATTAATTAGGGTATTTTTGAACAACATAAAAGTCTAGTTTTTTCTTTTCTTTTAATAAGCATAAAAGTCCAGTTGAAAGATTGAATCCTCTTATATATAGTATAGATGATTTTTTTTTGAGGAAACAATAATACTTATTAGAATACACAAACACGAAAGTAATATATAGAGTTTTTTAAACAGGCTTATAATACATTACATAACTAGAGTATTACTACAAAAGGGCTTAACATTTGTAGTAGTAGTAGTTTGGAGTTATAAGGACTGAAACTCTAACACACACAATTGATGATTCAAGTGTGTTTATGTTTGTATAAATAATTTTATGAGATCAAATTATTATTCTTACTTATATAAAAAAAAATCAAATTATTATTCATAAAAAATGCACTCTGTTAATTTAAATATTATATTAATCATACATTAATTATTTATTAATTATTAGCATGGATTTAATGCGTAAAGTATAAGCATACTATACTATAACATGGATTTGTGAAATTAACCATAAAATAATATATATAAAAACTTGTGAATATGCTTAAACTTTTTTTCGATAATATAGTTGATGATGCACGAAAATCAATAGGCTAAAATACTTCGAGTTATGACACGGGCTGTAAGTCCTGAAAAGAAAGAAGCGTCAAAGGTGACCGGTATGACTTGGCCAAGGACCCTCCAACGGTTAAGTCAGTTTTCTCTCTAGGATACAAGGACAGAAAAATAGTAGATGGTTAAAACTTATCTTTGGTAGATGGAACCTTCTCCTTTTATAGAGAGTTTGACATCGGTCTACTTGTTTGGGATCCATCACCATCGTGGGTTATGTTGGTGGTTAATGAAGAAAATGGGGTATGTGGAACAAAGTGTATGAAATTCCTTCCATGTACCAAGCAACGTGTCATGTTTTGCTTATGTAGAACCTTTGGAGAATTTCTTGTAGAATTTACCAAGTACAATTTGATCATCCATGGGTATTGTCGTCTATAACATGGTCGTCCATGGACAAGTTTTTTTTGGCGGATCCCATTATTTTTAATGAAGGGTCTTGTTCATGCATTCTGTCATTCTATTGTGGTTTTCCTTAGATGTGATCAAGTTGTGAACGAGAAACAAGGATGGGCTATACTTAGTTGATCCCCATCAATAGTAATATAAGCTTAATATTTTTTAAACAAAAATATGAATTAAACATATCACATAGTTTAACTAAATTTTAGCTCCCATAAATTTAGCTCGTTCTATATTTAAAATAAAATTAAATAAACAATTTTGTTTAGTTTTCTTAACCGGTACAAGTAGTTGTGAGTTCCAGTTAGCTCAACTGGTAAAATCTTGAATAAAAGATCTGAGGTTCAATATCTGCTTACACCAAAATTCGATTGGTGTCTTGGTTTGATAATAAAAAGCTATAAGGAAGGGACGCCATAAGTAGACATGGCAAAACGGGCGGGTCGGGTCAATCGGGTTGGTGGGTCAAACGGGTTATGGGTCAATCGGGTTGCAGGTCGGGTCAATCGGGTTGGTGGGTCAAACGGGTTACGGGTCAATCGGGTTGACCCGTATTTTTCAAAGTTTTTTCTTTCATTACAAAAACAAATCAATGACAATTTGTTTAGAGAGAATGAATAAACTTAGTTAAGCAAATGAATTGCACTTAATGCAGTGGTGACTCCAGGAATTTTGTTTAGGGGAGTCATTACAAAATTTTAATAAAAAGAGAACTTGAATATATTGAGTTATCGAAAAAATAATAATAATACATAAAGTTTTACAATTTTATTCTACAAGTTTTCAAATTTTGAATGTTACATGATAGTTCATTATGAATATCTATTGCCAATGTGGGTAGCTATGAGTCTATGATCATTTTATTTTGTTAGTTTGTCTAACATTTTTATCTTTATACAGTTGTTATTATCTTTTTGACTTTGTTTTCATAAAAATATTTTAGACTAAATGACTAATTTCAACTCATTGGCTCCGTATTAATTATTAACGCACACAATTACACTCATTCATACATAAATTATACATTATGTGTCTACTTAACCAATTAAATGCTTGAATAATCTTTTTTTTTTTTAATACAAGATAGAAATTCTACTTTAGTCTAATCTAAGTGTATATGTGTGTGAAGTTTCATCTTGGAAACTTGAACCCCGGGCCTTACCCCCCACACCCCACAAGCATTTATATTTGTGGAGTGACCATCGCACTAAAAGCGTGCGGTGGTAATGCTTGAACTATCATTAACTTTACAATTGTTTTCTTGAATTTTACTAACTTTATTACAAAAAGTTATTATAATATAATAACAATATACACACATGTAAAAGAAAAAACCATCTCTATTTCTTAATTATTAAATTATATAAAGTTATATTATATTTATATTGTATATATAAACATCCACACACATCATAATTTACACAAATACATAACATTATAACAAAAAGTAATGTACACAATCAATATTAAATACACTCACACATATATAATATAAATTTATAAAAAAGAATTACACTTACAATTCACAAACACTTACTCTTTATTCGGTTTCTCAAAACAAAAACAAAAAACTTACTCTTTATTCTTAAAGTCAAAAATACTTATAATAATATTTTTAAAAATAAATTAAAGTATTAAGCTAAAATATATATTTATATATATATAGTTTTTTCTTTTGAAGTGAATATGCTTTAGCGCCGCCCCTGACTTAATGCCATTTGTTAATATCCTTTCAATTCTAACAGTTTTGACTTTTGAGTATGACAAAAATTATTTATAGTCATAAATTCATGATGGAAAAAGTTTTCAATGTTAATAGTTCACTGTCAAAATGCATATAATCACAAGTTTACAACTTCAAAAAGAGATAGATATTAAAACAAACAAAACAAGTAAGCTAACAAAGTAGCAAAACTGTGGTTGTGATGTGTTGTCACGTTTTTGCTTCACTCTTTCAGTTTCATGTTTGTTGTGAATCACAATTTTGGCTTTGGATTCCAACTAAACTAGTCAATTGAATTAGATTTTTTTCTTTTTTTCAATGGTTGTGTTGTCTAAGTCTAAGTGTGCGTTTGGAAGCGCGTTTTGCACTTCCCAAACGCGTTTGCGTTTCTATCTTTTTTTTTTTTTTTTTTTACTTTTCAGCGTTCCCAAAGACGTAAAGGCTGACTTTTTCACTGTTCACGGTTACTGTAGTAGCCGCACTTGTTGACTTTTGTCCATGAACAGTGCATTCGTGCACGGTTCACGGACCCGCAATTTTTACTTTTCAGCAACTTTTTCATTAAAAATGGGTCCTACGGTACTATTCACACGTTTAAAAATTATTTTGCTACAGTATTTTCAGTTTTCAACTGTATCCAAACGGACCCTAAGTCTTCTCATGTAAATGATGTCATGTCTCTGTGGTCTCTCAGGCAGAGCTGAAGCTTTTAGCTTTTTTTTTTTTTTTGGAGAAAAGCTGAAGCTTTTAGCTTTATTGGTTTTGTGATTGTGATTCGTGTGAAGCCCTCAAAATCAGTAGGCAAATTGCATATAAAAACTAAAAAGTTATTATTTTGTCCTCTTGTAATTTAATAATTTATTGACTATTGCTTATTGCTTTGGCTTTGTCGGCCTACTTTTGTGCTTTATGCACTTAGTATCAGGACATAGTTTTAAAAAAAAAAAAAAAATTTGTAAATTTTTTTAATGGGTCGGGTCACGAGTTATATGGGTTTGGGTTGACTCGCAAAAAAATCGAGTCGGATCACGGGTCACCTTGTTTTTGTTTCGGTTCAAAAAAATCAAATTCAGGTCAAATATTTTTCAGGTCGATCTGACCCGTTTTGCCATGTCTAGCCATAAGATGAAATTATCTCAATAATATATATATATATATATATATATATATATATATATATATATAAAGTAGAAGTGGTTGATCTAATTTAGTAAAAACGCGTCTCTCTTTAAAATTCAAAATTTAAAAGCATCTCTATTTTCGCGAGGTCCTTCCTAGATATATATATAGGAACAGAGAAACGGAAAGAAAGAGAAAATCCAAAAAAAGCATTTGATCCTTAATCTGAATCTGAATCTAATTTAGCTCTGAACATCATTTCCATTCGAAGTAAGCTTCTCTTTTATCCGCCTAAATATCTGTTCTACTTTAATTTTCGGTTCAGATCCGATCTGCTTTTTCGAGATCTATGTGATTTGATTTGTTTGCTTTGTTCTGCAAAAATCAACGTACTGAAATTGAAAAAATGATCAAAATAATTTCAATTTGTTCGTGTTACTAATCTATTACGTTTTTGTCTTTAGCTTGACCGCTTTGATTTCTATATAGATTATAGGAAATGAGTTTGTGTTGGGTGGGATCTAATGCAATTCTCATGTATTGGCTGTGAAATTTGAGTTTTGTGGTTTTGAATTTTGAATATCATGTACAGTAACATGGATGAGCCAATGAGGTTAGGTTTTGTCATGTGTTAGATTTTAGATTGTCTATTTGAGTAGTTGATTTGATATCCAATTATAACAAGAACATAACCTTAGTCCTAAAACTTTGGGATCGGCTACAGATTAGAGTTGATTACATGTATTATTTTTTATATTCGATTGTATCCAAAATCATGCTCTTTGTTACTTCATGATTCGATATCAACCTTTTGGAAATATTTTTTCGGTAGATCTAAAGGAATCGAATGTCATGTTGTGTAGAGTTATACAAATGAGTTTTAGTTTATCTTTAATAATAATTTTACTTTTCGTCCTGATAGAAAACTTAGAAAATTACGGTACTATAGTTGCCTTTATGGCTTATAATATAGCTCTTAACCGAGCTAGAATTAGTTCAAAGGTAAACTTTTGGCCTGATTAGGCTTTGGATTAATATTCTAACGTGTGTTATATAACAGAAGAAAGTTCGCACAAAATTAGTATGCATATCGATTTTCTCAAAATGCTCTTAGGTGGATTGTGTGTGTTTGGGATTATTAGAAAATGCTCTTGCCATGTGGATTATAAGTTCGATTTATTTCATTAATTAAAATGCATGCCATTTACATACTTTCATCTGTTATTGGGTGGAGGGAGTATGATTTTTCAAACTTAATTAGAAGGGAAACGGGATTCTTGTGGGTTTGCACTTAATTGGTTTGATAATGATTTATAGAGTACAATTGTATGAAGACTCTTAAGTGCTTGATATTTTGATGGTGTTTGATATATTTTTTACCAATGTTACTTGTTCGGAGATTACTTAAGATATGTGAAGAAGTTGTTATAGTGTTGGAATAATAGATAAGTGATGAAATTCACTTTTTCCTATCAACTTAGGTTTCCGGGATAAGTCATTGAATGGGAGTTTGCACTGCACGTAACGCGTAGAATGCTTATTGTGAATTTGTGATTAGCTACTGAATTATTGTTCTTATTGATTCCATCCCATGTTGCATCTTAGGAAGCTACCTTTATTTACATTTTTGTTGATTTTTTTTTTTTTCGTTATTTTTGCTCAGCAAATAAAGGGAGCTTGTAAGCTTAGATATATAATAATTTCTTAACATTTGATGGATTTCTGACTCCACCTTTGGTCACTGGATATGTCAGATACGAAATGGGGCTGTCCTTCACCAAGCTTTTCAGCCGGCTTTTTGCTAAGAAAGAGATGCGTATTCTTATGGTTGGTCTCGACGCTGCTGGTAAAACCACAATATTGTATAAGCTCAAGTTAGGAGAAATAGTTACCACCATCCCTACCATTGGTATGTTTTCTTTCGTATCATATCTAAAATGAATAAAATGCCATCTCCTTGTTTGTGATTTAGTTATTTAGCATAACAAGATGAAGGTGGAGGTTTTGCTGTTAATTGGGTAGCTTAGTGATTTGGGTTGCTATAATTCTAATACCTTTGAACAACAGTGCTAAATGTGCAACATTTATCCTAATACCATTAATTGCGTAGCTTAGTGATGTGGGTTGCCATAATTCTAATACCTTTGAACAACAGTGCTAAGTGTGCACCATATATCCTAATTCCATTATTTTCTGCAATAATATACTGTTTCCTTTTTCCTTTCCTTTGACAGGATTTAATGTGGAAACTGTGGAATATAAAAATATTAGCTTCACTGTGTGGGATGTTGGTGGTCAGGACAAGGTGAGCAACGTCTTATTCTATGATATCCTGACTCAATAATGTTATCTTTGACTTAATTTGGACTACTTATGCAATCCTGCTTATTCTATCTCTTTCTACTGCAATTTAGGTGGTCCAGATCATGTCTGATTCAGTCAACCTTTATTTCAGATATTTTTATATGTAGACCCTAACCATAACTGATTGTAGTTGAATTATACACCATACAGATCCTATATGGCCCCATTCTTTTTTGCTTATGTATCATACTATATATATGGATGCTTAATTATTGATTTTAGGTACCTAATGCTCTCATAGGTTGTATTCACGAGACCACACAGGTCCTTAATATGCATTATGGTTATAACCTGCCATGGAATTTTTTGTGTTAATTTAGATGCATGATGGTATGATGGTTAAACATTATCCTCAGTCTATGCTGTTCTGCTTTGGTCCTATTTCAGTTGTCTTTACTCTTTATGTCGCAGCTGATATGCATGCATCAAACACGATATTATATCCCTTTTTCTTTTGGGAAGGGGGTTGATATTTTGAATTTGGCATGGTTGGTCAATCTAGTGCTTATTAGGTATGTCTGCATCGTCTTGACATTATCATGAAGTTGAACTCAACTCCTTTAAATAGATCTTAATTTATACGAGTAAAGCTGATTGACTGTGTGGTTGACAAGTTTGTCCTGTTGAAGCTGGTTAATAATGTCTCATATTTACTTTGATTGGATTGTACAAATCCACATCATAGTTTTATACCTTCATTTGAACATCTATGATGCTTCTTCAGTTCAATCTGAAAAGTTTTGAAATAACTTTGGTCTAATTCCATCAGGTGTTCACACCCTTTACCTTTGAGTATTTCATTTTGATTTGATGGCTTGTTTCAGATTCGACCTTTATGGAGGCACTACTTCCAAAACACACAAGGGCTTATATTTGTGGTTGATAGTAATGACCGAGACCGTGTTGTTGAGGCTAGAGACGAGCTGCACAGGATGTTGAATGAGGTACTACAAAAATTTGAGCTTCGATCAGCTATATTTTCCATATAATTAGTGGTAAAGCGGTTGTGTTTTGAAAGTGGTCCTGTTAACAGCAGTAAGTTCTCTTTTTCTTTGGCAGGATGAATTAAGAGAGGCTGTGTTGCTTGTGTTTGCAAACAAGCAAGATCTTCCTAATGCAATGAATGCTGCTGAGATCACTGATAAGCTTGGCCTTCATTCTCTCCGGCAACGCCATTGGTAAAGTTGATAAACACCTCCTCTCCACTCCATTAAAGTGATTAAACCACACACAGAAATAATCTCAAAGAGACAAACATGTGATTGCTGTTGATACTTTGCAGGTACATCCAGAGCACATGTGCAACTTCTGGTGAAGGATTGTATGAGGGACTGGATTGGCTCTCAAACAACATTGCTAACAAGGTAAGAATATAGTTTTTTTCACATCTGCCTACGATTCACACAAAATTACATTAGCTTGCTGCACTGTTTATCTGCTTTTTATTTCATCTAAATCTTTCTAATTCATCTTTTCCTGATCTCAGGTTTAGAGGATTGCGGGCTGGTCTCTCTATACTTTTCTTAAGTGATTGTGGCAAGAAAAGAGGATTTTTCGTTTTTGTTTAATTCTTTTGTATCCTACTACCCCTTAATGTGTACTTTGGTTGCGATCAAGATTAAATTTTCTGTAAGCTATTGGCATTTGCTTAAATACACAGTAACTCAAGAAATATTTAAGTTCTGTTTGTGCTGATATTTTATCAATATCAGAGGAAGGGGTGAGTAAATTATTTATAGAATACAAATTTTATTCTGCCAAAAAAAATAAAAATATGCCAAACAGCCAAAGCCCTAATAGTTATAAGTTTGATTACCGCATTTGGGAATTGCATTGTACCCTTCTGCCAAGAGTTCAATTGCTATAAGACAGTATATGCCAATCTTTGTTTTTTTTTTTTTTTCAAAGACAAGTGTGCAAGCCAAAAAAATAAAAACGTTAAAAAGCGTGATCCATGTAGCGTGGCTTTGCAGGCCATCATTGCTCGGTTAAAAACCTAAAACTAGGAGGAACTACACATCAAATTCATCTCTAATAAATTTCACAAATGTCTTGAGAAATCATGTAACCCAACAATAAAAAGCCAAAAAGGGGGGATGGCACACCCAGTTTGGTCAACGTTATAATTTATATGTTAATTTTAGAAATGAATAAATTTATGAGCTTCCTCTTGCCCCAACCTACATCACTCAACAGCCAACCACAAAACTCTATTCAAAGCCTTTCTTTGTCCCTCTGCACAACTTCATATTGAATCAAATACTCTCTCACCTGGATTGCTGGAAGAATAAACTAAACTCAGGGTAGGCATTCACGAAACTTGAAATGAGCTGCAATGGTAATGCCTGCCCTTGTATTAGAACTAGGTGGTGTTTCTCAATCAATGAAAACACAACTCTCTTCTGATCGACCTCTTCCAAACTACCTGTATTCCCAACATGAAAACAGCTTATCAGAATATAGCTAAAAGCTTGGAGGAGTTCATGAGACATGCAATCATTTGACATACCCATCATACACAATTTATAAACCAACCATTAAATTCGAACCTTCCATATAACCATCCTCATTTATGATTGATTGTAGGCACACACGCAAGTATCACATGAACTTCAACACGTGAGTGCAAGCACAAGCACAAATAAAAAGCACAGAATGACATACGGCAATCAAATTCTTATTGCGTGGTTAGGAGAACCCTGTAACTGGATTGGTTATGGATAGGTTAAGCTGATTCTCTTGAGGTTGTAAGAAAATTACAGAAAAGAATCATCAAACAGGAAGATGCTAAAAAGAGTTAAGAAGAAAAAAAAAAGAACGGGGGAGCCTGATGCTGGAACCCATGTTATATCCTGATTTAGCTGATAATAAAAGAAAAGATGATTTCAAAAATAAGGGTTCAAACTCTGAGGAATTAGACGGCAGTATCCAAACTTGCGTTGAGTCACTGGATGGAATTCTTTAAATTTTGACAAGTCACAAATCCTCTGACCATTTGTCAATTATTACATATTTTACTACTAGAGCAACTTCAAGCAAAATAGTTATGATCTTGGTGAGATTGTGGGTTCAAGACCCATGGGGTGCATACGTAAGTACCAATAAAAAAGAAAAGAAAAGAATAGGCTACAAAATTATTAGTAGGTGCTTTAAGTTTTAACAGATCAGGTATCAGCACACATACCTAACTCAGTCTCATGGTCTTGATCTTCCTCATCTCCTTCCTCAATAACTATTCCATTTTCCAAAGCAACGGCTGCTTTAGCATACCTATCCAAAAATTCTTCTTCAGTTTCTTCATGTTCCTCAGCTTCAGACTCCTAACAGTTAAAAAGCAATGAGTGCACAAGCAAATATGGCAATCAATGTACTAATAGAGAAATCAAATCCCTGAATACCAACTTATCAATTTTATGTACTCAGCAAAAAAAAAAAAAAAAAATTATCAATTTTATTTTCTGGTCATCAATTAGAGTGTAATGAACAGAGCAGTTACAAAAAGTGGATAAGCTCAATTCACCTAGACCAATGGGCAATGACCTTATTTAACAGGTCCATCTCCCAGACCAATGTCCTTGTGCGTAATGACACTTCTGCCCAGCACAAGTATGAGGCGGTGGGCAAGGTCATGGATTCAAACCTCTTTAGGTTAGTGAGTTAATTGCCAAGTGTGAGAACCATCTCCTAGAGGGGCATTTTGCCTTGATTAGGAGTGCAAGTAGTAGACAACGGTGCATAAATTATACCTTACCACCAGAATTCCTTAAAATTAAATATATACAAGATTTGGAAGTCAAACCTCATCATCGTCTTCGCTTTCTTCATCATCAACATCATCATCGTCGTTGTCGTCATCATCTTCGGCCTGTCCATCATCTTCATCTTCTTCCTCTTCTTCCTGCACTTCTTTCAAACGTACAGATGCCTCCAACAGTGAAGTAAAGCAGTCATGCAACAAAACACCACTTGGCTTCTTCAGTCCCAACAGCCGTTCAACCACCTTGGCAAGTGCCATCACTGAGAGTCATTTAACAACCATTAGTAGTGCCCTATAGTGTTCAAGTGTTCAACCTGTAAAAATGTAGGAATTTCTGGAAAAAGTAGTAGAATATAGCAGAACAAATAAACTATGACAACTATAGCAGACAAACAATGATCACCTGTGAGGTGACATGATCACCACCCCTCAAATTTTTCTACAATAAGTACATAAGTATCAGATGAGAACATGAGGTCAGTGTGGGTTAAAATCCCAATCTTTAAAAAGTGGCTTCAAAGAGTGGAATCCAAAAGTGAAATGTACATCCTCAATGAATCTGGCTTGCAAACCATTGGCCATTTTATATCAAATAAACAAAAACATTCAGGTACACAGAGTGTACAAAAGGTTACACCAACAAGGGGACAAAAAGAAAAGATAGGGAAGTAGGAGAAAACAAACAGAATCCAATAGAGCATCAACAAAATATAAGAAAGAACCAGTTGCTGGCTTATGTTCAATTAAAAATAGATGTCCATCACTTATTGGCAGTAAAATAAGGAAAAGAAACAAACAGGATATGAAGCAAATATGGAAGACAAGGACCAATAACTTAAAGCAATATGTGGGTATAGAAAATTTTTATATTAAGAGTTTAGAAGTAAGCTACTAACCAACCAACTTTATCTCAGATGTTGCTGACAGACGAGGTTCAAAGGAGCTGGTGAGGAGAAAACCCAGGGCAGAAGCCCAAATTGCAAAACCACCATTTTCACCTTTCTCCAAAATCCCCTCCACCGTGTCAGGATAGCATAAGTAGCATGATGATATAGCAAGCAACAAAGGCTTCCATAGTGAGCTAGGCTTGCTTTGAATTTCTCTGAAATGAGAAAATGCTGCCCGACTGAAAGCAATCGCCAATGACTGCTTCACACCATCAGTTTCAAATGAATAACTTGGGACATGCAGTAGTACGTGGACACATGAGCAAGCCCTCCATGTTGCAGACGGATACTGCAATATGGCCTCACTGACAAAAACACCAATGCCTTCAATGATAGAACGCTGAGGCACAGGTGGAGCTGGAGGGGACGGCATCTGTCTTACAAGAAAATTCTTCAAGCCATATTTGCTGTGTAGATTCACAACTTCCTTGATACAGTCAAAAACTGATAAATCCTCTGATTCTTCCCATGCATTCCAGTCTGCTATTAGGTCAGCCCAAACTAACAATAGCTCTGACACTTTAAACTCTAGAAGCATATTACTTCCAGTAACAGAGTGCATAATGGACAAGAGCAACTTTGATGAATCATCTATGCATGATGGAGGGGCAGAAGCCTCACCTTCCTTATCCTAGTCAAATTCCAGGGAAATAAAATAAATTTTATGATAAAATTCGAGAAGATATGATGAATTAAATGAAAACATTAAACATTGGACTACAGAGAGGACAAGTGACCATCAAGGCCACAAGCAGAGCAAGTGCAGAAAGTATGGAGGATAGGAAACCATTATTTAAAGGATAAACCAAAAGAATAAAAACCCTTAATTCAAAGACCAAACTAAGAACATAACTTTACACTAAAAAGATAGGAATTAAGAGTAATTGCAATCAGCTATCGATACTTGCAGTTAATACATAAATAAGGTGTCAACACCTTTCAAAAGATTTGCATACTCCACTTAAAGATGAGATATGTGATCTTATAAGGCTGCACCTCGCATATCCACCATCAGATAAGTGACATTACACAGTTGGAAACAATACAATCCAGAACGTCAATGTAGTGATAGACCAGAAAAGTAGAGCATCTCAACCAACTAGCTTTATTTGTGTGTGTGTGTGTGTGTGTGTGTGTGTATAAAAAATAAGGCTCTACATTCGTATATCCCGTATAAATTATACACCTGATTGATATGAGTGAATAGTGATACTCCATATTCTGTTATGCCATGCATAAAAGTGCACCAAATTATTGACTGAAGAGGTTACATGCCTAAAAATTAAAAAATATTTTTTTTTATTAAAATATATATATATATATATATATTTTTTACAATGTAATAAGTGTAACTATGTTAAAAGCTCTAAAACTGAAAAACGAAATGCCTGAAGAAAAAAGTACAAGAAAAATAAATTGTGCAGCAAGACTAGAGCCACTCAAAAGAAAATCAAAAGGTACCCAATACTGAACTGCAATCAACTTATGTGGAAACTTTAATCCCCCACAGACACATTCTTTGTTATCCTTCACTCGTTGAACATACGGCTTAGGAATATAAAGGTAAGTTCCCATACAAATATATTACAGAGAAAGAACTTAAGACAAACCAGTTCGTAAACAGTTGAGAGCCAAGCCCGTTGCAAGAGGGCAGAGAATGCTCCACCAATGGTAGCTCGGCCAGATGTCCACTTTTCACTTGATTCATTTTGCTCAAGTTCTTCGGGCACAATGTTTTCCCAACATTGAACCATCATAGCTAATGCTGCAAAGCCCCGCTCAACCACCTATCATGACTAAAGTGTCAGTTCATCAATAGTACCATATTTAACTCATTATCAATTATGTCATCTTCAAACCCCCTTTTTACAAACAGAATAAGCACATTTACCAACAAATGAAAGCAAATGTTTTTACCATGAAAACTATGGTCGACATTAATAAATAGAAACAGATGCACCACCAATGAACCAGTGGGTCAGATGCACATGCAGGTCGTGTGCACACATGCAAAAGTCTGTGTGCGTGTGTGTATTACAGATAAGTCAAAACAACTGATCTTTATTTAATAACGCATACCTAACATTTGATTGGATAAAATGGGCAAAGGATGGGGAAGATAATGGTTAAATATTCTCAGACTTGAAACCTTTTTAGATTCTGATTTAATCAAAATAATTCTTTTCTTTTTTCCTCCCATATTGGTAAAACCTAATAAATAAGCCAATTTTATAATATATATATATATATATATATATATGATGTATTCCCATGTCTTAATTCAAAAAATCAGTAAAACATGCTACAACCAGATTTTGAAAATGATATAAACCAATGGACTAGCAAGGAAGATCCACACATACTTGAGGCCATGGCTCCAAATTTGCAGGTATCCACTTTGAGATTGCACCCACCAATGATGAAACAATATATGGTATATGAACTGCAACAGTTTCATCTCCAGCCTCCACCACTGAACTCAGAAGCTGGAATAAAACGGAGCTCTCTTCATCTTCATTACTAATCCTACCAATCACACCTTCAAGTAGAGGTAACCACTCAGGTGGTGCATAGTCATTCTGAAGAGAAGAAAAATAATAGCCGGATGAAAAACCAGAATGACCTTGCAATGGCCACCATTACATAATCCAAAAGGGTTCATTCAAAGATTTACCTCAAGAAGCGCAGCAATTGCTCCAGCAGCAGAAACCCTGACAGGATAACAAGAAGTATCCCCTTTATCGGGCATGGCCAATGCCTTGAGCAATGAAGAATATACATCTGCACTCATCTCCTAGATGCAAGACTAAAACTCAGTGGGGGACATGATAGTATCCATAAAAAATTAGTAATTCAGAGCTCAAGAAAGTATATTGGAAATTGATAATTCAGAGCTCAAGAAATATAATTCAAAAGAAGAAAGTGAGGTAGTGTGATATAGCAAGTGATCAACACTTCTTTTGTGTCAAAGAAACACACACAAGAGATGGCATGAGTAAGAAAACAGTCATACTTCTGGTAGACAAGTTGCAAGCTCTCCAAGTATCCAATTTGCAGTGGCAACCAAATACGGTAGGCTCACAGATAGTGTATACAATGGTAACACCCGAGCATGAATAATAGTAGTTACATAGCCAGATCCTTGCTCCCTTAGAAACTATAAATACAGTAGTACAACTATAAACTTGTTATTGTCCACTCTAATTTAACAGTAACTCACCATTGAATAAACTAATGTGATGAGATCTCCTTACATCTTGCAGACCACCATATGCCATCAGAACACCAAAATAACTGTCATGTTTAACATTGAGGAAAAAATTATATATTTACAATACATACATACATATAAAATGCAATATAAAAACAAATATATGCAAACAAGGAGCCAGCCAGCATCTTTATCATCCAAATGAAAATTAACAGAATTAAGACAATGAAATAAGGTACAGAAGCAGAAACTGTTTGAAATAGAGGTGGCAATGACAATAAGTGGCAATTATTCTAATAGGGCATCACCTTAGGGGAGGTCATAGCCCAAAAGAAGAGGCTTTGGTGGCAGACGATATGAGTTGGCATAATGGAGTCCTACACTGGGATGTTTTGTTTACTAGGGCCATCCATGATTGGGACATGGGGCTTTACAAACTTTTTCTGCCTTCTCTATTCCATCAAAATTAATAGGGATGGTGAAGATCGGGTGCATTGGCTCCTAGCTAGGAGTGGTAGTTTTGAAGTTAAGTCTTTTATCAGTCCTTAATACTCAACCGACCCTAGTCTTCCCATGGAAAAGTAAATGGAAGGTTAAAGTTCCTACTAAGGCTGCAAGAACAGTGGATAGTGACACGTGTCAATTCAGACATTTGCAATAGGAATATTAAACAACTTGGAAATGTAGATAGATGACCTAGTATTCAGCACCTAAGGTTGGTTGAAGTCGGCTACAACCATGGAGACAATTTCAATAGAAATTTTATTCGTCAAAATATCCCCCTTAATAAGAGTACAAGACTTTGCTTCTATAGACAGCTAAACCCTAATTATAACTGACATAAGGATCCTTAATTGATTTATTACAAAAACAATCTTTTGTTTAGGAAATAAAATAGTAATAACCTAATAAACTACTAGGACCTAAAATAAAATACAATTAACCAATAAATAAAATAAAAGTAAATCAAAAGAAATATTTGCTTGCACTTCCGCATCATAGCAAATATGGTGCAGGACATGCCAGACGTTTGCAACAGGAAAATTAAACAATTGGGATATAAAGAAAGATAACTTAGGAGTCAATATTAAGATATCTATTAAACCAAGGTAGTCAAAGGCGAAAGGCGACCTTAAGGCGCCAAGGACTTGTATCGCCCAAGGCGTGAGGTGACAAAAAGGCGCTAGCCCGAGTAAAGCGAGGCGCCAAATTCTTAATATATTTATTATACATATAGAACTTAAATCAAATGTACCTAGTGTATTATAATATTATAATGAAGTGTTTTTCAATGTGTAGCATGAAGAAATTAGGTCTATCAAATTATTTCAATATAGGATTAACATGGTTTAGGCTCTATTAGTTAGTTCTAACAATACGTTTTACAATAAGCTTCTATATAACAATAAGTCTTACAAAACAAATTTGTAAATTAATTCAACTATCAATAGGTTTTATAACATGCCTTTTGAAATTAATAGTCTAAAAATAGGTTTCACAACAAACTTCTATAAAAAAATTTAAAATTAAAAAAAAAAAAAAAAAAACCTTGAGGCTCTCGCCTCAGTGCCTTTTTCATGGCTTAAGGCGGTCGCCTTGCTCGCCTAGGCTCTAAAGGCGAGCGCCTCGCCTCGCCCAGGCGCCTAGGCGAGCACCCGGCTCGCCTTTGACTACACTGTATTAAACAAAATAAATTAAAATAAATCCTTGCTTGCACTCCCCTCATTAGAGAGACTATAGACCATTTACTGCTTCACTGTACTATGCACACAATCTATGGCCTATAGTGTTTTATCTGTTTGGGCTTCAATGGGTTATGCCTAAGAGGGTAGTGGATTTGTTGGCTTACTGGACGGGTTTTTGAAAGACATTGTTCTGTTGATGCATGGAGGATCATTCCCCTATGCGTCATGTGGACTATCTAGAGAGAATGAAACCAGCACACAATTGAAGGGATTGAGCATTTGTCTTTGGAGCTGAAACTGTTTTTACATCATTCTCTGTATGACTGGATGGCTGCTTTAAGAAGTCATTCATCTTCTTTTGGAGGAGTTCCCAGATTTATGTAACTTGTGATGATCTTTGTAGCTTCCCTAGTACACTACTTGTGTACATGGGGAGTCTACCAAAAAAAAAAATTCCCGTCCTCCCCTACCCCTCACCACAAATTGGTAGGAATAAGAACAAAACAAAGCGCGCGCGCACACACACACACACAAAGCCGTAGAAATATTTGTAACCAAACCTTAAATATCCATTTTGCAAGACATACAGATTCAAGTTGTAAATGATGGATAATATCAGAGAGACATTCAAGAACTCACTCATTAATAATTCTAGTTTGTGATGCATTTGCATCGGAAGGAATAGGAAACTTTGACAAAAATGGAAGAACAAACAACTCCCCCATATAACGGTGCTGATTATGTCTCTTGTTCTTTTCACCTTTTTTGCGCTTTGATGAAGCTGAAGGACCATTACTGGAAGTTCCCATTGGAGGGCCCTATAGGGACCAAAAGACAACATAAACAATATTACTAATCAAAAAAAAAAAAAAAAAAGGCTTAAAGACATTTATTAAGGAATACAACAAAGCAACCTTTGACATTGAAATAACACCAAGTAAGTTTATTGAGCTTTTTCTGGCTGTAAACAAATCCTCCCTCCATCCAGAAATTTCATCCTGCATAAGATTAAAAGCATTAACATGATTGCTAATCAAAATGGCATATAAATATTTTGTAAAGATCATGATCAACTTTATACAAGATCAGATGGAAGATTCTTCCGTATGTATTCATCTGCATCTTCTTCCCACTCCGAAATATCCTATTTCCAACAATAACCATTGAAAAAGTCAGGATTTACATGACTAATCAGATTGTTAGCCTTTAAAGCAATTTTCAAATAGTAGCATACAAATTTCTTTCAGAAACCATACCTTCTCATTCATTACTAGAGCTGGAAAGATTGCAGAGTCCAACAAGAAGGTAAAATGAGGTGAAACTAATCTCCATCCCTGTAGCATATGAAAATGAATACCTCAAAAAAAAAAAAAAAAAAAAAAAAAGATGATGTTGCAATCAAACTAGGACTCCAACTGTCACCTTCTACTCATTATCTTTTCAAATAACTAATACCACTTAAGAGTAATATTGAGCAGAGAATTTAACAAATACCATAAAATTACTTACTGGGCCTGTCTCTAGGACACGTGATATCACATCAAAAGCTAGGGAAACAATCCTCTCTGATAAAAAATCAAGCTCCTGCAAAGGAAAAATTACTTTCAACTTTCAAGGTTCTAGAATGACCACAAAGCAGCTAAATAGCCAGCTATGGTAATGTCAACTTATGAAAGCAAGCAAATTCAAGCTGAGAGCCATATAAAATCACATAAAAGCACAAATCCATGGTGAAAAATAATTGTCAGCAGGATACAATATGAAGTTTTCGCGCTACACATAACAAGTTGTGTGAAAACTAATGTGAGATGTTCAAGATATACATTTTTGCATAAATTTAAAAAAATTCTTACACTGATATTTTTGCTGTATTTGACCACATTTAAAACACAGTTTATAATGTCTGGCATCAACCTGAAAATGAGAGGGAACGCATGTCAACACTAACCAAAAATACTTCTAATCCAATCAAATTGCATAACAGATGGTATTACTTATCAGAACACTTCCGGTGTCGGGTAACCAAAGCACAGAAAATAAGCAAACTTCTCTTCCCAGTCTTCAATCTCATCATGTATCCATCCTCCAAGGTGACAGCACAATCAAAACTCAAAGAACCCAGAATGCTGATCAGATCACGACAAAATGAAGGCAAAAGAGGAGCTAAAGTAGATGGCATATACGACCTCACCTATAAAACTAACAATGGTTCAAAAGCAATCCCTCAGGTGAAAGAAAAATGACATGACTGTGCAATAGAAAATCATAACTAGAATTCAAAAGGCAACCACAACCAAGTCATAGTCCCAAAATTAATGGATTGGCTATGGATCCTCAACAGTTTAATTATAATCAGTCACATGTATTCTTATCAACAAGTAGAATTCAGCAGGGGGGAAGCCAAGACACAAATGTTATTTGCAGCGAGGTACCACCAGCTATTAAATAGCAAAAATAAAATGAGAAAAAAGAATGTAATGGATTACGGTCATACCAATCTATTACTTGTGCCTTCTCATGTAAATATTAAGGCAGTTATCAAACAATTGAAAGAAGAAACTCATTACTTTAAAAGATAGATGAGTCTGTAAGGACTAACAAACACTATGTTATACAATGTTGATAATTCCAATAGAATCTCTACCCCTTAAGTGCTGCAACAGTACATGCCCTAGTACGTGAAAAGTACAACCCATCCACGTTACAGACATAAACTAATGAACATGCATCACCCAGATAGATAGGTCAAGTTGTTCAAACAAGGATTTAACTGTTCTAACTTGAGCACTAGAAGTCCAGGAGAGAACAAAAGAAAGTGAGAAGCGTCGTATGCTGATTATCACATAGGCAAAGTGGTAACACACAACCATATTTAGACACCATAGTACAACAAAATTTCAACCAAAAATTGCATATACCACTAGCAAAGCACCAGAATCAAGAAGGATACACTTGGATTTAATTCAGCTCTAAACTGATTCCACATATTCCAATAATTGAATGTCAAAGTGAATCAATACTACTGATGGATTACTAAATTTCTTTAACATCAGTATCAGAAACAGAAAATAGTACTTACAGCAAAATATATGCATTTACAGATAGTGAGAAGGACTTTCTCCGTTTCCATTTCTGTTCTATCATGGGTAGCTAAAGCCTGTTTCACACACCAAAGAATCAGACACTAAGGAGACTTGTAAAAGAGTGCCAAGTGCGCACAGGGACAACAGAGCACAACGAAGGGTAAAGATGACTACCTTTTCAACCAAATGATGGAATAATGCCAGCAGGGGTACAAGAATTTCTTTTGCAATTAGCTCTAGCTGTGGTGGCACTGGCTCCTTAGCAACTTTAGGATTCAAAAAATACTGCAAGAAAAAGTTTGAAGTTTGAGTGACTAAGAAAACCATAAATAATATGATTCCAAACATACATTAATACTTCAAGATTTACCAACTTTGGCTTCACATTCCCGTTCCATACACCATCGAAAGTCTCAAAAACTTTTTTTAAAACATTGAACGATGATATATAGAAACACAGAGTAACTAAATAGTTTATGCCTTTGTTTCCTACATGGGAAGCAGATGCATGAAACAATATGAGAAATGGAAACATGAACAGATACCATAAAAGGTTCTATCTTAGTTGGGAGCAAATAGGAAAAATGTACAGTGAAGCAACCAACTAAATTGAAAATTGAATGCGAGAGAGGGAAAAAGCATGAGAAAGTTAAAAGGTGATTGGATAAACTATATATCGCTACAATATGGGCCATTGTTTAATGGACATTTCCCACATTCTTTTTTTTTTTCAAATCCACTTCACCATTATCTTTAATCCATTTATCACAATTTTAAGGAATCTCTCCGATTGTTTCCTACATCGTTCCATAGAAATATAACAGTTTTCACACAAATCCCATCCTCATTTAAAAGAGAGGGAGAGAAGGAGCTGGGAGCCTCAATCTAGTAGCCATTGTACTTGCTTTCTCCATGGGATCTTAGCAAGTTAGTTTATAAGTCACCAGAGGTTAAGCACCTGGAAAGGTCGAAGAAGTGCATGAAGAACTGTAAGGGCATTGATGGTGTTCCATCTCCCATCTGCACCATTGCTAATAAGGTTACTATTTTGAATAGCAGACAACAGATCAGGTACGAGTTCAGGCCATGAATTCTGCTTCACAAACTCAGCGACAACAATGATCCGGAACTGCGAGCATATCCAAAGCTTAGATACATATGTATGGACCTAATGCTGAAAAGAAGTTTGGATGTGCAGTAAAAGAACAAAGGTCTAGATATAGAAAAATACGCATACCGCTTCAACCAAAACTTTTAGAACCACAGGTTCAACTTGAAGCAAAGCTTGCAAAAGCTGCTCCTTGAACTCTTTACTGACTTTTGACAATGTACCATCATCATTGATGCTTCGTCTAGTGAAGTTTTTAAGGTAAGTAGCGGCAGCAACTTTTTGACCTTGATTTTCACCACCTATAGATAAAAGTATAAGGTACCTAACATTATATCAAGTAATTTTCACCATTTTACAGGTATAAAATTAAATCAAGTACAATCAAGCAATGACGAACAAGAATTAATGGGCTTTGACCTTACATTAATCAACGTGATATTTATGAATTGAGAAAATAACTAAACTTGGGGTCCATTTAGCTGCTCAGAAAATGTAAGATGAAATCCGTTACTGTGAAATTCCTTCCTATTTTTTGTTTCTTACTTTCATTTTTGCAATAGGTTTAACAATAAAAGTGCAAAATAACAAATAGTGAACATTTTCAATTTGACTTTCAAGTCATGTTTGGCATCTAAGGAAATACAATTTGAAACACTAGAAAGCAATACCCAATAGGGCTGTAAAAAAACACGGACTCAACTCTGAAAAAAATTGTTTGTCCATTTATTTAGAAAACAAGCTAAGCTCTGAGACTTAGATTCATCAACAACCCAAGCTCATACATTTTTTTTTGGATAGGTAACAACCCAAGCTCATACATAATAATATATTTGTGAGTGAATTCATGAACATGGAGCTTGATATAATTATGCGTGTGTGTGTATAAATAAAATATTTACATATGGTTGAGACTGGATTGTCAGTGTTTGTAATTAAGGTCATAGATATAAAAATATTGCATTTTATTTATTGATAATATAAATAGTCCATTCACTGCCAACAATTATATATCATTTTTTTTATAAGTAATAATTTTATCGAAAACCAAAAGAGTCACCCAAGTATACATGATGTATACAAATGGGACAATACAGTCAATCACGCAAATTACAATGATCCATCAAATCACAAATCAAACATAAAGAATAACAACCCACAACTGACATCCAATCCAACAAAATTCTAAAGAAAAATAATTTAAGACCAGGCAAAGATCTTTCAGAATCCTCAAAGCTTCGGGCATTCCGCTCTCCAAATACCCCACATTAGGCAATGCGGCACCACCTTCCAAATAACATCATTTCGATGATGAACAAACCTCCCTTGCCAAGAAGCTATTAGATCAACAATACACCACAATTTCATAGCAATGAAATAAAAGACGATTCACAGATTCCCCATTACTTTTTTTTTTTGATAGGTAGATTCTGGATTACATGTGCACATGCAACACCAATCCAAAACATATATATATTCTCTGCTTGCGCAAATTATCAGTCGTCAACATTTTCCCCAATTATATAGCATTTGTTACAAATACAAGATAGGCTAAATCTATAAATGAAGATTAATCTATCAAATTAACTCAAACAATATAATTATAACCATAATTAACTAAGCATTATCAAAGATTTTACAAAGAACAGAAAAAATTTACTAATCATCATAGTAATTCCTTCATATAACTAAAGAACAAATTAAACAAGCCGCTCGCGAAAATGCTTTAGTTTATTAAAAAATAAATAAATCAACCAAGCATTTCGAGCTTGGTGATAAGCTTGAGCTCGAGAATGCTCGACTCTATTACAGCCGAGCCTAACACTGTGTCTAGCTCAGCTATATATTTCTCAAAAACAAGAACGATTTCAAATGCTAGGCTTAGATGTATTTAATTTGAGCGAGTCTATATATATATATATATATATATATAGAGATGGAAAGAGAGAGAGAGATTGTAAAATGAAGAGGATTTACCGGCGGCGATGGCGAGGAGAGAGAAAGGGAATTCAGGGCGGAGAGAGAGGCCATCGAGAGCTTCCGAAGCGGTACGGACGGCGTTGCTATCGGGGCTGAGCGTCTGGCTGAGTAGCAGAGCGATCTGAGCGACCTCCATAGGTGGTCAAGATTCGTAGAAACCCTAGCTTTTGCTTTGAGCTGCGGATAGATGAGAAGGAAGAGAGAAAAAAGAAAAAGAAAAAAGTGTGAAAATTAATTGGGCGGGAAAAAAATGATTGTAGTAACAAACTGGTCATCTCAACGGTGGCAAGAGCTGCAAAGCTGTAAAAAAATTAAAAAATAAAAATAAAAATTGGGATCTGAATTCAAAATGACAAAAAAATATCTGAATTCCGAAACGGACAAAGAAAAAAGGGATGGAGATGCGGGGTATCGAACCCCGTGCCTCTCGCATGCAAAGCGAGCGCTCTACCGTTTGAGCTACATCCCCATCAGCTGTTCTTTCGTTTGCTTTGAATATATTTTATTTCTTTTTCTGTATCATGCAATTTATTACCACAATTAATGTCAATGTTTGACCCAAGTCACCCAACCCACCAACACGATATGAACCTGACACAGGTTTTACAGGTTAGGGTTGGGCCTTAGTGGGTTTGGGTTATAAACGGTTCAACTCGAAAGCAACACTATAAGAAACATGTCATAAGCAGGTCAACCCGCAATAGACACGTTAGACACACTAATTTATTTGTGTCAACCCGAAATAACCCATTTAACACAATCCGTTTAACTCGTACAATAAATAAATAATCATTTTATTTTAAATTTGTCAAATACATTTTATATCCAACCTATATTTTAAATTAAAAAAGAAAAGTGAATAATTACAAAAACTTACAGGGGATAATAGTTAGTAATTGAAACTTTACAAACCCTGAGTATATTATATTTTTGTTGAAGTGTATGCACTTCTTTTAGAGTGTAAAGAACTTATTTCTAGATAGATGCTATCGTTTTGTTGAACAATATTATTTTGAATGTGGGTTGAAGACTTGAAGTGTATGCACTACTTTTTGGATTTAAAAAAAAAAAAAATTTCTAAATGGATGTTATATTTAATATTATGCAGGTTGTATTACATTCATGTCAACCCAACATAACCCGTTTATTAAGCATGTCAAGTGGGTAAGGTCAGGTCAACCTGCCTTATTAACAGGTCGGGTTAGGGTTGAAGGATCATGACACGATTATTAAATGGGTCGGGTTTAGGTTAAGCCATTTAGTCGAATACCCTTACCTCGATACAACATGAACCCGACACGCTAACCCGAATTGACACCCCTAATTAATATTAGTCGATGGCCTCAACTCTCTCACCATGGGCCCTGAAAATAAAGACAGGTAGTGTAAATTTGGATAGAGCTGAAAACAAATTTCAACTGCGTTGGGCCTTTTTTCCGTGGGTCCCGTGCACTGTTCACGAGACCTGTAAGTACGGAATTCAGGGAAAAAATAACTTTAAAACTGGGTCCCACACAGTACTATTCATATTTAAAAATTATTTTGTTACAATATTTTCAATTTTCAATAATAAGTGGTATCCAAACAAACCTATACTCAAGAGACAAGGTTGTTTTCATCAAAAGAGTAAGAAGAGACTCATCAAAGTACAAATAGCTGAATTGACACCTCCCCATGCACAAAGTGCTTGGGAGTCTAAGGGGAAAATGGTTAAAATTGCAGGGTTAGCAGCATGTTGTGATTATTTCTCAAAAAAAAGAAAAAGAAAAAAGTACAAAGTTATTCTAAACACTACGTGACAATTTATTAGACTAGCATAATTTGGCTACAAATCAGGTAAGAAAATAACATGCATCGATTTCATGTGCAATTTATGCGTACATTTCATGTGCAATAGTTAATAAAACATTAGCCCCCTCTCTCTACTCGATATCTCACTCGGACTCCGCCCCTCACCGTGTCGTCGCCGCGGACCTAGCCCTCACTGCCGACTCCATCGATCCGCGAGCCACCGAGCCCTCCACCGCCGACACCGCCTGGTACCCATTCCCCTTCCCGCGGGTTTTACCCATTCCCCTTCCCGCGGGTTTTACCCATTCCCCTTCTCCTTCGCCATTTCCACTCCACCAGCCACCACCGTACCCCTTCCCCTCCACCTCTCACTCTTAATACCCACAACCTCAAAGCCAAAATCCCACCCTCGGCCTCTTAAGACCCAAAATCTCAAACCCACTCTTTATACCCAAAATCACACTCTAGGTAACTCTCTATCTCTAGTTGGTGGGGTTTTTTTTTTTTTTTAGCTTGAAGTTTGGTTTGTGTTGTCTTAGGCATATGTATATGACTGTGTCACTGTTAGTTCATTTTGAGGTCTGCTGTTTCGATTCTGGTTCAAGTTGTGTTTTTGTAGCTGTTGTTCCAATGGATGAAAGAATATGGTGTGATGCGTGTTTTATTTATTTATTTTTGTTTTGAGAGGTGTTTTAAAAACGCCGGCAAAAACGGTAGAACAGAGGTCAAACATCATTATATTATTTAAAATTAAATAATTATTTGTTTATGAAAAAAATTGTCATAATATTTTATGATAGGAAATGACTAAATGTTGTTTAAAGAACATTTTATAACATTGACATTTATAACTTCATTGTTTTATGTCTAAGTACGGTTTAAACTATCAGGCTAGTGTATTGATAAATTTCGTTGTAAAATAATATTAGCTTCTGCAGGGAAGCATTCTCGCTTGGGGGAAGCTTGGATTTCTTGTAACAAGGCTGGTGATCTATTGAGCATAGTAATTACTTTTGACCTAAATAATTTTTCAAGTCTACAATATTAATGAGATGTTAAATTTTTGCTTTGTGGTGGGTTGTTGATTTGGTGCAAGCAGGTGGCTTGCGTGGTGATATAAGGTGGTTTCCATTGGATATCGGGAGTGTTTAATGCATACCGTGCATTGTGCATATTTAGATTTATGTGTTTCACTGGATTATATATTGTGAGCCATTGATTTGCATCAAAATATTAATGTATTCAAATATAGGAAAAAATATATTGATTTAACATCACTACTCTTTTTTATATACATAGGCATTCATGTTTATGTAATATATATTATATAGGTTAGGATATACCTTTCTTTGTGATGAGAATCTTGTTACTCCTGTTATATTATCTTCATCTCTCAAATAATTTTTTCTCCATATATATACTCTTAAAGTATATGTTTATTATTTAAATATTTTCACAACTTTTAATATGTACGCAATGTATTTCATGCATCCTTATTCATACAGTTGGTATAAAGCTACCAAAAGAAAGAACAAGCTTAAATTCAAGCATATTCTACACAGATTGCATTCCCATAAAAAAAATGCTTCAAACTATGCAATTTCACAAACTTTTATGGTGAAGTATGATTGTTTAATTACTTATAAAAATCCTTCTCAAAAAAAAAAAAAATTTACTTATAAAAAAAATGATTGTTTAATCAAAATGGAAGTCCTATTAGTTTGCAATTAGCTCAAACTTTTTCATATAATTAACCAATATGAAAACATATCAAATATGAAAGCCAACATTAAAATTTTGAAACGTAAAGGGACAAAATGATTACCACCCCCAAACTATAAGGGCCAAAATTGTACTTTAGTCTAACCATAAAACATGTGTATAATTAAATAAAATATATTGAAAGATTTTAATTAAGTGCATATTAAGCTTGGTCAATAACAACCAACATTGTCTACATATCATATGTCCACGTTTAAAGCTTTAGATGTTAAGAGATTAGGATCTAACCCTTAGTATGTGCCCTAATGAAATAGTGTTGTAGGTAAAGATTTTGTTTAGCAATGGATAAAAGTTGGAACAAGAAGAGGAATACTCAGGAATATTTTGAAGGTGTAAAAAAATTTGTGGAATTTGCGTCTCTTACTGCACGCAGTGGGAGGATTCCATGTCCTTATAATCGATATGTGCATGGAAAACTGTTTCCAACAAAAGTTGTATAAGATCACCTATACCGTTATGGGATTCTTACCAATTACAGACCTTGCGTTTTTCATGGGGAATCACGGTCAGCCACGACACCTACTAAAGGTGGGAGTATGCTTCATTAGTAACGTTGTTGTTAAATTATCTTACGATGTTGCCTTTATTGTATTCAGGATGATGATGATGAGAATATGGATTGATGAGTATTCTCCTGCTCCTTACTATTGCATCATGGTTATTTACTTGTATTCAATGTATAAAGTAGGATACTTAACTTTTTATATGTAATGTATACAAAATTTAAACTGTCTTCTTTATTTTGCTTTTTTTTTTTTTTTTTTTTGGTTTCCCACTGTGTTTTTTCAAAGTTTTCAACCAGAGACTAATCACTGTTCACGCCGGGTGGGCCCACGAAGGGGTAAAGCACTGGCCCAGGAAATTTTTTTCAATGTGCAGGTAGTAGGACTTGAACTAGGGAGCACACTCAGTCAAGCCCAGTACAAGCACCTTGAGACCGAGAGCCCAACCAACTCGGCCAACCTCCTAGGTTTTTATTTGGCATTTCAATCTATATATTATAGCTTGTTATTGTATTAATTTGGTAGTTTGGAAAGCGCGGGCGCTTTAGTTAGTATTGAATTTTGTGGAGTTATAGACAGGGTGACAAAAATTGCCTAGGAGTTGTAAAGAAAATTTGTGGAATGCCCAGGACCTGGTATTGCCCAAGAACAAAAAAAGAAGTAAATGAACAATCTTATGGGCTATTAATACTCGGCTTGGTTGAACTCGTTTACAATCATACTTTTCCTTCCAAACACTTTAAAATCCTCATACATATAATGATATTATACTTGCAAGGTTTCCTATGGTTCTTACTTGGCATCAAATATAAATTCCCTTATTATAAATGTGACGAGTGGCATAATAGGGGAATCATACTTGTAAAACCATGGGAATGTTGAAAGTGACAATAAGTGCTATCCAAACGGACTCTATAGTACTTCTCGTGGTAGTTACTAGCCCATTAAAAGTGCATGCAAAAGATATATGGCTTTGAAGTAGTTTTATGCAGCTACAAACCACTATTTGACGTTGCAACAAGTGCCATTCAAGCCCAAGAAGAGCGAAAAACGTGAAAAAACCAATTGCTAGTAATCATCAAACCTCAAGGAGATAAAGACACATGTATGGAATAATATTGTTATAAATGATTGAGTCTCAAAGTATATGTAAACAGAATTTCTGCTTTCAAGAGAATGGCACCACTCGCTATTGACAAACCTATATATACAATTATCATTCTCTTTCGTCCTAATACCAACCCACCCCCACCCCCCCCCCCCCCAAAAAAAAAACTAACTGGTATACAAATGTAATTTGAAAAAATAACCGACAAACTAAAAACTACAAAATAAAAAATAAATATGGACTGAAAACCTAAATTACAATTCTCAAATTTTTACCCTAACCTCACTATTCCTCCACTCAATCTCATCAACGCCTCCATCACTGCTGCTACTGCTCTTTTCCTCAGATTAGACCCAATGTTGCTGACCTGCTGTTGCTGCTGCTACTCCTCCTCAGATCCTTGATCACAGTCACACACGAGTCTGGTAAATCTAAGATATTTCTCTCCTCTCTCAAGTTCATATTTTTGTTTAGTTTTTGTCTTTGCTATATTGCTCTGCCTTAGCCCTTTGCCCTCTCCCTTTTTTTATGAACTGAGATGTGTTGTGTTTGTGAGTTGTGGCTTTTTATGGACTGGTGTGTTGTGTGGACCGTAGACTAGTTTGTGGCTTTGTATTGACTATTGTGTAATCGTGGCTTTTTGTGTGGACCGGTTACTTGTGTGCTGTGCTTCAGTGTTTGTAACTTTTTTTTTGGTTTTGGTTTTATCTATAAAGACATAAAGTGGGACCACTAGGACAGTAGGACGTGAGTACTGAATTGTGATAGTGAATTTGTGAGACTAGTATTTGGTAGTGACTGTTTTGTGAGTTGAATTTATGAGACTAGTCTTTGGTAAGTCATAAGTGACTTTTTTGTGAGACCAATTGACCAAAATCTTTGGTCTGTTTGTTTTGGTTTTATCAAAAACTTTGTCTTTGTCACTTTGTGTGATGTGATGTGGCTAATATTAGTAATATATATGATCTTGTGAACTTGTGAACTTTGTCTTTGTCACTTTGTGTGATGTGGCTAATATTAGTAATATATATAAAGTTGTAAGTGTTTGTGATTATTTTGGTTTTAGATTTTTTTTTTTTTTTTTGGTTGAGTTGTCCCTTTTTTTTTGTTGGTGTATAGAGCTACGAAATATTGAAATAATGAAACATTTTTTTTTGATTTGTAGATCATGAGTAAGTCCACTGCAAAATTAAATTTTCATAAAAAAAAATAATTTTGTTTTAAGCTTTGCCCCCCCCCCCCCCCCCCAAGTTCGAATCCTGGTGCCATCCTTGTATTTCATGCTTGTAAGTGATTCCTTGTAATCTTGTTTATAAGTTTGATTCAAGTTTCCTAGTATAGTTTTGTTCAATCTGTTAGGCATTACCTTTGAATCTAATCTAATGTTTAGGAGAGTCATTTAGGCTTTGATCCACATACTATTTTATGTTGTTCACCTTCAAATTGATAAATGTTTCAATTGATATTAAGCTTTGAACTGCTCTATTCACATGTTATGATCCTAGTGTCCCACAATTGCCTAAGTGTACGTAAGATTAAACTTGTGTATATAAGCTATTGGGCATCCTCTCATTGCAAGTCGGTTTTCAAGGGTGGGTTGTACTTGTGAGTTTGTATCATCACACTCAAACTTAGAGTGAATATAAGTAGCGTAGTTGCTTTATTAGGAAGTTCACATTTTAGACTTGGTAACTTCGAAATTAACTTTCTTTTCATAATTAGTTGTTGTTAACATGTCCTCCTTTAAGCATAAAAATTCCTCTTAATTGAGACAATACTAAACCACATCCATTAAAAACAAAGTCAAAATAATCCATCCCAACCCATAATCAATCAATTTGAAGAGGCATCAAACCACATGCAACCACTTCGAATAAGTGAAAATTATAAACAAATCAAATATTATCCACATGCTCTTTCATTTTTTTTTTCCAAAGTACAAAACTTTATAGAATTACCATTGAAGTTTTAGGCCCCTCCACCAACGGCAAAATGGTGTCACCAACTACAAAAATATTGATATTATTTCGGTGGAATTAGGGCGTGGAATGATCTTATTTTTTGGTGCAATGAAGTGGGGGAAGTGAGAAAAAAACCGAAGTGTGGCAACTGAAACTGATCATGGATTCATGATTCTTTTTTTCATGATGGAATCATGGATTCATAATTATGTGGGTTGGTAGTTTTTATTTTTGAATGTTTGAACAAGTGCTACTAATTCAAATAGTAATCTCTTAGAAGTTGTGATTGGGATAATTGGGAACTGGCTTGCCGTTCAGAAAAAATAAGGATATGTGGTAGTGACTAAATTTAAAAAATATATATGAGAAGTTATAGTAATGGTTTTATAGTAGAAATGTTTTTTTCTTCTTCTTCCAATTCAAAATAAAGAAAAAGAGATTTGAGATGGGGAAAAAAACATAAACAAGAGAGTAGGGAATAAGGAAAGTTGAAATTCAAAAATAAAATTAAAAAAATAAAAACAAAAACGTGAGATTAGGAATTAACGAAATCGGAAATTAAAAAAAAATTAAGAAAAAAAAGAAACCAGTAAGTTTTTATTTTTTTATTTTTTTAATAGGGGCCAGTAAGTCTTTTTGATAAAGTAAAAAAAGAAAAAGAAAGAAAAAGGTGAAACGTGATGACGTGGTGAAGACATGGGTTAGTGAGAGAGTTATTTTATTTTGTAGGCAAAGTTTTAAGTGGAGTTAGAGATGTATTTTTATCATATTTTCCTAAAATTTTGTTCTACTTAAACTTAAAGTGTAGGAGTATTTTCAAACTGCTTAAAAATCCAGCTCAAGAAAGAGAATTTTATGGGAAAAATTTAGGGAAGTTTGTGACGTTATTGACCCTATTCCTAAAACATTTGTATGAGAAGTCATTGATTACTAGATGTAGTATTTTTGACCTTCAGAAAAGTCCATATCAAAGAAGAGAATTCAGTTATAAATAGTATAAATAATACCATGTTTTTGATTAATAAAAAGGAACAAGAAATATTCTTAATGCCATGTTAGGAGAGATAAAAACAATATAAGAGCAAAAAGATAAATAGGCAAATAGGCAAACAACTAAACAGCTGTACAAATATTTTATAAGAAGATTATTGAAGTTGTTTCTTTATAGTGGAATTTCCATGGGACTAGTCCTGTAGTGGTTTTTCTATTGAAAAGGTCACTATTTGGTTTTTAACTTCATTACAAAACCTGTTAGTGCTTTTATTGCTTTGACTATTATTATTTCTTTAAATCTAGTATTTGATATTTGTTTGTTTGTGGAATTCATAATGCACTTATTGAATTAATTTGAGTATTCGATCGACTACATAAATTGCTTGGGATCAAATAGAATTTTTTAACAAATTTTCTATCAATTTTTCTCCACGAGTTGCCCAGTTGGTTTGAGGTTGAATTCTCTATGCTATTTGCCTACTTCACTTACTAGTTATTTCCCTATTCTGAAGTGTGCACTGTGCTTAATGTTGTTTGGAACCGCAAAAAATTTACAAGGGAATCTGTAAAAAAATATATAGGTTTGCTTAGTTCGCAGTCAAGAGTTATGAATTATGATTAAAGAAAAAGTATAAATTATTCTTGTTAGTGTATCGTGCATTTCACGTTTAGCATATATATGTTGACTTAAAAAAATATCTTGATTAAACTAAAATCAAAGACAATTTATATTTTTTATTTATATACCTTATTAGGTTAATCGTAAAACAATAATTTTGAATAGAAAAAATGTACTAACTGTCAAGTAATTCTGTAATTGATGTAAGTTGTAAGTCAAACCCCATCATTCTTTTGCTTTGCATACTATTCTTTTTTCTCTAGTATTTTATTTCTTGTTTTTATTTAAACAATTGTAAATTTGTTAGCATTTACATTGATGGTGCTAAAAATTTGGCTTTTAGCAACTCAAAAAACCATTTTATTTATTTTAACACGTCACTTTACAATACACCAAACATCAAAAGTTCTATTTTTTTAACCACTTCATTTAAATATTCTTTCTTTATTCTTCATTTATTTTTCTGTCTCTTTCTTCCTCTTCGTCTCTCTCCCTTCTTTGAAGCAAGAGCTACCAACAAACACACACCCACCACAAAAGAAAAGAAAAGAAAAAAAGCAGCAGCAGACCAGCCACCACAACCCTCTAGCCTCGAAACCCACTCAATTAATGGAAACTCAATTTTAACATTCTCCTACTTGCACAATATTAATTGGTGTTTTGTAATTTTAAAAATAAATTTGAAAACGACTCTCGTTGGTTAAGCAATAGCTATTATGGTGGCCATCATCTCGAGTATCAACTCAATTACAATACACCAAACATCAAAAGTTCTTTTTTTTTAACCACTTCATTTAAATATTCTTTTTTTATTCTTCATTTATTTTTCTTTCTCTTTCTTCCTCTTCGTCTCTCTCTCTTCTCTAAAGCAAGAGCTACCAACAAACACACACCCACCACAGAAGGGAAAAAAAAAAGCAGCAGACCAGCCACCACAACCCTCTAGCCCTGAAACCCATTCAATTAATGGAAACTCAATTTTAACATTCTCCTACTTGCACAAATTTAATTGGTGTTTTGTAATTTTAAAAATAAATTTGAAAAAGACTCTCGCTGGTTGAGCAATAGCTATTATGGTGGCCATCATCTCGGGTATCAACTAAATTACAAACACATCCAACAAGATATGGTCCAACAAAAACACACTAACATTAGCATAAATTCATCCATGATTACAATGTCAGTAATTTCGTTAATATGATCACTATTTGATGTGATACATGTAGATGGACTTAATAGCACTCCTTCATGTCGTCAACTGTCGAACTTTATAGCCACAACGGAAGTCAAATTGGGAGGGAAAAGAGGGAGTCGCTGTGGTAAGAGAAAAAAGAGGGAAGAAGAGACACGGAGGAAGTCAATCCAAAAAGAAAAAAGAGAGAGTTTGTTATAACGAGAAGAGAGAAAAGCATAATAATATGAGATGGGTTCAAGTTACACCTTACACATTTTTCTAAACCATTAGATTTAAGTAGATCCAATAGTCAAAAAACACAATCCTTAATGGTAATATTCTAATTAAGATCTCATTAATTATCCCTTATTTATTACATTCCATACCTAACTCTAAACCTAAAAAAAGTATACATCTCTCTCCTTCTCCTCAACTACACGTTTCTCTCTTTCTTTCTCCTCCACTGTTCTTCCGCCTCCACGGCCAAGTTGCCAGCAGATGGGAAAAAAAAAAAAAAAAAACCACGACCGCTGGTTGCACAATGGGATTTCTGATCACCATGATTGACAAACAAATTTTGAAGGTGGAAGAGATTCTGACGATTTGAGAAAATTGGTTTTTGAGGTTATAGATGTATACTTTGTGTGGGTTTGGATAGCAATTATATTTAGGGCTGTCCACGGGTCGGGCCGGGTCGGTTTTGGACTCAATCCGAACCCGACCCGCCGGCGTCGGGTGGAAGACGGAGGGACCCGAAACCGACCGCCGGCGTCACTCGGTCGAGTCAATTTTGGGTTCGGGTGGTGTTCGATCGAGTTGCCG
The DNA here is from genome assembly GCA_032727855.1 of Quercus ilex subsp. ballota. Classification (NCBI taxonomy): domain Eukaryota; kingdom Viridiplantae; phylum Streptophyta; class Magnoliopsida; order Fagales; family Fagaceae; genus Quercus; species Quercus ilex. The sequence goes on from CM064913.1 coordinate 13,619,833, forward strand.
GATCCTGCAAGCATCGCCGGAATCTTCAAAAAATTCGCCGGAATTTGGAAAAACCCAATAGATCTGCACCAAAAATCGCCGAAATCAGCCTGGATCTCCTCGAATCTCGCCGGATCTCACCATATCTCGCTTGGATCTCCTCGAACGTCGCCAGATCTCACCAAATCTCGCTTGAATGTCGCCGGATCTCACCATATCTCGCTTGGATCTCCTCAAACGTTGCCGGATCTCACCAAATCTCGCTCGAATGTCGCCAGATCTCACCAAATCTCACTTGGATCTCCTCAAATGTCATCGGATCTCAACAAATCTTGCCTGGATCTCCCCGAATATCGCCGGATTTGTATGTAACGTCGGTCGGGTTGGGTGGCTCGGGTTTTGGAGAAGAAAACCCGCCACTCGACCCGCCGGCGTCGGGTCTTGGGCGCAGAAACTCGTCACCGACCGTCGGAGTGGTCTGTTCGGGCGGTTGCCGTTCGGGTTCGGGCGGCTTGCTCGGGTTGGTCGGGTTCCGGTTGGGTTGGACACCCCTAATTATATTGCGTCTGCATTTGCGTTTTGCTACTCTTTTTTTTTTTTTTTCACGCTTTTCAGCTTTTGGAGATAAGAATTATTGTTCATGTACTGTTCACACACTATTCACGAGACCCACAACTACTTTATTCAGAAAAAAATATTAAAAATGGGACTCACGGTACTATTCACACATTAAAAATTATTTTGCTAGAGTGTTTTCAGTTTTTAGTTTTCAGTTTCAGCAAAAATAAGTTGTATCCAAACGGACGCTTTATGTTATTATTAGAAGTTCTTGTATGAATTTGAATTAAATGTGAACTGGGTACCTTTGATGATATCGAGTTGTATTCTCAACGAGCTGGAAAAATTGAATTTGCTTGTGTGCTACTGCTATGCAACCGATTGTTTATTGGGAAGCAATTATATGTTGTGAGGTTTAGTTATCAAAGGTGGGAAAAAGGTGTAAAGTTGTGAGGTACCAATTTTTTTCATTTCCATTCATTTCAAACATAAGAATAGAATATTTTTTATGATCAATGATGATTGGTTGTGGTATTGGCATTAGCATTGATCATCTTCAAAATTTGTAGTGGATAAAATTTGTTTGTCAATCGTGGTGATTAGAAATCCCATTGTGCAATCAGCGGCAATGGCTTTTTTTTTTTTTTTTCTCTCTCATCTGTCGGCAACTTGGCTGTGGAGGTGGAAGAGCAGTGGAGGAGAAAGAAAGAGAGAGAAACGTGTAGTTGAGGAGAAGGAGAGAGATGTATACCTTTTTTTAGGTTTAGAGATAGGTATGGAATGTAATAAATAAAGGATAATTAATAAAATCCTAATTAGAATATTACCATTAATAAGTATCTTTTTTGACCGTTGGATCCATTTAAATCTAATGGTTTAGATTACACCAAGTGTAACTTGAACCCATGTCAAATAAAATAATAGTTTTTTTTTTTTTCACTTGTAGTTGCAATAAACTGGTTTGATAGCATTTTACTATAGCTTAGTTATTAAAAAATTTAGCTGTAACACCATCAATGTAGTACATCTTTTAATGTTTTGGATGCAAAAATAGCTTTTTAGCAATTTTAGTACCATCAATGAAAAAAAATAAGTGATAAACATGAGTAACCGGTGTAAATGTAAATGTGTTCAATATTTCAATATATTGAACACATTAACACGAGTAATAAGTGACTAGCCTTTGAGCACGTGCTCAGAGGTCCTTCTATTTTTTGGGTTAAATTTAATAATTTGTATAAATTATAATTTGAAATTACTACATTTTCTAATTACAAAATACCTAGGGGTGTGATGAAAAAAATATTTCATCCACAAATGCATAACCCTCATCACACTCCTAAGTATTTTTGTGATTGAAAAATGTAATAATCTCAAATTATAATATATGCAAATTATTAAATTTTATCCAAAAAATAAAAGGACCTCTGAGCAAGCGCTCACGCTCAGAGGCTAGTATTTCTTTAAAAAAATATCACAACACCAAATACCACAAATAACTAAACATGAATTTATGAAATTAGTCAAAATTAAAGCTACTAAAAGTATCTGTGGGGCCAGAAATAGTCAGGCAACCCCGGCCCACTTCGAACCAGGCCCAAGGCCCATGCCGAGGACGCGTCCAAGGTCCGAGGACTGAAGTGTAATGCCCAGCTGCCCACGAAACAGTGCCGAGGATGATAACGTCCTCGGAATTCCGAGATCCGAAAATGGACAAGCGGCACTCCCTCAAAGGGAACCTTCCCGGGCATCCAAGGAGCAAACTGCAAGTACCAAATACTGGACATGGAAGCATGGTGGAGGAGCAAGTCCCAGATGAACTGTCACCTCCACATTTAATGCCCTCACCTAACGTCCTGGCCGCATTAATGAGGAGGGGACGCCTCAACAGTGCCACCTTGGTTGCTGCCATCCACAGAGAGAATGGGAAGGTGGCTGATGGGACAGGCACTCGAGTGACGTCCTAATCCCTCTACAAATGTAAGGCTAGGATCAACTGAGAAAGGGATATATAATGTAAGAAGTCCCTCTTGAAGGGGGGACGGGAAAACTAGGGAAGAAAAAGGGCTGTAGCAGTTTATATTCTCTCAATCCTTGTAACCTTTCCCTAGGAAAAATAAGAAGAACTTCAAGCTCTGTGAAACCCGCCTGAGGAACCTTATTGTGCATCCCAACCCACGTTGAAGTTACCGTCGTTCACATACTACCATGCATGGCCGTTACATTCCTCGCTAGGGCCTAACTCTTGAACCCATACTCTACAAATTCATTGCAGGGTTAACTGGGCTTGGGTCCACTCCCTACACGTAGGAGTGCTCGAATCTGGTCCCTACAATTGGCGCCGTCTGTGGGAAGAACTTGTGCGTTGGTAAGGACAACAGTCAAGCATGGTAGGATCGGGCCCTCACCAAAGAACTCCCAATCGACCTGAACCGGCGAAGCCACGGCATCAGGGCGACTATGGCGACCCCGGGGGTGATCAGAATGACAATGGGCGATTTCGAGAAGGAAGCACGCATACTTCAACAGCGAGCGAAAACCAAGCCCAGAAGCGCGACGATGGCTAGGCCACACAATCGGAAGAGGCCCATAGCCGCGCTCTCCAGGGAAAGGATGATAAGGTGGCCATGCAGTGCGAGATAGATGATTTGAAGAAGAAGCTGCGTCGTGCGCAGCGAAGACAGTCTGAACCCAGCCCCGACTTGCCCTCTGACGACGAGAGTGACGACGAATACAGGCAAAGGTCAAGAATGCCCCCCAGCGAGACTTTCTCCCACGAGGAGGAATGCTACCAGAGGCGTAGGCGCACCAACCGAACCTCCAGAGGCGTAGAAAGTGACGCCATGAGCAAGGCGCTGGATCAGCTCTCCAGGTCGCCCTTCACGCGTCGTATAGAGGAAGCAGAGCTTCCTTGGCAGTTCCAGCAGCCAACCTTCATTGCTTACAATGGCAAAACGGATCCCGTGGAGCATGTGAGCCAGTTCAACCAAAGGATGGCTGTCCACTCCAAGAACGAGGCGCTGATGTGCAAGGTCTTCCCATCCAGCTTGGGACTTGTGGCGATGAGGTGGTTCAACGGTCTGAGGACAAATTCCATAGACTCGTACAGACAGCTGACCCAGGCCTTTGGTTCCCGCTTTGTCACGAACAGCAGACCTCCTCGGCCCATGAGCGCACTCCTGTCCCCATCCATACGTGACAGAGAGACCCTCAAGGCCTACTCGGACAAGTACTGGGAGATCTACAATGAGCTTGACGGCAAGGATGACGCCGTCGCCATCAGTACATTCCAGAATGGGCTACCAATGGGGCACGGCCTGAGGAAGTCCTTGACCGGAAAGCCCGCCACCAGCGTGCGGCAACAGATGGATCGGATTGACAAATACAAGCGGGTGGAGGAGGATATGCTGCAAGGCAAGGGGAAGGATAAGGTCATCCCTCAAGAGAGGAGGGATTTCAGGTCGGACCGGTATAACAACGCCCGCCCGAGGAGGGATTTCGGAGGAGAATCTGGAGCGACAATTGCCCAAACCGTCAACGCCGTATTCCGAGAACCCGTGCATAGGGTGCTGGAGAAGATAAAGGACGAGTCGTATTTCAGGTGGCCGAATAAGATGGCTGGGGAGCCAGAGAGGCGCAATCGGAACCGTTACTGCCAATATCACCAGGACCACAGGCATACCACGGAAGACTGCAGGAACCTCTGGAACTACCTGGACCAGCTAGTCCGGGAAGGAAAGCTGAAGCACCTGCTGCTCAACCCCGACAATCGTCAGGGCCAAATGTATCAAGAGCCCCGGAGGGACACCGCCATGGGGCAACCCGCTGGCACAATCAACGTAATCCTGGCGGCACCGGGGAGAATGGGCGCGTGCCCCTCGCGAGTGTTATCTGTGGCCCAACCACCAGCCGAGGAGTCCCAGGCAGGGCCGAAAAGGGCTAGGAGGAGTTCCTGCCCTTCTTTGAGCTTCTCGGAGGAGGACAAGATCGGGACCATCCAGCCCCATGACGATGCTCTGGTGGTCACCCTTAGGATTGGGGGCTACGACATGAAGAGAGTAATGGTAGATGGAGGCAGCGCAGCAGAAGTCATGTACCCGGACCTCTACAAGGGGCTGGGGTTAAGACCGGAGGACTTAACGCCATATGACTCTCCCCTAATGAGTTTCGACGGAAAGCTTGTCATCCCAAGGGGCATGATCAGGCTGCCCATACAGACCGGCCCAGAAGTGGTAGAGGTGAACTTCATAGTGGTGGACACATACTCCCCCTACACGGCCATCGTAGGAAGACCCTGGCTCCACACCTTAGGGGGCGTAGCCTCCTCCTTGCACCAGAAGGTAAAATTCCCATCAGGGGACCAGGTTCTAGAAATCCGTGGTTGCCAGCCCACAGCGAGGCAATGCATGGTGGCTGCCATATCATGTCGACTTGACGCATAGCCCACGGCCATTACGGAAGAGGGTTTATAGCAATCAAAGGCCACGGTAGCGCACCCTAATGTAGCTGCCGAAGGGGCAAAGTGTGAGGACTTGGAGAAAATGGTAATCGGTGACGATCCAGAGAAGTTCTTTCGGGTCGGGGCTCGGCTGCCTCCCACCGAACAAGAGGAGCTGGTTGAGTTCCTTCGAAGCAATATTGACGTATTTGCATGGGACCCCTGCGACGCACCAGGGATTGACCCATCCTTCATCTGCCACCATCTCAACGTTAGTCCAGCCATAGTGCCCAAGAAACAGCCGCCCCGACGGCCATCGAGGGAACACGCTGATGCCATAAGGGAAGAGTTGAATAAACTCAAGCGCGCTGGGGCTATCAAGGAGGTTTTCTATCCCGAGTGGCTAGCCAATACTGTGGTGGTCAGGAAGAAGAGCGGAAAGTGGAGGGTCTGTGTGGACTTCACCGACCTAAATAGGGCATGTCCAAAAGACCCGTTCCCCATGCCTCGGATTGACCAGCTGGTAGATGCGACCATGGGCCATCCTCGAATGAGCTTCCTAGACGCCTTTCAAGGCTATCATCAGATACCACTGGCCCTGGAAGACCAGGAGAAGACCGCCTTTGTGACACCCATCGGGAATTACCACTACAAAGTAATGCCTTTCGGTCTGAAGAACGCAGGATCCACCTATCAAAGGATGATGATGAGGATGTTCGAGCCGATGCTGGGCAAGAGCATTGAGGTCTACATTGATGATATGGTGGTGAAGAGTAAGATGGTATCCGATCATCTGGGGGACCTCGGCCGCACGTTTGACGTCCTGAGAAAGCACCAGCTGCGCCTAAATGCCTCGAAATGCTCGTTTGGGGTGGGCTCGGGCAAGTTCCTTGGGTACATGATCACCCATAGAGGAATCGAAGTTGACCCTGACCAAATCAAGGCTATTCATGATCTGAAGCCTCCGCAGAACTCCAAGGAGGTCCAGAAGCTTACTGGGATGATCGCGGCTTTGAACAGATTCATTTCCCGATCGGCTGACAGGTGCAGGCCCTTCTATCTCCTGATCAACAAGTGGAAAGGATTTGAGTGGTCCGAAGACTGTGTTGTAGCTTTCCAACAACTCAAGGAGTACCTATCCCGGCCGCCTATCATGTCCAATCCTAACGCCGATGAGGTCTTGTACGCATACCTCGCTGTGGCGCCCCACGCGGTGAGCCTAGTACTGATACGGGATGACAGTGGCGTTCAGAAGCCAGTTTATTATGTCAGCAAATCGCTACATGAAGCGGAGGTCAAGTACCTGCCCCTGGAGAAGGCCATACTGGCTGTGGTCCACGCCACGAGAAAGCTACCTCACTACTTCCAAGCTCACACGGTGGTCGTCCTAACTAAACTGCCCCTGAAGTCTGTACTTCGGACTGCCGATTACACCAGGAGAATCGCAAAGTGGAACACAATCCTTGGGGCCTTTGATATCAAGTATATGCCCCGGACTTCCATAAAAGGACAGGTCCTGGCAGATTTGATGGCCGAATTCGCCGAACCCACTGTGGAAGCAGCCCCCGGGGAGGAGAGCTCGGATGAGAAATCAGTTGGGGCAGTCTCCATCCCAGGGTCACCATACTGGAAAGTATACGTTGATGGCGCGGCGAACCAGAGGGGGTCCGGGGTGGGGCTAGTATTAGTATCCCCCGAGGATCTCGTCATCGAGAAGTCCCTGAGGCTCGGATTCTCGGCCACAAACAACGAGGCCGAGTATGAGGCGTTGCTTCAAGGGATGGTCATGGTACGGAAGATGGGAGGAAGATCGATAGAGGCGTTCTCAGACTCGAGATTGGTGGTAGGACAGGTAAACGAAGAAATGGAAGCCAGAGATCCGAGAATGCAAGAATACCTGAGCCAGGTCCAGCGCTTGCATTCGGAGTTCGACCTCTTTAGCCTATCTCATATTCCCCGGAGTGGGAACAGCCATGCCGACTCATTGGCCACGCTCGTAACATCCTCGGTAGAGGGTTTGCCCCGGATCATAATTGTGGAGCACCTAGAAAGAGCGAACGAAATGGCAAGAGGGTCGATCGCCGTCCATCAGATTGAAGTGGGTCCCAGCTAGATGGATACCATAGTGAAATTCCTTAAAGACGATATCCTATCCGAAGACAAGACAGAAGCTGAGAAAGTACGGAGGAAAGCCCCTCGGTTCTGGCTATCCGAAGATCACCGACTATACAGGCGCTCCTACTCTGGGCCATACCTGCTGTGCATCCACCCTGAGGCAGCAAAGTTACTGCTCGAAGAGCTGCACGAAGGAATCTGTGGGAGTCACACAGGAGGGAGGTCCCTGTCACACCGAGCCGTCACGCAAGGATATTGGTGGCCGAGAATGCAACAGGAGGCCCTGGATTATGTCAAGAGATGTGACCAGTGCCAAAGATTTGCGCCGAACATTCACCAGCCAGGAGGGGTCCTCAATCCCTTGTCCAGCCCCTGGCCGTTCGCCTAATGGGGCTTGGACATTGTAGGTCCCTTCCCGAAAGCGCCAGGGAATAAGAGGTATCTGATGGTGGCCACGGACTACTTCACGAAATGGGTCGAGGCCGAGCCCCTGGCCAACATTAGGGATGCGGACGCCAAGAAATTCCTTTGGAGAAACATAGTTACGCGATTTGGGGTCCCTCACACCCTCATCTCGGATAATGGGCTCCAATTCGACAGCAAGGCCTTCAGGAGGTACTGCTGTGAGCTTGGGATCACTAACAGATATTCGACGCCCGCCTACCCTCAAGGAAACGGACAGGCAGAAGCTGTCAACAAGGTTATCGTCAACGGGCTTAAGAAGAGGCTGGACGACGCCAAGGGAAGATGGGTTGAGGAGCTGCCCCATGTCCTATGGACGTACCGGACTACCCCTTGGCGGTCAACAGGGGAAACACCTTTTGCCATGACTTATGGCGCCGAGGCGGTGATCCCCCTGGAGACGAATTTTCGAACGCTACGAACGAGCTCTTTCACTCCCAGCAACAATGATGAACTGCTGGGAGAGAGCCTGGACTTGGTGGACGAACGAAAGGAACGAGCAATGATCCAGCTGGCCTATTACCAGCAAAAGCTCAAGCAGGGGTATGACACCAACGTGAAACTCAGGCCGCTAGCACCGGGGGACCTGGTGCTGAGAAAAGTCGTCGGGGCTGCCAAGAACCCATCCTGGGGAAAGCTGGGACCCAACTGGGAAGGCCCCTACTGAATTACCTCAGTAGCAGGAATAGGTGCATACTATTTAGAAGATCTAGACGAAAAACCTGTACCCTGCCCCTGGAATGTAAATAACCTGAAAAGGTATTATTATTAATGAAGCAGTCTTTTTTGAAATTCCGATTCTTAACCTGTTTCAACTTGGGATCACATGTCCGGACGGCCAGCCTAAGTGTTAGACAGAACCAAGGCACTGCATGGTCCTCGGACTCAGGCCTATGGGGAAACTAACTACTTCAAAATACTAAGTGTTAGACAGAACCAAGGCACTGCATGGTCCTCGGACTCAGGCCTATGAGGAAACTAACTACTTCAAAATACTAAGTGTTAGACAGAAACAAGGCACTGCATGGTCCTCGGACTCAGGCCTATGGGGAAACTAACTACTTCAAAAATACTAAGTGTTAGACAGAACCAAGGCATTGCATGGTCCTCGGACTCAGGCCTATGGGGAAACTAACTACTTCAAAATACTAAGTGTTAGACAGAACCAAGGCACTGCATGGTCCTCGGACTCAGGCCTATGGGGAAACTAACTACTTCAAAATACTAAGTGTTAGAGAGAACCAAGGCACTGCATGGTCCTCGGACTCAGGCCTATGGGAAAACTAACTACTTCAAAATACTAAGTGTTAGACAGAACCAAGGCACTGCATGGTCCTCGGACTCAGGCCTATGGGGAAACTAACTACTTCAAAATACTAAGTGTTAGACAGAACCAAGGCACTGCATGGTCCTCGGACTCAGGCCTATGGGGAAACTAACTACTTCAAAAATACTAAGTGTTAGACAGAACCAAGGCACTGCATGGTCCTCGGACTCAGGCCTATGGGGAAACTAACTACTTCAAAATACTAAGTGTTAGACAGAACCAAGGCATTGCATGGTCCTCGGACTCAGGCCTATGGGGAAACTAACTACTTCAAAATACTAAGTGTTAGAGAGAACCAAGGCACTGCATGGTCCTCGGACTCAGGCCTATGGGAAAACTAACTACTTCAAAATACTAAGTGTTAGACAGAACCAAGGCACTGCATGGTCCTCGGACTCAGGCCTATGGGGAAACTAACTACTTCAAAAATACTAAGTGTTAGACAGAACCAAGGCACTGCATGGTCCTCGGACTCAGGCCTATGGGGAAACTAACTACTTCAAAAATACTAAGTGTTAGACAGAACCAAGGCACTGCATGGTCCTCGGACTCAGGCCTATGGGGAAACTAACTACTTCAAAATACTAAGTGTTAGACAGAACCAAGACACTGCATGGTCCTCGAACTCAGGCCTATAGGGAAACTAACTACTTCAAAAATACTAAGTGTTAGACAGAACCAAGGCACTGCATGGTCATCGGACTCAGGCCTATGGGGAAACTAACTACTTCAAAAATACTAAGTGTTAGACAGAACCAAGGCACTGCATGGTCCTCGGACTCAGGCCTATGGGGAAACTAACTACTTCAAAATACTAAGTGTTAGACAGAACCAAGGCACTGCATGGTCCTCGGACTCAGGCCTATGGGGAAACTAACTACTTCAAAATACTAAGTGTTAGACAGAACCAAGGCACTGCATGGTCCTCGGACTCAGGCCTATGAGGAAACTAACTACTTCAAAATACTAAGTGTTAGACAGAACTAAGGCACTGCATGGTCCTCGGACTCAGGCCTATGGGGAAACTAACTACTTCAAAAGCCCAAGTGTTAGACAGAACCAAGGCACTGCATGGTCCTCGGACTCAGGCCTATGGGGAAACTAACTACTTCAAAATACTAAGTGTTAGACAGAACCAAGGCACTGCATGGTCTTCGGACTCAGGCCTATGGGGAAACTAACTACTTCTAAAGCCCAAGTGTTAGACAGAACTAAGGCACTGCATGGTCCTCGGACTCAGGCCTATGGGGAAACTAACTACTTCAAAAGCCTAAGCATCGGACTGAACCAGGGCTCTGCATGGTCCTCGGACTCAAGCCTATGGGGAAGCCAACTACTTCAAGGGGACCCACGTTATAATAATTAATGCCGCGATTGGCCGAGGTGCAATTGAAGTCAAAATCGTACAAGTAAAGAAAAAGCGGATAGCGTGCAAGTAAGCAAACAACCACAATGAGTAGAGAAAGAAACAAAGCTCGCATTTCACTAAGTCCAAAAAGGATTACACGATACGAATTACATTACAAAAGAAAAATATAAAAAAAAATTGCGCAAAAAGTAAAGTGAAGCAGGCAGAGGCGCCAAGGAGCCAACTCCTTCTACTCAATTGCTGGCTCCTGTGGGTGGCTGGACCAAGGCAGCTCCAGGGTCCTCTGAGCTCTGGCTGAGTGGGATGGCCTGCAGAGGTACGGCAGAAATAGCAACCCCCTCAGCAGAAGAAGCCTGAGCATCAGGGGATGGCCCTGCAACCTGCTGAGGTGCTTCCTCGTTAGAGCCATCGCTCACTTCAACCACCAGGGGAGGATTACTCCCTTGGACTGGCTCACCAGTGGCCCCAGCATCCGAGGCCCCCCCGCCTGGAGTAGCAGCAGTTTCCACAGCAGCCTCCTCGGCCTCTGGGCCATCGGGGCCGTCTGGGGCAGCCTCGCGAATGGCAGAGGGGTAGTACACGCTCTCATCTTTCTACAGGACAGAAGAGGCCTCCATACCAGCTTGCCTGAGGGCTTCCATCCAAGTTTCAAAACAGTAGCGCCTACATACCCCAGGGACTTGGGATTTGTAGGCAGCTGCTGTCTCAGTTGCCCCAGTAGCATAGGCAGCCTCCTCAGCTTCTTCCTTGGTGGCCCAAGCCTCCTTCCTACCCTGCTCTACCTCGGACTTGGCCCTCACAGCTTCGTCCCTAGCGAATTCAGCCACTTTCCTGGCCTTCTCGGCAGCAGCCTCCTTCTTTGTCAGATCTGCAATCAGCTCCTTTGCGATCTTCAGCTGCTCCTCTACCTCACCCAGACGCTTCGTCTGGGTCTTGGCCTGCCTTTGTGCACCCTCAAGGCCTACTACTGCGCTGTCCCGAGCCTGGGTTACGGCCTTCAACTCCTGCCTGACCTTGGCAAGGTCTTCATTGGAGTTTTTGAGAGTCTGAGTGGCCTCCAAGTGCTTCTCGCGCTCTTCTTCAATGGCCTTTCCATGGTCGTGAGCCGCCTCCTCCAGCCTGAAGGTGGCCTGGACAGCCTGCCAAACAGAACGGGTACATAATAATAAGCCGGGCCAAAAAAAAAAAAAAACAAAACGAGAAAAGACACAAGTATGGAGGGCCTTACCATCCCCAAGTAGCGCTTGAGGCTGAGGAAGACCTCCCTGCTCTTCATAGTCCCCAGCTGCTCCATGTCCGCGGGAAGTAGCAGACATCTCCCCACCGCGTCGGCCACCTATGCGCCTTCGCCCTCTCTAAAATCCCTAAGAGAGGAGTCATCCCTCAGAGGTGCCCCACGAAGCATTGGGGCAGGCAGCCATGCCTGGACCTCGGGCGGGGCATCCACTTACTTATCTTGAGATTTGGAGCCTATCCTCAGTTGCTTTGAGGGCCGCCGAGAGTCGTCCCCCTCCTGAGTGGGTCCTGATCTGTCCTCGATGGGCCTCTTGCCCTTGTCCTTCTTCTGCTTAGGATCGGCAGGCTCGTGCCTGGAAGGCGGATCCGCCCGAGGCGGAGGAGGAGGAAGCTTAGATTGAGTCGAGGCCGACCTAGTCTGGGGAGGACGATTCTTTGGAGAAGGGGGTGGGAGTTTCGGCTTGGACTTCCCCGGTTGCTCTTCGATCAGCTCGAGTAGACTGGGCTGGTTCTTCTTCTTGTAACCCATCGCAAGCCGAGAAGGTGTCTCTGACGCTGAGAGGTCTGCTTCGGTCAGACGAGGATCCCCCAAGTCTCCAGAAGGGTCCTCGGACTGATGAATCTGCTCAAAAACGTCAAAATCGTCCCCTCCAGGACCGAGATCTGCAGCTTCCCCTTCCCTCTCTATGTTCTCTTCCGTGGCCTCTGAGAATGTACGGGAGGAAGAGGGGACTGCTACCGTGACGCCTTCTGAAGTAGAGAGACCCTTGGGAAACTCGAACCCGTCCTCGGTCACTGCTATTTTCTGCAGCCGAGGATCCTTTGCTTTGATCACGTGCTTTGGGGCCGCAAATGACTTTTGGAGCGGCGTGTACCCCAAGATCTTGTGAACGGCTCTGACTTGGTGATCTGCTTCGTTTTCAAAATCCGCCGACCTGAGCACTTTCTGCAAGTCTTCCCTGTTGATCAAGTTGTAGTGGGGTGCGAAGGAGTGCGGATCTGCAAAAAGAAAACGCATTCGCGATTAGCAACCAAAACAGTACAAAAAGAAATGACGCATAAAACAATTTAGAATCTTTGAACCCCCTCCTACTCCTACTACCCCACCTGGTGTCCCCTCTGTCGTCGGGCAATGGATGCCATCGTGCCACGCTCCGGACACGATGAGAAAGTCCTCATTCATCCCCTTATTGGACTCAGGGAGGCACTGGATAAGCCGGACCCTGTCGTCCCTCGTCCTCATATAATAGGACTTGTTCTTCAGGTGTTGAAGATTGTAGCAGTAGTTCACGTCATGATGGGTCAACCTTAGCCCCATCTTCTCGTTCAGAGCATCCACGCTACCCAGAATTCTGAACATGTTGGAGGCGCACTGGGTGGGGGTTAACCGGAAATATGATAGGTAACCCCTCGTCACCGGCCCCATAGGGATCCTCATCCCTCCTTCAAGGAAGGCGATGATGGGAATCACCACCTCACCCTCCTGCCTCCGAAATTCCCACTCCCCCTCCTCACAATACCTCAAGCCCACATCGGCCGGTATCTTATAATCGGCGATAAATTTCTCCATCGCCTCCTCAGTGAAGACATACTTCTTAAGTCTACCCATCCCAAATGACGCCTAAGAGAGCTAAAGAAAGAGCAGAGAGAAGAAAAGCTCAGAGAGAGATAGAGCGACTTACAGAAATGAGGAAAATCTCCTCGGACAGGCTTTTTATGCTGGAGATGTTGGTGGAAATTTGGCTGGACCCTGAACGAAGACGTAAGAGCTCTTGATTGTGAATGGAAAAAGGAGAAAGCGGTTCGAATGGGTATTTATACCTTGGATGGAAGAGCCGCGCAAGTTTTCCCACCCATAAATGCTAGGCGCATCTCGACCGTTAGATTGCCATTTGCCCGTTGGACGTGGGGAGCATAAAGCCGCCCGAATTTAATGCAGGACACGTTACGCGCACCAAAGCGCCAGTACCGCACCTTGGGCAGATGAAAAGGCTCCAACGCTGATGATGGACAAGACTCGATTGGACACAAAGCAGGTCCGAGGATATCAAAATCCTCCTTTCCGCCCGAGGATGCGGACAGCAAGATTTTGAGGGGCTATTGTGGGGCCAGAAATAGTCAGGCAACCCCGGCCCACTTCGAACCAGGCCCAAGGCCCATGCCGAGGACGCGTCCAAGGTCCGAGGACTGAAGTGTAATGCCCAGCTGCCCACGAAACAGTGCCGAGGATGATAACGTCCTCGGAATTCCGAGATCCGAAAATGGACAAGCGGCACTCCCTCAAAGGGAACCTCCCCGGGCATCCAAGGAGCAAACCGCAAGTACCAAATACTGGACATGGAAGCATGGTGGAGGAGCAAGTCCCAGATGAACTGTCACCTCCACATTTAATGCCCTCACCTAACATCCTGGCCGCATTAATGATGAGGGGACGCCTCAACAGTGCCACCTTGGTTGCTGCCATCCACAGAGAGAATGGGAAGGTGGCTGATTGGACAGGCACTCGAGTGACGTCCTAATCCTTCTACAAATGTAAGGCTAGGATCAACTGAGAAAGGGATATATAATGTAAGAAGTCCCTCTTGAAGGGGGGACAGGAAAACCAGGGAAGAAAAAGGGCTGTAGCAGTTTATATTCTCTCAATCCTTGTAACCTTTCCCAAGGAAAAATAAGAAGAACTTCAAGCTCTGTGAAACCCGCCTGAGGAACCTTATTGTGCATCCTAACCCACGTTTAAGTTACCTTCGTTCACGTACTACCATGCATGGCCGTTACATTCCTCGCTAGGGCCTAGCTCTTGAACCCATACTCTACAAATTCATTGCAGGGTTAACTGGGCTTGGGTCCACTCCCTACACGTAGGAGTGCTCGAATCTGGTCCCTACAGTATCTAATAGGCTACCACTTTATTTGAAAACTCAAAGTAAAATACAAATTCTACAAACTCAATGGAAAAATACCGTGTGAAATAAAAAGAGCCTCTATAAATTATTACATGTGCGCAATGAGGTTATTTTTTTTTGGATTTATTGTCATAAATTAATTCAAAAAATGATGTAAAATGAAAACTTATCTTGCATTTCACGTGAAATGTGACCAACATCACCCAATGCAATGGACTAAAGTATCATTTAGAATCAATAAATCATACATCCCAGTAAGTTAATTTTTGCACATTGAAAAACATAAAAGTAAAATGTTGGATTAATTTCCAACTAAATACAGTGAGTAATGAGATATGTAAAGCCTTATCTTTCAAACACTTAGATAGTCAGATTTATTACAAAAATCAGGTGAAAATGTAATAACCAAATGGATCAATATATAGGAGGCAACAACCGAAGTTAGTTTTTTTGTTCATTAACGTTTAGACAATTTTTCATACCGTTGTATAACACAATCAACAAACAAAAGCAAAGATTAAACGCAAAATGATTTTACTTTTTAACTTTTCTAAGTTCTAATTAACCACAAAATACAAATATAATGCCAAAGATATTGAGAGTGGGAATTTTATCTTGTATAGGAAGGAACAAATTAAAGAAAGAGAATGTGTGAGAGAGAAAAAAAGAGATGTAATATTGGATGCAAATTGCTTTCTTCGATCACAATATTTCCTCCAAACTTAATGAAAATACACTTTCATTGCTGAAAACCACTGAAAGAGAATCAAATAGACACCAATTAACTTCATATCGGAGGAGAAAGCGAATAATTAAAATTTTTTTTTATATTAAAAATGAGAGTTATCGACCTAGATTGGAAATGTAAGCCTCAGAAGTTTATTTGTAGGCTGTTCCTTGTAAAGAAAGAGAAATAGATGTCCATTAATTTTTTTTTTTTAAAAGGAGAGAGAAAGAGAAATAGATGTCCATTAAAAAAAGAAAAGAAAAAAGAAAAGGAGAGAAATAGATCAATCCGTGGGTTGGTGACTTTTTTTATGGGATAAGTCTTCAATTTGTGGAAGATATCTATGAGTAGTTTTGGTTAATTTTAAATTTTGAATAAAGAATGGTGAGACATGTGATGATAAGGGTGAAAAAGGAGGAAATCAGATAAAAGTGGATTAGTGGGAGGGAACTGGAAAGAGAGAAAAATGGAAAGTTTTTATTTTAATTTTTTTATTTTTAATAATTATGAAAGAAAAACGGAAGTTTTGTTTTTGTAAGTGGCGTGGGAAGTTTTTTTTTGTTATTTGAAACAGGGGTGCCTGTCAAAAAAAAGAAACAGGCGTTGGAATTTTTTTTTTTTTTACATGTTTAGTGGAAAGTTAAAAGGAGATTTTTGTGGTAGTTTTTTGTGTTTTTGTATGACTATCAGTACGTGGGGTTTTTTTTTTTTTTTTTTTTTTAAAGTATTAAAAATAAAGGTTAGTGGGAGAGTGTTCCTATTTTGTAGATAATATTTTAGTGCAAGTTAGACATGTATTTTTACCAAATTATCTTTTAATTTTATTTCTATTAAAACTTAGAGAAATAAGAGTATTTTAGAATAAAAAAATTCAGTCTAAACAGAAAAAACCCCATAAATAGCATAATAAATTCAATGTAAATGTTCGATTTAAAAAATAAAATAAAAGGGACACCCCTTCTCATCTGATGTAGAAAAGGTGTTCAATATTTCAATATATCTGCACTCCTGGTTTCTTAAATCGTAAGTGTTAAACACGAGTAACAATAAAGAGTTTCATCTTTCAAGGATGACACTAGCATTGGACCAACGTTACCAAACAAAATCAGCATCAGTTTCAACAGAAGAGATAAAAAAATGACCCAATCAAAGAAAAAAGAGGAAGAGAGAGAGAGAGAGAGAGAGAGAGAGACTAAGAGGAATGGCAGTACATGTGGAAGGGGCTTAGTGCACTCCAGTAACATGCAGGCAACTGCCGAACTTTATAGCCACGATGCATGCCACGTTCTCTGCATGTACCAGACCTTCATCCTTTATAAACTCAACCTCTCTCCCACTTCCACATCAAGCAAAGAAACACGAAAAACAAAAGAAGAGTCTCTGACATTGTTGTTTCCATTGCATTGAAAATGCCAGGCTTGACCCTCGGAGACACAATTCCCGACCTTGAAGCTGATAGCACCCATGGAAGAATCAAGCTTTATGACTTCATCGGTGATAGCTGGGCCATCATCTTCTCTCACCCGGGTTGGTACTTCATATCAATCAATTAGTGTTTGGAAATCAAAAGGTCCTTAATTTGCATCATTGGTGTATTTATGTGTTTAATTAACATGCATGTTTTGGTTGGCTTGGAACTTTGTTTCGTTTGTGTAATGTGTAGGCGATTTCACGCCGGTTTGCACTACGGAACTTGGCAAGATGGCAGCCTATGCTAAGGAGTTCGAGAAGCGAGGGGTGAAGCTTGTGGGGCTGTCTTGTGATGATGTGCAGAGCCACAAAGAGTGGACCAAGGATATTGAAGCCTACACTGTATGTTTTTTTTTAATCTTAATTCTTATGTTTTGGATTAATTCTCGTTAGGTTACTGTATTTTTGAAAATTGACACACCAATATGTAAAAATTATCTAGAGAAATTTCCACTATCCCAAGCATCACTCATAAAACAAATGTCTTGTTAATTTATTATGTCCTTTCAGCCAGGGTGCAAGGTGACATACCCGATCCTTGCAGATCCAAACCGAGAGATCATCAAGCAATTGAACATGGTGGACCCCGATGAGAAAGACTCCTCAGGAAACCAGCTCCCATCTCGAGCTTTGCATATAGTGGGCCCAGATAAGAAGGTATAAACTATATATATATATATATATATATATATGGTTCCAATATTGTGTTGATTTGTCTAAATTAACAAAATTACTAGTAGTAATTAATGGTGCTAACATTTTATTTGGTGGGTTGTGTAGGTAAAGCTGAGCTTTCTATACCCGGAAAGTACTGGCCGAAACATGGACGAAGTGGTGAGGGTCTTAGGGTCGCTGCAGAAGGCAGCTAAGCACAAGGTTGTCACCCCAGCGAATTGGAAGCCAGGAGATCCTGTGGTCATTTCTCCCAGTGTGTCCAATGAACAAGCCAAGGAGATGTTCCCTCAGGGTTTTGAGACTGCAGACCTTCCATCCAAGAAGGACTACCTGCGTTTTACCAAAGTGTGAATGATCCAAAGCACGAAGTTGTGTTGTAAATAATGTATGAAGTCAAGTTTTATGTAATTAATGGGGTTATTTCAGTTCCATGAGCAGTACTAGTGTGCAACATGTATGCGTGTCTTTCTTATGACATGTTCTAATGAATATGTGAACGCTGTAGGAGTTGTTTATATGCTTATGGAAGCAACATATTAGCAGTAGTAATTAATTAATTTTGTTTGCTCGACTAATGTTTCTGCCTTTCTGGTTTTAGTTTCTCCTAGTTATCTTAAACCTTTTTCTTTCGTTCCTCTTTAGCGACATGCAGTTTAATTTCAATGCATGAACCATAATAAAAGACAACTTACTGAGAGGCTAGTGGTTCCTGAGCAACCAAGGCCTCTTTGAGATGAATGAGACCCTAGATTGGAAATCTTAATCAGTATCTTAGATCATTCCTGCGTATTCTTTGGATTGGAAATCTTTAATCAAGATCATTCCAAAGTTTTCTTTCCTGGCTTTGAAATCTTTAGTCTTTGCTGTCCCGTTCCAAATGTATTTATAAATATTTAATATTATACTAGATTCTGAGCACGTGCTCACGTACATGTTTAGAGACTTTTTTATTATTTGGATAAAACTTAATAATTTGCATAAATTATAATTTAGAATTAGTACATTTTCCAATTACAAAATACGGGTGTAATAAGTATTATGCGTTTGTAGGTAAAATAATTTTTCATCATACCCTTAGGTATTTTTGTGATTGGAAAATATAATAATCCCAAAATAGAATAGATGCAAATTATTAACCTTTACAAAAAAAAAAAATAGAAGAGTAATTTGAAAACCATTAGTAGAGTGGTTCTATTACTTTGAAGAAGTGGGTTAGTGGAAGAGTGTTCTTATTTTGTAGGCAATATTTTAGTGCAAGTTAAACATGTATTTTTACCAGACTATCCTTTAGTTTTGTCTCTACTTAAATCTAGGAGTGTATGGGTATTTTGGAACAAAAAAAATCCAGTCCAAATAGGGAAAGTTCTTTAAATAGTAGTATAGATGAAACTCAAGTCGAGTCATATAGATAAAACTCAAGTCGAGTCACACACGCCATTATAAGTGCGTGCTCAGAGGCTCTTTTATTTTTTATTTTATTTTTTTGTAAAAGTAATAATTTGAATCCATTATAATTTGGGATTACAATATTTTTCAATCACAAAAAAACCTAGGGGTGTGATGAGTAAATTATTTCATCCAAAACGCAGAACACTCATTACACCCCTAAGTATTTCTGTGATTGAAAAATGTAGTAATTTTAAATTATAATGGATGCAAATTATTAACTTTTACCCCAAAAAAAAAAAAATTTGAAGAGCAATTTGAAAATCATCAGAAGAGTGGTCCTATTTTGTAGACAACGTTTTAGTGGGAGTTAAAGATGTATCTACTTATAAAAAAAAAGTGTATATATCTATTTAGTTTTTTTTTTTTTTTTGATATTTAGTTTTGTTTTTTGATAAACATTGGGGGTTTTTTTTTTAAGGAAAAAAACAGCAACAATGTGGGTTGTTTAACTTGTTTGAGAGATTTAATGGAGGGAATGAAATTGGTAGAATATTCATTCATCTCTATTCCTTTAAAACTTCAAATTTTTATTCCTCCAAAAATTGAGAGGAATTGGAGGGAATGAAATTAAATTTAATAAATTTTTTACTAAAACTCTCTAAATACCCCTATATATTCAACTATTTATTTTAAAATAATTAAGGGTCTAATAGTAATATTGTCAGAAAATGATTCCATTCTTTTCCTTCTATGTTACTCCTAAATAAGGTTACTTATGTTTCATTCATTTTCATTCCTTTATTTTAAAACATCCAAACAAGTTTACTTAATTTCATTCCATTTCTTTTTTTCCCATTCATTTTCCTTACTTAAATACATTCATTTTCTTTCCATTCCCTTATGATTATTTTATTCCATACCCTTATGACACTACAACAAAAAAAATGTATTTTTAGTGACGAAAATTTTCGTCATTAAATGTCCCGTTTTTTATCACCTAAGACTTTTAGAGACAAAATCTGTTTTTTAGCGACGAAATTCATTTTGTCGCTAATACCCCGTTGCTAAAGGTATTCGTGACGAAAAATTACATGCATAAGTGAAATTTCAAGCATATACTTATCACAGGGCCCATATATATATATATATATTTTTTATTTGCATGCTCCTCTTTTCAACAATAGCTCTTAATTAAATTACACGCATAAGTGAAATTTCAAGCATACACTTGGCACACCTCTAAAAGCTATATATGAGTAAACCTTAAATAAATTACATGCATTAGTGAAGTTTCAAGCATACACTTGGCAGAGGGCCCATATATATCTTCCTTTGCATACTCCTCCTCTTTTCAATGATAGCTTTTAATGAGGCATGCCATCCTAACCTTTAGAACAAATGAGATCTAGGGTTTTGTCCAATGTTAAGAGTAGAGATGAGACATAACCTTATATATTGAGACCCACCAATCATGCATAATGGATCATGTGCTTTAAAATCTACATTCTACCTCAACATTGGACTAAGCCTAATAAAAACAAGAGATAAGACATAACCTTATATATTGGGACTTACCAATCATGCATGGACCATGTGCTTTAAAATCTACACTCTACCTCAACATCAGGCTAAGCCTAATAAAAAACAAGGTGTACCAATGCCTAATATTGAATATGATCACGACAAATTAATAGGCTCTTAGGTAGATTAACTGAGTTATATCTAACCCGTTTATAAAGCCAAAAGTCCAATTGATGGAAGCTCAATTCTAATATTCTTCCACTTGGGCAACATTATTGCATATTTTGTAATTTTAAAAATAATTTTGCAAACGACCTCCAACATGATCCGGTCCAACAAAGCCACAAACATGGAATAGGTATGGCATTATGGGAAAATTATTTAATACTCCGAGAGTACCATAAATGCGTACTCCCCTCTTTCTCATAAATTGTGGGTCGTACCATAAATTTAATTAGTGGGACCCACAGTTATGTGAGTAGGAGAGTACGCATTTATGGTACTCCAGAAATATTCAATAGTTACTCGGCATTATGCAATTATTCTCATAAATTCATCCATGATCATAGTGTCAGTAATTTCATTAATATGGTCATTATCCGATGTGATGCGTTTAATAGATGCTCTATCTCTACTTTTTGGAGAAAAAAGCGCACTGTTCACGCTCCAACAGAATCTCTAAACACAACTTTTCCAAATTTTTTTTGAAGTTGCTACAATAGTTCTCTTAATTTAGAGAACACTGTAGCAACTCCAAATCAATTTTTCTGCTTAAAAAATTCATACATCTCAATTTAAAAAAAAAAAAAAATCTTTTTCTCTCCTCTCACAGCTACAAACACAACAATCTTTCTCTCAAACATCTCTAAACACAAGCATAATCAGATTATCATAATACAAACTCAAAAACACAACTTTAAAATTAATCAAATCATAACAATAAAAGCAAAAAAAAAGAAAGAAAGAAAGAAAGAAAGAAGACAGAAGCCATCTGACCCATTTGAACTGCGTTGGGGACGAATGTTCTGGAATCAAGTAAAAAAAAAAAAAAGAGCAAGAGAGCTGGAGAAAAAAAGAGAGAGAATGAGAGTTGTTGTGGAACGTTCTTGAATGAGGGAGAAAAAGAAAATAAAGAGAGGAGGGGGGGGGGATAGAGATAGGACAACGTGTGTGGAGGAGAAAAAACAAGAAAAAAGAAAAGAAAAAAAGAAATGAAACGTGTGGATGAAATGAAATGAGAGAAAGGAGAAATAACATAAAGAATAAAAAATCCTAATTGAGAAATGTTACCACAATATTTTCACATAAATTTTAAGTAACAAATTGTTATTAGTTAATATTGGTGAGTAAAAAAATAATTTCAGTGGTGGGTTCAAATTAGAATTAGTAACAACTTTTCACATAAATTTTGTTGTGAAAGTATTGTGAAAAATGTTGTGGACGTAACACTTTTCATTGAAAAATATAATTGTTGGGATGAATATGGGAAGAATAAATGATGATAAAAAAAGAATAAAGAATGAATGAAGAAATAATATTTAAATGAGATAGAGAATCTGTTGGAAAGTATATTTGAAAAAGTGAGTAGCTAAGAGCATCACCAGCAAGCTGGCTATCTCTAAATTTTGTAGAGAAAAGCCACTGTTCACACAAAAAAACCCCTCCAACAACCTCTCCATCTCCAAATTTTTTTTTAGATTTGCTACAGTAGCTCTCCAGGCCTGGAGAGCATTGTAGCAATCACTGTAGCATATCTAAAGAATATTTCCTCTTAAAATAATACCGGTTGAATTAAAAAAAGGCTTTTTTCTCTCTCCTCTGGATTTCTTTTTTTCTCCCATTCTCTCTGTTTCTCACATAATCCCAACACAAAACACAAAACAAAATCCAATTCTTAAAATAAAGTTGAACCAGAACAAGAAAATATGAAAAAAAAAAATGAAAAAAAAGAACAAGCCAATCTGACCTAGCCTGGTGGTGGGGAGGAAGACGAGCGGCGGTGGGGTGGCGGACGTGATAGTGTTGCATGGTGAACGCCGATCTCCATCGACTTTGTCCTTTCGACAACCTCGATCTCCACCGGCGGTGGGGCAGCAGTCTCTCTCTCTCTCTCTCTCTCTCTCTCTCTCTTCTCTGATGTGAACAAAATGTGAGGTTGCTGGAACTGGAATGTTCTTGAGGTGAAAAAGAAAATAAAAGAAGGGGAGATAGAGATAGGATTGGACACTTGTGTGGAGGAGAAAAACAAGAAAAAGAAAAAAGAAAAAAAGAAATGAAACGTGTATGGATGAAAATGAAATGAAAGAAAGAAAAATAATATAAAAAATAAAAAGTCCTAATTGAAAAATACTACCACAATATTTTCACAATAAATTTTAAGTAACAGATTGTTATTAATTAATATTGGCGAGTAAATAAATAATTTCGGTGGTGGGTTCAAATTAGAACTAGCAACAACTTTCCACATAAATTTTGTTGTGAAAGTACTGCGTAAAATGTTGTGAACATAACACTTTTCATTGAAAAATATAGTTGTTAAAAAAAGAATAAATGATGATTAAAAAAAGAATAAACAATGAATGAAGAAATAATATTTATATAAGATAGAGAATGTGATAGAGAATCTATTGGAAAGTGTATTTGAAAAAGTGAGTAGCTAAAAGGTAAAATGAACTGTTCATTCTCCAAACAGTACAAAAATTTGAAGAGGCTGCTAGTGATGCTCTAAAAGGTAAAAACCACTGTTTATTCTCTAAATAGGACAAAAATTTAGAGAATCTGCTAGAGATTATCTTAAGAGCACTCCTTTATGTGGTCTATTGTACTAACTCTATAGTGGTCACCTGAATTGGTTTCTCATTAAACGCTCATACTATTTATTTTTTAATTTTTTTTTGAGAGAAAAATCGCTCGTACTATGAATTTGAAACATGTAAACTTTTCCTTAACAAAGATAAACAATATGTCTTCCCACAGTAGTATTAACAATAACATAAGATCGCTAGAAGAATAACAAGTATGCTTCTCAATGGTCGTGAAGCCATTATATATTTTATTTAAAAATATAAGGTAACATCTGTCACTCAATGGTAATACCTTTTTTTTTTTTGTTGAGAAACCTTACTCAATGGTAATACAATTATCAATACATCTCGAGAACTTTATTGACATTAATCCATATAATAAGTGCTTTTATCAACCATGCTTATTATATGGATTTGCGTTATTAAAGATATTGAGATGCATTGGTGGTTTTTGTCTTTGTTAAGGAAGAGTTCACACGTTTAAAATCGTAGTATGAGCGTTTAATGAGAAACCAATTCAGAGGACCAATATAGAGTTAGCATAATTGACGGCATGAAGGGGACTGCTATTAAGTCTATCTACATGTATCACATCAAATAGTTATCATGTTAACGGAATTATTGACGTGTAATCATAGATGAATTTATGAGAATAATTGCATAATGTCAACCCTGGTTCACGTTAATGTGTTTTTGTTGGACCAAATCATGTTGGATTTCTTCGTAACTGAGTTGATAATTCAGGTGGCCACCATAATAGTTATTGCTCAACCCGAGAGTCGTTTTCAAATTTATTTTTAAAATTACAAAACACCAATTAATGTCGTGCAAGTAGGAGAATGTTAAAATTAGGTCTCCATTAATTAGATTTTTGGTTTCATAAAACTGGTTGAATGTGAGTCACTATACCTAAGGGCTCATCAATTTGTTGTGGTCATATTCAGTATTGACCTTTGGTGCACCTTATTTTTATTGGGCTCGTGCACTAGTTTGATGTTCAGGTAGAGTATAAGGTTTAAAATCTGGTCTATGATGGATGGATATTCACTAAATAATAAATATATAAAGTTAGGTGCCCACTCCATTAATTCCTGACATTAGACAAAGCCTTAGATCTCATTCTTTCGAGAGACTGTGGTGACTTATCCCATCGAGAGCCATCTTGAAAGAAAGAACATAGAGATGAAGATTTGCTTGGGCTGTGTGCCTAGTGTGTGCATGCGATTTCACCAAGTTACTTATTAAGATTTGCTCAGTGTTTAGAGTTACGTTCCTAAACCTCATAGACGTATTACTTATATGTGTTCTAGACTTATAGTATTTAACATGTATATGCCCTTTAAATCTTGCATGAGTAAACAAATAATTTCATAAGTCACATTTTTTTTTTGTGATAAAAGTCACATGTTTTTAAATCTAGTGGAAATCCACTTGGATATGACTTTTTAAATTATTTAGTCATGTTAAAATGGTAAATTACTGAGTTAATTCTCTCATACATGGATTTGTTGATACTAAAATCTTTTTCTTTTTTTTTTGATATGTAACATAAAAATTTTATTAAAAAAGAACACAGCCCTGTACATAGGAAATGTACTAAAGAGGCAAAAAAATCAAGAAACCAAATTACAATGATCAAGCAAGACAGGAAGGGAAAGACAAGAAAAAGAAGGTAAAACTAAACACCATTCGAGAAGAGTAAAAAAGAAAAAAGACTTAAACTCAAGAGTGGACCGTTCATATCCCTCAAAACTTCTAGTATTCTGTTCCCGCTAGATAAATGACATCAAACATTGCAGCACAATCGTCCATATAGCTATATTGCGAAGTTGCTTGAAATTACATGACCAACAATCCAACAAATCCACTACCCTTTGTGGCATCATCCAACAAATACCAAACAAGCAAAATACCATACTTCATATCTCATATGCTATAGGACAGTGAAGGAAGAGATGATCTACAGATTCCCCACACCTTTTGCACATATAACACCACTCAAGAACAACAAAATGCCTCTTCCGAAGATTATCTATAGTTAGAATCTTGCCTTAAGCAGCAGTCCAAGAGAAAAAAGCTACTTGAGGAGGAAGCTTCGATTGCCACACCATTTTCCATGGGAAATAAATGATAGTAGAAAGGGATAGAGAATGATAATACCCACTCACCTCGAAACCTTGACCGCTGGCTAGCTTCCAATAAAGTTTGTCAAAACCAACATCCCGCACCTTGGTGGAATAAATCAAAACCATAAACGAATCTAAAGATTGTGACTCTTGATCATTCACTAAACGACAAAACTGTAAGTCCCAAAATATTCTCCCATTTGCGTAGCGCATAACCTCAGAGACCGAAGCATTCCTTGTCCTACTAATATTATATAAATCTGGAAACGTCTCCTTAAGAGGACGATCCCTACACCACACATCATCCCAAAACTTCACTCGAGTACCATCACCCACATCATACCGAAGGAACTTGGAAAAATTCAACTAGCCACTTCTAATGAACTTCTACATACAAACACCATATGCCCGAGACACAAACTTTGTACACCGACCAGCCCACTCATTCCCATACTTCGCCCCAATGACCCTTCTCTAAAGGGCATCATTCTCCACACCATAACGCCACAACCATTTGCCTAATAAGGTAGAATTAAACTTTCTTAAACACTGAATGCCTAACCCTCCATTCTTCACTGGCCTACATACCTTAGACCAATTTACTAAATGAAGTTTACGTTTGTCACCAATACTAGTCCAAAGAAAATCTCTCTGTAATTTCTCCATCCGCTTAGCCACCTTAGTTGGAATAAGGAGAAGAGAAATAAAATAAGTAGGCAAGCTAGAAAGAGTACTCATAACAAGGGTAACCTTACCCCCCTTAGATAAATACAACTTCTTCCATCCAGCTAGCTTTCGCTCCATCTTCTCCAAAATAGGATTCCAAATCGTCTTATCTTTAAAGGTAGCACCCAACAGAAGACCTAAATATTTTAGCGGAAGAGCAGACTCACTACAACCAAAAATCTCCACTAACTCATGTAGATTAGGCATATCCCCAATTGGAACCAATTCAAACTTTCCTAGATTAATTTTTAACCCTGGCACCTCCCAAAATCTGGAGAGAATCCCACGCAGAGCTGTTATATGATTGATGTCAGCATCACAGAAAACAAGTGTATCATCTGCAAACAACAAATGAGACATTGTCATCAAGGAACCAGTCGCATTCCCAACTGTGAAGCCCGAAACTATCCTGCTGTAGTAGCTGCAACCAACATACGGCTCAAGGCCTCCATGACAATATCAAAGAGAAAAAGGGATAAAGGATCACCCGGCCGAAGTCCTCTAGAACTCCTAACAAAATCAAATGGGGAACCATTGATCAAAATGGAGAATTTAACAGTTGATAAACAACACCTAATCCACCTTCTCCACTTTTCAGAAAATCCACACCGCTGTAACAAAAACATGAGAAACTCCAAATTCACATGGTCATACGCTTTCTCAATCTATAGTTTGCACAACAACCCCGAAACCCTTGCCTTCAATCTACTGTCTAAACACTCAGAAGTAATAAGGACAGAATCTAAAATCTTTCGACCTTTCACAAAGGCATTCTGAGAATCTGAAATAAGACTGTGTGCCACCCTTCAAATTTGAATGGCTAACACCTTAGTAATAATCTTGTACAACCCTCCCACCAAACTAATAGGCCGAACATCCTTAACATCCACAACATCATTTTTCTTAGGAATGAGTGCAAGAAAAGTAGCATTAAGGCTCTTTTCAAACACAGCATGGGCACAAAAATTATGAAACACATTCATAATATATGTTTTCACCACACTCCAACAAGATTGAAAAAATGCCATTGTAAAACCATTTGGACCTAGCGCTTTATCACCACTGAAATCATGGACCACTCTAAATACTTCATCCTCATCAAAAGGTCTGTCCAACCAAGTAGCATCTTCCTCAGAAATTCTAGAAAAAACAACCTCATCCAAAAGAGGTCTGTGGACCTCATTCTCTGAGTATAACTGCCTATAGAAATGAGTAATGCACCCCTCAATAATTCCCTGATCTGTAGATAACTCCCCATCCACCATAACCCTATCAATAGTATTACATATTCTATAGGAATTTGCAATACAATGAAAAAATTGTGTGTTCCTGTCTCCCTCTTTAAGAAAGAGAGCCCTAGATTTCTGCCTACAGTAGATTTCTTCCAACAAAGTTGTTTTTTCTAACTTTCCACGAATACGTTCCTTTTCCATACTTTCCTCCGCTGTAAGAACACAATCATCTTCGATAACTTCCAACACATTAAAATCCTTCCACAAATTCTGCACCCTAAGTCCTACATTACCGAACTCCTCCACATTCCATCTCTTCAAATCCAATTTCAACATCTTTAGCTTATTTGCCAAAGTATAACTAAGAGTTCCATGGAAATGATAAGACTCTCACCATGAACACACCCTTTCCACAAAGCCCTTATCATTTAACCACATGTTCTCAAACCTAAAAGGTTTTTTGCCTCCTTGTAAATTCCCACCCTCAAGTATGATTGGAAAATGATCCGATAGCAACCTAGATAAACAGCGTTGACAAACAAATGAAAATTTCTCCTCCCAATCTGCTGACAAAAGAAACCTGTCCAATCTAGATCTTGAAGCAACCTCTCTAGAATTAGACCAAGTGAAATTCTCCCCAACCATAGGCAGATCAATAAGGCTTTGCTTTGAAATAAAAGCTGAAAACCGATGCATAGCTATTGTGAAATTTGCAGAACCAAAACGTTCAGAAGGAAACCGCACCACATTAAAATCACCTCCCACACACCAAGGCACATCCCACCAACTACATAAGCCAGATAACTCCTCCCATAAGAAACTTCTGTCTTTATCACAATTAGGTCCATAAACACCAGTGAATGCCCAAACAAAATGATCCACCACATTTTTGAATTTACAAGAGACCGAGAAATGATCCACCGCTTCCTCCACCTTATCCACAACCTTGTTGTCCCACATCAATAACACCCCACTTGAAGCACCTACAGAGCCTAAGTAGAGCCAATCCACATGTTGACCTCCCCACAAACTACAAATGACACCTCTATTAATTAACTCCAACTTAGTTTCTTGCAGACAAACAACATCTGCTTTCCATTTTCAGATCAAATTTCTAACCCATAGCCGCTTATCTTGCTCATTCAACCCTCTCACATTCCATGAAACAATTCTCAAATTCATTAATGCACTACAACAGCCCGATCCTTGCTAGCACTCCTGTATTAACAGATTCTCATTGTCCCAAGAACTCATTAAACTCTTTAATTCATGATGCCCTTTGTGCCTAGCCTTAACCATCTTTCTTTGAGAAGCTACATCAAGCATCCATTTTTTTCTTCAAGCTTCTAAATCTAAAAGCAAATTTGTAACTTGTTCTTTGAAACCCTCCAGAGAGGTCCAACAGATTTCTGGAAAGCTTTAATTCTATTAGTTACCCATTTTGACAACTAGGTGTTATCTACATCCACCGTACACTCTATATCCTCAATTAGAGGAATCTCTATAACCATTGAATTATCCATCGCCAAAGGTGCCACTACTAACGGTTCACCTAAATGTTCCCAATTCAACAACCCCTCATCAGAGTCCCAAGCATTACCCTCTGACCCTATCTCAGAGGCAATAGAGCCCACAACACCATTACTCTCAGAGGCCTAACAAATAATTTGCCCCTCGTCAATAACAGAAGCCATACCTGGATTAACTACACCCTCCAATGCAGGTTGATCCGACACAAACTCGGGAGAATGATATGCGAAAAGCAGAATAACTATTTTCCTTCCATCCCTAAGTTCAAGCATCCAATCTTTGGAATTACCCCATGTTTTGCTAAAATCTCCAATATAATCACTGATTCTAGGACCAAAATCGTGTGTTGCTTCGGTAATAATCGGTTCTATTTTCTCTGATCCCTCTGCATGTTGAGATGACACTACCAAATTAGTCTTAGTATTCCCTTCTTCCGACCCCATTCCTACCACGTCACTTGTTGGATTGCTAATACCCACCTTTTGTGTGTAGAGTGGCAGTTGATCTAGCAGCTTGCTTGAGAGCACCGGAGGAAGCCCAATAGCTGTGTCACATACAGTGAAAGGAGAAGTCACCAAAGACCCAAACCCAGGAACCACCTAATTAGGCACAGAAAGAGAAGTGCCAGCTATTGCAGTGTTATCACAAGCGAGAAGTAAATACCTAATCCCAGAATCGTGACTGTTGGAAAAATACATGTTTGTATCGTATACAAAACATACGTAGAGGAAAATTAACGGATATACTTCATTCGTAATTGATAACATGTACTATGTAAGTTTCAGAATTTAAGAACAAGAAAGCGAACCTTGGTGCGGTAAAATTCAAAACAAAAGATTAGAAGAACATTGGAACACTTTTAATCTTCACTTCAATTCCACTTGATGCCCAAGAAGTGTGGTCTCTCAATTAGTTTTCAAGGGAGAATAAGAGAGTGGCTTACACTCACATACACACCATTTCATTCCTTATATGATCCTAATGAAAACCCTTATGAAATTCTGTATGTTTCTCTCCTTATATATAACTGATTATCTAATTGGGCTAGCCTTTTGGGCCATTCCAATTGGCTTTAGTATGTGGCTTGCAGTGTGACCAAAAGGGAACAAATAAAACTCTAACTCCAATGGGCCTTGGGTTTTTCTGTCAATTCTTGACAAGTTCAAAATTATCATTAATTATATTCAATATCATTATATGAATATAATTGTATTCTAGGCTTTATTAATAAATTATATCCCAAGACTTTATTATACATGCAACATCTTCATTAAAATATTCGTAGTAATACAAAATCATGAATGTTGACTGACACTTTGAAGATTACTGCATCTTAATCCTTGAGTACCCGGTTTAATCCTTTAAGTTATTCATCATATATTTATGAAATCCAATTTCATAAATATATACTTTAGTAACTCCTTACTAAAGTGGTTGGATCCAATACTTTGAATAATCAAACTTATTAAACTTATCTCAATTGAATATTTTATATCTCCGTTAAGAGATTATGAATTTCATCTTGAGAATATATGTTCCATCAACATTAAATACGATTGCCCAACATACTGAGGTTTTGATTGTGACTTTAGATCTCACTCCTGATATAACCTATACCTCATGATCAGGTTCATTATTCTCTCAGGATTTAGAGTTGATGTAAATAGAAGTCGTGAGATTTATTATTCATTTGACAGTTATTAGGAGAATATAAATCTCACAGCGGTCTAGTTCAATATGTCTTAACTCTTAAAACATATCAACTAGAAGTCTCTACTTTCATGATCAAGACAAATCATCTTAGTTGATATGTTATAGCCTTCGCAGATGAAATGCCCAATTTCATCACCGACTACGAACTAAAATTCTGAGTTTACAAAGAACTTGTAATTTATATCTTTTGTGACTAAATCACATAAATCATATACTATGTATCTCATGGACTAAGATAATGTCTCATTAGTTCATTTATAAATAGTCTCATATAATTAAACAATTTAATTAGTTATGACATGTCAATAAATTGGATTTTAGGGCATAAACCCCAATAATGACAACCCAAGACACTCGGCTGAGATGAAGCCACACTCGACGACAGTACAACAGTGTTGCAGGCGAGAGAGGAGAGCACTTTCAAAGATGCAGCCCCAGGTAACCGTATCACTGTATTGTTAGAGACCGAGACACTTGGCTAGGTTTCAACCGATTTAGTGAGGGTGGATTTTGTACTGATATGTTGTAAATTAGACTTATGAAACATAACTTTTTGAGGCCTAGCTTGGGCTTTGGGCTTCCATGCAGCATTAGGCCTTGGCCTTCTTCCATTTGTCAACACAGCAAAGCTGTGTGTCTCATTCTCTCCACTGGGCTTAACAGCAACCGGGCCCACCTCATTAATCTTAGAAAATAGCACATTCCACTTCCCTTCATTCCCTCGTTCCACACGCAAGGAAATATCCAAGGTCAGCGTTGCATTAAAACTTTTATTCACAGCACCATTGATGATCGACATGATATCCACCCCAACATGATCTTTGTCAATCCCGAAATTATCTCCACATGAGATATTCGATTTCAAATTTTGAAAACCCGAAATTATCTCCTTTCCTTTACTTCCAAAACCTCCATAGTTCTGCCGGAATTTCTCCATGACTCCATCACCACCACCGGTTTTATGGGAGCACTCGTATGCTTAACACCGATATTCTGTTTAATCGGATGGATTGTCTTTCTCAAATGTATTCCAAAACCTCTCCAGCCACTCCCCAATTTCCCTTCCGGTATGACAATGGATCCCCTTTAGCGGCCTTTATTTAATTCAGAGAACAGCAAAAAAGTGTCATGGGCATTGGACCCCAACTGAAGAATAAGAATTCTATCTCCCTCCCTAACCGTTCTCGCAAACTGACCTGGATTTTGCTTAGATATCAACTCCTCAACATGAAACAAAATTCTCTTAGCACTCTCGTTACCCATATAGACAGAACGTAAGGAATTCCGACCTCTTTCATAAATACGTAATAAGAAAAAGAACCCCCTTCCTCAATTGCAAACTCAAAAGTTTTTGATTCAATGAAAACAAATGTAGAACCTCCCATAACGGAATAAAAAAAGACCACGAAATACAACTATCACAAAAACAAACCGGGGAAAGAACATAATCTATGGCTTATTCGAGGTAGTCAGGCCTCATTTGTGACTAATCTGAGGTAGCCAGGCCTCTTGCCCTATGGATTTACTTATAGCAATGGTAATATTGCTATAATCCAAAATTCAAATGTTGCTGGCAATGAAAATGTGATTATTCATTATTGTTTCATTCCATTATGTGTGGCACGGGATTAGAACCTCACAGCCATAATCATCTCTTTGAATTATCATTTTTGGTGCTTGTAAGATCTGTTATCATTCTCCAACATTGATCTTACATTCTTACTGTGGCAGTAACAATCTTGTTTAAATCATTTTGGATGGCATTATTTGAATATTGTTGAGGCTTTGCTGGAATTTCACGATACTAAAATCTTTATAATTCCACTTCTGGATTGAAAATGTGTTTTCAATTTCATTTTTTTTTCTTTTTTAAGGGGAGATTTATTCGATTTGAATGAGTTAAATTGGGTCCCACAAAACTTCTTAATTGATCAAAAAATGTTTCACCCAATCCTTATTATTTGAAACCTTTTTTTTTTTTTTTTTTCAATCATAATTACTTAAAAATCGTAATTTTGATAGTAATTGTATTTTCTCTAAAAACAAACTGGAGCATGGTTTTGGCGTCTCTTTAAAGCCTGATCAAAGGGGAAGAAAAGACCCGTAATTTATGTTCTGCCTGTTTTGCGGTAATTAGAAGTTTATACTTTGTTCAACCCTCCCCCAAGAAAAAAGATATTCTAAAATAATAATATAGTTCTAACCCTAGCATCCCTATGTTAGATTTAAAACCATATCTATAGATACTAGAGCACATATAATTAATATATCTATTAAAGTTTAGCTGCATACTTCATTGAAAACCAGGCGGTTCTTCCTCTCCATACTTCTCCTTCATGACAGCTTTCAATGGAGCCACCCTAGTCCATAGAAAGAATGAGATTTAGGGCTTTGCTAACATTAATGCTATGTTTGGAAGTTTTGAGAGAGAGGAGAGCAGAAGGGAGTAGAGGGAATGAGAGTAGTGAAGAGAAGAGTAGTGAAGAGGAGAGTAGAGAGGGAATAATTATCCTCCACCTTGTTTGGATGTTTTTAAAATTAAGTAAGGGAGAGAAGAATAATTAGTCTTTTCATTTGTAATTTGGTTAATATAGTAAGGGTAAGTTTGATATTTTATTTGGTCAAACATTTTTATGCCCCACTCTCCCTTCAAATCTCTCCAATTTGTGAGAAATTATAAGATCCACATGGTGGATAAGTGATGTGGGAGAATTAAAAATGAGGGGTTGGAAGTAGTTCAAACCCCTCCAAACCCCTTTAAATCCCTCTCCCTCATTCCTTAAAAAACATCCAAACAAGTTATTTAAATTACTCTCCCTCTTTTTACTTTACTTTACTTCCCCTCCTTCCCCCAACATCCAAACATAGCATAAGAGTGGAGAAGGAACCTAACCTTATAATATATTTTGGAAACATCTATCCTTGATGGATCAAACATTAGACTAGGTACAAGCCTAATAAAACAAGTTGTTTAAAGGCCTAATACTGAATATGATCACAACAAATTAATGGGCTCTCAGATTTATGAAACCAATAATTCAATTAACAGTAGCCCAATTCTAATAAAACATCTCCAAAATGTCCCCACTCCACATGAGTTTCTCACTCCTATACAAGAACAAGGCACCCATGATCCGACTCTTTCTGGTGTAGTTCCATTTCTATCCCTAAATTGTCAGTACTCCGAAGCAAGAGCCTTCCAGTTTCGGCTGCTAAAGCTTATAAAAAATTTAGGGTGCTGGAGCCTAGACAACTAGAGCACCCCTGTATCTTTTGTAATCTTTGTTATCACAATCTTTCTTTTGACTTCGCTGGCTCCCACTAGTCTCTAGTGAGTGACACACTACAATTTCATTTCACATCATATTTTAGATTCGTGTCATTTTCTATGTGAGTTACATTGATTACACGAGAGGGTAGATCATTTTGTGTGGGGTTTATTAGTCATGAAGGGATCATTATGTGTAGGGTTTATTATTTATGTGAAACGAGGGATCATTACTATGAGAGAAATGTTTTTATTTTTTTAGTATTGAATATTTTCTGTGAGTTCGGCTGCTAAGTTTATGCCGAATTGAATAATCATAACCAAATACATCAATTGTTTGGACAGTTTATAAAAGTTCTATAGTAAAATTTACAATATTTTTAACATTTTCTCTATATATACCATTTGTGACACTATTTGATAATTTAGGCTATTTAAGTTTGTACAAAGTTCATTAATTTGAAGATTCACAATGCTTAAAATTCCATTGAGGGTTTGTTTGGGATTCGCTTATTTTGCTAAAACTGAAAACTTTCTGCTGAAAGTACTACAGATAAATGTGAAAGTTAGCTAAAATAGTACAATGAGACTCTTGAATAGTATCAAAAAATGTAATACAGCCAATAAATAGTAACAAAAAAAAATAGTAAAATAAATTGACTTTTTAATTTGTAACCAAAATTAAAAATTAAAATTGGAGAGGTGAAGATCCTCTTTTTCAGCCTCATCGGGTCAAAGATCCTGGGAGCCTGGACTCCAACCTGTTTTGAGTTGAAAGAAATGGTAAGCTTGTCACAGGCCCCGATGAAATGCGATCAATAATGTAAAATCTGATCACTTTTCTCAAATTTTCTCCTTGTGGATCCCAGGCTCCCAGCACCAGCCTGTCCAACGGTCAAAAAGTGTCTTCAATTATGGAGTAAATTCCGGAGACATGTTGATTCTACCTTTTTCTGTACACTCACAGTCACTCACATTGGTGCCAAAGTCACTAACCTACTCATCAGATTGAACTCGTTTTGCTCTTCTTTGTTCTACTACACTCCTACCTACATTACAAGAAAATTAAATAAAATTGCATCAAAATGCAATCTACACTAACAACATACACCCCATTCTTCAAGCTTCGAATCTTAACACTACTATTATTACTACTTCAAATCCTCCCTACTCTCTCTCTCTCCCCTTGCCGTACCTCCTGTGGCAACGTTGCTATAAAGTACCCATTTGGTCTCGACGATGGTTGCGGCGCACCACAGTTCAGGCACATGTTTAACTGCACCACTGACTTGTTCTTCACAACACCTTCTGGTGTCTACAAAGTCCAATCCATCGACTACGACAAAAAAACTATGGTAATCTATGACCCAGCAATGTCTACATGTTCCATTCTACAACCTCACCACGACTTTGTTATGACAGACATTCAATCTGTCATAATACCTCCTTCACCAGACACCATTTTTGTACTCCTCAATTGCTCCATTGACTCTCCTGTACTTAACCATTACAAGAATCTTTGTTTCAACTTTTCGGGTCACTCTTGCGACGAGCTTTATGGTTCATGCAATGCTTTTAGATTGTTCCATTTGTTGACTAATAGTACTCCACCATGTTGTTTTACTGGGTATGATACTGTGAAGTACATGAGCATGAATATCTTGGATTGCACGCATTATACTACGGTGATTAATAGTGATAATTTGAAGGGAATAGGACCTTTGGATTGGGTGTATGGGATCAAGCTTTCGTTCACTGTCGCGGAAACTGGGTGTGAACGGTGTGCAGGGTCTGGTGGCACTTGTGGGTTTGATACTGAGACCGTGGGGTTCTCCTGCCTTTGCTCAACCTCTATGAATGCTACAAGAGAATGTGGTAAGGCCTGTTGGAACTTTCTGAAAGACAAAAAAAATAGAACAATTAGTATTTTCTTAAGAAAAATTCTTAATTTACATAAGTTTACATTATTTTTAAATAAATGTGTACAGTATTGTACACTTTTATGCAAATGTGTATAATATTGTATATTTTTTGCAAATTTTATATTAATAGTACAATGTAAACATATATTTGTCATTTTCTTAAATTATAATTATTATGAACAAGAATTTTTATTAAAACAAAGTTACTTATTGCACTTGCACATAACAAAGAGACCACCTACTCTAATACTTAGTGTACAAAAAATGCTAAAATCACAAATTATTTTATAAATTGTTAATGTAGTGAGTGATTATTAGTAAGTAAAAAAATGATGTCAATGATGGGCGTATATTAGAACCAATAAGAATTTGTTACATTAATAGTTTGTAAAATAGTTTGTAATTATAGTATTACTCATACTCAACATTTAGTGTCCGATTGACATTTTCAGTTTATAAGCTTAGTTTTTAGTTTTTATGTACAACTTTTTAAATTCTCACTTTTTTTTCCACATTTTATCACTTTTTCAAAGTACAATTATATTTTAATTCACTTTCAACAAAAAGTTAAATAAGTTGAATATTTGATATAACTTCTTTTTTTTTTTTTTTTTTTTTTCAGTTTTTTAGAAATGAGAGAGTTTGAAAAAGTTGTCCTAAAAAAAGGTGAAATTTAAAGTAGTTGTACTTGTAGAGTAAAGTTTCAAACTACGAATTTAACCATTTTTTCTTTTATTTTGACAAACATCTCAATTCAATTAAACAACACAACATGTATTTTCACAATATTTTTTCTCTCATATGTATTTTCATAACACTTAAACAACGTAACTTGCCAATTTTCCTTTGCAGCCCAAGCTAACAAGCTCCCCATCCCAAATCCAAATAGTTTTTAGGTTGTACACTTGTACTAATTAAGTGACTAAGAGCACAAGGGTATTTAATATTTTGTTAAATAATATTTTTATATATTTTTTCTTTAAAAATAAAAGTCAATATTGTGTACAATCATTAAAAAAAAAAAAAAAAAAACACATACACTTGTGTGAACTTTTAGTAATTTTGTATGTGCAAGGTGCAAACTAATGAATTCTTGAAAAGTTTGTTTATTTTTTAGATAAATATGTATTACAGCTCGTGATTGAATATTTATTATTTATTAATATATGCTCTCAAGACACTTACTAACAGGATTCTATTAGGAATATTGGCTAATTTATCAACACTTTGTATTTCAGCTGCAGGCAGTGTTACAGATGATGGACACGGTCATGCTCCGATGTTATTATTCCAAGCATTTGTTTTGATTCTGGGGACATTTCTGTGCATGAATTTATAATGATGTGATGTCTCGCTGTTATTTGATTTTGATTTTTTTTTTTTGGTTGTGGGGAGAGATAGTTGGGCTTGGGAGCAAACAATTTGTAATATCTTTTTGGACCTATTGAGAACATGCTTTGCTTGGGTTTTGCAATCTTTCCAAATAGCAAAGATAGCTAGCAGAAGGGAATTCGCACGAGTTTACTATGACTTCCCTACTCGATTTGTACATTTTTATGTTGTTTCTCATACAAGGCTGGGAGCTCTGGAGAAACTCATCACCAAAATGTCATAAATAACTGTGTTGAAATTTGCGCTTCAGAAGTTGTCTCAATTAGAATATTTGAATCATGTAATATGATCGATCTTTATCACCATATTCAAGCAATGGAACAAAAATGAGTTCTAAGTTATAAGAAAACTTGTATTGGTTTACCCAAAAAAAGAAAAAAAAAAAAGAAAAGAAAATTTGTATTTGAAGGAGAATAAAAATGAGCCATCGTCCAAAGTACTCGTCTAAGTAATGACATCATCCATAGTAATTTATCTCTATCACTTAGTAATTTTTAGCTACATTAATTCATTGGTTTTGGAATTTATCACACAAGTCTACTACTTCAGAAAGTGGAAATGAATTTCCCGAAACTCGCTTTCATTCACCTCACTAAGTCCACACTTCTCTCTTGAGGAGAGTGACACAAAACAATGAGACCTACTCAAGATCCTCTATCTAAAGGATCAGACTTTATCAAATCAAAGGTAAGTGAGAAATTTACCAACTCTTGCACTTTGATAGTACATGGAGATTTTGAGGCAATTCTAACTTAACTATCAGCAGGGTTGGCCCCAAGGCTTAGGCAAGTTAGGCCTATGCCTCAGGCCCCACCCAAAAAAAAAAAAAAAAAATTCCCCCTTAGAGAAAAAGCCCCACTTCCAATGATTAAAGACCCAAATTTTTATAAAATTATATATTTTTTTTTAAAAATGTTGTGCATTTTTTTATTAGTAATGTTAAAGATACTACAAATTTTACTATTAACTTACAAATTGTCATGTTACTAATAACAAAAAAGTGGTTAAACATTTATTAGTTAGATTGATGAATTTCATCAATGAGAGTTGTGGGGCCAAAGAATCCTACGGCCTAGCCCATTTCGTTCCTGGGCCGAAGGCCCGGGCCGAGAAGGCACCCTAAATCCGAGGATGACCCCATCATCGGACGTCCGAGAACTTGAGGGACAAACTCATGACAAGCAGTCACCTCCACATTAAATGTACCTGATTACCGCCCTGGCCGCATTAATGAGGAAAGGACCCCACACCAGCGTCGCCTTGGTTGCCGCGACTCTCAAAGAGTCTGAGAAGGCGGCTGATGGGACAAGCACCTGAGTATTGTCCAGATCGCTCAACAAGTGTAGGGCTAGAATTGGTTAGGTAAAGAGTATATAATGTAAGGGAATCCCTCCTAAAAAGGGGGGGAGGCGAGAAAGGGGAAGAAAAAAGGGAAGAAAGCCTCCTCGGCCATGGGCCGAGAAGCATCCCCCAATTGTAAAGATGTTCTGTGTATTTCTTCAATAAAAGAGAATGGGGTTCACGCCTCGTGAACGCCGGCCAGCGCCTAGACCTTCGATCCACTCTCTACAAATTCATTGTTGTGGGTTTGATGGGCCCTTGACCCATACCCTTTAGGCTCTGGGCCGCAAAAGCAGACCCTACAATTGGCGCCGTCTGTGGGAAGGATTAGTGCGCCGGCTGGCGCAGCAGGCGACTGTTCTAAAGAGCCATTCTACGGAAGATCAGTGGTGATGCAAAAAAAAGAAAGAACTACCAAACCAATACTGCAGAAAGACAAAAGTGCAAGACAGAAGATTCAATAAAAAAAAAAACTTGATATTATTTCAAAAAAAAAAGAGGTACAAATTACAATCAGAGGCCCAGGCGGACCCATCCTAAAACTAGCTAGAGGGAAGTGTCAACCCGTACCCTTACTGGCATCAAGAGAATGAGAGAGCTTGACAGTAAGCGGGCAGAAGGGGGCTGGGGCTAGCTTGTTTCAAGGCCACCAACAACTCTTTTTTTGGAGCGACGGAGCTTGAACAAAGCGAGGAGCAGATACAGGGGCTCCGGGACGCCCTCCCCCGTGATGTTTCCTTGATTCTCTCCAACCCCCACGAGCGTTGGCCGTTGGTGACGGCAACACTCGGGCACCGCCCATGATGTGAGTTCGCATGTCTCCTTCGTCGGGGGTGCGCTCAGAGGAGAGACGTTAGGTACTTCAACGGCATCCCTCCGGGCCACCGTGCATGGCGCCATTGGGGTTACGCCTAGACTCTGCCGCACCGGAAGCCCAGTGGGGGCTGCGGCCACAACGGCTCTTGGTACGGATGTCCTCACACCCCTCCAAAGCCGCCCCATATCTCCTAACTCCGGTCACAATTCCGGCGGGGTTATTAAAGGGGCTTGGGGAGCTGAAAGGGTGTGTTCTTTCTGTTTGTGTTGGGAGGTTCATGGAGTATGGAGAAACCATCCCCCCGGAAGGCCTTATATAGAAGATGAGGGTTGGTGAGAATTAATTCACGCAGAATTCGAAAAGAGCGTTACCGAAGCGTTGGATAATAATGAAGCTGCCAGATTCCAATGGGGCCGCAGACCGTTGGACTTATGTTGATTTACGAGGCTATTAATGAAGGCGCGTCTCGCGCACCGAAGCGTCAGGCGCGGAACACGAACAGCCAAGGGACGCTTCGTAAATAAAAAAGATGGGGGCTGGAGATGGAGGCGAGATCAATGCCACGTGTAAGACCATGATCCGTTCGAAGAAAGAATCGTCTCCAGTAAAGCAGTCCAAGGACAAACCCCTACTTACAGAGAAATGAAAGTGTTAGACAGAACAAAGGATCTGCATGGTCCTCGGACTCAGGCCTATGGGGAAATTAACTACTTCAGAAGCCCAAGTGTTAGACAGAACCAAGGCTCTGCATGGTCCTCGGACTCAGGCCTATGGGGAAACTAACTACTTCAGAAGCCCAAGTGTTAGACAGAACCAAGGCTCTGCATGGTCCTCGGACTCAGGCCTATGGGGAAACTAACCACTTCACAAGACAAAGTGTTAGACAGAACCAAGGCTCTGCATGGTCCTCAGACTCAGGCCTATGGGGAAACTAACTACTTCAGAAGCCCAAGTGTTAGACAGAACCAAGGCTCTGCATGGTCCTCGGACTCAGGCCTATGGGGAAACTAACCACTTCACAAGACAAAGTGTTAGACAGAACCAAGGCTCTGCATGGTCCTCGGACTCAGGCCTATGGGGAAACTAACTACTTCAGAAGCCCAAGTGTTAGACAGAACCAAGG
Organism: Quercus ilex subsp. ballota; assembly: GCA_032727855.1. Classification (NCBI taxonomy): domain Eukaryota; kingdom Viridiplantae; phylum Streptophyta; class Magnoliopsida; order Fagales; family Fagaceae; genus Quercus; species Quercus ilex. Next base: position 13,659,996 of record CM064913.1, read on the forward strand.
CTCTGCATGGTCCTCGGACTCAGGCCTATGGGGAAACTAACTACTTCAGAAGCCCAAGTGTTAGACAGAACCAAGGCTCTGCATAGTCCTCGGATTCAGGCCTATGGGGAAACTAGCCACTTCACAAGACAAAGTGTTAGACAGAACCAAGGCTCTGCATGGTCCTCGGACTCAGGCCTATGAGGAAACTAACTACTTCAGAAGCCCAAGTGTTAGACAGAACCAAGGCTCTGCATGGTCCTCAGACTCAGGCCTATGGGGAAACTAACCACTTCACAAGACAAAGTGTTAGACAGAACCAAGGCTCTGCATGGTCCTCGGACTCAGGCCTATGGGGAAACTAACTATTTCAGAAGCCCAAGTGTTAGACAGAACCAAGGCTCTGCATGGTCCTCGGACTCAGGCCTATGGGGAAACTAACCACTTCACAAGACAAAGTGTTAGACAGAATCAAGGCTCTGCATGGTCCTCGGACTCAGGCCTATGGGGAAACTAACCACTTCACAAGACAAAGTGTTAGACAGAACCAAGGCTCTGCATGGTCCTCGGACTCAGGCCTATGGGGAAACTAACTACTTCAGAAGCCCAAGTGTTAGACAGAACCAAGGCTCTGCATGGTCCTCCGGCTTAGGCCTATGGGGAAACTAACCACTTCACAAGACAAAGTGTTAGACAGAACCAAGGCTCTGCATGGTCCTCGGACTCAGGCCTATGGGGAAACTAACCACTTCACAAGACAAAGTGTTAGACAGAACCAAGGCTCTGCATGGTCCTCGGACTCAGGCCTATGGGGAAACTAACTACTTCAGAAGCCCAAGTGTTAGACAGAACCAAGGCTCTGCATGGTCCTCGGACTCAGGCTTATGGGGAAACTAACCACTTCAGAAGCCCAAGTGTTAGACAGAACCAAGACTCTGCATGGTCCTCGGACTCAGGCCTATGGGGAAACTAACCACTTCACAAGACAAAGTGTTAGACAGAACCAAGGCTCTGCATGGTCCTCGGACTCAGGCCTATGGGGAAACTAACCACTTCAAAGACCAAGTGTTAGACGGAACCAAGGCTCTTCATGGTCCCAGGACTCAGACCTATGGGGAGACTAACTACTTCAGATGATCCTAAGTGTTAGACGGAACCAAGGTTCTGCATGGTCCTCGGACTCAGGCTCACGGGGAAACTAACCAGCTCAGATGATCCTAAGAGTTAGACAGAACCAAGGCACTGCATGGTCCCAGGACTCAGGCCTATGGGGAAACTAACTCCTTCAGAGGATTCCAGGTGTTAGACAGAACCAAAAGCACTGCATGGTCCCAGGACTTAGATCTATGAGGAAACTAACTCCTTCAGAGGATTCTAAGTGTTAGACAGAACCAAAAACACCGTATGGTCCTCGGACTCAAGCCTGTAGGGAAGCCAACTACTTCAAGGGGATCCTAAGTGCCTACCCAAAGAATTTTCTACCTGGCCCTTAGGAAACAGAGGGTCCACCCAAGCATACCTGCCCTCGTTATAACAATTGATGCCGCGGTTGGTCGAGATGCAATTGAAATTAAAATCATATAAGTAAAGAAAAAGCGGATAGCGTGCAAGTAAGCAAACAACCACAACAAACAGAAAAAGAAACAAAGCTCGTATTTCATTAAGTCCAGAAAGAGTTACACGGTAGGAATTACACTACAACCTAAAAAAAAAAATGCAAAAGGAAAGAGAAACGACGGCGTCAAGGGGCCTGCCCTGCCCACTTATTTTCCTCCCTCGGCAGGGGGCTGGACTATAGCAGCTTCAGGACCTTCTGAGCCTTGGCCAGAAGGGGCAGCCTGCGAAGGCGTGGCAGGAACGGCTGCCTCCTCAGCAGCAGGAACTTCAACTTCAGAACTGGACTTCGCAACCTCCTGGGGCGCCTCCTCAACGAGGCCCTCACCTGATTCAGCTACCTGGGGAGGATCACTTACTTGGACGAGCTCGCCCATGGGTTTAGCGATGGAGGTGTCCTTACCCGTGGCAGCACCGGCTTCCTCTACAACCTCCCCGGCCTCAGCGCTACCTGGAGTTGCCTCGCGAATGGCAGGAGGGTAGTACACACTTTCCTCCTTCCACAAGTCAGACGAGGCCTCAACCCTAGCCTGCCTGAGAGCCTCCATCCAAACTTCAGTTGAGTAACGCCTACACAACCCAGGGACTTGAGCCTTAAAGGCTGCCTCGGTCTCGGCCATCCCCGCAGCATAGGCCTCCTCCTCGGCTTCCTGCTTAGTGGCCAGGGCGTCCTCTCTGCCGTGGTCAGCCTCAAACTTGGCCCTAACGGCCTCGTCCCTGGCCTCCTCTGCCACCATCTTGGCTTCCTCTACAGCAGCCACCTTCCTTGGCAGATCAGCAAGCAGCTCCTTTGCCATCTTCAGCTGCTCCTCCACCTCGCCCAGGCGCTTTGTCTGATCTTCGGACTGCTTCTGGAAACCGGCGAGTCCTGACAGGGCAGTATCTCGGGCACTGGTCATCGCACTCAGCTCCTCCCGAGCCTTGGCAAGATCAGCCTTGGAGTTTTTCAGGATCCGTGAGGCCTCCAGGTGCTTCTCACGCTCCACGTCCGCAGCTTTCCCCTGGTCATGAGCCACGTCCTCCAACCTGTAAGTGGCCTGAATGGCCTGCCCAACAAAACAAGCACACGGTTAGCCGAGGCCAGAAAAGGGATAGAGAAAGCAAAAACTGGAAAAGTCATAAGTGTTGAGGGACTTACCATTCCCAGGTACCGCTTGAGGCAGAGAAAGACCTCCCTGCTCCTCATAGCTCCCAGCTCCGCCATGTCAGCTGGGAGTAGCAGGCACCTTTCCAGCGCGTCGGCCACGTACGCGCCTTCGCCTTCTTTGAAGTCCCTAAGGGAGGAGTCTTCCCTCAACGGCCTCCCATGGAGCATTGGGGCAGGAAGGCAGGCCTGAGGCTCGAGCTGGGCGTCAACCCTTTTATCCTGACCTCGGGAGCCTATCTTCAGCTGTTTGGATGGCCGCCGAGTATCATCCTCCTCCCGTGGGGACCCGGACTTTTCCTCGGCCGGCCTTTTGCCCTTGTCCTTTTTCTGCTTGGGATCAGAGGGCTCGCGCCTAGGAGGCAGACTCGTCTTGGGCGGAGAAGGAGGAAGCCTTGACTAGGAAGTGGTCGACCTGCCCTGGGCAGAGCGAGTCTTGGGAGGAGGAGGAGGAAGCTCCGGCTTGGATTTCCCCGATTGGACTTCGATCAGTTCAGACAGGCTAGGTTGGGGCCTCTTCTTGTAACCCATCTCGCGTCGAGGAGGAGACTTAGGCGTTTGGAAATTTGCTTCTGTCAGACAAGGGTCACCCAAGTCTCCCGGAGGGTCCTCGGACTGATGGACTTGTTCAAACACGTCAAACTCGTCCTCGGCGGGGCCAAAGTCAGCAACTTCCTCTTCCCTCTCTAGGCCTTCTTCGGCAGCCTCTGAGGATCTAAGGGAGGAAGAGGGACCCGCAGGTGTTACGCCTTCTGATGTGGAGGGCACCTCGGGGAACCGGAACCCATCCTCGGTCACGGTTATTTTCCGAAGCCGAGGATCCTTTGCTCTGATCACGTACTTCGGCGCCGCGAATGACTTGTGAGTCGGGTCGTATTTCAAGATCTGGTGAGCGGCCCTAACCTGATTGTCGGCCTCGTTCACGAAAACCTCTGCCCTCAGCGCCTTTTGCAAGTCTTCCCGGTTGATCAGGCTGAAGTGGCGTGTGAAGGCGTGCGGATCTGTAAGAGGAAACACATTCACATTAGAAACCAGGCGGTGCGAAAAGAAATGGACGAAGTAAAGAATGGAACTAGTCAGGGTCCTAGGGCCCTCCCTTCATTTTCCCACTGCCCATCTGGGGTCCCCTCCGTCGTTGGGCAGTGAAGGCCATCGTGCCACTCCCCAGACACGATGAGGAAGTCTTTGTTCAGCCCCTTGTTGGACTCAGGAAGGCACTGAATGAGCCAGACCCTGTCATCCCTGGTCTTCAGATAGTAAGTTTCGCCCTTCAGGCACTGGAGGTTATAACATCAGTTGACGTCATGGTGGGTCAATCTCAGTCCCATCTTCTCATTTAGGGCATGCACACAGCCCAGAATCCTAAAGACATTGATGGCACACTGGGTGGGGGCTAGTCGGAAGTGCGTCAGGTAGTCCCTCATCACCGGCCCCATGGGTATCCTCATGCCACTTTCAACGAAGGCAACGATGGGAATCACCACCTCACCCTCCTGCCTCCGGAAGCGCCATTCGCCCTCCGCACAATACCTCAAGCCCACGTTGGCCGGTATCTTATAATCGGCGATGAATTTCTCCATCGCCTCCTCAGTGAAGACATACTTCTTAAATCTACCCATCCCAAATGATGCTAAGCAAGCTAAGAGAGAGCAAACGAAAAAGAGGCAGAGATGGAGAAGGAGAAAGTTCGAAGAGAGATAGAGTGACTTATAGAAATGAGTAGAAGCTCCTCGGACAGGCTTTTTATGCTGGAGATGTAGACTCTTGGGTGCGAGTGAACAGAGGAACCAGCTTTTCAAATGGGTATTTATACCTCAAATCAAGGAACCGGGCGGGTTTTCCCGTCTCTAACTGTAACGACAGAGCCCCCACAGTCCCCCGCTGCCGCGTGCACATACTTCAACCCGGACTCGAACCAGGTTTTCACAAGCTTCTGGGCTAAAAGCTTGTGCACACGTTAGGGGTTGCCTGTCACTTATAAGCCCAGGCTTTGGTCGCTCACTTTGCGATGTGGGATCAGGACTTTTGGGCTTAGATCCCCTCACCCTACCACACCTTCAAGAGGAGAGCCGACCTCGGCTCTGATACCAATTGTAACGACAGAGCCCCCACAGTCCCCCGCTGCCGCGTGCACATACTTCAACCCGGACTCGAACCAGGTTTTCACAAGCTTCTGGGCTAAAAGCTTGTGCACACGTTAGGGGTTGCCTGTCACTTATAAGCCCAGGCTTTGGTCGCTCACTTTGCGATGTGGGATCAGGACTTTTGGGCTTAGATCCCCTCACCCAGGTCGGCTCTCCTCTTGAAGGTGTGGTAGGGTGAGGGGATCTAAGCCCAAAAGTCCTGATCCCACATCACAAAGTGAGCGACCAAAGCCTGGGCTTATAAGTGACAGGCAACCCCTAACGTGTGCACAAGCTTTTAGCCCAGAAGCTTGTGAAAACCTGGTTCGAGTCCGGGTTGAAGTATGTGCACGCGGCAGCGGGGGACTGTGGGGGCTCTGTCGTTACACTAACTGCTAGGCGAATCCCCACCGTTGGATTATCATCCTCCCGTTGAACGTGGGGGGCACAGAGCCATCTTGATTTAATGAAAGGCGCATTGCGAGCTTCGAGGCGCCATTAACGCGTCTGGAGTAGATGAAAAGGCTCCAGTACTGACAGAGGACCAGACTCAATGGGACGCGTGGTAGGTCCGAGGACATCAAAATCCTCCTCTCTGCACGAGGATGCGGACAGCAAGATTTTGAGGGGCTATTGTGGGGCTAAAGAATCCTATGGCCCAGCCCATTTCGTTCCTGGGCCGAAGGCCCAGGCCGAGAAGGCACCCTAAATCCGAGGATGACCCCATCATCGGACATCCGAGAACTTGAGGGACAAGCTCATGACAAGCAGTCACCTCCACATTAAATGTACCTGATTACCGCCCTGGCCGCATTAATGAGGAAAGGACCCCACACCAGCGTCGCCTTGGTTGCCGCGACTCTCAAAGAGTCTGAGAAGGCGGCTGATGGGACAAGCACCTGAGTATTGTCCAGATCGCTCAACAAGTGTAGGGCTAGAATTGGTTAGGTAAAGAGTATATAATGTAAGGGAATCCCTCCTGAAAAAGGGGGGAGGCGAGAAAGGGGAAGAAAAAAGGGAAGAAAGCCTCCTCGGCCATGGGCCGAGGAGCATCCCCCAATTGTAAAGATGTTCTGTGTATTTCTTCAATAAAAGAGAATGGGGTTCACGCCTCGTGAACGCCGGCCAGCGCCTAGACCTTCGATCCACTCTCTACAAATTCATTGTTGTGGGTTCGATGGGCCCTTGACCCATACCCTTTGGGCTCTGGGCCGTAAAAGCAGACCCTACAAGAGTCAATGTCACATTATATTGTGAACATTTTATAGTGATTTAAGTGCATTTTTCCTTTTCATTTCTATTAGGACTCTCAATGTACAAGACCAATAGAACCCTAACCCAATTGAAACTCTAAAATGTTTCAAAAAAATGTTGCAAATGTGTTAAATCATCAATTATGGATTAATCTCCCTTAATAGCTTGAGACTTTAATTTTTGTAAATTGATATCCTACAAAGCCACACACCAAATAATATCTATCTCCCTCTCTAAAAAATAAGATATAAAATTAAAAATTAGATTTTAACTTTACTTAACTATGTATCATGTATATCCAAAATAAAGTATTTTTTTAATAATATATTTTTATTTTTTTTATTAATATTTATGGTTCAACTTTGATATTCAATTCTCTATATGAAATTGACATTAGTTTAGTTAGTATTATTCATCAAATTATGTATTTAATGTATCAAATTAATCTAGATTTGATTAATATTAAATAATTTTGTTTAATTAATATTTACATATTAAAAGTCCCACATAAATTTTTTGCCTTAAGGCCCAAATAATGTTGGGTCACCCTTGGCTATCAGAGGGTATTTGGCCGGCACCACATTGGTGTACTCCAATAATGTTTTTCTCTTCTTTTCAGGTCTTCAATCATACACCAAGTCAAGTATACAGCTCAATAATTTCATACTTGATACTTTTTTTTTTTTGTTGATAAAAAGGAATTTCTTTAACAAACTAAAAAGCCTATGAAGAGGAGGTTACAAACCAGTCATACAGAGTGCCCGTGGCATCTAGTCTAATAAGCAGCTCCACCTCTGAAGGAAGGGGGATAAAAACAACATAATCTTGGTCCAACAGAGCACCTCGCCTAGCTAAGTTGTCTGCACACTTATTGGCTTCTCTGAATCAATGCATGAGTCTAACATTAGGAATCTTCTTCAGTCCCTCCTTGCAATCAGCCACAAGCGCATCAAGGCTGTTCAGATTATTGGACTCTTTCCTCACTAAATCAATGACCACAAGCGCATACTTGATACTTTTTTTTTTTTTTTTGGTTGATAAACACCTGTTCAATACTTTCATTAACTTGAAATAAGATTACACTAGATTACATCAGTTTGAATCTGATCAACAATTTTGGGTGGAGTATCATCTACCCAAATATTACAACCATTCAAAAATTTGGCTTGTCTAGCCAAGATATGAACAGCTTTGTTGCCACCCTTTTGGACATGGGGCAACTCCCATGCATTAAAAAACTTCAGCCCTTCCCAAATTCCATCCATTACCAACCTGATGGAGCTGGGAGGAATGCTCTGTTTCCCTAGCGATTGAACCACCAGCTGTGCATCGCTTTCATTGATGATATCCTTTAGGCCAAGATCCCCAGCAAACACCACTCCTTCCTCGACAGCCTTAGTCTCAACTTCCAAAACTCCCAAAGGCAATTCAAATTTTTTACTCATAGCCCCCATGATTTGACCCCTCTCATTTCTTATAACTACTCCTACACCACAGCACCGCATCTCATCAAAAATTGCTCCATCTGTGTTCACTTTGTACCAACCTGGTTTTGGAGGCCTCCACAATGCCGTTTCAGGTGCAGGGGGGGTTCATGAGTCTATGTTGCTGGCTGGAATTCTTTCATATAGGCCATAGCTTCCCTCACTATCACTTCGTGGTTTTTCCCTTGGCCCCCATGTCTCACCTGGTTCCTATTATTCCACAAACACCACACCGTGATAGCAAACAACTCCCAATTAAAGCCTGTGCCCCTTTCTTTAATCTCCCACATGATGTCGATAAAGTCCCTAGGAGGCTCCTGGAAGAAGGGCAATTTTAGTCTTGTACCACTCCACACTGCCTCCGCTATGTTGCAGCTCCATAATGCGTGTCCCGAGGATTCTGCATTCCTACATATATCACACTTCTCATTCACATCAATTCTCCGAGCCTTTAGACAAAGTTTAGTGGGAAGGATGTTTTTACAAGCTCTCCATAGCAAGTGTTTGATCTTACTTGGGCATTGTAGTCGCCATACGATCTTCCAAATAGACTTCATTCCAGAGTTGTCCGAGCTGCTACCTCCCTCTCCCCTATTTGACTCTTCTTTCAAGACCTTTTGTGCCACCTTATATCCGCTTTTCACTGAAAATCTACCATTTGTAGTCCATGCCCACACAATTGAGTCTTCGGGAAGTCTACTACTAATGGGGATGCTCAACACCATTTCGGCTTCATGAGGAAGGAAAACGTTTTTTACCTTCACCCCGTCCCAAGCCCTTCTGTCAGTATCCAGCAAACTCGACACTTTTTCCATACCTGTGTGCACACCAATCGGGCTTGTCACTTTGAAAGACTCTGGGGTAGGGATCCATCTGTCCTTCCATTTATGGACACTTTCTCCATTTCCTATGCACCATTTGGAACCTCTATCAACCACCTTTCTAGCTGCCAACATGCTTCTCCACACATATGAGGGCCGTCTGCCAAGTTCAGCCTCGTTGAAGCTACCATTTCGGACATATTTCGCTTTGAACACTTTATGAACCAGCGAGTTTGGGCTTTGTAGCAGTCTCCACCATTGTTTGGCAAGAAGCGCTAAATTAAACGCTTTTAGGTCTCTAAAACCCATCCCTCCATCCTCCTTTGGGATACATAACTTTTCCCATGAAACCCAAGCCACTTTCCTCTCCCTATTCTTTTGGCCCCACCAGAAGTTGCTCATCATTGAGTTCAACTCTTTACACAACGTGTCCGGAATTTTGAAACAACTCATCGTATACATTGGCGTTGCTTGAGCTACTGCCTTTATTAGTATCTCCCTCCCTGCATGGGAAAGAAGCTTACCCTTCCAACCGGCTATTTTCCTCCCAACTTGGTCTTTGATGCGGTTAAAAGCTTTTCTTTTCCCTTTCCCCACAAGCGGTGGTAGCCCTAGGTACTATTCATGGTGCTGAATCACTCTTACCCCCAACTTCTTCTTCACATAATCTTTGACCTCCCCACTTGTATTCTTGCTAAAAAATAGGGATGTTTTTTCCCTATTGAGTTTTTGCCCTGAATCCCCCTCGTAATCTTCAAGTACCTTTAGTACCCTATCACATTCTTCCCTTGTGGCTCTACAAAAAACGATGCTATCATCGGCAAAAAGCAAATGAGATATTCTTAGAGCTCCTCGACAAACAGCAATCCCCCTTGGCTGCCCCTCGCCCTCCTCCTTTTTCAACATAACCGATAGGCCTTCGGCACACAAAAGGAACAAATAAGGAGAAATTGGGTCCCCTTGGCGTAAACCCCTTGATGGAACTATTCTCCCTTTTGGCTCACCATTGATCAACACCGAGTAGGAGACCGAAGTGACGCACATCATCATTAGGGAAATCCACCTTTCCTGAAAACCCATCTTTCTCATCATTGCCTCCAAATACACCCATTCAACTCTATCGTAGGCCTTGCTCATATCAATCTTTATTGCCATTAACGCCTCCTTTCCCTTCTTTCTTTGGTTAATGCAGTGCATAGTTTCGAAGGCAACTAGCACATTGTCTGTGATGAGCCTACCTGGGACAAAAGCACTCTGAGAATCATCTATCATCGCTGCAAGAACTCTTTTCAGTCTATTTGCAAGGACCTTAGAGATCAATTTGTATACAACAATTGCATAGACTTATTGGCCTGTACTCAGTGATTTTTTGGGGGGATTTCACCTTTGGGATGAGGCATATATATGTTTCATTTAGCCCACTAGGCATTATGCCTGAATTGAGAGAAGTGAGCACACACTTGACAACCTCGGGTCCAACAATATCCCAATAGTGTTTAAAGAAGATCGGGGACATACCATCCGGTCCGGGAGCTTTTGTGGGGTGCATTTGCTTGAGAGCAGACCATACTTCCTCGGCTTTAAAAGCCGTGAGCAGCTCCTCATTCATATCCGGTGATACCCGATTTGTTATAGAGTTTAGACTGGCTTCAAAACTGATAGGCTGGTTTGACTTGTAGATGTCCCCAAAGTAGTCCAAAATCGTGCTTTCAATACCTTCCTTATCTTCCACCCAAACCCCATCTGAGTTGTGCAGCCCCGCAATCCAGTTTTTTCTACGCCTTTGACTCGCCGTGGCATGGAAAATTTTTGTGTTTCTATCTCCCCATTTTAGCCAAAGCGCCCTGGACCTTTGGTTCCACATAATTTCTTCTCTGACCTGAATCTCATTGATTTCCTTTCTAGCCTGCTGTATCTCATCTGCTTTCCCATATAAACTATCCCACAGTTCTAATTGTTGGAGTCTTTCCTTTTTCTGTTTTAGCAACTTGTTAACATTACCGAACTCATTCCAATTCCATTTCAGCAAATGATCTTGGCATCGCTTAATTCTCTCAATAATGCCTCTCTCTGCCTCAGCCCCAACCGGTTCCCATGCTGCTTCTACAACCTCTCTGCATTTCTCATCCCTTGTCCACATGGCTTCAAAGAAAAAACGTTTTCTTCCTCGCTTCTGATTCTGTTTTCGCTTGAGAGTGAGCATCAACAAACAATGGTCCGATATGGACATCGCCACACTTGATACTTGAACATACTTGATACTTGAACATTACACACTTGACACTTCTACATCTATATAAATTTTTTCTTGAACTAACCATTGTCACTGCCACCCATGACCCATACGTCGCTTTTTTTCTTCCCCTATTCTGAGCAGTAGACTTTGAAGCGTTAACTCTCTAGTAAGTTAAAACTTTAAAGTAGTAGACTTCAACAGAATAAAGTCAATAAACAATAACGGCTAGATTTCAAATAGCAATAGTTCATCTTATTTATAAGGACACATACAAATATACAATAGTACAGTAGTGATGATTCAAGAATCTAAAAATCAGATAGTCGTGATGATTTTTGTGAATTCTATGTCATAAAATTAGCCTTCACGAACTTAAGGGCTTTTTTTAAAGGGTTTTTAAAAACTATTTTCAGTTCAATATTTTTTTTGAAAGGGGGAAAAAAAAAAACAGAAAACGTCTTATAGTCATCTTAGCTCTGCATTCAGAATGTATCAGTTGTGAGAATGAAACGTCCTACATCCTATACTTCTCCTCTTTTAATTAAGTGGATCTGTAGTTCTTTGACTTAAATTATGTAAACAGTCACTTATTCAAAAGTGTCATACTGAAATTACAAGTTTCATGGAACTACATTGTTATATTTCATTATTGATGACGTTAATGAATTAAGATCCTTTAGAATTCTTAAAGTAATATTTAAATAATAAAAAATGGAAATCTCAAGGTACTCCACCGTAGATTTTTTTTAAATCTTTTCTATTCATCTTAGTATTTAAAAACACGACAATAGTTGTTTTGGTATTTATTTAAATATTGAAAAATACGACAAATTCAATTCACTCATTTCAAAATATTCATGTATGATTTTGGAAACTCTATGATAAACTTAACCTAAAAACATCCTAATCTTGTATATAGACAATTTCCATATGATGTACATAGCTTTGTGGGTTTGGCTTATCTATGCTAATTGCTAACTAAGACCATAACGTTTTGTTACCACCATGTATTAGTTTGAGGGGGCATAGATAAGACCCATAACGGTAATATGCACCTAGAAGATCTTTTCCAACTTCTAAATGTCAAATGACAGCCATGCCAGGATTGATTAGCCTAAATTGTGAGAAATTATTTGGTACACTCAAAGTACTATATCTTCTCATATAAATATGAATCTCATGTATGAGATACACTTATATGTGTGAAGATGGTATAGTACACCGAGTGCATTGAATAATTCACATACTTTGGAATTTAACAAAGCTCATAGGATATTCTTTGGATTCCTTTTTAAACGATGCTTAATTGTTTGCAAATCTTTGCACTAAAACCGTATGACATTTAGTTGCGAGTTACTTTGTTTAGGGCTTCAGCCTATGAATGGTAATCCTCAAAGATCTTCTCTATTTTACTTGAAATGAAAAAAAGTCCATCTTTAATATCTTTTTTTCAAGCCGATGAATACAACATTAGGGATTCTTGTGGAAGTCCATGCAAAAATTAATGCAATTCAGCAGAAAAAGCAAAAGATTAATGGAGCCTATTGCCTTTCATTTTAGTTAGACTTTATAATAATGATCTCTGCCTAATGTTAGTTCCAAAGTAAGTTGAAACTGTCAGCTTATTTACTTTCACAAATTTTGTACTCGATGATTTGTTTTTCTTTCAGTCCGAGATTCCACTAACTTTTTCTGTAAGTCCCACTTGCTCCACTCTTTAATTATCGTCAAATTGAATTGCTATTCTATACTTTCTAATCTTTATAATTGCTCTTTCCCAGTTTTGCTGGCCAAATGCGCTGCGTTCTTTATGTATGCTGGACCCATAAGCAAACATTTGAATTCAAATCCCCCATCCTCTTTATTCCTTTTGCAAAACTCTTTCAAAATCAGTCTATAACGTTACAACTTATTAGTATTAGATTATTAGTGTTGTAATCATAGTTTACTTTTAATTCATCAATGGCCCACTATTACACTTTTTTTTTTGAGGGGGCACTATTACACTTATGATTGAAGTAATTATTCTCATTTAACATCTTTTACTATTTTAATCTTTTTGTAACACTAATTAACGTTAAGATTTTCACCCTTGTCAGAGTGTCATGCCAGTGTAAGAAATTGCAACCACTACCACACACCATATTGTTAAAAGGGTCTTGTAAAATGCGTATTGAGTTTATAGGATAGTTTCAGTGTATCATTTGGGAAATAAGTAGATTGAAAATTGCTATGTTTTTGAGAGGAGTATACTGAAAACCAATAATAACTAGCAATATTTTTGTACATGTTGAAATTATTCATGGTATAGCAAAATCCAATGCACTAATTGAGTGGATTTCACAATTAATGAATAAAATTTTAAGAACTTCACATTAGAGTTACTCATGGACTTGTAGATGATTTTAATCATTCTTTAATCCTGAACAAGGTTTTGAAATATTAAATATTTAATTATGAGTTATAATGTACGTTATTTGAAATAAAAAAAAATATTTATCAATCATTGGCACGTGCTTAAAGGTAATTGTATGGTTTGATATATATATATATATATATATAAAATGAACGTATGTTCTGATCGATAATAATTGTTATGTATTATCATGTGTAAGATGCCAATGGGTTTTTAATATAGAAATTTTATTTTGAAGTAGGCTAAATTTGATATTGATATTTGTGTGTTGCATTTTATTTTTCAAAAAAGAGCTAAAAACAACTATTGTTTAACAAATGATTTAAATGATCATCAGCTTTCTAACTCAATTAGTACCTGTTAGTGTTTTTAACGAAAATGTCCAAGGCCCAAGGTAAGGGTTCAAATTTTAAATCCCTCTTCTCCCATTGTAATTATTAGATTATAAAAATAAATAAAAAGATTTGAATGTAACTTTAAAGGTGAGTTTCAATTAGTCTGGTAAATTTTTTCGTTGTCAAATAACCATTGTTTAACAAATGATTTAAATGATCATCAGCTTTCTAACTCAATTAGTATCTGTTAGTGTTTTTTACGGAAATGTCCAAGGCCCAAGGGTAAGGATTCAAATTTTAAATCCCTCTTCTCCCATTGTAATTATTAGATTATAAAAATAAAATAATAAGATTTGAATGTAACTTTAAAGGTGGGTTTCAATTAGTCTGGTAAAATTTTTCGTTGTCAAATAAGAGATTTAAGGTTTAAACTTTGCTTATGCTAAAAAACAATTGGTATCTTTGGCTTGATAATAAAGAATAATAATAATAAAGCAGTCTTCATAAACTAAAATTATATTGCATTTATATATAAAAAAAAAAAACTTTAACAGTTTAATTTAACTTTATTGATTCAGTGAAACCATCCTTAGAGACTTTTACGCGTATTTGTTTTTTACATATCCGCAGACTAGACAATTTTGCAGCTCACAACTTAGTTAAACATGCTACATGTTAGACATGTTAAAGGTTTATCAATGTAGATGAAGAATGTTCCTTCACACATTCATGATGTTCTTCTAGCAGATAATGGCTAAGTTTTTTTTCAATAAAGTTTCTAGAATTTCTTCTCAAAAAAAAAAAAAAAAAAAATCCGTCTGGGGGTCAATTCAATATTCTTAATAGTCCAGCGGCTAACTTACAAAAAGCCATCACTTTAAATTTGAAATACGAGCGGGCTACTATTTCTATCATTTATTTGTCACTCACTGAGCTTTCACCTTTCAACACGCTGACACTGTCCCATTCTCAATCCTCCATTTCCTTCTTCTTCTTCTTCATGGATCTAATTCGAGCTTCAATTTCAAACTCCATGCCTATTTAAAACCACTCAGCTACTCTTTTTCTTTTGCGCCAAAAATTTTCGAGCTCCAACATGTCCAAAGAACCCTCCACTTCTCGATTCGTAGCTCGAAACGTTTCGAAGAACACACACCCCGAATCAAACGAGAACGAATTCGAAACTTCGCTGAATCCGGTTCACTTTCTACCTCCACGATCTCCTCTGAACACGATTCAGGATCCATCGCAATCTCAGTCCCAAAAGGATTTCCACGACTCCGATTTCGATTCTCATCACAAGCTCGAAGCGGTTCGATCAACTCGGGCTTTGGATAAGAAGCTTGAAGCTTCAGATAGAGTCGGAAATGCGAGTCACAGTTACGTGACTCCTAGGGTTTCGGCTCGGGCCGGAACAAAGTCACAGTCGGAGCCGAACTCAACGCAGAGTACTCCGGCGAGGAGCGTTTCGAGGCCTTCGATTGGTGGAGCTAACGGAGCTTGTAATTTGAGCAGCAGAGCTTGGAATTTGTACAATGGAGGTAGAGCAGGGAGTTCCTCTAGGGTTTCTAGAAGGGTTTCAATTTCAAACACTTCGGTTTCTAATTGTGAATTTCCAGTGGAAGTTCAACATTTCGAGCTCGTTCAAGACCCCTCGTTTTGGACAGATCACAATGTACAGGTTTGTGAACTGAATTCTGAACTAAATTCTATGTGTTGTAGAGGTCGGTGTGGATGTGATTGTGATTGTGATGTGTGGTTTGTTGGATTCAGGTGCTGATACGAATTCGACCATTGAGTGCTATGGAGAGAGTTTCGCAAGGTTTCGGTCAGTGCTTAAGGCAAGAGAGTGCGCAGACTTTGGTGTGGCTTGGTCATCCTGAAACCAGATTCACCTTTGATCACATAGCGTGCGAGACCATATCACAGGTGCTCTTATAATCCATGTTTATATATAGAATTGTAAAATCTATGTTTAAATGCTAAAGGAATACTATATATATTGTGGACGCTTAGGTTCTTCAATTGAATTCAAGTGCATGGTTGTATTGATCAATGCAGCAAAAACAATGTCATATTTTTAAAAGATAGTTACATTCAACCACGTGGTTTGTTGGTCAATGCTACCATGTGGTTGAATTTAATTGAAGAGCTTAAGGCGCAACACTTAAGAAAAAAGTTTAGTTAGACAAAAATTGTCATGACTTTTTCACAATTGATGAGGTGGCATGTTATGATTGATGCATAATAAAGTGGTGTTAGTGGTACCTCCATTTGAAAGTGATGTTGTTTTAATCACAACTTGTCACCTTAGCGAGTTGTTAGAAAATTGTGCACAATGTTGTGTCACTAGGAATACGCAAAACCAGAGGGTTCCATGCCTGTGGTTCTGTACAAAATCATGGTCCACAGTATCTATAGTTTTCCTATAGTATTCTAACAATATAGGTATTGTTTGAAAATTTATCTGTTTGCTTGTGTGTATAATGTATTTTAAAGGGAAAGTATTTTAATTCTTTGGTGAGAAGTTGTTTTGGGTTCCAGAAATATTAACTGAAGTTTGTACCAATGTATGAAGTGGAAAGGAAGCTGTTTAGTTCTTCGGCTTTATTTTGGTTTGGATTTCTAAAATATGGCAAATTGGGCTCAACTTAGCTGTAGTTGTATTAAGATCAATCAAGTGGAGGATATTGTTTGTTTTGTTTCTTTTTCCTATATCAGATAGACTTGAGCTTCATATTTTTTGTTCGTTGGTTCTTTTCCTTTATTTTCTTAGCAACTAAAAGGAACATGAGTGAATGTTTATTTGGATGTTTATGTGCTGTCTGGCATGAATTTTGGTGTAGGAAAACCTGTTTGTGGTTGCTGGACTGCCCATGGTGGAGAATTGCATGTCTGGTTATAATAGCTGCATGTTTGCATATGGTCAGGTATGTGATGATGGGTTTTCCTGATTGTTTGTGTTGTTATCAACTTATCATAGAACAAGATGTTGAAGCTTGCAGTGTTTTTCTGCAGACAGGAAGTGGCAAAACATATACTATGATGGGCGAGATATATGAGATGGAGGGAAATCTCAATGAAGATTGCGGGATAACTCCACGCATTTTTGAATATTTATTTTCTAGAATTAAAGCGGTGCGATATTCACGTTTCTACTGTTTTTCATGATTTGACCATTCATGCTTGTTTAATGTGGATTATGGTGTTCTTTTAGTTATGGTATAATATCTAACTAGAACTCATTTAGGAAGAAGAAAGTAGAAGGGATGAAAAGCTGAAGTATAGCTGCAAATGTTCCTTTCTAGAGATATATAATGAGCAGATAACAGATCTTTTGGAGCCTTCATCAACTAATCTGCAAGTAATGTATATCTGTCCACATGTTTGATGTTTTTCATTACAGTTTCATTCAATGGGCACTATCAAACTCATTCTCCTGTTACAGCTCAGAGAAGACTTGAAAAAAGGGGTATATGTTGAAAACCTCACAGAGCATAATGTGAGGACTGTTAATGATGTTGTCAAACTTCTGTTACAGGTGGGAATTTCTGGTGAAATTTGTTGCTTAAATGTTGTTATTCTATCACATTTTATGTCACAAATGTGATTGGCGTAATTCTATCAAACACAGGGTGCTGCAAACACGAAAATGGCAGCGACTCATATGAACAGTGAGAGCAGCCGCTCTCACAGTGTTTTTACCTGTATTATTGAAAGCTGCTGGGAGAAAGATTCCATGACTCACTTCAGATTTGCAAGGTTAAATTTAGTGGATCTAGCTGGTTCTGAAAGGTAACTACATTCCACAACAGTTCTATCATTGTTTTTTTCTACAAAGCTACGCTGACTTGCTTACTGATTCAGGCAGAAAAGCTCTGGTGCAGAGGGAGATCGTTTGAAAGAAGCAGCAAATATAAACAAATCTTTGTCAACTCTTGGGTAACTAACTGAAAAAACAAGTGTCTCAGTTGATTTCTTTCCATTGTCACATGCAGCACCTTTATAATATACATAGTCTTTTGGAGTGTGTTGCCAAGCATTTTTATCTGAAATGCCCGCCTTGGAAATAAATTTATTGATTTGTGCTGTAATTTATTTGGTGGGGGACATTGGCCTTCAACTTTGTAAGATATGCTAGATAGTGCTGAATATAATCTTCGAGCTGGCCAGTCAATAGCTTTCCAGGATGAATCTCTGCAAACAAAACCTTTCTTGTGATTGATCAAATTAAGATATATGCTGAATCTAGTCTTAAGAAGTCTTTAATGCTAATGTGTAAGAGTTTCATTCTATAATTGGTTAACCTGAATTATTTTTGTTCTGTACTTTTAGCTTGGTGATAATGTCTTTAGTGGATTTAGCGCACGGGAAGCATAGACATGTTCCCTACAGAGATTCAAGGCTCACATTTCTACTTCAGGTTAAGCTCTAAAACTGAAAATGAACCTACTAATTATGTGTACTCTTTTATCTTGCTACCTTATATTAGAAACTCATATTGTCTACAACTGTGAATGCAGGATTCTCTGGGAGGAAACTCAAAAACAACAATTATTGCAAATGTCAGCCCATCTATTTGGTATGTTTCCTTCCTTGAACTCAGTGTATTCTTTTTATCTGTAGTATTTTTTTTCTTAACAAAACTTTTGCTTTCCTTGCAGCTCTGCAAATGAAACACTAAGCACTCTGAAGTTTGCCCAGCGTGCCAAGCTTATTCAGAACAATGTACTTAATTTAAATGCAATTACATCTGTGTACTGTTTCCAATGAAGTTTAGGAATATTTGAGTTTTGAATTTACTGTTTTTCATCCTTTTCTAGGCTAAAGTGAATGAAGATGCTTCAGGTGATGTAACAGCACTGCAGCGGCAAATCCAACAGTTAAAGGTATGGATAATAGTTGCAGATTTGTGAGAGTTTTATCTTGGCCGTTCACTATTTAGTAGAACTGAGACATTTCTAAACTCAAACAGGGCCAGTTATCCATTCTGATGAAGCATAATAACCTTACAAGGTCTATGTCAAGATGTATTCCACCTTTTGAAGAATCTGGATTGAATGACCTGTCTGAGGAATATGACTCTTTAGGAGAAAGAAATCCGACTGATAATCATAAGATACATAGTCTTCAGAGCAAAAAGGTAATGTTGATGTATACATTATAGTTAGCTCTCTCTCTCTCTCTCAAGATTTGTATTATATAAGTATGGGCGGCTGTCTTAAATCTATCTAGCAGATGAGATGCATGGAAGCTACTTTAGTTGGTGCTCTGAGGAGAGAAAAAATGGCAGAGACTGCAGTTCGGAAGTTAGAGGCTGAAATTGGACAAGTCAACCACTTGGTATATCTGTTATATTCAGCAGTCCTACATTTTCCTATTTTTGAAAAATATGGGACATGATTAAATGATTTGTGTCCGTTTGAAAACATCTTATTTAGCTTTTTGCTGAAAGTATGCTAAAATATACTAGTATTTTGAAAAAGCGAGAAAAAAATGAGGTTTTAAAAAGCTGTACATAAAAGTTAAAAAGCAAAAAGCTGGCTTATAATCTGTTCCCAAACACAATATTTCTCAGGTTTGTCCCATGCTTAATCTCACGGACAATTATGTAACTTATTGTGGCATATTTTGTAGGCTTGCCAAAGGGAAGAGGATGCTCAACATACTAAAATGATGCTAAGGTTTCGCGAGGAGAAAATTAAACAACTTGAGTTGCTTATGCATGGAAAGCTGTCTTTTGACACATATCTCGAGGAAGAAAATAAGGCTTTACTAGAAGAGATTCAGTTGCTTCGTGCAAGGACTGATAGGAATCCAGAATTGACCCGATTTGCGCTGGAGAATATCAGACTTCAAGAGCAACTCCAACTGTAATTTTGTAGTGCATTATATTATTCTCTCCATCTCTTTTCTGGATGCTGAGGACTCACCTTGTAGCTTTCACATGTCAGGTTCCAAAATTTTTATGAACAAGGAGAGCGAGAAACATTGCTAGCTGAAGTTTCAGAATTACGTAATAAGGTCTATGAAGATCTTCTCATTCCATTTTCTTCTATTCTTCTTTCTTACAATAGCAAAAACCCTTTGTTGATCCTTTAATAACTGTCTTTAACATTTTCAATGTGCAGCTTCTTGAAGTGCTAGAAGGAAAGATTACATCCTCTGTAAGAACTGATAATCAGGTTGACACGGCCTTTTGAATTAATTATATAGAATTTGTTATGTTTCTTAATATTTGTGCTTTTCAACTGCAGAATAATTGTACTATAAAGGAGTTGGAAGATTGCAGGAATACAAATTTCAAACTGATCAGGTACTTAAATCGATATACTTCATTTTAGGGATATTCCAGTCAGTGGTTGTGGCAAAAACATCCTCCAGGGGGCTTGGAAATTGGGGGTACCACTAAAATTGGGTAGCAGTGCCCCAAAATACCCTAGCTAAGGCCTACATGAAAATACCACTAAACAAGTGTATCTACAGTTCTAACAAATTAGTATGACTAAAGACATGATGTATGAACATATGATTTATGATCATGAAATTGCAACTAACCATTAAAAAAAAAAAAATCTAAGATGATAATCACCATAAATTAAAATAACATGTGGAAACTAATCTATTTCCAACGCATGTTTTTGTTTTTTTTTTGGGTACTATCAAAGCATGATAATAAGGAACCAAACATATTATATAAAACTATAAAAGCACTAATTAACTAACAAGGAATGAATGATACATGCATGCACTTTTTTGATTTCTAAGCAATTGGTGAACTCAGGGTGGAATGTCTCTCTTTCTCGCTCCTATGACAGTCTTTTGATCTTGAATCATTTTCTTGAAACCTCCACCTGTTATATACCTTCTCTTGAAGATGGTTGCTTGTTGATAGATCTTCGTTCCAATGGCAGTGTTGATTGATGCAAACTCCTAAAAAACTAATTGAATTGGATCTTTATTGCTGATTCCTATGGATGCTAGGGTGATTTGTGTGCTGTGGAAAGGTGTGTGATGAACAATATGCAGAAAATAAAGAAAATTTATGGCTTCGGGTGATGGGCAGGTAGGTAATCTAGGATCCAAGGATTCTCTAAACTACAATAAGTGAAAACTAGGACCCCTTCTCAGTTGGGATACCTCTCCTATTTACAGAGAGGAGTATTTTAATTCATTTTACAGCTCAAAAATTGTAGAATTGGTAGTATTATCTCATAATTTGTCTCACAAAAATCAGAAAAAAGAAAATCATATAGAAATTAAAAAAAAAAAAAAAATTGCAAACCTGGAACTATAGTGCCAATTGGCACTAAGGTTGAATAGATTGGCTCTCTTGTAGTTACCAGAGTGTCAACTGTTTGATGATTGGTAAAAAGTCCCATTTTCAATAAGTATGACCACATGGTTTGGTCATGTTCAAAGGAGAGCAACTAATGCACTAGTAAAAGAGAGTGAGTTGATTCAAGTTGAGGGAACCAAAAAAAGCAGGGGAAGACCAAAAAGAACTTTAGAAGTAGTAAAAAAGGACACGTCAAATAAGGAAGTAACAAAGACAGAGTATGACTTCTGATAGAATAGAATAGAAGAAAAGAATACATGTGGCCGACTCTTATTAATCTCTTGAGGATTCATAGCTTACCCCAAAATATTTGGGAATAAGGCTTTGTTGTTGTTGTTTTATAACCATTGATTTGAACACAAAATAAGACTATTCATAATAATAGGATCATTCATACAAAAAACAAAAGATCTAACACTGTTTTGAACACACAAAAAGACCAATTTACTGTTAATTGTACCATGACCACTTAAAATATGGATTTTAGGGTCAAGTAATTCCACTTATGTAAAATTACCATTTTACCCATAGTGCTAAAAACGGTGTAAATTCAAAAAAATAAAATAATATAAGGGTTGCAAAATGGGGTGTCTACACATGGCCTTTACACTAGGCTTGAACAAATTAGGATATTGATGTTTTTTACATGGACAACTTAGTGTGCTGATCATCTGGACATTTGGTTCCATTAATTACTTTTTTCATCTTCCTGATAGTAATTTGAGCAGTTGTGAAGGTCTAACATTTTTTGGCTTATATCTGTAGGGAAGTAGATGACTTACGAACAGAACTTAGAAAGTATTTGAACTGTAGTCAAGCTACGACTGATTCTGTAAGTATAGCTGATGAGTTATAGAAAGAAGGGTTGTTGAGGTAGCTTAACCTTTGTATTTTGGTGATTTATTTTCTTTTGCACTTTTTGCAGGTAACTGATTCTTTCTCCAAGGATCATGAGGAATTTATGCAGACAGATAATTATTCATTGGTAAGAAATTATACCAACTTGTTTTCAGTGAGATGTTCAATTAATTTTTAATGATTGCCACAAGCAGAAACTGGTAACTTTTGGAAAAATACATGATCTTTGCTGTTGCATTTTCTGTGCATGTACATTTTCATACTGTTTGCATAGCATCACATTGCCTTAGCACTCTTTGGCAAATGAATCACGTGAAATCTATGGCTTTCTTTCTTTCTTTTTTTTGGTCGTGTTGACAAGGAAAGAGAAGATTCATAGCCCAAGGAGACAATTCTGCGCATGCCTGACCACAAATGTTTTATCCTCTTGACAATAATTATTCTTTTATGTCTTAAACTAAAAACAATGATCTCTTGAAAATGCCATGTATAAGTTTCCCGGATGTTTTGACAGAATAAATTTTTTTTTTGTTCATTTCTCAGAAGATATTTTTACAAGCTAGAAAGCATGCTAGTTTGGGATGTATTAAAGGGAGGCACTTACATGGATGACATGTTTCAATTCTTTCTTCTTTGTTGTAGTTTATGATTAATCACCACATTTACAGGAAGAAAACATATCCATCCAAAGTGACTCCATAGATGATTCAGCATCTTATACCCAGACAGATGATGGAGCGTTACAAAATAGGATTTACCAGAATGCAGCAACACAGCCTGATTATACTCAAAAGGAGTTGAATGATGCTAGATTGTTGATTAAAGCAATGGAGTCTGAGCAGCTCCATCTAATTACTGAGCTGCAGCATACACAGGAGGAGAATCAAAGACTTATGGAAATGGTAATCAACAAGGACAAGGTAGACAAACAATCTGTACCAGAACTTCAAAGTCATTTCCTGACATCAGATAATTTAGAAATATGCAACATGGGCTCGCTGATGGAGGGAAATGAAGACATTGACAGAATGGCCCTGCAAGCCAAGTTGGACAAAATCACTAGGGACCTTGAGGAGGTCAGATCACTTAATAATCAATATCAAGAGGATCAGGCGTTCCAGTTGTCTAAGCAGCATGAAATTGAACAAGTCTGTGAACAGGTTGAGATGGAGACTAGCAGAACAATTCTTCACTTGCAGGAAGATGTTGCTGCTCTACAGTTGGAACTTCATCAAAGGTTATGTTACATGACTCAAGAAAATACAAGACTAAGAAACACAATAGCAGCTAAAGAGGAGGAAATCAATGCACTTTGTATGGAGTGGGAAAGGGCAACCTTGGAACTAACAAGCTTCCTTGTGGATGGTTCTAAATCCCTCAGAGATGCCTCTGGTCAGATAGAAGGAATTGCAAGTTCATTTCCCCAGGCTAGTTGTTGCATTAGTGAACATGTAGAGAGGGCTGCCAGGGTTTGCATGGAGAAGGAAGAAAGTATTCTACTCTTAGAAAAAAGCTTGGAAGATGCACAAAGAATGGTTGTTGAAATGGAGCTGAAGTTAAATTCCTTGAAGGAAGCAACAATGGCTTTAAATGAATTCCAGCAACTAGATACTGATGAGAGCACTGAACAGGAAATCCATTCAAGCATTCTGTTAAATGAGAACACCAGCACGGTAAAGATGCAAGAAAGAAAGTACAAAATCAAGAAGGATCATGTTACTGAAGCAGAAAAATCTGCTATTGCTGCTTTGCTTCATGGTCAGAGAAATGACATTGAGAAAGATATTACAATATCAAATTTGGCTAATCCCACTGATGTGGGCAATCATAAGCTTTCAGGGATGAAGGCTGACACTAATGTTTTAGCACTGGAGGAGGTTAAGGATCAACTGAAGTTGGCCAGATTAGGAGTATTGGAGTCTGAGAATGCTATTTGTGAATTTTATACTGATCTAGAAATGCATATAGCTACCCTTCAAATTGATGTCTGTGAAGTTTCTACTGCATACAGCGAGTCAGTTCAAGACTTGGTGAAAGAGATTCATGAGATGAGGAAGATATATATGGAATTGAGAGAGAATCATAAAAATTCTCAGTTTTGCAGAGTTGAATCACTCTCAATGAAACCAGATAAATATCTGAAGTTTGAGAAACAGGATGACATGCTGAATCAGATAAGGGATAAACTTACTGAAACAAATGATGTACTGAACCTTATTAAAGATTGCGTCAAAACAAAAGAAAATGTGTTTGAGTGTATCTCAGTGGATGAAGATTTGATAGAAGCAGAAGCATGGAGTGCTGATTGTTCTGTCTCTGGCTCAGAGTTTTCAACTGAAAGTGTTGCTTCAGGAATCCAATTGGATGACATCTTATACACTTGCCACTCTAGGGTTCCTGCAGGGATAAATATTACAGACCTGAGTGTTGATAGAGGCTCAGTGGTTCAGTATGATGATCAAGAATCTGAAAAGTCAAAGAAGCTACCAAAGTCTTCAAATGTTCAGAATGACGCAACACGATTCTGCCTGAGAAAGGAATTAGAGTTGGCATTCTGTGCTTTTAGTAAACTATACGTTCAGTTAGCCACACTACTCAGTGAGTCAGATGTTGGAGATTGTTCTATCCGACAAGGTACATTTTTCCTTGAACCACTTGAATTTGTACATATTTTATTAGAAATAAAATTTTTGGAAGGGACTTAATTAAACTCCTGATGGATGGCAGAGTTGATACATGTTCCATATATTAAGTTGGGAATGGAGAAAGCTGAAGCAGGTCGCTATAATACAAGGGAGGTACAGATCAATTTCTAACTGCTACTTTATGAAATTATTTGCATAAATAAGATCAAAGTAGATGTATCAAGGGCCAATAACAAAATTTTTGTTACTCACATTCATCAAACTTTCATTGGTAAGATCATTGACCTCTTACTCGGTGCAGGTAGTTGCTGATGAGAAAATTAACAATGCTAGTAGCTTCTTAACCAAATTTGAGGAAGCCCGTGCTACAATGAGAGAAGCTGATTTGATGTTAAATGCTTTGCTGAAGGCAAATGAGAGTGCAAACCAATTGGCTGGTATGTGGAAGCAAGCTGGTGAGGAGCTGTTGGTAGAGAGAGCAAGCTTGATTGAAGAAGTTGCACAACTTAAGTCATCAATATGTTTGAAAGAAGGAGAGAACGAATTACTGAAGGATCAAATCAGTTATGGTTTGGCAGAGATGACAAACTCATTTTCTTTGCTTGAAGAGTGTTTTTCGCAAATGCAAAAGACTGTGGATGAGAGGTTCAACATGATGTATTCTGATGCCTTATCTATGGGACAGGAGATGCTGTACTTAGTTAGAAACTCCAGTTCATCGCTAGAAGATATTTGCACTAAGATAATGGAGAAAGAACTAACTTTGTTTGTGCTGTACCAGTGCTATGTAGGGGACTTTGTCAGCAAACTCCCACATTTTAATGCACATCGTGGTTTGTATCCATTCAAACATCAAGAATGCTGTCCAGCAAGAAATCTGCAAACTATTTGCTCTAGTGATAAGGATGACATTGCCAGTGAGAGAATCATGGATCAAAGATATGGAAGTGAAATAGTCAGGAAGTTGGAAGAGGAAGAACTGGGATTATCTGATGACAATCTCATTTATGAGAACTTGGCACTAAAAAAAGAATTGAAACGGAAAGAAGTTTTATTAGAGGGTTTGCTTTTTGATTTTACGTTGTTGCAGGAATCAGCCTCCACTACAATGGATATCAAAGATGAAACTGAAAAGCTAATATTTTCTTTAAGTCAAGTTCGACATGAGCTAGAGATGAAAACTCGTCAGCTTGATGAGTTGCTGGTTGAACATAGGAAACTTGAAGGTCATCTAGCTGATACTGAAAAGGCTTTGTTTATATCAAATTCTGATCTTGAGCGGGCTAAAGAAATGATAGACAGTTATTCAGATCAAAATGCTGAGTTGAAGGTGCTTTTAAAAGATTTCTATTTGAAAAAATCTGAAACCGAAGAGCTATTGGATGAACAAAAGCAGGTGGTCAAAGGTTTGGAAAAAGAAATTCTTCATTTAACTTCTTCAGCTGAACAAAAATCAATCTCTTTGGTTAAAGGCGTTGAAGATGATTTGAGGAGGGTTATTAGTGAAAGAGACCAACTTTATGAAGAAGTCCAATCGTTGAATGATAAGCTTGAGATGGCTTATGCATTTGCTGATGAAAAGGAAGCTATTGCTGTTGAAGCTCGCCAGGTTTGTGTTTAGGGACTTCTCTCTCTCTCTCTCTATATATATATATATATATATAGCTCTTTCTCTGTCTCTGTCTCTGTCTCACACACACACACTCTTTTTGAAATTTATTTATTAAGAATATGCATGTGGATTTTCTCCTGGGTTGATCTGGAATTTAATTTTGTAGGAGTCAGAGGCAAGTAAAGTATATGCTGAACAAAAGGAAGAGGAGGTTAAGATTTTAGAACATTCTGTTGAGGAGCTTGAGTGTACCATAAATGTATTGGAGAAAAAGGTTTGTTCCAATGCATTATCTTCTTTTCATCTAATGTGTAAATGCTATTCCTCTATGTTTAATGTGGTCTATTTGGAGGGAATCCATGCTAGATAGTTTGATGGGATGGAAGCATCTTAGCTTCATTTGAAACTCTTCTTTTTTAGATCTTTGTTTGAGCGGTTGAGGGATATTGGGGATTGTTGTTCTTCATTTTTAGAGTTCCTAAATATTTGTGTTTTTGCTCTTAAT
This sequence comes from Quercus ilex subsp. ballota, assembly GCA_032727855.1. Taxonomy (NCBI): domain Eukaryota; kingdom Viridiplantae; phylum Streptophyta; class Magnoliopsida; order Fagales; family Fagaceae; genus Quercus; species Quercus ilex. The sequence continues at coordinate 13,686,361 of CM064913.1, forward strand.
TTGTTGCATTGTTTACTTCCCATATACTCAGGTTTGTCCATTTTCTTTATAAAAAAAATTCTTATTATCTATCCCAGAGCTTTGATGAACAGCTATTAAAAGTTGTATTAGAAGTACATTTGGCTGCATGCAAACTGGCATAGTCTCAGTTGTGTACGTCACTTACGATATATGTGTGTGTGCGCGTGCTTTTGGCTGTCTTGGCTACTGATTTCTAGTAATATTTTCTTATGCAACTGGTGTGGAATGTTTCCTCCCTTAGGTATATGAAATGGATGAGGAGGTGGAAAGGCATCGATTGATCAGAGATTCGCTGGAACTGGAACTCCAAGCTTTGAGACAGAGATTGGCATCTGTTGAGAACTTCACCGAGAATGTGGATTCAGGAAACAGTAATGTTGAACACACTGAAGAGCACATATCTAGGTCACTAATGCTGCTTTCTTCCTTGATTTGGAATATTTCTTATTTGCATTTCCTTTCCCTTGGATTGAAAGAAAGAAAATATTCTGATGTAGACAGCTGTATTGTAGGTTACTAGAAATTCATGAGGCACAGAAAAGGATAAAACTTCTTGAAGAGGAAAAAGGAGAACGGGACAAAGAGGTGCTTTTCTAACTTGCTAGCATTTTTAATTGTTGAATTGTAGAACACTATATTACATCATCTGCTTTCTCTGCTCTGACACTGAGATTTTGACTATTGTGAAGATCAAACAATACAAAGAGTACATCGCTGAACTTGTATTGCATGCTGAAGCCCAGGCATCCCAGTACCAACAAAAGGTACTATACTGGACACTCGCACTAAATTTAAAATAGCATGGAATCAGTTTGATTTATATCCTTGGGTATATATCTTAGGATTCCAAAGTTAATTGCCCTGTGCCAATATCTCGTATACTTGTTAGTCAGAAAACAGCCATTTTCCAATTACTGACATCCTTGAGCATATATCTTAGTGTTTAAATTAGATGTTGACTTTCAATAATCTGTTCATCATAAATGAACGTTTTACATGTTTATCTTGACTTACTATCTCTATGCACAAATTCTACAGTACAAGACTCTGGAGGCCATGGTTCATGAAGTAAAAACTGATATGTCATGTTCAACTTCAATTGCTGCAACAATAGATAAAAGTGAGAGAAACACAACTAGGACAAGGGGCTCCAGCTCACCATTCAGATGCATTTCAAATTTGGTTCAGCAGATGAATTTGGAAAAGGATCAGGAATTGTCAGTGGCCAGGCTTCGTATAGAGGAGTTAGAGGCATTGGTGGCAAGTCGGCAGAAAGAGGTTTGATAATCTTTCTCCTTTCTATAGATTTGTTAACACCACCGCAATAACCTGCTGGTATTGGCAGGGCCATTTTCTTGGGTGGTTTTATTCTATTTAGCAATTCATCCTTATAACAAAGATCCTCTCTCACACTCTCAACCCTGTAGTGCACTTCACCATATCATGCATGTATATATGCTCCCTTTAAAAGAGTGTTAATTATATCTATGCTGGAAGCAGATATGCATGCTGAATACAAGGCTGGCTGCAGCAGAAAGCATGACACATGATGTCATTCGGGATTTACTTGGTGTGAAATTGGACATGACTAACTATGCAGTAAGTTTTAGACTTGTATTTTGCAGTGTGAATGTTAATAGCTGCATTTCTCATTTGTTTGCTTTCTGTTTGGTGCATTGTAGAACTTAATAGACCAGTGTCAGGTTCAAAAGTTAGTGGAGGAGGCTCATCAGCAAACAGAAGAATTCCTGGCAAAGGTGGTTATAGGAAAAACCTTTGATTTATCACTCATTTGGTTTAGTTGTGGTCCTAATATATTATATATGTGTTCACTGTGTTAGGAGCAAGAAAATCTCAATTTGAGAAAGCAGATTAATGATCTACTTGAGGAAAGAGAGAGGTTAGACTCTGAAGGTCCAATCATTTACTCCCATATAATTGTATTACATATGCTGCCTATAATATCAAAATGGGAATCCAGAAGCAGATTATCTAAAAACTCAAAGTTCATCTTAGAGAAAAAAAAGGTCAATGGCAAGGAATTATGTTTGATCTAACTCTATATTTAGAAAACCTTGTCACTTACTAGTGCACCCTTTTGGGTTGGTTTGAAGTTTTGAATTAATTGTCTAAGGAAACCATGCGGGGTCTGTGACTATCAACTGGAATCTCCCATGTTTTTATGAAGGGAGATATAAATGATCTAGTCATGTCATATAATGGCCAGTGCAATGTTTAGCTTTAATTATCTTTTGCCCATTTCTAAATCGTTGTTTTACTAGGTCTTTCCCTTCGTGTTATATACTTGATATATGTTACAGGAACTTGGTAGACACGTTTCTAGGCAATAGATTACTCTTGTCGTCAAAGGCACGCTTATATATGCTACCAATTACCTAAGAGTAAGATATTTCCATGTAGCATTGCCTGTCAGACATGAGTAAAGACGAAGCTAAGGGTGCATTTCATACTGACACCTCTCTGGACACATATCATAGTGACACCTATGTTTGGCACAATTGTGTTACTTGACTCCTTTGAGGTGTCTATGAAACACAACTGATGTTAATAGTCCCTAGGGTTTACAATTGTTGCTCTTATCATTTTAGACTTCCTACGTGACACCAAAGCTGACATTTTTCTTTTCAGTAGAAAGTCTAATGATTTCATGATCTTGCACCATCTTCTTAGTTGGTTTCAATGTATGTCTTGTTGCTGTAGTTGCATATCGGAGATAAATAAGAAAGAAGCAGATATATTTACTTTCCAGCTGAATGTAGAGCAACTCCAAGAGCGGGATCAATTGCTCTCTGCACAGAATGAGATGTTAAAGGTAGGATAATTACTGTAAACCACTTAACTTGTAACCTTGAATTGATAGATTTAGCTGATAGTTTGGTTTCTGTAGATGAAGTTTATCCCAATCTTTCTGCTACTTTATTTTGTAGATGGACAAGAACAATCTTAAGAGGAGGGTAGCAGAACTGGATGAGATGGTAAAATCACTTCTTAAAGCACCTAGTATGCAACAGCAAACTCAACTGTCCTCAAAAAACCACCGTGTAAGATTAACTGTTAATGACGGTTTGTTTATTTGTTTGTTTTTTTGATAATTCAGTTGTTATAACATCTGAGAAAATGGAGATTTGAACTTTGGTTTTCCTTGTAAAGGAGACTAGTTAATACATTAAAGTTGTTAAACTCTTGGCCATCTTACCTACCATTTTCACCATAACGGACTAACAACTAATGCATTGAAGTTCTTTTTTTAAATCTTACAGGACAACAGCTCATTGAAACCGGGTGATGGTGATTTCACTAAAAGGCTGGCTCATTCTGAAAAGCTTCTTTCTCATGTAAATGATGAAATTGCTCAGTATCGCCGGTCCAGTGGACATGGAATTAGAAACAAAAGATAGGCGATTCATATAACCCCAGTTGCTATGGTAATTACGTCTTTTTATCTTCCTTTGGTACATTCTATCAATCTCAGGAACTCAAGATGTCGATCAGGACGCACAGGGCTTGTGTGGACAGCCACAGAACAGGTGCGTAGACTGATATACATTGTCTACCAAAGGAAGGTGGTATCTTAGACCTGGCCCGGTTTGATTGATTGAAAGGTAATAACCGTACGATAATGCATAATCTTCACGGAAGCAACTTACTACCCCTAATTATCTTTGATCATTACACACTTTTTCATTTGATAACTTTGGTTTATTGTTCTTTGGTATATAAAATTCACCATCCCTGCAAAGTTAGGTTTACAAATTAAAAAAGAAAAAGAACGTAAAATGTAAGAATCCAATCGATCCAACCTTTGACTGGATGCTCCGTTCTTTTTATCTGTAAAATTTAATAATTTATCTGATGTAAAATGAAAATCCATTCTCAAGATAACCGGAATAAAATATCAACACTGCACGCTGAGCAGGTTACAAAATATATAGCTTCCTTTAATAGTTGCATTTCTGTGCAGATAATCAGTGAGCAGTACATTTCCATCCGAACTACAAGGCAGACTCTCAACGTTTAAGTTGTAGATGTTATTTCCTCTTTTTAATTTAATTTTTGGATGAGTGAATTGGATTAATTTGGTGGTTCTTTTCATCATAAGTGTGATTTGCTAGTCCATTGTTGATTATCCTAACTAGGACGGGGGGAAAGCATGTGCTATTCAATTTAAACTCTTTGATTTTCTACTATACACGCCATTGAATGTAAATATTATAATCTCTGTATTTGAATATTTAAAGCCTGGAAAGTTTCAACTGTTTACCACCAGCAAATGACCTGTAATGTTGTGTGTGAGAGGATTCAAACTTCTGAATTAAAAGATCAAGTGAGTTGGCAGCAAGCAACCAGATTATCTTTCTCAAGCCTTCACCCTTTCAAAAAAAACAACAAATGCAGATTATGAATGCATTTAGCTCAACAAATGCCAACAGCTTCCAGGCTGCATAAGTTCAAACTAATGAGCAAAAAAACTGACAATATTAAGGCAGACAAAAAAATCCCTGTAAGAATTAGTCAAAAGCAAACGTATCCATCATTCAGGCAAAGAGTATCACACTATTAAAGAATATATTAAATCAAAGTTGATATTGTGTCAAAGGTTTAACTACATATGCACCTACCATGTGCTGAATAAAAATCACCAACACCATTTTCAACTTCTAATAGGTGTTTTGTAAAAATAAAAACTAATCAGTATTCAGTAACCAATACTTGTCAATGTTGCCATTTCGCATATCCCATATTCCAGTTAAAAGCTGCCTGCTTCCTTAACTGTATTCCAGGTAACTAAATACTGTTTACATGCGGAGAAAAAGAAAAGGAGAGAGGGAAAAAGAAAAAAAAAAGGACATATACAACTTCCCCAACACTCTTTCTCCTCCAACAAAACCTCCAAGTAAAACATGTTAGACATTACTTACAGGTAAAAAAAGGACGACCAGTGGACAAATCAAATGCCCTGACAACTTCAATCACCAATCTGCTGTAAATGCAAGTTCCTTTGAGAATGCACAGCCAAATCTTCCACCATACTGCCCTTTTGTGAAATTTCACCTTGTAGTATTGCACCACTCCCTTCATCACCCATCTGTTGAGTTGCAAATGTGTAGAATACAACAATCAGCAGGAATCATAACAATAATACATTAGATTGAAAACTGTTTTAGTAACTAAGAACCTTCTTGTGAGAAGTAACACACAAGTAACACTTATTTGTTGCTGCCATTCACTATCATACTATGACCTCTTCATCTTTCAATTTACAAAATTGTACATGATTGTGACAACTCAAACCGTAAGATGGTTGATAAGATAATTCAATAAACACAAAGATTATGAAAGTTAATATTTGAAGAAACAATAAAATACTAATTTACCTTTAGATTCTCAAACTTGGTAGCTAGCCTCATATACTGATCACGTGCTTCTGGATAACGAACCATGGACCTGACTCTAGCTAGAGCTTTCTCAACTCCAGCATATTTCTGTTTCCGGCCAATTCGCAAGAATTCATACTCATCAGTTTTCTCAATCTTTGCCTTTTCCACTCGGAATCCTCGCAAACCAGACCGTTTCCGCCTCCAGCGCAGTATTGCCTTTTCCACAATACTAACAGACCAAACAACCTTTTTATACTGCTTCCGAACTTGATGTCCCCTAACATGAGCCTGAGATCAATAAGCAGAATAAAAGGAAATTTAGCATCAGCCAAAAATGAAAAACCAAACCTGGTGCTTCAGGGACAGTTTATTTGAAAGAAAATATCCAACTAGTGAAAAAAACAGGAATGGACCAGGATATATTTCCTTCGGAGGGACATAATATTCGAAGTTAAAACTCTGTGGCTGTGAATAGAAGACAGAACAACTTATGGTAACTTTTGATTGTCCAGAAAGTTATCTGGTAAGCAAACATATTAACTTTATGCATAAAACACTAGAAAATGCCATAAATATGGGAGTACCTGAATTTTCACAATACGATTGCGTATCTTCAGAAACTCTTTTCTTCCCTTCCAACCACGATATCTTTGTTGGATCTTTATAGCTGCAGCAGTATGCAAATAATCCTCATAGTTGCTAAATTTTCGGACCTTGGTCAAAGAACCAAGTGCAACTAGGTCAAGTGAAGAAGCTTCAGGAATATCATTGTTGCTTTTAGTTAATTGTCTGTGATTGAATGATCGAAGCCGGAATTCAGCATGTATCAGAGCAGCTGCATGAGCTGATTTCCTAACAGCAGCAAGAGATCCTTTGAAAGAAAGATTCTCATTTGCTAACATATCTGATGGAACAATTTGTGCTGCAGTCTCAATAGCCTTTTCAGCTGCAATAGTTGCAGCAACACTGTCCATTACATTTTCATTGAAAGTCAGCGAAGAAAGGTGAGTGGTTAGATCTGCTTCTGCCAAATATCCAGCAATCCCTTTATGTCCTCTACTTGATGCTAGATCAGCAGCTGTTTTTCCTCCTGGAGATGTTGATGTTGGGTCCTCAACAGCACCTGGAGCAGCACCCAATCTAAGTAGGGTAATGACTGTTTCCTCTCTACAGAAAGAAGAAAAAGAATTATAATGAATTGTATCAATATACAGATTCTTGAGTTGTGCATAAAATATTTAATAGAGGCATAAATGTTCTTCTTTTCATGCTAAAAGAAACTCAAGATCTGGCTAATGTATAGGAAGGGTAAAATAATAAGGGAGTTTATGTCCCTAATAAACATTTTATCCACATTGTTCTCAGTTCGATTTCATTCTTTTAAAAACTAAAACCAAGGCATTTGATAAAGATAGATAACTTGATTGATAATTTTTATACTTCACATTTTACATTGGTAATTCAGTAATACATGAATAGTTCAAATTGATATACTAGACAGCCAGATGAAGAAAGGAAATAAGCCATATGAAAGCATTTGAAACCATTACTTAATTCCCCAAGTATACATCAGAAGGCAACAAAATACTTGGAAGAGAATCTAAGAAAACAATCTGACCTCCCAAAATATGATGCCCAGTGAAGCCCAGTTCTTCCATGTGCATCTCTGAAATTGGGACTGATACCAACAGCAACTATGGGGCGCATGGCCCACTCATAACCAAGAGCAGCTGCCAAATGTATAACACCTTGGCCTTCATTGTCCAAAACATGTGTTCCTCTACCTCCTTCATGAACTTTACAGATTAGCCACTCATAAAGTCTATCCTTAAACAAACTTTGAATCAATCTATCTCTAGGGTTCATGTGATCACTATTGAAGGCCAAAGAAGTCTCACCAACCCTTCCCCAATCTTTCCCACTGTCACATCTCATTGAATATATGGTACTTTTAAGCTTACATTTATCACAATCCTGAATAGAACAATCCAGCCATTTCCTCACCTGGGCCAAATTTAAAAGTTTTGCTAGGCGCATTTGAATGCGCACTTCATCTTCTGGTGCATTTTTAATAGCCATAGGAAACACATTTCCTGAAGGTTTTTCACGATATTCAAACTCCCTCACCTCACTGCAGGCTAACCTATTGCTGCAGGTGACATAAAATGGAACACGTCCAGGAGCATGTTTAGGAGTATGGCATCTGATGACGGTATCAGACAAAACTTCAGCAGAAACCTCAATCTCACCAAACATACATCCCCACTTAATCTTGCTAGATAGCTCCTTGCTTACCAAAAAATTACCAACAATTAAAACCTGAAACAAAGAATAGGGAAGAAAAAAAAAGGCATGATTTAATATATTACATCCTCTAGCATCAACAACTAAAGGAAATAAGCATGTCCTGATTTCCCCGTGATTTTTAGAATATGCAGGAAAAATAGCCTCTAACTGAAGTATACACACCTTTGTTGTATCCTCTGTTGTATCCCCAGAATAGGTCCAATCTGGTGCAAAATCATGAATTGTAAACACCTGTTGTTGGGAAAGAGAAGGGCCCAAAGAATTGATCTCCATCTGCATATGGTGTGATAAACTGGATACTTCCTTCTCGTCGTTTTCAGCATCAAGTGTATTCGTATTCCAATAATTGCCAGAGTCCGAACCCATCAAGGAATCATCACAATCCACACCAATTTCTTTATCCATCCATCTCCCAAAGCTGTCAAGTTTCTTCAGCCCAACAGTTTCATTATTATCTTTGCCACCATCTTCAGATTTCTTTTCGACATGAATGGTTGAAGTTACTACCACATGAGGATCTGAACAATTCTGAACCTGGGGACGAACTAAATTGGAACCACGCTCTTGTGGCACCTGGAAAAAGGTGAAAGTCTCACTTGGGGAAATTCTACCAAGGCAAACATTCATCTAAAATCCATGAAAAGAAATTGCGACAGACAAATAACTGACAGGAAAATTAACATTCAATTTGATATTGCATTTTTATCTGAGAAACCAGAAGGAACATGCAGATCAGTACAATCAAAATCACATGATATATAAACATTAAAATGCATGAAACATCATACATCAACACTTTTGCAGAGTACTCTCTGTCACTATTTCTCTTATTGTTTTCTTCTTTTTTAATAGGTAAATACAACTCCTGCATTTGTACAGAATTGAACCATGACATATTTTACATGTGTGGCTTGACACCTTTTTAATAAATTTTATACTCAGTTGTAGTCAAGTAAGAAATCAAATACGAATAAATAGAAGATATGTAAAGGCTGTTGACTGCACGAAACAAACCTGAACTACTCCCTGAGAAGCAGCCATCAATGTCTGGTTGTCTTTGTCTGTGATCAATCTATTTCCACAAGTTACAACATCTTGAACAGAGCTATCAGTATCCAATCTAGCATCCGTTAACCTACGGGTTATAAAGTCAGCTCCAGTAGGATGTTTAAAAAATTTCTGGCCATGCACACCATCTGTGACGTTCAAGCTGTTAATTTCAGCCCAGTTGGATGATTCGGAACCATGATATTTAGATCCAGAAAACCATATATCGGGGGAATTCCTTGTTATTTCTGGAAACCCTGAAAGCAGCACAACAACCTGATCACATCTAGTAAATTCCCAAAACGTATTATCAAAAAGTTTAAAATAAAAAATTAAGGGAAAAGTACACAAAACCTGCTGTAATTTCTCCATAAAATACAGAACCCCCCTGAAGTTTTGGATGTAACACTTAACTACTATGTGGTATTTTTTTTGTTTTATGTGTAAGCCATTAAATATCCGTTAAAAAAAACAGTGAGTTGCTCCTGTGATAACACGTGTCTATATTTAGAGCTGCATTTTCACATAAAACAATATCACAGGGGGTTTTGTGTTACACTCAAAAATCCCAGGGGAGGCTAAATGTTACATAATTAACGGTTCCCACATAAAACAATACCACAAAGGGGTTAAGTTTTACATTAAAAACCCCGCGGGAGGGGGGGGGGGGGGGGTGTATTGTGTATTTTTCCCAAAAATTAAAATGACAGTTTACATAAAATGTAGCCAAAAATAAGTGTCTAATAAGGAGTAAAGGGAACAATTCACAATGTGGGAATTGCTATTAAGTGACAGTTTCCAGCAAAATATGCTTGACCAGATCAAATAATTGTACCGACTATAACCAATTGTAATGATACTTCACAAGGTCAGAAAAAAATAATAACATATTAACATTATCTTAGAAATTAAAAGTTTCTCATGGTTTATACCTATCAAAAAGAAAAGATTCTCTATAAGTAAATTCAAAAGCCATAGCAGAAGGAGAAAAGATAAAAACCTAATTCTTAATATAATACAATTCAACTATATTAGTAAAAGTCAAGCATGAATTCATTGTAAGTTTGTAACACAATTTACCTGCAACTTCATGTGCAAGCATAGAAGTGCTGTGCAATGTAGAACCAAAAATAGGTTGAACAAGCGAAGATGCTCGAGGATCACGCCCTGAATCCACATCCTCAAATTCTGATGATGATCTTCGTCCATTTCTGTCAAATCTGTTTGGACTTGATGGATAAGAGGTCTGAACTGTAGAGGCAGGTGAGTTTGCTTGTGCAGGGCATGGTACAGAACAACTTTGAGTGCTTCCAGCCTGTGATCCTGGATCTGCCATCAAGCGAGAGATACCTGACTTGTACCCCTACATAGCATCACAAAGTATAACAGAACACCTAAGCCACATAAAGGAAAGGAAAGTAAAATATAAGAGATCCAGTAAAATCAACTAATCTACATTCAATTTTAATCAGTGATAGCAAGTCTTCACATGACCAACAAACTCAATTATACAAGCCACTAAGCTCAAGCTCAAATGCCACCTCCCCCCCCCACATAAGAATAGGATAGAGGACGAGTTTGTTTAAAACCCATTGGGGATTTGTGTAAATTACCAATAACAAAAAACCAATTTTCACAAAAGCATTTTAAATACACCAATTTACCCATTAGGGAGTTTTTAAAATTTTAACAACAATATTTGAAAAACTCATTTAAAAAAAAACTACAGAATTAAATTAAAGGCCATAGATGAGCATAAAAGCAGAGCAGACCTCTTTTACTTCTCTGTAATGTACAAGAACAATGTGTTCTAAGCACCTGAAAAGAAGGAAAATACATGTCAAAAATGAGAACAAAATACATGTATTAAAATAACTGTTGATGAAATGAAAAATGATATTTGAAAAATGATATTGCACAGAATACAGAGGAGCTAAAAATTCTTGATCTCAGTCCTCTTACTATTTATTCCTTATATAGAAACGGTAACTACAGTTTTCAAAACCTGAATCGTATCATGAATCATTTTTAAAATTTTTATGTATCATGTATTGTATCATATTGTGTATTGTAAGATACACAGATACTTTATAAAATTGATGAAAAAATTATTAATATAAATATATTAATGGTATATTTATTATAAACTTGAAACATTATGTAAATCTTCTTCTTGAAGACATTCAACATCAAAATCATCATCAAGTTGCATAGCTCCTCATTTATTTTTTTAATTTTTCCAAAATTTTGGCAAAATAATATCATCTGGCACCTTCAAGCATGGTTTAAAATCCTTACGAGTTTGTGCTAAGTGGTTCTTCATTCGTGTAACTTTGCCCCAATGGCCAAAACCTTTAACCTATGCCACCTATCCTTTCTAAGGTAGAGAACCTTTTTGATGAATGGATAATTTTTACATAGTATTCATTTGATAATTTTTACAGTGTTCAAACACAGTCCACTGAAAACAAAATTTGAAACTTGAAAGGCTTTAAAAATTTTAATCTAAGCAACACTTACGCGTCAAGCATCCAATAGCTTCTTCGCTGGAAGTTCTCATTTTCCTCACCATGGGCATAATAACAATGGAGAACATCCACGCTGTTAGCCTACACATAAACCAGTGAAACTAATTAATTAAGCAGCCCAAAGCTCAATACCAATGCAATCAACTATAATCCAAAGTGAAGAGATTTACATTGACATTTGGAAATGTAAAGAACTTAACTAAAACAATAGTAACAATGATTGACCTCCCTAGACAAAGCCTAGCTTCATTAAAAAAGCATGAACACAAACAAAATACATTTAATCATCAAGCTTGATGTATTAATAAAATTATCAAAAAATGTGAAGTAGCAGTATTAGTAAATACTAAATACTTGTTGAAACTACTAATATTACACATGCAATGAAACATGTTAAGGGATACATGTCTTAGACATTTATCAGCTGCTAGTGTGGATAAAAATGATGTTATACAAGAGTTCCATCCTATACAACGGATAAAGCACAAACAAGGCCTAATGATCCCAACTACGAGACATGCAAATGGATTTTTTTTATATATATATTTTTGGGTGGATAGCATTAGATGTCTTAAATTTGTTGAGGATCCATAGGCCATAGCTGATCCCAAAAAAATTGAGACTAAGGCTTTGTGGTGGTTGTTGTTGTATTAGATGTTTTAAATTGTATTTAGAAATTATTAGTGAATCATATGACCCAAAATTTCTTTTCTGGGATTGATGCTAGACACCCACCCACTAGCAAAAATGTAGTAAATATCTTAATTGTTCCATTGTGAGTGCTTATAAATATTTTTTTTTTATAGGTGTGAGTGCTTATAAATAATAGATCCATTTAGACAAAGAACAAATTAATTCAAATACAAAGGAGCCCAATTGATCTATTACTCAGTGTTGCCTGGTAAGAACTATCATCCAGAGAAAGAATGTCTAGCTACAGAAGGTAATGCCCAGGCAAAGGGAGAGTGCCTGACTAACTGTAAACCCAGAAGTCTCTAGTTCGACTCTTAGCTGAGGCATTTCGCGATTTACCCAATGCCTGCTCAGTGGGGGTGTGTAGGCATCAGGGTTTTGCCCTTCAGGGGTGGTCCCCCTGGACCATACCTTAAGGGGGTTCCTCGTCATAAAAAAATAAAAAAATTACTACCAACCCTACCCCCCACCCAAAACAAAAAAAAAAAATATAGTGAACTTACAAATAATAAATTGAACAGCACACCTTCAACTTTTCATGAGCTTCTTTAACAGTTTTCCCATCTTTCTTCTTCCTCCACCGGTAACCATCTTTACGAAAATACCGAATAACTTTTCGATCAAACAGAAACAGAGAACCAGCTGAAAAATAAAAATATTTAGTTGCTATTTGAATGCTAACAGAGAATGATAACATTCCATCTCTATAAGAAGAGTAGCTTGTGATGTTTGAACAGACAATAGTACATGCACCGGTAAACAAAATAGTGTTAAATGATTCTGGACAGAGAAAGGAGCAAGAGGGAAATGGTACTTTTCTAAATAGAAAAATATACACATTTTTTATACATACATATGCAAACACACATGCACATTTATAATATCATATCCCCAGGGCCCAGGGGCCAAAACTTACTAACTAAAAAAAAAAAAACCCTCACAAAGTAGCAACAAGAGAGGCTATTCAAATATTACTGTTATTATCAGGATTTTAGAAATATCCTTCAGTTAAAAGCATTTAAAGATTTTAATAACAAAAGAGACTCTGTGCCTCATAGAGCCAAAAACACCTACTATGGACCCTCCAAATACGCAAAACCAATTGCTACATGCTGACCCAAGACATAAAGTTCACAGCCTACAAACACTGTCAGACAACAAGGAAGAACCTCGCAAAAAACAATCTTTTACTAAAACAATAGCAAAATAGCACACAGCAACTCAGAAACTCAAATCACATTTTCTTTGGCTTCCCGGTACTACCTCACATTAGTACGACTCTGTTTAGACTATATTGCACAAAACCACATCAAAATTTGGTTATTGAGAGAAAGGCGCAAAATGTAAATCATTGACCTCTAGCTCTTGAATATTTACTTATTTCGAATACTAAAAGTCACACATTTGGCATTCTTGTTGTGGCAAAGTTCAGCCCACATTTGTGCCATAAAACATTACAAACCATATTTTCCACATTATTAATTCCCTATAACTAGATAAATATTTCTTGACCAGAAATCTTTTCCAACACTACCCCATTTAGTTGTACTCAAAATAGACCTACAAATAATTTATCCCAAATAATAAAAGGATCACTTTAGGTAACTTCTAGAAATCAATTTTTTTTTTTTTTTTTTTTTTTTAATTCAGTCATCTGCAGTCCTATTGGCACTAAAAGCAACCCATTTAAGCCCAGATCTTATTTAGACATTTCTCAATTATTCTAAATATGGAGTTTAATTCCCACGCTAGATTTATCAAGGAAAAATATATGTAACATCATGCATCATGACCTCTCTTGAATGCATATCAAATGTATAAAGCCCAAAACTAATAGGCAAATTGCCAACTCCTGATGTAAGTTTGTTGGGACCAAAAGCTCTGATTGTTTCTAAGTAGCTACCACTAACCACTTCATCATACACATTACTAACGACTGGTGTACTTCTAAATAGGCTTAAACAAATCAACTATACCATATGCCAATCCTTATCCCCACATATTTACTCCCATTGTAGTAAAGGATTACTAGATTCTTCATAAATGATAAACATGAGTATTATGTGTTACAAACACCTTTTCATAGTACTGAGGTGAAAGTGCAAAGAAAAGAAATCACAACAGATCAAGGTGTGCGGGGTGGCTTGTGCAGGCCTACAATTGTAGTATTCTCTTAAAATTGAGCAGATGGAACACAACGGTGTGGGCACAAAAGCTGATTCTTAGGAAAGTAATAAAATTAGTAAGAATTCACAGCCTAACTCAAAGAAGATGGAAAAATATTAAAGTAAATACAAATTCATACAAGAAAATGTAAATGCAGCTGTTTATTACACCCAAATGTCCAACAAACAATTGAAATAAGATACAGAGAAGCATGCTGGTTACAACCTGGAGGCCTAACAGGTGGATCTGACCGTAGCTGAAACCTTTGATGGTTGCGAAGTATTTCACAGATTTCATTTGGCCGAAGCCAACGGTGTTGAGCTTCTGTCACTATCCTGTCAAGGTCTGCCAACATCCAGGAGGAGATGGTTAAATACTACATTATTAAAAGCCATTCTACTTGTATGGAAAACATGCAGTATAACCAAAATGTGAAAATCACAAACCCCACAATAGCTGAAATATAGTAAAAGAAAAGCTATTAGATCAACACTCCCAAATCCAAGTTGGGTAACAATCACCTTTATAACAAGTATGCTGCATTGTACACATCTAAAAAATTACATGTAAAGTAAGAATGCTGAAACTCAAAATAAACCTGTTTGTAGTGCATAAGGCATATGATGTATATTTGTTCTTTTAAAGAATCAACATCAACATGTACAATGAAGTTCTTAACAAGCGCGCATGCATGCAAGAAATCAAACAGAGTAGCATTCAGCCATTACACACACAGAGACACAAAAATTAGAGCATGACATTCGCACAGAACCAAAATGAGACAAAATCCATCAAGAAAACAAAGATTCATATCCTTGAACCATTTACCATTCTCTAACCAAAAATCACATTTGAAATATCAAATTTCTGAACCTCAAGAACGCATACAAAAATGAGACTAAGAGGGAAAAGAAATCATACCTAATGATTGATTTGGAACGTATCTTTTACTCTCAGCCATAAACCCTAGCTTTCATGAGCAAAGCTCCAAATTGCGAAACCACAAAACCGATTCTGAACCTGCAAACGAAACCAAAAAACCAAAAAAAAAAAAATCTCAAAAAAATGATCAAGAACCAGAGCTTAAAGAACGAAAAAAAAAAAGTAAACCCGCAAGAATTAAATAAATGAGCAAAAAGGAATTACAGGCAAAGATTTAGGAAGGTTGGAGAAGATGGAAAACCCTAACAGCAATGGTGAAAATGAGAGAAATGCGAGGGAGAGATATGGAGGTTTTTGTGGGTTCGAAGAAACGAACCGTATAGAAAGAAATAGAAATAAAAAACTGCGAGAGAGAGAAGCGCGTGAAAGGCACTAAAGGGAAGGAAAAAAAAAAAAAAAGTTAATAAAGAGAAAAAGAAAGAGAGAGAGATTTAAGTCAATGAAGATTGGTTTGTGTTTACACTGGATTCAGATTATGTCTGACGTGGCAGATGTCGCTTTCTTTCGTTCATCCAAAAAAAATAAAAAGAAGTCGCTTTCTTTCGGACCAAGCCGTAAGCTATGGGATTGGGCCCGGTGATTGGAAAAATTCTTAGAGATTACAATCAATAATGTGCTTTCCTCCTCTTACGTGGATTTTATGACGAATGGAAGGAGTGAACTTATTAACGTGAGAGTTAAAAATTACTTGGGTTGTTATATAAAAGAGCCTATGATCACAAAATTTTTTCTGACTTTTTGCTACAACTGTGATGGTAGAGTGTGATTAATAAAAAAAAAAATTATAAATGGTAATTAAATACTCACAATCTATCATGTTAGAATTGTGGCAAAATAATTAATGGAATAATTTGTAATTCTAGAACTATTGATAGACTAAAACGAGGTGTT
This sequence comes from Quercus ilex subsp. ballota, assembly GCA_032727855.1. Classification (NCBI taxonomy): domain Eukaryota; kingdom Viridiplantae; phylum Streptophyta; class Magnoliopsida; order Fagales; family Fagaceae; genus Quercus; species Quercus ilex. The sequence goes on from CM064913.1 coordinate 13,702,355, forward strand.
TTAATCCTCATATTGATAAACTTCTTCTTATTTTTCTATCTTTTAATGAAATAAAATAATATAAAATTTCCTCTTATTTGTGTCCATACTAATATTTATGATTTTGTGTTTGGATATTAACCTGACATTATTGAGGACTAGAAAGTTGACCGGTGTTCATCAATCATCAACAAAGTAGCAAAAAACTCTTTTTCCAAGTTAGAAACTATGGCGATTTTAGTCATATTTTTGGAATGTGTGTAAAATATTGCTCTTCTATTTATATTTTATCAAAACATGATATGACCATTTGGATGGAGGAAAGTCCCTCCTTTCTGCTGCCCTTTGCTCTATTTGGTTGGCTTGTTTTTGTTGTACTTCGTTAATTTCTTTTAAAGTTCAATAAAACTACCATTTCAACTCAAAAAATAATAATAGTAATTCACTCGGATATGATAAGCTAAATTTGCTTTCACCTTTCACAACACATAAGATGTGATAGCCTCCATGTAATAGTCACAATCATTAGGGCCATATTAACTTCTCAAAAAAATAAATAATTAGGCCATATTAAGTACTTAGAGATAAGCACCAACTTTTACCTCATTAATTTACCCGATCATGTTGAAATCCCTCGGTATTGATAAGAAATGGATCTTTGAGAATTTTTATTCTTCTTCCATAAAAAAGGTAAGTTTGTAAATACTGTTTATAAAAATAAAAATAAAAACATGCCAAATTAAACAATACTCTAAAGATGAAGAGGTTATGAGCTTACATCATTTTCATTTCACTAGTGGTTTGTTCTCTAAACTTCTTCTTTTTCTTTTCTTTTTTTCCAAGAATTCGATGGTTGGGGGAGGGGGATTTGAACCTGAAAGTCTCCGTTAAAAATACTAGAAGATATCAATTGACCTAAAAAGCTCTTTGATTGTCCCTTATATTTCTAATGTCACATACTTACTAATATTATGTTCAGTTTACTCATTAGCTTAATTGCGTTCATTCTAGACTTACCAACCTCAAATCGAGTTGTAACTTCACCGTTCCTTTTCTTATGAGTTTTTCAAAGATCTTTCCCATATGAATTTTTGTTCATAGTCTTAATTTTGAGTAATTATTAGATGTTTCTGGAGTACAATGACGTGATGCTCCCTCTTTTCACATTTTTTTTTGGAGCCCATTAATTAAATTCATAGTGAGATTCACCATAAATATGAGAGGAAGGATTTGGATTCTCTTCATTTCTCTTTGAAATGGAGTGTATCCATTTTACCGACAAGATGCATTCAAAATAAATCAAGGGTCCAAGACTTGCCACCTCAATTAAAAATTAAAACACTAAACAAACTCAACTTTGGTTAAACACTCAGTTAACTCAACAAACCCATCTGATATCAGTATTTTGAAATATCTCTCAATGCTATGCTTCGTTCTCTCAAGTCTCAACCTTGCCATCACTGCTGCACCATAACCATCCCCGAATTGTGCCGTCGGCATAGCCACTGCTTGGTACATTTTCTCTCTCAATTTTTTATTGATGAGCTTTGTTTGGTTGCTGGTAAAACGAAGGAAAATAAATTATAATACCGCTATTATTTTTTTTTTGTTGATTTATTGGTGCTAAATTTGGTTTCTTTTGTGTGTGTGTGTGTGTGTGTTTGTTGTTGTTGTTCGTTTTGAGCTTCGGGATTGATTGAAATCAACTGGTGGGTGTTTCAGCTTTGTGGGATTTATGGGTTGTTTTGATTTGAATCTGTTCCAAAAGCTATGTGATTTATGGGTTGCTTTTATACAAGTTTCTTAAGACTAGGATGAAATGGAATGATCATAAGGGGATGGAAAGGAATGGAATGGAATGATCATAAGGGGATGAAAAGGAATGGATGGAATGATCATAAGGCAATGGAATGGAATGGAATGTATTTAAGCAAAGGAAACGAATGGAAAAGAATGGAATTAAGTAACCTTGATTGGATGTTTTAAAATAAAGGAATGGAAAGGAATAAAAATGAATGGAATGTAAGTAATCTTGTTTGGGAGTAACATAGAAGGAATAGAATGGAATCATGTTATGACAATATTACTATTAGATCCCTGTTTTAAAATAAAGTGATGAATATATAGGGGTATTTTGGGAGTTTTAGTAAAAAATTCATTAAATCTAATTCAATTTCATCACATTTCTCCCAATTTTGGGGGGAATGAAAATTTAAGGTTTTAAGGGAATACAAAAGAATGAGTGTTCCCTCTTACCTATTCCATTTCCTGCCACTTAAACTTCCAAACAAAAGAATGTACTTTCCATTCCCTCCATTAAATTCCCAAACAAGAGAAATGAAATATTCTAAAATTATTCTTTTCATTCATTTCCATTTAATTCCATTCTCTCCTCCCAAACAAGGGCTTAATATTTGTGAACCTGGGATTCTAGAGCTTTGATAAAAAAAGAATTTACATAATGAAGAGACATCATATAGGGAAGTGTGGGACAAGCTGTATATCATGAGACAAATTAAAGTGATCAAGCTAAGACTGAAACTTGCAGACTGTGGAGGGGATGTATAGTCAAGAAGCAAGAGACACACCTAGTGTGGAACCATCATGTTATGATGACCTTGTAATCAAAGTCTTTATTTAGAACACTTGTTGGTATATGGCCTGGTAATCAAAATGCACATTTTAATAAAATTTTGTTCTTTTTTGGATCAAATTCTTTCTTGTCTACTTCTCTCTGGGATCAAAATTTGATTGTAATGCAACATTAAATTGTTCAACTTGAAGCAATTGGTTTATTGTTGATGATACCTTATACCAGATATATACACTTTCAATAGAACATTAGTTTAAGCATGTTGAAATAAAGATAATAGAGTTAGAGACTATGAAGTTTGCCTTGGTATTTTTTACTGATGCTTTACATTTCTTTTTTAGATTTCTTGATGAGTCATAAGAAAAATATGATAAGTACTTGATATTGTTCTTTTGTGTAATGCGTAATTTTTTTCTTGTAGATGTCCTGTACTAGTGCTGCATCATGTCAAAAAGGTTTATTTGCAAGTGTTATAAGCTCCAGCCATAAAAATTGATGATGCAAGACATCCCTTAACTCAAGGAAATGTTGCAAGCGGAGATAAATAGTTGTTCATAGTTTTGAGCAATTTTTTCTAGTTTAGGATTGTGTTTTGTAATCTTTGGGACTTGTTGTGACTAAGTGCTCTAATGGTTGTATATACTTTATATGCCAATTGGTTTGTAGCTTGTACTAGTGTTTAGTGATGTTATCATAAGCTATTTTGTTTTTAATAAAATTTTCTGCAGCTTGTGCTATTTATGCGGATTATGATCCTCAATTTGTCATTAATCCAAATTTATGCAGATTATGATCCATTGAAAATAAGCTTCAAATTTATGAATAATCATAACTTCAATCTTAAACGTAAGAAAATTACAAAACTAGAACGCTTAGTCACAACTTGTACCCCTGTTTTGGCTAGATATAAACAAAGATGTGCTCTTTTGTAATAAACTAGAAAAATTCAGTCCTAAACTAGAAAAATTACAAAACAAAACACTCAATCTCAACATGTGTTAGATTATAAAACATAATCCCAAACTAGAAAAATGGCTCAACTTTATGAACCATTTCATTCGATCCACTTGCAACACTTCCTTAAGTCAAAGGACCTCCACTTGCAACACTTCCTTGAGTCAAAAGACCTCCTGCACCATCAATTTTGTCGTTGGAGTCTACAACATTTGATATACCCTCTAGGTGTGATGCAAAAGCAACACTTGCTGATGAGCCTCCTTGATGTGATGCAGAACTTGTAGAAGCTGACTACCAAAAAAAAAAAATACACACACATATCACAAGCTTAGCATTAAAATTATCAAATCATGCATCTAAATTATTATTAATATTAAGGTAAAATATATAATTATAAATATCTTTACTGTTAAAAGTTATGTAAAACTAGTAATATTTCCAGAAGTGATATCCTTAGTTTTCTTTTGTGCCATGATGTCATGTGCATATATTTTTTTGTAAAAACTGTACTTGTTTATCAACAATGATAGTATATTATATTAATGTGTAAAAATAAAATAGAATGGTGAAAATAAGGATAATTTAGAAGATTACCTCTTGCACTTTTCTTTTCTTTGTTTGCTTCTTTAATGTGTTTTCCTTTGGTTTCGACGTCTTTTTTATCCATGATTTTGTCCTATGCTTTTTATTACGATAAATCTCCATTTTCTTTATCCCTTTTGGTACAATCGTAATCGAAACACATAATTGATCTTCTTTGTCTACAAAATCGGTGGAAGGCCTAATGATGTCTTCTTCTACATTAGCTTTGCAATTCTTGAGGTCACAAAGTTTTTTTTTTTTTTTTTCAAATTTACAATTGCTAAGCTTAGAATATTATGGCCTTCTTTAGTTTCACATGCCTCATTCATCAATTGAATATATTTTGGACATAAATCTTGATACTAATCTACATATTCAAGTTGAGTATCCAGCTAACTGTTATGCCTTGTGCAATCTTTTCCACTTCCATCTTTTGCGTCTCTTTATGATATATCTATTAGGAATCAACTTGATATCCAATAAATCAAGAACTTTCAAACCATGCCTACATAAAATACTAAATGTCTCAAACTTTTTGCAACTACAAGATAGGGTCTCACCTAATGGATTCCACATGACTTCATATTTTCCATATCGATTGAAAACTCCAACCACATAACTATGTGTTTGACTCACATTGCATTCTAGGATGGAAAATGCCATTACCTCTTCAACTTCTGTCTGAAGTAAATCAAACAATGTAGGCGTGTACATTGTTGCTACTTGGTTAAGCATAGGAGAGCTTTTGAGCTTCAATCTTGGAAATTTATGTCTAGAGTTGTATTTTGCATCTAACTTCTTATATCATTTTTGATTGACAACTCTTTCAAAATGAGTGAAAAACTCTACTATATTGAGATCAATACACAAGCAATTCTTCAAGTCAGCATTGAAACTCTCACTAAGTTGGGTTGTCTTTATTCCCACGGTAAAAGTTCTCTTAACATATGCTTGGGCCCATTTTTCCTTCAATTTAAATAGATCAACTAGCAATTTATTTTCAAGAACATCGTCCTTATGCAACATTTCATTACAAGCTATAAGAAACTCATCTTCACCATCATACTCATAGATACATGCTAAGAAATCATCATTAAATTGAGACTCATTTTTAAGTAAATGACCCAAATATCTCTCAGCATTCTGCCACATATGCCAACTATATAATGCATGATATGTCTTAGGCATGACTACTTTTATTGCAACTGACATTGCTGCATCTTAATCTGTGAAAATAGTAATTGGCTTATTTTCAGACATTGCTTTTAAGAAGGTCTCAAATAACCATATAAAAGATTCAATTGTTTCATCATATGCAAGTGCACCTTCAAATACAACAGTTTCTCTATGGTGATTTGAGTCTCAAAAATACTCCAAGTGGCCTTGCATTTCTATTTGTATTATATGTTGTATCAAACGTTATTACATCACCAAAGTGGCTATAGTCAATGATCATTCTTGCATCAGCCCAAAAGATATTAGTAATCAACACTTCACAGTCTAATTAAGTAACGAAATAATATGAAGGATTTTCCTTAAGTTGTTGACTAAAATATCTTCCTAAGCTAGCAGCTTCCCCATGCTCCAGTTCTCTTTATCGCCCAATGCATAAATAGTTTTTACGATCTTGCTTGGTAAAATCAAGATTATCATATCCACCAACTTGCTTACTAAGAAACTCATAAGATTGCTTTTATCTTAATCCCCATTCATATGCCAAATCAATTTCAATAGCATGAGTTGCAGCCATTTTCCGTTGTGATGGCATCATGTGTATAGTTGATGGAAGGTGGAGATAGTGGTTATACTTAGTAATAAATTTATTCACATATTTTTTACTATCTCGATTAAGTACAATAACCAAACGTGCTTCACAACCACATTTTGTTTTTGCTCATGGCTTCTTTATATTCTGATATCACTTGTCTTTGTCTTGAACTCCCTCCTTCGCGTACACAGATCTCCTTGAAGTAACCACTTCAGTCTTTTACATTTATTTAGACACTCTTTTCTAATACTAAAAATCAGCCTTTCTGCCGTATTCATTATGTTGGAAATAAAGGAGAGATAATACCTGAATTTTCCTTGGAAATTACACAATTTGATATTACCAAAAAAGAGATGGCAGAGATGAGGCGTGGACCAAGTCACTGTCTTGAGACAAATCGTGCCGTCTACGGTATATCCGATGTAGTTAGACAAATAGTTTCTGCACATTGCCCCCAGGATACAACAGCCCAGCCACCTTTTGCTGATTATCCTTGCGAGCCTACACTGCTCGTAGGATATAAGCTCTCTATAGTACTTTCTTTTCCCAGAAAAGTTTGTAAAAGATAGAATATTTTTGTGAGTTGTAAAAAGTAATAGATGGTAAGTGTTTAGGACAATAAAAACTATTTTTGAAAAATTTTCAGCTTTGTAATTCAAGAATAATGTGTCTCTTCTACTTTATTTCTTTCCATATATATATATAGCCGGACCTTTAACTTCTCCTTAGCCAAAAAATCAAAAAGATTTTATATCAATTAAATACTCATAAAGATATTGAAATTAATAATATAATCAATGGCTTTCTTAATATATATATATATATATATATAACCGGTCAACAAAAGCTTCTGTACGTTGAGAACAAAAAAGAAAGAAACATGATCTATACATTTAATGTCTCATAAAGTGGCTGAAGACTAAAAGCCAAAACGTGTAATACAATTTCAAATATGTATAAATATTGTCATTTGCTTTTTACTTTCCTTAAACCAAATAGTAAACACTTGTGTATATATGGCAACATAAAATAATTCAGCAATAACTATATATTTAAGTGCTGAAATTCTTCCATATATGACGTTATTATGTCATATTCAAATAAGATAATAAAACCAAATATACTGGCAATTATGGTATTAATATTACATTAATGTTCATAAATTTCCTGATTAAAACCATTGACAAAAGCTATTCAAATTTTGAATTAAATTTGAATTTCAAAATTTAGCAATCAACGTATCTGACATTAAGGGATAATTGATACACATAAATGAGTATTAAATAAATATAATATTTTTTATAAAAATATCCAACACATTATAAAAATCATATGCAATCAGGGGCAGAGCTAGAAATTTTGGTTTGGGGGGGCCAAGTTATGATATTAATATATTAGTTAAAACAAAACTTTACACACACATATAAGAATTAATTTATTAAGAGAATTTATCATCTTCTAAATTTTAATGAGCATACAAAAGTCATGTATTTATTCTGTTAGACATGTACAAAAAATTATCATTTTTTATATGGTTTAATTTGTTAAATCTCTTAAATTATATGATTTTAATATAATTTCTCTTTCTTTTAAGAGCACCATTGAAATGACTCAAAATTTGGGGGGGCCAACTTCAATTTTTACATGCTACATTTTTTAAAATGTAAATAATGTAAATAATATAAATACTATAAATACTATAAAATAAAATTTTAAAACTTTGGGGGGGCCTTGGCCCCCCTCACCTTTGTGTGTGGCTCCGCCATTGTATGCAATCCCATCTGCTTCAAAATTCATCCCTTTAAATGGAGTAAATTCCATGGGCACATTAGAAGGAACATGTACTCCCATTAAAACATCCATCATTATCCCTAGAAAAAAATGACCATAAATTTATTATAAATTTCATCTATAATTTTAGTTTTCAAAACAGAGATGATGTTAAAAAAATCCAATTGAACAAACATGATATTGTATTTGGTTAAAAAAAAAAAGGGTTTCACAAAAATTTTAAAAACCGAAAATAAAGCTACATTGCATCATTTGAACAATATGTGAGCAATAAACTTGTCTCTCTAATATGCCATATGCCATATATTAATAATGACTAATAAACACAAGCATCACTCACCAACCCACATTTGCATTTAATAAAGATTCAATCTTTATCTCAAAAAAAAAATATAGATAGACTTCGAGAATCATCCAACCATTATAAAGATTCAATCTTTTTCTCAAAAAATTAAAAATAAAAGTTCAGATAGACTCCAACGGGCATCCAGCCACCAAGACAACAATATAAATGCAAAAAAAAGATCATATATTAAATAAGATAACTATAAACAACTTTTACTGTTATACCCCTGTTTTGGCAAGATAGAAACTAAGACGTGCTCTATTGTATAGAAGGAAAACAACCTTTGAAATGTGTTCCCTCAAAAATAATAATAAATCTGAACCTTTGAATGTGTTCTCTTCAAATAATCAAACATTGACTCTTTGATTTTCACTTTTCCCTCCTAAAACAGCTGTGACACTCTCTCTTCTTTCTTTTTGTGTTTTATTTATTTATTTTTTTCCAGTAGGCTTTGTCCAGTTGAGTTAAAAAGTGCTCTAGTTTAAGTGTTTAACTACAGTTAAGATTGATATTGGGTTAAGTTATGAGTTATCACGTTTTTTACCATAGATTTATTTTAAAAAGATCTTGTCCCTTAACGGGACACTCTTCATTTCAAATAGGAATGAAGAGGATCCAGATCTGTAGAGGTACCACGTCACTTTGCTCCAAGGGCACTGTGGGCGCAACGCGTTGGCCTTGGGGAGTACACCTTGGCCAAATGGACTGGGGCAAAGAAAATGAGTCGCCACCTAGTTTTATGGTTGAGAAACCATGTATATAGTGCCCTTACATGGAAGGACCGATCTTACTACTAGAGTATGGGTTTGGAGTTTAGGTACAATTTTGGGAAGGTGTTAGGCATCCAAAACTGCCCGATCCGTAGGTTGGCTTCCACTCATTGTGTCTTACGTCTTACTCTCATTAAAGGCACATTCAACATTGCATTCTATATTCACACACACACTAACATACATTTAGCAATCAACATGGCATCTATCCCACACTCATCCATAGCATAAAACCCTACTATTCATCTAGCAATATATATCCAAGGCAGCAAGCACATCACAAGGCAATAGCATCAACAAGGCAAATATCAAGCATATTCAATCATTCAAACCTAGCATCATGGTATTCATCAATCAAGGAGACCAATCATCATATTCAAAGATGCATGTTCATATTCATATGCATGACTTACCTTCACTTACTTTGCTGCACCATAACACCTCAACACCTATGCATCAATGCATATTCATGTGGTTCATAAAAGTTATAAACCCTAATCATCAATTCAACAATCAAAGCATGTGAAACATGTTATTCTACTAACCCTAATGCTAAACATGTGAAAACTAGATTCAACAAGGCCTAAACATATGATTAAAACAAAACATAATAAATAAAAAAATCAAGAACCCTAAATCTGCATTTCTATGCACGAGAATGCGTATGCATACATAAGTATGCGTACACATACATAAGTATGCGCACGCATACTGCCTAGAAACGCAATTTTAAAGCAGGGTAACAAACAACAATCAAACAAAACTTAGCATGGTTCTAATATATAACCAAACAACCTAAACTAACAACAAAGATAAAAATAAATAAAAAATAAAAATAAAGATAAACAAAAGAAAATCTATTCCTAAACATGCATTGGATCTAACAACAAATAAGAGCAACATTTAATACATCAAAACATGTTCAACAATATATCCAATCATTCAATTCATTAATCAAAACATAATGAGACACAACAAATCAAACCCAAACAAATCAAATCATATTTCTAAGAATATATAACACATAAATAAAATTAAGAACAACAAGAACACAAAAATAATCAAAATCAAGGAAAAGCCATGAAGAGAGACTCGCCTTACTTATGGAACACAACTTAATTGATATTTAACCTGCCCCTCAATGCCTACACAACAAAATTCAATGAGATAATCAAGGGATTTAAAGTATTCAATGGTCCATTAGTAATCACAACTCAAAAATAAAAAGATGTTCTTGAAAAAACTTTAGAAAAAATGTTTGAAAAACGTTTCTTGGAATGAGATCAATAGTTTCTGCCTTAATGAATAATAGAGAGAGGTTTTGAAGAATCAAAAAACGTACTTGGTGGCTGTGTGTCTAGAAAATCAGAGTTAAAAAAGAGTTTTGGAAGATTTTAGGTGAAAAATCAACTCTCTCTTGCTTGGATTTGAGTTTGGAGGCATAAAGTTGTATTTATATGTTTAAACTAGGGTTTTCAGGCTCATTTAGAGGGTTTTAGACATTCTAAAGGGTCTAGGAGCCCCGTCCCATCAAAGAGGGAGGCTTTGGGCACTAATAATTAAAGTTCTGAGATCCTAGAAACCCTAATTCTGACAACTCTGATGGTCTGACTTCAAACGCTCATAACTCACTCAATTTAAGCCAAATTAGGTAAAACTTGTGTTCAAATTGAATCTCAGGATGTCTACTTTCCAATGAAATAAACCTCACTCAAAAATTCTTTATGGATCAAAAATTATGGTCAAAATAATGAGCAAATATTATTTTTCAGCATCGTTTTCAAAATGATTTGAATACTTTTGAGTTGTGATTACTTCCAAATTATCAAAATAACTTCAATTACCTTTTGTAGACATGTCAAGCTCATCATTGGAACCGGAGACTAAAGTTTATTAACCGGGTACAAAATGAGGTGTTTACTGGCACCCAATAATTTTTCCTAAATTTTGGTTGTATTTAATTTTTTTATTTAGCTTTTGTTTTGAAAACTCCATAGATTTTTAGATTCTTAAACCCAAACTCTATACACAAAAAACCCCAAATTGTCCCAAACCCTCTACGCCAATGGTCACCCTCCGCACCTTCTTTACCACCAAAACCATGCATCACCAACAAAGCCACAAGTTCTTGGGCCAACGCCTTCACCAGTAGCTAGTGGCACTTTGAGAATCACTTCTGCAATGTCGTAAGTTCCCAACCCTATACACGCCTTGCTAGATCTCAAATCTCAAATGTCCAATTTCCCAAGGTCATTGTCGTACGCCACGAAACTTTTTTCTGTTGGCGGGAGAAGTAGAAGCTTTACTAAGTGGATGAAACTTTTTATTAGGACTTCGTGGTAGGTCATTTTATGGGGTTCGAAATGATGTTTGCAACTAGTTTCAATGTTGATCTCATTCACGTAGTGCTTCACGCGCTAATGGTGAAAGAAGTACAGTTTTCTACTTACTCGTTGTTGGATGAGTCTATGGCGTCCGGGTTGGTCACGAATCAATACCATTTTAGCTCTATTTGCTCTTGGGAGTCGGAGATTGCTTTATGTGGCTTTGTGAGATTATTGGTCATGTACCGGTGTTTAATGTACTTGATTGGGTATAGGATATTTAGTACATTTCTTTGTTTTTAAGGATTTTAGTATGGTAATCTCTCTCTTATCAGATTCGGTCTATTTGCCTCGAAAGGAAGAGGAAATGAAAGAATAAAGAGGCGTGAGAAAGTTTCAAGCAAATGGAGGAAGATGGATTTGTAGTTTTCTTTTCCAAATCCCTTTGCCTCTCTCAAAAATGGTTTTCATAGCCTCCTCCTCCGTCCGCATCAACCTTTCTTGGACCTTTTTATTCTTTCATTTCTTTTTTTCTTTCGATGCAAACCAAATCTAATAAGAACAAGAGATTACCACCCAAAAAATCCAAAAAAAAAAAAAAAAAAAAAACATGCACCAAAGTATCCCATGCCCAATCAACTATACAGAACACTGGAATATGACCAAATAGCTCACAAAACCACATAAAACAATCTCTGATGCATGGAAACAAATAGAGCCTAGTGTATTCATGATAGATCTAAATGTCATGGATTGATCCAGCAACAAGGAGCAAGAAGAAAACTACTTCTTGTTCCACCGTCAGTGTGTCAAGCGCTACATGAACGAGATTAACATTAAAACTAGTTGCAAAAATGTCTTTGTTTGACCCGTCTTAACAAAAAGCTCCGTCCATTTAGTTAAGCTTCTACTTCTCCCACTAATGGTAGAAAGTTTTGTGGCGTATGACAATGACCCTAGGGAAAATGAGCAGCTAATTTTTGACATCTAGCAAGACTTAGATACAGTATTTAGGTGCTGTTTTTTATGTTCTCTTTTTAAAATTTCGCTATGTGAATTTTTTCTCATGGAATGGAAATGTATTTTTTTAGTTAAGTAGCCATATGGCTGAATTTTAAGAGAAAAACCTAAGGAACAACATTTAAAGTACTGTACCTAAGTTTTGTCCAACAAGACATGTACAACAGTGGTTAGTGACTTAGATGAAGGCCCTAGGCCCAGGAACTTATGGCTTTGTTGTTGATGTGTGGCTTTGTTGGTGCTGGTTGTAGAGAAGGTGTGGTGGGTTGCAGATAATTGGGTGGTGGTGTTACAGTTCAAGGTGTAAGAGGTGGCCATTGGTAAATTAAAAAAAAAATCAAATAGACTTAACTAGAATTTATATATAATCTCAAGAAAAACTCGATGGGAAAGATCTTTGAGAATTTACTGTTTTTTTTTTCCTTTCCTTTTCAACACGTTATTTTATTAATTTTGAAAAAAAAATCAGAAAAAGTTTTTTGAATTTTAAATATTCAAAAATACCAAAATGGTTTCAGGACACTTTTAATGGCAACTCCTGTGACGAAAGTGGATGAAGTGACTGAATTGAATAAAATTAAAAGTTAAAAAACTGAATTGAATGAAATTGAAGATACATGATTAAATTAAATTTTGGTCAAAATTAGAGGGTGCAACTTATAATTTAGCTTTAAAGTATAGTGGTAAATGACAAATAGACTCCAAAGAGAATTAGCAAATTAAGAGGAACATGTATAAGTATCCTATGACTCCTTATTCCAAATCAGCCAAAACATTATTGTCACCATTCTAAAATCCACTTGCAAATACCCATAGATCCAACATTGGAAAAGTAAGAAGAGCGAAGAGAGAAAGCAAGTTCAACCAAAGTGAAGGAAGAGATAGAAGGGAAAAGTGAGAGAAAGAGGTTTGATAAAATAATAAGTCACAACTTTTTTCATAATTTTTTCACAACTATTAAATGATAAGTTGTTACTAGTAGACAATAAAGTTGTGTCATTGATGAACCCATACAAGAATAAATAACATGTACCAACTCAACAGTTACAAGTTGTTAAGCATATAATAAAGTGGTGTCAATAATATACTCATATTTTTTTTTAGAATCCAATAATATACTCCTATGAGAATTATTAATAACACCAACTCAACGTGACAAAATATGGGCCCAAATATTTCCAAAACCCAAATAAAAGCACACATAATAATCATAATTAAATCTGCATGAGCACATTTTCATTGCTTTCTTTCCTCTTAACAATGAAATTAATAATAATAAAAATTGTTCGTATTATTTTTAAATAATTTTTTCACCTACCTTAGTGAAATAAGCAAGGTAAAATTGTTTATTAGGGTAGTCAGCTAATCACAAGTAGTATTTCTCTTTATAAATTATAAGCAATGATCTACCGGCATGCATGAATTAATTGCCTCATCTTAGAGTTGCTCACAAGACCTTCAACAATGAGTCATATTATGAGAGACTACAACCTTGTCCCACTAAAGTTATGTTGGACCAAACCCATGTGAATAGATGAGACTATGTTCTTGCCTCTCAAAATGGCAATTCATTTGACGATATTGTTCCTACTAAGGTGAGGGTTTTTCAATTGGAGTTGCCACTTATTTTAAATTACCAAAAAAAAAAAAAAAAAATCATAATGAAAAATGAATTTGACATTTTATTGTTTGCATGAAAATTTACATTTGATAGAAAGATAAAAGAAACATATTATATTGGTCCTAGATACATTCTATTAACAAACTCCATACCTCCTTTGAACGCCACTCACTCCAGCACTCTCCTCCTAAAAGCATCACACTTTGTAGCAAATCGCCACAACTATTTGCTTAGTAAAGCTTGATTGAATGACAACATCTGTGGCACTCCCAATCCTCCCTATTGGACTAGACTACAAATTGTTTCCCAATTCACAAGATGGTATTTAAATTCTTCCCCCAAACCTTCCAAAAGAAAATCTCGTTACACCTTCTCAATACACCCAGCAATGCTTGAGAGAGAGAGAGAGAGAGAGAGAGAGAGAGAGAGAGAGAGAGAGTAGTGTTCATTTGGGATGGGCTGAAATTTTCAACTTATTTGCAATTTTAGCTTATTTTTGCTACTATTCATAAGTTCCACTATACTTTTTGATACCATTCATAGGTCCCATTGTATTATTCAGCTTATTTTTCAACTTATTATTATTATTTTTTTCTATATTTTCAACAAAAAATTTTCACCTTCAGCTAAATAAGTTGTTCCTAAACGGACTTATAGATTTAAATATAGCAAGAGTACTCTCTTTATTAGAGTCAGCCTACCCCCTTTAGAGGTATATTTTCTTCCAACCCACAAGCCTTTAGTTGATGTTATTCTAATCAGGCAATCATAGGATGGTTTTAGTTGCTCTACTTCTCTTAAAAAAACCAAAAAAATTAAATCAACATACTCCTTGCATACTTTTGCGCTTGGCAAAAGTTAAAACAAGTCCACCCACGCAACTTATGACAAAATTCTCGATGATAGACAATATAGTGACATCAATAGTGAATGCATGAGAAAATCAACAACTTCCCACCTTAGTAGTTGTCAAAAAAGTTGCGAAAAATATAGTGTCTACGTTACTTAAAAGTTAAAAACACTAAGAAATACAGAGCTTCACCATTACATTGCAATTGGCTTGACTTCAATCGCCTCAACTTCTAAATAAAGAAAATCAGAGATTGATTCAATGGAAGGTTATACTAATGGCCAATTGATAAACATACACCACAAAACTTATTATCACTGTCAGAACAACACATTCCTTAAAATACAACAAAAAGAATTTCCAAAATAGTTTGAAGATGCTTATCGTCCTTACTCAACTATCACTTCATGCTTCGGTCCTGCTTTTAATGATTCGTCCTAAGAGAAAAAAAGGATAAGGACAAAAGCTTGTTAAATTGCAAATAAAGGATACCATTAGACCCATCTCATATGACCAACCTTTTTGCAAGCGAGTGTATAAAAATAACAAACCATAAATTATTTTACAAGTGATCAAGAAAATTGATAATCCGGTTTTAATGACTAGGGACACAGAAAGTAAGAGAGCTATGATGAGACATTTTTATTACCAACCTTAGTACAAATGTATACATAATGGACATCAGGATTCTTTCCAAGCACTGTTTCCACGGAGCTTCCATCACCATCTAATGGAACAGGATCAGTCAGCTTCCATTTAGGATGTTCAGCGCTTTCTTCCAACACAAGTTTTTCTGCAGGTGTAAAACAGTTAGCTCGATTCAGAGTATTAAATCATATTTTCTTGTACTTATGAAATTCAAGAGGAAGATTATATTGGAGTTTTCGAAAACAGAAATAGGAACACTACATAGGCAGCAATTGATGTAGATAGTAGAAACACCTGACCATCTTTAGTAAGTAACATCTCACCCAGTTGTAATAAAATATATATAATGCATAATGCAGGAAAAATTTGGGTGGAAGATTAGTTTTCTAAGTTGTAACATATCATTGTATCACAAACTTATAAAAAACTTGGCACACAATTATTTCTCTTTTGCAGAGGGGAATTGAGTAGCTGCCTGGAGATAAAGAGAAGAGGGCTTACTTGAAGTCTACTTGGAAAACTGACATTGTCAATAACAACAACAACAAAAACAACCAAACCCGATGGAAAAAATATAATGTGTCTAAAATGTCCAAAACCACTAGTTCAGTAGTTCCAATTTTAGGCATCATAGTCCCACATATAAAATTGGTGAATGTGAACCAAGAATCTCACCCTCAACGTCTAATGTTCATTACTTCTTAAGGTTATCCTCCCCCTTCACCCCCCCCCCCCCCCTCCCCCCCCCCCCCCCCCCAAAAATATAGAGAGAATTAGAAAAAGCAAGAAAGCAATGACAATGGAAACCAGGCTCAACTGAGAGCCTGGGGAGACATACATCTCATTCTTGAAAGAAAGCAAGAAAAGAAATGTAACAGATTATGATAATAACTAGAATAAAACTTTAATCCACCTATCACATGGAGTTTTACTGTCCACAAGCATGAATCTTTCAACAAATTGAGGCGATAAATTGGAGCTCCATATGTGATCTGCAGCATTATTGAGATTAGTCAGATTAAAAAATATATATGCAAAGACGTATTACATCCCAATAGCTGTTTTAGCTCAAGCAAATGCATGAAAGTTATGAATGAAAAAGAAAATAGAAGGAAGAGAATAAGGTATAGTAACTATATTTACCAAAATATACACTCCTTTATCCTTGAGGACCCTATAGTTTGTCATCAACTGCTTCAATAATGGTGAACAGATCAAGCAAAAAAAAAAAAAAAAAAAATGAAGAAGCAAATGTGTGAAACAATTGTAAACTATTGTTTATGGTTTATGTTTACCTCCAAACTTCCTCAAGCATCTTGACAGCATTTTGTCGTGAATTATTTCCACACTTTGGACAAAAAATTGCTATAAGCATGATTTCAATAAAGACTGAATCATCACAAACATGCAGCACTCACCAGAAGAGAGTCTAGAGTCCCTGAAAGACCATACAAAACAATTATAAAAAAAAAATCAGCAAATGATATGAAAAGCCAAAACAAAAATAACAAGCAATCCAAATGCCGTGCATAAAGCAAAGAACCTTTGTCAACAATGGCGTCGAAGGAACCTGTCTGAAAAGCACTCATATCTCGAACATCCATTGTCATATCTACCTACTAATTAAGGAAAGCACAGCTGCAACACGCAGAAGAACTTCATTGCAGAAAACTTCTAACAAAATCAAAAAATTTCAGTACAAAATTCATAGAATTTGTACAAGTACTGCATTTATTAATCTATTGACTATTGTGGTCCATACCATTACATAGTCACATTAGGCATTAATTTCTAAAGGTCATACAAAGCTTCCACTTTTGCAGGGTCTGAGAGAGGTGAGTTGGTTAGTAGCTTTAGGCCTAATTTGGTTTATTTATTTTTTTAGAGGGTTGATTCCTGGACTTGAACCCATGACGTGTCACTTTTGGTGGAAGGCACTTGCCATCAAACCAAGACCCGACCTATATTAGGCATTAATTTCTAACTGAGACAACTAGGCTCATAGCAGTGGAAGTCGTATGCTTCTTTGTCACATCTAAACACTAGCAAGTGTTATTTTAGAATGGTCCATGCCCCGTTTGGACGCGATACCTGTTGTACCGCATTTTGTATATTTAGTAGGTAAAGGATCTATATAAAGGCAACTTCTGTACAGCTATTGACACACAATAATATACAGCGTTTTCTTAGTTTTCTTGCAACAAGCATAAATTATAACACAATTCAAGTAGCACATTAATTTACAAGTGACAGAGGTCAATTATTCATGTGGGTTTTAGTTAGCTCAACTATTAAATCCTCTTAGGATCAAATCTTGCTTACACAAAAAAAGAAACACATCGATTTTTTGAGCTAATGGTAAAGAGCTATCATTATGACATGTACCCAATAAGTCTCAAATTATATTCTGTGTGTATACATACATACATATATAAAAAATTGAAACACATTAATAAATAGCAATCATCATCATGACCAAAAAAAGAAAAAGAAAAAAAAAAGGATACATTTGAGTTGTGGACGAGTAGAGTATTTGTTGCGCATAGCGTCAATAACAACAGAGGAAATATCGATGTTGACAACATCCTCGTACCCATCATCCACCATGTCTTGGCTAAATGCTGTGAATTTTTTTTAAAAAAAAAAAAAAAAAAAAAACTTTCAAAACATTGTAAATTAATATACTTAAGAGATCATAGGGATCATGAGAGAGAGAGAGAGAGAGACCTGAGTTGCCACATCCGACAACGAGGACAGGATGGTGGCGATGTGGGATGTAGAGATGGATGAGAGGAGCTAAGGAAGGGTATTTCTGGTACCAATCGAAGCTTGATGACTCGTTCGAGTATCGGGTGTCCCAGTACCATGCTTCACCGTATGCTTGTGTTGAACATGTCCCCATCGCCATCTTTCCTTTTCTCTCTTTCTCTCTCTCTCTCTATCAAAAACTCTGAGATTGATTCAGTTTGTCATTTATTCGATCAGGTACTGAGTGGGTAGTGGGTAGGCCTAATGAGTGTTTTTTTAGGGGGGCCGGGTTCGGGTTATGGGCTTATAAGGGCCGACTCAATCTCAGTCAGGCCGGCAGATATATTTCTATGGTATTACTTGCTGATTTAGCTGAGAGTCTACTGGCCATTGTAGAACGAAGGTATCAAAGATGGGAAAAGTTAACGAATTGATTTATGAAATAATTTTAGGAACTTTTATGAAAAAAGAAAAAAAAAAGTTAATTTTTTTTAACTATATTTTATATTTTTCATGAAAATAGTATTAAAATTTTCTTAAAATAGTTATTATCTAGGCTCATTAAATATACTAGTCTCATTATATGCGCTTTGCGTGTGATGAGGTTTTTATTTTTATTTTTATAGTGTCATAATTTTTCAATCATTCTAATTTGAGGTTTACACATTTTCTCATTAATATTGCACATTTAGAACTACTAATACAACCAGAAGTGTTATGAGGCTAGCTTTAAAAAATGAACAAATATTACATGTTTATTTTGTAGAAAAAAAAAAAAAACTTTTTTTTTTTTTTTGAGAAACAATCACACACACATACATAAGCAAGAGAGAAAGAAGTTCTAACACAAAAGCACACCACAATTTCACTCAAAAGTCATGGTAACTTTTAAGGGAGGGCAGGCCTAATGAGTGGTTTTTTAGAAGCTCCTTGATATATTTCACATTTCAAGCAGATTGCAAATTACAGCCAGTGTTTTCCAGGCCAGAAATAAAAGTAACAACAAAGCTGAGCACTCAAGTTAAGTCCTGCCAATTTTGTAGTTGTTGGTTTTACTTTCAAGCATAATGAAAATGAAAATTTTCCAAGCAAACCAGATCAAGATGCTAAACCAGTTAAAATGTTACAACTGCTTTGATTCAACCCTTTGAGAAAATTGGAAACCTATAGAGAATTGGGTGTCAAAAGTGAAATTCTTATTAGCATTCACAATATTGGATCTATCTCTTCTTTTTGCCACCCTTGGAAGATTTTGAAGGTCCAGCAGTTGATGTGGCTGCAGGCTCCTGCTTCTTCACCCTCCCAGGATGTCGAGGTACCAACTCAGCAACACGGAGCATCAACTGTTTCCCTACAATATAATAAAAATAGAGATAAGTTCACAAGAGAAGATGAAAAGATGGTGTTGGGAGGATGGTATATTCGCTTTTACTAATTTGTGCAGATAGCACTTCCAGATAAGTTACTGATATGGCTACATCCTTTTTTCCTATCCTTTCATGATTGTAATTAGTGAGACAACAAAAATAAAATGAAGTACAAAAATTCCCTAACAACATAGTTGGTAGAACAAATGCCAAAAGCCCAGGCAAAAAGTTGAGAATTCAGAACGCCTAAAAGCAACCGTGATGATTTCGGATAATCTATAATGTCAAAAGGAAGAGGGGGGAAAAACATCCTTCCATACATCCAAAAGGTGAAGTCTCACCAAAGAATTCTAAAGGGCTTTTTTTAAAAATATTTATAACATAAAGAAGATCCCTTTGGACTCACCTCTAACCAGTAGAACCTACGGGCAACTGACCCCACCCGTTAGAACCAGTTGTCAGGTACTCTAGGGACATTCACTCCTAATGGGCTAAGTAGTTTATGCTCATGCCCAGGAGCAAGTTCCAAAGAGCTATCTTCAAAGATAGAAATATCAAACAAAGGACTAGTTCATACAATCAAGCAATGCAGAATATTCTAAATGCTAAAACAAATTGCAAAAACAAGCACTTTCAAATGAAGTCAACCATGTGTTAATATATTCCCAGCTGAAGCACTATTATGCAGGGCTAGTTCACTGAACTGAACATTGTAAACATGCTAGAAAATTCAGACTATAGCCCACGTGTGCAGACGAGAGGATAAATGAAGGTGAATTGATTGACCTAAGGTAAACCTTCGGGGGCAAAAAGGAGCAGTTACAATTTGCAAATCAAGTCTCAGATTCAGCCACTTGGCAATGACACTTAGAAGGATTCCCACAATCGAAGTTCGTGGAAGATGAGAGGTTGGTAGTAATCAAATCAAGAAAATGATTAAATCCTGCTGCATTCACTAATAAGGTTGATTTCCACTACATGCCAAGGACAATGGAAAACCAATGATTGAGATACTTTATCAACAAGTTTTTATCTTCCCCCTCACTATAAAAAAATAAATCAAACAACAGAGAAAACTACAAAGACATCATGGACTCTCAAAATGGGGCACTCAACCACAAAAAAGGGTGATAACATCACTCTTCTGAAAAAACTTTTTAGAAATTCCTCACTAACCCCTCTACAAAGCCAGATAATAATATGTACAGATCTAATACAACATCAATAACTGTCCACATCAATTAGCCACCAACAGCAAGCACCCTCTGATGAATATTTAAGACAGGAAAGTACTTGAAACTCAACAGTGATGCCACAAATAACATGGACCCCCCCACCCAAAAAATAAGCTGCATAATTAAGAAAACCATCGTCATTCCTTTACATCAGGTTACATATATTTGAACATAGATATAGAAGTCCATATTCTTCAGGCAAGCCAAGCACACACACACTGAAAAAAAAAGAGGATTAGCCTGCAAGCCTAAGTTTTCAGAAAGAAAGGATCACAATGCATGCATAGTTTATTCAGACATATAGTGGTTTTCCAAAGTAGGATAGCCAAGAAAGAACTAACTACAGATTTCCATCTCAAATAGGAAGGGTAATTGGCCCTTACTGGAAGTAATAGCTGGATTGCATAGAGTCCCATCCTCCTTTTTCAGCAATACCCTCACTCTCCCTCTTTGCATGAAATCGCGTGGATAAGCCTTGTCTAACTGCAATAGTCAAACACTTCCAAGATCATTAAAAAAAAAATTAAAAATAAAAGAGAAGCATAACCACTATTCATTCAAAAAAATTAAGAAGCAAACCTCAATAGCACAAGGGAGTTTGAGATGGCCGCAACAATCGTTGATCTCAAGACAAGTAGGATTTTCACAAGCATTGCTCAAGCTTATCCGCCTCCCTTCGGCCACCGTCTTCTTCGAGTTTATGTAAACTGGGTAAAATACAGTCCATTTCTTTATATTCAGTGTTTCTCTGTCCATGTCTCCAATCAAAACCCTAACAAAATTATTACATGAAAATTCAAAAGGACCAAAATCAGATCAGGTAAACCCCAAAAAAATTGCAAAGCAGAAGAGACACCAATTCTTAAAAAGGATAACAAATTTTAGGGTCCATTAGTTACAACTGTTTTTATTTTTAATTATTTTAATAATAATTTTCTGTTTGAATAATCATTGAATGAAAAAGATGAACTGATTGATAAAACCAGTTGAATGTTTGGCAAAATCTGTGAAGAAATTTGTTGTTATTAATTGAGTGTTTTGTTGACATTGGTGTAAAACTGCTATTTTGATGACAAATAACCAAAAAGGACATAAATATTGTTTAACAAGTGTCCTTTTTCCTTTTGGGTATTTAATGTTAACAATTTTTTAAATAGATACGATACAATTTGAATCTATGGCATCTGCTTCATGATGATATCAATTTATAATCAGGCCACCAATTGGCTTTGTTCTAGGCTGGATTCAAACCTATGTCCCTTACTCAACAACAAGAAACTTTACTAATTGAGCTAACTAAAAGTCTAGAACCCACAACATTTAATGTTAGCAATAATAGCAATAATTACAACAACCTTGATGATGATGAATGAAAGCTTTTCAATGCACTTAAAAAACCAGTTTCCATTTTGCTTTTCCATGATCCAAACCAAGGGGTCTGAGTCTCAAACAATTACCTAGTTACTTCAAGTTCAAGGTTGAGATTTCAAACACACAAAGATGAAATGCAGTCATACAGATAAATTATGAAATAATAAAATTACAAATTACCATCACAAAAACTGGTAAGTACAAATAAAAGAAAGATGCTGGCAGCATCATGTCTTAAGAGACTCAGAATCCACTGTCAAGGAACTAAATAGCAAACAAGGTCTAATCAAGTCCTAGCCTGAATTTGATCTCAACAACATTGAGATGCATAATAAATTAACAACTATTCCCTAAGAAAGAAAGGAAAGAAAAAAAAAATTCTGCCAAACCTCTAAAGTCATCATGTCCAAGAGATTTTATCTTCAATTCAAGGTTCCAATTCATGTTACAAGCTCTTACTAAAGTTAGAAACAGACATAAACATTTTTTTTTAAAATCCACAAATCCCCCTAGGATGATAAACAGACTCTAAGCCTAGTTGATAGTCCCATCAAAACAAACCAAAGTCATGCATAAACAACGAATTGCTGTAACAAAGTAAAGAATGCAAAATAGCTATTCATTCAAACCATTGGATGCGCGATAAATTTCACACACCCCACGGAAAAAAAAGGACTTGTGTAACAGAGCACTGACACAAACAACTGGGATCCCACATTGGGATACCATAGGATCAATAGTGTAGCAAACACAATCCAAGAGAAAGACATAGCTTTGAACTTCACTTCTTTTTTTTAGGTACAACTTTTTCAAACAACTTCCATTTTCAAAAGGCTGAAAAATAAGCTGTACCAAACTGACACTGAAATGGGATTCATACATATTGACTAATGCCTACAAACGTTATGTAAAACAGCTTCTATGCACTTCAAGCCATACGCCTAAATATTGTTTGCACATCAAATTCTGAAAATTCAAAGGCCTCTCAAATACTTCAATTTTCTCCAGAACACCCCCCCCCCCCCAAAAAAAAAAACCCAGATCCATGCATAGTCACAAACTCATGATTAAACTGAGAAACCCATTTCTAAAAGCACATGAAGAACTGATTTCTACCACCAGACACCCACAAACCTGTATCACATTAAGTAAATGTTTGTAAATTTTTTTATATATAGCAAATAGCATAAATAACATCAAAATTCTTCAAATTGTTAACAATTTTTATTTTGATTGTTTAAAAAGAGAAATGCCCAGATGAGAGTGTGCTCGAAAAAGCAAAATGAATTGACAACCGAAAATCAAATATTGAACAAAAATAAATCCAAGGGGGGGAGAGTTGCTAGGGTTTTGGCGGCTGAGACAGAGAGAGAGATAACCTGTGAGACAAAAGTTGAGTATCGAAGGCGAAGAGAGATCACGAGCTTTGTCGAATCCGACTTAAAATTGTAGCCTTTTTGTTGTTGTTTTTTGAAATCGGTGCTGAACTTGCATTTGCTCCAAATCACAAAAATATGAACGCTTCTCTACCCAAGCGCAAAACAAATAGAGCTTCCAAACAATTTATTTATTTATTTATATATAATTGTTTTATAAGCTTAAGACAAAACGACATCATTCATTTCATGTGCTCAAGGTTTAATATTTATGTTTTTTTTTTAATTAAAAAAACAATTTAAGATTTAATTTTGTGACATCTCAAAATATTTAAAATGTATCTTTCAAAAAAAAAAAAAAAATCTAAGAAAATCCTAAATACACGTTCAACAAAATAGACTTTAGTACTTTACAACTAACATTTGTACTGTATAAACTATAAACCATATCAACTAAGTTCTTTCCTTCACTTAACAAAAAATAAAACAAAAGGAGAAAGTGCAAGTAGAATTGTGACATTATTTTTCAGTACCAAGTAGGAAAAGAAATTACTTTCATTATAAACTTTGGGCATGATGTAAAACAAAATGTAACATTTTTTTTAAGGCAAGAAAAAGAAAATGTAACTTTGAGTTGACTTGGGATAATCCTAATCCTTTTGGGGTTTATATTGTAGAATTGGTTTATTTTTAAGTGATTATTTAGTATAATTTAATTTATTTCTATTGGTTTATTTTGTTTAAAATATAAACAGAACAAAAATATAACTATCTGAGGTGGCAAGTTGTTAATGGTAAATAATAAAATTGTACTTAATGATGAACTCTTATGAGATTCAATAATAATATGCGAACTCAGCAAATGTGAAATTTGTTGTCAAAACTGTTAATATCAATAACATTGCTCAATTTTATAACACAAGACAAGTTTATCTATGTAAACTCCTAGAATTTCATGAGGGTTCAAAATTAAGATACCCATCATATATATAATCTCTTCATTTGTGATCTTAATTCCTAACTGTGATTTAAATATATAAATTTCCCCAGAAAAAAGCTCTATTGAGCACATTTTATTA
The DNA here is from genome assembly GCA_032727855.1 of Quercus ilex subsp. ballota. Classification (NCBI taxonomy): domain Eukaryota; kingdom Viridiplantae; phylum Streptophyta; class Magnoliopsida; order Fagales; family Fagaceae; genus Quercus; species Quercus ilex. The sequence continues at coordinate 13,726,780 of CM064913.1, forward strand.
AAGGCCAGCTAGATGACCATAATCAAAATCCTACATTTTACTTGAATTGAACAAATCATTTCCTCACATAAATTTGGTTATACAAAGTTACAAATGCCTCAAAGTATCAGAAATGGTATTTGCAGCAAACTCTGCAACAACAACCCCCCCCCCCCCCCACAAAAAAAAAAAAAAATACCCCTTTTCCTCTCTCTCCCAAAGGAAAGGAAAGGGAAAAAAAAAAAACCTTTAATTGTATATGCCTAGAGAATAAACTGATGAAGAGAAGACAGAATATGCACATAGCGTTTTTGTAATTACAATGTGAAGCTCCTTTCTGCTAAAATTAAGTAAGAGCCATTCTCAAAAATGAAAACATGTAGTCTTTCTTTGTGGTATCAATTTGTATCTAACAACAGATTCTCAGATAACCGTCCTCTGTTCCAACAAGAAACAATCGTGAGAAAGGTAGAATGCTAATACTTGATAACACTGATAAATTTTTTGTTCCATGATCTGCCATGTAGAGTTTCTGAGGTATGACCCGATAACGCCCATCCTGCCACATGACAATCACAAAGATCCATTAAAAAAATAAAAACAATAATAGAGAAATAAATTCATAACTGAGAAACCATATAACCATATTGTTAGAGGGAGAATACTTCACTAGAATTGCTGTGCTGAAAAACAACGAGGGCATGTAATTATTGCTGTCTAACTAAAAGACCAAATGGTCAGGTTAGGATCCTTTAAAACCCTAGGCACTTTCAGTTGAACCTTTACAATCCGGTAAACTGTGGTTTGCTTGGCCACTTTATATATTTTTTGCAGTGTTTTGTTCACGACTTTAAATATTTTGATTGTATTCCTGTGTACATACATATACATGCAACTTTATTTAAAATTAACTGAATTTTTTACAAAAATAACCCTAATTGCAAAAATAACCTTACATATTAAAATACTAATAGCCTAATAGACTACTATGACTTAAAACCTAACAATACAATTGACTTGCAAACATAAATAATACTAAATTAAAATAAAAATCTTCTTGTGTCTTCCGCATCAACAATTCTTTTAGTAGATACTTCCACATATAGTAATTAAATCATTATACTCACATGTGTTGAGAGTTAAAAGCTATACCGAATAAAGCTTCGGTATTCTCAATTAAACATGAATGGTGACAAATTGATATTTGATAATATATTTCAACCTAGTGTTCAAACAATAGAGGGCCAACATGCCTACTGCACGTGACATGCAGAAAGCATTAAGATAATTGTTATGCTAATTAAATGCACATAGTAAACATTTGAGAACTGTGAAAATACTGCTGTATACGTACTTCATCAGCAGATTTAGATAAAGACGTAAGTCCAATCCTATTTCTGGAAATTGTAATAACATCTTGGCCCCATAAAGAGAAACCAGACACGCCATCAGAATGACCTTTGAAAATAGTGGGCTGCAGTGGCCAATTCCTGTGAGAACAAATTATAGAGGCAATTAGGAAAGGAAGGGCTTTAGAATACAACATTGATTTTGAAAGGGGTCAATTGATTAACTACAATTATTAAACAGAGAAGTTGTGGAATTACCTTCTCAAGTCCCAGATTCGTAAAGTCCTATCAAGAGAGCTTGAAATAAGCAAATGGTCATCTGGTGCAGCCAACTGCATGAAATAAGGTTAATGAAACTCCAATTCAAACTAACATGGGTTTTTCTTTTAGCAAATTAAGCACACCTTTGTCACATATCCATCATGAGCTCGCCAAGAGGCAATAACATTTCCACTCCTTGGGTCAAATAACCTACAATGACCTGTACTTAGACCAGCTGCAATCCAAGATGGCGAAGCAGAAGCTCCATCTGCATGCATTGTGTCAGACCCACTGGAGCATATGGCAGAAACAAGAGAAGGAAAACCAGACTCAACAGACTCCCCCCTCCACAGGTGCAGCTTTTGACCTTGGGTGATATCAATGAACCTGCATGGTATAAGGAAAGATCAAGTCTGAACTGCATCAGTACATTATCTATGTAAGATTCAAATGCAATCCGACTTTAAATGTATGTATTCACCTGAGAGAACCATTTCCAGTGCCAACTACAAGCATCTCAACAAATTCTAAGTGATGCATACAAGTATACAAGTTCCCATCAAAGGCACTAGTCAGTACCCCACTCGTTAGCGTGCTGGAATTTAGCATATTACCCTGGTCAGCATTATTCTTTGAAACAGGAGACAAAGGGCTTGCAAGATGTGTGGAATCCACCAAGGGTTCAGAAAAAACAGTAATAATTTTCCCAGTTCGGCTATTCCAAATGTGAATGGTTCCATCACAAGATGCTATTCTTCCACTGGACGACATGAGACAAATGTCGTTCACAACCTAGAAGTTGCAGACAGTTAGAGACATCTGGTTAAGCAAAAGCATTATGCCAAGAACCATAACAAAGTTTAGGTCTGCCAAATATCATTCAGAACCTGTAAGTTCTGCTGGAAAAGACAACCAACAATGTGATTGCAATGAAATATATAGCATACAAAGTTTCATTTAAAGCGCAAGCGCATACAATAAACCAACCTCTTCATGACCATAATAGCCAGATACACAATTGATTCTTGTGAGTTCCCATTTCTGAACAGTTCCTCTAAATCCAGGGCCAATTCCTGCAGTAAATACTGTAGACTCATCTCGGCTAACAGCTAAAGATCTTAATGCCCCATGATGCGCACGGACAGAGTGTATAACAGATGCTCTTATCTTCCATGGAAGTTCATCTTTTAGACCCCCTACACGACCAAGAAAATCAGGCCCATCCCAGCTAACAGCTGGACTAGGGAACCAAAACCATGGCTCACGCTTCACATGATTTGATGTTGATGCATCCATCTCAACTGGACTCTTTTGAACTTCATAAATCCATTTCTGAGGAATCAAGTTTTTGGCACCTCTAACTCCTTGAGATTGTGGAATTGACCATCCGACCCCATTAAGTAACAGCTTAGCAGGATTGTATTCAGACCTTGAGCTGAATAAAGGCCTTTTAGTATTTTCTGAACCACTTCGAGGTGATTCTCCTGTATATTCCCACTGAATCATAACAAGTTCAGAATTTTGAAGTGAAACAAATTGTGTGCGCGCGAGCACATGCGTGACACAAAACTTCATACAAGCAAACTCATACTAGAGACAAACTAAAAACCGTGAAGCTCTCATACCTTCCAATTATGACACCGTAAAAGATATTGCTCAAGAAGCAACCATGTTGCACAACACTGTCGAAGTTTCTCTATCCCAAGAAGAGATGCAAAAGAAGGGTACAGAATCAACCTGCAAATATGCTAAAAAATTCAATACATCCTAATTGTAGACAATAATTTTCAATTTAACTAAGCTTCTAATCTGGTGATGTGAAATGTGATCAGCACTCACACAAGGTCCATACGGCTTTCAATTTGAACCTCCCCATCAATTTTTGCTTTAGAAACCTTCGCACTTCTGTTAAGAGGAGATCCTCCAATAACTTCCTGTGAGAAAGCAATCTCATCAAATAGCTCTTTAAGTTGTGGCAGAACATGCAATGCTGTCAGATCCGATCCAATCCGCTGACAAACTGCCATGAGAGTAGTAGCAGCAACCTGGCAGAGAAAAGAATATTGCAATATTGGAATCTTAAAACTAATAGCTCACATTTGAGATGTAAAAAAGGGAAAAGGTGGGATTGACAGAATTGCAAATGAACTCATTATAAATTCCAGCATTGGCAAGGAAAGTTGCAACAATTGATTGAATTGGAATTTTTTTTTTTAATAAAAAAATAATCAACAAAATTTTTCCCTACTTACAACTCCATTAACACAACACAGATTACGAGGAATTAAAGGGAGCAATATGAGGCGTAGACATTTTGATGGTGTTGATTAGAAATGCCAGGAAATATCAAATGTTTGTTGTATGTATGAAATAGCAAAACTAATGGAGACACAGAACAGGTGAATGTCTGATCTGCTACGCATTTGTGTTTCAAATCCAATTGAAAAAGGCAAAAATCTACTAAAAGCCTTGTAGTTCAACAGGCACCTCTTGGTTTTTCCAATGGAAATATATAGGGTTCAACTCCCCCCATCCCCATTGTAAGTTGTAACTATCAAATTATCGAAAAGGCAAGAACCTCACTTGAATCTAGCAAGCATCACATAAGTGACTTAAACAGTTTCTTTTAACCAATGAACTTAATCTGAATGGGCACTCATCCCCAAATAAAAGGGTGGAGGGAGAGATCATGGGTTCAAGATCCACTAGGTGTGTGTAACTTACCAATTAAAAAAAGAGAAAAAAAGAGATAATTTAGCCAAAAATTGATTAATTCTTTCTTTATGATTTCATCCAATTATTACAAGGACAACTCCAAGTTATATCAAGACAAGCAACAAAATAAATCCTATAAATCCACTACAATGAGTGACTGCAACCCGTGCAAATTAATAGAGAAATTTGAAGCACCTGAAGCACTGCAAATTCCAAATTCTTATGCATAAGAACCATAACATGAAGGCAACTTCGATCCTGCATAATGAAAAGAGAGGTACATTGTTAACTCTCAAATGTTCCAATAAAACAAAACTGGAACAAAAATGAGAATAAAAATCCCGTACATCAACTAGCTCCTTTACGACCACCTCCCTTGGCAGGTACGCAACCAGGCCATCTAATGTCATTAGACAATCAATAAGTGCTAGAGCACTCCAGCTCTGGACAGGCTCAGGCTTCTTTGTAGATGAAACATCAATGCAGGAACGAACAACGTGTTTTAGCAATGGTAGCAACTGTTTGACAACAAATGTCTCCCCTAAAAGACCACCTGAAAAGTCAAAATATAAAAGTGGCTTAGTGGCCGAACATGCCAATTCTAAAAAGGACATCAGAAGCAAAACCCAATGAACCAAGAATACCAATTCTAACCAGGACATCAATTCCATCAGCACAGAGACCTTTCCCAAAGCAGTGAATTAGAGGCAAGATTGTCTGATTCAAAAACTTGAAATTAGAATGCAACAAATGCAATGAAAAATTACTTATGCCACAGTTTGTCTCTATGTGTGTGTGTGTGTGTGTGTTTGTGTCTATTTGTGTTTGCACACACTTTCAGTATTGAATCTCTGTATAAAGATAGATAGATATAGATTGGCATACTCAAATGCCGGTTTCTATTAAGTCACAAAACTGAGAATTTTAGGATAATTTTAACCTGATGAATGGTAACAGGTATACCAAGCTCTTCACTAGATCCGATTAGCAGCACAGAAGCAGCAGCCGCTGAACTCTTATGAGGAGCAATGTACAAGTTTGATATGACCAAAGGATGTATTGTTTCGAGATATGCTCGCTTACCAACCCGATCCCAAATCTCTCGCACAAATGAATCTTGAAGAATAGAAACCTTCAAGTGTGAATAACCTGTAGTCTGAAATTAATATCTCAATGAGTTGGAGATCAAAAAAGAAAGCCCATAAACCAGAAAAATTTTAAAATCAAAGTTTAAAACTAGCCTGTAAAATCTTCTGGATAGCAGGCAAGACCAGTGCCTTCACTGCTTTTGGAGTCAAGCATTTTATGAATTCTTTTAGTAGTATATAAGCCCATTCAGCTTCAGTATCAGACAGAGGAGTCACTACTAGCGGTAAGCAGTATGGAGCACACATTTCAGCCGCAAATGTTCCCATTTTCTTGAGGGCTCCTTGCTTTGCAAAATTTGCAGCATAACAAAGGTGGGAGCCATCTTTAGCAAGAAGTTGAAGGGGAGAAAGAAACAAGTATGATGATTTAACCGTCGCAGGAAAATAAGGTGAATCTAAAAGACTTTTAGCAGATGGCCTCCTAATGATTAGAAGCAATGAACAGGAAAGAAAATTAAACTTCGGTAATACATAAAAGTGCCCCACAAACATGAAGAAGAAACATACAAGAACACCCCCTCCCCAGAAAAAAAGGGGGGGGGGGGGGTTAGGGATAAACCAAAGTAAAGAAGGAAGCACCCTAGAATGTAACATGCGTATTATTACAATCTTCAACAACACATGGTATCATATTTAAAATTTGAAAAAACAGAATAAATACCTCATCCAGTCCTTCTGAATGCATGCTTCAACAAGTATTTTAGTGTGAGGAGGAAGTTCCTGGATCAATCCAGGTAATATTCCACTCTCCAAGTACATGACCAATGAAGTTGAATCGAAAAGTGGCTTCCTCAAATGAAGTTCTGCTAAAACACAACCTACAGAAAATATGTCCTTTGCAGCATGTTCAAAGCAAGTCCTTGAACAAGATGACCCCAGACTCCAAAGTAGTAACTCTTGATATCCCATGGAACCTTCACCCTCCACCTCAATATGCTCAAGAAGATAATTCAGATCAATATCAAATGGCAACCTGTTGTTTCCCATAATGTCAGAGAGTGTAGATATACTTCTCTTGAAATTCTCACCCAATAGCTCCCCTGCAGGATTGACATCCTTCCCAAAATGTTCAGGATCACAGCCATAAAAAGCACTCAAATGCCTAGCTTGTTCAGAAAAGGCAGAGGCTTCTTCTAACTCTTGTAAATAAGCAGTATCAAAGAGGAGAGATTTCTTACTCTCTACTTCATTTGCTTGGCATTGATGCATAGTTGATTTACTGGTGCTATCACATGCTTTCTTGGTAGAACCCCGACGCATGGGGTGTGGTTGAGTAAAGAGTTGGCGGCGTCCCACTGACCTTGGCATTGTGGGCTCTGAAGAAGGCAGCATAACATTTTTGGCAGCAATAGCTGCCTGACCCAAAATTTTGTACCCAAAGGTGATATCAATCCAATGATGGATTTGGCGCGAGACTAGGTCACTTTCCAAAGCATCACGATGTAATTTAATGAACTCCTCAGGACTACCTGCCCATGAAGGTATGGCCAAATCAGTCATCCCAGCATGCAGAGAACTAAAAACTTTGGGATCACAGTAAAACTCTGGAATGCACTCATCAGGGGTCCATTGGTACAGTCTTTGCATGGTAGAGGGATACTCATTGGGTTCATAGACTGAACGAACAGCTGTACGCAGGACACTCAAAGGTAACCTCCTTGCTTTGTAACTGCAGACAGCCAATTCAGAAAGGCATTCATCCGATACATGGTGGGGGATTTCAGATGTCGAATAGGTGAAGTCCAACTGTTCATCCCCTTTTGCCAACCGCCATTTGCTCTTGCTTAAATCCCTCCAGCCTGCATCAGAATTCTCATCAGGTTTCACACTAAAATCTATCACCCAAGGCATTACAGTATGAAATGTGTGGTCACCCCACCGTCTCCCAGCTAATCTATTTAAGATGAGTAGGTACTCAAAATTACTCATCTCTCCCCTCCACCACTTATTAAAATCATAATGCCAGTCTATAGATGTGGAAAGCTTCAAATCAGCATAGAGACCTTGAGAAAGACAATCCTCTATGCAGCAACCTATCTTCGCAGGGGCAGTATCAGTGCATTTATTATCTCTTGTACTTAAGTCAAATCCTAACAAAGACTTGTCACAAATGCTCAGCCAAGACCAGCATGACTCAGTCAACATTATACTGGATGGGCATATATTACCATGGGCAACCCCTAAACCGTGTATGTAAGCCAGCGCCGAGAGTACCTGATATATTAAAAACCTTACATGCCACTCCGATTTTAAAGCATTAGGACTATAATGGAGAATGTTTTCCAAGGTGTATGGTGCTTTCGGAAGCACTAAATTAATATGACCAGATGTCTTGAGCATTGCAAGAACAGGAGCTATATTTGGATGCCTCAGGGAACCAGGGAAGTTACTCTCCTCAAATGATGGTACCCCAAGTAAACTAAGAAAATTTATGCTATCTCTCCCTGTAGGTTTCCCTTCTATCAATAGATTAAGTGAGGACAAAACGTCATCTTCCAAAGACCCAGACAAGTAGTTGGCAACAACCTCTTCAAGAATTGATTGGGAACAAATCCCAACACGGGCAATTGGGGCCAATGCAGTAATTGTCCTAAAGCAAGAGAACCTACCGGAATGGTTACATGTAGAACTCTCTAATAAATTCTTATCACCACCACTTGACAAACACTGATTATCATTCGATAAAGTAGTTTCGTTGCCGCTAATTCCCACTCCAACCTCTCCTTGATCTCGACAAATATCATCAATCCCATGATTACCACTTCCTTCAACATATTCATTACTGCACCCCCAAAAAAAAAAAAAAAAAAAAAAAAAAATCAATAGTTTTAGTTTTTCCATATCATTCACTTAAATTCCAAGAATAACTAACTAGCTCCTTATTGTTAGAATATATTATGATATTATATATTAGAACATTCCCATAAACAAGTAGACCATGGTTTCATAATACCATAGGCTGCTGTGATTTTATGGTCATACATTAGGTTTATTATAACACACAATTCAATATAGCAAAAATGCAGTCACTAAGAACTTTCTTGTATAAAGTAGGCCATCAGGCCGAAACACGTTAATTCTTTTGCTTGATTCCGCTCTTTGTTTCTCTCTCTCTCTCTCTCTCTCTCTCTCTCTCTCTACATCATTTTCCTTCTTTCTATTTTAACAAAAAAGTGAACAATTATCCCCATGCTAATGACTTTACATAAACAAAGTAAGAAAGAAAGAAAGCTGATACAAAAAGAGTTAAAAAAAGAAAAAGAAAAAAGAAATGGAAGAGATGGTATAATTACACATATTTGGTTAAGCAATTGTGGTCTTTACTGGGAAGATACACCAATATGAAGTGAGAAGCTGAGGCCTCCCCACTTGGATTACACATCTGCAACAAAACAATGAAATCAAAACAAATCCAAATTGTTATTAAAAAAACACAAAGCATTGAAGAGAGAGAGACCTGAACGACGGCAGTGGAGGCGAGAGGGAGAGCGGAATGGGAGAGGGCATAGGAGAAAACGAGTTGCTGTTCTGAGAAATCCGATTTGATTCGGCGTTGGAGGCACTCCAAGCACATTTCTTCTTCCATATTTTTTTTTTTTCACTTTTATTCGCAACTCGCAAGGAGCAGAGCCACTACGATCACTCCATGATTTTTTTTTTTTTTTTTTTTACTGAACTGGGTGAGAATGTTTGAGAATTAGAAATCTGGAAGAACTAGCAGTCCAACGCTTTGATCGACAGGTGGAAGAGAAGAAGCGAAATTATTTTCATTTTCATGCTTTCATCATTGAAACGCACCGTTTAGAGGGTAGTTGGTTCTGCTACTTAGCCAAGCTCAAGTTAAATCACCAGATTAACTTGTTACAAAGTACTTTATTAACTTCTTGTTCTTCTCAAAAAAAAAAAAAAAAAAAAAAAAAAAAAAAAACCAGCAATAGCATAGTGTTTCTTGAAAAAAAAAAATAGCATTAGCATAATATAGTATTTCCAACCACATATTCACGATTTGAATTCCCCCTCCCCACTTAGAAAAGTTTGTGTATGCCTCACCTCTTAATAGACTCATGCTAATAATTAGTGACTAAATTATAACTTTGACTTGATTAAATAAAATAATTTATGTTTATAAACCTATAATAATAATAATAATCAATATTTTCTAACCTTAATATTGTTAAAAGTTATATATAATTTTTACTACATAATGAACTATTTATATTTATATTATAAATAATAGTGTTGTATTTTATGAATTATTTACAATCTTATACAATTCAATCTCAAGTCTAAATAAGTACATCTTTTGCATGTATATATAATGATATTATACATACACAAATCAAGTTGCATACTCACGAGTTTGTTCAAGTATACATTATGATGTTTTTTGTTCACTTAATAATTAAGGTTCAACCTAAGATTAAACTTGGCCTGTTTGCTAATTAAACAAATGTAATCAAGTTTTTTCTCAAACCAAGCCCAAAGTGTTCATAAATAGCCTTTAACGTTAGACCTAAAAAAAACTATATTGCTTGTTTGGTATAAGATTATTTTGATTGGTTTATTGTTTGAAAAAATAAGCAAGACAAAAATATAGTTTATCTCAAAATTTATTTTTTATTTTTTATTTTTTAAATTATACATAAGACTAATAAGCTGTAGCGAAAGAAGAGTTTTTCTAGTGAATTGGATTTTGTGATATCAAAATAGTGATAGTAAATTTTTTGTTTAAATGTTGATGATATATTATTTAAAAAAAAAAAAAAAGATTATGTCCCTTATTTAGTGTTTAGTTAGGAGGAAATATGTGGAAATTGCTTCTCAAGAAAAAAAAATGCTATAGACACAAATTACTTTACAAACTGTTAATGTAGTGAATAATTATTGGTATGTAAAAAAATGATGGTACTGGTGGACCTACATGAAACCCAGTAAAATTTTGTCACATCAACATTTTGTATAAGGACAAAACTTAAATACAATATCTTAAGTGCTATTCTTTAAGTTCTCCTCTTAAGATTCTGTCATGCAGCTATTTAACTTAAAAATACACTTTCATCTCATGAAAAAAAAAAAAAATTCACATAGCAGAATATTAACAGGAGAACTTAAGGAACAGCATCCTGCATATATGACTTGCCCTTTGTAAAATAGTTTGTGGCTGTAACATTACTCCTCAAAAAAATAGTTTATTCCTATTTTTGGCATAGTGGATACAATGGGTTGTCATATTTTCTTCTTTTCCCACTTTTATGATTTCCTTAACTGATTCTATCGTTTCAGTAAAAAAAAAAAATGATTTCCTTAACTGGCTTTCCTTTTCTGATCTTTACTTCCTTAAAATGCTTCCAGATTGCTCACTCCACTGGCAAATGTTGATCTTTGATAGCTGTGTATGATTGGTTTCATTTGAGATTATTGGAATTGGTGGAATGATGGCATGTAATTTAAGACATTTTCCTCGAGTATAATGTAGTACTGGCTCGCATTGGTATTTGCAGGCTTCCAGCCTTACAGGCTACAGCTGCGCCTTTTTTAGTGCAGCCTTACAGCTGCTTGTGTGTGTAAAGTTTAAACTACCTGTATTTTCATCCTTTGTTCAGAATGCTATGTTCCTGCCATGACATTTGCACATGTACATGCTACTATTGTACTATCAGGAGGATTAGCTGCCAATTTGCCAAAGGTATCTATCCAGCAGTCAATTAGTACTATATATTGGAATATATCCTTCACACAAATTAAAAAACAATCAACAAAGCGCATATAATTGAACTTTCGACTCAAAGTTAGTATAACAAAATGGTTGATGCGGTTGCTGCCAAGACTGCTTACCAAGTAGGAGGCAGGTAAGCAATAGGAGTGGCTATGTTTCCCATGCAGCCATTGTTTCCTAACCAAAAAAAATCAAACCCCCACCAAAAAAAAAAAAAATGAAGAAGAAAAATGAAATAACCTATGCATAGGAAGAGCCACCTCAAGAAAATATTGCATTATTTTTGCCTTTCTAGGTAATATCAAAGTATGAAGTCTGTTCAGGATTTTCATTTAAAAATGATAAAGAGAGAAAAAATGTGGAGCCATTTACTCTTTATAAACAGTCAATTTTATTAGAGGCATTATAAAATACATGTTCTTTACAAATGAAATTATTGCGTCAAGCCACATGGGCATGTTCATGTTTTGGAATCAGTGGATCACAAGTACTTACAAGAACGAAGAATAGACATGTACGTTATTGAGGAATTACGGAATATATTAGCCAAAGGTTTTCTCACTGCTGTAACACATATACAAAAACCCGTCATCATCCTTGTAAGATTCGTATATGGAGCCCATAAGACTGGCTGTAGATGAAAATCATTATCAATGTGTTAGGGTGTTTCTAACACAAGGCAGAAGCTAACCCAACTTTAGCAAGAGTCAAAAAAACTGCTCAAGTTACCTGTTTGAGGCAATGTATTTTTGATAAAAACAAACAGAGCTTTTCCTGGGGTCAAATGTAGTCTGCTACTCAAGATGTGGATAAATTGCCCAACAGACATGTCTCGAGGAACCAGGAATCTAGAATAAATAAGTATATACAAGATGCAGATTAGTCTCCTCTATGTTAGAATCTAGAAAAAGAAAGGGCCAATATCTATCAGTTAACTAGATGGTGATTCAACAGCAATTGGTACTCATAATCTGCACTGATGCATTCTGAATTCATCAAAATGATAAAATAATGAGATTCATCTAGGAACAAGATTCTGTTGTTCAACATAAAGAGCAAAGGCAAAGAACGTGCAAGAATACTCCAAACACTAAGCATAACTGACAAAAGCAAAGCTCTCTTATTTTCTAGATGAAGATGTTATCCACACTAAATGAGACTAATAACATATAGAAATGCATTAGCAAATACATTACGACTGCACTAAACCAGGAAAACAACCTAAAGGCAGCAACCTTGTCTATTTGTCGCATGTCAATATCACAAAAATAGCAGCCAAGAAGTAATTAAGTTCTTCAAGTTGAATCCCACATGTATTAATATGGCACAAACGTGCTTTTAACAAAACAAAGTTAGTCTAAAAGCATTGTAAGAAACATAGAAAATTATAATAGCTAGAGCGGCAGAGCCTACTTTTTCTTTTCCATTTCAGGCAGGTCCGTCCTTGAGTATCTTTCAATGATGATCTGAAAGAACACACAAAGAGAAACCTTAATGAGCTGCAACAGCTGTGTTTATGAGCGAACATACTAATTACAAATACAATATATATTTCAGCTAAAACAAAAGCAGAGAGCCAGAGACTATCACAACTTTTTGTAAGTTGAAATTCACATAGGATCTTGGTTCCTATATGTGACAAAAATGATAACCAAATCCAAACTAAAGGGGAAAACCTGAAGCTTCAGAATTTATCTTATTTAATCATTTATAAGGCCTCATTTGGGAGGAGGGAATGGAAAGGAATTAAAAGAATAATTTTAGAATATTCTTCTCTTCTCTTGTTTGGGAGTTTTAATAGAGGGAATGGAAAGCTCATTCCCTCGTTTGGAAGTTTAAGTGGGAGAGAATGGAATAGGTAGGAGGGAATACTCATTTCTCTCTATTCCCTTAAAACCTCAAATTTTCATTCCCCCCGATATTGGGAGGAATGTGAAGGAATGAAATTAGATTTAATGATTTTTTTATTAAAACTCCCAAAATATCCCTATATATTCAACCCTTTATTTTAAAATAGGGATCTAATAGTAATATCGTCATAAAATGATTCCATTTCATTCCCTCCATATTACTCCTAAACAAAATTATTTACATTTCATTCATTTTCATTTCTTTATTTTAAAACATCCAATCAAAGTTACTTAATTCCATCCTATTCCATTCTTTTCCCTTACTTAAATCCATTCCTTTCCCTTACTCTATTTCATTCCCTTATGATCGTTCCATTCCATTTCCTTATGAACTCCCAAATGGAGCCTTAGTTTGGACAATGATGTTTTGGAAAGTTTGAGATCAATAGTAATAAAAGAGGCTTTTAGAGAGGCATTGTACTCACAAACTCAAACTATGATTACTCAACAAACATTCAATTTAAGCTGCTAAGACATCTCAACTTACAATCACATTAAATAACATCAACCTTTTGACCATGGCCTATTACAGATTATAGCAAAAAGGGCATAAGCTAATGCTTTTTCAAATTATCATGAACAAAATATTGACGGTCCAACATTTGTACATCCCAGTTTCTCTTGATATCTTAGAGATAGTGACTCATATTTTGAATGCGAAAGTAACACCAGTCTCTACTTTAAAAGCCTCATGGGTAAGGGTATATTGGGAAATTCAGTTTAGGGAGTTCTCAGCCGCTCGCTCCCATGGATGAAGACACTGAACCACATAAATCTCTGAATTGATTTTGCTTTCTTTTCTTTTTTGGGGGGGAAAAAAATTAATGCATGCCCTAAGGGTATTGTCTAACAAACATTTTTAAAAACTTTTTATGGGAAAAGAAAAATGTAATATCAAAAGTCAAAACTATCCTAAAATGGTCAATTAACAAATGCCCTATGGGCATCCGTTAACTGTACCCTCTTTTTATGGTCTTAACTTATCTCTCTAATTTTCCCATTAACATTGCTCATATCTGAAATCTTCAACATTTTGCCTACATAAGAAAGAAACCATTGGTATCTTTCCTGATATTAAGGAGCAATCATCACGGAATCTACACCATAATTTTTTTTTTTTTTTTGAACAAGAATCTACACCATAATTCAATCCAACTGAATCTATAAAATAAAATAAAATAATCTTGTAGTGTTCACATTCCTATATCTACTAACCCATTCAATACATGATCTATTCATAAAATTATAAATACTGATAAAAAAAAAAAAAAAAAAAAACTAATTCAACCCAAAACGAATAATCATGCAAATTTGTCAACAGACAATTTTTTTAGCCCCATTACAATTACTAATTTTAATGCAACACTTATGATAAGGCAATTTAGAAAAACTTACAGGGACTCGGTCAGGGTATTTCGAAATGACATTTTTTGAGTCTTCAACACGTTCATCTGCACCAAAAATAAAAATAAAATCCCTTGGATAAATAAATAAAAGAGTTTGAAGGAAATTTTGAAGTTTGTAGAGAAGAACGAACCAATGGAGTACTGGTCCTTGAAAGAGTTAAGCTTCCCCATAGATTTGTGGTGTTGTGTTGTTTTGAGGGTTTGAATCAGAGAAAGGAATTGAACTTTTTTTTTTTCCTGCCTTTTGGCGAAATGATATAGGATTTGAAAAGGAGGGGATTTTTTGGAATTTACGGAAAAAGACAGCTGGAGATGATGTGTGGTTGTGTTACGAAATTGTCTTCTGTTGCTTGATTCTGCGGTGAGCTTTGTCGAAAGTCAAATGAAAAATGTTAAAAGGTAAGCGGCGATTTTGTCTTTACCAGCGGTAGGCAATACTGTGGATCTGGGCCTGTGTGATTTGGGCTTAGATGTGTAGAGAATGAGTGATGGGCCCAAATTACATTGTTGCTTCTATGACCACGGTTAACAATTTTTTTTTTTTTTTTGATGAACAGACGAAACAAGGACTTCCCTCCATCCATGCACAATAGTCAATCAAGCCAAAAGCTTGTTTTGCTAACAAGTGAGCCAGTCTATTGCCCTGTCGTCTAACATGAGAAAAACTCACATTTTTAAACTCATTACATTCAGCTAACATCCCATAAATCAGATTAGAAACAGAAGATGGAGCAGGTGAACATTCCTTAAGAGCCTGAACAATGGTTAAGGAGTCTCCTTCCAGGACAAACTCTCTGATACCCACTTCCTTTGCAAAAATAATACCGGTTTCAAATGCTTTTGCTTCAATTTCAATAATCCCCAGTGGAGCATGGATTTTCTTGCGCAAACCTACAATAAAATTCCCTTCATGGTCACGAATTAAAACACCAACACCAGCAGCCTTCTGAGTTGAGAAAATAGCAGCATCCACATTGATCTTGTATGATGGGAAAATAGGAGGAGACCACTTCACAATATTTTCATAACAAATTCTAAATAATAAATTATTACTGGTTGTTATGGGTAGAAGAAAAATAATTTAAGTGGTAAATTCAAATTAGAACAAATAATAACTTATTACATAAAATTTATTATGAAAATATTACATAGATACCATTTTTCTTATTACAATCATAATTTTTTTTTTTTTTTTATTTATTTAGAAAACACAATCATAACCTACCACTTAATAATTGTAATAATAATAAAAAAAATTGTTTCTTGTTGTCGTTCAAAATTATATAAAGTTGGTCCCACGTCTATTCATTGTAGCTAGCTAAGCTTCGATTTTTGATGACGCCTAGATAGCCTTTAGGTGAAAATGAAATCAACCTTTTTACAATTGACAATAATCGTGTTCCACGTCCTGCTCTGGGTTTGGGTCCATCACTCACTGTACCACTTCTTACCCACGTCGCCACTCGCTCGTGACCAAAATTATACAAGCACGTTTTTTCAAGTCAAGACTCGAGCAGTAGAGCACCGACCTTCAACCACGGCTTGAGCTAAGTAATTCACTAATTTAATTTGTGCTGTCTTTTTCTTTAGTTTTTGACTGGGTTTTGGTGGCTAGCCACCATCAAGGTTGAAGAGTATTTAACACCAACTCACCAACTCACTCACCAACCCACTAACTCAATGAATGTTTCTGAACTACAATGTAAAATCATTTACAAACAATATATAATGACACTTGCATCCTTAATTATTTTAGAAAACATAGGAAATTAAGGACAAAACCCTTGAGATCTTTGTTGGAGAACAATTTAAGCAATGTAGGGAAAAATAACTTGTAAGATGTTAATTTAAATAGCTCAATATAAGTATTTCTTCTTTTTCTTTAATTTTTTTTAATGAAGGAATGCATTATTTCAATTAATTACAATATTATGCACCGTTAATTTCGGAGATAATCTCAACATATGTCATGGATAACAAGGAAGGTGTGGTTAGTAGAGGAGATTAAAAAAAAAAACAGAGAAAACGAAGGTCATGGTAAGTCATGGAAGTTCAACCAAGGTGCAAAAATCATGGTCACCAATGATGACCCATCTAAATTCTAAAAGTCTCTTAATAAGAAAAGTATTATACAACGGCTACATGTGATACTATCTCTTTTTGATGACTTATCTAAAAGTATTTTTTTTTTTAATGAAAATGTATTTTCTTTCTTTTTTTTTTTTTTTTTTGAGAAAGTTTCAACTTATGGCGTCCGTTCCTGATAATTACTCTTTATTATCAGACCAAAACACCAATCAGTTTTTGGTGTAGGCGGGGATTGAACTTCAGATCTTTTATACAACCATCAGATACTTTACCAGTTGAGCTAACTGGAACCCACGAAAATGTATTTTCTTTCATTAGGCGGATATGAGTATTTATAAGCATGACATGTGACACATGTGGGAGCTTTAGGACAAATAGATTACAAATTGTTCTATTAATAAACCTCTCTAATTGGTAGAATTCACCAAAATTAATAGTTCCTATTGACATAAATGCTTCCTCATGGTGTCTAATACTAATTAGCCTTTGTCTCACGAGTCATGACTCATGAGTAGTCATGACCCACTAAACCACGATCTCCTTTGAAATCTCTAGACATGATATTCTTATTGTTATTATTATTCAATTTATTCTTCTTTTTCAGAAACCAGTCAATCAGCTTTTATTAAAACAACTAGGAGATGTCTCGAATAACAAAAGTGAGGCATCAGCTGGGACCTCTTCCAGCCAGTTACGATGGGACTTAAATACATAATTTTATGAGATCCATGAATAAATGCATAGATGTACAGGATAAGAGTACGAACAAATACAATTTTATGTACACTAAAATTTGTAAATCATTTGTTTAGTTATAGTATTTTAATAATTTTAAGTCTCTTTTAATTGTAACTTTTTTTTTTTTTTTAAATTGAGAAGATTTTTTTTTTTTGGAGAAGATTTTGAGAAGAAGCTTATATTTAATTTTTTTTTTGATACAAGGTAGAAATTATATTCTAGTAATATATATATATATATATTATTCATATTACTAGAGTAGAATTGATAAATATTTGTTATTGACTAAATTGTAAGTATATACATATTAATTATGATGAAAACACCTTCTTAAAACTATATGATTCATGGATCTCATATAAATAGTAACATAAAAGTTTTACTATTCAAGAAAATTAATTTAATCTAATAACGCATATATAAACATGGCACAAATACAACCCTTAAATAAAAAGATAGAGAATACAAAATTTAATAATTCTTAAATAATATATAGATAAAGAGTAAACATTCATAGAGGTTTATATAATGGATTTCATGAATTTAAAATTGTCTTTATGACTCATAAGCAAAACCTTAAAAAAAACAAAAACAAAAACACACAAAAACAAAAAAAGACAAATACATACTTGTAATAGTGTGGATGGTAGGTTTGATAAATAATTCTACCATAACTTTCACAATCGTCGAATTGCCTAAGTAATAAGAAAAAACAAAACAAAAGCAAAAAGAGAATTATATTTCTAATCAACATAGAAATTATAAGAGGATTAGAATTATTGATAATGGGGAAGAGAAAAAATTGATTAGAACAATAAGTAGTGTTTTTATCCCAAAAAGAAAAAGGAAAGACAAAAGAAAATTAGAAAGAAAAAGTTGTAAAATAAGAAGAAGAAACTGTGCATAGGAATATATAAGAATACACTAAAAAACTATATATATATATATATATTATATCATATCATATACTATATAATAAAAGTTGAGCCTAGAAGTCGTGGTTGCACCAAGTGGCTTTACCAAATTGTAGTAAAGGCTTAGAAGCTATGCCGAGTGGCTTGACTGAATTGATGTAATGTTTTAGATAAAAACAACAATTTTTCGATCTTATCAATCATTTTGGGTAAAGTAAGAGTAAGTGTTTTAACAAAATATGCAACCTATGTTATATTCATATTAACTTCTTTTCTAAAAAAAAAAAAAAAAAAAACTTCTTTTCTTTATCTTCTAAAAAAAAAAAACTTATTTTTCTTTAAATTCCAATGAAAACGTGAGATCTTTCAAGTTTCAACTTTTCTTATTTTCTTTTGAGAGATCAAGAAAGCTTCATCACCAAACATGCTACAAGATAATGATAAAGCCCATCAATTCAATGGATAATGATAAAGCCCTTTTTTTTTGGAGAGAGTTTCAACATATGAGCTGTGTTTATCTAAAATCTTATATTGATAAGTTTTTAGATAAACACTGTGTAACAAAGGCAATCTGTATTTGAAATAATTTTGTATAATAGTAATTCATATATAAATAGAATTATAAACTCTCGGTTAGGTAGTCAAAATACTTCTCATTAATATTGTTGCTCCCTTAATCCGCAAAGCAAGGTAGGTATTTCTCCTCCTCTTCCTCTTCTTCTTCATTTTTTTTTGGTTTTTTTTGTTTTTTCTTTGATTTACTTATTGGCCAAAAAATAAATTTTCCATGGTACAATTATCTTCAATAGAAATAGATCAATTTATTTGAGCACTCCTAACAACAAATATCTTGAATGATTCATGTTTGATTAAAAAATTATATGTTCTACTATATATATATATATATATAGTTGTTGATGATCATTTTGGGAATCCAAATAGAAAGAAGAAGCCCAGCAACACGGGTAGAAAAGAGTTGGTAAATGGATAGAAAAACCATTAAACCCAAGCAGCAGGAATAATGGATCACAGGTCTATGAAATAAGCAAATGGGTCTTGAGGAAGCAAACGGGCTTAAAGGAGCCCGGAAAGAGAGAAGTAGCAAACCCATGGCAGTATATGATGTAGAAAAGTGAGAATGGGCTACAACAGTCCCAAAGTAATGCAAGCAAAGAAAGTAAGAGGTTGATGGCAAGCCCATGAGCCCCAAGGATAAGGGATAAGGTAATTGGGCCGGGGAAGTCTAAAGAAGTTAGTAAAAGTCCATGGGAATGCAGAGTTAGGAAAAGGTCCAAGGAAACCCAAGAAAAGCAAATGGGCCAAGGATGCCTAAGAGAAAACAAATGGGACACAGGAGCCCACAAATAATGTAATAAAAGAACCAATGGCCATACTGAGCCATTAGGAGAAGAATAAACAATGGGCCCAAAAAGGCTCAACAGGATTGGGTCAAATAACGTCGCAGCAGGAATGACAGAGTGGTATGAGAGGAAATGATAACAGTAAAAGAGTAGGCTGAAAGAAGGCAAAGCCCACCATTAAATAAAGCCCAGCCCCTAAGGGGAGCGAGCCATAAAAGAAAGGGAAATCAGAAAACAACTCACATAAGAAGTCAAGGACGGATGGCAGACTATGCAGGCAAGCCTCTAGACCACAGTGAACGCATGAGCAGCAGACAGATTTTGGACATATATATAAGAAAGGCACGCGCAAGGCCCATACATCACCAGCCTGTACCTAGCCAATACAGGACACGGTGAGGTCATGGGTCAGAGATAAGAGGGTATGGTCTAGCGGTAGGGAGAGGGGAAAACCTATTCTGAGGTTTCTGCTCAGGCTCTTTTAGGGGAAATGTTCTGTTGGGATGACATACCACCCAAAAGAAGTAAGGATGAGTTGGAACCACTAAATGCATGCCATGAGGGATATAGAGAGAGAGAGAGAGAGCACCCACACCGTAACAAGTAAGGGTGTCACGGCAGACAAACAAACAAAATAGTCTTCTTTGTCTGGTGATGGGGAGTGGCACAGCCAACACAGACGGACCAGTGGTGGTCGGCAAATACACCCAAACCAGACAAAGGTGGTTAAAAACTAAAATAGTAAAATTCGGTCATAACAAGCACTGTAAAAAAGGGCCCTTGCTGTGCACAGGGGGGATCACAATGACAGTAATAGGAACCTCTAAAAAAAACCACAGAATAGAAAATAAGTACTGAGGAAAAAAAGAGAAAAAAGAAAGATAAAAGGGGAAATTAGAAAAGAAGGAAAGAAAAACAGAGAGTTAGAACCGCAGGCATGCATCAGTAGGTTGATTCCCTATCTCCCTCTCAAAGTCCTGCTCTCTGCCAAAAGTAAAGGGTTCTTTTGAGCACTAACCATTCAGGTCCGTTTCCCTCAAAATGATTAATTTCTACAGCAGGATTTCCCCAGGAGATTATTCGCATTGAGGAAAAAACGTTCTTCCCTCTCTGGTCTTGGTCCTGTGGCATAGCTTGGCATGTCAGACTGATCTAATTTCTTTCTTTTGTTAACTCGTGTCTTGCCCACTTATTCCCCCTACTTTCTTTACAAAAATGCTTGTTATTATTGTGATTATCTTTTTTAATTGGGGATTATTTATTCACTTTGATTAAAAAGCCAAAGTACTTTCTTTTGTCATTATTATCATGTTTGCTTGCCACAACTCATCTAAAGTAGCTCTGTCTGCTGTAAGCATGCTCTTGGCAAACGAGATATAGTTTGCACACAAGTTAGACCAAATTGAGTTGCAGTTGGACCGGTCTCAACTCCCTTACTTAGAATACTTGGGTCCAATACCGTAGGAGGCAGCCCAACCCAATATTGTAAAAAAGGCCCATAACAATAGTTTATTAAGAGTGCAACAATTTTTTTTTAATAAGCAATAAAGCTCACATGGATTTGAATTTCTCATTAACACTGGTGGGTTTGGGTGCCCTAATTAATGAGTGGTTTGTAGGTTTTTTTTCCTGCAATAAAGTATAAAAAATGACAACAATATTTATTTTTAAATGAAAAAAAATAATTATTGTTTTTCAAAAAATTATATAGAAAAAATTAATGACCAAATAAATTTTTTATTAAAAAAATAGATATATATATTTTTTTTTTTGGTTCTTATCATCTTCTACTATAATTTCTAAGTTTTTATTATTAAGAGTAAATAAAATCTTATCTCCAAAATAAATAGATTGCAGCGCCATCATTTTTTTTAGTTGAATTTTTTTGAAGCCAACCCCATCATTAATATATATTAACTACACAAAAAATCATTTATGAATTGTATTCATTTCATTTTGGGTATTAAAAATTAGTATTAGAGTTTTATCTTTTTTGAGGAAATGGTAAGGAAAGTTTTTGGATCTAGCCCTACTTCCTTTCCAGTAAATTCTGAAGAGTTAATCCTCTAATCTATTCCACTTATATCGCTCCCTTAATATATCTTTTAATTAGTTTCCTTTGGAGTGCAAGCACTGGCTAAATAACTATGCAAGTAGTGTGAGGATGAGTTCATGCACCACCAACAATATTAATTCACCTTTAACAAAGTTGGACAAGAAATTAAAAAAAACAAAAAAATAATAGTAGTTCATTCATTGCTTTGTATGATATCTTTGTGCATAATATTGCAGACTGAAGATGCGTGGCACGAAATTCCTTACCTTAGCTGGATCTCACTGGTGCCACCTAAATGGTAGATAGGTGACGGATGTGTGCTAAAATGCAAGGTATGATGGATACAACTTTGTTATTAACTAAACATGTTTTTTTCTTTTAAAATCAAATATAGAATTTATAAATTATAAATATGACTGTGGTCATTATCAAATCCCCCCCCCCCCCCCAACACACACACGTGTCTATATAATATATATATATATATATATATTATTGACTTATTTTGTTTTGTCAATAATACAGAGATAGAGGATGAGATCAAATAATACAAATGGTTGTTCAGATTGTTTTTCAATTATCAATACAAACTTATTACCAAGGTCTTAACCCTAAGTTTTTCTCCAAAAAAAAAAAAAAAAAAAAAAAACTTGATTTTGAGCCTTAAAGTTCAATGTATTATTCAAAATCCTTTTATATATTTTTTTAAGATATCTCTACCATCTTCCATTCAATTATTATTATTATTATTGTAGGGTCACAATTTGTAGCCCAAGCCCAAAAGATTTGGGACGTAAGCCCAATGAGCCCAATACAATAAATTTGTAGAGAATGGGTGTAAGAGCTGGATTTTTTGCGAATGAGACAACGGCTAGTAAGGATTTAAAAGATGAACAAGCATGAAAATACATTTAAAACTCGATGAAATGAATGTCCGAGGAGATTAATTATGAATTGAACCAATATTTTTGGAAACTAACATAGTTCTTAGTGCTACAGTAATTCTTTTTCTCTCCTTTCTCCCTCTGTTTCCTGATCCCTCACTTATGGGAGGTCTTTTACATTATATAGTTCCTTTCAGGCCATTCTGACCGTACACTTGTTAACCATTTAAGCATTCACTTGAGTACATGTCCTATCAAACATCTTTTTTGGTTCTCTATGAGTGGTGGTAGCTGAGACTGCACTGTTCAGGGGTCTTCTTCACATAAATGCAGCCAGAAAAGTTGCTGCAGTGCATTTAATGTGGTGGTAGCAGCTTTCCTTTTAGATATTTCTGTGTTCTTATCACCTTTGTACGTGCTTAAGGTTCATCCTAATCGTTGGAACTACCTGGAAGGTCATCTAAATTACCCAAATATGTGCTTGACCGATATTCATTATATCCGAGAAGAATGTACTTTTCGGACTATACCCTTCCATTCTTTACTTGCAATATTTTCAACTTTGGGATCTCTCCCAATCGTTTGCTCCTCCTCAGACATATCCACATCCTCGAATAGGGCCCAGGGCCCAATTAGACATGGCAAAACGGGCGGGTCGGATCGGGTTCGGGTCGGGTCAATCGGGTTGCGGGTCAAACGGGTCACGGGTCAAAAACGGGTCATTTTAAGCGGGTCAAAATCGGGTTCGGGTCAATCGGGTTGCGAGTTGGGTCGGGTTGACCCGTATTTTTCACATGAATTTTTTTTTTTTTAAAGAAAACAACATGTATTCGTCATTTGGAAAGTTATGCAACAAATTACTTAATATAAAATGCATTATTTTGAATTTACCACTTATATCAAGAATGAACTCAGTTAAACTTATTAATACTTATTCAACAATTTTAAAATTATACAAATCCTAACATTACTATCTAAAACAAAATAACACAAAGATAAGTAAAACAAATACACAAGTTTTATTTCTACACAATATCAACATTCCAAATATAAAACAAAATTACAAATGACTTATTGGATAACTCATTTGATAAAGAATAAAAATATATAAGAAATTTACAATCTTGAAAATTAATTTTATAATCTATTATCAGTTGTGGTTGACACTCTATTTCAATTTGAGATATACTTTAAAATTTGATTGCTTACTTATTTATACATGGTTTGTTTTATGAATATCATATTATTGTTAAGCAACACACACTCTAGAAAATATCATAATTTATTTTGAAAAGCCGTTTATTTTGGACATAAATTATTAAAAAATAGGTCTAAGTATTCATAATTTATGCTAATTTAATACTTTAGCTTCACTATTTTCACACTTGTGAATATTTCTCACATGTCTACAATTTTAAATCTATGTTTTTAACTCTACTGTAACCAAATTATCTTGGCATGTACTTTGCTATTTAATATCTAAAAATATTTACTCATTACAGAATGTTCAACCATTTATCTTTCAATTAATTTGCATATAGTTATGTAAATGTATCAATTGTTTACTTAAAGTTCACAATAAACAATTAAACCAATATTGTCTTAGTTTTACTATTTTTTGACCAAAATTTTTTTTTTTTTTTTAAAATGGTTCGGGTTCGGGTCGGGTCCCGCAAAAAACACAGGTCGGGTCACGGGTCAACCCGTTTTTGCTTCGGGTCAAAAAAATCGGGTTCGGGTCGGGTCGGGTCGGGTCAAAAATTCTAACCCGTTTTGCCATGTCTAGGCCCAATATACAAATTTGGGCTCTTACCTCCACAATAGCCCCTCAAATTTTTAATTTTTCTCTTGCATCCGAGGAGAAAAAATGAGATTTTGATTTGCTTTAAAAATTAGGGTTAAAAATGTAAAAAATACCTGAGATTACACGTGTGGGAGCATAGTTTTAGGCGCTTCATCATTGCTACTAACGTTTCAGAATTCACAAAGCATCATTAATTAGTCCAGGCAGCGCTATGTCTTTGGCATCCAATGGTGAAACATTGATCCAACGGGTGATATTTTTCCTCAGGGTTTGGGTGGGATAACTCTCACTCACTTTCTGCCCCCTATATAAAGCCTCAAAGGAGATCATTTTTCCTTTACTTTACAATCTCTCAAACTCTCCAGCGAACTCCAACTCCCCAACAAACTCAAGTCTCAAAGCATCTCACAAAATCTGTTAAGTCATCGAACTCTTGTTTCTTTAGAAACCTTTGACAATCCTTCTAAAGATTTCAAGGATCGTCCTTCATCTTAGTTCGTGTAAGTTCTAACTTCTTCGAATCTTTCTTTTTCTCCTCGGCCAGCTTCCTCGACCTTCAAATCCTCATTTCCCCAGTTATCATTTTCAGCGTTTTCCTTTTTTATTTATCCAAAATGGGTAGATTTAAGTATTTAGTGGATAGCCTTGTCCTGATAGAGATATTTAAAGAAACATATCACATACCACAGGAAGTAGCCCTGCGGTATTGTCCCCCGGAAGGAATAGCAACTGATCGAGAAGTGGGAGAAGTCATAATCCCTATGATAGCTTTCATAGAAGGGCGAATGACTCTCCCTATGGGTTGCATTACAAGAGATTACCTTCGTAACCATAGGATTTGTCCTCACTAGTGCGCACCTAACCTCTTTAGGATCCTAGGCAGCGTTGACGCCCTGAACCAGCATTTAGGCTTGGGGCTCACCTGGCTCGACGTAGTCCATATGTACGAGTGTCATAAACAAAAAGGGGCGGGATTTTATCGTTAATCTCGATTCGATATTGTTAAGCTTATCTCCTATCTTCCCAAGTCTAACAAGGGGATGAAAGACGACTACCTGATTGTATCAGGAGCATGGCATGACGGTCTTCATTGCCCAACCCAGCCAGGAGAGCTAGGTGGGATATCTTAGATTTAGGTTCCCTAACAATAGATTTAGGTTTTTTATCCTCGGCCTTGTTTTACTATTTTTTTTTATATATATTATTATTATTATTTTTTAAAACGATGGACTTTAAGTTTCTGACTACGCTCGGTTTTTTTATTAACAGGCAGAAATCACATAGCTCCTCGACTCAGTTTAACTAACGTAGCAGCCTTCAATTACTTGCTGAGATCCTAAATTTTCGTAAGTGAAGACGGGCAACTTCGGGCCGTCCACCTAATTTTGGACTTCAAGCCTCTTTCGGACAAATTTCAAGAGGTCGCCAACGTTATAAGGCAGGGTGACTATTGGATAAATCGGATAGACATATCTCGGCCTAATTTTTTAGCTCCGTTTGATCTTCCACCAGTACCACATCCAACCCCACAGGGTGTTTCTCTGGTCGTCCCACCGATTCAACAAGTTCCCCTCGGAGTAGCAGCAGCCGAAGAAGGTATTGCCTCTTCTAGTTCCTCGCTCGAAGAGGAGATTGAAAAATTTCAATTCTAAGAAGAGGAAGCACATGGAATACAAGCGATTTTAATATCGGAGGCCGAAGAAGAATTGGATAGATATTCAAGTGTTCACGCCTCTGCCCTTGTGATCACTTGTTTGAAAGACACTTCAGATGAAGAAGCAGAAGACATGGCTTCGAAAACAGATGGCAAGAGTTTAAAGGAACTTATGAAAGGGAGGAATAAAGTATCCACCCCAAATGAAGCCAATAAGTCTAAACCCCTAATGAACCTTCCTCCTCCTTCTCCTCAACTTCCTGCTGACCTTGGATTAAAACCAATCCCTGAGCTGAGAAAGAAGAGACAAAATGAAGCACTTGAAGAAGGCGAGTTAGGCCCTTTGAAGGGAAATAAACATCAAAAGGTGACCAAGGACCAGCGAGGCAAGAGGTCCTTTTCTGTTGAGAGCCGAGAGGATCCTCTCGGGGCTGATGTGTGCCGAGCACCGCGCATATGGTCTCCCAAGCTGGAGCTCGATGGTGCCCCCATCGCTTGGGACACCTTAGTCAGGAACTACCAAGGAGGGCAGGCAGGTCATATTGCTGAAGTCTTGAAGCAGCCACTTCTCCTACCAAGAGATATGGAAGCTTACAGGCGCTTTAGTCAACAAGAACTTTTCCTATCCCTTAAGAGGGATCTGGCTATGGTAAGTGATTCGATCCACTTCTCTAAGTAAATATTTGATCGTTTTTACTCATTCCTCTTCTTTGTTTTACACTGAATCTTTTTATTTTTGTTGTGTAGATTACCCAACAAATTTACGTGGCCGAGAAATGGGTCAAGGATGCCCGCAACGAGGCAAGGGAAGAGGCCCATCATTGGTCCAAGGTTGAAAAAACCTTGGGTAGACTGAGGGAGGACCAGGCTAAGCTTTTCGAGAAGCTAAAAGAGGCGATTAGGGCCAGGGATAGTGCTGATGCAGGCCTCAAAAATGCTGAAAAGCAAGCCGAAGATCAACGCCAGCAGTTGCATTTAACTGAAATTAATCTGGAAACAGAGAGACAACTGGTGAAGGATCTTCGAGCCGAGTTTCAGAATGTCAGGGAGGCTGCCCAACTGGCCAAGGAGACAGCCAAGGCTGAGAAGCAAGCAGCATATAAGCTCGGGGTGGAGGAGACTCAAGTCAGACTCACAGAGGAACTCTCTGTAGTATGCAGGGAATACTGTGATGTATCTTGGGGTAAAGCCCTTGATGCTACAGGGGTTCCTGCAGATTCTGACTTGAGGCGACCTGAGAGTGTATATTACGATCCTAAAATTCATGAACTCCCAGAACCTGACTCCTTTCACTCCAAACAAGCTCCAGAGGCATTAGAACAGCCATTGGTTGACCAAGCCCCTCCTGCTCTCCTTGAAGCTCTTAAGGAGTCCAACCAAGCTGGTGGCCAAGGTAGGAAGGCCGAGGATCTTCAGGACAAGGGTAAGGGCTAGGATAAGAAGAAAACTCCTCCTGAACCCAAGGATCAAGCCCCAGATGCTGTTGCCTCCCAGCCAAGCCAGACTATTGACCCCATTGGCCTCCAAAACGAAGACTTAGATATTAAGACCTTTGTTGTTGTTTTTATTTGTTTTTGTTTGTTTATTATTTTTTTTATTAGTGTGTAAGGGAATGTAAAATACTTTCTTTCTGATCAATGAAAGTGTTCTTCTTTTATTTTCTATATCTTCACTGTACACACTATAAAGTTTATTGTTATTGCAGATAATGTTGATCTGTTGCCACTTTAACTTAAGCAGAATCAAGAACAATACCTTGCTAATGATGCAAATAACTTAACTAAGTACTGGCAAAAACTAGGTTGTATAATAATTAGTAACGAACTTAGTAAACAATGGAAGATAGAGGTGTCTTTTATATTCTCTGATACTTAAGTAAATAATTAAGTACTTTATCTTACTCGGGGGTGTTAATCTAAGGACTTGATTAAAGCATTAGGCATATTTTCATACTTAATGACTTTACCAGAATTGGGCTCTGTCTAACACTTACAAAGAACGCCATTGAGCGTTAATTTTAACCCAAGTATATGGTCCGAGAGGCCTAACATGATTTAGGATCCATTTAAATGCTATAAAAGTTGTAATGGAGTGTTAACTAACTCATATCATCTAGTCCAAGGACTTCAGGCAAGATTGAGTTTAAGTTTAAACACTTATAAGAACTGTAAAAGAGTGTTAACCAATCCATATCATCTGGTCCGAGGACTTCAGGCATGATTAAATTTAAGTTTAAACACTTATAATAATTGTAACGGAGTGTTAACTAACCCATGTCATCTGGTCCGAGGACTTTAGGCATGATTGAATTTAAGTTTAAACACTTATAAAAATTGTAACGAAGTGTTAACTAACCCATGTCATCTGGTCCGAAGACTTCAGACATGATTGAGTTTAAGTTTAAACACTTATAAAAATTGTAATGGAGTGTTAACCAATCCATATCATTTGGTCCGAGGACTTTAGGCATGATTGAATTTAAGTTTAAATATTTATAAAAATTGTAATGGAGTGTTAACTAACCCATATCATCTGGTCCGAGGACTTCAAGTATGATTGAATTTAAGTTTAAACACTTATAAAAACTGTAACGGAGTGTTAACTAACCCATGTCATCTGGTCCGAGGACTTCAGGCATGATTGAGTTTAAATATAAACACTTATAAGAATTTTAATGGAAGAAAATACAAAACCTTTATGTAATAGATAAACATACTGATCAAGGGAAAAACTCGTTAATAATAATACCTTTTAAGGTTGTTTACATTCCATGGGCGTGGTATTACATGACCATCTAAATCTTCTAAAAAATATGTCCCGATGCCAGCTCTTGAGGTAATATGGTATGGTCCTTCCCAAATGGGTCCTAACTTTCCCCAAGCTTGGTTCTTTGCAGTGCCCACAACTTTCCTTAACACCAGATCACCAGGTGTTAAAGGTCTTAGCTTTACGTTGGCATCATAACCTTGTTTGAGCTTTTGTTGGTAATATGCCAATTGGACCATTGCATTTTCCCTCATCTCTTCAATCAGGTCCAAATTCTTCTCTAGCTGCTCATTATTGCTACTCGGATTGAATGAACTGGTTCTTAACGTTGGGAAACCAGTTTCTAAAGGGATGACAGCTTCAGTCCCATACGTCATTGAGAAAGGGGTCTCTCCAGTAGATCTACGAGGCGTAGTCTTATACGTCCAGAGGACATGTGGTAGTTCTTCCACCCATTTGCCCTTCGTGTCATCTAGCCTCTTTTTTAATCCATTTACTATGACCTTGTTAACAGCTTCCACTTGTCCATTCCCTTGGGGATAAGCAGGGGTAGAGTACCTATTTCGTGATCCCTAATTCACAACAATAACTTTTGAACGCTTTGCTGTCAAATTGAAGGCCATTGTCTGAGATGAGGGTATGAGGAATCCCAAACCGAGTGACAATATTTTTCCAGACAAATCTCTTTGCATCCACGTCTCTGATGTTAGTTAGAGGTTCAGCTTCAACCCATTTGGTAAAATAGTTTGTGCCGACCAGCAGATACCTTTTGTTTCCTACTGCTTTGGGGAATGGACCTACAATATCTAAGTCCCATTGGGCGAATGGCCATGGGCTGGATAGTGGATTAAGGATTCCCCCTGGTTGGTGTATGTTTGGTGCAAACCATTAGCATTGATCACACTTTCTCACATACTCGTGGGCCTCCCTTTGCATACTTGGCCACCAATAGCCCTCGGTGATGGCTCTATGGGCCAAGGATCTACCTCCAGTATGGTTTCCGCAAATTCCTTCGTGTAATTCTTCAAGGAGTGATTCGGTCGTTTTAGGATGTATACATAACAAATATGGTCCTGAAAATGAACGTTTGTATAATTTCTGGTTCTCGGACAGCCAAAACCTAGTAGCCTTCCTCCGTACTTTGTCAGCTTCTGACTTTTCTTCAGGCAAAGTATCTTTCTTCAAGAATTGAATTATAGGGTCCATCCAAGTAGGCCCTGCTCAGATTTGATGAACTAGGACTGTCTCAATTCTTATCTCCGTGGGTTTGTACAAGTCCTCAATAAGGATAACTCGAGGCAGATTTTGCGTTGAGGAGGTTGCAAGCATGGCTAGGGAATCAGCATGCGTGTTTCCATTTCTGGGGATGTGCAGCAAGTTGAAAGATTCGAACTCTGATTGTAGGCATCTAACTTGACTAAAGTATCCTTGTATTCTTTCATCTTTCGCCTCAAATTCTCTTTTACTTGGCTGATGACTAACCTTGAATCCGAGAACACCTCCACTAACTTTCCACCCATTTTTCGAATCATGGCCATTCCCATCAGTAAAGCTTTATATCGGCCTCATTATTTGTAGCCAAGAAGTCTAGCCTCAATGACTTTTCAATGGTGATTTTCTCAGGAGATATCAGCACTAGCTCCACTCCGGAACCTTTTTGATTTGCTGCACCATTGACATACACCTCTCAGATTGAGGGGCCTCGTTGAGAGATCATGTCAACCGATTTTTCATCCATGTTCTAGGTTGGTACCAATTCTTCTAATGGGGGTTCAGTGAACTCGGCCACCAGATCCGCGAGGACTTGGCCCTTGATGGAGGTGCAAGGCATGTACTTGATGTCAAAAGCCGCTAGAACTGTATCCCATTTAGTTATCCTCCCTGTGTAGTCAGCACTTTGGAATATGGCTTTAAGAGGAAGTTGGGTAAGGACAACAACTATATGTGCTTGGAAATAGTGGGGTAACTTCCGTGTACCATGCACTACTGCTAGGATGGCTTTCTCTAATGGTAGATAACGAACTTCGGCCTCATGCAGTGACTTACTCACATAATAAACTGGCCGTTGTACACCACGATCAACTCGTATCAATACCAAACTTACAGCATAAGGGGCCACAGCAATGTAGGCAAATAGGACCTCATCTGGCTCAGGACTGGACATGATTGGTGGCCGAGCTAGATAGTCTTTAAGCTTATGAAAAGCTAAGGCACATTCTTCAGTCCACTCAAACCCCTTCCACCTATTGATTAACAAGAAAAAAGGTCTGCATCTATCTGCCGATCGAGAGATACATTGGTTCAAAGCAGCGGCCATTCCGGTCAATTTCTGGACTTCTTTGGGGTTCTGAGGTGGCTGTAAACTGTTAATAGCCTTTATCTGATGGGGATTGACCTCAATCCCTCGGTGAGTTACCATATAACCCAAGAACTTGACTGATCCTACGCCAAATGAGCACTTGGAAGCGTTTAGACGCAACTTATATTTTCTAAGAATTTCAAATATGTTTCCAAGGTCTTCCATATGCTCAGAAACTACCTTACTTTTTACCACTATGTCATCTATGTAGATCTCAATATTCTTACCCAACTGTGGCTCAAACATCCTCGTTATCATTCTTTGGTAGATGGATCCCGCATTTTTCAAACCAAATGGCATCACTTTGTAGTGGTAGTTCCCAATGGGGGTAACAAAAGAAGTCTTCTCCTGATCATCCAAGGCTAAAGGTATTTGGTGATAACCTTGAAAAGCGTCCAGGAAGCTCATCTGAGGATGGCCTACAGTTGTATCCATTAGTTGGTCTATTTTAGGCATAGGGAATGGATCTTTAGGACAAGCCTTATTCAAGTCTGTGAAATCTATGCACACTCGCCACTTCCCACTATTCTTTTTCACCACCATAGTACTCGCTAACCATTCAGGATAAAAAACTTCCTTAATAGCTCCAGCTTGCTTGAGCTTCATTATTTCCTCTCGTACTACATCAATGTGCTCCTTAGATGGGTACTGAGGAGGTTGTTTCTTAGGGATGACCAATGGGTTGACATTTAGGTGATGACAGATGAATTCTGGATCCACTCCTGAGGCTTCATAGGCATTCCAAGCAAATACATCTATGTTTTTTCTAAGGAATTCTATTAGTTCTTCCTTCTCTTGAGGAGGCAACTGAGATCCAACCTGAAAAAACTTTTTTGGATCGTCCCCGATAGCAACCTTTACCAAATCTTCACACTTCGCCTCCTCGGTTGATTTATCGATGGGTAACGCTGGGGGTTTTAACCACTATAAATCCTCTTCTGGATGGGCTGAGGACTCAGCCTCAGACTTATGTTGAATGGCAGCCACCAAGCATTGTCTGGCCATAGATTGATCTCCTAAAATTTCCTTAACCTGGCCTTTAGACGGATACTTAACCTTCTAGTGCAGAGTAGAAGAAACAACCCCTAGTGTATGAAGCCAAGGTCTGGCCACGATTGTTTTATAGGGTGAATATGCGTCTACAACAATGAAATCTACCTCTACTACCTCCGAACCAGTTTGCACAGGTAGTCATATTTGGCCTCTTGGGACAATGACCTTTTCCTCAAAACTTACCAGGAGGGAACTATAGGGCATTAAGTCCTCGAGTTTTAAGTTCAGCCCCTTATAACGGTCGAGGTACATTATCTCAGCTCCACTGTCTTGGTCCACCATCACCCTCTTCACATCATACCCTCCAATTCTAAGGGTGATTACCAAAGCGTCATCATGGGGTTGGATGGTTCCAATCTTATCCTTATCCGAGAAGCTCAAGACTAGTGGAATTTCCATTTTAGCCTTCTTCGGATCCTGATTAACGTCTCCTATGGATATATGGGCCACGGATATTATCCTGAATGGCCAGGATCCTGTTCTCTTCGGTGCAACGAAGATGACATTGATAGTTCCCAATGGGGGTCTTGAAGAATCATCTCTTCGAGATTCCAAACTTGCCTGGCTCCCCTGGCCACTAGAGTGATGCAGGAGTTGTTTTAATTTGCCCTCGCGGACAAGTTGGTTCAAATGATCCTACAGACTCCTACAATCCTCTGTGGTATGCCTATGATCCTGATGGTATTGGCAATAGAGGTTATGATTACGTCTTTCAGGGTTTCCCATCATCTTATTCGGTCGTTTGGAGAACGGCTCATTCTCAATCTTCTCCAAAACTTGATGCACTGGCTCTCGGAACACGGCGTTGACTGCTTGAAGATTCGTTGACCCTGATTGTCCAACAATATCTCTCCGTGGTCTATTGTTACTGTAACGATCCGATCTGAAATTCCTTATCTCTTGAGGGATAACCTTATCCTTCCCTTTCCCCTGTTGCTGATCCTCTTCAACCCTTTTATACTTATTAATCCTGTCCATCAGCTGACGCACACTGGTGACAGGTTTGCCAGTAAGAGATTTCCTCAAACCGTGATCGGCGGGGAGTCCAAGCTTGAAAGTACTGATGGCCAATTCGTCAAAATCGCCATCAATCTCATTAAACATCTCCCAGTACCTATCTTAGTACGTTTTCAGAGTCTCTTCCTCTTGCATGCTCAAAGATAGTAAGGAAGTCAATAGCCAAGGAACTCTGCGACATGTGACAAAACGGGAACCAAATGTCTGAGTGAGCTTCTTGAAGGAACTTATGGAATCAGCTTTCAGACTGTCAAACCATCTGATTGCAATTGGTCCTAAACTGGAGGGAAAGACCTTACACATCAAAGCTTCATCCTTGGAATGGACAGCCATTCTTTGGTTGAAATGGCTCGCGTGTTCTACAGGGTCTGTTCGACCATTATAAATAGTGAAAGTTGGCTGATGAAAACGACGAGGAAGTCTTGCCTCTTCAATCTTATGCATAAAAGGTGACCTGGAGATTTGGTTCAGACCCTTGCTCATAGCGTCATTTCCTACGCCTCCACGTGACGGGCTTCGAGACCGCCGTTTACGATAATGCTCCTCTACATAGGAAAAGGATTCACTGGGTGGGGTTTGAGACCTCCACCTATAATTACCGTCTTGTTCGTCATCGGAATAATCGTCAGAGTTTGAAGAAGTCCGCTTTCTCTTTGCATGGCGTAACTCCCTTTTTAATTGATTAATCTCCAGTTGTATGTTCTTATTATTCTCTGCATGGGAAATATGACTTCCACCTCGAGGTTGACTTCGGTCAGTATGTGTGGTATGCACACTTCCTTCACGATCATTTCTCCGCACCAGGTTGAGGAAAGGATCACCATGTTGTGATGCCCTCGATTCTGCCATCATCAACTGTTGCATTCACTATCGCTTAAGCTCTTCCCACAGATGACGCCAATTGTAGGGTCACGATTTGTAGCCCAAGCCCAAAAGATTTGGGATGTGAGCCCAATGAGTCCAATACAATAAATTTGTAGAGAATGGGTGTAAGAGCTGGGCTTTTTGCGAATGGGACAACGGCTAGTAAGGATTTAAAAGATGAACAAGCACGAAAATACACTTAAAACTAGATGAAATGAATGTCCGAGGAGATTAATTATGAATTGAACCAATATTTCTGGAAACTAACATAGTTCTTAGTGCTACAATAATTCTTTTTCTCTCCTTTCTCCCTCCGTTTTCTGATCCCCCTTTTATGAGAGGTCTTTTACATTATATAGTTCCTTTCATGCCATTCTGACTGTACACTTGTTAACTATTTAAGCCTTCACTTGAGTACATGTCCCATCAAACATCTTTTTTGGTTCTCTATGAGTGGTGGTAGCTGAGACTGCACTGTTCAGGGGTCTTCTCCACATACATGCGGCCAGAAAAGTTGCTGCAGTGCATTTAATGCGGTTGTAGCAGCTTTCCTTTTAGATATTTCTGTGTTCTTATCACCTTTGTACGTGCTTAAGGTTCATCCTGATCGTTGGAACTACCTGGAAGCTCATCTAAATTACCCAAATGTGTGCTTGACCGATATTCATTATATCCGGGGAGAAGGTACTCCTCGGACTATACCCCTCCATTCTTTACTTGCATGATTTTCAGCTTTGGGGCCTCTCCCAATTGTTTGCTCCTCCTCGGACATATCCACTTCCTCGAATAGGGCCCAAGGCCCAGTATACAAATTTAGGCTCTTACCCCCACAATTATTATTATTATATGCATTTTAGTCTCACACAATATACATTCATTATATAACTTAAAAGTAAAATATTAATTTATTTTTATTATCTATTTTATTATTTAATTTTAAGTTAGTTAATTAAAAAATTATTTGCATATGGGTTTTGATTAAACCGTGTATCACATAGGCATAATGCTTGTATATATATTATTTTCAATTGTGAAGAACTTAGATTTCTAATCAACCTAGGAATAATGAGTGAAAAAAAAAAAAGTTGATAAACTTCAATAGATTAACCTTCTATCCATCTTAAAAAAAAAAAAAAAAAACACCTAATAGAAACCTGAAAAAATGTGAAGGAAAAAAATAAATAAGTGAAAAAAAAAAAGATGTTGATAAACTTCAATAGATTAACCTTCTATCCATCTAAAAAAAACACCTAATAGAAACGTGAAAAAATGTGAACGAAAAAAATAAATAAAAGAAAAATATTAGAAACGGAATTTTGTTTTGATAATTTAACCAAAATACACCATTAGGATTTTTTTTTTTTTTGGTTGTGGTTTTTGGAGAGAGTTTTAATCTATAACTTCCACTCCTAATAATAGTACTTTATCACCAAACCAAAATACCAATTGGTTTTGGTGTAGACGGAGATTGAACCTTAGATCTCTTATTTAACTATTAGGTTTTTATGTCTATCCAAAGTGTTTTTTTTTTTTTTTTAAACGTAAACATGCACCTCATGGACTCTCTTTTTTCATATCAATTTCTTCAAAACTCTATATTAACCTAAAATTCTTAAGTTTAGGGCATTTGATTGTTAAAAATCATATTGACTATTAAGTTTTGGTGTTTATTCAAAGAAAATAAAAGTGAAAGGAAAAAATAGTTTGAGAATTGAGATGACCAAAAAAGTTGTATGTTTTGTTAAAACACTAAGGAGAAGTTGATAGGAATAAATAAACTGTTGATTCTATCTAAAAAGTTACTGCAACTTGGTGAAGCCGCTTGTCGCAACCACCACTTCTGAGCCTTTACTACAATTTGGTGAAGCCATTTAGCGCAACCACGGCTTCTAAACTCAACTTTTATTATATACACCATTAGACTTTTGTGTGTATCTAAAGTGTTTTTTTTCGTAAACATGCACCTCATTGACTCTCTTTTTTTTCATATCAATTTCTTCAAAACTCTATATTAGCCTAAACTTCATAAGTTTAGGGAATTTGATATATTAAGTTTAGGGAATTTGATATATTAGCCGAAACTTCTTACATTTAGGGAATTTGATTGTTAAAAATTATATTGGTGTTTATTGAAGGGAAAAAATAGTTTGAGAATTGAGATGACAAAAAGGTTGTATGTTTTGTTAAAACACTAAAGAGAAGTTGATAAGAATGAATAAACTATTAATTCTATCTAAAGGGCTATTGTAACTTGGTAAAGCCACTTGTCGCAACCATGACTTTTGAGCCTTTACTGCAATTTGGTGAAGCCACTTGGCCCAACCACAGCTTCTAAGCTCAAATTATTATTATTATTATTATTATTATTATTATTATAAGAAAACAAAATTAGTGTTTTTTATGAAAAAAATAGTAATAATAACTATTTTTTTTTTTGAGAGAGAGTTTCAACTTATGGCGTCCGCTCCTGATGATAACTTTTTATCATCAGACCAAAACACCAATCAGTTTTAGGTGTAGGCGGGGATTGAACCCCAGATCTCGTATACAACTATCAGAGACTTTACCAGTTGAGCTAACTGGAATCCACGTAATAATAACTATTTGATAATGGGTAAATCGGTAACCAATACAATGCTGGGGAAAAGTTTAACATAATGTATTTTTCCTCTTTTAATTTTTCGTCTAAATATGACATTCAATAATTATTACTATACATTTATTATGATTGTTTTTTAATATGAAAATATATATTATAGTGTTAGGCATTTATTATAATTGTGTTTGTATATGTAAAAATATGATGTGCCAAAATTCTTTTTTTTTTTTTTTTTTTTTTGAGAAGGATGTGCCAAAATTCTAATGGATGGTTTCACTATAGAATATAATTTTAATTTAATTTAAAATATATAATATGAAATTTAATAGGCTAAAATGCAAATTACACCCTCTAACTTTGACCGAAATTCAATTCAATTATCTAACTTTACTTTAGTTCAACTAAGTTCTTTAAGTTTTATGTTTATTCAATTAAAACTTCTATCATACTCTGTTAAGTGGATCCCTTTTTTTAAAAAGAAAAAATCATAAAATCACAAAACTATTTTTATAAAAGGAGAGAAAAAAAAGGAAATACAAAATAAATTTGACCTTCAGATAGGAAGAAGAAGAACACAAATCTAGTACATACAAAGATTCAAACAAAAAAAGTTATTTACAAATTCAAACAACTCTGAAGCTCCACTATCAAATACAAAGAGATATTATAAAAAAGCAAAATTTCATGGCACATCTAACGGGAATAAATGGGAGACATCAGTTGAATAAATTTGAAACCTAGAGAACTCAATTGAACTAAAGTAAAGTAATAAAGCTTAAATGAATTTTGGTCAAAGTTAGAGTATGTAATTTGTATTTTAGCTAATTTTATAATTATGGTAGTTGTTTCTCAAAAAAAAAAAAAATTATGGTAGTTATTAATTATTAATAGGCATTTATTATGATAGTGTCTATATATGGAACTCTATATCCTATTAATTATTAGGCATTTATTATAATTGTGTTTGTATATGGAAAAAATATTATGCACTAAGATTTTAGTGGATAGAATATAATTTACATTTAATTAAAAATCTATATTAAAATAAGAGAAGTGCAATGTCCACAATATTTTCACAACACTTTCACTACAAATCATAGGTGGTAAGTTGTTATTGGTTTTAATTTGAATTTAAAACTTCAAATTACTTTTTTGTTCACCCATAACAACCTACCACTTAGGATTTGTTGTGAAATATTGTGGATATAGCATTTCTCTTAAAATAATGACATTTAAAATTATAAGACCTTAAAGATTTATATAGCACAATATTATGAAGTCCCCAGAAGTTAAATGTTTTCTGTTTTTATATATTATAGATTATAGATAACTAGTTAACAATTCCTGCAATGCATAGAAAAATTTAATAAAATATGATAGTTATAAAATGAGAAAAAAAAATGACCAAATGTGATTTCATGATAGTTATTAATAGTCATTTATTATAATCGTGTTTATATATGAAATGAGAAATTAACATTTTCCACTCTAAATTATACCACGTTTTACATTTTTTCCATTGAATTATTTGCCGTTTGTTTTGGTGTTAAGTATGAGATAATTAAGTATTGAAAGAACAATTTACCCATCTTTCTAAAACAAATAGTAGAAGGCAGATTAGTCTTTTAATATTAAATTTCATTAAATTTAACATCAAATAAATGGTGGGGTTAAGTGTTACAAAAGTTCAATTTGGGGGTCAAGCGTGCATTTTGATAGTTTAAAGGGCAAAGTGTAAGATTGTGTATAATTTAGGGTGAAAAAAAAATGTAATTTCTCCTATATTAAATAATATTACATATGAAATTTGATAATTATGGTAGTTATTAATGGGTATTTATTATGAATGTTTTTTGTAAAGAAATATTAAGACTTAAGAGTAATGTTACAGACACAAACTATTTTACAACATTTGTATAAACTGTTGATATGGTTTTAGTATTTTCTAAATAGTTATTGTAAATAAAAATGTGATGTTAGTGATGGGCCCATATTAAAACTAGGAAGAATTTGCCACATTAACAATTTGTAAAAATATTGTAAAATAGTTTGTGTCTGTAGTATTACTCAAATATTAAATATATAATCATGGTCATTTTTAATAGGCATTTATTATGGTTGAATTTGTAAATGGAACTATTTATTTTATTATGAGTCTAGTTAACGAGTGCCCTTAGGTCATTTGTTAATGGATTATTTTAGAAAAGTTTAGATACTATTTTCATGGGAAATATAAAATAAAAAAAATCACAAAAACCATTTTTTTTTCCATAAAAGGTTTCTAAAAATATTTTATAAACTAAATGCCCTTTAGGGCACCTGTTAACATTTTTCTTTTATTATTCAACGAAAATATGATATATTAATGTAGGTACTGAGTTTGAGCACTACTACTTTGAGTGAGTGGACTCAGACTAGTCCAATACAATGAATTTGTAGAGAATGAATTTAAGAACTAGGCCTTAGTGAGGATTGTAACAACTAAACATGGTAATGAGTGGGTGGAACGACAGGAACATAGGCTGAAGTATGAAATTCTGCTCCTCGACACTCTCTTGAGGAATGCGTAACCCTTATTATTTCTTCAGCGCTTGACTACAAAGGTTGGGAGAATTCTATAAATTGCTCTCCTCCTCCTTTTCCAGAAGGATTTCTTACATTATATACCCCCTTTCAGTTGATCTTAGCCCTACATTTGTTGATCAGGCAGGCCACTACTCGAGTGCCTGTCCCATCAGCCGACTTCCCCTTCTTTCTGTGGGTTGCAGCAACTAAGGCTGCACTATTCAGGGGTCATTTTCTCATTAATGCGGCCAAAACGTTAGTTGCGGGCATTTAATGTGGAGGTGACAGTTTATTCGGGAATCGTTTCGCCCACCACGCTTCCATGGCTGACACATTATACTTGCTCTTTCTCTTGGGATGCTCTGGGAAGCTACCTTGGTAGCCCGTTGCTTCCTCTTCCCATGGTCTTGGTTGGCCGAGGACAGGATTGTCCTCGGTAATGTTCCTAGGCAATTTGGACTTTCTCACTTCATTCTCGGACATTTCTTCGTCCTCGGCATGGGCTTTGGGCTTGGTATAAAGTGGGCCGGGGTTGCCAAATTCTTTGACCCCACAATAGCCCCTCGAAATCCTGCTGTCCAGATCCTCGGACGTAGATGAGGATTTTGATGTCCTCGAGTCGTTGTAATGGCTTGTCACGTCTTGTCCTCCGTCAGTGCCAAAGTCTTTTCGCCTATCCAAGGCACATTCATGTCGCCTCGGTATACGGAGTGCGCCCTCATTAAATTCTAGCGGCTCTGTGCTCCCCACATTTAACGGTGTGATGATAATCCAATGGTGGAGATTTTTTCAGCTTTATGAGCGGGAAAACCCGCGCGGTTATCTTTAACTAGGGGTATAAATGCCTATTCGAACTGATGTGCCCCTTTGCTTTCATAATCAAGAGTTCTTGCGCGTATATCCTGAGTATAGCCAAATCTCCTACTACACTCACGCTTCCCCTCAGGATAAAAAGCTTATCCGAGGAGCTTTTCCTCATTTCCGTAAGTCTTCTTCTCTCTCTAGCTCAAGTTCTTTCTCTGATTCCTCTCTTTTTTACGCCATTTTTTTAAGTCTTTTAGCCGTCGCTAGGGATGGGTAGGTTTAAGAGGTTGGTCGAGTCTGAGGAGGCGATGGAGAAATTCCTCGCCGATTATAGGATACCCAGTAATGTGGGTTTGAGATACTGTGAGGAAGGGGAGTGACATATTAGGAGGAAAGAGGGTGAAGTGGTGATCCCCATAATCGCCTTCCTAGAAGGTGGTATGAGAATCCCTATAGGGTCGGTGACAAGGGGCTACCTTAGGCATTTTAGATTGGCTCCCATCCAGTGCGCCACCAACGTGTTCAGGATCCTGGGTTGTGTGGACGCCTTAAATGAGAAGATGGGGTTGAGGTTAACCCATCACGACGTCAATTGGTGCTATAACCTCCATCACCTAAAAGGTAAGTCCTACTATATGAAGATGAGGGATAATAAGGTTAGGCTTATTCAGTGTCTCCTCGAGTCTAGCAAGGGGTTGAATAAGGATTTTCTCATTGTGTCCGGGGAGTGGCACGACGGCCTTCATTGTCCAACAGAGGAGGGGACACCGGGTGGGGTGCCTAGAGTAGGAGAGGACTTGATCTTTTGTATTATCGTAGTTTGCATCGTTTGGTTGCTAATAAGAGTATGCTTTCTTTTTTGCAGATCCATACGCCTTCGAACAGAACTTCCATTTGGTCGACAAGGAAGACTTGGAAACCGTACTTAGGACGGAGGTCTTTGTGAATGAAGCTGACAACCAAGTTAGAGCTGCTCACAAGATCCTCGGGTACAAACTGATCCAGAAGTCGTTCTTGGCTCCTAAATACGTGATCAGAGCCAAGGATCCTAGGCTTCACAGGATCATCGTAGTAAAACAGGGGTTCTTGCTTCGTGAAGGGTCTCTCGTTCCAATAGGCATTCCATTGGAGGGGCCTTCTTCCTCCCGTCGAGCTGTAGCGGTCGAGGAAGGAAGTCTAGAGAGGGGAGAAGAAGTCACTGATTTGGGTCCGTCCGAGACGAATTTGGCGCGTTTGACCAAGTCAATCCGTCCGAGGATCCTTCTAGTGACTTGGGTGACCATAACTCGACTAAAGCGAACCTCCTATCAGCAGGGACTAGTTCTTAGGCCGAGATGGGTTTTAAGAGGCAACCTCAAACCAGCCTACTTGACCTAATTGAGGGCTAACCGGGGAAGGACGCGCAGGGGAAGTCACAATCCAAGCTTCCTCCTCCCTCAACCAAGCGTCAGCCTGTCTAAACTAGGTCATCTTCCACCTAGTCCAGGCTTCTGCCTCCTCCATCTTAACCAAGTCTGCCCCAAGGGTTCGAGCCCACTGATCCCAAAAATAAGAAGGACAAGGGCAAATGACCCATGGGAGCAGACAGATCTCCATCCTCCCAAGATGAGAATGAAGCTTGGCGGCCCTCCAAGCAATAAGAAGCTGGGCCCTAGGGCCCAAGAAAGGAAGTGGCCCTACAGGACGAGCCCTAGGCTTGACTCCCCGCCCCAATGCTCCACGGGGAGCCTTTGATGGACAATGCTTCCCTTAGGGATTTCAGAGGGGGTGAAGGCACATTCGTGGCCGATGCGTTGGAGGGATCTTTGTTGCTCCCCGCTAACATGGCTGAATTGGAGAACCTAAGGAGGCAGGAGGTCGTCCTCAGCCTAAAGAGGTACTTGGGTATGGTAAGACATATAGCACTTGAGACTTCGTTGAATTTTGCTCTTTAGTTCTCAACTTACTTTGCGCTTGTTTTGATTGGCAGGCTGTCCAGGCCACCTACAGGTTGGAGGAGGAGGTTAACAACCAAAGTAGGGCCTTTGACCTCGAGCGCGACAAGTGTCTGGACGCTGCTTTGACCCTTAAAATCTCCGAGACCGATCTCTCAAAAGTAAGGGAGGAGTTAAGGGAGATGACAAGGGCCCGGGATAGCGCTGAGTCAGGCCTTGCTAACGCTCAAAAGTAGGCCCAAGATCAGACGAGGCGTTTGCTCGATGCAGAGGATTAGCTGAAGATCGCTAAGAAGCGGATTGTTGAGCTGAAGAAGAAGATGACCGAGGTGGAGGGGGACAAGAATGTTGCATAATAGGCTAGGTGTGAGGCTTTGAGGGCCAAGGAGGAAGCAGAGTTTGCCAAGGCCGAGGCTAAAAGCTCTAAGGAGCAGGCCCAAGAAAGGGCTTTTGCCTTCGGAGTGGCTGAGACCGAGGCTGCTCTTAAGGCGCAAGTACCTGGGGCGTGCAGACGCTACTGCTCCCAGACTTGGAATAAAGCCCTTAAGCAAGCTAGAGTTGAGGTTTCATCTGACTTGTGGGAGGCGGAGCGTGTATACTATCCTCCTGCCATTCGTGAGGTTGCTCCTCCTATCTTTGAGGCCGAGGTGGCTCTTGAGGAAGTTGGTGCTGCTCCTAACGAAGTTGCTTTGGTCACTGCCACCTCTAATGAGCCTATCAAGGAAGTTGAGCCTACTGGGGTGACTGAAACAAACAAAGGTCCAAACAAGGAGGCACCCCAGGGTGCTACAAAGCCCTCTGCTGGTTCCCAAGCCCCTAATGCCGAGAAGGCGTCCCTCCAAGTTGATTCTCGGCAGGTTGCTCCCCTGACCAAAGGCCTTAAGGATCCTGAGGCCTTTTCTACTCAGCTCCCCAAGGAAGGGATCAAAATAAAGCTGAAGAAATAGGCTTCCTTGGCTAGCTCCAGTTGTATTTCTGCCTTATGTTCTCTTCCCCCCCCTTTTTTTCTTAACATTGTAATGTGACTTTCAGATGGAATATACGAGATTCCTTTTTTGCATTACATGTTTATTGTTATTATGATGGGTTCTGCTACTTGTATATCCTGCGCTTTAA
The DNA here is from genome assembly GCA_032727855.1 of Quercus ilex subsp. ballota. NCBI lineage: Eukaryota > Viridiplantae > Streptophyta > Magnoliopsida > Fagales > Fagaceae > Quercus > Quercus ilex. The sequence goes on from CM064913.1 coordinate 13,769,840, forward strand.
TTATTAGCTAAACAATCTCAATGGTGTGACTTGCTTTTCACTCTGAAATAGCAGCCAAAAAAGGTGAAGTCTATAATGATAATTTTCACTTAGACTCTGATTAATAATTGAGCCACCTTAATACCATGACTTGCTTTTGCTGAATAGGCTACAAAAGGCAATAACCTTGTAATATGAATCTCATACCTCATGAATTTGGTTGTCAGGGGAGGTGGTCCGAGGAGCCAGACTCAACCCCCCTTTTTTTTTTTTGAATGTAGTTAGTACTTAGATTTTTCTTGAAAGTAGTTTGTTTCCCCATAGGTTTGAGTTTGAGGACAATGCAAGACCTTCGTTCTGTCTAGTACTTAGCTTTTTCTTGAGGTAACTAGTTTCTCCACAGGTTTGAGTCCGAGGACCATGCAAGACCTTGGTTCTGTCTAGTACCTAGATTTTCTTGAAGTAACTAGTTTCCCCATAGGCTTGAGTCCGAGGACCATACAAGACCTTGGTTCTATCTAACACTTAGATTGTTCTTGAAGTAGCTAGTTTCCCCATAGGTTTGAGTCTGAGGACCATGCAAGACCTTGATTCTATCTAGTACTTAGACGGTTTCCAAAATACAAGACCTAAAATCATAATGGACTTTAAAAATTCAAATTAGAGAAAGTGCTTTTATTAATAATAATACCTCCTCAGATTATTTACATTCCATGGACGAGGTATAGCTCTTTCATCCAGGTCCTCTAAGTAGTATGCACTTATCCCTGCTATTGAAGTAATTCGGTATGACCCCTTCCAGTTGGGTCCCAGCTTTCCATAGGATGGGTTCTTGGCAACACCCATAACTTTCCTCAACACTAAGTCCCCTGATGCTAGCGGTCTCAGCTTCACATTGGCATCATATCCCTGCTTGAGCTTCTGGTGATAGTAGGCTAACTAAATCATTGCCTTTTCTCTTTATTCGTCAATTAGATCTAGATTCTTCCCTAGTAGTTCATCATTACTGCTTGGAGTGAAGGAGCTCGTCCTTAGCGTTGGGAAATTTGCCTCTAGAGGGATAACAGCCTCGGCTCCATAGGTCATGGCAAAAGGTATTTCCCCTGTTGACCGCCGTGGTGTAGTCCGGTAAGTCCATAGGACGTGTGGTAGCTCTTCTACCCATCTTCCTTTGGCGTCATCCAGTCTCTTCTTAATCCCATTGACTATGACCTTGTTGACAGCCTCAGCTTGTCCATTTCCCTGAGGGTAGGCTAGTGTTGAGTACTTGTTTGTGATCCCAAGCTCGCAACAGTATCTTTTAAAGGCTTTGCTGTCAAATTAGAGTCCATTATCTGAAATGAGGGTATGAGGGACCTCGAATCACGTGACAATGTTTCTCCAGATGAATTTCTTAGCATCCACATCTCTGATGTTGGCCAACGGCTCAGCTTCGACCCACTTGGTGAAATAATCTGTGCCGACCAACAGATATCTTTTATTTCTCGACGTTTTGGGAAAGGGCCACAATATCTAGGCCCCACTGAGCAAACGGCCATGGACTGGATAAAGGGTTAAGGACCCCCCTAGTTGATGAATATTTAGGGCAAACCTTTGGCACTGGTCACACTTCTTAGCATACTCCAGGGCCTCCTTCTGCATCCCCGACCACCAGTATCCATAGGTGATGGCCCGGTGCGATAGGGATCTTCCTCCTGTGTGACTCCCACAGATCCCTTCGTGGAGCTCTTCGAGCAGTAATTCTGATGCCTTAGGGTGAATACACAGTAAGTATGGTCCAGAGTAGGAGCGTCTATACAATTTGTTGTCCTTGGACAACCAGAACCGAGGAGCGTTTCTTCGTACTTTCTCAGCCTCTGACTTCTCCTCGGGCAGGACATCATCCTTAAGGAATCTCACTATAGGGTCCATCCAGCTAGGACCCACGCCAACTTGATGGATATGAGCCGTGCCTTTTGCCAGCTCATTTGCTCTTTCCAGATGCTCGACAAGAATGATCCGAGGCAAATCTCTTGCCGAGGAGGTAGCAAGTGTGGCCAGTGAGTCTGGATGGGTGTTTCCACTTCTGGAGACATGTAATAAGTTGAAAAAATTGAAGTCTGACTGCAAGCGCTTGAGCTGGCTTAAGTACTCTTGCATCCTCGCATCTCTGGCCTCCAATTCTCCTTTTACCTGGCCCACCACCAATCTCGAATTTGAGAACATTTCTACTGCTTTTCCTCCCATTTTCTGCACCATGACCATCCCTTGTAACAAGGCCTCATACTCGGCCTCGTTATTTGTGTCTGAGAATCCAAGTTTCAGGGATTTTTTTATAACAGACTTCTTAATGGATACTAGGACTAGCCCCATTCCAGATCCCCTCTGATTTGCCGCGCCATCAACGTATACTTTCCAACATGGGGGCCCTAGGATAGAGACTGCCCTAACTGACTTTCCATCCATGTTTTGCTTCTCTGCTATTGTTTCTACTGGGGGCTCAGCAAATTCAGCCACCAAGTCAGCCAGTACATGGCCTTTTATAGAGGTTCGGGGCATGTACGTGATGTCGAAGGCCCCTAGAATCGTGTTCCATTTGGCGATCCTTCTAGTGTAATCGGCAACCCGAAGTATAGACCTCAAGGGGAGTTGGGTTAAAACAACAACTGTGTGGGCCTGAAAATAATGGGGAAGCTTTTGTGTAACGTGGACCACGGCTAGTATGGCTTTCTCCAAAGGTAATTATTTGACCTTAGCTTTGTGCAGTGACTTGCTCACGTAGTAAACTGGCATTTGGATGCCGTTGTCATCCCGTATTAGCACCAAGCTCACAGCATAAGGGGCCACAGCGATATACGCGTATAAAACCTTATTGGCCTCAGGATTGGACATGATGGGTGGCCGGGATACGTACTCTTTGAGTTGCTGGAAGGCCACAATACAGTCCTTGAACCACTTAAATCCCTTCCACTTGTTAATCAAGAGATAGAATAGTCTGCATCTATCCGCCGACCTGCAAATGAACCGATTCAAAGTCGCGATCATTCCAGTAAGCTTTTGGACTTCCTTGGGGTTTTGCGGAGGCTTTAGGTTATTGATAGTTTTGATTTGGTCAGGATCAACCTCAATTCCCCTGTGGGTAATAATGTAGCCTAAAAACTTGCCAGATCCCACGCCAAATGAGCATTTGGAAGCGTTTAGACGCAGCTTGTGCTTCCTCAGGACATCAAAGGTGTAGCCGAGGTCCCTCAAATGATTGGACACCACTTTACTCTTCACCACCATATCATCCACATAGATTTCGATGCTCTTGCCTAACTGTGGCTCAAACATTCTCGTCATCATCCTTTGATAAGTAGACCCTGCGTTCTTCAGACCGAACGACATTACTTTGCAGTGGTAGTTCCCGATGGGTGTCACAAAGGCTCTCTTCTCTTGATCCTCCAAGGCCAGTGGTATTTGGTGATAGCCCTGAAAGACATCTAGGAAACTCATCCGGGGGTGGCCCGTAGTTGCGTCCACTAGCTGGTTTATCCGAGGCATGGGGAACGGGTCTTTTAGACATGCCTTATTCAAGTCTGTGAAGTCCACACAGACCCTCCACTTTCCACTTTTCTTTTTGACTACCACAGTATTGGCCAACCATTCAGGATAAAAAACCTCTTTGATAGCCCCCGCACGCTTAAACTTCATCACCTCTTCCTTTATCGCATCAGCATGCTCTCTTGATAGGTGCCGGGGTGGCTGCTTCTTGGGAATTATGGATGGATTGACATTGAGACGGTGACAGATGAAGGATAGGTCAATCCCTGGGCATCACAAGCATTCCATGCAAACACGTTAATATTTTTCTTGAGAAACTCAATCAACTCCTCCTTCTCCTGAAGAGGCAATTGGGTTCCAACTTGAAAGAACTTTCTAGGTCATCACCAATGACCACTTTCTCCAAATCTTCGCATTTCGCTTCTTCGGCAGTTGCATCGGTAGGTGCCACCGGGGTCTCTGATTGCTATAAGTTCTTTTCAGCGGAGGCTGAGGACTCTGCATCAAGCCGTTGTGAGATGGCTACCACCATACACTGCTTGGCTGTGGACTGGCAACCACGGATCTTGAGAACTTGGTCCCCTGACGGGAATTTCACCTTTTGGTGTAAGGAGGAGGCAACAGCCCCTAAGGTATGGAGCCAAGGCCTTCCAACGATGGCTTTGTACGAAGAGTAGGTGTCCATTACGATGAAGTTCACCCCCACTACCTCTGGGCCGGTTTGGACAGGTAGCCTAATCATGCCTTTTGGGATAACAAGCTTCCCGTCAAAACTCATCAAGGGCGAGCTATAGGGCATCAAATCCTTCGGTTTCAACCCCAGCCCCTTGTAGAGGTCAGGGTACATAATCTCGGCCCCACTGCCATTATCCACCATCACCTTTTTCACATCATAGTTCTCGATTATGAGAGTGATCACCAAAGCATCATCATGGGGCTGGGTGGTTTCGATCTTGTCTTCCCCTAAAAAACTCAAGATCAGGTGAAAATTCCTTCTAGCCTTCTTCGGCTCTGGCTGGGACTCATCGGCTGGCAGCTGAGCCACAGTTAGCACCCGTGAAGGGCGCGTACTTGTTCTTCCTCGTGCGGCCAAGATCACATTAATCGTCCCTGCAGGTGGCCTTAGGGCATTATCTCTCTGGGGTTCCTGGTGGGTCTGGCCTTGATGACCACTAGAATGATGCAGAAGGTGCCTCAGCTTTCCTTCTCAGATGAGCTGGTCCAGATAGTTTTGAAGGTTTCTGCAGCTCTTCGTGGTATGTCCGTGGTTCTGGTGGTATTGGCAATAAAAGTTCTGGTTGCGACTCGTGGACTCTCCCGCCATCTTATTCGGCCATTTAAAGTATGACTCGTTCCTGATTTTCTCAAACACTTGGTGTACTGGTTCTCGGAACACAGCATCGATGGTCTGTGTGTTAATTGCTCCGGGCCGCCCTGCAAAATCTCTCCTCGGGCGGCTGCTGTTATATCGGTCCGACCTGAAATCCCTCCTCTCCTAGGGGATAACTTTCTCCTTTCCTTTACCCTGTAGTTGGTCTTCCTCTACTCGTTTGTACTTATCGATCCGATCCATTAGCTAGCGCACACTGGTGGCAGGCTTGCTAGTCAGGGACTTCCTCAAGCCGTGCCTAGCTGGGAGACCATTTTTGAAGGTGCTGATGGCGACATCATCAAAACTGCCATCCAGTTCATTGTACATCTCCCAATATCGGTCCGAGTAGGCCTTTAGGGTATCTCCGTCATGCATGGATAAAGACAATAGAGCGCTCAAGGGCCGATGAGCTCTGCTATTCGTAACGAAGCGAGAGCCAAAGGCCTGGGTCAGCCGTCTATACGAATCTATGGAGTTCGTCTTCAGGCCATTGAACCACCTCATCGCCACTGGACCCAAGCTAGAGGGGAAGACTTTGCACTTCAGCGCCTCGTTCTTGGAATGGATAGCCATCCTTTTTATTGAACTGGCTCACATGCTCCACAGGATTTGTTTTGCCATTATAGATGGTGAAGGTTGGCTGCTAGAATCGCCGAGGAAGTATAGCCTCTTCTATGTGACGTGTGAAAGGTGACTTGGAGAGTTTATCCAGTGCCTTGCTCATGGCATCGCTCCCCAAGCCCCTAGGAGATGGGCTTTTACGCTTATGCCTCAGGTAGCACTCTTCTTCGTGAGAGAAGGTCTCGCTTGGGGGAGTCTTTGATCTCGGCCTATAGTCATCATCGCTTTCATCATCGGAAGGCATGTCAGGACTGAAACGAGATTGCCTTCGCTGTGCATGGCGCAGCTTTCTTTTCAAGTCGTCTATCTCCCGCTACATGGCCAGCTTATCATCTTGTCTCTGGGATATGTGACTATTAACCTCTTCTGATTGCAAGGCCTAGTTGTCATTTTCTCTCCAAAGCACGTGACTGCCCCCACGAGTGTGGCTTCCACTGGTTTGAGTGGTGTGTACACTTCCCTCTCGAAACCTTCCATTTTCTTCATTTCGATCACGCTTAGGGTCGGCGAAGTTACCCTGTTGTAGGGATCTAGCCGGTTCAGGTTGATGGGAGATCTCTTGATGAGGGCCTGATCCTGCCATGCTGGATTGTTGCCCCTACTAGCACACAAGTTCTCCCCACAGACGGCGCCAATTGTAGGGACTGGGTTTGAGCACTACTACTTTGAGTGAGTGGACTCAGACCCAACTAGCCCAATACAATGAATTTGTAGAGAATGGGTTTAAGAACTAGGCCTTAGTGAGGATTGCAACAACTAAACATGGTAATGAGTGGGTGGAACGACAGGAACATGGGCTGAAGTATGAAATTCTGTTCCTCGGCACTCTCTTGAGGAACATGTAACCCTAATTATTTCTTCAGTGCTTGACTACAAAGGTTGGGAGAATTCTATAAATTGCTCTCCTCCTCCTTTTCCAGAAGGATTTCTTACATTATATACCCCATTTCAGTTGATTTTAGCCCTACATTTGTTAATCAGGCAGGCCACTACTCGAGTGTCTGTCCCATCAGCTGCCTTCTCCTTCTTTCTGTGAGTTGCAACAACCAAGGCTGCACTGTTCAGGGGTCATTTCCTCATTAATGCAGCCAGAACGTTAGTTGCGGGCATTTAATGTGCAGGTGATAGTTTATCCGGGAATCGTTCCCCCCACCACACTTCCATGGCTGACACATTGTACTTGTTCTTTCTCTTGGGATGCTACCTTGGTGGCCCGTTGCTTCCTCTTCCCATGGTCTTGGTTGGCCGAGGACAGGATTGTCCTCGGCAATGTTCCTAGGCAATTTGGACTTTCTCACTTCGTCCTCGGACGTTTCTTCCTCCTCGGCATGAGCCTTGGGCTTGGTATAAAGTGGGCCGAGGTTGCCAAGTTCTTTGACCCCACAATTAAGATTTAATAAAAATAATAAATAAGATAAGCATACATTCCATGATCAAGATCAATACAACAATTGATATATATATATATATATATATTTTTTTTTTGGTGTGCAGTCAAGGTTAAAACTTCAAATTCCGAATCTCTTTTTCGATAACAAAATATTTTACCAATTGAGTTAATTAGAACTCACTATATTATGATTCTAATTTAGTGTATGAACCAAAAGTGAAATGTTTTTTATTATATAATACTAATAATAATATAAAGGGAAATGATAAAGGATGCCCTTAGGGCATTGTTAATAATCATTTTTAGAAATTTTTAATAGGAAAAGAAAAAAATAATTGACTTATTTGATATTTAAAAAAAAAAAAAACATTTTTCATAAAAGTAGCATCACAATTTTCTTATAATAATTCATTAATCACTGCCCGAAGGGCATTCGTTAACAAGACCTAATAATAAAAGCATAGTTTTTACAAACTTACAATATAAGATAAAATACAAAAAACACCCCTTAGTCTCTAGGTTAATTCAAGATTTTTCATTTTTAAAAATGTCCAATGTGATTCTAAATGATACTAGACATCAAATGAAAGTTTTGGGCTCCTTCAAGTATTATTATTATTTTTTTGAAACAAAATAACTGTTTAACATATGCATACATTTAATTACACTATTTCACCAAGTTTAAACACTTCTATTATACACAATAAACGTGTTTGAGACCTTTCAGATTAAACAAAGCTAAGTAAGTGGGTGGGTTGGTTAGTCCAAGACCAAGAGCAAGCCGAGTAGTGGGTGGCTTGACGTATCCGAGTCAAAGACTCGCACAGCCGACGACAGGCTGGGGTAGGTGGCCTTATAATCCTTCACAGGCAATTCCCAGTTAAACGCGTCATCCTCCTTGTTCCTCAATCCTCACTAAAATCCGAAAAAAACATGCCTCAACTCACCGACACGCTGTCACCGACGGCTGAGATCATATTAGCAACGTGTAATCTCAGCCGTGGATGTAGACCCCGCGTTACAGTGAATGAATCTAACCCAAAATTCGCTTCTTATTGACACTCCACATTCTCTATAAATTAGCGCCTAAAACCCCAACTCTGGACTCGTACCGCTTGGCAAGGCAAACCCCTTTGGTCCACATTTTCACTCAGCCAAGCACAAACCATTCTAACTCTCTCTCTCTCTCAAGGTAGGCCTAGTTCTTATATTTCTTGTTAAGATTTGGTTTGCTCTATTTGTAATCTTATAATAGCAATGTGCATTAAGGTTTCAGATCTGGTGGCATTTTTTAATTGCGTTTTGAGCGTGTGTAAATATGGGATTATGATAAGTTGGGTATTGGGTGTTTGAGGAAACCCATGAATCAACCATTTCTGATTTGTTTGTTTTTTTTTTTTGGTTGGTGTTTGTGTTTGTGTAAAGGGTATTTCTGTTGGACTGTGAAATGGAGTCAGGATTTTAATTCATTTATGTTATTTAAATCAGTTTGCACTTGTGGGTACTTTTAAGGTTGCTCTAGCAAAGTTTTGAACGATTGTCGGTTGTCAGTTGCTGTTGCTGGGTTTTTGTACTGTATGCATTTTAATAGATCCATTATGCATTTGTCTGTTGTACTAAGTTATTTTCAATTGCTTCCTAGCAATTGTACTAAACAGATCTGTGGGGAAAAAAAACCCATCTGATCAGTTTTATATATAATTATATATATACACAATATCACCAACCAACCCCTGGTCTCAAAATTTTGGGGTTGGGTCGGTCACATGTATTCCCTTGTAGAAATGTCCCAATGTTTATATGGATCTATTCATAATAGAGTGAATAAATTTGTTTAGTCTGTATAGTTGTGGTATTGGTCATAATTTTATTTGATTTTGGTGTACTTTGCAGCTTGAAAGAAATGGAGACCTTCCTATTCACCTCTGAATCAGTGAACGAGGGGCACCCAGACAAGCTCTGTGACCAGATCTCTGATGCAGTGCTTGATGCTTGTCTAGCACAGGACCCTGAGAGCAAGGTGGCCTGTGAGACTTGCACCAAGACCAACATGGTCATGGTATTCGGAGAGATCACAACCAAGGCCAATGTGGACTATGAGAAAATTGTGCGTGACACATGCCGAGCCATTGGTTTTGTTTCAGACGATGTGGGTCTTGATGCAGACAATTGCAAGGTCCTTGTTAACATTGAGCAGCAGAGTCCTGATATTGCTCAGGGTGTGCACGGTCATCTCACTAAGCGGCCAGAGGAGATTGGTGCTGGTGATCAAGGCCACATGTTTGGCTATGCTACTGATGAGACCCCAGAATTGATGCCATTGAGCCATGTTCTTGCAACCAAGCTTGGTGCTCGCCTCACTGAGGTCCGCAAGAATGGTACATGCCCATGGCTTAGACCAGATGGGAAAACCCAAGTCACTGTTGAGTATTACAATGAAAAAGGTGCCATGGTTCCAATTCGTGTTCACACCGTGCTCATCTCTACTCAGCATGATGAGACTGTGACAAATGATGAGATTGCCGCTGATCTAAAGGAGCATGTGATTAAGCCTGTGATTCCTGAGAAGTACCTTGATGAGAAGACCATTTTCCACCTTAACCCGTCTGGCCGTTTTGTCATTGGTGGACCTCATGGTGATGCTGGTCTCACCGGCCGTAAGATCATTATTGACACTTATGGTGGATGGGGTGCTCATGGTGGTGGTGCATTTTCTGGGAAGGACCCAACTAAGGTGGACAGGAGTGGAGCTTACATTGTTAGGCAAGCTGCAAAGAGCATTGTGGCTAATGGACTTGCCAGAAGGTGCATTGTGCAAGTTTCTTATGCCATTGGTGTTCCTGAGCCTTTGTCTGTGTTTGTTGACACTTATGGTACTGGAAAGATTCCTGACAAAGAGATCCTCAAGATTGTGAAGGAGAGTTTTGATTTCAGGCCCGGTATGATTTCCATTAATCTTGATCTCAAGAGGGGTGGCAATGGCAGGTTCTTGAAGACTGCTGCTTATGGACATTTTGGTAGGGATGACACTGACTTCACATGGGAGGTGGTGAAGCCCCTTAAGTGGGACAAGGTCCAAGCTTGATTAAGGTCTCGTTTTCACATGGCTCTTACTATTGTGCACTGTTCTTTTTTTTCTTTTTCTTTTTTTTGAGGAAAAAATTATTATCATATTTAATTTCTTTCGGGAAGATAATGTTAGGTTTTTATTTTTATTTTTTTATGAGGGTAATGGATATCATAAACAAATTGAAAGATAGTCTCGGAGTTGTATTTTAATGCTGCTTAAGAAAGAAATAATAATATATGAAAGAGAATCCTTGGTCTGCTGCAACAATGTGAAATAGTGCTAGTATTTGCTTTTTGACACAACGCATGTGAGACCATTAATATGCTTCCTTTGTAAATGCAAGAACTGATTCAAACATTGGTATATGGCGTTTGTTCTCTTTCCCTGCTGGTCCCTGATGTTAGTGAAAGTAGATGAACGTTGGGATGGAGTTTTACAGCTGAAATTCCATTGTTTCCCTTTTTATTTACAGCACAGTCAGACGAGGGCATTGTGCTCTAGTAACATTTTATATCTGCCATACTCAACTCTCCTCTAATTAGTAATTACTTAGGAAAAAATGCAAACACCCCCAAACTTTAGGGTAGTGATCATTGCACCCTTTTTTTTTTTTTGAGGGGGAAATCTCGAAATACTTTAAATTAAATTGGCTAAATCAGCCTGTAAAACAACTGCAAACTGTGGTGGAACATCCTCCATCCACACAAGAAAGTCTGGTATGTCAACTGCATATCTAGCCAGACTATGAGCAAGCCTATTACATTCTCTTCTTACATGAGAGTATTGTAATTTAATAAAATCGGATGCTAGCACCTTTGAGTCATCTATCCAAGGTCCTATTGAAGACAGTGTGCGCTCTGTTTGAGTGAGTGCTTTGATCACCTCCATTGAGTCACCTTCCAAAACTGCTTTATTGACACCTAGCTCGGTAGCGAAAGATAACGCTGTGACTGCTGCTAATGCTTCAACCTCTGAACCTGTGAAAGCATGTGATATTTTCTTGGAGCAAGAAGCCAACACCGAACCTGAGCCATCTCTGATAACCACTCCGATGCCCGATTTATTTTCTCCACTAAAAACCGCTCCGTCGAAATTAATCTTCACCAGATCCGATGGAGGTGCTGTCTAGAACCTGCGTGTCCGTCCTGGGCTGTCAAAACGTGCTGGCTGTGTGGCTTGGCATGCTATGAACTCTGTAAGCCACTCTCTAGCACGTTGAGGGATTTGGTGGAGTGCTGTGGCTGTGTGGTTCAACCGGACCTGGTTTCTCTGTGACCAGATTAGCCACACCGTCATGGCGAAAAGTTCAACATTCTGATTCTGCGTAATCATCCACGATAGCAGTTCTTTGAAGCTCAAAACCTGAAGTTGTCTCCGATATGCCCACGACTCACTATCCTCCCAAACAATGTCTATCTCCTTGCACAACCATAGAGCATGTAAAGGAGTTTCATGAGCTTCATGACAGCGGTCACAGAGTGGTTCTTCAATGATTTTTCTTCGCACTAAGTTGGCTTTTGTGGGCATAGCATCGCGACAAGCACGCCACAACAAGTTTTTCACTTTATTGGGTACCTGGAGAGACCACAGATTTTTCCAAAGGCGAGTGTCCGTGGCTGAAGGTTGTTGATTGTAGGACAGTTCAGCCTCCTCTTTCAAAAACCTGTAGCCGGACTTGCATGAGTATCTGCCATTGCTAGAGTGTGGCCATATCAAAACGTCCTCTGAAGCAATTCGACCAAGAGGAATTTTTTTAATAATGGCCGCTTCATCACTTGCAAAGATGCCATCAATAAGCTCCTCGTTCCACTGCCTTACACTTTCATCTATCAACACTGCCACCTTAGCATTTTCCATAGTAGAGATAGTATAGGATAGTACCTGTGGAGGGTGTTTTCTAGGCAACCAAGAGTGCTGCCATATTTTTATTGAGTCACCATTTCCCACACGCCATCTAGCACCTCTTTGCAATACCTCCCTGCCTTTGAGTATGCTCCGCCAAGCATATGAGGCTGATCTTGAGTCGTGGGCCTCCAAGATGGAACAATTAGGGAAAAACCTTGCTTTGAAAACCTTGTAAAAAAGAGATGATTTGTTGTGTTGAAGGCGCCAAGCTTGTTTGGCTAAGAGTGAGTCGTTGTAGAGAGCCAAATCTCGGAAACCCATGCCTCCCACCATCTTTGATTTGGTCATTTCATCCCATTTTAACCAGTGAATTTTTCTACGATCCCCTCTTTGACCCCACCAAAATTTTTTGATTAAGGATTCAATGTCATGACACAAACCCAATGGGATTTTAAAGCATCCCATAGTATAGGTTGGAAGAGCTTGAATTACTGCTTTGATCAACACTTCTCTTCCTGCTTGCGATAGTAACTTCCCTTCCCAACCTTGAAGTTTTTGCCACACTTTCTCCTTAATGTAATTAAAGCTAGCCTTTTTTCCTTTTCCCACAAATGATGGCAGCCCTAAGTATTTTTCATAATGCATAATTTCTTGGACCCCCAAAGCTTGCTTGATACTAGTTTTGATGTCGGCATGTGTGTTCTTGCTAAAAATTATGGCTGTCTTGCTCTTGTTCACCTTTTGGCCCGACCCCCTTTCATAGGATTCCAATATTTGCATTACATTGTCACACTCCTCCACCGTTGCCCTGCAAAATAGAAGACTATCATCTGCAAATAACAGATGCGTTAGTTTGGGGCCCGTTTTGCAAAGAGAATATCCGTGAATATCTCCATTTCTTTCTGCATGCTTAATCAACCCATTCAACCCTTCGGTACATAGCAAAAAAAGAAAGGGGGAGAGTGGATCCCCTTGTCTAATGCCCCTAGTAGGATGAATTAGCCCTCTTGGTTCACCATTAATCAAAAAAGAATAGGTGACTGTTTTTACACAAAGCATGGTCAAGTGTATCCATCTCTCATTAAAACCCATTTTCCTCATCAACTCTTCAAGGAAAGACCATTCAACACGATCATAGGCCTTACTCATATCCAATTTAATCGCCATAAAACCTGATTTGGGTGAATTGTGTTTTTGCATGCTATGTAAGGTTTCGAAGGCAACTAAAATATTATTAGAAATCAAACGGTCTTTGGTAAAGGCTGATTGGTGTTTAGTAACTATAGTGGGGAGTAGGGCTTTCAATCTGTTGGCTAGTACTTTGGAAAAAATTTTGTATAACACATTACAAAGGCTAATTGGCCGAAATTGATGCACATGTTCAGGATTTTTAATCTTTGGAATGAGTGCAACAAAGGTATGATTTAAGGGGTGAGGTAGGATACCTGAGTTCAACCATGATAAAATTGAAGAGGTGACATCCGAATCTACAATGTTCCAGAAGTGCTGGAAGAACAGCGGAGGCATCCCATCTGGACCGGGGGCTTTCATCGGTGCCATTTGCTTCAAGGCAGCTAGGACTTCTTCCTCCCTAAATTCACTTGTGAGGGTTTGGTTTATCTCCTCCGTTATAACTTGGGGCACATGTTCAAGAACTATGCTAGGAGGATCAAGAACGGTGGATGTGAACAGCTTTTGATAATAATCTATTACAATTCCGGAAATTTCATCTTGACCAACCCTCCAAGAATCCTGTTCATCACGAAGTCCACCAATTTGATTTTTTCGATACTTTCTTGTTGCTTTACTATGGAAGTACTTGGTATTCTTATCACCCTGGCTAGCCCATTGAATTCTTGATCGTTGTGCCCACATTCTGGCCTCTCTATCCAAGAGCACACTAATTTCTGAGTTTAGCTCCCTAACCCGAGTATTTATACCACTGATCATAGCCTCATTTTCTGCCTGAAGTAGCAACTTCTTCTTCTTAACCAACTCTTGTCGAACACTCCCAAAAACGTTTCTGTTCCACCAATCCAAATCTTTCCCACATTTTTCAATTTTTGTAAGGATCTCCATATTCCCTTCAACCCCACTTGAATGGTTCCAAGCAGCCTGCATTGTTTCCCCACAGCCTGAGTGTGATAACCACATTTCTTCGAATTTGAAGGGTCTCTTTCGTTGAGGCAAATCTAATGGAGCAAAGACAACAAGAAGTGGATTATGATCCGAAGAATCACACTGTAAGTGATAGACCTTCGAACCTGGAAATTTTAAGAACCACCCATTTGAAGCTAGACCCCTATCAAGCCTCTCCCAAATTGAATTACCGTTAGTAAAGTGCTTACTCCAAGTAAATTTCTGCCCCACATAACCTAGATCCATGAAACCGCATTCGTCAATCACATCCCGAAATAGTTGCATCTGAGTGTGAGGCCTGATGGCTCCACCTAATTTTTCCTCTTGTTTTGTGATCTCACTGAAATCACCCAGGCACAACCATGGAACTCCCGGACGTGAATTAAGTTGCCGAAGTTTATCCCATGCTTCCCATCTTCTAGTAATCTCTGGTTCACCATAAAACCCAGTCAATCTCCATTCTCCCTCCGTACCCTTGTTTATAGTAGCATCAATGAAATATCTATGTGAGTTTTCAATCTTCAAATTCACCGTTGACTTCCAAAATAAAGCCAATCCCCCACTTCTACCTTCTCTTGGTACCACCCATCTATGGTCAAAATCAATGTTTCTTTGAACTAGTTCTAGCCTTGCATCGTCTGTCAGAGTTTCGGCTAAAAAAACGACAGAGGGATCTTTTGCCCGTATGATATCAACGAGCTCTCTTCCTGTACGTAGGTTCCCAAGCCCACGACAGTTCCATGCCAGGCAACTCATTGCTCTTGGCGGGGCTGATGATCAGCCTCCACCAATATAAAAGACACGCCACCATTGTCATGAAGAACCTGTTGACGCTTTGAGGGTAAATCTGCTTGGGACCCAATTGTTTCAACAACACGTTTTTTGCCTAAGTGACTTTCAGCAGCTGTGTTATTAGTGGGCTGTCCAGGTCTAGCACGGCGGCACCATGTTGGGAGAACACGTTGCTGGCTAGGGTTGACAGAGTCCCTAATCATCACATGGGAAGCACGTGGTTCACTAAGTGGGGCATATTTTTTCTCATGAGCCTGGTCATCATTATGGGTTAAGTGGGGCGAACGGTCACTAGGCATTGAATGAGAGGAAACGTGGGAGATAGAATTGGAAAGTTTACTGTCCAAATCCTTTAATTGTGAGTAATTCTGACTTATTGCTTCATCTGTAACAGCTGGAGTAATATTCTCATTTATTGCGCACTGAATCTCACAATTAACTCCATTCGGCTGAGTAAGTAATTGATCTGCCCTAGGAGTAAATTCAGCTTGTGCGTTACAACCTTGCTGTTTGTGCGCAGGCCTCTGAGGAGTTCCTGGTACCGCTGAGTTCACCGGAGTTTGGACTGTCTTTTCGCACTCCATGGACGATGGTTGAGCGTGACCTTCTCTTTTCTTGGCTGCATAGAATCCAGGGACATTGATTGTGTTTTTCCGTGATGGAACAAACGCAGGTGCACGGATGGATGGTCCAAATTGTCGTTGCTCGGTTTGGAGGGTTCCTTCACTCTCTATCCACAACTCACAGTCCTTGTCGTCATGAGTGAGACGACCACACCAGTAACATAGATTTGGAAGTCGTTCATACTTAAAACTAACCCATACCTGCTTCTCCTTCCCCAAAGAAACTAACCGTCCTCGGCATAAAGGGAGCGATAAATCAATTTTAGCCCGGACACGTAAGAAATTCCCTCCGTCTACTTCCTTGGACTCTGTGGGGCAAGATACCTCTCCAATCACTTCACTTATCTTTATTGCTGCCTCCATTGTCATATAACGAAATGGAATTCCATGGATTTGAACCCAAAAGCTTGCTTCATTAAATTTGAGTTCCTGGATGGGTGATTCTTGTTCATATCGCTGCATTACCACTAAATGTTTGTCAAAGCTCCATGGCTCACTTTGAAGAATTCGATCTACATCTGCCTGGTTGTCGAAAATAAAAAGCACTTTGTGATCACCAAGGTTCTTGATTCTGAAGCCATTACGTGCTCGCCATAGTGGAGTAAAAGTTCTTGCTATGACATCCATATTTAGAACCCTCCTTGTAAGAAATTTGGCTGCTATACAGAATTCATTGGAGCTTTCCTCTTGTGTAAGATAGCAACCAGGACCTTCCCTCTCAGACAGGGTTAGTCTGCTCCAGCTTTGTGCAAGGTCTTCCATTGGTTGAAATACAAGGCACTCAGTTACTCTCCTGTTTCCCAAAACCCCGAAAAAACAAACCACTAACCAAGAAATAACTGTGTTATTCCTTGGGGACTAACAACACCTTCGACTAGAAGGGACAAAACTTTTCTACTCCACCAAAGAAGTCAAGCTCCTATGTTGAGAGAAACATAAGTTGAGTATCACGTAAAGTTTAATAATAAATTGTTATGTGATCATTGCACCCTTAAACTTTTATTTTGGCTAATTTATTTCTTGAATTTCACTCATGTACTAAATTAATACCTTAGTTAGTATGTTGTTAATTTACTAACAAAAAATTCAAGTGAGGCGCCGTGAAGCTTAAAAATACCAAAATTCCAATGAATAGAACAAAGAATTGTTGAGAGAGAGAGAGAGTTGAACCAAAACCACCACCGCATCCCTTCTTCCTCCAGTGCCATAGTTCCTTGTTCTGCACCGCTCAACTGCATATCTGGATCTACCGTTTGACGTCCACCATTATTTTGTCGTTTCAATTCCACAAGCCAACATAGAAAACTAACCAAAACCCACCAATCCAATTCCAAATCCTAACAACACAAACAATCAAATTCCATTGAATTCATCAAAATCAAGTTTTATTTTTTAAATATACTATAAACAAATAAATATAAAGTTTGCTAGTTAATTTGTCCTAAAAGAAGAAAGAGAAAATTGGTTCCATGTTCATGGCTGGTAGTGGGGTTGAGTAAATTTTACTGTTTAACTTTTTTGAGCTTGAGTTAGTGATTTTGTGCTTCACCTTCTATGGCTTGATGATGCGGTGTTTTTGGTCAAATCGTTTCTCTCTCTTCTTTCCAACAGGTTCAAACTTGAGACAATTGATTTTGGTATTTTTAAGCTTCACGTATATCTCTCATGCGTTTTTTGTTAGTAAATTAACAATAGATTAATTGAGATATTAATTTGGCACATGTGTGAAGTTTAAGGAGTAAATTAGCCAAATAATAGTTGAGGAGGGGGTGTAAGGGCCACCACCCTAAAGTTCCGGGGGTGTGTAAGCATTTTTCCCAACTACTTTGACTAACTTGATGATCCATTTCTCATTTCATAGTATTGGGATGGAGGGTGAGGATATGGGTTCAAGACCACTGGGTACGTATGTTACTTACTATTAAAAAAAGAAATAAAAAGAGGCTGATGTTGCGGGTTTAAGACCCATTGAATGATATTGTAATTTACTAATAAAAAAAATGTTTAGACAGTTGAAGAGTTGTTGATTTATTTTACAGTCTTTTAAATAGGACAGAGTAAATCACGTCAAAGCTATGATTTTTTTTTTTTTTGGTTGCATTAGCATCATTTTTGTAACATTTTAATTAGTTGTCAAGTTGCAAAGCTATTTAGTAAACTAGCATCTCGAGTGTCTAAAACTCGAGTTCCAAGATAGACCTTGAGTTTCAAAGACTTGAGTTGCAAGTGGTGACAATCTAATATTAAAAAATATCCATATGGAACTCAAGTTTTTAAGACTCGAGTTCCACCATTTTCTGTTGGTGCAAACACAATAATAATGGAAATAATGCAAAGAGAAACTGAATACTTCTGTATATTATTAATTTAAAGAGAAAAATTACACAACAATATTTGGACTGAAGCGCGGTACTCGTTCTCTTTAAGGAGATTCAAGCCCTTGGTTGGTTAAATTTTGTAACCGGTGCAGACCTTCGCTGACTTGTCTCCCCCAGGATACAACAGCTCAAGAAGTGTTATTCAAGCCCAAACCTCCACCAGAAAGAACACCCTTCCTTGCCAAGAACCTCTTTATTTTTTTTTTTAGTGTATATTGCAGTAACTTGGATTGGGCTTGAATAAGTCTATTTATAGGCTCAATGGGTCTCATGAAATTATTACCTAAATTAATCTGATTAATTAGGTTCATTATTCTGATGTAGTGGGTGTTACAAGATTAATTGCAGGGTTGATTCATTTCCATTTTTGATACCTCCATCCTTCACCTCCCCCATGTGCACGTATCTAGCTCAATATCTGATTCAATTCATATTAGCTAATTAATCACCACAATTAAAAGGAATAAAATAGTCTTTCTCCTTTTTAATGTAGGATTAAACAATTTCACTAACTCTTCATCTTTCATATTCACTCCCACATTTTTTCATTTATATTGTAATATTTATTCATTTTAATTGATTAATATTAAAATGCTCCAATAATTCCCCACTCATTTTAATATTAAAAATTTTTTAGTTAAAGAGATATTACCAGGCAAAGACGGGTCACTATGCATCATGAAGGTGTGCTCTGCATTGAACCTTCACTTAGTAAAACAGCGATCTCAACTCTAGAGTCGTAGTGGTCTCTAACTCGAACTAGGACTACTTTAGGGAAATTAAGCGTCACTATTTACACATAACAACCCAGGTGTTGACATGAGCTTTATAGCTAGCATTTTACGGCCATGTGCTGATCCCAGTTTTATGAGTGTATTTGAGATTAATTCCAAATCTCATAGGGAGCGGCCCCATCCCTCCACTCACATAGATGAAATTTTGTTAAGAGTGCTCCTGTAATTCTAACACCTCACTCATACGAGTTACAAATTTCATTAAAAGTTTTTTACTCAACCTCTTCACATTACAAGATTAATGTACTTACATCATAGGGATGAACAATAAAAAAATTATTTACAAATAAATAATTAAAAAAAATAATACATTTCTTATGACCATTGTATAATTTGTTTTTTCCATTGAACCCAATTCTTAGGATCTCTGGTCCTTGGGTTAGGTATCCTCATACATGGCTCATGATTCTATGAACTTTAGTCCCATCCGCCTCGATGTATTCTAGACCCTATCTTTTGCCAAGGCCTTGGTAAATGGATCTGCAAGATTATCATTAGATTTAATAAAATCCACATTTATGATGCCACTACTCAAATAAGATCGCACGGTACTGTGCTTTCTTCTTATAGGTCTGGATTTACCGTTGTAGTAACGGTTTTTAACTCTACCAATTGCAGCAGTGCTATCACAATAAATTAATATAGGTGGAATTGGCTTTTCCCAAAGTGGAATTTCATATAACAAATTTCTAAGCCAATTTGCCTCTTCACTAGCTGAAGCTAATGCTATTAATTCAACTTCCATTGTTGAATTAGCAATTATTGTTTGCTTTTTAGATTTCCAACAAATAGCACCACTAACTAAGGTAAAAATATAACCAATGGTAAAGAGAGAATCACCTGACAAAGTATTCCAATCGGTATCACCAAAAGCTTCAATCACAGCAGGGTACTTTTTATAAAATAAGCCATAACTTTTGGTACTAATTAAATATCTTATGACTCGCTCAATAGCTAGCTAATAATCTTTACTAGGTTTGCTAGTAAATCTGCTAAGCACTCCTACTGCATATACAATGTCAAGTCTAGTACAATCAGTAGCATAATGCAAACTACCAATGATGCTAGCATAATCCTTTTGATTAAAAATCTCATCATCATTATTCACAAGAAATAAATAAATACTAGAATCAAAAGGAGTAGCTACACTTTTGTGATCATGAAAATTATATTTTCTTAATATTTTCTCAACATAATGTGATTGATCAAGAAATGTCTCATCACATGTTTTTGTAATTTTCATGCTCAAAATAAAATTAGCCTCACCAAGATCTTTCATATCAAAATGGCTTTTAAGCATATTTTTCGTCTCATTTATAACATGTATATTTGAGCCAAAAATCAACATATCATCCACATAGAGGCTAATAATAACATGTAAATTATTCCATGATTTAGAATAAATATATTTATCACATTCATTTGATTTATAACCATTCTCAATCATGCAGGAATCAAACTTTTCATGCCACTGCTTAGGTGCTAGTTTTAAGCCATATAGGGATTTAGTTAGCTTACATACTTTGCTTTCTTGTCCAGGCTCTACAAAGCCTTCGGGTTAATCCATATAAATCTCTTCCTCTAGGTCCCTATTTAGAAAAGCAGTTTTTACATCTATTTGATGAATTTTCAAATAAAAAATTGCAGCAATAGCAATTAACAATCTAATAGATGTAATTCTTGTTACCGGAGAAAAAGTATAAAAGAAATCAAGATCAACTTTTTGTTTAAAGTCTTTTGCAACAAGTCTAACTTTAAACTTATCTATTGATCCATCTGGTTTCAACTTTTTTCTAAGGACCCATTTACAACCTATAGTCTTACAACCCGGTTGAAGATCTACTAATTTCCACATTCTATTAGAAATTAGAGATTCATCTCATCATTTACAGCCTCTTTCCAAAATATAGCATCAGGTGATGTTAAAGACTCTTTTAAATTTTGGGGATTTTTCTCAATGTTAGAAACATAATAATTAGGACCAAAATCCTTTTCAACTCTAGCTCTTGTACTCCTTCTAGGTTCCATTTCAAAATTTTCTTGATTTTGTAAATGTGAAGTAGAAGAACTAGGTTGTGACAAAAGATTTTCTTCACCCCCACTATTTTTCAATTTAAAAGGAATTTTTTCTTCATGAAAAATTGCATCACCAGATTCAAAAATTATTTTGTTTTCAAGATCAAAAAATCTATAGGCTGCACTATTAATCGCATAACTAAGAAAAGTACAGGTAGTAGCTCTTATATCTAATTTAAGTATTTTAGGGTCAGTAAGCCTTACATAAACAAGACAACCCCATACTCTCAAATATCCCAAATTTGGCTTAAGTCCTTTCCACATCTCAAAATGTGTGATATGTGACTTTTTATGTGGCACCCTATTCAAAACATGACATGCAGTTAAAATAGTTTCACCCCAAAAATGTAAAGGTGCACCAGATTTAATTAATATGACATTTGTTAACTCAATTAAAATTTTATTTTTTCTGTCAGTCACACCATTAGAAGCAGGTGAATATGGTGCAGTAGTTTCATGGGTAATTCCTAAAAATTGAACAAATGAGTTGAATGCACTTGATACATACTCACGGCCATCACTTCTTATTCTTTTTATTTTTCTACCGAATTGATTTTCAACTTCTTTTAAAAAATCTTGAAATTTTTCAAAAGTATCACTTTTATTTTTCAACAAATAAATAGTTGTATATTTTGAGAAATTACCAATAAAAGTGATAATATATCTATTTCCACCACGAGTTAAAATTCCCTCAAATTCACATAAATCGGAGTGAATTAACTCAAGCAATTCAGTATTTCTTACAATACTTTTATGAGACATTTTTGTAATCTTAGCTTGATTTCAAGTTTCACATTTTTCAAAATCTTTTGACAATCTTGGAATTAATCCTAAACTACTCATGATTCCCGCATATCTACTATTTATATGACACAAACGAGCATGCCAAAAATTAATAGAAGAAAGAATATAAACTGAATTGGTAGATACTTTATTATTCTCAACATTCAATTTAAACATTTCATCACAAGCATAACACTTGCCCACAAATAATCATTTTTTAGTGATTATATAATTATCAGATTCCATAGTTTGCTTGAAGCCAGCCTTGTTAAGCAAAAAACTTGACATCAAATTCTTCTTCATGGACAGAGTGTAAAGTACATTTTTCAATGTTAGCACACGTCCAGAAGTGAATTTTAAATCAACCTCACCACTCCCAAGAACCTTGGTTTTGCTAGAGTTACCAAGCATAACAGTTTTTTCTTCTTCAAAAGGAGTGTACAACTTGAACCAATTTTTATCATAGCAGACGTGCTTATTAGCACCAGAACTTGCCTACCACCCTTCAACATATTGCACCATATTGATGTCTATAATCATAGCCACTAAAGGCTCTTTGGTTACGTTAGCCTACGGGACAGATTCACATTTCTGAAATTTGCAAAATCGAGCAATATGCCCACTCTTGCCACAGACGAAACAAGATCTATTAAATTGATCTTGTGAATGGGGTCCTTGGTTCTTATTGTAATTTTTATTCGGGTTTCCTCTTCGTTGAGGTCTATTATTTTTTTTGAAAACTCATTTTTTAGGCTTTAATTGACCATTTATAAGAAAACGATTTTTGGGCATATTATTATTGGCTGAAATAAGGTTTACCTTTGTGGTGGAATTACCATTGTTCTCTTGTGTCATGAGTGCATCTTGTCCTCTAGCCTCCTCCTCCACATGGATGCGTGTGATCAAAGTCTCCAAGGAGGTCTCCTTTTGTTTGTGCCGCAAAGTCTTTTGGAACTTCCTCGAAGATTGTGGTAGTTTATCAATTATGTCAGATACCACCTAATTATCTCTAATCTTTATGCATTCAGATCTCAACTCTGCCACAATCATTTGGAAGTCTTGAGCTTGATCCACCACCGATTTTCCATCCACCATTTGGTAACGGAAAAATCTACTAGCAGCATACTTATTTGCACTGGCCTCCTCGGTATCATATTTGCTTTGTAAAGCTTTCCAAATTTTCTTGGCAGAATTATAAGTTGTATCATAATAATCATAGAAATGGTTGGCAAGACAATTCAAAAGATAAGAGTGACAATTATATTCATCTTTTGTATACTTATCTATTTTTTTCTTGATGGAGATTGTATTCTTCCTCACTCATCTCATCAGTAGAAACTTTTGATGGATTCTTGTCAGTGAGGATGTAAGTGACTTTGAGAAGACTCAAGTAGAAGAGGATCTTTCCTTTCCACCTCTTGAAGTGGGCTCCCTTAAAGCGAAAGGGCTTGTTGAGATCTCCAACAGGCTCATTTGATTTCTTTTGTATAGGCTCCATGTGTTGAATCTCTTGGATAAAATTGTTGGTGCAAACACAATAATAATGGAAATAGCACAAAGAGAAACTGAATAATACTTCTGAATATTATTAATTTAAAAATAAAAATTACACAACACTATTTGGACTGAGCCGCGGCACTCGCTCTCTTTAAAGAGATTCAAGCCCTTGGTTGGCTAAACTTTGTAACCAGTGCAGGCCTTCTTTGATTTGTCTCACCCAAGATATAACAGCCCAACAAGTGTCGTATGGCTAGAACAACCTATGTACCAAATGTTCAAGCCCAAAACTCCACCAAAAAGAACACTCTTCCTTGCCAAGAACCTCTTTATTTTTATTTTTTTTATTGTATATTGTAGTAACTTGGATTGGGTTTGAATGTGTATATTTATAAGCTCAATGGACCTCACGAAATTATTACCCAAATTAATCTGATTAATTAGGTCCATTATTCTGATGTAGTGGGTGTTACAAGATTAATTGCAGGATATTAATCTAATGGGCTAGAGTTACACAATTAATGATGAGATAAGGAGTGTCTAAAGAATAAAAAGGGCCAAATGGATAGTCCATTAAGTGGGTTAATGGCTCTTCATTTTCCATAATAAAAATGAAGTATTAATACGAGCCATTTACTCACTAACGGATATGGTAATTATTCTGAATGGGCTGTCAAGTAGGAGGATCCAATACCTCCACCCTTCACCTCTCCCTTGCGCACGTATCTATCCCAATATCTGATTCAATTCATATTAGCCCATTAATCATCACAATTAAAAAAATAAAATAGTCTTTCTCCTTTACAATGTGGGGTTAAAAAATTTCACTAACTCTCCATCTTCCATATTCACTCCCATATTTTTACATTTATGTTGTAATATTTATTCATTTTAATTGATTAATATTAAAATGCTCCAATATTTTCTTTCTAGGGCATCTGTTCTTCTTCTACTTCCTCATCGTTTCCAGACCGTGCTCTGTTATTCTTCTTCTTCCTCTATTCTTCCTCTTCTCCCGCCAAATTGTCTTCCTCTTCCTTTGTTCTTCATCTTCTCCAGATCATCTTCCTCTTCTCCGGATTGTCTTCCTCTTCCTTTGTTCTTCTTCGGATTTGCATTTTCCATATTGTCTTTCTTCTTCCTTTGTCTTCTTCTTATCTGGTTCTTCTTCCTCTTCTGGTTTCTTCAGATCTACTTTTATAAAACTCAAGTTCCACATGAATAAATTATTCCAACTCAGTAGTTAGAACTCGAGTCTTTAAGGCTCAAGATGTTACTCTCCTAAATTGTTTCTAAAGCTTACTAACTAATGAAATAGTAGTGAAAAATCATGCTAATGGGCAAATATCCCCTTGAAGCTTGGTGAAAACTTACACGTGTATAGTGGGCCATACTTATGGGCCATGGGTTTTATTTTATTAATAAGTCTTATTTAGTTTATAGATCTTTATGGATTAGTTTTTATTTACTAGTCAAATTAGTAGTCCTAGTAGGAATCCTATTACTACTAGTACAAGTAAGAGTCTTTATATATATTAATATGTAGCCTCATGCATATGTACGGGTACAATTAAAAATAATTACAATTATACAGTTCAAATTATACCTATTTTTTAGAAGAGTTTCAAATTATACATAGTATTAGCTTACAATTATACTTCACTCATCACAAAAATTAAAAATTTAGATTGACATGTGGTGAAAAATTGGACTCCAATTGAAATCTAATTTAGAATCTAATTGGATTTTGACTTTTCGATTTTTACACTCAATAATTCACTTGGCACAAAATTAAAAATTAAATGAGAAATGTGGCACAAAATTGAGAATTTAATTAAAATCTAATTGAATTTTCTCTAAGCTTTGGCAATATATATAGATTGTGGTCAATGTCATGTTGCTTTTTAATTGTTTTTTCTCCAATTTTTTTCTATTTATTTTCTTCTTCTCTTACTAAAGTTATTGTTCATGGGTACTATTTACACAACTCTTAAATAACCCTAATTTCTCACTAATTCTTCTATTTTCCTAACCCTAAACCCACCACGAATATACGTAGACAAAGTCCTAATTTGTCCTACATCAATATATATAATGAAAGGCAACAAATCAATTATTACATTATTACATTTAGCATAATATATTATTAAATATTTTGTTTATAAGCACATATTTGACTTTGGTTGTCAAACTTGATATAATTGCTTGATTTGGGAAAATCTTCAATAGCTTTTGTGAATGAGGACCTCACCTAACACAAAATTCAGGGAGACCAATACATCACTCTTATAATTTATTTTATGCGAAGAATTATTTGTTTCTTCCAATATCCCAACAATGATTCTTGTCGAACACTTCTTTGCAAAGGCATCAATTTGATATTTGTGTGTTTTTAAATATTGTAGTCTCAATTAAATTGATTTCTTTGTATTAATAGCATTATGACCATATAATATGTTAAATGTCTTTCATGCAAAATATGGCCACATTATTATGAGAATTTTTCATATGCATAGAGTACTAAAAAAAAAAAAAAATTGTTGTAAAGACACAGTTCGGCTCCTAAGCCCAAAGGATGTATGAACTTAGGCCCAAAGAGCCCAATACAATGAATTTGTAGAGAATGGGTTGAAAAACTGGGCTTTAATGAGTCAGACAACGAGCAAAATGGATCTAGATGACAAGAAAATGAAGATAGACTGGTTCAATCTAAAGAAGGTCATCCTTGGCACAATCCGAAGAGATCAGTTCTTATATATTTCTTCTCAAGTTTGATCACAAGTTCAATTTTTTATTGCTACAGTATTTCTCTCTCAATTTCTCCATACCTTACTCTCATTGCCTTCTTTCTATTTTATACTATCCCTTTGCTTTTATCTCTGCCCTCCACGTGTAGATTAGATTGTTGGTACTGATCCCTGTTACATCAGCACCTTCCTGAAGTCTCTGGAAAGTAGCTGTAAGGCTGAAAACTACTGTTCAGGTATCACCTCCTCATTAATGCGGCCAAAGAGTTAGCTGCAGAGCATTCAATGCGGTGGTAGCAGCTTTCACTCAGATATTTACCCACCTCCTAGTTGTCCTGTACATTCATAACGTATATCGTTATCACTAGAATTTCCTGGAAGGTCACCCTGGATGACAGGATACTCTTTCTGACCTCTGTTTCGCTTAGCCGAGGAGATACTCCTCTTCGGCTTACATTCCTCAGCATTCTCACCGGTAGCTTGCTCATGGAACCCTGGGTCTTACATACTTATTACTGTTTATCGGTCCTCAGACCACAAAGCATCATTGGATAAGGCCCAAGGCCTAGCATATGTTCTTGGGCCCCTTATTCCTACAATAGCCCCTCAAAACTCCAGTTTTCTCCCTTCTGTCCGAGGAGAAAAAATGGGGTTTTGACTTTGGATAATTAATTCCACACTTTTATCTAATTTCCACACGTGAGAATGTCGCTTCACGTGTCCTGTAATTGCTCCTGACGCTTCGGAGCCCGCTATGTCTCATTAATTGCTCCAAGCGGCGCTTTATTCCCTGCATCCTACGGTGGGATGCTGATCCTATGGATGACATTTCTCCTTGAATTTTGAGCAGGATAACTCCCACTTAACTCCGCCTCCTATATAAGGCGCCTGGTGGGTTTACTTTTTTCCTTTACTTCACAAATTTGCAAACTCTGAAGACCTTTCAAACTCTCAAACTCTCAAGATTTCCCAAATCTCCTAAATCTCAAGAAGCCCCTGAAGTGTCACCTGTTTTCATTTTCATAAGTCTCTACGTCCTTAAGTTCTTTTCTTTTCGGCCAACCTCCTCGGCTTTCTAATCTTTCGTTCCTTTTCAAAAACATTTCCCTTAATTTGCTTAGATGGGTAGATTCAAGCACCTTGTAGATTCTCCCACCGGTATGGAGGGCTTTAGGGCCAAATATCACATTCCACAGGGGGTTGCCCTATGGTATTGTGCTCCAGACTAGGTGGTTACAAATAGAAATGAAGGGGAGGTTGTCATTCCTATGATCACCTTCATAGAAGGAGGAATGACCTTTCCCATGGATAGGGTGACCCGAGACTACCTAATCAACCATAGGCTCTGTCCCCACCAGTGCGCTCCAAACCTATTTAGAGTTTTAGGTAGTGTCGATGCTCTCAACGAGCAGATGGGTTTGAGACTCACCTGGCACGACGTTATCCATATGTACGAGTGCCATTCACTTACTGACTTAGGGTATTACCTTAAGTCCAGGTCCAACATTGTTAGGCTTGTATCGTGTCTTCCCAAGTCCAACAAGGGCATGAAGGACGACTACTTGATCGCCTCTGGGAAATGGCACGACGGTCTTCACTGCCTAACTCAGGAGGGAGAGCCAGGTGGGGTACCCTAGGGTTAGGTCCATTGGCATGAGATTTAGTTCTTTTAGCTTTGCCACTCTTTCCTTTAATATTTCATTTTCTTTTGATGATGGGTTTTATTGGTTTAACCATGATTTGCTCCTCGGCTGTTTTTGCAGATAAAAGGCACGTAGCGCCCTGCCTTAGTTTAGTCAATGTCGCGGACCTTAACAGAGTCCTAAGGTCCGAGGTGTTCGTGAGTGAAGACAGGTAGTTAAGAGCGGTCAACCTCATTTTGGACTTCAAACCAATCTTGGACAACTTCCAGGAAGTGGGCCACGCGATCAGGGCAGGCGACCTTAGGCTCCTTAGGATAAACGTCTCTGTACCTGGCTTTCTTGCCTGAGAGGATGTCGTGCCCACTGAGTTGCCTCCCATTCTTGCTCTCCCTGAGGTAGCATCTTCGAGGGAAGAAACCACTTCCTCACGCCTATCACTCGAGGAGGAGATAGACTAATTCCAACTAGAGGAAGAAGAAGAGGTGCGAGCAAATCCTGTTGAGATCCTAGATTCTGAGGGTGAGCTTGATAGATCCTCAGCAGCTTGCTTCCCCAAGTTGATAATCACCAAGGTAGATAGTAGCTCCTAGGAGGAAGACGCAATGGCTCTGAATCCATGGAAAGGCTTGAGGGACCTCATGGCTGGTAGGAATAAAGGGTCATCATTCAAGGAGGCCCTTAAATCCTAGCTTCCCCTTACCCTCCCCCCGCCCCTCCTGCTCCTACAACCACAGTCGGCTTGCTCCCCATCCCTAACTTAAAAAAGAAAAGGAACGAGCAGGAAGTGGAAGAGGGTGAGGTGGTCCCTTAGAAGAAGGCTAAACAACAAAGGAGGGCCAAGGATAAGCGGGCCTCCTCTGTGGATAGTAGGGAGGACCCAAGTATGGCCGAGGTGCGCCAACAACGTACTTGGGCTTCTCGACTGGAGCTAGATGGTGGTGCCATCCCCTAGAACTCCTCCACCAGGGAGTTCTAGAGAGGGCACTCCGCCTATGTTGTGGAAGCCCTAGAGCAGCCCCTCCTTCTGCCGAAAGACATGGACGCTTTAAGGCATATGAGGTAGCCAGACCTCTTCATGTCCCTAAAAAGGGATCTTACCATGGTAAGTTCACCATCATATCTTTTAACTAAATGTTAAGATTCCTTTTCCATTCTCTCTTCTTCTTCTCTTCTATATGGGATTCCTTTGTCATTTTTATACAGGCTATCTAGGAGGTTTTTGTAGTTCAGGAATGGGTCAAGGATGCCTAGAACTGAGGAGCCTTTTTTCACACAATTTTTGGTAAAAAGCGCTTGTACAATTTTTGGTCCTCGGACAGCCAAAACCGAGGAGCCTTTCTTTGCGCCTTGTCAGCTCTTGATTTCTCCTCAGGCAAGATATCTTCCTTAAGGAATAGCACTATAGGGTCCATCCAGCTAGGTCCCACCCTAATTTGATGGATATGGACCATCTTTTTCTTCACTTTAGTAGGCTTGCATAGTTCTTCAACAAGGATGACCCGAGGTAAACCTTGTGCCAAGGAGGTCGCAAGAGTGGCCAGAGAGTCAGCATGTGTGTTTCCACTCCTAGGGATATGCAGCAAGCTGAAAGACTCAAATCTTGATTGCAAGTGCCTAACCTGATTCAAATATTCTTGCATTCTCACATCCTTGGCCTCTAACTCCCTTTCACTTGGCCTACGACCAATCTTGAATCCGAGAATATCTCCATTGCCTTTTTGCCCATTTTTTGAACCATGGCCATCCCCACCAATAGAGCCTCATACTCAGCCTCGTTATTTGAGGCCAAGAATCCCAGTCTTAAAGATTTCTCAATAGTGATCTTCTCAAGAGATATTAACACTAGCCTCACTCCAGATCCTCTCTGATTCGCTGCGCCATCAACATATACCCTTCAGGATAAAGGTTCCTACAAGGAGAACATGCCAACTAATTTTCCATCCATGTCCCGCTTTTCTACCTCTTCTTTTAATGGGGATTTAGCGAACTTGACCACTAAATCTGCGAAGACCTGACCCTTGATAGAGGTGCGAGGCATGTACTTGATGTCAAAAGCCCTTAGGATTATACCCCACTTGGCAATCCTCCCTGTGAAGTCAGCACTCTGAAGTAATGTTCGAAGCGGTAGTTGAGTTAAAACAACAACTGTGTAGAATTGGAAGTAGTGGGAGAGTTTACATGTAGCATGTATTACTGCCAAAATGGCCTTCTCCAATAGTAGATAACGAACTTATGCTTCATGCAACGACTTGCTTATATACTAGACTGGCCTCCGCACACCATCGTCAATTCGTATTAGTACCAAGCTTACAGCATGAAAAGCCACAACAATATAAGTAAACAAGACCTTGTCTACCTCGGGTTTGGACATGATAAGTGGCCGAGAAAGGTATTTCTTAAGTTGTTGAAAAGCCAATACACACTCCTCAGTCCACTCAAATCCCTTTTACTGATTCAACAATTGAAAGAAGGGTCTGCATCTGTCTACTGATCAAGAGATAAATCGGTTCAAGGCAACGGTCATTCCTGTTAGCTTCTGGACCTCTTTGGGATTCCGAGGTGGTTGCAGACTATTAATTGCCTTAACCTGATCAAGGTTGACTTCAATTCCGCGATGAGCAACCATATAGCCCAAAAACTTGCTTGATCCCACACTAAAGGAGCACTTGGTAGCATTAAGGCGCAGTTTGTGCCTCCTCAGTATTTTGAAAATATCCCCAAGGTCCCTCACATGCTCAGACACCACCTTACTCTTCACTACCATATCATCTATATAGACTTCAATATTCTTGCTTAATTGTGGCTCAAACATCCTAGTCATTATCCTCTAATAGGTAGATCTTGCGTTTTTCAAACCAAATGACATAACTTTGTAGTGGTAATTTCCTGTAGGAGTGACAAAATCTGTCTTTTCCTGATCACCCAAAGCCAGTGGTATTTGATGGTATCCCTGGAAGGAATCTAAAAAGCTTATCCGAGGATGGCCTACAGTCGCATCTACTAGCTAGTCTATCCGAGGCATAGGGAAAGGGTCTTTCAGACAGGCCTTATTTAGATCTATGAAGTCCACATACACTCGCCATTTCTCATTCTTTTTCTTCACCACTACAGTATTGGCTAGCCACTCAGGATAAAAACACCTCTTTAATAGCCCCAGCCCGCTTGAGCTTCACCACCTCATCTTTGACAGCATCAGAATGGTACTTAGATGAGCGTTGAGGTTGTTGCTTTTTAGGGGTGATAGATGGATTGATATTCAAATGATGACAGATGAATCTCAGATCCACCCCCAGAGCCTTGTAAGTACTCCATGCGAACAGGTCAATGTTTCTCCTGAGAAATTCTACCAGCTCTTTCTTCTTCTAAGGAGGCAGCTGAGCGATGACTTGAAATAATTTCTTGGGATCGTCACCTATAACAATTTTCTCTAAATCCTCACACTTTACATCCTCGGCTGTCCCATCCACAGGTATCTTCGAAGTCCTTGATTGTTATAAACCCCTATCAGTAGAGGCCGAGGACCCAGTGTCAAGTTAATGCATGATAGTGGCTACCAAGCATTGTCTAGCCACTGACTGGCTCCCTACTAGCTCCTCGATCAGATCCTCGAATGGATACTTCACTTTCAAATGAAGGGTGGAAGAAACAGTCCCCAGGGCATGGAGCCAAGGCCGTGCTACAATGGCTGTGTATGGAGAATAAGCATCCACCACAATAAAATCCACCTCTACCACCTCTGAGCCTACCTGCATGGATAGTCTAATTTGACCCTTTGGAATAGCAACCTTTCCATCAAAGTCCACCAGAGGTGAATCATAACTTGTCAAATCTTCTGGCTTCAAATTTAGCCCCTTGTACAAATCAGGATACATAATCTCTGCCTCACTACCCTGATCCACTAGCACCCTTTTCACATCATACCCCTCTATCTTGAGGGTGACCACTAGGGCATCATCATGTGTTTGTATGGTCCCAGCCTTATCATCGTTCAAGAAGCTCAATGCTGGTCGAATGTCTACCTTAGCCCTTTTCGGCTCATGTCCAGAATCCTTGGTAGGCGGCCGAGCCACAGACATCACCCTAGATGGATTTGGACCAGTCCTCCTCTGAGTAGAGACGATGACGTTGATTGTGCCCAAAAAGGCTCTCGACGAAGCATCCCTTCGAGGTTCTGATCCTACCTGGCCCCCCTGACCAGTGGGATGATACAGAAATTGCTTCAACCTTCCCTCTCGAACCAGCTGATCCAGATGATTCCACAAAGTTTTGCAATCCTTTATGGTGTGCCCTCGGTCCTAGTGGTATTGGCAATGAAGGCTTTGATTGTGCTTCATAGGGCCGCCTCCCATCTTATTTGGCCATTTAAAGAATGGCTCGTTCTTGATCTTCTCCAAAACTTGATGTACTGGTTCTCGGAAAACCGCGTTAACCATTTGAGTATTGGTGGACCCCGATTACCCAACATAGTCTCTCCGGGGTTGATTATTGTTGTATCAGTCTGACCTGAAATCCCTCCTCACCTGAGGGGTAACCTTAGCCTTCCCCTTCCCCTGCTGTTGGTCTTCCTCGACCCTCTTATACTTATCAATCCGGTCCATGAGCTAGCGTTCACTGATAGCAGGTTTCCCATTCAAAGACTTCCTCAAACCATGCTCAGCAAGTAGGCCGACCTTAAAAGTTCTGATGGGCACATCGTTAAAGTCACCATCTATCTCATTGAACATCTCTCAGTATCTATCCGAGTATGTTTTCAGGGTCTCCCCTTCTCACATGGTCATAGACAACAGAGAATCTAAGGGCCGAGGCACCTTACTACATGCGATAAAGCGAGATCTAAATGCCCGAGTGAGTTCCTTAAAGGAATCAATGGATCTCGCTTCCAAGCCATCAAACCACCTCATGGCCACGGGCCCTAAACTGGAGGGGAACACCTTGCACATCAAGGCCTCATTCTTGGAGTGCATTACCATTCTTTGGTTGAAATGACTCACATTCTTCACAGGGTCTGTTCGACCATTGTACATGGTAAACGTTGGCTGAGTGAACCGTCGAGGAAGTCTTCCCTCCTCAATTCTATGCATGAAAGGTGACCTGAAATTTTGGTTGAGCGCTCTGCTCATTGCATCATTTCACAAACCTTTGGAAGATGACTCCTGTTCTTGCGTTCATGGTGGTTGTCCTCATCATACGAGAGAGACTCACTGGGGGGAGTCCTTGACCTGGGTCTATAACTACCATCCTCTTCATCGCTAGAAGAGAAGTCAGTATTGGTGGGAGTTTGCCTTCGCCGTTCATGGCGCAACTTCCTTTTTAGGTGGTCAATCTCTAGTTGCATGGCTCTGGTATTCTCCTCATGAGAAAGGTGGCTCCCACCTCTAGACTGGCTCCCGCTAGTATGGGTGGTATGTACACTAACTTTCTGGTCCCTCCTTCGCTCAAGATTAACAAAATGATGTTGACGTTGGGACCCCATAAATTCCTCCAGATTCGGACCTGAACCCACCATAGTTGGACGTTAATTTCACTACAGCACCAGAAATTCCCACAAACGATGCCAATTGTAAGGACGCAATTTGGCTCCCAAGCCCAAAGGATGTATGAACTTAGGCCCAAAGAGTCCAATACAATAAATTTGTAGAGAGTGGGTTGAAAAACTGGGCTTTAATGAGTCAGACAACAAGCAAAGTGGATCCAGATGACAAGAAAATGAAGATAGATTGGCTCAATCTAAAAAAGGTCGTCTTTGGCACAATCCGAGGAGATCAGTTCTTATATATTTTTTCTCAAGTTTGATCACAAGTTCAATTTTTTATTGCTACAGTATTTCTCTCTCAATTTCTCCATCCCTTACTCTCATTGCCTTGTTTCTATTTTATACTATCCCTTTGCCTTCATCTCTGCCCTTCACGTGTAAATTAGATTGTTGGTGTTGATCCCTATCACATCAGCACCTTCCTGAAGTTTCTGGAGAGTAGCTGTAAGGCTGAAAACTACTGTTCATGTATTACTTCCTCATTAATGTGGCTAGAGAGTTAGCTGCAGAGCATTCAATGCGGTGGTAGCAGCTTTCCTTCAGATATTTTCCCACCTCCTAGTTGTCCTGTACGTTCGTAACGTATATCGTTATCACTAGAGTTTCTTGGAAGGTCACCTGGATGACAGGACACTTTTTCTGACCTCTGTTTCACTTAGCCGAGGAGATACTCCTTCTCGGCTTACATTCCTTAGCATTCTCATCCGTAGCTCGCTCATGGAACCCTGAGTCTTACATACTTATTACTGTTTATCAATCCTCGGACCGCAAAGTGTCCTCGGACAAGACCCAAGGCCCAGCATATGTTCTTGGGCCCCTTATCCCTATACTTGTAAATCTAAATGATATTGTTATTGTTAAATACCTCAATTCAAACCCTCAAATTCGTACTCTATAATAATAGGGCCCAGTCTAGGAAAATTGTAAAATTAGCCAATTAAAACTTAAAAGACAATTTTGAAAGGTTGCTTGTATTGGGGCAAACACTTTAAACGATTGTCATGGTTGTACAAGATTCTATAGAATTCCAATTCCAATAAAAAAAAAAAAAAAAAAAAAATCAAGAAGCACTCAAGGTCCAATCTTTTATGTGCCTAGTCTAGGAACAACTCAACACATTTTGGAGTGAACATTCACATCAAACTAGTCAAACTAGCCTAATAATGAAATTTACCTAAATACCTACAAAAACCTCATGCATCAAACTTAACAAACTAACCCAAACTACTTGTGGTTGTGGTGAGACACTATTCATCTCCAAAGCTAATATATATATATATATATATATATAATTTTGGATTACGATTGTCGGTGCCTTGGTGGTGGTCTAGAGTGGGTCTACGCTTTTTTGTTGAGAAATTTCGATTTGTGTTATTCTTCTTTTTTGGGAAGAAAATTGGGTTTGTGTTGGATGTGTATTTGTTCTAGGTTTCTGTTGGATTATGGCTTGATCTGGGATTTTTTTTTTCAAAATAACACTAAAACTCAAACAATTTTGTTACTTTAGCCCGTTTTCAAAACTATTTAGCAAACTAACATCTCAAGTGCAAGGAACTCGATTTTGTAGCGCTAAATCGAGCATTACAGACTCTAGTTCTATCGTGGAAATCGAGCATTACGGACTCGAGTTCCATAAAGAGATCAAACACAGCCACAATGAGGAAACCCAAACTACACGAAGAAGAACTAGAAGGAAGAACCTAGAAACCCAGGCCAAACGAAGAAAAAAAACAAACAAGAAATACAAAGATCCGAAGAAAACAAACAAGAAACACAAAGAAACAACAAACTCAGATCTCCCTCACCCAAACCATTCAGCTTAAACTGAGCCCAGGTAGCGACGACGAAGGTTCCAGCAGCGGCGATGAAGCTCCTTTTTCCATTAATTCCTTCATTTTCTTCTCTGGGTCATTCATTTTCTTCTCTGGTAAGGGGTTTGATGTTTCATTGAGTTTGGGTTTGATGTTTCGTTGAGTCTGGGTTTTTGGTTTAAAGATGTTCCGTGGGATATCTCAGGGAAATCGAGCCTTAAAGACTCAAGTGCCATGGAACTTGAGTTCATCACACTCAATTTACGACAACAAAATCGACTCCCTTGTGCTCAAGATGTTAGTTTGCTAAGTTGTTTTGAAAACGTGTTGACTAATGAAATTGTTTGAGATTCAGTGTTATTTTGAAAAAAAAAATCCCTTGATTTGAGATCAATCTAGGTATGGTGTGTTTGATGGATGTTTTAAGAGAAAACAGTGGTTGTGGACCTAATGCCTTTGAAAGGGAAAGTTGAGTTGCTGTGTATTATTGCTGAAAGAGGTATACTGGTATTGTTTTGTGAAGGATAATGTGGAATGGTTGGTGGGAAAGAAATAAAATAAAATAAAATAATTTATTCTTAGAGAGAGAGAGAAAAAAATATTATTTAAATAAAATTGAGAAACAAATATTGAGACTAATGTAAGTGTTTGTTTGTTAAAATAGCAAAATTGATTTTTTTGGGTTAATTTAGCTAAAATTGTGCTAAGGTTGATGTGAAATGATCATTGTCTCTTTTGGCACTATTAGACTTCAGATACTGAACAATGAAATGAATTTTTTCGAAAAACTATTAATTCTGATTTTAATTTTGATAGAGAGAAAAAGGAAGAGTAAAATTTTTGAGAGATTGAAAATTTTTACTCTCTTAAACTACTGGAAATAGAGTAAAATGTATTAATTTAGTGCACAAAATTAAAAAATAATACAATATTTTTAAAAATAATTTTTATTCATTATATTTTTGGGCCTTAGTAATTTTTTTTTTCTCAACATTATAAGACAAATAAATAAGACATTCTATCCCATCATAAAAAAAAAAAAAGAAAAAAAAAAGACATTCTATTGGCCAATAGAAAAATTCTTTTTATTTATTTATTTATTGGGTGAGAGGCCTCACTTTTCTTTTTTATTATTATATTCTATTTTAGAGGACCTATTTCAATTTGGGGGCTAAATAGCCTAATTTTTTGTTGTTGAGAAATTGCTAAATAGCCTAATGGTTGAGCCACTATTGTGCATACAAAAGGAAAGGCCTAACATCGTGTACCCGTGCCCAATAGCAAATTAGTATTGAACGCTTATCAAATAAATGATGAATAAGCCTTGAAAATACCCTGTTGAATAAAACCCTTATTGCTCTGATTCCTAAGCAATTGGGGCCAAAATCAATCAGCCACTTTAGGCCTATTAGCCTTTGCAACACCATATACAAAATCGTGTCCAAAATCCTTGTCCTCAGAATGAAGCACCTTATGCCCAACCTTGTCTCCCCCTCCCAAACGACCTTTGTAATTGGAAGAAGAGGAACAAATAATGTTATTTTGGCATAAAAGCTTATCTATTAGATGGAAAGGAAGAAAGGGATGACAGGGTACATGATCATCAAGATTGATCTTGAAAAGGCTTATGACCGTATGGAATGAAGCTTCGTGAGGAATATGCTCTATAGTCTAAATTTCCATAATGATACAGTGGATTTGATCCTAAGCTGCATATCCACTACTTCTGTTTCCCTGCTCTTTAATGGAGAACAGCTTGAGGAATTCCAACCTTCAAGAGGTCTAAGGCAGGGGGATCTGATATCCCTATATATCTTTATTTTGTGCATGGAATTTCTAGGGACTTCCTTTGGGGCTTTAATGAGGAAAAAAGAAGACTGCACTAGGTGGGATGGGATAAGGTGATTGCCCCTATTTGTGTTGGCGGGCTTGGCATCTTCTAAGCAAAGGCTTGAAACTTTGCTCTCGAGTCCGGATACTGCCTAAGCTCAAATGCTCAATAGAAAATATCTAAATCCTGCTAGATTAAGTGAAAGGGGAAGGAGATATCTTGCTTCTCGAACCTAGATAACATGCAAGGATGGGGGTGTGATCTTTAATAAAGGGTTGAAATGGTCTATATCTAATGGCGAGACTGTTAATGCTTGGGATGATTTTTGGCTTGCCTCCGGTCCCCTTAGGAAGCAAATCCAAGGCCCCTTGGCTAAAGAGGAAGGGAATTTATCTCCTTTGTTCTCCCTGATTTGATCATGTTGGAAATAAGAGGCATCCCTCTTGCTTCCAATCCTACCCGTGAAGATATCCTCATTTGGGCTTTTTCAAATGATGGAAGCTTCTCTCTAAGCTCGACATACATGCTTGCTAAAGGCTTAAACTCTTTGAACCTGGCCACTTCAAAACTGTGGGTTTGGAAGGCAAAAACCACCCCTAGAATAATTTTTTTTCTATGGCTACCACAGTAGAATCCCTACAAAAGAAGTCTTGGGTTCAAGGGGTTTTAACCTTAATGATACTTGTGAGCTTTGTGGTAGAGATATTGAATCTATTATCCATGTCCTATGTGACTACAATGTAGCGAGGAATGTTTGGTGGAAGTTGGGAATTAATGATGTGAACCAAGAATTCTTTGATGCCCCCCTTGTTGATTGGTTAAAAAAGTATTGTGAATCCTGTGATTCTCTTTTGCAACCTCAGATTTCCTAGAATTTTGTTTTTCCCTAAGCAGTTTGGCTGATTTGGCTTCATCGGAATAGTTTTATTTTCCAGACAGGGAGGATAGATCCCAATATCCACTTGCATAGTATCAAGAAAAGGGCTAAGTTTTTTGCTATTGTCCTTGGAAACACCAACAAACCTCCTAGAACCCAAATTCAAGTGAAATGGTCCAAGCCTAATTCGGGATGGGTGAAACTCAATACGGATGGGGTTGTCTTTGGGGACCTTAAGAAGGCTAGAGGAGGTGGGGTGCTGCGATGCAGCAATGGTGATTGGATTGCTGGGTTTGCTAGGAAGCTCGGAACCACAACTAGTACTATGGCAGAATTCTGGGCCCTCAAGGATGGCCTCTCTCTGTCTCAACAACTTAACTTACATAACATTAACATTGAACTTGATGTTGATGTACTTGTTCATTTACTTTCTAATCCCGCCTCTATTAACCTCATGCTTGAACCTCTCTTGAATGACTACATGACCTTGATCAGATCCTTTCCTAGCTACTCTGTGACCCACATC
Organism: Quercus ilex subsp. ballota; assembly: GCA_032727855.1. Taxonomy (NCBI): domain Eukaryota; kingdom Viridiplantae; phylum Streptophyta; class Magnoliopsida; order Fagales; family Fagaceae; genus Quercus; species Quercus ilex. The sequence goes on from CM064913.1 coordinate 13,807,689, forward strand.
TTTAGGGAAGCGAACAAATGTGCGGATAGGCTAGCCAAGATGGAAGCAGATCTAACTACTGACTTCCAAATTTTGTATGAACCACCGCCTGTGATGGATAGTTTGCTAGCTTTTGATAAAGCTGAGCTTTTTTGTAATAGACTAGTTGTTGTTTAATTTCAGCCTGTTTAACCAAAAAAGAAAAAGAAAATACAAACTTGCTGACCTTGTATGATTATTTGATGGTGGTTCTAGATTTAGACAAAGAGATGGGAAGTAGTGATAGGACGATACATCCATGAGATGGTGTATTCTCTAGATAATTAGAAATTATCTCTTACGAAATGTGGAGATTTTGCTGGGTAAGCCATTTGATTGTTTTGTAGCAACCAAAAAACTCGTAATTAGTCATTTGCCTTTTGGATGCAGTGATATCTTTATATTTCCATTTTACTTTGAAACTTTCAGATTATCTTTGAGAAGAATGTTTTCTTCTTTGGCAGGTTAGGGTAGCTTATAGCGTGTGCCATCAATATCCCTTCCTCCTCCATTAAGGCGCTATAGATTAGAGCTATGACTATGAACACCTTGCCTGAACATGAGTCAAGTGCGACTGATTTTTTAATCCTTTGGGTAGTAAATTCTTATTGGTTCGCATCTGGACTCCCCACTTACATTGCTTTTTTTACTTATTAATAACCACTCAACACATTAGCAATTTGTAAAAGAAAGTTAATAGCTCTAGCATTTTTCTCCTTTTAAAGGCTTTAAAAAAAAATATAGGTCTAAAATCAAAAGCAAAATATACAAACCCAAAAAAATTATCAATGGTAAAGCTAAAAACAATTAAGCTCAATCAAACAATTTTATCTAAAACAAACAACCCGACCCTTCAAAAATTTTTAAATAAAATAATTTTGTTCTTATTTACCTGCAATGACCACATCAAAAGCATACAAAAAAAAAAAAAAAAAACCATTTAGCAGTTAAGCAACAGAGCCAAAGATCGAAGTTGCCACACATAATCAGCAGCAAAACCACCTCCTCTAATTCCAAATCCTGACTCCGTCCCAAACAAGCTCGTACATGTGGATTTATTTATAATGTTGTATTTATGACTAATAAATACTATTCAAGGTATTCTTCGATCTATTTTCTATGTTGCACGAACACGAAAATTTTAGCCAAGTACCTGTGTTCGACACTGGTATTGGTAAGACGTGACTAAAATCTATACCCAATGAGTACCTTTTTAAAAAAAAAAAAAAAAATTTGGGCACGTCATAGATACGACTGCGACATAGTCGCAACACGTTGGTATGTCCCAGACAATGCAAAGGTTTGAAAAAGAAAGAAAAAGAAAGAAAGAACAGGATTTGTGACCAATGCCTCTCTCTTCCTCTTAGTTCTTTGATTTGATCTGTGCGGTGTGCCTTCTTAGAGTAGATTGGCAACAACTGAAACCCCCTCCGGCCTCCTCTGACCCCAAAGCTCCCTCCCTCTCCCTCTGCCATTTCTCTCTCTTCAAGTTTTGGGTTTTCTCTCTCTTTTGACACTTTCTTTCTCTATTTCTTTTTTGTTTTTCTTTTTTTGGTCGATTTGGCTTAACTAATCCTTACACGTGTTATTTACTTATTTTATATGTTTGGTATTTTTTTTTTTTTTTTTTGTTTTTATGTTTATTTTTATGCGTTTTCTAGGTTTAGTATTATTATTATTTTGATTTTATCTGTCTCTTGGGTTTTGTAATGAAAAATAAATTGCACTTAAAACAACATTTTATGGGTATTATTGTACTTTTTTTTTTTTGAGAATCAAACTGAATCAAATATTATTGAACAAAAAAATTAGCCAACATCAGCTAAAAGTACAGGTAAAATGTGGGAAGGAACCTCCTCCATCCAAACCACTAAACTGCTAACATGTCTAGCATGTCTAGCAAGGTTATGAGCTACATAATTCCCTTTTCTTTTAATATGAGAAACTCTAAAATTGAGAAAAGAGTTTGCATGGAATCTGAACTCCTCAATGATATTACCATAAGAAGCTAGGGACTGATCCTCTACTTTTAAGGCTTAAGTGATGATCTCCGAATCTCCCTCTAGTATAATAGAGCTGAGGTTAAGATCTTTAGCAAACAGAATAGCTCGTCTCGCAGCTACTGCCTCCACGTCTACCACAGTCTGAGGAAGAGGAATCTTCTCTGCTAGGGATGCGAGCACTCTACCCTCACTATCTCGGATCACAGCCCTTATGCCTGCATTATTAGAATCTCGAAAAATAGCTCTGTTGTAATTAATCTTCAAGGAGAGAGCATATGGAGGAGTCCAAGTTACTGCTGAGTGGAGATTGGAATTTATTGGTGTTGGCTTCACTGGTTGCACCTGTTAGAAGTCTTGCAATTGTTGCTGAGCTCGGGTAACAATCTGACTAAGCGAAATGGTTGAAGTGCTTACTCTAATCTGGTTTCTCCACTGCCAAAGGAGCCAGACAATCATGGAGAACAATTCTAAATCGAGCCCCGCTTCTTCGACGTGTAATATTAGCTTTTGAAAATCAATCAAACATTTTGTGTTTCTGAACCTCCAAACAATATTAGATTCCCATACCTTGGTCAAACAAGGACACAACCACAGTGCATGCAACACATCTTCTGAATGTGATTGACAATGATCACAAGTTGCTTCATGAAGCACCTGACGTTTGACTAAGTTGGTTTTAACGGGAATGGCATTCTTAGCAGCCCTCCACATAAAGTTTCGGACTTTTGGTGCGAACATAAGATTCCAAATAATCTTCCAGAGCTTCTGTGATGGGGCAGGAGTATTGATATCACTGCCTGATTACTCCTTCTCCTTTGATAGAAAATAATATCCTGATTCACCGTATAGGAACCTGATTGAGCGTGGGGCCAGACCACTCTATCACGGGTTGAAGCATCACCTAATGAAATGCCCCGAATCAACTGCACCTCTTCAGGCTTGAACAAAGCTTGCAGCAAGTCCACATCCCAGTTTCGCGTGTGGGCATTGATTAGAGAATTTACCATCATTTTTGGAAATTCAATCCCCATCGGGTTACTGACCTTAGGGGTAGAAATAGAGGGCAACCAAGCATTACTCCAAATGCTGATATCCTTCCCATTACCTACCCTCCATCGTACTCCTTTTTTCAAGACCTCCCTACCCTTCAATATGCTACGCCAAGCATATGACCCTTTGGCAGAATCTGAGGCCTCCAAAATAGAGCAATCCGAGAAGAACTTCACTTTGAAAACCCGATAGAAAAGTGAGTTTTCATTACGAAGAAGCCGCCAAGCCTGTTTAGCTAGGAGAGCATCATTAAACGTGGGCTTTGAATCCCATGCCTCCTTCCCCTTTCGATTTACACATAGTACTCCACTTTACCCAATGGATCTTTTGTCTATCTCCTCTTTGTCCCAACCAAAATTTTCGAATAAGGCCCTCAAGCTCATTGCATAATCCCAGCGGAAGTTTAAAGCAACTTATAGTGTAGGTAGGGATGGCTTAGACAACGGCTTTAATGAGGACTTCCCTCCCAGCCTGAGAGATAGGGGTGTCCAAAAAACCGAGGAACCGAAAAAATCGGCTGAAATCGACAGAATCGTGTCCAAAATTTTGGTTCGATTTCGGTTTACAGAAATGAAAATCGAAATTTTCTGTTTCGGTTTTGGTTCAAAATATAAAAGTCCCAACCGAACTGAAACCGACCGATATGTATTAACTATAACTATGTACAAAATATTTCAGGATGTGTACCGCTAGTCTAGTGGTAAGACACGTGTGTGACTATACTTGGCCCAAGTTCGAACCTTGCTAAAAAGGTTTTAATTTTTTCTTCCTTATCACACAAAACTACGTCGTTTTATACCAACTTAAAACATAAAAAATTAAAAAAAAAAAAAAAATACCCTACTCTCTACATTCCACTTCAGCCTTCTCAACCCTCAGTGCCTCACGCCCTCACCCTCACCCTCATTATTTTCTTTTCTTCTCTCTGATTTCCATCTTCCATGCCTCTCTCTGCGCTGACGCTCTCTTTCTCTCTCTCTCTCTCACAGTCCGTGGCTCCGTAATGTGCAAAGTTGAAGCAGAAAAAGCATGGTGAACCCACAAATAGACAGTGCTTCTCAAATGTGTTGGCCCGGCCAGGAGTCTAGTCTTTGATGACGTCATCGGCGACATCCATGAGCCACGGTGACCCTCTCTCTCTATTTAATTTCTCCATAATTTCCTCTCTCTTTTCTATATTCTGGGTTTGTTTAATATTGAATCAATGCTGTTTTTTCAATTTTTATGTGCAAATAAAGTTAGGGTTTTGAAAAAACCCATGTGCTTGGTTGTTTATATTCTGGGTTTGTTTATTTTTTCAATTTCCTCTCTTTTTTATATTTTGGGTTTGTTTATTTTTTTTTTCTTTGTTTGCTTTCTTAGAAAATAAATGATAAGGAAACCAAAAAAAACCCATCGAAATCGAAATCCAATCGAAATTGATTTGATTCCAATTACTTCAGTCGGTTTTAGTTGAGAATTTCACAAACCGAAAATTTCAGTTTCGGTTGGCAAACACTTAGAAAACCGACCAAAATCGAATCGACACACCCCTACTGTGATAGCAACTTTTCCCCCCACTCTTGAAGCTTCCTCCATACTCTTTCCTTGATATATTCGAAACTAGCTTTTTTCCTTCTAATAATCATAGAGGGCAGCCCTAAATACTTTTCATAGCTTCGAATTTCAGGAACTCATAATGCATTCTTGATGTATTGCTTTCTCTCTGGAGTGGTGGACTTGCTAAAGAAAATGGTGGTTTTATTTTTATTGATGTGCTACCTCGAGTACTTGTTATAAGAATACAAAAGTTCCAAAACTTTCTCACATTCCTGTGGAGTAGACCTGCAAAATAACAAGCTATCATCTGCAAAGAAAAGATGGGTTAGTTTAGGGCCATTTTTGCAAAGTGAATAGCCATGTAGTTCCCCTTCTCTGGTTGCTTGTGAGATGACGCCATGTAGACCTTCAGTGCACAACAAAAAAAAGGAAAGGAGAGAGAGGATCTCCTTGTCTAATTCCTCAGGTTGGCTTGATCATGCCTTTGGGCTCACCATTCACCAATATGGAATAGGATACCATTTTTACACCCACCATCATCAGTTGGATCCACTTTTCTGTAAAACCCATCCGTCTCATAACTGCTTCCTAGAAAGACCATTCCACTTTATCATATGCTTTACTCATATCTAATTTCACTGCCATATAGCCCTCCTTATTAGATTTGTGATTTTGCATACCGTGAAGACTCTCAAAAGCAACCAAAATGTTATTAGAAATAAGGCAACTCTTTGTAAAGGCACTTTGGTGTTCCGTAATTAGCGTAGGTAAGACTTTCTTCAACCTATTGGCCAATACTTTAGAAAAAATCTTATACAAGATGTTACAAAGGCTTATAGGTCTAAATTCAGAAACTAACTCTGGGTTTTTTACTTTGGGGATTAGGGAGATGAATGTGTGGTTCAAATGACACAGGAAAGTGGCTGTATTAAGGAAATGTAAGACAGAAGCTATTACCTCATCACCAACCAGCGGCCAAAAGTTTTGGAAAAAGATTGGTGGCATTCCATCTAGACCGGGTGCCTTAAGATGGGCCATTTGTTTCATTGCTTCATGGACTTCCCAAGCCTTAAAGTCTGCTAAGAGTCTATTATTCATTTGTGTACTAACCCAAGTATTAATGGTCAACAATACTTCTTCAGGAAATGTGGGATTGGCTGAGGTAAAGAGATCTTTATAATATTGGATAAGGATGCCTGCCACTTCCTCATTATTTGCACTCCATTGCTCATCCAGATTTCTAAGCTTATGGATGAAATTTTTTCGGTACCTGTTGGTTGCTTTGCTATGAAAAACCGTGTGTTATGGTCTCCTTGTATTGCCCATAGAGTTTTAGAATGTTGCACCCACATCTGGTTCTCCTTATCACAAAGAATTTCAATCTCATCCTTTAACTCCCTCACTCGAGTGTTCAGCCCAGAATTCATTGCAACCATTTCAGCCTCAGCTAGTTGTCTTCTCTTTTTCTCCAGCTCAATCCTCACATTACCAAAATTCTCACAACTCCACCTAGTGAGTTCAACACCACACTTCTCAAGCTTTTTAAGGACTCGGTGGTTTGTGTGATCAAAATCACTAGACAGCCACACGACTTCTACTGTATCAGAGCAGCCTTTGTCGGAAAGCCACATCTCCTCAAATCTGAAAATTTTCTTCTTTTGAACCACCTCCAAACCTGTGGGAATGATCAAGACGATGATCAGAGGAATCCGAGTGGAGGTGATGAACTCGTGCCCCTACAAATCTTGCGAGCCACTCATAGTTGGCTAGCCCTCAATAAAGTCTTTCCCACACCGAATGTCTCGCTGCATAATGCTTGCTCCATGTGTATTGAGGTCTTACAAAACCAAGATCAAGAAATCCACATTCGTCAATAACATCTTAGAAAAGTTGCATTTGGGATTGTGATCGCATATTTCCCCCATGCTTTTCATTGCTCCTCAAAATCTCATTAAAATCTCCTGCACAAAGCCAAGGTAGGTTAAAACGAGAATTTAATTTTCTTAGCTTCGACCAAGATTCATGCCTCAAATGTGTCACCGGTTCCCCATAAAAACCTGTGAATCTCCATGCATCCTCTTTTCCTTTGTTTATAATTGAGTCAATGTGATTTTTAGAGAAAGTCTCCACAGTGATATCAATAGAATTTTTCCAAAACAACGCTAATCCTCCTCCCCGATTTACACGGGGCACAACAAACACGTGATCAAATTCCAATTTCCGCTTAATATCTTTTAGCCTTGCTTCATCTGACCATGTCTCGGCTAAAAACATAATAGAGGGATCTTTTGCCCGGACTAAAACACCAAGCTCCTTTTCTGTACGTAGGTTCCCAAGCTCACGACAGTTCCACTCTAAGCAACTCATTGTTCTTGGCGGGGCTGTCTTGCGGCCTCCGCCATTGAATTAGAGGAGCAAGTCTTTGTCAGAAGGTGTATTTTCTTGCATGGCTCTTCGGATTGCCCCCAACCACACTCATCACCAGACCCTTTCCTAGTTGATGTGTTTTGTATGGAAGAGACTCCCAAATGGACCTGACGTGCAAGCTGTTTTCACTTCCTTGGGGTAGGGTTATTTTGGGCAGTTATGGAAGAAAATAATGTTGGGTCAGCCGTGGCCAAGAGTCTCGAAATTTCATGATCAATCTCTCCACAATTTTCGCCAATTGTTAGATTTTAAGGGCTGTTTTGGGATAGGAATCAACCTCCTGATTTGTAGTATCATGATTTGCAGCTATCACTCCATCAAACTTATTTATCTCCATATTAATCTCATGAATTTGAAATTCAAAAGATGTGTTTTCCGTATGGGTAGAGGGAGTTACGGCCTCATTATTTTTTCTTAGTATAGGGCCAAGATTTGAGGAAGGGCAGCTAGGCAGAGGAGTTTCCACCAAATTCGTAACTTCCAAATTTTGAGCTGTGTCCATTGTAGAGGGTTCCTCGTGAGTGGTGGAGGAGGGATGTGGCGGAGGTGGTTTTGCACTAGGTTCCTCTTTACGGTGCTCTTGAACTGGACCCTTTTCTGGAAAGACTTCTAATCTTGGGACTAAACAAAAAGTTTTTTGACCTAAATTAAATGGATTTGCTTGCATCCAAGCCCCAAACTCCTATGACTCAATCGAGAGCGTCCCTTTGCTAGATAACCAAATATCGCAGTCCTTGTCATCATGGCAAACCATACCACACTAGTAACAAAAATTCGGCAACTTCTCATAGCTAAACGACACCCAAACTTCCTCATCATCATCCAATACCACTCTTCTTCCACTACAGAGCAGCTTTGAGACATCGACCTCCACCCTAACCCTTAAAAAATCTCCTGTTATCATCTCTGCCTCACGACCATGGCATGAGACTGCCCCAATAGTCTTACCAATTTGGATCGCTGTAGGAATGTCAAGTCTATTCACTGGCAAACCATGCAACTACACCCAAAATTTGATCGTGGTGAAACTCATGCTTTGCACAAAGTGTGACCCTTCCAAAAGACGAAATAACACCAAGTGTTTGTCAAAGCTCCACGATTCGTTGGAAAGCACCCTCTCTGCATCGTTCGCTAGTTCAAAAATAAAAAGGAACAAGTGGTCTCCAACTTGTCTGATATCAAAGCTTTTGTGAGTCTTCCACACTACTCTAAAGGTTCGACCAATCGCGTCCACATTGAGTACCCTATGGTTTAGGAACTTCACCGCCAACACCACCTCGTTACTGCCAGCAGGTTGTTGTTTCTTATTCAGCCTAACCCGGTCCCCTTCCTTCTCTGATAGGGAGAATTTGCTCCAACCATCTAGTATACGTTCCATGGTAACTTGTTATGAAACACACGAAGAGAAAAAAGATAGCGCACGAAGAGAAAAAGAAAAGAAAAATTGTTTCCCCACCCTTGAAAAAGAAAACCCACTAGCCTTACTAGTAAACGTGTTACCGGAGGGAGGAAAATATCATTCCAAAGGAAGATAAGAAAATTCCACTGTCGAGGCTCTGCACTAAGCGGCAGCAACTAGGGCAGAGAAAACTTGGGTATTATTGTACTTATCTGCTGTCTTTACTTAATTTAAATCCTAAAATAAACATATAGTGTCTAAAAATATACCTAAATATATTAATTAATTAATTGCCGTATCCCCAACGTGTCATATTCTTGTTTTTCAAGAATTGCAATACCCTGTACCCATGTCGGTGTCCATGCAACCTAGTCTATTTTCTGTTCTGTGGGTGAGTACCTTTGTGCCACTTTTTTGGCAATGTACAATACACCTATACAACTAACCTTTTTTGAAATTTTTATTTTATTTTATTGCAAACTAACCATTATTTGACACTAGGGTTAGTTGAGGGCTTGATTTAATTCCCTTTCATACTGAACCCGGGTTAATTGGCCCATCCTCCATTTCACTTCCATGCTAAACCTGTTTTATCTAGTCCCATTTTGAATCATTTTAAAAAATATAAAATTCACAAACTGAAAAATAATTAAAACCATCGCCTAATTATGTATATACCTAACGGTCTTTATACTCAAAGAACTAGTTTGTTTTAGGTTTCATATAAGGTCCCGAGAAAAAGAAACGCTGAGTCAATCGAGTTGAAAAGAAGATTCAAGTTTTGGGAAAAGAAAATAATAAATAACTTTTAAATGGAAATGAAAAGAAGCAGGGTGAGGGCTAAAAGAATTATTTGGGTTGTGGAGACTTGTAGGATGGGTTGGCATTGGGCCAAGCCTAAGTCCGAATCCATCTTTTTATTTTAAAAAGAGAAATTATATAAAAAAACCCATTAATGTGTTTCAGATTAGGTCATATATATTTTTTAAAATTTTCAATTAAAGTCCTAAATTTAAAAAATAATTTTAATTTGAAGCCTCTATCCATCTGTGTCATTCATTTCCATTATTTTAGGCAATAATGAAACATAGCGAAATAGAATACTATTGATAGAACTATATATATATATATATATATATATAAATAAGGATTTGTTCGTTATCAATTTGGCAACCACATAGATTTTTTTTTTTTTTTGAGGAGGACAACCACATAGATGGTAAAGAGAAAAGGCTTCATTTGGAAAAAAAAAAAGGTTTTGTTACGGTGAGAAAGTGACTAATAGAAAATTAAACTTGATTATTCAGGTTAAAGTAGGGATGAAATTGGTTGGGTCAAAGGCCGATTTTTCCATATTTGGAACTAACACCAAACTATAGGGGAGGACACCACACCGAATTGACTAGATTTCAATTGGTTCGGTTTGGTCGGCTTTCTGCTACTCCCTAATTTCTTAGAAACCAAAAATATCAAAGAAAAGAAAAACTCATTTCTTTTTGTTTTTCCCAATCAAACAAACAACTCACAATTAAGCAAAAAAGAGAAAAAGAGATTCAAAGAACATACCCAAATTAAGACCAAAATAAGATAGAGGTGATGAGGAGGGATGTGGAGAAAGGCAGGAACGATGGAGAAGGTGGTGAGGAGAGAGAGAGAGAGAGAGAGGCTAGAACTTGAAGTAAAGAGAGAAGAAAGAATATAGGATAAAAGTGCAAACCATGTGTGTCCTTACTCCTTACCACTGAGCTACATTAATATTTAGGCAAAAATGCAAAACTGACCCTCTAACTTTCATCGTTTTTCATTTCAGTCCTCTAATTTTCAGTTTTGTCAATTCAGTCCTCTTTAATTTTTGTCAATTCAGGCTCCGTTACAACTCAGTTAGTGGCTGTCGTTAGAACTCTTGAAACGACGCCGTTTTCCTTTTTTTTTTTTTTTTTAATTCGGAATTAAAAGAAAATATGAAAAATATGAAAAAAAAAAAAAATCCCCTAAATCAAACTACACAGTGCGTATGTAGAGCACCCAAAGCCCCAAATCTCAAAAACTTTTTTTTCACACACTCTTCACAGACTCATCACTCAACTCTCCATGGAGTTTTACAAAGGAGCTTGTGAGATGAAACTACTCCAAACTCTCGAAGGCCACACCGATAGAGTATGAAGCCTCACTTGGAACCCGGCCATCGGCACTGTCGAAACCCCTCTCGTCTTCGCCTCTTGTAGTGGCGACAAAATCGTTCGAATCCACTACTATCCCAATTCAATTCCTGATTATTCCTCCTCTCACAAATACAATTCCACACATTGATTACCAGATTCCCCTTCTCAGCTTATTTAAGTTTTTTATAAATAATTTTTTTTTAAGGATAAAAAGAATCTTGAGCCTTGATGCTTTGCAGTGTATAATGGACAAACTAAACCAGGTTCACTGGTTCAGGCTTTAACCAGAGGAGAAAGAGGCTCTCTAAATTGAGCTACAGTATCATCGAAGTTCGAGCTCGGCCACCGAGAAAAACTGATCTTGCCGTTCGCGGCTTCTATGTTTCACTCCCTCTCTCTATCCCTTTCTTTGTGTTTGGTTGCTAAGAAAAACCTGCAGAAAAATGAAAACATATTGGAGATTTAGACAAACATAGAGACAAATCGAACAAAATCCTTCTCCCTCTTCTTCCTCTTCTTCCTATTCCTCTTGGAATTGCAAGCTCCTTCTTTGTTTTGTTTTGATTTCAGGGGAGGTCGTTCCCCTTAATGTTTTCTTCTTATCATTTTTTTCTTTTCTTTTTTCTTTTTAAAATTTTTCTTATTTTCTTTTAATTTTGAATTTATTAAAAAAAAAAAAAAAAAAAAGCAAAACGGCGTCGTTTAAGGAGTTCTAACGAATCTTGAGCCTTGACGCTTTGCAGTGTATAATGGACAAACTAAACCAGGTTCACTGGTTCAGGCTTTAACCAGAGGAGAAAGAGGCTCTCTAAACTGAGTTGCAGTATCATCAAAGTTCGAGCTCGGCCACCGAGAAAAACCGATCTTGCCGTTCGAGGCTTCTATGTTTCGCTCCCTCTCTCTATCCCTTTCTTTGTGTTTAGTTGCTAAGAAAAACTTGCAGAAAAATGAAAACATATTGGAGATTTAGAAAAACACAGAGACAAATCGAACAAAATCCTTCTCCCTCTTCTTCCTCTTCTTCCTATTCCTCTTGGAATTGCAAGCTCCTTCTTTGTTTTGTTTTGATTTCATGGGAGGTCGTTCCCCTTAATGTTTTCTTCTTCTTTTTTTTTTTTTTCTTTTTTTTTTTTAGATTTTTCTTATTTTATTTTAATTATGAATTTATTAAAAAAAAAAAGAAGCAAAACGGCGTCATTTCAGGAGTTCGAACGATAGCCATTAACTGAGTTGTAACGGAGCCCTGAATTGACAAAAATTAAAAGTTAGAGGACTGAATTGACAAAACTGAAAGTTAGAGGATTGAATTGAAAAACGGTGAAAGTTAGAGGGTCAGTTTTACATTTTTGCCTAATATTTAATATATATTGGTTAGTTTTGGTTTGATTTAATATTTTTTGTATCTGGGATCGAACTAATCAATTTCAGTTTTCCAAAAATACAAATCGAGACCAAACTGAATTGAGAAAAAAACTGAAAAATTGAATTTGGTTCGGGCAGTTTTAATTGGTCCTTTTGGTTTGCCGATAAAGTCTTCTAATTGAAACGCTTTCATAAGTTTGAGATTTTAATCGAAAAAATTAAAACTTATGACCTTTGCTCTATGAATTACAGGTTACTTAGGCTGTGTTTGTTTTGGCTTAAAATTACTTCTGGAAATGCTTTTCCGTAAAACTTGAGTGTTTGGTTGAACCAGTAAATTCAGTCAACTGAAATGTTTTTCCCCTTTGAGCGTAAAATAACCCAAAACATCCATAAAATCATTTCCGTTCATATTTTCACTTCAAACCATTTCCACTCTTCACACAACACAATCTGAGCTCTCTCACATCAGTGCACTCCTCACAGCAACACAAGCTCTCACATGCACTCCTCACAGCAGCGCACTCCTCACAGCGCACTCCACATGCACTCCTCCAGCTTCACCCACAGTTCGACGAGCGCCAAACGCAGACCCACGGTGAGTTTCCTTTCCATTTCTCAGTCCCGATACGACCCACGGTGAGTGAGTTTCCATTTCTTAGTCCCGATCCGACCCACGGTGAGTGAGTTTCTCAGTCCGATCCACACACCTTCGACCAAAACTTGACCTCCGATCCACATTCCCTCAAACCCATCTAGCAAAAATCCATGGTGAGTGAGTTTCTCAGTCCGATCCACACACCTCCGACTAAAACTTGACCTCCGATCCACATTCCCTCAAACCTATAAACAACCCAACCTCCTACCCACCTTCTCGGATCAGATCTATATATATATATATATTTATTTATTTGTTTGTTTATTTATTTATATAATTATTTACTTCATATAATTATTTATTTATTTATTTACTTTTTTTAATTATCCATTTTGTAATTATTGATTTAAGAATTTAACTGTTGTTGGTGTTACAATTATACAGAAATAGAATGCAATGTGATTTGTTGGTGTAAATATTGATTGTGATGGTATTATGTGCAGTTATCAATGTAGTTTATGTTGGTACTGTGATGGTGTAAATATTGATTGTAAATAGAATGCAATGTGATGGTATTGTGATGGTATCAATGTAACGACCCCACCCCACCTGTGTAGATATTGTCCGCTTTGGGTCCCATACGCCTCACGGTTTTGTTCTTCCCCAGGTTGCGCTAGGGAAAAGGCCTCTACACATTGAAAGGAGGTCATTCCTTATAAGCATATCCCTATGTGCTTCCCTAGGCGATGTGGGATTCCATGAATTGCAAGACCCCCATTTTTGAGTCACTACAATCCACCCCCCTTACGAGCACACGCGTCCTCGCGTGTGGGACCCATACTTCCGGCTAGGGTATGGCTCTGATACCATCTGTAACGACCTAAGGAAAAGCGCTAGCCACATCTGCGCTATGCCTCAAAAGGACTAGTCACAATTGAGGCTCCCTATAGTTGTTAATAAAGTTCAGATCTACCCAGTAAATACCCAATGTGGGACTCATCACACACCCACACATATCACACAATCAATTAAATTGGGGCATCACAATCTCCCTCACTTAAATCCCTAACGTCCTCGTTAGGGCCCACTTTGTGGGGTAGTGTCTCCGAGCCCACACGAGGTTACCGATGGTGTCAGAGCCATGCCCTAGCCGGAAGTGTGGGCCCCACACGCGAGGACGCGTGTGCCCGTAAGGGGGGTGGATTGTAGTGACCCAAAAAGGGGGGGGGTCTTGCATTCCATGGAATCCCACATCGCCTAGGGAAGCACATGGGAATGTGTTTGTAAGGAATGACCTCCCTTCAATGTGTAGAGGCCTTTTCCCTAGCGCAACCTGGGGAAGAACAAAACCGTGAGAGGTATGGGTCCCAAAGCGGACAATATCTACACAGTTGGGGCGGGGTCGTTACAATCAATGTGTAGTTATCAATGTGTTGGTACTGTGATGGTGTAAATATTAATTGTAAATAGAATGCAATGTGATGGTATTGTGATGGTATCAATGTGCAGTTATCAATGTGATGGTATTGTGATGGTGTAAATATTGATTGTAAATAGAATGTAATGTGATTTGGTACTTGTTATCAATGTGGTTTGGATGTTTTCTATTTATGGTTGTTTTTATTTACTGTGTAATCAATAGCATGCTTGTTTACATACCTCTTAGACCACAGTGTTTATGATTTTTTAGATGAAGAAAAAAACCAAAGCTGCAATTCTTGCCTTAGTTGCATCTGTCCTCCTTGTGGGGGTTGCATTGTTAAGGAAATTGCGGTGTAGACGTAGACGACTGCCTAGGGTGCCTTATGTTAATCATGCAGTCGAGAGAGAGGAATACATAAATAGTATTCTGCATGGAAGTGAGAGACATTGTGTGAATCAAATTAGGATGAAGCCTATAGCTTTCCACCACTTATGTCACATCCTCACTGAGGGGAAGCACGTACGCTCGACTATTCACATGTTTGTTACAGAGCAAGTGCTCATTTTCTTACACATTATTGGTCATAATGTGAGGTTCCGTGTAATGGGTAGTCGGATCTATAGATCAACTAAGACTGTTCATAGATACTTCAAGGTCGTCCTTAGGGGGGTCCTGAAATTATATAGAGCTTTAATAAGACTACGTAGCGAAGATACACCCCTAAAGATAAGGAATAGCAGAAGGTTCTACCCATATTTTAAGGTAAATATTGTGATTTGTGTATTTTTGTAAATTGTGAAGATTTGTGTAATTTTAAACCATTATGTGTGTTGAAAATTAGGATTGTGTTGGAGTAATAGATGGTACACTTGTTCGTGCATCTCTGCCACCTGAAATACAAGGAAGATTTCGTGGTCGCAAAGATGGAACCACGCAAAATGTGTTAGCTGCCATTAGTTTTGACTTAAAGTTCACTTATGTATTGGCTGGATGGGAAGACAGTGCACATGATTTACGTGTGTTAAATGATGCATTTGCTAGGCTAGCGGGATTTTCAATTCCCGAAGGTATTATACGATTATTTCACTTTTTTGGTTTATTAGTTTAATAAATATTGTGCGTTTTCCTAAGCATAGTAGTGATTTGGTTTTATTTTTAAATATATGTAGGTAAATATTATCATGGTAATGTTGGGTATGGTAATAAAAATGGAATATTGTCACCTTATCAGAGTGCGCGATATTACTTGAAAGAGTTTAGTGATCGTCCTCCTGAGAATGAGTAAGAATTGTTTAACCTCCGACACTTTTCATTGAGAACTACCATTAAGCGAGGTTTGGAGTGTTGAAGAAACGTTTTTGAGTGTTGGATGCAGAACCATTTTGGTCTTTTGAAACCCAAGTGAAAGTAGTGTTAGCATGTTGTGTGGTTCATAATCACATTATGGGGGTTGAACCAAATGACCATATTATGGAAGATGTAATGAACCAAGTAGAGTCTAGTGACCCCCAACAAGAAACACAATCACATCGGGAGTCCATTGAAGACAGTAGACTATGGAATGCTAAGAGAGATGAGATATGCCAAACTATGTGGTCTGATTATACCAGGAGTGGAGAGTAGTACTTTATTTAGATTTCTATGATTGTAATATGTGTTTTTTTTTTTTTTTTGGTAAAGACAATATATTTACTATAGACTTCTGGTGGTGTAAGAAAAAAGTATTTTCAACATTACATTGTTATTTGATGGTATTACATTGTTATTTCCAGTGTTAGCATGTTTCATTCTGTTGTGCACATCTATAAGTGTGGTTGTATGTGTGTTTGATTTGTTGTTCATATTCCAAGCGTAATTACTAAATGCTACTCTCACTATACAATTTTCATATGTAGTAATGTCAAAGGGCAAAGAGAAGGTGAGCAGCAGCAAGCATTTCAGGTGGTTGCAGCCCATGCACTCAACGATGCTTAGGCTACTTGCGCAGGAGGCTGCAAAGGGCAACAAGCCGTCTAACACTTTCAAGGCAGGCTCCTTTGCTCTTGTAGCAAAGGAGATAACTGCCCAATTTGGGGTTGAGTGCCACCCCTCTTATGTTGAAAATCGGATGCGGACTCTAAGGACCATGTGGTCCACTATTTAGACTATTAGAAAGAAGAGTGGCTTTTGCTGGGATGATAACCTAAAAATGATAACATGCAATGCGAAGACATACCAAGAAGAAGTCATGGTATGGCTTCCAACTATATTTTCTTAATATAAATGATAATATATGTTTTTGCCTTTTATAATCTATGAATTGAGAACAAGACAAGGCTGCTCAAGTACCCTCTTTATATGAAATTTATAGTGTCATTCTTTTTAGGATTCCATTGCTTTTATAAGGTTTTTCAAATATAACTTTCATGTGCGGATCTATTGTAAAATCTGGTCTTAGCATTTGTACATTATATTTTCTATTGTACTTATCTTCAAAATCATGGGTTATGTCTCCTGTTCCCTAACAGATTTTTTTTGTTTATCATTGACCTAAATCATTTGATGGCATCTATATTGAATTGAATATTGAATTTATGAGTGAAATGATTATTGCATTGTTATTATACGTTCCTTTCTCCCTTACAGGCACATAGAAAGCATGCGGAGTATCTAAACAAAAAAAATTGAGATGTATGATGAATTAGCTATTATTGTGGGGAAGGACACAACCATGGGTGGCTTTTCTAAGTCCTATGTGGATATTGAGAATGAGCCAGACAATGGGGATAGTGCTGAGTTTGTTGCAGACAATGTGGAGGAAGGTGTGGTCGAGAAAGGGAAGAATGCAGTCGAGTCATCCACCACTGGGTTGGGAATTTCCAAGTCCTGCAAAAGAGGGCTTGCACCTTCTAATGCTGATGATAGTGTGCTGATTGATCTGTCTGATCAGTTGAAGGAAAAAACTGTGGCTCTAAAAGAAATCAACCGGGGCCCTGTGGATTACACAGCTCTTTACAATGAGGTCATGACTATGATGGTGGATGGGTATAGCGAAGACATGCTCGCAACTGCGTTTGACCATCTTTGTGAAAATGAGAAGGCAGCACGGGGATTTCTAGCCAAGAATGCTAGGCTGAGAAAGCTGTGGTTGGATGGTTTTTTGTTCTCACAACTTTGACTTGTCTGTTTCATGTTAATTATGACAGTAGTTTTAGGAATTAACTTTTGTTGTAGTACTAGTATTGACCTACCATTGTATTATATATGTAGTCTTTTGTATTATTGGGACGATACAATTGCCCAAATTATGTATTTGTACTATTCAGATACCACGAGTAGGTATCATTTTTGTACACCATGGAGGTGTAATGCCAATGGTGAACGATTGATGTGGCTGTTTTTATATAAATATTATGGGTATATTCAAATGATTATTTTTTATGTTGAAGTGGATGATTATTTTTGTACTGTTACAGATATGTCTAGGCAATGCAGGTACTTGAATTTGGATGATTATTTTTTATGTTGAAGTGGATGATTAGTTTTGTACTATTACAGGTTTGTCTAGGTAATGCAAGTGCTTGAATTTGTAAGGCATTTCATATTTTTCGTAAAATGATCCACAAACCAAACATGTGAATTGATTTTCCGTAAAAAACGAATTCCATTTTTTGTAAAATGTTTGACCGAACCAAACATGGGAATTGATTTTCCGTAAAACGGAAAACATTTTCCGTAAAATGTTTGAACGAACCAAACACTGGAATTGATTTTTCGTAAAACGAATTCTGAGGCAACCAAACAGCCTAAATACATTTTTCTTTTCCAAAAATAGTATTTTCAAAAAATATTTATTTTCTGAAAAATATTTTACATGAACCAAACACAGCCTAATACTAGATGTAATGGTAACTTGTAAAAGTTGCCGAGAGCACAAAGACAAGGAGATAGGGAAAAAATGCATTTTATCCCATGGAAAAATTATTATATGGTCAAATGCAAATCTTTGGTCCTGAGGAAAAGCTAAGGTAGAGAATGACTTCACTCCATCTCCTTCAAGCAACACCACTATCCTTAAGCTCTCCGCCTAGGTCGTACCCATCACCCCTGAATGGCCTTGAAACATGCTCAACCATGGCTGAGCTGAAGCAATATCACTCCCAACTCATTCGACTCGGCCTTTCAGCCGATAACGATGCCATGGGCCGAGTCATTAAGTTCTGTGCTGTATCCAAAAACGGTGATTTGGGTTATGCCCTCCAAGTGTTTGATACAATTCCTCACCCAGATGCTTTCATCTACAATACCATAATGAGAGGATACTTGCAGTACCAACTCCCCAGAAATTGCATTCACTTGTACTCACAAATGTTGCAAGACTCTGTTGAACCCAATAGATTTACGTTCCCTTCTGTAATTAGAGCCTGTTGCAACGATAATGCTATTGAAGAAGGGAAACAAGTCCATGCTCATGTTGTGAAATTTGGGTTTGAAGCAGATGGGTTTTCTCAAAACAATTTGATTTATATGTATGTGAATTTTCAGTCTTTGGTGAAAGCAAGAAGGGTTTTTGATAAGATGCACGTGCGGGATGTTGTGTCCTGGACTAGTTTGATTACAGGGTATTCAAAATGGGGATTTTTAGATGAGGCTTTTGAAGTTTTTGAGCTGATGCCTGAGAGGAATTCTGTCTCTTGGAATGCCATGATTGCCGGTTATGTCCAGAGCAATCGGTTTCATGAGGCATTCACTTTTTTTGATAGGATGCGAACTGAAAAGGTAGTGTTGGATAAATTTGTTGCGGCTAGTATGCTTTCGGCTTGTACAGGATTAGGAGCTCTAGATCAAGGGAAGTGGATACATGGGTATATTAAAAGGAGTGGAATTGAATTGGACTCAAAGCTTGCAACAACTATAATTGATATGTACTGCAAATGTGGTAGCTTGGAGAAGGCTTTTGAAGTTTTCAATGGGTTGCTTCATAAAGGGATTTCATCATGGAATTGCATGATTGGGGGGTTAGCAATGCATGGTATGGGAAAGGCTGCTATTCAGCTATTTAAGGAGATGGAGAAGGAGAAGGTAGCTCCTGATAACATCACTTTTGTGAATGTCCTCAGTGCATGTGCTCATTCAGGGTTAGTTGAAGAGGGCAGGTATTACTTTAGTTATATGGTTGAAGTTCATGGTATTGAGCCCAGAACAGAGCATTTTGGATGCATGGTTGATCTGCTTGGAAGAGCTGGAATGCTAGAGGAAGCAAGTGAGCTCATTAGCAAGATGCCCATGAGCCCTGATGTAGGTGTATTGGGTGCTCTCCTTGGAGCCTGCAAAATCCACAAGAACTTTGAGTTGGGAGAACAAATAGGAAGGAGGGTAATTGAACTAGAGCCAAAGAATAGCGGGCGCTATGTGTTGTTAGCTAATTTATATGCCAATGCTGGTAGATGGGAAGATGTTGCTGGTGTAAGAAAATTGATGAATGACAGAGGAGTGAAAAAGGTTGCTGGCTTTTCCATGATTGAATTGGAGGGAGTGGTCAATGAGTTTATTGCAGGGGGAAAGGGACACCCTCAAGCCCAAGACATTTACACCAAAGTTGATGAGATGTTACAACGTATAAGATGTGTTGGCTATGTGCCTGACACTGATGGAGCATTATTGCATGACCTTGTTGAGGAGGAAAAGGAAAACCCCTTGTACTACCACAGTGAGAAACTAGCAATTGGGTTTGGCCTGTTGAAGACTAAACCTGGAGAAACTCTTCGTATCTCAAAGAATTTGCGTGTGTGTAAAGATTGTCACCTTGCAACGAAGCTCATCTCAAAGGTTTATGATCGTGAAATAATAGTTAGAGATAGAAATCGCTTTCACCATTTTAAAAATGGACAATGTTCTTGTAAAGATTATTGGTAACCTTGTGTTATAATTAATCAATTTAATTTATAGGGTTCTTCAAGCATGTTTGTAAGTAGGGTCAACAGTTAGATATATACGTATACCGCTCTTGTAACTTCTAGTTAGCTCAAGTAGTAAAATATCTACACCAATTTGTTTATGGACATATTTTGAAAGCGTCAAAGTACTATACTTTTAAAACCAGCTTTCAGCAAATAAGCAAATCAGCAAAGTGCTCGTCGAAAAGCACAATATCTTTCTTTCTTAAGCCATCTTCTGTAATTAGGATTTGCCAGTTATATATGCTAGTTGTGGGCTTTGTTAGTTATCTGCAAAGGCTCTTTGATACCTGATAATTAAAGCTTTAACTAAAAGTGAGGTTTCAATAGTGCTAGGACTCTTTTTAAGTCTTACCCTCATGTACAACCTGGTGTCTATGAAACCATATTGTGCAGAGGGTTGTGAAAGAGACTTGAAGAACATCATTCAGAAACTCGGGGATTTGTCTCTAATCTATTGCAATTAATCCAGTGAGATAACCACCCTTTCAAGGAACTCTACCCAACCTCAAAATTCTTAAGTATCAAGTCTGAGCCTAGCCAGATGGTTCATCATTTGCAAAAAATTAGTGTGTAAAATATGCAAATGATGAACCTACTGAGTAAATGGGCCTCTTTATAAAAGTTTGAGAACATAGCCACCTCGGCCTCAAAGAGTTGGGTTGACCAACTATTTGGATTAGCATGATACAAGGGCTTTGTTACTTGGTGAAAAATGAAAAAAAAAAACTTTTTCTGTTTTTGGGTGAGATAGTAACACAAAATAGTCTATGATGGCAAACATCTCGTGTATCATCAGCTAATAATTAGCATACGACATTATAGCTATGCTATTTCTTTGTCAAAAATCAAAATGTTCAAAGGGTGGCCCCTTTATGATTATGATGATGATTGATGAGCCATACTTAAGTTGGGAAGCTTCTGCATGTTATACAAAACAATAGGATGACAGACTGAAAAATACTTTTCATCTCATGGATTGAGATCAGATGTAATATCTACGGTATTGCACCTGTTGCAATTACTTTTAATGGTTAAGATTGATAGTTGCAAAAAACAACTTTCAATTTCAATTATTGATTAAAAAAAAGTAAATAAAAATTTTATGAGAAATTTAAAGTAAAAAAAAAAAAAAAAAAAAAGGCGAAACTACACTATTGGTCTCTGAAGTTTACCCTGTGTGCGCAATTGGTCCCTCAAGTTTGAAGTGAGCACAATTAGTCCCTTAAGTTTTAAAACTAAGTTGTATTGGTCCTTTTACTAACTGCTGTTAACGGTGTTACTTACATGACTAACGGAACAATGACTTGACAATTTTTTAAATGATGTGGCATGTTTTTAATTAAAAATTAAAAAAAATAGTTTCCACATGAAATTGAAAAATCATATTAACTGGATTAAAAACAAATCTGATATTTTAAATTCCTATCAACGATCAATCCACCATCATCAAGCATAGCCATTGCATTGTAGGCGAAGGATTTGCTCCGGCGGCATCATTTTGGCTAGCCGGAATATCAGATTGAAGAAAAGGATCTGAGATTATAGAGAAGGATCTAAGAGCACCCCAACTCATCTTCTCTCACATTCCACACTATTCAAAGAAACTCACACACGCATTCAGTTCCCTCTCAAACCTTCTTCAATTCCCAAAAGTCCCTTTTGTCTCTCTCGCTTTCTTCAATGGCCAGAAGAGGCAAATCTCACGCCGCAGGCACCGCCAAGAAGAGCACATCTCGGAGCAGCAAGGCCGGTCTCTAGTTCCCCATCGGCCGTATCGCCCGTTTCCTCAAAACCGGCAAGTACACCAAACACATCGGCGGTGGCACCCCTGTCTACCTCGCCGCCGAGGTCAGTTTACAGTTTTTGACAGTTACAAACTCTGTTACTTTCGTTTCTTTTAAAAGTAAAAGTTTACTTCTTTGTTATCGATTTTAAAAAGAAGTTTTGTGCGGTGAATTTTTCATTTTTTTTAGGTTTTGGAATTGGCTGGAAATGCAGCGAGAGACAACAAGAAGACACGCATAGTGCCACATCATATCCAGTTGGCGGTGAGGAACGACGAGGAACTGAGTAAGCTTCTTGGGTCTGTGACCATCACAAACGGTGGCATTTTGCCCAACATTCACAACATGCTCTTGCCTAAGAAAACCAGCGCCAGTTCCAAGAGCGGCCCAATTGATGACTAGACCAGAGGAGCTTTCTCAAAGATCTATTTTTAATCCAGATTTGTTTTTAATCCGGTCAATATGATTTTTCAATTTCATCTAACGTGAAAGCTATTTTTTTTAATTTTTAATTAAAAACATGTCACATCATTTAAAAAAATGTTAAGTTATTGTTCCGTTAGTCATGTAAGTAACACCGTTAACAGCAGTTAGTAAAATGACCAATACAACTCAGTTTTAAAATTTAAGAGACTAATTGTGCTCGCTTCAAACTTGAAGGACCAATTGCGCACACAAAATAAACTTCAGGACTAATAGTGTAATTTTGCCTTAAAAAAAGTAAACAGTGAGATCTGGATCCTAATCTTCATCTCACACGCTATCTTGTTCTTTCCCCTTCCTTTTCCTTTTTTTTTTTTTTTTTTTTTTTTCGGACTCAGCATCGGTCCATTGGACCATAGGTGAATGGATTAGGTGATTTCTATCTATATTCTATTGTATGCTTTTTTTCTTTTTTCTTTTTTTCTTCTTCCCAGTGGGAAAAGCTTTGCTCCTTTAATAACCATGGTCTGTCCCATATCATTCGTGATTAGTGGCATTAAAATGGACCCGAATGATGGGTCATCCATCCCTATCAATGTGTAGTTAGTAGGGAATTGAGTGTGTGGGTATATGACATGTCCCACTAATGGACGTGTCGCATCAAATAGTACAATAATTTTTTATTATTTAAGCAATAGTACAATGACTTCAAAAGTATGCCTTTAGGGCCAACTTTTAATATGTTCCTAGTTTTCACACTACTTTCCATTAATTTAAAAAAAAAAAAAACATAAAAACAAAAGATTCACAATACTTTTTTTTTTATCTGATAGGAAGATTCACAATACTTTATAGCCAGGGATCGTCCTATGCGGATCTGGATCCGGGTCCAGTGTTATGCAATTACCACTCAATGTGAAATATAAAAGTTGATTGAGTAAATTGTTTTTTTAATCTATTTAATTTAATTTTTTTACCTCATCAACTTCTACATCTCACATTAGAGTGTTAATTGCATGTTCCATAGTGCCATGCGAGATCCTTATGTTTTATTTTTATTTTTTTTTTTTGGGTGGAGAAAATGATTCACTTATATGGTTTCTACTTTCCGCAACCATACTAAAAATACATCCAATAATTGTTTTCAACAACATAGGTTCATTGGAAAAGGAAGAAGCAAAAGAAAATAAGATTACTTGCCTTTATAATTTTGGACTTGGTTTAGGGTCAGTGTATCCAGTGTACTGGACCTAGTCAAATGGTAACATGTATCCAAAAGTGGACACGTGTCACTATCTCAACGGGTTCAGTATTTATTGGACATTGGACCTAAGTCTAACTCTACAATTTTTACTCTCTTACCTAAATATAGACAGTGACATCTTTTTAAATCTTATAATTCTTTCATATATATATATATATATATATCATCTTTAGTTGTTTAATTGAAAAAGAAAAGAAAAAGAAAGAAGAAATGATCACATCTTTTTGCATTCCAACCAGGGAATGTGAAAGTCCTACAAAGGAAAAATAGAATACATTATCACAAAAATGAACAAAACACTAGTGCTATGTTTGGAAGTTTTCAGAGAGAGGAGAGTAGAGAGGAGTAGAGTGAAAGAGAGTAGTGGAGAAGAGAGTTGAGGGGAATAATTATCTTCCACCTTGTTTAGATGTTTTTAAAATTAGGTAAGGGAGAGAGGAATAATTAGTCTTTTCATTTATAATTTTGTTAATATGGTAAGGGTAAATTTGATATTTCATTTGGTCAAGCATTTTTATGCTTCATTCTCCCTCCAAATCTCTCCAATTTGGGGGAATTAAAAATTAGGGGTTGGAAGTAGTTCAAACCCCTCCAAATCCCTCTCCCTCATTTCTTAAAAAACATCCAAATAAGGTATTTAAATTACTCTCCCTCCCTTTACTCTACTCCCTCTCCTTCTCCCAACATCCAACCTTCCCCCAACATCCAAACATAGCATAGAGATGAAAAATTAAACCTGCCCTTGTGGATTCCCACGTCACCCGCCATTAAGGGATGAGTTTTACCTACCCCATGTAGTAAATGAGATAGAGATGAGAGTTAACATTTTCCCTAATACCAGCCCCATTTATATTTAAATTTTTTTTAATATTTTTTTATAAGGTATATATATGTGCTTTTAGCCTTCACACTTTAAATTTATGATGTTTTCTATATATTGTATTATTAAATTTATATTTTATGTTTTAAGATTTGAATTGTTTATTTGTTGTCTTATTGTGTTTGAACTGTTTTTTTTTTTTTTTTTTAATACTTGAATTGTTATATTGTTAATTTGTTATGCTTTGAGAAGATTTTGTAATGTTATAATTTTTTTTAATAATGTTTTATGAGTTTTAATTTAATGAATTCAAAATAAACTTTTAATAAATTATATATATAAGAAATTTGAGTGTGGTGAGATGGGTACCTGCGAGTATATGCTAGAATGGGGAGGGAAAAACCTCGCAGAGAATAGGAAACTAACCCCATAGCCATTCTTACAAAACACCCCTACGTTCGGTTAGCCAAAATGCTAAAAAGACAATGAAAATGTGCTTTCAAATGACCTCACCTAATCGTAACAACAAAAAACGTGGAACACGCGGATAAATTGAAGACAAGTAGCCACAAGTGCTTAGCCCAACTGCCCAAGCACCCACTGAGACAAGCGACTTTGAACTAGAGCCTAGAGAAGAGACAAAAAAGGCTTTAGTGGGCATTGCGCGTTGGACCCGAGTTAATACAATAATTAATTGCACAAGGAAAGTTAAGTAAGAAGCACAAAGGTTCAATTTTCCAATAAGCCATCATTTCAACAAAACAATGGAAAATTGAAACTTGCTACACTGTCACATAACTTTGTCGGTATTTTGTAATTTGGGTAAAACTTAGGTATAGTATATAGGTACTATTTTTTTGGTCATCTTTTTAAAATTCAGTCAGGCAGTTTTTTTCCTTAAAAAGTAAAAGTGTATTTTTAATTAAGTATAACCATATGACTGAATTTTAAGATGAAAATTTAAAGAAGAACATCTATATACTGTACATAAATTTTATACTTGTAATTTTCTGTGGGTAAAACTCTCTCAAAATTTGGGAATATTTTCATTAATAAACATTGGAATATCAACAATATAATAGAAGTTAGGCAATAACAATTATGACTGTGCTATGTGGTTATTTTCTATTTGCAAAAAGTGATTGTAATTTTCTTGCACTAGCCTGCTCCACATTGCGCATTGGACTCAAGATAATACAATAATTAATTGCACAAGGAAAGTTGAGTAAGAAGCACAAAGGTTCAATTTTCCAATAAGCCATCATTTCAATAAAACAATGGAAAATTGAAACTTGCTACACTGTCACATAACTTTGTCGGTATTTTGTAATTTGGGTAAAACTTAGGTGTAGTATATAGGTACTATTCTTTTGGTCATCTTTTTAAAATTCAGTCATGCAGTTTTTTTCCTTAAAAAGTGAAAGTGTATTTTTAATTAAGTATAACCATATGACTGAATTTTAAGATGAAAATTTAAAGAAGAACATCTATATACTGTACATAAATTTTATACTTGTAATTTTCTGTGGGTAAAACTCTCTCAAATTTTGGGAATATTTTCATTAATAAACATTGGAATATCAACAATATAATAGAAGTTAGGCAATAACAATTATGACTGTGCTATGTGGTTATTTTCTATTTGCAAAAAGTGATTGTAATTTTCTTGCACTAGCCTGCTACACATTGCGCATTGGACTCAAGATAATACAATAATTAATTGCACAAGGAAAGTTAAGTAAGAAGCACAAAAGTTCTATTTTCCAATAAGCCATCATTTCAATGAAACGATGGAAAATTGAAATTTGCTACACAATCACATAACTTTGTTGGTGTAGGGATGACAGGCCTAGAAGTGTATGTTGGGCTGTGGGCCCTGTCCGAAAACACTTGGTAGTTCGAGGACAAGTAAACGTTGATGTAGAAGTGTGGGCTAATGAATGGAGGAAGGTGACTAGTCATGAGAGTTCAGGAAGGTGGTCTGAGGACAAATGCCTCCTCGGCTTTGACAGTGCAGAGGTTAGAAGGGTTGACCTGCCATTAAGAGCAACATTCCGGGTAGTTCCATTGTCAAGGATAAGCATCAGGAAAGAATGAGACCAGGGGAAGGTAAGAAATATCTGAGGGAAAACTGTTATCATCGTATTAAATGCTTTGTAGCTAACTCTCTGGCCGCATTAATGTGAAAGTGATACCTGAATAGTGATGTTCAGTCTTACAGCTACCTCTAAAAACTTCAGGGAGCTGCTGATGGGACAAGGACAAGAGCCAGCCATTTGATCTACACGTGGAGAGCTAAGATAGAGCAAAGGGGGGTAATATAAAGGAGAAGAATCCCATTACAGGGGGATCATCTAATAATTGCAAAAAGAAAAAACACTGAGCACTAAGAACTGTAATTGCAACCAAGTCTAAGAGAAATATATATCCAAGAACTACTCTCCTTGGACATTGCCGAGGAAGAATTTTTTTGCACAAACTTGTTTTTTCATTGTTTTTCCTTGCTTTCTCACCATCTTTAGTTCATTGTGAGCGTTGTCCAATTCATTGAAGCCTAGTTTTTAGCCCACTCTCTACAAATTTATTGTATTGGGCTCTTTGGGCTTAATCCATCTACCTTTTGGGCTTAAGATCCAAAACCCACCCCTACGGTCGGTATTTTGTAATTTGTGTAAAACTTAGGTACATTTTGGTTTCCTTTTTAAAATTCAGTCATGTGGCTTTTTTTCTCATGAAGTGAAAGTGTATTTTTAGTTAAGTATAACCATATGGCTGAATTTTAAGAGGAAAATTTAAAGAAGAACATCTAAATACTGTACCTAAATTTTGTACTTGTAATTTTCTATTGCGGGTAAAACTCTCTCAAAATTTGGGAATATTTTCATTAATAAACATTGGAATATCAACAATATAATAAAAGTTAGGCAATAACAATTATGACTGTGCTATGTGGTTATTTTCTATTTGCAAAAAGTGATTGTAATTTTCTTGCACTAACCTGCTACACATTATTAAAACCATGATTATTATTATTATTATTATTTTAAATCGTTGGGGGCATACAGGTCATGTTTACAATGTAGGGCTCAACTTAAGTATTAAACATTGTCCTTTGATCACTTGAGGGGGTATAAGTCCTTAAAATTTCTAACATCTTTCACTATTTTTTTTTTTAGAAACAAACAAACACACACACACAAGAGAGAGGGAAAGAGGTTCTAACTTCTTTCACTATAGGTAAAAGTAAAACTCCCTTACCAATGTTTCAAATAATTTATAATACTACTTCAATCAAAGAATTTTTTTTTTTTTTTTTGAGAAATTTAATAGGAGTTTCATTCTTTATTTTTATATAGTAACATATTATAATTAACTTTTGATTTTAATAAAAAAATTGGCCTTCTACGATGTACTTTTGGCCAAGTAAGTAGAATTTAAGGGGAAGTTTCAATTAGACCCTAAAGTTTAAAAAGTTTCAATTAAAACCACATATTTTTTCAAATTGTTAGGTCATACACATTAGGCTTACTCACTACAAAAAACGCGCTGTGGAGCTGCGTTTTTCAAAAACGCAGCTTCAGGGTATTGTTTGAGCTACGTTTTACAAAAAACGCAGCTCCACCACTGGACGTATAGCTGTGTTTACTAAACACGGCTATAGACCAGCTCTGAGGCTGCGTTTCGTGATGTTGAGGCTGCGTTTGGCTTAGTAGGACTGAAGTTGCGTTTTTTAAAACGCAGCTCTAGACCCATCTAAGGATTTTTTTTTTTTTTTCAATATATCCCAGAGTTGCGTTTAACAAATGCAGCTTCAACACTTATAGAGCTATGTTTGATTAAACGCAGCTCTAGGATGTCTGGAGCTGCGTTTAATAAATTTAAAAACGTAGCTCTGGGATGTCTGGAGCTGTGTTTAATAAATTGAAAAACGCAGCTCTAGGTTTGCTATAAATTGAAAAAAAAACCCTAAATTGAAAAACTTAATTAAACCCAAGCTCACTCTCAGCTCACTCTCAACCCATAAACCTCACGCCTCTTAGCGTCCCTCATCAATCGGTAAGCTCTCTCTCTCTTTCTCTCTCATCGATCCTTTCTCTACTTGTAGGAATTGTTTTTCTCATCAATCTTCGTCGACTTCACCGACGCAAGGAAAAAGGGCTTTCCAATGGCTCCAATCAAAACCCATTTCAATTACGCTTCGAAACCCATGTGAAATTTTGTCCATTAAGGGTGGGTATTCATCCCGATTGAAACCCATGTGAAATTTTGTCCACTGAGGATGGGTATTCATGATGCCCGATTGTGTGTGCATGTCAAAAAACATTGAACCATATAGAGTACTTTGTATGGTTCAATGTATTTTTTTTTTTTTTTGAGAATGAACTTGTGTGGTTTTATTAAGGTAAATCAACTACATCCGAATGTAAAAATGAAACAACATGTGATGGGACATCTTCCATCAATACTTGAAAATTTGGTATGTGTAATGCATGTTTCGCCAGTTTATAAGCTACATTATTACCGCTTCTCTTAATGTGAGAATATTACAATCTTACAAAATTGTTTGCAAACAACTTGACATCCTCTATCAATAAACCCAATGGGGACAGATTATGGTCTTCTGCCTTCAAAGCTCGAATTACACTAATTGAGTCCCCTTTGAGTATGACATTTTGGAATCCCAAGTCGTACGCAAGCTGCAATGCTTTAAGTGCTGCCAAAGCTTCTATTTCCTCTACCTTGTAAGCTTGATTTAATTTTTCTGCACAAGAGGCCATAATAGCTCCATCATGGTTCCATATTATAGCTCCAATACCTGACATGTTAGAGTTACCAAACACGGCGCCATCAAAATTAACCTTAACCAAACCAAATTGCGGAGGCCTCCACCTTGTTCCTCCAATGCCGCTGCTCACAACTTGCATCTATGCACTCTGTGTGTTTGCTTGGTATTGCGCCAACATAGCTCTTGGTTGTTCTGCCACCTGATGTAGCAGACTGACCTGCAGGTGCATCCGGACTTTAGTCCGCTGACTCCAAACACTCCAAGCCGTATAAGCAAACAGCTCCAGGGGCACACCTTTCTCAACCATCCATGACAACAACTCCTTTACGCCCGAGAACCCAATTTCATACTTGAAACCCCATGTTTCCTGATCAGCCCACACCACATCTAACTCTGGACATGACCATAAAGCATGCTCTGTTTCTTCCACATCCAATTTACACCTTTCACAGATTGGGTCTGCAACTATCTTCCTACGCATCAAAGCTTGTTTGGTTGGCAATGCATTACGACAAGCTTGTCAAATAAATTTTTTTTACCTTTGGTGGAACTTGCAACTGCCATAACAAAATTTATCATAGATTGGTGGAGCTTATGGATGAGCTTGCAACTTTGATTCCTCTTTAAGGAATCTATAACTAGACCTGCATGTATAGTGACCAGAGGTGGAAAAAGGCCAATAAAGGGTGTCCTCTACTACACTTCAGCTAAGAGGAATTTTCTTAATCAACTCCGCCTCCTCTACCACAAATAGGCCATCCACCAACTCCTCATTCCATCTTCTTGTGACCGGATCAATAAGTGTATCCACGGTGTGATTCTCAAAACTCTCTAATGGACAATTTGGCTACAATGGAGGGTGTTTTCTTGGTAGCCAACGCTGCTGTTAGGACATATGTGAATCATGTTAGGAATATATGTCAATATAGAATTGGCTAATCTTTTGACAAAACACACTTTACTTGTAATTGGGTAGATGTAGGATGTGTTAATGCTTCAAGGAACAAGGTTTCAAGTTCAAGTGTTAAAGCCATGCAAGTCTGTCCAAGAACCAAGTGAAGAAGTGTTAGATTTTAAAACTCGATAGTTAGTATCTATCGAGGTTTAAAAAGCTATTTCAGCCCGATGCTCGAAAACTGCTCGATAGATAGGTTATCGGTCGAGGTTTATGAAAATCAGTTTTTTAGATTTGATTTCACTCCAATCCATGAATAGATGTTTGGGCTTTCTTTTCTCACAACTCTAAACATATATAAGGATTGTTTTAAGGGCCGTCATAGCTGATGAAACTCAATGCAAAAGTTTTTCACAAGTATATTGTGAACCGGAGACATATGCCCTAGTTCATCTTTCTCTTCAAGAAGTTGCTGTATTTGTACACCATAGGGTTTTGTAACCAAGAAGCTTTGTAATCTTCATCGTGTTGATGAGCTGAAGAAGTTTGCAGCCAATATCTTTCTCTAGTTGGTGAGTAAGCCGCGTACTGGGATCCGCACATCAAATTGGTTAGTCACGTATTGGGAGTCATGCATTGAAAAGGAGAGATTGTCATTACAGAACAAGTCCAATTGGGTATTGGGGTAAGGGTTCAATTGTAGGTTGGTATAAGATACTGGGATTCCTTTACTTGTAACCGCTTGTTGTGATAATAGTGAATTCTTGGGAGTGGTGACCTTAAAATCATCCGGTGGAGTTTTTGCTTTGTAAGTTTTCCCCATTTGTAAACAAATCACCATGTCAATTTATTTTCTGCTACATTTTAACTTATTTGGTGATTTTTTTGCACTACCACGCTTATTGCATGCTAATTGAATTAATTAATTAACTTGGCTAATTAATTGGTTAATTCATCACAATGTGTCAATATATTCTTGGCCAATCAGCTGCTGCCAAATGTTAATTTTTTCTCCACTTCCAATCCTCCATATTGCCCCCCTTTGAATGATGTCTCTCCCTCTAAGGATACCCTTCCATGCATAAGACCCCATCCTTGAATCGGCAGCCTCCATAAGTGATGAATTTGGGAAAAAAAAACGTGCTTTAAATACTTTATAGAAGAGTGAGGATGTATTATGCAATAGTCGCCATGCTTGCTTTGCTAGGAGAGAATCATTGAACATGGCAAGATCTTGAAAACTCATACCTCCAATAGTCTTGGATTTTGTCATCTCCTTCCATTTAACCCAATGGATTTTTCTAAGGTCACCCCTTTGCCCCCACCAAAACTTCTTAATTTGGGCCTCAATCTCATTGCACAAACCCACCGGAAATTTGAAACATCTCATTGTGTAAGTTGGGATAGCCTGTATAATTGCCTTTAAGAGCACTTCCCTTTCGGCTTGGGAAAGTAATTTGGGTTCCCACCCTTGAAGTTTCCGCCATACCTTTTCCTTTATTTAGTTGAAGCTTTCTTTTTTTCCTTTGCCCACTAAAGAGGGCAGCCCAAGATACTTCTCATATTGCATGATTTTTGGAACACCAAGGGTCACCTTAATTCCATGCTTCACTTCCTCCAGAATAGACTTGCTAACGAACAAGGAGGTTTTACTTCTATTTACTTTTTGTCCTGAGGCTTCCTCGTACATTTTTAGTATGTCCATCACCTTATCACACTCCTCCATTGTTACCCTGCAAAAAATAAGACTATCATCTGCAAAAGCAGATACGTTAGTTTTGGGCCTCTCCTACAATGTTAGTATTGCATATTGTAACCTGCTTTCATTACTTTAAACGCTATAAGTTCTAACATATTTTGCCCTTAGTAAAACTCTATTACCAAAGTTTCAAAATTTTAGAATACAACTAATTAAAACAAAATACCAAAATTTTAAAGAAATTTTAAAGGAATTTCATTTTTTAATAATAATAATAATAATAATAATAATAATAATAATATATCGTAACTTTTGGTTTTA
This sequence comes from Quercus ilex subsp. ballota, assembly GCA_032727855.1. Classification (NCBI taxonomy): domain Eukaryota; kingdom Viridiplantae; phylum Streptophyta; class Magnoliopsida; order Fagales; family Fagaceae; genus Quercus; species Quercus ilex. Next base: position 13,839,601 of record CM064913.1, read on the forward strand.
ATAAAAAAATGGTCTTATTCGATATGATTTTAGTACCCGTTTGTTTCAGCTTTTAGAAGTTGAAACGTGCTTTTTGAAACCAAAAAAATAAAATGTGCGTTTGATAAGTTTTTAAAAGTTGCTTTTTCTAAAAACCTACGTTTTCATTTGTGAAGGAAAAGCCCAAAATGCGAAAGCAGCAAGGAGGTCCATTGCAAAAAAGCGTTGAAACGCGTTTAATGTTACCGTGGGAAGTTGCGCAAATTTCCCAAATTGCCCACTAGTTTTTATTAAAAACCCAATTTTATCCCTTTGTTTATAACTCAATTTTACAAAGGAACCCAGTAATGAAATCAGAACCAAAAAAAAAAAAACCGATTTTATCCATTTCTACCGCATGTCGTTGGTAGTGGGGAAGAGATCAAGCAGCGGTGGGGGGGGGGGGGGGAAGATAGGCAGCGGTGAAGGCAGAGCAGATCAATAGATGACAGAGGCGATTTTCCTCCCTTGGCAATTTCCCCCTCTCTCTATCTTCGTTTGATGAGAATCAAATGGTGTGGTTGAGTGTGACCTTTAAGTTTGTGTGTTTTGATGGGATAGAGGGAAAGAAACTTGCAGATGAAGTGCTAAGAGAAAAGGGAGAAAGGAAGAAAGAAAATAAAAAAAAAGAAAGAGGAAGAAAGAGAGCTCTCAAGAATGTTCTAGAGTTTGGAGGAAGTGGTAGGGAAAAAAGAGGAAAGAAGGGGAAAAAAAAAGAGAGTAAGTGTACATGTGTGGAGGAGAAAAAAAGAGGGGAAAAAATAGAAGAAGAAAAAAAGAAGGAAATATGGTACGTGTGTGGAGGAGAAAAAAAGAAGGGGAAAAATGAAGAAGAAAATGCTATGACAATATTTTCACAATAAATTTTAAGTGGTAAGTTATTATTAGCTAATATTGGTGAGAAAAAAAATAATTTTTTTAGAAAGAGAAAAAAATAATTTTAATATTACGTTCAAATTAAAATCTGTATCAATTTATCACAAATGATTTTTTGTGAAAAAGTGTTGTATAAATATTATGAATGTAGTTTTTAGAAATGAATGAAAAAAAATGATTAAATATTATTAAGTAGTTGATTTAAGTATGAAATAAACTCCTTTATATATTCATTGTTCTTTTTGGTAATTTACTACTCAAACCACCACTTTATAAGTGCTAGCCAGACACTCATTTTTTTTCAAAAAACACTTTTTTAACAGTTTTTACCAAATACTTAACTTTTTCAAAAAGCCTAGTTTCATACTACACTTTTTTAAAACCTTTGCTTTTTCAAAAAGCACAATATTAAAAAGCTGAACCAAACTCACTATTAGTCATGTTACTTGAAGTAATTTTTGTACTTTTATCTTTATTACCTAATTTCTTTCAACTTCAATTATATTATTAAAATTTAGAAATGACTACGAGTGGAGCAAAGTTAGAGCATAGGCGTCTTCATTCTTGTTCCTTTCCTTCTTCAAGAGGAAAAACTGGTGCATGATGGGTGTGGGGTAGCTTAAGGCGAAAATAGTTGCCATCTATAATGAGACAGCGTTGATGATGATAGGAGTAAGAGAGATGAGAGAGAAAAGGGGAGTGGTGATAAGAGTATTGAGAGAGAAATAAGTAAGTGTTCCAACTTCCAAGGCAAGAAAAACTTGTACGAGACTATATGGAGTTGGTCAAGTTGGGGTGGCGCAGAGACAAGGGCGGAGCCACGTTGCCACTTGGGGGGGTCGTGCCCCTGCAAAAAAATAAAAAAGTCCACCAGCCTATGTACAAATTTTAATTGGCCCCCAATGATGTACATCCGGCCCCCCCTTCCATTTATGTTCAATACTTCAATTCACTCCCAGGCTCTAGTTTTAATTGTAGGCCTTTTTATCCTCTAATAAAACAAAACATGGCCAACAACCCACTTATATTTAAATACCCAAAGCACTTACCAACAAAACAACACTTTATCACCCATTCTCTAACTCAAAATCAGAAGATTTAGAGCCATTTCTTTTGTTTCTCTTTTTACTCTCTTCTTGTCTATTGTGTACACGCCACCGCCCACTCCACTGGTTCCAGAAGCCCCTAAACAAAACAAAACCCTCACCTCTGTTCAGCCCTCCTCTCAAACTCAGTCCTTACGATCCCAAAAAAAAAAAAAAAACTGACCATTATTTTCTTTTTTCTTGCTTTCTTAAAATAAATCATTCAAAGCAAGGACGTAGTCATAAAGTTTCTAAGGTAATTTTTTTTTTTTGATTTATTACCTACTTTTGATTAGTTAGATATCATGTGACAGTGGGTGTTGTTAAATTATTTGGTTTATGTTGTGTACTTGTGTGTTTAATTTTTGCTTTTGTTTGAGGGGTTATTCTTAATTAAAAAAAAAATATATATATATATATATATATACAGAAAAATTTGAATAATAGGAATGATGATGGGTTGATTGTTTAAATTATAGTGGAAATTTTATTTTTTTCTTGAGTCTGAATAACATCCATATAATTAAGTAAAAATTTCTAATTAAGATTTTATTTTTTAAGTTCTTTGCAAGTTAATTTTTTAGTCATATTCTTAAAGCTAAAAGAATTATGAGCAAAGGAAAAACAATTGATGCATTCTTAAAAAAAAAAAAGATGTTAGAAATTCAAAATTTAGGACACCTGTGGCTATAGAAACAAATGTGGCTATAGAAATAAATATTGATATATCAATGCCTAATGAACACCCCTCCAAATGTTTAAGAATTTAATCTGAAAAGATAGATTGTGATCCAGGATCACGTAAACAAATATGTGAATTTCCTATCAACAAACAAAATGAAATCCGACAAGCTTATCTCAAAGAAGGTCTATATCAACCTAAATATATAGACTGTCCATACAACAATGATAATCATCATCGTCAAAAATTGGCCCCCCCATGTAAAAAATCCTGGCTACGTCCCTGCGCAGAGAGGTAATTTTACCAACCCTAAATGTTTTCTTAGTTTACTTGAGATTTTTTTTACTGATTTGTGCATGCATTGCACTAGCATAAGACTAATATTTAATACATTTAAGTCATATATTTGTTTTATGAAAATAAGAACAAGATATGAAATAATCTCAGAATTTTGTCAAAATGATTCAAAATATGATGTATAGCAAAACATCAATGCCATGATAACATTAATCTTTTGCGTATGTTAGAGAATTTTCTTGTTCCTCCCTAAAATAGAATATGGGTTAATATAAATAATTATCCTTTATCAACTTTTTTTTTCTTTAAAGGAAATCCAACTTTAATAAAGCTCAAATAAAGAACCAATTGTGTCTACTTTTTAAAAACCCTTTCTACCCCGGATATTGCAAGAAATAGTTTTTTAGTTAACTTGGAAAGTGAATATGCTATAGGTTAAATAATTTTGAATGCAAGGGACTTGAAGGAAGAATTCAATTTGTTTGGGGCTCTAGCCTTGGATACAGTTTGGATGTTAAGGAACCGAGCCATTGACGAAGGATTCATTACAACACCGTAGGATCTATCAAAATCTTTACGCAAGTTGGCTCATAAGCGGCTCAAACCAAATGTAAACTCCTATGAAGTAAATTGTGAGAGATCATACTTAAGGAGACTCCAAGATTGAATATATATATATATATATATATATATTATTTATTTATATTATTTTAATCACTCATTCTCTTATTATTATTTATCGTGAAATTTCACTCATGCTGCATGGTCCAACATCCACCTTAGGACGATGGACACTTCATTTAGGGTGTTGCACTATATTGTACCTGCAATTTCATGTTATAATTTTTCAAAAATTGCTCATATTATTGTATCGCACCTGTATCCATGTCCGTGTCAATGTGTGTGCTTCTTAGCATCCAACGGTGGCTTTTATCTGGGTTTCTACTTTCTAGTGAAGCTTCTCACGTGCTGGCGGGATGGCTTTTGAGTCAACCTTTTGATTTTTTATGATGTAATGTGTGCTGAGCCTGAACCCCCACCCCCCCCCCCCCCCCCCCCCCCTGCCTGTTTTGAGATGGTGATATCCGTGGATGCTTGTTTGTAATCTTACTTTCGGTTTTATTAATAAAGTGATATCATTGTTCATAGAATCAAAGTGAGAAATGGAACCTGTCATGTAGTTCAACTTCTGCTGCATAGGACAGACAAGGTTAACATCAACAACAAAAAATGTGAAAAGATAAGGTTTCTTTCTTTTCTTTTCTTCTTTCTTTCTTTTTAAATTTTTTTTTTGATTATTATTATTATTATTATTATTTTTTTTTTTTGTGGCTGAAAGTATAAAGGTGAAGGTTAAGTTGATAGATAAAATAGACAAACAGTTGCTTGAGTATGAGAAAAATATCAATAAAGTTGGATGATTTTAAAAAAGGGAGAATCTCTTAACTCCCATACTCAAATTTAATTTAATAAATAATTAAAAATGAACACTTAGTCAGATCCTTAAGTTATGTCAATGTTTATTTGATATATTAAACTTAAGAAAATGAACTGTCACAGTCCGGCTAAATCCAAATCGTTTTCTGAAAAAAATAATAATAATAATAATCCAAAGCGAAAAGGGTTTTGGTCTTGTCTCAGTGGGAACTCCTTCCTTTATTATAAAGGTTCTCAAGAGACAGGTACACCATGTTTTGTCTGATAGGTCATAGGTAGGACAAGAAATAAATTAAAGTAAGTGGTTTATTGAACAATACAATCACATAATTGAATGAAGTCACGTAATTGAATTTATTAGTTAAGGAATCTAAGGTACATTTTGAAATGACTCAAATTTGTATCAATCTCGAACTGTTTCGAGTCTTGGTCCGTATATGAACTGTTTATTTTGTTTAAATAGAATTTTTTTTATGATAAAAGTAGTTTAAATAAAGTTAAAAGGTAATTAAAATAGTACAAATAAAATTTATGAATAGTATCAAAAATTACAATCGAATTCATGAATAAAAAAAAAAAGCTTAATAATAAAAAAAAAAGGCACTTTTTAAGTTTTTTTCCAAACGCAAACTTAGTGGCTAATGAATTGCCTTACATAGTTTCATTGCCTAAGGAAAAAAAAAGAATATATATATATATATATATGAGTTGAATTCAAGTTACATCTGATGTAATTTTAAACAATGTTACACTACTCAATATTTTTTAATTCGATGTGAATTTTGACAAATTTACCGTTAGATTACATTTTATTTGTATATTCTGCATGCTCGCAAAATTTTAAGATGATAAAAAATTAATAGTCATGTCATCAATCAATTATTTAAATTCAAATTTTTATAGTTTAAAATAATGCATAAAAGATAAGTTTATAGATCAAATGGTAAATAACATCTAATTGACATGAAAATTGGCATGAATATTAAGAACATATAAAACATGTAATTCGACGGTGTGATTTTCAAAATATGAATTTTATAACAAGTTATTGGATAATGTAACATTACTTAAAGTTACACCAGGAGTAACTTGAATCTAACCTTATATATATATATATATATATATATATGTAGGGACTCCAATTAGATTGGACCCAGAAAAAGGATGGGTTACTAGCCCAACAAGCCCAACAATAAATTTTTAGAGCGTGGGTGCAAGAACTAGTTTTATTTCATAGAAAAAGTCATAGTTACAGTATAGTAAAGGATACTTCAAGCTAACTGTAGGATAACAACTCTCATCGGCTAGTTTTTAGGGGGTCTCTCTTTCAGTTCGCTTTCTCCTTTCTCCCTCTTTTCCCTTTTTTTTCAAAAGTCCTCTCTAATGTCACCTGTTTTCATGTTATATACTGCATTTCTTTCACATTCCCACCGTACACGTGTAGTTTCTATCCTGAGAACGCTTTTCTGTCCCATCCAACACCTCCCGGAACTTTTGCTTAGTGGCCATAAAGTTACTTGGTTACTGTTCAGGTATCACCTCCACATTAATGTGGGCAGGAAGTTAGCTGGAAAGCATTTAATGTGGAAGTAGCAGTTTTATGAGATATTTGTTATCTTCCCCGGTTCTTCCTGAGGTCTATATTCTTCTTCTCATTCTAATACAACTTTGTGGAGTATCTTGGATAAAGAGATGGTTATCTCTACCTCGGACCATAATATCCGAGGTGATTCCTATCCTCGGCTGCATTTTGTGCTTTGTATATATGATTTCTATCACATCACATTTCTGTAACCATCCTCGGACAGGCGAATGTCCTCGGACTGGGCCGTTGGGCCCCAAACCCATTTCCCATGATTCCTACATCTTTTTAGATAACAGGCCCCACAATATATATTAAAGAGTAGTATTTTTTATTGCTATGCTTTTATTAAGCCATATTAGCAGCCACATCATCCCCATATTTCCAATACTTTCACTCACATTTTTAACTATTTTTCTCTTTATTAATTTATCACCGTAAAATTACACTTTCTCTAACTTTAATCTTTTTATTTCTCCATTATTTTATACATTAACTTACAATTTCTTCATCCCTCCATTTTCCTCTAATTTTGACTATTCTTTTCCCATTTTTATTTACTATAAAATTTATTATTCTCTTTTTCATTCAATCTATATATATTTTGCCCACACGAAAAGGTGGATACTCCCTCGCTCCCTCCCTCTCTCTCTCTCTCTCTCTCTCTCTCTCTCTCTCTCTCTATGTATATATATATATATATATATATTCCTTTATCTTTTATTTCTTTTGGTGAATTTTTAATTCTTTATTGCATCTTTACTTTAGGTTGATGAATTTTGTGTTGAACTTTACCTTTTTTTTTTTTGAGAATGGTGTTGAACTCTACTTTGGTTTAATGTGATTTGGTTATATTTTAATTTGTTATCTTTTTCTTTTCTTTTCTTTCATTATATAATAATATAATGTTATTTTATACGTAGTATGACTTGGATAATTTGGTGTTTACAACTATACATTTTCTTTTGAGTAATATTCTATTCATTTTATTTTATATAAATTTGCTCTTTCTCTCATATTCTCTCCCAAAAAAGGTGACTACTCTCTCTCCCTCTCGCAACTTTTTAATTCTTTCTTGCAATTTAAATTTCGATTGATGAATTTTTGATTTTTTTTTTTTAATCTCTAGTTTGGGTTTATATATTTTGGTGGTTTGTTTTAAGTTCCCCATCACATGTACTCTTTTCACCTCTTATATATTCTGGTGGTTTTGTTCTAAAGGGAGTGGGAGCTAAGCAGTTTTTGAGACTTGTTCTTAGTCCCACATCGCCTAATGATGCGTCCCACCCATGCCTTATAAGCCCTTGGAGCCAGCATGAGTGTACCACTACTACACCTAAGTGTTGTAGTGGTATACTTATGCTGGCTCAAAGGGCTTATAAGGCATGGGTGGAGCGCATCTTTAGGCGATGTGGGACTAAGAGCAAGTCTCAAAAACTGCTTAGCTCCCACTCCCTTTAGAACAAAACCTTGCGGGCTTGTCTTGGCTCCCCAAAGAGGACAAACTGCTTGCGAGGTTAGTCCCCCACAATATCAAAATACAATCTACATGACTATTTATTTAAATGTGTCTATAAATTATTTGAGTAATATTAATGGTAAATTTGTGATGAGTTTGATTATCATGATAATCTACATAAGAGAATGAGAAATTTAAATCATTAATTTGAAACTTAAAATAGTATTGTCATACCAAAAAAGAAAAAGAAAAACATAACAAACTATAACAAAAGTTTGAAAAATATAAACCACTTCAAAAAAGAATAATCTCAATCAAACACACTCAATTGTTTTTAATAAAAAAACACTCAAATAATAGAATAATATATTTGTAATATTATAAATATATCACATTACAAAATAATTATATATATTCTCAGAAAATTATTAGGTACTCCCGGAGTATCATAAATGCGTAGTCTCCCATCTCACATGAATGGTGGGTCTCACCAAAAATTTAATTAATGAGATCCACCATTCATGTGAGAGAAGAAAATACGTATTTATAATATTCTGAGGGTACACAATAATTTTTTTTTATATTTTCACACATCGCGTAAATATGCAACTAAAAAAAATAAAAGCAGAGCAGCAGCAATAAGCCAGATATAAATTTCTCCATTTCCTTTCATTTAAAAAAACCGGATATTAATTTATCTCTCGAACTTCGATTACTATTTATTTATTTATTTTAAATGAAAAGAGAACTTCCATTAAAAGTTGTAGTTCAGATTTGACAAGATCATATATTGTCAAACCGGTGATTAGAAATAAGGCTTGTGGAGTGGAGAACAATATCTTTCCCAATGATGATGATTGATACAGCATATCGTTTCAATAAAATGGTGGGCGACAAACCTTTTAATTTCCGGGTCAGCAAGGGAAATGAATTATTGTTTCCGTATAGCATAAGATATTCATCACCACGTCATCAAGAATGATGTCACAAGACACCATTATAGCCCAATGCACAAACCGTCGGGTTGTAAATTGACGTTAGTTTCATTAACCTGTTACCTAAATTGATCTAAATAATAAAGGCACACCGCAACAGATTGATTGCAATATATAACTTCACATTAAACACCGATAAGATCTTCAATAATTGGTGTTAGAGACTTAAGAGATTTTGCTTGGTACAAAACTCTTGGTGTACAAAAATCACAACAATATATTATTCTTCTCTTTTCTGAACTCATAAGTTCGAGTCCAAAACTTTTGTTCCACTTTTTTTGCTCCACTTCATACTCTACCAATAAATACTTGTCACGTGTTCACCTAATTGATTAAATACTATCATTATTGACTTATTAATATTACAGTTATTAATTAATAGTAGTATTTAATTAATTAGGTGAACACGTGACAAGTATTTATTGGTGGAGTATAGAGTAGAGTGGGAAAAATGATTCAATAGGTGGAGGCTGAGTTTTCACTCTGAAAGCCTTTCAGTCTCTACAATCTTTGAATACGTAGTGCATAATAGGTCTTTAAATAAACTCTCTATTAGGGTTACAAAAGACCACAATTAAAGCTGACTTAAATTAAAATGTTTCAGCCAATCCCAAAGCTAGATCGATTGCCTAGTGTCAAGCTGGTGTCAAGATTTATTAAGTCTCAATTGATCGGTTGGTGTCGAGCCTACAGTCGAGGCAATAGATTCGGTACTTCTTGAGTAGTCTTTGGGTTTGCTCAGATTATGACTTCAATTGATGTCACTTGAACATTTTCTAGACGCACTAGGCTAAGACTTGAAATACAATTAAACAAAGTTTTGGATATGGATTGCCAATAATTAATCATTTTGGAACTAACGCGGCCAGCAAGAATACAAAACTAGACACACAAGAAAACGTAACTATCTAGACTTTAGAGTCATGGTTTAGTGGATTTAAATATATACATATCAGCACTTCGATAGGATAACTTACCACTAGATCTCAAAAGCTTAAGTTATCACAGTGAATTTAATTATTTAATTATTATTCTAACACCCCTCTATGGGTTTCAGTTAGCTCAACTGGTAAAGTTTTTAATAGTTGTATAAGAGATCTAGGGTTCAATTCCGCCTACACTAAAAACTGATTGTGTCTTAGTCTGTCCATACTCCTCTTAATAAGTGAGGTCCAAAGAATTTTTCAGTTTTTTTTTTTTTAACAAAATTTTAATTTTAAATGAGAGGAAGAGTAGAGACAAAATTCAAACTCAAAATACTAACTCTATACCTTAGTAAATTACTACTTGATCCCAAAGTTTAAACTATTAAAAAATTTAAGTATTTAACCATTATTCAAACGTGTTAAATTTATGGAGACTTTGAGGCTGCTTTGAAAGAAAATAAAAAATAAAAAGATCTGGAGACCGGTCTCGATCAATAGGCAGCTGACAATAAAGCAGATAAGAAAGATTGAAAATCCTCCAAGAAGTTAGTTGTCCCTTTCTGCAAATATACAATCCCAACATTAAGGCCAGATTTGCAAAATGTCACAATATTAGCAAATTTTTTGAAGTAAGGCATTCTGTCAAAGTTATTTAGTTATGGATTTTGTTAATGTGTGCCCAAAGGCTACACAATAATTTTTATTTTTGTAAAATTTTTTTTGAGAATTGAAAAAGTATTGACAGTTTTTTTAATTCTCGAGAAAATGTTTCTAAAAGTAGATAGCTTAAGAGCATACATTAACCAGATCCTTTAGTTATATATCACATTTTTGGAACTAGAGTTTGACAAACTTGAATTTCAACTCAAACTCGAGTTCCATATAGTTCGCATGGCACGCCAAACAGTGGAGACCATACTTTTTGGAACTCGAATTCCACAAATGTGTTACATAATTAAATAATTTTGTCAAGGTTCTTTTTTCCTAAAATTTTGCTAAAATTATGGTCTGTGGAAAATTTGGCCCAACATCTAATAGTTTACATTATATTCCCAAGCAACTTGGGATCAATAAATATCTGGGAAATTGCTAGTTAAATTAAAAAAGCAGTGCTCTTGGGTTATTAGAAATACAAGAAGTTGTCTACAATACTCATAATAGACAACCTCACTGAAGGGTGAAGGCTAAGAAAAAAAACAAATATATCAGTTCAAAAAATGGAGCTAACAACAATTGGAAAAAGAACCCAATCATCATTTCAACACCATGCTGCAACTCTCGATGCTGGTGGAGATTCTATCATAGAGGAAGATGAGGAACTTGAGCTGCAGTGGGCAGCAATTGAGAGATTACCAACATTCAAACGGCTCAGAACCTCAGTATTTGATATTGATCATGACAATGGAAGTGGAAAAGAATTTAAAGGTAAGAGAGTGACTGATGTTACCAAGCTTGGAGCAGTTGAAAGACATCTGTTTATTGAGAAGCTCATAAAGCACATTGAGAATGATAATCTCCGGTTGCTGCAGAAACTAAGAGACAGAATAGACAGGTATCTCAAATTTTAGTTCATATATAGTGAAATGCTTATCTCGTTCCAAATGCTTCGTTTACATATATTTTCTTACCTGTCAGAATAGCACTCCAAAGGCCTCTAAATTACAGATGACTGAAGCTATGTTTTTATTTCTATTCTGACCTCTAACTTCAGCCTGTCACAGCACAGAATTTTCCTCAACTTATAAGTGATCAGAGTAACCATACATGTAGTTGAACTTGACTAGTTTGTTGAGAATCTATAGCTGAGCCTAAAAGTTTGGGAGCAAGGCTTAGTTGTTGTTATTATAAGTGATCAGAGCAGTAAAGTTTTTTTGGATCATATATTAGTTAAGTACTTCGTGGTCAAAGTAAACTGGTTTTATAAAAAAAATTCCTTTGATGATACATCCAATCCACAAAATCAAACTACCATACATATCCTTGGTTGTCCTGCCCTTAGGCTTTGACAGAACTGAAAAAAGAAAGCCTTTTAATTAGTTGTAGGAATTGTTAGGTGGATAAAATCTGTGCTCAAGGGTTAGATATTTTCTTAATTTATTTAAAACTTTCTTTGATTTGTCATTAATTTTATTGTGGTGCAGGTAGAAAATGCTGGATCCTTTTTTTTTTCTGCTTCTATCTATCTTTGTTTATCTTTTTTGTCATATGAGTTTTATGCATGTGTATATCAATGTATATGGAACTCTTCCTGACTGACACTAGTCAGATATGTATCATTTTGATGAATTAAAAAGTGAATTTTCCTGTTAGAGTGAACGTAAAGTTACCTACTGTGGAGGTGAGATATAAGAATCTCTTTGTGGATGCAAAGTGCGAGGTAGTTCAAGGAAAGCCTCTTCCAACACTATGGAATTCCATCATGAGTCCCTTATCAGTAAGTAGGCATTTCTACCTTCTAATTGTAGAAATATCCAGGCCAACTTCCTGTTCTACCTCTAAATCCTGAGTCGAAGAAATAATACAAAAAAAAAAATCCACCGTCGTCATCAGCAAAAAGAGCTACAACTTTTGATTGATAATTCTACTGAATTTATCTCTTGGACAGGTTTTTACAAAGGTAATCCAGTGCAATTCTCAAGAAGCCAAGATGAACATTTTAAAAGATGTCAGTGGCATCATCAAGCCATCAAGGTAAGCCATATATATGTTCGTTGCATAGCAACAAAGCATAAAATTTATATGGTTAGAAATTTACATTAAATCAATGCTAACAGAACCAACTCGCCAAGTCAGCCAAGTTATGTAAGAAGAACAGTATGCTAAGATTTGGGAAGGGGGCCAAAATTGTTCACTTATGGAATTTCTCTATGAATGCAGGCTTACACTTCTTCTTGGTCCGCCAGGCTGTGGGAAAACGACCTTATTATTGGCTCTTGCAGGAAAGCTTGATCAATCTCTCGATGTTAGTATTTCAAAAAACTATAGTAGACAAGCTTAAAAGCAATACAATGCTAGGAAATAAATTTTCATTCTTAAAAAAATTCAAGATTCTATATACTTCAATTTAAAATCACAAAGATATTACACCCAAACATGGGTAGTTTCAAAAAACATGATCAGCCATCGCATTTATGCCTTTTCATGCACAAAAGGATTTCAATTACTATGAACTTATAGGAAACTTACTTCATATACATGTTTACAAACTAATCATATCTGGATGTCACAATCTTTATAATAATCTTCAGCTTGTCCTTATTACAGGTGGCAGGGGAAATCTCTTATAATGGCTACAGGCTAGATGAGTTTATTCCACAGAAAACATCAGCTTACATAAGCCAACATGACCTGCACCTAGCTGAGATGACTGTGAGGGAAACAGTCGACTTTGCAGCACGCTGCCAGGGCGTTGGAAGCAGAGCAGGTAAGGTTCCTTGTTTCCTTCATGTAGTTATTAGCAGGGTAGTTGTGCACTCATAACAATTTATTTAATTTGAAGTTATTTCTTGTTGAAGACTTCTGTTTATGAAATTTTAGTGAAAAAAAAGAAGAGAATCAACATAAAGATCTTCATGATTCAGCAGTGTGCCTATATCCACAGGAGCGAGTGGCTAAGCATTCCTCTATATGAATAACTAGGTTTACATGTTTATACTGCCAGTCTGCCCCTATTAAAAAACCCTAACTCAGTACATTGAATTTCCTAACATACCTTACTGTACCTTGAGACATTTAAACTAGATACCTGTTTACTTTCTTATTCAGAATATGAGCCACTACCAATAACATTTTTTTTTTTTCACTCTGCAGATATCATGATGGAGATAAGCAGAAGAGAGAAGGAAGAAGGGATTGTCCCTGACCCTGACATTGACACCTATATGAAGGTATTCATAAGTTGGCAATTTTTTTTTAAAATAATTACTAAAAGTCTTTTGAGAGTATATTAGGCGGTAACAAAATACCTGCAGGCAATATCAGTAGAAGGACAAAAAAGAAATCTCCAAACAGACTATGTTTTAAAGGTAGCTTTTCTTTAAGCAGAGCTTGATTAAAGTAGGCAATGAAGTATTTCAAACAAGAAGTTTTTATCAAATTTGATGTGTAAAGTACAATATTTTGGCCTTTTAGATCCTTGGACTCGATATCTGCAGTGACACAATGGTTGGAGATGCGTTGAAAAGAGGCATTTCCGGTGGCCAGAAGAAAAGGTTAACCACAGGTTGTTAAAAATGATAAACATGCTGTTAATTTCGTTTTGCTAATGATTCTGCCACTACTAACACATCTCTATTTATAAATTCTATAAGAGGTTCCCTTGAACAAGAAAAAAAATCAATACAAGCTTGATATCTTTCTAAAACCTTTTGTTGGGCAATCTTTTTTCTACTTCCTCCCACTTTCTATTGTGGGGCAATTAAAATGGTTAGAATAATAGTAAAATGATAAAGTTCATAATTTCTTAACAGCTTAAACCTTAGGGACAAGTGATAATTTATCATGGTATTAGAACATGCGGTCCTGAATTTGAACCTTGTGTCCACTCTAACTACCATTTAAAAAGTTAAAAATCTCACATGAAGTGGTAGATTATCAAAAATGGTCTTACATTTGTAAAACCTGTTCCCTAGTGTTGTGAGAAAAGGAAAGAAAATATTTTCCATGCAGGAATATTCTTCTCAACCCAGGATTTTCATGGCTACTTTGCCTGGCAGGGGAGATGATTGTTGGTCCCACAAAAGCTCTTTTTATGGATGAAATATCGACTGGACTAGACAGTTCCACAACCTTTCAGATAGTTACCTGTCTTCAGCAATTGGTGCACATCACAGATACAACTGCATTAGTTTCACTTCTTCAGCCAGCTCCTGAAACATTTGATCTATTTGATGAAGTGATATTAATGGCAGAAGGGAAAATAGTATACCATGGTCCTCGAACTCATGTACTTCAATTTTTTGAGGATTGTGGTTTCAAGTGCCCAGAAAGAAAAGGTGCTGCAGACTTCCTTCAGGAGGTGAGAGAACTTGATTCCTGTTTACAGTTGACATTAATCCTAATTGTCTCATATGCTCAAATTTCAAACATTTGCAGGTTATCTCCAGGAAGGATCAAGCACAATACTGGTACCATGCTGACCTTCCATACAATTATGTTTCAGTGGATCAGTTATCTCAAAGGTTCAAAGCTAGTTCTTTAGGACAGAAGTTAAATGATGAGCTCTCAAAACCATATGATAAATCTAAGAGCCACAATAGTGCCTTGTCATTTGATATTTACTCTTTGAGCAAATGGGAGATGTTCAAAGCTTGCATGGCCAGAGAGCTACTTCTCATGAAACGAAATTCATTTGTCTATATTTTCAAAACGATGCAGGTGATAATTTACTCATATGACTACTTAGGCTGGTGCATCTACAATAGCATTCCCAATCACATTAAACTAACACATTTCCCCTTCCTTTATCCTGCAGCTCATCATCACTGCATTTATTACTATGACAGTATTTATGCGTACTCAGACAACTGTGGACTTGATCGGTGCCAATTATTTTTTGGGCTGTCTATTTTATACAATTGTAAGACTCATGACTAATGGAGTTGCAGAGTTGTCCTTGACAATCACTAGACTTCCAGTGGTTTACAAGCAAAGATCATTCTATCTGTATCCGGCATGGGCATATTCTATTCCAGCATCTCTCCTAAAGATTCCACTTTCTTTAGTTGATTCAATACTTTGGACAGTAATGACTTACTATATTATTGGGTATAGCCCTGAGGTAGAAAGGTAAGTACTTTCCAAAATCCAATTGAACAAAAATATTAGAAGGATAATCTCTCTCTCTCTCTCTCGCTCTCTCTCTCTCTCTCTCTCTAAGCTTTAATATACATTTTCTACATATGGCTTAGGTTCTTCTTCCAGTTCCTTTTGCTGTTTGCTCTACATCTAGAATCAACGTCCATGTGTCGTTTCATTGCCTCAGTTTTCCGGACTATGGTTACTGCATCAACTTGTGGTGCTTTGATCTTAGTATTAATCTTCTTGTTTGGAGGCTTCATTATTCCTCGACGTGAGTATAAATTATGCTTTGATTCTCAGGGATAACAACTAGACTACTTACAGAGTTTCTTCTTAATTTGTAGCCTCTTTACCACCTTGGTTGAGATGGGGTTTCTGGCTTTCTCCCATGAGTTATGCGGAAATAGGTATAGCACTGAATGAATTTCTTGCTCCACGATGGCAAAAGGTACTCTGAAGAAGACCTAATATTTTTTTGCCATGCTAATTTACAAGAGCAACTAAATAGCTTTAGTTCATTCTCATTTTGTAGGTTTCGAAAGGAAACATGACCTTAGGAATGGAGGTTCTAACTACTCATGGTTTGAACTTTGATGGCTATTTCTATTGGATATCATTGGGAGCTTTGTTCGGGTTCACAATACTTTTCGATATTGGATTTATCTTAGCCTTAACTTACATAAAGCGTAAGTTCATTTCAATTAATAAACAAGCATAAAGATTGAATTTTTAAATTCCATCCATTCACCTGGAAGCCTATCATGAATACAGCTCCAAAGATTTCTCGAGCTATTATTTCGAAAAAAAATTTCTCTCAGCTACGAGAAACAGATGATTGTAATGGAAGCGCAGAGCTGGATAACCAATCAATTCTAGCTACTTCTCTGCAAACTACTGCAGATACAAGAAATTTTGGTAAGATAAAACTGTTAGCCAATAAGTTAGTTAACAAAAAAATTAATTCTCAATACAGTAAATAAATTTTTGGTTCTAAGATGATACAAGAGAATGTGGTTGGTTGTACAGGGAGGCTGGTCCTGCCATTTGAGCCCTTGACAATATCATTTAAAGATGTGCAATACTTTGTTGATACCCCTCCGGTAATCAAGTGCAAATGATGATTCACATATGATTATTTTGAATATGTATACAAGGTAGAACTTACTTGTTACTACATTCCTTCTGCACAGGAAATGAGAGAGATGGGTTTCAGTCAGAAAAAGCTTCAGTTGCTTCGTGATATTACAGGAGCATTTAGGCCAGGAATTCTTACAGCACTTATGGGCGTAAGTGGAGCTGGAAAAACAACTCTCATGGACGTCCTCTCTGGGAGGAAAACTGGAGGTACTGTTGCAGGAGATATAAGAATAGGAGGGTATCCCAAGGTCCAGAAGACATTTGCAAGAATATCTGGTTACTGTGAGCAGAATGATATACATTCTCCATGGATTACTGTAAAAGAATCAGTGACATACTCGGCTTGGTTGCGATTGCCACCTGAGATTGATTCAGACACAAAAGCTGTATGATACCCTCCAGTTCCTCTCCATAATTATCAATAGTACTATCGTATAGAATTTCAAACAATTTCTGAAGGGACTCAAAATTGAAAGATTGTCTGCCTTACTAAATTAAGCCTTATACCAACTATATGGACCGGCTACAAGAGTCTTTAGCAATCTAAGTCAAATTCAATAATTATTGTAAAGATAAGCAAATAGAGAAGGCATTGGTGGGTCTAATGGAGTGAATATTCGAGTTTTTGATTTGTCATGGGGATTGTGACTGTTGGCTTTTGATTAAGATCAATACATGACATTGTCCCGAAAAAATATTGGCATGACTGAAACTTAATGACTTGAGACTTGTGTCCACTAATGTGTAACATTTTTAACACTTAAACAACCACTGTAATTTGCTTAAAATGTGTGGGAAAAACAAGAGAATGATAAGGAAATTTCAAATCATGTTTAGATAAATGCATAAAACCCTGAATATTGGTGCAAATGGCACAAAAAAACAATAACTGATATTAGTACGTAAAATTTCTATTGGAGTAAGTATACTGCTATAGATACACTATGAATTACATGGTCTAAAACATTATAATGCATTCATAACAGTCTCTACAATATGTCATGCAGAGATTTGTAGAAGAAGTCATCGAAACAATTGAACTTGATGGTATCAAAGATTCGTTAGTTGGAATTCCAGGCCAAAGTGGCCTATCTACTGAACAACGTAAAAGGCTGACAATTGCAGTGGAGCTTGTTTCAAATCCATCAATAATATTTATGGATGAACCTACATCGGGTTTAGATGCGAGAGCAGCTGCAATTGTCATGCGTGCAGTGAAGAATGTAGTATCCACAGGAAGGACAACGGTTTGCACCATCCACCAACCAAGCATTGACATATTCGAGGCTTTCGATGAGGTAGATGAAATAGTGCCTTATTTTAGAAAATTACGACATACTCCAGCTTTTAATATTGAGATTATAAGATTTATCTACTAACAAATTTTGGCTAAATTATCCTGGCCATAAAATTAGGAGTCATCTCATTCTTTTTGGGCTAATTATGCTACAGGGTCTTTGTAGGGAGCATGTTGTTGGTATCTTGTCATCCGAGGAACATTGACCTGTCAAATGATTACAGTAGATGTGCTTTTCCTGTGCTAAAATCTACCTAAAAATCATATTTCTATCTTCTGGGTAGCTTTTATAGGCTTTTAGTCTATGGATACAACTCAATTCAACTCAAAGGTCCTTAATCTGAACTAAATGTGGGTCGTAATATGGATTGTTATGTTATCCTATCCACAGCCATATAATTAGTTACCTGAAAAGTTTATGATATTTTTCTACCTGAATCCACATCATTTTTGGTATTGCTTTTGCTTTCTTATCTAGAACAGTTAGAACTTGAGCCTAGTATTACAAATAACTCAAGAATGTACAAAAATACTAAGTTTTTTATGAGAAAGCAGATTTGAGCCTATTGCTTGTTCCAAGAGAGTGCTCTTGAAGAGTTGAACCCATTCTAGTGCTTCTAAGCAACTTAGCCTTTAATTTTGTTAGACTTATGGTTAAGTGATTAAATTCACCATTTCCTAACAGCTTAAGCTTTTGGGACAATCAGTAATTTAACAAATTTCATTTCAAATCCTACCTGCCTATTGTTTTGTATGCACCAGTCATTCTAAAGCAACATGCTCTGCAATTTTTCCTTCCTCATAGTTGTGGATGAGCAAACTATACTAACATTATCCATCACTCTTTAGTATCTTTCTGACTATGATTTTGATGTTCTGTTATCACAATGCATAGTACAAAATTAAAATATATCACAATTTTGAGCACTTCATCAAAGTTTTATCTTTACTTAGATTTATATGGTATCTCAAACCATGAGGACAAATTGCTAAATTTATTAAGATAACATGAGGCACATATGATCGACTGTAAAAGATTTTCTGTAATCTTCTTAGTATTGCTATTAAATGATATTTTGTACAACTCAGTAATCTTTTTGGTGCAGTTGATTCTAATGAAAACTGGAGGACAGATCATTTATTCTGGAATTCTAGGTCATCATTCAAGTAAACTTATTGAATATTTTGAGGTATGCCAGACTGCCAGAAATATATGTTGTAACAAGCAAGCAAATTTCTAGTCATAACATTGAACATTCTTTTATAGCATGTTGTTTCCTTGCGTGGATAGACAACTGACGGATACTAAAACCATCTGTATATGTAATAAATAGACGCATGAGAAGGATAAATTTTTGGCTGAATAACATACATAACTTTACTTGCATAAGACATGGCAATTAACATTGAATCATACAAGTTAAAGAGAGAATCTCTAGTGCATGTAAAAGTTGAGTTCCACCAAAAGCTTAACCAAAAATTGGTTCTTGAATCCCAAGAAAATTCTAGTTAAAGTTTCCAAAGTGTTCTGAAATCATTACATAGGTTTCTAAATGTGCTATTATCTTCTGCATATTGATTAATCCAAGAATGTACATATCAATTTCCAGATTGCTTGAACTATATCTAAATACGCCAGTAACCTCCTCCACCTGTCCAGTCCCTGCAGGAAGTGTTAACGTCTTACCTTATTTTGGTGGAATTAGTGATTATTATTTGCCCATAAAACATTACAATCATTAAAGGGTATAATACTCCTAACAAAAAACTAGAAAAGTTAAAAATGCTCACCATTGACTATCTTTCACTTCTTTAAAATTGACAATATTAAATAAATCCAAGCATGTAGGTTGCTATAAATCACTGATTTCAATATATTTTTCTATTCAACAGGGTATTGCTGGTGTGCCAAAGATCAAAAATAATTATAATCCAGCAACATGGATGTTAGAAGTTACTTCTGCTTCAGTAGAAGCAGATCTTGATATAGATTTTTCCAGAATTTATAAGGATTCACCTCTGCATCGGTTAGTATATATTTACTAACATAGATAGGAAAGCTTTGTTGCAAATTGTGTCGAATTAATTTCCTAAAAAGGCATGCATCACTCTATCTAGCAAATTTAAACTTTTCCCAATCGTTTACACATGGTTATGACTTATGATAATTCTATTTGGTTTCTAATTAATTATAATCTTTTTATTGTTCTTGTATTCTAGTGACACCATCGAGTTGGTAAGACAGTTGAGTGAGCCACAGCCAGGTTCAAGAGACTTGCACTTTCCCACTCCTTATGCACAAAGTGGTTGGGTGCAGTTTATGGCATGCCTATGGAAGCAACACTTATCTTATTGGAGAAGTCCTGAATACAACTTGGCACGTTTCCTATTTATAATTGCTGCAGCACTGTTGTTTGGGGCAGTCTTTTGGCAGAAAGGAAAGGAGATGTAAGCATCTAGATATACATGCATACATTTAGATAACAATTTTTTTAGAAAATTATAAAATACATGCATCTAGACATACATATGCATTGAGATAACGAGATCTCTGAAAAACAAAAACTTTGGGATATATTTTTCTATTTCATTGTTCTTTTAACTCTTATTTTAAAATTGTTCTTTTAACTCTAAAAGGGGGGGTTTGGGAAAGGTCGTGATTGGTAGTCTTACCCCAATTTATTGAAAAGACTGATTTCCGGACTCAAATCCACTACTTGTTGCTTTTGGTCGAAGACATTTGTCATCACACATAGGCCCAACCTCTTAGTTTGGAGGAAAATAGAATAGAAAATTTCTTGTGTTTATTCTTAATAATAAATTTCTTTCAAAAGACAAAACATTGAAAACCACTATGATGCAGTCTTTTTCATTTCCTTCATTACTTTAATTAAAAAAAAAAAAAAATGTCAAACACTCTGTCATTACCATCCTTATAAACCCATGGTAATAAACAAAAATTACAAGCTTGATTGAACTTTTGTTTATTAATTGTGGATATTATAAAGCTTCCTGCAGCTAATATTTGTAGTAGACTGGCATGTGAAGCTTTTAAATTCCTTCTTTTTCTTCTTTCTTTCCAAAGAAACACTGAGCAGGATTTGTTCAACATCCTTGGATCAATGTATATGGCTGTAATATTCTTGGGCTTAAACAACTGTTCAACAGTTCTTCCATATGTGGCAACTGAGCGCACTGTTCTGTACCGGGAAAAATTCGCAGGAATGTACTTCCCAAATGCCTACTCATTTGCACAGGTTTGATAGTGCTTTTATCAAATAACAACAATTTTTTTCTTTTACAAAATCAATTGTATTGTCTTGATATTTGATGGATAACAAGGGTAATAACTTTTTTTTTTTTTTTTAATGTTGAAGGTGATCATGGAAATACCTTATGTAATTTTGCAAACAATTTTGTATGTAGCCATTACATATCCAGCAATAGGATTCTACTGGTCAGCTTACAAGGTCTTTTGGTACTTCTATGCCACATTCTGTACTCTTCTCTACTTTGTATATTTAGGGATGCTGCTAGTTTCAATGAGCAAAAGTATCGATGTAGCTTCCATACTGGCAGCTGCAATCTACACCATATTGAATATTTTCTCAGGCTTCCTTATGCCAGGACCGGTAAACCCTTTCAACTCTTCTATAAGTAGTCACTTAGAATGCTGGTTTAATCTTATAAACAGGAAAAATATGTTAAATGGATAGAAGCATTTATAAACACACAAGGGATATCTTCCTCTGTACCAAGAACATTCTCATTCTTAGAATATTCATTACCTTGTCTATCTGATGTTTAAAATGATGAAAATGAGAATGCAAAAATAATGTAGTGAGTTACCACTTCTTACCGAAGTTTCCTAGAAAGGTGGAAGAGCATTAGAGAAAAATTTTCTGCATGTGCCCCCAAAACTTTTTGCTATTTCCATAGAGTGATGTTATATATGGCTACTGCATAAGCCTTACAAACTGCATGTCAACTTCTAAAGACAAAAACTAAATAAATAAATAAAAAAGAAGGAGAAGAAGAAAAAGAAAAGAAAAGAAAGAAGTAATTCCGAAATTTATTTATTATGTTGTTGATGTAGCACCAATCACATTGATTGTCACCTCAGTTTTTAGTAATATCTTTAGCATTTTCATTTCACAGAAGATAGTAACACCACTTTCAGTTTCTTTCCTTACACGTCTGCATGGGTACCAGGGATTTGCAAATAGTCTCTAAAATGTTATCATACCTGAATGGATCATAAAGAAAGTTGTTCCATGGTCTAGTACTTCTTATACCATTAAGCATTGGGTACAGTCAAGCTAAACATAATAACTGTGTTACTTAATATGCAGAAAATTCCTAAATGGTGGGTCTGGTCCTATTGGATCTGCCCTACATCTTGGTCCCTAAATGGCCTGCTGACTTCACAATATGGAGATATAAAGAAGGAGATACTAATCTTTGGGGAGCTCAAGACAGTTGATTCTTTTCTTGAAGATTATTATGGCTTTCAACATGATCAATTGGGCCTTGTGGCCTTTGTGCTCATTGCTTATCCAATTATTTACGCTTCCCTGTTTGCCTATTGCATAGGGAAACTAAATTTCCAACGGAGGTAGAAATGAGCTAAAAATTGCTTGAAATACACTCCACGCAATTGTATGGCATAAATATATGTATAGATATTTGCAGTTCTATTGCATGACAAGAAAAATAGTTTTTGGCAGTATATAATTTCTGTGACATGCCAAATAGAACCAGAGATTTTAGAATCAATATCTTCCCCTCCATCAGAAAGACAATGTGATGAAGGGTGGTATTTGACAACTCAATTGTATTTCAAGAAAATATATTTCTTGTAGCATGGATTCTTTTGGTTTGCATGTAAATCACAGAAGGCCCAAGTGGTGTGACAGAAAACGCTAAAGCTACTGATATTTTACTATAAAATGCTTACAAACTAATATACCCTCTATATAAGGGCTTTGTGAAATCCCATCCTTCTTGAGTTTACCAATTCAAAAATGAAAATCTCCTTCATTCACATGCTCCCGACTCTTTCTTTATTTTTATAACTATATTGTTACATAATATGGGTGAATCTGTTGATTGATAATATCTGATGTGTTAAAAACCCTAAATTCGGCCCAAAATTGGCATAAGTAGGTCAAGTTGCAAGTGAAGGCTACCTTATAAGAGATGATGTTGGTTGAAGTGATAGTCGATTTCAATATGCTTAGTGTGCTAATGAAAGACATAATTGTGGACAATGTGAGTACCTTGCCATTTTGTAATCTAATCTCTGATCTTAGATAAATTATTCTAGACTACGCTTTTCTGATGTAATTTTTACATTTTTAGAACGTTACTTAGAACCAAGACCATGTAATTTTTTAGATTCTAAAGCCTTGTAATTTCTATCTTTCATTTCATTATGTAATCTGCCCCGAATGTTGACATTACTACTGGCCTGGCACAATGGTGAAAGCGTGGGGTGGTCGATCTAGGTGGTGTGTGGGGTGCGTTGGACTTGGACGACATGTAGAGAGCTTTGGTGGCGCATTGAGGCATCTGGGTGCTCGAAATAGAGTCCAGTGTTTGGATTGATTGACCAATCCACTGACGAGGGGACTGATTCATGGAATCAGTTTTGTGAAAAGTGGATCAGTGACAATGAGATAAGGATAGGTAGAGCTTGATCTCTGAGCATGGTGGGCTTCAAGTTCTGAGAGGAACACCAAAGAGTGCTCAAGTGTGGAGACTCAACACAACGGTAGACAGAGAGAACATGACTCTGGTACCATGTTGAAACATATAAACAAGAGAAACTATGTTGCCACAACTTGATAAAGTGGTTGACTGTGACTGATAAAAGAAAGCAGTGAATTCTTGTGAGAGTTATTGTCCACTACTTGCAGTCGACCGTTTCCATGAGTTATAAAAAAAAGTTGTAACAAAAGCTGTGTCCGGCCCTATTAAAACTGAGCAAAATTTCAAGCTTGTGGTAATTTTTACTAAGAGTTTTAAAACTCTATCTGATAGATTAGTATTTAGTGCTATCTGATGGTGCGTAATTGTGGAATTACCAAACGCACTTGCAATTAATCGATCTCTTTCAAGAAAATTAACCCAAGCACCAAGAAATTCTATTATACCAATTCAATGTGCATCACAATTTCAATGACCCCATCAGAAGAACAAGAAACACAAAGGATGATAATGACAAAGAAAGACGGCCAAAAACTTTTGACTAGTGATTACCAAGTACCGAGAGCATCACCTTTTGTTTGAGATTTCTGATTGATATATGAAACAAGATATAAGGTTATTAGAGAATTTTGTCTATTCAGGGGAAAAAAATAGAGAATTTTGTCACTGGTTCGAAATGAGATGTATAGCTAATTATGAATGCCATGCTAACTTTAGTCCTTTGTAAGCACATTACTAGATAGTAGATACTCTGCGATCGGAATTTTTCATGTATCTCTGTAACATAGAAATAGAATATGGGTAAATATAAATAATGGTAATTTGCATTTTCCGACTCTCAAATTTGGGACATACACGATTTTGGTCAAGCAATACAAAATGACATAAAGCAGATAGGAAGACAGAAAATTCTCCAAGAAGTTTTTTGATAAGCAATTCTCCAAGAAGTTAGTTGTCCATCATTGCAACTATACAATCCCAACATCTACTAGTTTACATTACAGTCCCAGGCAACTTGGGATCAAGAAATATCTGGAAAATTGCTATTCAAATTTAAAAAGCAGTATCTTTTCTGTTCTTGGGTTATTAGAAATACAAGAAGTTGTCTACAATACTCATTATAGACAACCTCAGTGAAGACCAAGAAAAAAACAAATATATCAGTTCAAAAAATGGAGCTAACAACCATTAGAAGAAGCTTACAACCATCTTTTCAACACCATGCTTCAACTTTCGATGCTGGTGGAGATTCTATAATAGAGGAGGATGAGGAACTTGAGCTGCAATGGGCCGCAATTGAGAGACTGCCAACATTTAAACGGCTTAGAACCTCAGTGTTTGATATTGATCATGACAGTGGAAGTGGAAAAGAATTTAAAGGGAAGAGAGTGTCTGATGTTACCAAGCTTGGAGCAGTAGAAAGACATCTTTTTATTGAGAAGCTCATAAAGCACACTGAGAATGATAATCTCCGGTTGCTGCAGAAACTAAGAGACAGGATAGACAGGTATCTCAAATTTTAGTTCATAGTGCATGCCTGAAATGCTTATTTAGTTCCAGAAAAGCAGAATGAACATTTTTATAGTTCTTACAAGAATAAATGGTCAGAAATAGCATTCTATTCTGACCCTTAATTTCAGTCTGTCACGGCAAACAATTTTCTGCTACTTCTAAGTGATCAAATGAGAGTAAACCACTGTTGGGATCTTATAGTAATCAAGTGCTTCATGGTCAAAGTGAACTGGTTATATCAAAAATTTTCTTTGATGACACATTATACATCCAATCCAATAATCAAAATACCACGTCTTTGGTTGTCCTGCCCTTACGCTTCTGACCCCAAAAAAAAAAAAAAGAAAAAAAAAAGAAGTCTTTTATCTGTTAGACATTTTTTAACTTTCTTTAAAATTTTCTAAGTTTGGTTTGTTTATTTGAGGTTTCATTGAATTTATTGTGGCGCAGGTAGAAAAATGCTGGATCCTTTTTCTCTGCTTCTAACTATGTTTGTTTATCTATCTTGTCATATGAGTTTATTGCATGTGTATCTATGTATATGCAACAACTTACTGACTGACACTAGGCATATATGTCATTTTGATGTATTAAAAAGTGGATTTTCCTGTTAGAGTGAATGTAAAATTACCAACTGTGGAGGTGAGATACAAGAATCTGTTTGTGGACGCAAAGTGTGAGGTAGTTCACCACCTCTTCCTACACTATGGAACTCTCTCATGAGTTTGTTATCAGTAAGTAGGCCTTTCTCCCACCTAATAGTAGAAATGTCCTGTCCACTTTCCTGCTCAACCTTTAAATCCTGAATGAAAGAAATCAAATGTTGACATCAACAAAAAGAGCTGCAATTTATGCCTAACAATTTTATTGAAAATTTATTTATGGGACAGGTTTTTATGAAGGTAAACTGGTGCTATTCTCAAGAAGCCAAGATAAGCATTTTAAAGGATGTCAACGGCATCATCAAACCTTCAAGGTATGCCAAATATATGTTTTGTTGGATAGCACAAAGCATAAAATTGAAATGGTTAGAATTTGATGACCCAATATAAGGTATGTAAGAATACATAAAATAAAGTCAGGAGCTGTTATTCAAATTGGGTTTCTGACAATACTAGGGTTATATGATAGATTTTGGCAATAAGGACAGTAAATTGGGTGGATGAAAAGTATCACATTTAACACAATTTCTAATTGCTGTTGTCACTGGTTACAAAATTGATGAATTTGTTCCACAGAAAACATCTGCTTACATAAGCCAATATGACCTGCACTTACCTGAGATGACTGTGAGGGAAACAATTGACTTTTCGGCATGCTGCCAGGGTGTTGGAAGCAGAGCTGGTAAGATTCCTTGTTTCCTCCATGTGGTCATTAACAGGGTAATTGTGCACTCATATCCATATGTTTTTCCCATCTTTCACTATACAGATATAATAATGGAAGTAAGCAGAAGAGAGAAAGAAGCAGGAGTTGTCCCTGACCCAGACATTGACACCTATATGAACGTACTCATAAATATTTTCTAAAACGTTTTATAATTTTTTTTCCTTAAAATCTGTTGAAAGCATATTAGACAGTAACAAAATACTTGCAGGCAATATCAGTAGAAGGACAAAAAGGAAATCTCCGAACAGAATATGTTTTAAAGGTAACTTTTCTTCAAGCAGAGCTTGATTAAAGTAAGTAATGGAGCATTTCAAACAAAATGTATTTTTTCAAAAAAATCTAATTTGATGTGTAAAGTACAATATTTTTGCCTTATAGATACTTGGACTGGATACCTGCAGTGACATAATGGTTAGGGATGCATTGAAAAGAGGCATTTCAGGTGGCCAGAAGAAAAGGTTAACTACAGGTTGTTAAAAATGATAAACATGATGCTACTCAATTTTGTTTTGCTTATGATTTTGCCACTCCTGGCACATCTCTATTCATGAATTCTGCA
Organism: Quercus ilex subsp. ballota; assembly: GCA_032727855.1. Taxonomy (NCBI): domain Eukaryota; kingdom Viridiplantae; phylum Streptophyta; class Magnoliopsida; order Fagales; family Fagaceae; genus Quercus; species Quercus ilex. The sequence continues at coordinate 13,866,360 of CM064913.1, forward strand.
AGAGGTTCCCTCAAACCTGGGAAAAAAAATACAAGCTTCATCTCTTTCTATAACCTTTAGTGGGGACAACTAAATTGGTTAGATTTGTAAAACCAGTTCTCTAGTGAAGAAAGGAGAGAAAATATTTCTCTTGCAGCAATATTCTTCTCAACCCCATTTTCGTCTCTACTTATTCTGTCAGGGGAGATGATTATTGGTCCCACAAAAGCTCTATTTATGGATGAAATATTGACCGGGCTAGACAGCTCCACAACCTATCAGATAGTTTCCTGTCTTCAGCAGTTGGTGCACATCACAGATTCAACTGCATTGGTTTCACTTCTTCAGCCAGCTCCCGAAACATTTGATTTATTTGATGAAGTGATATTAATGGCAGAAGGGAAAATGGTATACCATGGTCCTCGTACTCATGTACTTCAATTTTTTGAGGATTGTGGTTTCAGGTGCCCAAAAAGAAAAGGTGCTGCAGACTTCCTTCAGGAGGTAAGAGAACACATTTCCTTTTCTCAAATTGAAATTGTTTGGTTTTTAGTGTTGCCCAATTCCATTTGAATTGTGTCAAATGTTTTTGTAATGACCCAAGGAAAAATGCTCACCACACTTGCGCTATACCCAAAAGGATTAGTCTAATCACAATTAAGGCTGCTTGTATTTATTGATAAACTCAAGATCAACTCAATAAATGGTTTATGTGGGACTCAGAACACACCCACACAACATGAGGAAAGCACTAGCCAATCTGATCTGCACTTATATCCCAAAGTTGATGTGAGACTCAGCACACACACTCGCACTACACACTCAAATAATCCAATCCAATCTAATCTTGGGTATCACAATCTCCCATACTTAAATTCCAAAGGTCCTCATCAATGCCGACAGGAAAGTGCTAGCCACATCCATACTTATTCCTAAAAGGAATAGTCAAGTTACAATTCGGGTTTTTCACAATCACTTATAAATCCAAATCCACCTAGTAAACGCTCGATATAGGACTCAACACATGCCCGTACAACACATTCAAACAATCCAATCCAATCCAATCCAATCTAATCTTGGGGTATCCCAGTTTTAAATTGATTGTACTTTGGTTTAACTTAAAATTTTGTCAAGTGCTGCTCTTGAAAAAAGTGAAGAACGTATTTTTCACTAAAGACGGGTTGTGTTCAGAATTTTTATTGTGTCTCTAGTGATAGGCTGTAAGTCTAATATTTGTATGTGATTTTTTTGACTTACATGTATAACTCGAGTATGTAATGAGAATCATGGAATTGCCAGGGGGGATTGTTGGTCATAATGGTGTGTATGGTAATCCCGTTAGGGTGGAAATCTTGACCTGAAGGAGTCTATAAATTCAGGGATTCCTCATTCATTTAGTATGTTAGATTTTTCTCTCTATGGTTACGTTGGTGATTCCCACCTTAATGGGATTACCATCCACACTATTATGACCAACAAGAGTTTTTTAGGTTTTTAGTGTTGGCTAATTCTATGACAAAACTTGTGTCAAATGTATGGAATTAATTGCACTTTTGGTTTAGTTTAAAAGTCTTTCAAGTGCTGCTGTTGAAAAAAATGGAAGAACAGATTTTTTGATTAAACGATATCAAGTTTTGCTTGAGCAAAATGAATCTTGCTAAAGTGAAACTGAGATTCGCTCGAGAGAAACAATAATCTAGACAGAAATTCCACCAGTAGCTCACTCGACAGACACTCAGGCTTTGCAATCTGAGTTCTGTTAGAAGAAGGATTCTTGCTAAACTTTTGAACCTATCTTTTGCACCTGTATAAAGCATATTATGCACAGCATTTTGGAGAGAAAAAGTTTGCCATACAGAGATGAATAGAGAGAAAACCTTGTGCCTTTATTTCTTGGAGCCAAACTGAAAAATACTTAGATGCTACCCACTCATCTTGGGATCCCAGTGATAGTGTTTATGAGATCAATTTGAAACCACAAATATCTTTCCCAGTGAGTTCACTGCATTAAATCTTCAAGGTGTTCCTTGCCAGAGGTTCTGCTTTATGTGACATGATGTTTTTGGAGAAGATCACTATAGAATGATTCCAGAAGTTTTGGGGCTATCACAATAAGAAGGCAAGCGGTGCATTTATAGAAGTTACATAGAGAGTCTAGGACTACAAAGGTTTTATAAGAATAGACTATTTTTAATTATTCCTTTATAATCAAACAGACTATTGCAACTATTCTCTTATAGTCAATTTTCTAACAGTATTAGATCCCTGGATTGGTTTTTCCATTGAAGAGGTTCTTCAATTGGTTTGCCAACTCTTTGTGTGCTCTTTTACTATAAATATTTATTGTTATAGATTTGGTATGCTATAACTGTGGTTAATTTATCTTCTTGTGCTAGAATCCATTATATACTTGTGCAATCCATCAATAAATCTATTGTTTAATTAACTTGGGGTCTAAACTAGATTTTTCAGACATAAATCTAAATTTCCTCATACCTTCCTATTTCAAATATTTATAGGTAATCTCCAGAAAGGATCAAGCACAATATTGGTACCATGCTGACCTTCCCTACAATTATGTTTCAGTGGACCAGTTCTCTCAAATTTTCAAAGCAAGTTTCTTAGGAAAGAATTTAAACGATGAGCTCTTAAAAACATATGATAAATCTAAGTGCCACAATAATGCCTTGTCATTTGATATTTACTCTTTGAGCAAATGGGAACTGATCAAAGCTTGCATGGCCAGAGTGCTACTTCTCATGAGACGGAACTCATTTAATTTGTCTAAACAGTGCAGGTCATAATTTACTCACATGGCTACTTAGGGTGGTGGTTCTACAGTTATATTGCCAATCACAGAAACTAACATTTAGTCCAATTCCTTAATCTACAGATTTTCATCACTGCATTCATTATAATGACAGTTTTTATACGTACCCAGACAATTGTGGACTTGATTAGTGCCAGATATTTTATGAGTTCTTTGTATTATAAACTTGTCAGACTCATGACTAATGGAGTTGCGGAGCTGTCTTTGACAATCATTAGACTTCCAGTGGTTTACAAGCAAAGATATCTGTATCCGGCATGGGCATATGCCATTCCAGCCTTTATCCTCAAAATTCCATTTTCTTTGTTTGATTCAATAATTTGGACTGCAATGACTTACTATGTTATTGGGTATAGCGCAGAAGTTGAAAGGTAAGTACTTCTCAAAAATTAAATTGAAAACATAATTGTTATAAGGATAATCTCTCTCTTTCTTTTGTAAGCTTTAAAATGCATTTTCTACATATGGATATAGGTTCTTCTCCCAGTTTCTTATGCTGTTTGCTCTGCATCAAACATTGACGTCCATGTGTCGCTTCATGGCCTCAGTTTTCCAGACAATGGTTGCTGCACAAACTTGCGGTGCCTTGATCTTATTACTATTTTTCTTGTTTGGAGGCTTCATTCTTCCTCAACGTCAGTGAAAACATAATTTATTTGCTCTGATTTTGTGGGATAACAACTAGACTACTCACAAAGATCTCTTTTTTGCAGCCTCTCTACCACCTTGGTTGAAGTGGGGTTTCTGGCTTTCTCCCATTACTTATGGGGAAATAGGTTTAACACTAAATGAATTCCTTGCTCCACGATGGCAAAAGGTACTCTGAAGAATAGACAATATGTTCATTTTTTTTAAGACAAAACATAAGTTCATTTTAATCAATAAGCAAGCATGAAGATTAAGTTTGAATTCTGTCAATTCACCTATATGCCTGTCAATGAGTACAGCCCCAAAGATGTCTCGTGCTGTTAGTTCTAAAAAAGGTTCTCTCAGCTACAAAAAAAGTGATGATTGCAATAGTTGTCCGCAGCCTGATAAGCAATCTACTCTAGCTACTTTTCCCCAAGCTGCTGCAGAAACAGGAAATTTTGGTAAGATAAAACTGTTAGCCAATGAAACGATATCTAATTCTTGATACAATGAATATTCTTTGGTTAAAAAATGATATAAGAGAATGTGGTGTTGTCCAGGGAGGCTGGTCCTACCATTTGAATCTCTGACAATAGCATTTAAGAATTTGCAGTACTTTGTTGAAACCCCTCCGGTAATCAAGTACAACTAATATTCACATATGATTATTGAATTTGTAAACGAGGAAGAAATTACTTGTTGACTTCATTTCTTCAGCACAGGAAATGAGAGAAATGGGTTTCAGTCAGAAAAAGCTTCAGCTGCTTTGTGATTTTACTGGAGCATTTAGGCCAGGGATTCTTACAGCACTTATGGGTGTCAGGGGAGCTGGGAAAACAACTCTCATGGATGTCCTCTCCGGAAGGAAAACTGGAGGTATTATTGAAGGAGATATAAGAATAGAAGGGTATCCCAAGGTCCAGAGGACATTTGCAAGAATATCAGGATATTGTGAGCAGAATAATATACATTCTCCACACATTACTGTAAAAGAATCAGTGACATACTCAGCTTGGTTGCGATTGCCACCTGAGATTGATCCAGAAACAAAAGTAGTATGACATCCTCCATTTCCTCTCCATAAATATCAATAGTACTATCGTATAGAATTTCAAACAATTTCTGAAGGGACTCAAAAAACTTGGTAGATTGTCAGAGCATCCGCAGCCCACATTGTATATCCTAAATCCTGTGATGATATAGCATTTAAAGGTCAAAATTCACCAACAACGGAAAGGCTATATCCTAAAAAGCTAAATTTTTTTGAGATTCAGCTACAATACCATCTCAAATGTAAGATGGTACTGTAGCTGAATGGGATAAAAAAAAATAATTTTTTAATGCATGAGTTGATTTTTAATCCGGAAATTTCTCTCTCCTCTCTCATTATGTCTCCTCTTTTCTCTATCTTCGTTCTCTCTTTCTCCTCTGCTCTGTGCTCTCTTCAGACCCAAACTCTCTCCGATGCCCCTCTATCTCTCTCTCCGATGACCGTCTCTCTCCGATAATGATTCCGACGAGCATCAGTGCTCCGATCCCTTTACCGATTCACAGGCACTCATAAATCCAACAATCTACATACCCATTTCACTTTTCACTCCATTACCGATTCACTTATCCCTTTTGGATTCACCAATTCACTCATCTCAAGGGTTTGTGGGTTTGGATTAAGATTTTGTTTGCAAAATCTCTTCAGCTCCGTCGGTCTCTCAAATCAAATCAAAATCAAAATCAAAGCAATTTACTAGGTGGGTTTTGTTTTATGTATTTGAGTTTTTGTGTTTATGTTTCTTTTCTCTTTCTGCAAGAAAATTTGTGTTTGTGTTTTGGTTTTGATCAAATAATTGCTGTTGATGTTTGCAGAGGTGGGATTCAGCTTGGTTGCTTTGCTTTGCATTTGGTTCTCATTCACTCTATCTCTCTCTCTCACTTTGCTTTGCTTCAAATTTGGGTCCTCAAAAGAAAGGTACGGAACCCAAACCCAAATCCCTTCTCATCTCATATCCTTTATTTCTTCCACATTTTGATATCATCCATGTCTTTGTTCTAAATTCCTATTGTGAACATGAAAATTTTGTTATACAATTCGGATTTTGTAAAATGCTTGTTGATTTATGCATTATTTTTTTGTAGCTCGTAATGGGATTTACATAAAAGTGGGTTTGCATGTGTATTCTTTTGCTCTATTGATAATTGGTTATGTGAACTTGATAGGGAAGATTTTAGAATCTTGCTTGAAGACCATTTGGAGACATATATAAATAATATTAATTTATACTGATGGTTTTATCATATTGAAGGGGGATTGGAGTTACCACAAAGATTTAGAAGTTTTATATGCTTTTCTGTGTTGGGAGCAAAGCAATTCCTCTTCTGTGCAACTTTTTTTTTTTTTTTAAATAATAAGTTTATAAATACTCACTATCTATGGAAATGAAGTTACTTTGTCTTCTTGCCTTTGTTTGGTGGCAAATTCATGGTTTTCCTTTTTTATGGTGATAATATGGATATGGATCCCTCTAGTTCAGTGTATGATTGTGTTATAATTCATATACTTTAAGGAAAATTATATTGTTGAATTTATTATTTTCAATACAAAAAAAATTGATGCATGTCAGTTTGCCACCCCACCTCCCAAAAAAAGAAAAACAAAAAAGGGAGAGAGTGGATTAAGGAAAAATCCATCTCATGCTAAAAACATCAGGAATTACCAGTCTAAAATTACTACTAGTGAGTGTGATTTTGTTTATCCTCTCTGAATACCACATTCTTCAAAATATGCAAATACTTAAATAATATCAACATCTTATTAGTATTCTTATTTCAAGTATTCATATGCATTCAAATGAGCCATGATTTCATCTTCTGCCAAAATATCGCTCTTCTTGTTCTCAAAGCACATCATTTAGGATTAGAGTGCAGAGAAGACAGCATAAAATAAATTATTATAACAGGTGTTAAGAAAGGAACCACTTAACCAACCATTTTTGTTTTGACAACTCACACCTGAAAATAGCAACTCAAGTAACATTTAATTTCCTTTGTCTGATCGGTAGGCCTGCTTCATATCTAAATGTTCTAATCTCCTCATTCAATCTGCTACAGATTTTAAAATCTAAAACTATGCTAACAATCACAAAACTTTAAATTAGGAAATCAAGAATCTTTTTTTTTAACAGAAATTGTTTGCATTTAATAGAAGATTGATATGTATCTAATTACTTTTTTTGAATACTATACAAACCTGGGAAAAGTCACCCACCAAAATTGCAGCTTAAATTCTTGACAGCAACAATCCAATGAATCCTATTTACCACAATTGGCGCCAAATGAATCATCTGCAATTGTAGTTCTAGAAACAATATTGGCAGAATCCCACTCAGCATCAAATGCATGTTCAAGGCGTTTTTCTATAGATTTTACCGCAGATGTTTCAAGCTTCTGAGACTTCAGAGGAGGCAGTACAAGTTGCTTCTCATTTGAGAGACTTCCACTATTGTTGGAGTTATAGTCATTGTGATTGACATTGTCAATTTTCTTAGAAATTTGAAGTCTTCGTTTTCTTATGATAGATGGAGTATTAAAAGTCCTTGCAGCACTCCTCAGTATAGAATCTAGACTGCTACAATCAACATTTACTCCTTTATTCTGGGTTGGTGGTGTATGGAACAAAGTTGGACTTGATGTTGTTTGGATGTAACTATCTGTATCCGGAAAACTGTTAGTTTTCAAAAGAATATTTAAATCCTTCCATTGGAGTGGCCTATAGCACAAGCGACCAACAATTGAGTAAATTGATATTTGGCAAGTTCTTTCTAAAAAAAAAAACACCGAAAAATTGGCAGGTTCTATATATATATATGTGTGTGTGTGTGTGTGTGTGGATCATTAAAATTGACAGGTTGAATACATTAATGTTTGACAGGATGCATCTATAAATATATATGTAGATTTTACATTAATATTTGACAAGTTTGATGGAATGTATATGTATGTGGATTTTTAAAGTTGGCAAATTTGAGTACATTGATATTTGGCAAGTTCTTTCTTAAAAAAAAATGGCAGGTTGTTGAAATAGTTGGAAAGAAATTGAAAAAAAAATTGGCAGGTTGTTGAAATAGTTGGAAAGAAATTGAAAAGAAAAAAAATTTGGCAGGTTGTTGAGGATATTCCAACCGTTGGAATAGTTGAATTTGAAACAAAAAAATGATGGTTGGAAAAGTAATAATAAAAAAAGATTAAAAAAAATAATATTTTAATAAAAGGATGAGATATAGAGTTTTGGGATGTTGGGTATATTGTAAAATAGTATAGTATAATTGATAAAGTAACTTTTTGAGATGGTAAAATAAGATGAGATATAGCATCCGGATGTGGATGCTCTCAGCATAGCTAAACTAAGCCTTCTACCAACTATATGGACTGGCTACACCAGCGTATAGCAATCTATCTATATATCTATCTAAAAATTGAAACGTAACATTTATTATTACAACACTCCAGTTAAGCTACATCAGTCCATTTCATTATTCTCTTTTCTTTCCAATTTTCCTACAATTTTTTTTTTTAACATTCACTTTTTCTTTTTAATATTACATTTACTATAACCTTTCTCCCTCCCTTACCTTGTTATCTCCCCACTAACCTCTACTTTAATATCAATATTCATCTTTTCCTTCGTCTTCCTTTATTTTGTATCTTCTTATTCACACATTTTTACTATAAATTTGTCATATTTTCTTCCATTCTTTACATTGTTTTCCCTCACAAAAAGGTTATTTCTCTCTCTCTCAAATTTTTGGTACATTTTTTTTTTCTTGCATCTCTGTTTTATGTTAATAAATTTTTATGTTTTTTAGAACTCTAATTTGGGTTGATGAGATTTACTTTTGTGTTTTAAGTTTTTTTTTCTTTGATTGTTAAATGTTATCCTATTGCATTATGAAGAATTAAAGATAATATATAAAAAATAATATTATTCTATTACATAGCATGATTTGCATAATTTAGTATTTATTGTTATATCTTTTATTTTTACTTTTTTTTTTCTTCTCATCTTATTTTATTCAACATTGAAATAAGATGAGGTGCTCCATATTATTAAATTATTTATATTTTCTCATCTTTTTTATTTAAAAAAATTAAAAATATAATATTTTACACTTTCTCCAATTTTTCTCATTCTCTTTACCTTTTCATCTCCCCAAACCCTCTATCTTAATATCACTCTTTCTCTTTTCATTTATCTTCCTTTATTTATTTCTTCTTATTGTCATCCTCTTAGCATAAATTTTTCATTCACTCTTCCATTTTATCCATAATTTTCCCTCATAAAAAAAGGTTATTTCTCTATTTTAGGTTGATAAATTCTTTTGATCTTTAGAACTTTATTTTAGATTGATGCGATTTAGTTTTGTGTTTTAAGTTTTTTTTTTTTTTTTTTTTTTTTTTGGTTCACTTTGATTGTTAAATGTTATCATATTGCATTATAAATAACTAGCTTGTAATCCCATGCACAAACATGGATACACTTAAAGATATACAATAAAATGCATAATATAATTCCTATATATATATATATATATAATTTAAATACTATTAATAGTCTTTTTTTTTTAACTCTTTAAAAAATTTTGTAAGGATATTATTAGGTATAAAATGTAAATTGTCCATATATATATATATATATATATTTTTTTTTTTTTAATTATTGTGAAGCACTTTTTTTTCAATTAATTTATTCTAGACTCTTTGGTTTTTGTACTTAATAACTCACTTAGATGAATATTTATGATGTGGTCTCACATTTGATTCTAAATTAAGAAATAAAAATCTTTAAAAATAAATAATTTAAGACACATGGCACAAAATTGGAACTCTAATTTGAATTTCTAATTTGAATTTCTCTCAACTTCACCTATTATTATATATATAGATTAAAGATAGTTTATAAAAAATATTATTATTATATTTGTAGGGACCGGATTTGAGCACAATCACTATTGGGTGAATGGACTCTAACCCGGTTACCCAATACAATAAATTTGTAGAGCGTGGGTAGAAGAACTAGGCCCTAGTGAGGATTATAGCAACTAAACATGGTTACAAGTGGACTAAAGTGTGAAAATCTGTTATCGGCCCTCCACTTTAGGGGTGATAGCTCTTAACTCCTCTGCTCTTTGCTACTAAGGCTTTTTATGGTCATCCCAGTTGCTCTGATGTTCTCTGTCCCCCATTCCAGAAGGACTTCTTACATTATATATCCCCTTTTAGTTGATCGTAACCCTCCATTTGTTGATCAAGCAGGCCATCACTTGAGTGCTTGTCCCATCAGCCGTTTTCCCATTCCTTCTGTGGGTTGCAGCAACCAAGGCTGCATTGTTCAAGGGTCTTTTCCTCATTAATGCGGCCAGAACGTTAGTTGTGGTCATATAATGCGGAGGTGACAGTTCCTCCCTGAACTGCTCCTTCAACATGCTTCTGTAGCTGCCACGCTGTACCGATTCTCTCTTGAGACGCTCTGGAGACTCCCCTTGATGGTGTATTGCTCCTGCCTTTAATGGTCTCGGCTGTCTGAGGACAGGATCGTCCTCGACGATACTTCTTGGGCAAGTGGGCTTCTTACTTTCATCCTCGGATCCTCAATACCTCCTCGGCGTGGGCCTACGGGAATTCCTCCTCGGCGTGGGCCTTAGGGCCCGATACGAAGTGGGCCGGGACTGTCTGACTAATTGGCCCCACAATAGCCCCTCAAAATCTTGCTGTACGCATCCTCGGGCGGAGATGAGGATTTTGACTTCCTCGGGCCTGTTCCGTGTCTAGTCGAGTCTTGTCCCCCGTCAGTACCGGGGTCTTTTCATTTGCCTAAGGCGCGTTACTGGCGCTTCGGTGCGCGTAACGTGTCCTTCATTAAATTCAGGCGGCTTTGTGCTCCCCACGTCCAACGAGGTGATGGCGATCCAACGGAGGGGATTCCACTCGCATTTATGGGCGGGAAAACCCGCACGGCTCCTCAATTTGGGGTATAAATACTCACTCGAACTGTTTTCTCCCTTTTCTTTTGCAATCAAGAACTCTTGCGCGTGTATCCTGAGTCCAGCCAAATCTCCAACCACACTTCCAGCACAAAAAGCCTGTCCGAGAAGCCTCTCCTCATTTCTGTAAGTCACTCTATCCCTCTCTGAGCTTTCTTCCTCCTTACTCCTCCTTCTCTTTCACTTGCTCTTTCTTAGGTCTCTTAGGTGTCACTTGGGATGGGTAGATTTAAGAAGTTAGTCTACACTGAACAGGCGATGGAGAAATTCATCGCCGATTATAGGATACCAGCCAACGTGGGCTTAAGGTGTTGTGAGGAAGGGGAGTGGCTCCTTCGGAGGAAGGAAGGCGAGGTGGTGATCCCCATCATCGCCTTCCTAGAAGGTGGCATGAGGATTCCCATGGGGCCGGTGATGAGAGGCTATCTTACGTACTTCCGGCTAGTCCCCACCCAGTGCGCCACCAACGTCTTTAGGATTCTGGGTTGTGTGGATGCCTTGAACGAGAAGATGGGGCTAAGGTTGACCCATCACGATGTAAACTGATGCTACAACCTTCAGCACCTAAAAGGCAAGTCATATTACATGAAGACAAGGGAGGATAGGGTTCGGCTTATCCAGTGCCTCCCTGAGTCTAGCAAGGGGCTGAGCAAGGATTTTCTCATCATGTCCGAAGAGTGGCACGATGGGCTTCACTGCCCGACGACGGAGGGAACACCAGGTGGGGCAGTGGAGTAGGAGGGGGGTTCAATTTTCTATTGTTGATGTAATTTGTATTGTTTGGTTACTAACACGAACGCGCTTTCTTTCTGCAGACCCGTACGCCCACGAGCGTCACTTCAACCTCGTCAATAGGGAGGACTTGCAAAAAGTGCTTAGGGCGGAGATATTCGTGAACGAAGCCGATAATCAAGTTAGGGCTGCTCACAAGATCCTGGGGTACACTCCGATCCAAAAATCGTTTACGGCCCTGAAGTACGTGATCCGAGCAAAAGATCCTCGACTGCAGAAAATCACCGTAGCTGAGCACGGGTTCCTATTCCTCGAGGAACCCCCCACTCCAGAAGGTGTTACATTAGCAGGCCCCTCCTCCTCCCATAGACCCGCAGAGGTCACTAAAGAAGATCTAGAGAGGGAAGAGGAAGTAGCTGATTTTGGCCCTGCCGAGGAAGAGTTTGACGTTTTCGATCAAGTCCATCAGTCCGAGGATCCTCCTGGAGACTTGGGCGATCCTCGTATAACCGAAGCGGACTTCCTAGCGTCAGAGACCATTCCTCGGCCTGAGATGGGTTACAAAAGGAAATCTCACACCAGTCTGCTAGACCTAATTGAAGGCTAGCCGGGGAAGTCCCAGCCGAAGCTTCCCCCTCCTCCTCCTAAGACTCAGCTTGCCTAGACCAGGTCGGCCTCTGCCCAGTCTAGGCCTCCTCCTCCTCCTCCTCAAGCGAGTCTGCAGTCTAGGCCCGAACCCACTGATCCCAAGCAGAAGAAGGACAAGGGCAAAAGGCCTATTGGGGACAAGTCAGCGTCCTCACAGGAGGGGGACGACACTCGGCGGCCCTCATAGCAGCTGAAGATAGGCCCCCAAGGCCAAGACAGACAGGCCACTGCCCAGCCCGAGGCTCAGGCCTGGCTTCACGCCTCAATGCTACATGGGGAGCCCCTGAGGGATGACTCCTCCCTTAGGGATTTCAAAGAGGGCGAAAGCGCACATGTGGCCGACGCGCTGGAGAGGTGCCTATTACTCCCAGCAGATATGGCTGAGCTGGAGACTCTGATAAGCAAGTAAGTCTTCCTTAGCCTTAAGCGGTACCTAGGAATGGTAAGTCCCCCAGCACTTATGACTTTTCTGACTTTAGTTTTTCTTCCTTTTCTGAACTTGGCTTATTACGCACGCATTCGTTTTGTTTGGCAGGCCGTCCAGGCAACCTATAGGTTGGAGGCGGCGGCCAACGACCAAGGAAGGGCCCTGGATGCCGAGCGTGATAAGAGCTTGGAGGCCACTCGGACCCTCAAGACCTCCAAGGCTGACCTCGCCATGGCCCGAGAGGAGCTAAAGGCGATGACCCGGGCTCGAGACAGCGCAGTGTCCGGCCTTGAGGGTGCCTAGAAGCAAGCCTGAGACCAGACGAAGCATCTGACTGAGGCGGAGGAGCAGCTGGCGATCGCAAAGGAGTTGATTGCAGACTTGACAAAAAAGGTGGCTACTGCCGAGGAGGCCAAAAAAGTGGCCGAATGGGCCAAAGATGAAGCTGTGAGGTCCAAGGCTGAGGCGAACTTCGGTAAGGAGGAGGCCCTGGCTTCCAAAGAGGAAGCTGAGGAGGTAGCTTACGCCACCGGGGTAGCCGAGACGGAAGCTGCCTACAAAGGCGAAGTTCCTGGGGTATGTAGGCGCTACTGCTCCCAGGTTTGGGGTAAGGCCCTTAAACAAGCTGGAGTCGAGGCCTCGTCCGACCTGTGGAAGGCGGAGAGCGTGTACTACCCCCCGGCCATCCGCGAGGCTGCTCCAGATAGCTCTGAGGCTGAGGTGACTGCCGAGGAGGCTGGTGCTGCCCCGGGTGGGGGAGCCTCGGACGCTGGGCTTACTGGTGAGCATGTTCAAAGGGGTGATCCTCCTAGGGTGGTCGAATCAAGTGAAGGCCCCAACGAGGAAGCGCCCCAGGAGGCTGCAAAGCCCTCCTCTGACACCCAGGTCTCTTCCACCGAGGTGGCAGCTATCCCTGCTGTGCCTCTGCAGGCTATCCCTCTTAGTCAGAGCTCAAAGGATCCTGAGGCTGCCATGGACCAGCCACCCATTGGGGGGGTAAGTTAAGTGGAAGGAGTAGGCCCCTTGGCGCCTCTGTCTGCCTCGTTTTTGCTATTTATTTTGTTTTTGTATTGTATCTTTCTTTTTTTTTTTTTTTTTTTAAACGTTGTAATGTGACTCCTACCATGTAATTTTTATGAACTTAATGTAATGCGAGTCTTATTTCCTCTTTATTTGTTCTGGCTACTTATTCATTTGCGCGTTGTCCATTCTCTTTCCCTTTTTTTTTTTTTTTTACTTGTATAATTTTAACTTCAATTGTATCTCGGCCAATCACGCAAGTAATTGTAATAACGTGAGGGCGTGCATGCTTAGGCAGACCTTTTGTGTCCCAAAGACTAGATAGGGCTCTAGTTCTTCCTAACACAGGTCCCCTTCGAGGTGGTTTGTTTCACCCATAGGCTTGAGTCCGAGGGCCATGCAATGCCTTGGCTCCGTCTAACACTTAGAATCTTTTTTGAAGTAGTTAGTTTCCCCATAGGCTTGAGTCCGAGGACCATGCAATGCCTTGGTTCTGTCTAACACTTAGAAATTTTTGAAGTAGTTAGTTTTCACATAGGCTTGAGTCCGAGGACCAGGCAATGCCTTGGTTCTGTCTAACACTTAGAATCTTTTAAAACAGTTAGTTTCCCCATAGGCTTGAGTCCGAGGACTATGCAATGCCTTGGTTCTGTCTAACACTTAGTTAGTTTCCCCATAGGCTTGAGTCCGAGGACCATGCAATGCCTTGGTTCTGTCTAACACTTAGAATCTTTTTTGAAGTAGTTAGTTTCCCCATAGGCTTGAGTCCGAGGACCATGCAATGTCTTGGTTCTGTCTAACACTTAGAATCTTTTTTGAAGTAGTTAGTTTCCCCATAGGCTTGAGTCCGAGGACCATGCAATGCCTTGGTTCTGTCTAACACTTAGAAATTTTTTGAAGTAGTTAGTTTCCCCATAGGCTTGAGTCCAAGGACCATGCAATGCCTTGGTTCTGTCTAATACTTAGGAATTTTTTGAAGTAGTTAGTTTCCTCATAAGCTTGAGTCCGAGGACCATGCAATGCCTTGGTTCTGTCTAACACTTAAGAATCTTTTTTGAAGTAGTTAGTTTCCCCATAGGCTTGAGTCCGAGGACCATGCAATGCCTTGGTTCTGTCAACACTTAAAAATTTTTTGAAGTAGTTAGTTTCCCTATAGGCTCGAGTCCGAGGACCATGCAATGCCTTGGTTCTGTCTAACACTTAGAATTTTTTTGAAGTAGTTAGTTTCCCCATAGGCTTGAGTCCGAGGATCATGCAATGCCTTGGTTCTGTCTAACACTTAGGAATTTTTTGAAGTAGTTAGTTTCGCTATAGGCTTGAGTCCGAGGACCATGCCATGCGTTGGTTCTGTCTAACACTTAGGATGGCCGTCAAAACGCGAGACACATAACCATGATAGACTTAGAATCCGAATCGAAAGAAACTTTCTCATTAATAATAATATCTTTTCAGATTATTTACATTCCATGGGCGAGGTACAAGTTTTTCATCTAAATCTTCTAAGTAGTATGCACCTATGCCCACCACTGAGGTAATTCTGTAGGGGCCCTCCCAGTTGGGTCCCAGCTTCCCCCAAGAAGGGTTCTTGGCGGCGCCCACCACTTTCCTCAACACTAGATCTCCTGGTGCTAGTGGTCTTAACTTCACATTGGAATCGTACCCCTGCTTGAGCTTCTGATGGTAACAGGCCAGTTGGATCATTGCTTTCTCCCTCCGTTCTTCGATTAGGTCTAGGCTCTCCCCTAGCAATTCATCGTTGCCGCCCGGGGTCAGGGAGCTCGTCCTCAGCGTTGGGAAGTTGGCCTCCAAAGGGATAACCGCTTCGGCCCCATAAGTCATGGCGAAGGGCGTTTCCCCCGTGGACCTCCGCGGCGTGGTCCGATAGGTCCACAGGACGTGGGGCAACTCTTCCACCCATCTTCCCTTGGCATCGTCTAATCTCTTCTTAAGCCCATTGACTATGACCTTGTTGACAGCCTCGGCTTGTCCATTTCCCTGAGGGTAGGCTGGAGTTGAGTACCGATTAGTGATTCCCAGTTCGCAACAGTACCTCCTAAAGGCCTTGCTGTCAAATTGGAGCCCGTTGTCCGAAATCAGGGTGCGGGGGACTCCGAACCTTGTAACGATGTTTCTCCAGATGAATTTCTTAGCATCCACATCCCTAATGTTTGCCAAGGGCTCAGCTTCGACCCACTTAGTGAAATAATCCGTGGCGACCAGCAGATACTTTTATTTCCTGGCGCCTTGGGGAAAGGCCCCACAATATCCAATCCCCATTGGGCAAAGGGCCATGGGTTGGACAGCGGGTTGAGGACCCCCCTTGGCTGGTGGATGTTTGGGGCGAACCTCTGACACTGGTCACACCTCTTAACATACTCCACGGCCTCCTTCTGCATCCCCGGCCACCAATATCCCTGAGTGATGGCTCTGTGTGATAGAGATCTACCCCCTGTGTGGCTCCCACATATCCCTTCGTGCAACTCCTCAAGCAATAATTCTGAGGCCTCAGGGTGGATGTACAACAAGTATGGCCCGGAATAGGAGCGTCTGTATAGTTTGTGATCCTCGGACAGCCAGAACCAAGGAGCATTTCTTCGCACTTTCTCAGCTTCTTACTTATCTTTGGGCAGGATGTCATCTTTGAGGAATCTCACTATAGGATCCATCCAACTGGGGCTCACTCCAACCTGATGGATGTGAACCATGCCCTTTGTTCCGTCACTTACTTTCTCCAGATGCTTGACAAGTATAGTCCGTGGCAGATCTCCAGCCAAGGACATGGCGAGTGTAGCCAGCGAGTCTGCGTGGGTGTTTCTGCTTCTAGGGACATGTGATAGGCTGAAAAGCGTGAAGGTTGACTGCAGGCGTTTGACCTGGCTCAAGTATTCTTGCATCCTCACGTCTCTTGCTTCTAACTCTCCATTTACCTGGCCCACTACTAGCCGAGAGTCCGAGAACACTTCTATTTCTTTCCTTCCCATTTTATGCAACATAACCAGCCCTTGAAGCAGCGCTTCGTACTCAGCTTCATTATTCGTGGCCGAGAACCCGAGCCTCAGGGATTTTTCTATGACAGACTTTTCGGGGGACAACAGGACTAGCCCCACTCCGGATCTTCTCTGGTTCACGACGCCGTCGACGTACATCTTCCAGCACAAGAGCCCTGGAACAGAGATTGCCCCAACTGATTTTCCATCCATGTCCCTCCTCTCGGCTACCTCTTCCACTATTGGTTCGGCAAATTCAGCGACCAAGTCCGCCAAGACCTGGCCCTTTACAGAGGTCCGAGGCATGTATTTAATGTCAAAAGCCCCCAGAATTGTGTTCCACTTGGCGATCCTTCCCGTATAATCGGCGGCCCGAAGTACCGCCTTCAAAGGTAGTTGGGTTAGCACAACCATCGTGTGAGCCTGGAAATAGTGGAGCAGCTTTCGCATAGCGTGGACCACAACAAATATGGCTTTCTCCAAGGGCAAGTACTTGACCTCGGCTTCGTGCAGTGATCAGCTAATGTAATAGCCTGGCTTTTGGACACCGCTATCATCTCGTATCAGCACCAAGCTCACAGCGTGGAGCGTCACGGCAATGTATGCGTATAGGACCTCGTCGGCCTCCGGATTAGACATGATGAGTGGCCGGGCTAGGTACTCTTTGAGTTGTTGAAAGGCCGTGACACACTCTTCGGACCACTCGAATCCTTTCCACTTGTTAATCAGGAGATAGAAGGGTCTGCACCTGTCAACCGATCTGGAAATGAATCGATTCAGAGCCGCAATCATTCCAGCGAGTTTCTGAATCTCCTTGGGGTTTTGCGGAGGTTTTAGATTATGGATAGCCCTGATTTGGTCAGGATCAACCTCGATCCCCCGGTGGGTAATGAGGTAGCCTAAGAACTTGCCAGACCCCACGCCAAACGAGCACTTAGAAGCATTTAGGCGTAGCCTGTGCCTTCTCAGGACATCGAATATACAGCCGAGGTCGGCCAAATGCCCGGACGCCAGTTCGCTGTTCACCACCATATCATCAACATAGATCTCGATGTTTTTGCCCAACAGCGGCTCGAACATTCTCGTCATCATCCTTTGGTGAGTAGATCCAGTGTTTTTCAGGCCAAATGGCATAACCTTGTAGTGATAGTTGCCAATGGGTGTCACAAAGGCTGTCTTCTCTTGGTCTTCCAAGGCTAGTGGGATCTGATGATAGCCCTGAAAGGCATCTAAGAAACTCATCCGAAGATGGCCTGCGGTCGCATCTACCAGCTGGTCTATTCGTGGCATCGGGAAGGGGTCTTTTGGGCACGCTTTATTCAGGTCCGTGAAGTTTACACAAACCCTCCATTTCCCACTCTTCTTCTTGACTACCACAGTGTTGGCCAACCATTCGGGGTAAAAAACTTCTTTGATCGCCCCTGCGCGCTTAAGCTTATTAACCTCTTCCCTGATTGACGGGCGCCGAGGTGGCTGCTTCTTGGGGATCACAAACGGGTTGACGTTAAAGTGGTGACAGATGAAGGATGGATCAATCCCCGGGGCATCGTAGGGGTCCCATGCGAACACGTCAATGTTCCTTTTGAGGAATTCTAGCAACTCCTCCTTCTCCCGGGGAGGTAGTTAGGCTCCGACCTGAAAGAACTTCTCCGGGTCATCGTCGACGACCACTTTTTCAAGATCTTCACATTTTGCTTCCTCGGCGGCCATATCAATTGGCGCCACCGAGGTCCTTGATTGCTATAAGCTTTCAGCCGCGGCGGCCGAGGACCCTGCATCGTGCCGATGCGAGATGGCTGCCACCATGCACCGCCTTGCCATGGGCTGGCAACCCCGGATTTCGAGGACTTGGTCCCCTGACGGGAATTTTATCTTCTGATGCAGCGAGGAGGCGACAGCCCCTAGGGTGTGGAGCCAGGGCCTACCCACGATGGCCGTGTACGGGGAGTAGGTGTCCACCACAATAAAGCTAACTTCCACTACCTCTGGGCCAGTTTGGATGGGCAACCTAATCATACCCCTTGGAGTGACGAGCTTCCCATCGAAGCTCATTAAAGGAGAGCTATAAGGTGTCAAATCCTCAAGCTTCAATCCCAGCCCCTTATATAGGTCGGGGTACATAATCTCGGCACTACTGCCATTGTCCACCATCACTCTCTTCACATCGTACTTGCCGATTCTGAGGGTGATCACCAAAGCATCGTCATGGGGCTAGGTGGTCCCTTCCTTGTCCTCCTCGGAAAAGCTTAGGGTTGGGTGAAAGCCTTTCTTGGCCCTCTTCAGCTCGGACTGGGACTCTTTGGCGGGCACCTGGGTCACAGACAGTACTCGCGAGGGGCGCATGCCTGTTCTTCCCGGCACAGCCAGGATTACATTAATCGTGCCAGCGGGCTGCCCCATGGCGGTGTCCCTTCGTGGCTCCTGGTAGGTATGGCCCTGATGACTGCTAGAATGATGTAGGAGGTGCTTCAGCTTTCCCTCCCGGACTAGCTGGTCTAGGTAGTTCCAGAGGTTCCTGCAGTCCTCCGTGGCATGTCCATGATCCTGGTGGTACTGGCAGTAACAGTTCTGATTGCGCTTCTCAGGATCCCCTGCCATCTTATTCGGCCACTTGAAGTATGGTTCGTTCCTAATCTTTTCCAATACCTTATGTACTAGTTCTCGGAACACGGCGCTGACAGTCTGGGTATTAGTCGCCCCGGATTGTCCCACGAAATCCTTCCTCGGGCGGGCATTGTTATACCGGTCCGACCTGAAATCCCTCCTCTCTTGAGGGATAACCTTCTCCTTCCCCTTGTCTTGCAGCAGATCTTCCTTTACCCGCTTGTATTTATCGATCCGATCCATCAGCTGTCGCACGCTAGCGGCGGGCTTACCAGTTAAGGACTTCCTCAGGCCATGCCCCATTGGTAGTCCGTTCTTGAATGTATTGATGGCGACATCGTCGAACTTGCCGTCTAGCTCATTGTAAATCTCTCAATACTTGTCCGAGTAGGCCTTGAGGGTCTCCCCTTCACGCATGGACAAAGATAGTAACGCGCTCATTGGCCGAGGAGGTCTGCTATTTGTAACAAAACAGGAACCAAAGGCCTGGGTCAGCTGTCTGTACGAGTTTATGGAATTCGTCTTCAAGCCGTTGAACCACCTCATTGCCACAGGTCCTAAGCTGGATGGGAAGACTTTGCACATCAGCGCCTCGTTCTTAGAGTGAACAGCCATCCTCTGGTTGAACTGGCTCACGTGCTCTACGGGGTCCGTTCTGCCGTTGTAAACGGTGAAGGTTGGCTGCTGGAACCACCGAGGGAGCACCGCCTCTTCTATACGACGTGTAAAGGGTGACTTGGAGAGCTGGTCCAATGCCCTGCTCATGGCGTTACTCCCTAAGCCCCTAGGGGTTGGGCCATCACGTTTACGCCTCTGGTGGCGCTCCTCCTCGTGAGAGAAAGTCTCGCTCAGGGGTGTTCTTGACCTTTGCCTGTAGCAGTCATCACTTTCGTCGTCAGAGGGCAAGTCAGGGCTAGATTCGGATCGCCTTCGACGTGCATGGCGCAACTTTCTCTTCAAATCGTCTATCTCTCGCTGCGTGGCCACCTTGTCATCTTTTCTCTGGAATGCGTGACTCTTAACTTCTTCTGATTGTGTGGCCTGGCCATTATCGTCCTTACGGGTGTGGCTTCTACTAGTTTGTGAGGTATGCACGCTTCCCTCTCGAAATCGTTCGTTCTCCTCGTTTTGGCCGCGCTCGGGGTTGCCATAGTTACCCTGACGCTGGGATTTAGCCGGTTCAGGCCGATGGGAGCTCCCTTGGTAAGGGCCTGATCTTGCCATGCTTGGCTGTTGTCCTCACTAACGCACGAGTTCTTCCCACAGATGGCGCCAATTGTAGGGACCGAATTTGAGCACAGTCACTATTGGGTGAATGGACTCTAACCCGATTAGCCAAATACAATAAATTTGTAGAGCGTGGGTAAAAGAACTAGGCCCTAGTGAGGATTATAGCAACTAAACATGGTTACAAGTGGACTAAAGTGTGAAAATCTGTCATCGGCCCTCCACTTCAGGGGTGATAGCTCTTAACTCCTCTGCTCTTTGCTACTAAGGCTTTTTATGGTCATCCCAGTTGCTCTGATGTCCTCTGTCCCCCATTCCAGAAGGACTTCTTACATTATATATCCCCTTTTAGTTGATCGTAGCCCTCCATTTGTTGATCAAGCAGGCCATCACTTAAGTGCTTGTCCCATCAGCCGTTTTCCCATTCCTTCTGTGGGTTGCAGCAACCAAGGCTGCACTGTTCAGGGGTCTTTTCCTCATTAATGCGGCCAGAACTTTATGATTGTATGTGTGAGTAAAAGTGATTTTCTCATATCTCAAATCGTCATAACATATAGTCACTTCTTGCGATGTTTTTCACACACAACACGCAATATTCTTTGCTACTTTTGATACATGTGCAGGTACAATGTGATTTGGCCATCACAATGAATACTTGTGTTTATGTATGCTCACTAAACTGTTTTGACTTGCTTTTGAAATATAAAATTGGTTAGACTTGTTTAGTGTGTGTGTGTGTGTTTTGGATCTAAATGCCCATCATTTTTATTGTTGAGAAATGTTTTTAAGAGCTTAAAATGTTGTTTGGATCTATGTTAGAGTAGCATACTTGATTGCATTCATATCTGTGTTTTTCTCTTCATTGAAAAATTGTTTTTAAGCAATCTCGATACCTCTCGGCAGATAAGCTATCTATCGAGACCCTTCAACTTTTTCTTATCGCATTCTCGATTGCTCTCGATAGCTAGTTCGATCAATCAAGAAACTTTCTGTCTCCTCAATAGCTACCTCAATCCATCAAGCTTCTTTGTGTTGAAAACCTCTTGTTTGATCCTCGATAGCTCCTCGTTAGCAGGTTCGACAGCTGGAACACGCGTTTTAAACTTCGATAGCTGCTCGACAGCTCTCGATCAATCGAGATTTATGAGATTTCTATATAAGCAGCCATTGCAATTTCAGATCTCACACCCTCGATCTCTCTCAACAATTTTCAGTCCTTTCATCTCCCAAACACCTCTCACTCACTCCAAACTTCATTCCCAAGCTTTCTTCGACTTTAATCTTGCTTTTCTTCACTGGTAAGGTCCTTAATCCCTCTCTTCATCATGCATTTCATATGTTTGACCTAACTTTTGGGATTTTTTTTGAAAGTTTTGAGATTTTTCAAAATCAATGAAGTTTTTGCTCAATTTTTAGGATGGGTTTTGTCAAAATGACGTTTAAAACTTCATGCATTGCATCACATGTGCATTATAACAATGTTTCATGCATTTAGATGTGTGTTTACTTTGTTGCTATGCTGTGTGCTGGTAGGTTTGGATTGGGCCGAGCCCATGATGAATTTATTTTTGCATGTCACATGTTCATGCATTCTCATGCATACTTATCTTCAATTTTATATTTTTTGATATATTTGTTGCTTAGTACTTTTCTGATTGTTTCCCTCTCTTTCTCTCTTTCTCTCCCTCTTACGTTAGTTGCGTCATGGCACCTAAGCATAAGTCTACTCTGTCTCGGAACCCTTTTCATTCCAAGGCAACTTCTTCTTCTTCTCCATCTGAACCCACTCCCTCTCACGTCCGGTTCCGTGATGAGAAGGCCAAATTGGACTTCTCAAGGAACTTTTCAAGACACGGCATTCATTCGGAACGCCAAGTTGTTCTGTCAGATTTCTCTAACACTAACCTACCCACTGTCATCCACAGTAGGGGTTAGGAGTCACTTTGTGGCGTCCCGGTCACGTGCCTCTCCGTGATCATACAGGAGTTCTACTCCAATATGCACGGATTCGATTACTCTATACCTCAGTTTTCTACTCGCGTTTCAGGTATACGCATAGTAGTTACTCCGGAGATTGTTTCCAAGGTACTACACGAGCCTAGGGTAGCGCATCCTGACTACCCAGGCTGTGCGCATCTGAGGACAGTGTCCAAAGATGAACTCGCGTCAAAACACCCCTTGCTCGGCCTTTGCTAAAGGTCCAAGATTCCTAAACATGGTGATGACAATTGTTCTTCATCCATTGTCTCACTATAACACTATCATAGAGCCTTATGCTCGATTTTTGTTGTCCCTCATTAAGGATATCTCTATCGACTTTCCTTCACACTTTATACTCTTCCTTATAGATGTCTATAAGGACATGGCGACTCGTGATAAGCTCATTTTTTCTTCCGCTATCACGAGACTCCTTCGCCATTTTTCCATCTCCTATCCTAAGTCTCCCCATTTCTCATTTATGTGTGCCATTGACACCGCTACCGTAAAGCGGAGTCTTGTACAACTTCGCTTGAGGCAACCCCAAATGCAGACGGTAGCTGCTCCAGTTTCTACCGCTCTATCCACCTCCGCTCCTTCTTTTTCAGCGGGTGGAGTGACACTTGAGGCCATCATGGAACAGCTTGTGCGCATGGATGCTCGCCTTGACACTCTCAGCGATGAGTTATGTCAGGTGAACACCCGTGTTGGTCGTATTGTACGACGATAGCCTGTCATGGGTGGTTTCACTATGGCTTCCTCTCCATCTCCGCCAGCTTCTAAGGATGAGAGTGATGATGGCTCCAGCAATGTTGATGATGCTGAGGATGATGATGATGGCTCGCCTAGTGATGATGAGATGTCTACTTGATTTACTTGCCCTTTGTCACTTGTGACAAAAAGGGGGAGTAGTTTTGGGATGAGAGTAGTCATACTCATAGGGGAAGGATAGTTTAGGAGATAAGGGGAGTGTTCGTATATTGAGGGATGTAGTGAGGATTTTTGTATCTTTTCTTTTTTTTCTATTTTAGATACATTATTCTTTGTATATTGGTCTTGTAACCACTTGACATACATTGTACTTATATTTGGTTTATATATATTGATGTATGTTCTTTCACCTATCTCTTTATGTGTTGTTTCTTTTCTATCTTTATACACATGTTTCTTATTAATTGTATGCAATATATTATTTCTGTTTCACACTAAGATGCCGTGATGAGTTTTGTTTAAAATGTTTCAGAAACACAGGTTGTCAAAATCTACTTGCCATAAACTCTCTTCTTGCAAAATTTTTCAAAAGTTTGTGTTAGGATAGATTTTATTGTATTCAACAAGTGAATATGAGTTGAGTGATTTATGACTTCTCTCATATCTCATTTGTTTGTTGTGGTTTTGTCACAGATTGCCAAAGGGGAAGATTGTTAGGACATATGTGATTCATGTTAGGAACATATGTCAACATTTTATGTAATTAGCTAATCTTTTGACAAAACACATTTTACTTGTAATTGGATAGATCTAGGTGTGTTTAATGCTTCAAGAAACGAGATTTCAAGTTCAAGTGTTAAAACTATGCAAGTATGTCCAAGAATCAAGTGAGAAAGTGCAGGATTTTAAAACTCGACAACTAGCATCTATCGAGATTTAAAAGTTGCTGAAACTTGTGGCTCGACAGTTAGCTCTATAGATGGCTATCTATCGAGGTTTATGAAACTTAGTTTTTCAGGACTGTTTTTCATCCAATTCGTGAGTGTATGTTTGGGCTTTCTTTTCTCACAACCCTAAATATATATAAGGATTATTTTAAGGGCTAAAAAAGGTGACACAAGTTGCACAAGAGCACAATTCCACGAGTGTGAAGAAAAGTGTAATCGAAAACCTAGTTTGCCCTAGTTCTTCTTTCTTTTCAAGAAGCTGATGTGTTTGTACACCATAAGGTTTTATGACCAAGCAACTTCATGATCTTCATCGTCTAGATGAACTGAAGAACTTTGCAGCCAACATCTTTCTTAAATTGGTGATCAAGTCGCATACTGGGATCCGCGTAATTGGTTAGTCACGTACTGGGAGCCGTGCATTGAAAGGAAAGATTGTCACTACAGAATAAGTCCAATTAGGTATTAGGGTAAGGGTTCAACTGTAGGTTGGTATAAGGTACTGGGATTCATTTACTCGTAACCGCTTGTTTTGATAATAGTGGATTCTCGGGAGTGGTAACCTTAAAATCATCCAGTGAGGTTTTTGCTCTGTAGGTTTTCCCCATTCGTAAACAAATCACCGTATCAATTAATTTTCCGTTGCATATTTAGTTTAATTGGTGATTTGTTTGTGCTACCACGCATATTGCATGTTAATTTGATTAATTAATAAATTTGGCTAATTAATCAATTAATTCATCATAAGTGATCAATACATTCTTGGCCTATCTATATATGGATTTCAGATGGAGGCTTGGAATCCCATTAGTGACCAACATTTGAATTGACACGTTCGCCTATATGGAGGCATTATATTGACATGATGTATTGCTTGCTCAAATATTAGCGGAAATAATCCTTATGCTGGATCATGCAATGACTACAGACCAACTTCTGCTGGATCATGCAATGACTAGAGACCAACTTCTTTTAAACAGCATCGCTTTCTCATGTTAATCTTCACCTTGAAATGGATACTTTCTATCCCAAAAGTGAATGCAGAGGATTATGATCCAGTTAAAGTGTGGTGGCATTTGTTTGTATTTTTTCCCTGGTACTACTTGCTCAGTCAAAAAATAATAATATGAATTGCAAATTAATTCACAATTAGGATTAATTTCCGTTGAATACAGAGGGTTTGCCTATTCCAAATAGAGAATCTCCATGACAATGAGTATTATGATTTATGTTGATGGTTCAACATAATATGAACATGATAGATGTGAAAATATATTTTCTTGAAAATAACTCAATAACAATTGTAACATCCAAAAGTGTGGAATAAGAATACATCTTGACAACATTTACCTCCTTTGGAAGTTCAGTTTCCCAATACAGTATGCAAAAAGAGAGGCAAAGACAATGGGGAAGATGATAAGAACAACAGCAACAACACCTAAAAGATTGTGATGAAACCCAAAGTAGTCCTCTAAGAAAGCAGAAACTGTTGTTGGCTCTCCAAATGCTGATATTTCTTTGTCTATATCTCCATATTGCGAAGTCAGCATACCATTCAGTGCCCAAGATGTGGGACATAAATAATACAACCAAATCCACCACTTTGGAATATGCTGCAACAACGGAGGAACAACATTTTTGAGTTACTTTTGATGCTTGACATATTCAAATCTCACCATCCACATGCAAGTTATAATTTGACACAAGTTTACATTTTTTTTATTGTGAGTGTATATACAACAATAAAATTCCACTTCAAGAAAATATAAAAAAGCGAGTAGTTGACATACTTAGTTGATCTCAAACGTCAAGACTTAAAAGATTTTGGGTTGATGAGTCATAACTTACAGGTCTTGGTACAATGAACCCAGAGAACAAATTCAGCATTGTGTAGGAAGATGAAGCCACAATGGAAGCCACCTGAACATTTGGTGTCAATGAGACCAGAAGCATTCCTAGGTAACTGAAGTATAGCAGCGTACAGAACATGCTGTAGAATGACCAGAATATCTTATAGGCTGACCAGTATAAACCAATCATAGGATATGTGATGATCACGTAGAGAACTGCTTGAGTGAACAAGTAGGGAACCTCAATTAACACCTAAAAAAATCAGTCCAAGTTACATGAATTAAAATATTGCTAGGTACATCAAAATATTCAGAATTTAAAAAGGGAGATTATGAGCTGTTGAATTAGTTTCATCCATTCTCTAAATTTCTAACAATTTATGAAATATCTTCATTAAATCCATTTTTAAAGGTTTGAGACCCATTCTCTGCTTAACTTTAACATTCCAATATACTAAAAAATAAAAAATAAAAAAAACTTAATTGTACTTTATCAAGAATTTAGTTTAATTAATCAAAAAAAAAAAAAGAATTTAGTCTAATTAATTTTCATGAGAGCTTTGAACCTGTGCCAATGAATAGGCCCATGAAGAGTACATTCCTGCAAATCTTTCTCGGTACAAAACAGTCCGCTCTGTTGCAACGATAGGTAGAACCGTTGAGCAATTGTTTATTCCAAAGAAGATAACTGCAGTGAACATTGTACCAAGGACATTGAAGATGTCCTGCTGGGTGTTTCTACCAAAAAGAGAAACAAAGTGTCAAGTCAGTTATTTCACAATGATTTCCTACTTCAGCTTCATATCGTAGCAATTTAGAGCATAAATTTATATATGAAAAACAAAAAAGTTTGAGAATCATACTCTTCATCATCATCCAGGAAAAAGTCAATAGTATGATAAAGGTTGTAAAATATTCATAAGAATTATGTAATGCATCAATGAAGTAACTTAGATTATAGCTTGCAGTGAGCAAGGGGTGATAAAGGAGTGGGAAGCAGATTTAGTTTCTGAGTGGACTTGGATCAATTTTATATTGTTCAAATGGTGTATGAAAACATAAATGCAATTGTCCCAACTAACATTTTCTCTCCTTTCTTCCAGAACAGTATTCCAAACAGAAGAGATGAGGCAGACAGCAAAATAAAGCGCATCAAATTGTATGAAGGACTTCGCCAATAGGACAAGTGCTGCTTCCATAAGCACGCTTTGAACTGCTCCCAACCAGTTTGTGGAAAGCGGGTAGGAAAATGCAATTCCCTTGAACCAGTGGATGGTGAACTCAATTGCTTAACCAACTCTTTGTTTTGCCTACAGTCAGAAAAGCAAGATTCATATTTAAGACAAGTTCTAAAATTTTTGTATCAAATAAATTTTATGAAAAAATCGTATACATTGTTAAAAAATAAAAATAATTCTTATCTATAGTATCCATTGATCATGATTTATGTTCTTTGCAAAGAATGCAGTATACTTTACATACACAATTGTAGACTCATATACATGTAAACATGCTACCCAATAAGGACTCATCAAGAAACTTGGTATGGTAGGTGACAATGATAAAGACGCTTTTATGCAGTGGCTTATAAAACGGTGTACTTACTCATATAAGGTGGACCCCCTATAAATTTGTGCAAAATCTACACCAAGTTCAGCTTCAGCAGATTTTGAAGTAACTTCTAGCATCCATGTTGCTGGATTATAATTGTCTTTAATAGCAGGCACCCCAGGGATACTCTACAGAAAAATTGCCATGGAGAAGAATCCGGACTAATATTGTCACAGGCATGATATTGTATTTGATTGACAACAATAAAAGATTAACATGAAATAAAAAAGTTGCATAATTAACTGACCTCAAAGTACTCAATAACCTGACTTGAGTGCTGCCCTAGTGGGCCAAAATAAATTATGTGGCCTCCATTTTTCATTAGAATCAACTGCAGTATAGTTAGACTTAGATATGAATCAATGTTATCATATCACATCCATATTAAATTATTAATAAGGATGATAAATAAAAAAATAAATTAAAATAAAAATCAACATGATCATATTTTCTGAAACAGCAAATATTTTTTTTTTTTTTTTTTGGGGGGGGGGGGGGGGGGGTGGGGTGGGGTGGGGTTGGGGGAGGGAAGTAAAACTGAACATATAAATGTAAATTGGTAAAGATTAAATAAATATAACTGGATTAAACTTAGAATATTGAATTGTAAGATCCCAATCTTTGAAGATAGTAAAACCTCTTTATAAGAATTTTCACCAAAAGAGTTCAAAGGATGCAAGATCATGCATAACACGTCACTTTGGAAAGAGATGTACACTAACAATGAAGCAGTGAGTTATCTGTCCTTGAATAATGCAAGTAGCACACCTGCAAATCTTCAATCTTACTGAACAAGCTTGGATGAGTATATCAACTTGTTTTTGTGCACTCCTCTTAACAAGATGTGAAAATTGCACCAAATGGGAATTAGGTCAAAGTGTCATAAAAAATAAAAAAGGATTAACTCTTCCAAGCTGAGATGAAACTTAAAGATGATTATAATCTATAAAATATTTGAAGTTGATAATTTCTTTGTTCTTATAATATGAAGATATTTCAAGCAATTATGTAAAACATTTTTTTGACAGTTACAACGAGGGAGGGGGAATTTGAACCCTAGATGTCTCCATTGAAAATATCAAGAGGTGCTAACCAGTTGAACTACAAGACTCTTAGCAAGCAATTATGTAAAACATGGGACATATACAACTGAACCATAAATAATTTATATACAAATTATGCCAAGGGAAGCATGTTATGAAACATATTCAAATTTCCTCACTTCATTGCATTATGAAACTACGTTATGAACATTATTTTACCTCATCAAATGCCTCAAAGATATCAATACTTGGTTGGTGGATGGTGCACACAACTGTTCGTCCTGTTTCAACAATATTCTTGACTGCTCTCATAACAATTGCAGCTGCCCTTGCATCTAAACCTGAAGTTGGTTCGTCCATGAATATGATAGAAGGATTGGCCACAAGCTCCACAGCTATAGTCAGCCGTTTACGCTGCTCAGTTGATAAACCACTAACACCTGGAATTCCTACTAAAGAATCCTTGATCCCATCAAGCTCAATAGTTTCAAGTACTTCATTTATGAATTCCTGGGGGAAATTGCAAAAAGAAATTTCAGTGAAATTCATTTAAATGAAAAATTCTGAGACAAAATATTTGATTATGCATAAAAACAGATACCATACAGCTTTAATATATGAATCAATCTGAGATGAGAGCCGCAGCCAAGCAGAATATACCACTGATTCTTCTACAGTAATTTGTGGAGAATGTATATCTGTTTGCTCACAGTAACCTGATATCCTAGCAAATGTGTTTTGAACCTTTGGGTGCCCACCAATTCTAATCTCTCCTTCAATGGTACCACTGGTTTTCCTTCCAGAAAGAACATCCATAAGAGTTGTTTTCCCTGCTCCACTGACACCCATCAAAGCTGTCAGAATGCCTGGTCTGAATGCACCTGTAACGTCAGAAAGAAGCTGGAGCTTTTTCTGCGTAAAACCATGCCTTTGCATTTCCTGAGACCAAAATGATGTCAAAATAATTTATTTCAGTTTAGATAACTCTCACTCCTAGTCCTTGTATTTTATAACTAAGGATATGTAGTAAAACTAGCTCTATTATAATTACCAAAGGGGTATCAACATAATACTGCACGTCATGAAATGTTACAGTTAAGGGCTCAAAAGGTAGAATCATCCTTCCTGAAAATTTGAGGAACAACAAAATTTCATAGATGTGGAAAAACATATCTTAACTTGACAGAAGTTGTAGAATGAATAGACAACTTACTGATCTAATATTATATAGAATAAAATGGAATAATCAGGACAAAAAGACTTTCTCACCCTTTCTAGGTTCTACAGTAGTTTTAGGAGAAGCACCAGTTGGTGTCTGGTCTCTATTTAAATTGTTGTGGCTGTCTTTTTTTCCTTGAAGTTGAGAGTGCTTTTCATAAGAAATAAGAGCACGAGACTTTCCTGGAGCTGAATGTAAATTGAAGTGAAGGTTAACATACATGCTTGAATATTTTGTTTCTTTCAGTGTCCACGTAAGCAAAGGAGATGCTCTTACACTTTAAGAAAGTTAATGCCAAGGTAAAACCAACATTAAATAGTACTGTGAACCCAGTTAAGGCAGCGATTGATATCCAATAAAAATAACCGTCAAAGTTTAATCCATGACTTTCTAGTACTTGTTGCCCAAGAGTAGTGTTTACAGACAGATTCTGTGAAAAAGAAAAAGGAGCAAAGAATCAGTAGTTGATGGATGAACAGCTTCACATATTTGTAAGAAAAGTATAATAGGGTTTACTTTTTTGCAGGTTTCCAATTTGAATAGGAAAAGCCTCATTCAAAAAGAATGAGGAAAATGAAAGGGCAAGTCTTTAGAATGCTAAAAAAAAGATACCCTTTTAAGCATTTGTTAGTATTTTCCTTTCCTTTACCTTGCTCTTTCAAACATCCGAAGGGATTTTTAAGAGAGAAAATATTTACAGGGAAACTTTCCCAAGAAAAAGGCAGAACTTCAAGGTTTTCATTATTACAATAAAATGAAGCCAAACAGGAAAACTTCAATTGCCAAAAGTTCTTACAAGAAGAACTTTCCATGAAATCAAACAAATCCATGTAAACCAAATGAAAATCATAAATTTGAGCCTTGTAACTTTCCTATTAACCCAACCAAAAAAATTGCATCACTCTTGCATTTTTTTTCTTTTTGTCTTGGTTATAGCACAACAATGAAATGATTAAATTTCACCTTTTCCCATCGAGGAGAAAGGAATTCATTCACAGTGAGGCCTATCTCCCCATATGACAAAGGAGAAATCCAAAATCCCCACTCCAACCAAGCAGGCATAGAGGCTGCAACCAAAAATATGCTAAGCACAACCATCTGAATAAATTTCATTGGCTTGAATATGAGAAAAGGTAAGAAAAATCTTACATTTTGGGATAACAAAGCCACCAAATAATAAAACAACTATTATGAACAGGCTACCAGCTGTCATAGAAGCAACCACAGTTTGGAAGAGTGAGGCAATAAATCGGAACATGGATATTGACATTAGATGCACAGTCAAGAGTAGAAGGAACTGGCGGA
Source organism: Quercus ilex subsp. ballota (assembly GCA_032727855.1). Taxonomy (NCBI): domain Eukaryota; kingdom Viridiplantae; phylum Streptophyta; class Magnoliopsida; order Fagales; family Fagaceae; genus Quercus; species Quercus ilex. Next base: position 13,897,141 of record CM064913.1, read on the forward strand.
AGAACCTAAGAAACACGGATAAACAGATGTAAAAATTGAGATAATTATGAATAATAAAAAATTATACTAAAGAGTATCTAATAAGAAGAAACAGCAGCACTCACCATCTACATCTTGTTCTCAACCAGAAACATATTTAATATTCAATGTACAACCTAGGAGAAAGCAAAAGCCACCATAGAATGTTGTCTAGGTATAAGATCTCCTACATCAATATTAACAAGCATATAGTAGCATTCCAAGTAATACAAATATATTATTCATAATTATCTAAGTTTCTTAAAAACTTCTAGTAGCTTTACCGAAGCTACAAGCATGGAAGTAATCATATAAAGTTTTGCCCTCAATTTAACAGTATATCGCTCAAGATTTCATCTCAGACAGAATGGAACATTTCTTTCTTTTTTGATAGATGAACTTTTCATCTAGATCTCACCTTCCAACCTCAGGGCTGTACCCAATGACATAGTATGTAAGAGCTGTCCAGACAAAAGCTTCCAAGAATGATAACGGAACTTTTAGGATGGCAGAAGGAATTGCATAAGCCCAAGCAGGATAAAAGAACAAATCTTTTTGTTTGTAGAAAACTGCAAGTCTTGAGACAGTCATGGGAAGTTCTGGAAATCCATCGACAAGAAGAATGAGGAGTGCATAGAATAATGACCCCATATAATAATTTGCATGGATCATGTCAATGGCCATTTCAGTTCGAAGGAAAACAGTCATTGTTATTGAAGCAATGATGACTAACTGCAGGTAGAAGAATACCAAAAGAAAAAAAAAAAAAAAAAAAAATTTGAATAAAAGGGGTCAGAGTGGAAGCTAAATAAAATTGACAGAGAAACATTCAAACAAAAAGAGCTACCTGTGTTGATTTGAATACATAAATAAAAGAATTCCTTCTCATGAGAAGAAATTCCCTCCTTGTACAAGCTTTAAAAAGTCCCCATTTAGTTAATGAGTATGGTCTAGAGGATAGAGCGTTCTTGTGGCTGTGAGACTTATCAAATGGCTTAGAGAGCTCCTCATCTAACTTGTGGCCAAGATGGGAATCTTTGAATATTTTAGCAAACTGATCAACAGAAACATAACTGTAGGGTTGATCTGTTTTGTGCCAATACTGTGCTTGATCTTTACTAGAGATAACCTGAAGCAAAAGAATATAGAAACCAGTTACGATTGTATGACAAGAAATGGTTGGATATGCAAATATGAAAGACAAATCTACCTCCTGAAGGAAGTCAGCAGCACCCTTCCTGTCTGGACACTTAAACCCACAGTCCTCAAAGAATTTGAGAACACAAGTGCGTAGACCATGATACACAATCTTCCCTTCTGCCATCAAGATAATGTCATCAAAGAGATCAAAGGTCTCTGGTGCAGGCTGAAGAAGTGAAATCAATGCAGTGGCATCAATGATATGCGCCAAATGCTGAAGGCAAGAAACAATCTGGAAAGTGGTGGAACTGTCTAAGCCATTTGATATTTCATCCATAAATAGGGCTTTTGTTGGTCCCACAATCATCTCACCTAGATAATGCAAAATATATCAACAATCATATTGATTCAATCCCTTGAAATTTAAAAGCAAAACTTATTCAGGAATAGAATATTACATATAACATTAATTTAAGCCTATGCTACAAAGATTCATCATCTACAAACTTTGCATAATCTCCGCACTACCTATGGTCAACCTTTTCTTTTGACCACCAGATATGCCTCTTCTTACATGATCTCCAACCAAAGTGTCTGTGCAGATATCGATACCAAGGATCTGTAAGACACATTAATACGGGAAAAAAAAAATAAAAAAGGATTGCGAGCGGTTCACCAAAAAAGAGATGAAGACATGATATTGAGCTCTGCACAAGCAACCTAGAAAACTATACCTTTAGGATGTAGTCTGTCTGAAGGGAAGTCTTCAATCCCTTAACTGATATTGCCTGAACCATAGGAATAGAGAACATTGCATTAAGCATATCAAGGATATAAAAATAAATAAATTACATGCTGTATGAATGCCACATAGATTAGCTTACTAAAATAAACTTCTTATTGTATAAATGTTTTCTGTAATGATGATCTAACTGAGTCCAACCTTATTTAGAGCTGAATAGCAAAAATGGATTTATGTAGCCAACCCCTAGGAATCAGGATCTAAGACTGTCTTTGAGGACAATAGAGAGGAAACAAAACTTCTAACTTATGGTTTCCCTCTTAAGCATTTGAAATATTTACTTTAATTTACTTTCCTTTCATTCTTTCAAGGAAAAAAATGAAGCAACAGGATAAACTGTACTCTTACATATGAAAGAAACAAACTTGTTCAACCACATCAATGTCCAATAAGTTATTTCTGCTTAATATTTTGGCTTTGCTGAAGTTGTGAAAGCATGGTGAGAAGCTATGTACACATGAAGAGGAAGTTTTATGTATGCTATATGGTACCTTCATGTAAGCATCTACATCAGGATCTGGGATAATCTCTTCCTGCTTCTCCCTTTGTGTGACTTCCTTGATAATGTCTTTCATGCATAAATAAAAACTACTCATCAATATCAATTTGAAACCTGCTTGATAAAAATCTTGCATTAAAATCACCATTTTTCCTCAGCCAAGGAGTTCTTACCAACTCGGCTTCCTACACCCTGACAGCATGCAGAGAAATCAAGTGTTTCCCTAACAGTCATCTCTGGAATATGCAGGTCATGTTGGCTTACGTATGCCGCCGTTTTCTGAGGAACAAATTCTTCCAGCAAATAGCCATTGTAAGATATTTCCCCACTAACCTGATCAAAGAAAAACCATGAAAAAAGTCAAAATAAAATTTAAAGGCACACAGATCTGAGATAATGCTATAAGTGTTAATACTGATGTAGATAGAAAGAACAGAAAGAGTTTCAAACGGCCCAATAATGACATTTATTTTGTTTACACGTAGGTTGTCAAGAATGCATTAGTTCAAGAAGAATTTAAAGATGCAATTCATATTGCATACTGATCAAGTGAAAACAAGTATAAATCAACATTACAGGATGAATTATTATGAGATAGCTTGAATGAGTCTTTAAAAGTTCAAAAGCTATTTTATTGAGCTCCAATTCTCTAAAGAAAGCAAATGTATTGTTTTTCTAGGACCTTGCAAAGGTCTCAAAAAGATTTAAAGACTGAACCTTTAGAGAATGACTTAGCTTTCCTGACAGAGCCAACAATAGTGTAGTTTTGCCACATCCTGGAGGGCCAAGCAATAAAGTCATCCTGCAGCAAAGACAAGCCAAAGTTAGTCAACTTTCACCTTTCTTAAACTTCTATTCTTTCCTTCTTAAGGAGCACCAAAAAAGTGATAATATGAACTCTTCCATTTTTCACTCCATAGGAATTTTTTAGAAGGTATGTGAACCGATTGGAGGAAGATATCAGTCAGTGATGAGGAATATAAGAAATCAGCCGATCCCTCTAAGGACAGATAGTAAAATGTGTGATACATGCAATAGGTAGAACTGATTAATTCTGCAATCAGTAGCTTTGTACTGAGGTCTCGAGAATGTGGGTCAATTACAGTCTCAAAAAGTGAAAGCATCCCTCCAGATAGTGACTTCCATTAACTTTGGAAATTTTTATAATAAAATCTATAAATAGACCAAAAATCATTGGCTACAATAATCAGCATGCATAAGCCAGAGATATCATATGGACTAACTAAACTGTAGAAGTACCTATATGTTTCTTTTCATGGAGAGTAGAACTCATGGTTTTGTTCATCACCTTTTTGTGTGTATTATCACCCTACCAAATTGGACAAAATCTAAATTGAAAGGATATTTGACCCAAACTAAATCATGTCATGTTAAAATCTGAAGGAGTCATATATATCCATATTTTAAAACTTATTGCAACAAACAGAGCTTTAGAAACATAGTCTTTTGTAACTGAAATTTAAAAAGTCTATTTCATCAACAAAAAGAAATATGAACTCATGGAAGTTTGAATATCCCCTTCATCGTCCCCTTGGGGCCAATAGTTACTTCTCAAAAAGAAAAAAGAAATATGAATTCATGGACAATATCCTTTCATTTAGTTAAAGTTTTTTTTTTTTTTGAGTGCTAAATTTTGCTAAATACCTTCCAGGCTTAATAATGCCACTGACATCTTTGATGATGCTTATCTTGGCTTGTTGAGTTTTTGAACCTGGAAGCTTGGCAAGGCCCTGCCACAAACAGAAAGCTCCAATGCCTTAAAAATTTATAAATAAAAGACACAAGTGGACAATTTGTTTTGAGCTCTTAAAGTCAAGCAGTACAGGTACATCTCCATGCTTATCCAAAAGATGAACCAGTGAACATGACAAATACGAAATGGCCATCAAGCATTGAGGTATTCACAACATAAGACCAAAGATCATTTTGCAAGGAAGTACCTAATGTAATGAATGCCACAGGATATAATATGCATGTCAAATATTTGTTTTCACTCTCACGTCTCCATTTGGGAATATCCGGAGGGTCAGCGACTAAATTAAATAGTAAATATGGAAGTCACTCCTACAAGTCAAGATACTTACTGAAATCGTGCTTTTTAGGGTGTTCCATAGAGTGGGGAGGGGCTTGCCATGAACTACCTCACACTCTGCATCTACACAGAGATTCTCATATCTCACTTCAACAGTAGGCAATTTAACTCCAACTCTGTAAATCAATAATTAACCATAAACAATGAATTATCAGACTATTATAGATCCAGCATTAAATTTAAGCTCATCAAGACAAGGAGGTTTGATTCCACTCTAGAGACAACTTTTCTGGAAACAATCAGACATCCAATAAGAAGCAAACTTAACCACATATTTTAGAATATATTATGCACAACAAAATCGATGTACATGGTATGCACATTCATATTAATTTACAAACATGTGTATGTTTGTGCAACATATGTTAATAGATACATGAATATCATGTGAAAAAAAGGTTACTTGTCAATTCTCCTTCTAAGCTTTTGCAATAACCGGAGGTTATCATTTTCGATGTGTTTGATAAGCTTCTCTATGAAAATATGCCTTTCTTGAGCTCCAAGTTTGGTAACATCAACCATGTGTTTCCCTTTAGCATCTTCATCTGCGCCTGTGCCACCATAAACATCAAACAAAGCTGAAGTAATTCTCTCAAAAGTGGGTAGTCTCTGAATTGAAGCCCATTGTAACTCATATTCATCATTGTCATCAATATCATGTTCAGACTTTACAGAAGAACTGCTCCTAAAACTTAAGGCATGGCTTCTAAATGAAGACCTTATACTTCTTCCAATCTCTGCTAACTCAACTTGCAGAGCCTCTATCTCACCTGGTCCTCCCAGCTGAGCCATTATTGGATAAGCTGAAAAGCTTCAAACTCATACATGTATAACGAGAAAGATGAGAGAGAAACACATAATGCAAAGTGGAATGTAATGTATTATCTTAGGAAGTTGATTGCTGTTGAACAGGCTATTTATAGACATGACTAATATTTGTAAGGAAAAAAGCATCATTTGATTTACACCTTTTCCTCCTAATACATTAATTAAATATCAAATAATTTTTCAGATATGATTAAGATTCACAAGGAAAAGGAAAGAATAGAACAAAACAAGACAAAACAGTATTTCCATGTACAAAACAGCATGCTTCATTCAGTTACTGCTAGACCATTAAATCTTTGTATATGGAAGAATTGATTCCATTGACTTCTTCCAACCAAAGTATGATAAGCACATCTTTGACCCGGACCAAGGATTTCATGTTCATGGACTATTTGAATAATATTAGGTTCAGCGCCATGAAACATGTCTAATTACTTTTTAAAATGTAGACAACAATCATGCATGCAAACTTCCATAGAATTCAACAGTTCTATGGCAGAAATCTGGAAAGATCACACACAAGCATGTCACATTTATTTTTTAAAAGTGGTTTAAATAATTCCAACCCACATCTGACTCCAATGTGTTGATCCCATGCCTCTTGAAAAAGTGGGCCCCATACAAGTATTAACAACAAAGCTATAAATAAGAGTGTGAATAGAATCTACATCTGACTTGGGTTGTTGTAACTGAGCTCTCAAAGAAAGACAGTCAAGGAATTAGAACATTATCAGCATCCTGTTTATACACTCAACAGAAATGCAATTTGACATTCGGAAAGCTCAAGATAGGGATTATGTTGCTTAATTAATGGAAGGGCATGGGACGGCACAGGATAAAGAAATTTTTTTAATGCTAGATAGGCCACTGGGGGCAATTTGACAAACAGTTAACACACAATATAACTCATCAAAGACATCATAACCTTATTGATCGCGTGTTGTGCTTAACCTTAGTTGGCAACATTTTATTCTTTTGAGTGAGGCCCAATATTGGCAATATGCAGAACATATTATCCTATGCATTAAATTTGTGATTGAATTTCAACAACATACTGTGTCTATAACATGTAATATATTTCACTTTTTTTTTTCTTTTCTTTTTTAGTTAGGATAGTATTTCAAACTTATGACATCTGCTCCATAATAATTATTTTTTATCATCAAACCAAAATATCAATTGGTTTTTAGTGTAGGATGGGACTAAACTCAAATCTCTTATTCGGTGACAAGAAATTTTACAACCCACTATATTTCACATTTTAAATGCATATAATATGAGAATGAATGTAGGCAATAATATTTATTACCAACAAATACTAAGTGTTATCTTATACATTAAACTTTGTATGTGAGGATGGTGTCACATTATGATATATAGCGTGCAAGTGCAAAACCGTTTTGCCATTACTTGTATCTTAATAAAAATTACGTGAAATAATACCGTCCAAGTGCAAATCCTTCTGCCATTACCTTGATATTAATAAATAACATAAAAAGGTTTTTTTTACTTCAAACGGCTGACACATTCACTCTTTTTTATTTTATGGGATAACTTTTTTTATGGGATAAAATAGAATGATATAACAATATAGTACGTTGAAAATCCATAACAAATCCAAAAAAAATAGATTAAATCTTGGTATTATTGTTTTTTGTATTTATATGAAGGGAGAGAAGTGACTCGAATATATATATATATATATATATATATATATATATTAATAAAATAAAAAAATTGAAGAAAGAGTGTAGTGGGTAGTCTTTGCTCAATTCTCTTATTAATAAATAACTCAACTCTCTTCTTCTTTTTTCTTTTTTTTGGAGAAAAACTCAACTCTCTTCTTAACTTCCTCAATTTCAAATATAATGTCTACTAGCCCAGAAGACACATAAATAATTACAAGCAAATCTCAACATCAATTTCACAACAAATTTTAAGTGGTATATTATTATTAACTGTTATTGGTGAGCAAAAAATTAATTCCAGTAATAGATTCAAATTAGAATCAACCTTCTAGGATTTTTTATATAAATAATGTGAACGGAACAAATTTTTGTTTTGGTCTGCGTGCTTGTTGTGTCTAAGTAAATCAATTAGACACAAAAAACCGAGCATAAGTTCTTTCTTATATTTGGAAAATCTTGCATCCTAGGTCTTTTTTCTTTTTTTGTATAAATAAGTTAACAAATTGGGATTAAGTGTAGTTGTTATTGAATAAAATAAGACGAGATCTGAATCTAGATTTTTTACGCAAAGACAAAATTTTACCAGTTCATCTATCTGAAAAACTTTGCATCATAGTCAAAAAAATATATCAAATGGAACTTACCCACATCCGCCATCAAGCAAATACCAAACGAAGATGCATTGATAGGACACAAGAAAGCCGTGTACATCAACTATAACACAATAAGAATAATTCCATTTTAGGAGGCAGAACAAAGGAAATAACCACAAATTTGGCATTTTAGATGAAAAAAAAAAATGAGTTGAAATTTCAAAACAATTAAAGAATCACCTCAAGTTTGCAAAGAGGGACTAATCATGTCTATTAACACATCAACTATGTACAAAAGGTACCAAGATTATTCCCCCTCAAATGTCAGGGATGTTTAAAGGGTTATACAGTACTTCAGAAAGACTTGCAGACACACAGCAATTGTTATCCATCCGAAGCTGATCAATCAGTAACCTGCTGGTAGTGCCTGGTGCCTCATCATAAGAACAATTCAGCTAGACCCACAAAAAGGTAGAAAATAAAAAACAAGCAGTTGTGTTAAGTTTTCAATCGATGTCAACCATAGAGTCAATTTCAACGGCATCATCACTTTTATGAACATCTGCCATCATCTCCTGCTCCAAATCATAGATCTTGTCATTCATACCTTCCTTTCTATATGCCTCGACCATTATAGAGTATGTTGTGGAATTTGGTTGACATTGCTTATCTTTCATCCGGGTAAAAACTCTCTCCATTTCCATCAAATCATTTGCCTTTGCACAAGCTGATATAACCGCATTATAAAAAGAGGCATTCTCAGGTATCTCAAACTTCCCAGCTAACTGTGCACTGCTAATCACCTTATTGAAGAGACCTGCATTGGCATATCCATTAATAAGACAGCAGAAAGTCTTGGTGTCTGCTTTCATACCCTCAGCACGCATCTGATCAAATGTGTACTCCATGTGCTTTGCATCCCCAGCATCTGCAAAAGCCTCGATCACATTGTTGTAAGTAGATGTTGTCCATGGAAATTGAAGCTTCCTCATGTATTCCATCACAGATGACATTTTGTCATACATTCGTTTTTTCCCATAAGCACCAATCAGGATATTAAAAGTGCGTGTTTCTGGCTCAATCCCAAAATTGCGAAATTTCTCATACCATTTCTCCATCATATCAAGCTGACCCTTGTTACCAAACACACTAAGGATAGTGTTCATTGTCCAGACATCAGGTTTACATGTTCTGCTCTCCAGCATCCCTGATAGCACCTTTTCCATTTGGTCAAATTTCCCCGCCTTACCATAACCATTTAACACAATGTTCTGTGTGACTGTGTTTGGAGTTATTAACCTTTCAGCCATTTCTTCGTACAAGGACTCAACTAGTTCAAATTGACAAGCATCCACACAAGGTTTTATCAAGGTACTGTAAGTAAAAACATCAGGTTGACAATGGGGGAGGGTCTTCATTTGATTAAGAATTGAGAATGCCTTGTCAATTTGATTTTTCCGACAATATGCCGCAAGTAAAGCTGTGTAAAGTTCAGAAGAAGGTTCCAATCCTTCTTCAACCATTTCGTCAAAAAGTTGTCTTGCACGATGGGGTTCGCCAGATTTTCCAAGCAAAACAAGGAGCTTCATGTAAGTCCCTTCTTTAGGTTGATAAAAGGGTTGTTCTCTGAGCATCTCAAAAACCTGAACAGTCAAAGTAACCACTGCTGCACATAAGAGCTAAAACAACAAGATTTTGATTTGAACCTACTGATAGGACATAATTATACAACTTATACTTATAAGATAGTATACTTTAAAATGTGGGAATGCTTCTTTATAGTTTATAAACAAGAGGTGGAAGAACAAAAGGCTATGTTCTGGTAAAATTCACATTCCAGCAGAGCCAATATAATAAGCATTTAAAACACTTTTTCACAAGGAAATACTTGCAAGTTTGAAACTTGATAAAAGCTACCCTTTTTTTTTTAGCTAAGCAAGTGAAGAAGGAGATGAGTGGATGAAGCTTATAAGCATTAGCTCAAACCCACCGCAGAGCCAATATAATAAGCATTTAAAACACTTTTTCACAAGGAAATACTTGCAAGTTTGAAACTTGATAAAAGCTACCGTTTTTTTTTTAGCTAAGCAAGTGAAGAAGGAGATGAGTGGATGAAGCTTATAAGCATTAGCTCAAACCCACCCAAAAAAAAAATTACTCCAACATCTAAGGTAGTTTAGGCACTTATACGTACATATCACCACTAACTACTTAGTGCTCATTTGGCATTGCCGTCGAAAGTAGAGGCATTGGTGTTTATAGTGTTTTGCAAATTACAGTAAATAGTATTTTGAAGTTCTGGATTTATAAATAATGAGCGGTGAAATGTAGAGCTTTTAACTAAAAGCTCCAAATATCAGCTTTGGCAAAGTTGTTTTTCAGCTTTAAGGACCCCTTTAAAGCTCTTTAACAAAATTGGCAAATGTTTGGCAATTTCTGCTAAAACAGCTTTAAAGCTCTCAAAGCACTTAACATACCACGAGACACACCCAAAGAGCTTTAGAGCTCTCAAAACTCTTTTCTGGTTGTGTGTAGCCATGTGAACTTAGAGCTCATCAACCAGAAAAGAGATTTAAGAGCCCTAAAAATCTTTTTGGAAGAAAAAAGGGGTCGAGAAAAAGTGGTTAAGTTCCATTAAGCTTTTTTTTAAATCAAAAAATAAAAAATCTACTAGATATAGCAGAAATCCGGATCTTTTCAGACAAAACTTGTTATTGCTTCTAGGGAACCAAGACCTCCTACTTTGAGAGGGAGTCCAGACCTCCATGTTAGACTATCTAAAAATTTGTAACTTAGAAATTCAAGACAGTTCATTATTCATTGTTAAACATATGAATTTATACAAGACAGTCTTCTAAATAGATAAAAATAAATACCAACTCCCTATAATCTATCAATCAAACTAATTGTAATCCTAACTAATCCCAATCAAAACTAAGTTTTTGAATAAATAAAATCTATCTCTATCATTATTTATTCAATACTGATTGAAATAAATTAAGCACCTAACAAAACTTTACAATTCTATTCACTAGAATTTACCGAACTTTCAGCTTCACTGCTAAAGCTTTAATTCATACAGCAATGCCAAATGGGCACAAGACCCATTGAGCTCCAATTTTTTTTTTTTTTTCCTTTTTTTTTGGGCTAAGCAAGTACCCTAGTTTCCTTAGTTGACAGCACAAAACCACTAGTTACTTGAAAGAAATAGTGGAGCATTTCTAAGATAAAGTCTAAGCAAGATTGAGTAATAAGAATTTTGTTGTTCAAATTGTTACAATATTCACATCAACATTCAAATACCCAGAAACCAAAACCAGAGTCTTATTAGCCTAGCAGCAAAATAAAGAACAAAAAAGAGAGTAAAGGGTCAAACCTGAAGGGCTTGGAGCCATTGTTTCGTTTGGATAAGTTCAGACAAGGTTTCAGTGACAGTGTTAGCCCAGGCCTTGGCGTTGTTCTTGCGGTCCAATTTCTTCTTCACATTCTTGAGAGGTGTCTTCCTCTTTGAAGTACCATATATTGAGGTTTCTGAAAACCCAGGGAACTCACCTTGCTTCCAGTGCTTCTTTTTGGTCACTGAAGATGATGATGATGATGAAGATGAAGTGGTGGTGGTGGTGGTGGTTTTGGGGGGTGGTGGTGCAAATGCACAGTGGATGAAGGTAGATGGTTTTGGGTGATGGGGTCTGAGGTTGGTGGTGGGGAAAGAGGTGTTGTTGATGAGTGAAGATGAGAATGAGAGAGAGATTGATGCCATGACTGACTGTCTACTGTCTCTGTGATTTTTCCCTGATGAAAGTGGTGGGTTTGTGGGTTTTAGGAGGGGCATCCAAATGACTTCTTTGGCCTTATCTTCAACTCCTCATGTCCAAATCTCTCTCTCTCTACCTTCTTCTTTTTTCTTTTCTTTTTTCAATTTTTTTATAAAAAAATTTCTAAAAATTTGATGATTAATAGACGCCTAAAAGCACTAGTTAACTATATATATATATATATATACTAGTAGCTAACTCGTGCAATGCACGAGAATAACTACTAAATGAGTTTCAGGGGGGGAAAAAAACATCATTTTTGAGCTGCAATAGTAAGCAAAAATACATTAAATAAAAAAAATGATATTAAAAGAAATAGCACAAAGTGTTATTAGTTATACAAAAGAAAAAAAATGATGTTTTATTTATTAGTTTTTTGTGGGAATAAATAAGAGACACGATATTGTGTCTCTAGTTTAATTTGTGTTGTGTATATATATATATATATAAAAGATAAGTTGTAATATATATACCGAAAGGTGTCTATTGAAAAGTCATAACTATTCAAATTAGATATGCTGAAAGTTGCTAATTGAAAAGTTATAACTCTTTATATTGGATATGCCAAAATGTGTCTATTGATCGAAAATGTTCCTATTGAATGAAAAGGTGCCTATTGACCTAAAATGTGCAAATTGAATAAAAATGTGTATATTAACCGAAAATGTGTTTATTATGGTGTTCTTAAATATATACATGATATAAATTTATGGAAAATTATTGTATACTCCTGGAGTACCATAAATGCATACTCGCTCATCTCACATAAATGGTAGATCCCACTAATTAAATTTATGGTAAGACCCACCATTTATGTGAGAGTGGGGAGTACGCATTTATGATATTCTGAGAGTACCTAATAATTTTCTTAAATTTATATAGCCACATGGTGCAATAAGGAGTGGTCAACAAAAAGTCTAACATTTTGCTTTTATATTATACAAGTCCCATAAGTGTGCAATCTGCCTTTTTTATATTTTTTCCCAAATTTGACGCATCCAAATATTGGGCTTGTACTCCAATTTTTTGAAATTATTAACAATGGCTCTCATAATGCTATTTTTATGAATCCCTTGATGAATTAGTAAAAAGGCTAACCAATAACAAAATTGGCAGCCATGCCAAAATTGAGTCTAATAAAATAGATTCAAAATATTTGACTCTATTATATTGACCAATTTTTCTTTATTCATCAAACCCATACACCTTTGCACATAAAATGCTAAATCTAGGATATTAGCATTAATGACATGTTTAACTGTCATTTACATCCATGCAATCTTTCATAACATATCCATGTATTGCCAAATACACAGCTAACGCATTTAACAAAAGATATCAACCGCGTGTGTGTATATATATTACTCATAGATTGCATGCCATTAACTCCTGCCATTACAATCTTGCACATAAGTCAAGAATCATACCTTTTATAAATTATAATGAAACTTGTTTCTTTCTTTTCCACCATTAATTAACCAGAACCGGTACAAGGCTTGGGTCATCAAACCGTTCGTACTTCGTGGTTTCATGAAATAAAAGAATTAATGGCTTCCAACTTAGACATGTATTCTCATCAAATACATATAGCCAATAAATCAATTAGGCGGTTTCACGCAATAAATAAATACATATAAGTCGCCCAAAGAATCCACCAAATAGTAACTCAAAACCAATTTGATAGTTTCATATATACTTCTCTATATCAAAGACTAATAGCAACAATATATAACAACTTTCGACAATTTGTCTTTCATACAAACTCTATTTACTGTATTCGTTTTATTGTTGCACTGTGAGATTGTCTAAGGTTGTTTGAAAAAGGAATAATATTAGAAAAGAATAAACCAGTTATGTTACTATGTAATCCAACATCAAAATCAATATCACCACCGAAAGTAATATTAACGCAAATATGAATATAAATCGCACAATAACATATACTTAGAACTCACGCAAATCCTTTGAGTTTATGAAACAAATACTGTGCTACGTTAACCCACTTTTTATTTACCATACATTTGAGGAGAGGTACTTGACCTTTAAACTTGTTTTGGAACTTTGCTGGCTGGTGCTATCAAAAAGAGAAAGTCCTGTTGCAAATACTAAATTTCGGATAGAGGGAGAGAGAGAAGGGAAAGAAGAATGTTCAATGAGAAAAATATAAAAAAAGAAGTGATGTTTTATTTATAACTACTGCCCCAAGAGTTGTGTCTCTAGTTTATAATAATAGGCCCTTTTTTTTTTTTTAAGGTAAACGTTTAACTGAAAAGATACAATTGTTGTTTCTCAAAAAAAAAAAAAAGATACAATTGTTATGTTTTTAATCATAGACGTGGCATTAATTTATATAGCCACGTGGCGCAATGAGGAGAGATCAACAAAAAGTCAAATGTTTCGACTATTAGTTATTATATAGATATAGATTATTATATAGATATATATAGAGATGGGTTCAAATTACACCTAGTGTAACTCTTATAAACTTACATATTTTTTACACCGTAAATTTTTAAAAAATCTAATAGTTAAAAAAAATCATTAAATGCTATTGTTTTCCATCTTATCACATAATTAATATTAGCATTCTCTCTCTCTTTCTCTCTCTCTCTCTCTCTCTCTCTCTCCTTATTTATTGCTTTCCACTAGATAACAGGCATTGACACTCCAACAAGATTTGAGGCAGCCCAGGACTCTTGATTCATTGTTCTTGCAAGATAATATACCCATTTGTTGTGGTGCTGGGTCTTATATTTTGGGGCATTGGTGAAAGTAGTTGTTTGATATACAGTTGCAGCGAGCAGGGATGCTAGTGTGCACTAAATATAGCTATATTCAGTGCACACTAAAACGTCTTGGTGTAGCTACCACTTTCCATGGATCATGAAAATGGTATGATATGAAATATGGCTACCACTTTTCCCTACCATGTCCATGAGAATAGTATGTTGTAAATTACCAATTACTCCCTCTGTCCCAGTTTGTTTGTCCTTTATTCCATTTTAAGATGTCCCAAAATATTGTCCTGTTTCTAAAACTAAAAGTTATTAATTTACTAATGTTCCTATTATACCCCTACTTTATTTTCAAAAATATTTGAAAAGAAAACTAACAAATATTTAAAAAAAATCAATCTAATTGGGGCACTTTTTTAAATGTCTCATTAAGAATACCTCTTTAAAAAAAAAACTAATAAATTTATTTAAGGGTAGTTTTGTAAACTTATATATTTTTATAAGGTAGACAAAACAATAAAAGATGTTCCCTTAAAAAGTTTGACTTTTCAAACAGAACAAACAAATTGGGATTGAGTGAGTATTAGAATATAGTGACTTTAATTGTTAAACAATTATTGTGATATATATATTCCCTCTTAATAAATAGGACTCAACATGTGGAATTTTTAATAAGGTAGGTAGAGTAGGGACAAGATTTAAACTCAATACCACATTATCAATTATTTCAAAAGTTTTAGTTATTAAAAAATAATGAATTTAATTATTTAACTATCATTCCGACACCATGCAAGCTAGAGGCTATTTGGATGCAAAAATTTCATCACTCAATTTCCATCACTCAATTTCCATCACTCATCACTCTAAAATACCATATTTGTTTGGCACCATCACTTACTTCCCATTACTCAATATTTTTCACACTATTCGTAGGCCCCAATACTTGTTACCCGCTGCAACTTTTTCTTTTTCTTTTCTTTTTTTCTTTTTTTTTTTTTTCAGTACCAAAACTCAACAAAACGAAGTGAAAAAAAAAAAAAGAACAGACCAAACTAGTGAAGGAAGAAGAAGGGGGGAAAAAAAAAAGAGCCAAACAGCCAACCCAAGAGAAGAAAAGAAAAAAAAAAAGTCAAAAGGTGCTGCTAGTACTATTTGCGGGTCCCCATCTGTGTTTAATTACAATGTTGCCATTGAGTTATGAGTTATGGAAACTGAAAACAGTTTTCAGTTTCCATAACTCATAACTCAAAAATCGGATAATTGAGTGATGGAAATAGAGTTATTGTGCAACCAAACAACCTTTTTGCTATGGGTCCCACCATTTTTGAAAATTGAGTTATGGAAACAGGTGAACCAAACACCCTCTAAGTGTTCAACTTGAGTGGAATTTCCCCAAAATTTGTGTCTGGGTATTACCTTAGGACCTAGGTAGTGAGACAAATGGCATGAGTCCATGGAGTAAACTCAAAATTAAGCATTGTTGCAACAGTGTAACAACTCAAAATTGGGCATGGATGACAAAAGAACATTTGTCATTCTACATATTAAGGGCTAATACATGTCAGTCTTTGCATAGTCCAATAAACAAATCTTTTATAGGTAAAATATAAAAAATTAAAAAAAAACACAGAAAACTTCCATGTGCTTATCATTTATTTCCACTATGAAGATTAAATTACAGGCCAGGTTTCAACTGGAAATATTGCTGACATCCACAAATCAATTTTTTGTTTATATTATTCGTTGGTCTACCTGATAAAAGCTCATAAATATTTTAGAATGGAAACTATTACGTGGCCCTCATGGCCAATGAGTCGTTTTGTTCTATCCTATTCAAACTGTATAAATATTGCTAACATCCCCGCTCGCTGCAACTGTATATCAAACAACTACTTTCACCAATGTCCCAGCACCACAACAGACGGGTATATCATCTTGCGCGAACAACGAATCAAGAGTCTTGGGCTGCCTCAAATCTTGTTGGAGTGTCAATGCCCGTTATCTAGTGGAAAGCAATAAATAAGGAGAGAGAGAGAGAGAGAGAAAGAATGCTAGTATTAATTAGGTGATAAGGTGGAAAACAATAGCATTTAATGATATTTTTTTAACCGTTAGATTTCTTAGAAATCTACTGTGTAAAAAAGGTGTAAGTTTATAAGAGTTACATCAGGTGTAACTTGAACCCATCTTTATATATACGAAAGATTAACACTTTTTCCAAAGTCTAAACTTAAATAACAATTTCTTCCTTTTAAGATTTGAAGAACACATTAGTTCTTTCGTTAATAATAGTAATACAATATATCAAATTTTGAAAAAATTCCCTTAACCAAACTCTAAGCATAGTTGGTGAAAGTTCTTTTTTTTCAATTAAATATTGTTTCTTGTCACTAAACTTCCACACACAACCAAAAAATAAACCATCATGAAGTGAATGTCATTAATTCAAATCCTATCATACCATTGTTTATATAAAAATACTAAGGGTATGTTTGGTAACTATTTTTTCTCTTTATTTTCTGTTTCCAAAAATTATTTTCTATTTTTGAGACTAAAAACTTGTTTGACAATCCAAAATAGATAGAAAACAAAAACTATTCTCCAAACTCAATTTGTGAAGAAAACTAAAAACATACAAAAGACTGTTTTCAGTTTCTAATTTTCAAAAGTCAATGAAAACATGCATTTAACTTAATGAATATGTATCATTTAATAAGTTAGCATTAGAGTTCAAATCCTAGTAACAACATATTTTAGTATTTTCTATTTTTTTCTTCAAAAAACTTTTTTTTTTTTTTTTTAATTTCAACTAACCAAACATGTTTTTGATTTCAAAAATACAAGAAAATTGTTTTTTCTTTATATTCCCCAAAACAAGTTTTTGAAAATAGAAAATAAAACTGTTACAAAATATAACCTAAGTTTTTTTTTCCCTTTTGGGGGAACGAGGCTCGAAGAGGAGAGGGAGTAGTGGAACTCATAGCACATGAAAACAAAAATAGGTGCCAATTGCGAATATAAGCCTATTTGGCATTCTGTGTTTCTCTTTTTAAATGGAGATGGATAATTGTATGGTGAATTTTTTTTTTTTTTTTTTTTTACATGCACTTTTAAATATGTGAAAAGTTCAATCTTTACCATAAAATATTTTATATATAAAAACAATTATTGTTAAGTCTAGTAAAATGACCTTGCAAATCATGAAATGGCAACTTAATAAAAATGTTAAAGTTTAAACACAATAATGATTTAAAAAAATAGACTTTAGGAACGGAAATGACAATTCTATTTTAAGGGTATAATTGGATTTTAGTCTAAAAATTAACTATGCACTTAAGTTAGGAAAAAATAATTTAAAATTGTGACTTCACTCAATCAATACATTAATATTCTTATTGTGGGGACATGGGCCCAAAATCATATATTGGGCCTTGGGCCTTATCCGAGGACGTTATCATATCCGAGGAGGAACCAATGGTTGAGGATGATTCTAGTTTAAAGCCTCATAAGTGAGAAAGAAGAAGAAGGTGGTCCGAGGAGAAATTCCTCCTCGGACATAGCATACATAGCCCAGACACGTACCCCAACGACGAAAGTAACCTCTCTGGAAGCCCCAATGTTAGAGGTGTGCCTCAAGAATACACAAGAAGGAAGAGAGCCTGAAAATATCTAAGGAAAGGCTGCTACCTCTGCATTAAATGCACTGCAACTACTTTTCTAGCCGCATTTATGTGAAGAAGACCCCTGAACAGTGTTGTCTTGGCTACCACAACTCACAGAGAACCAAAAGAGGCGTATGATGGGATAGGCACTCAAGTGAAGGCTCGGATGACCGACAAGTGTAGGATCAAGATGGTCCGGAAGGAGCTATATAACGTGACAGACCCCTCATGAGAAAGGGATCGGAGAAAATAAAGAAAAAACACTGTAGCAACTAGAATTGCATTTGTAATCAGTTCCATTGGTCTATAAGAATATTTGCCTCCTCGGACTATACATTCACCTAACCTTATGTGTTTTGCTCTTGCATGCTGGTCTTTCGGGCCTATCCTAGTCGTTATTAGATTCACTAGGACCTAGTTCTTTGACCCATTCTCTACAAATTTATTGTATTGGGCTCATTAACCCATAATCTCATACATACTGAGCTTGGGCTGTAAATCGTGCCCCTACACTTACTTATATTAAACTTCTTTTTTTTTTTTTTTTTTGGAGGAAGTACTTATATTAAACTTAACAATTTACATTTACTCTCTTTTTAATTACATATTATAATATAATTGTAATTTCACATGTGTGATACCATATAATGAATATTATACATGGAACATAAAAAATATTTTTTACAAAATATTTAAAATGAACCTATAGCGTACACATGTACTACGCAGAACATTAGGTAGATGCTATCAAATTGGCCTTCCCATCAAATTTTATTAAGTATCCGTTTGGATAGCGCATCCAGTGTTGCGCATCCACCGTCTGTCAGTGGGTCTCGTGCACTGTTCATGGGACCCACAAACCTCTTTTTTAAGCAAAACTTTCATTAAAAATGGGTCTCACAACACTATTCACACATTTAAAAATTATTTTACTACAGTGTTTTTAATTTTCAGCAATAAGCGATATCCAAATAGACTCTAAGTATTAACTGAATTGAATATCCCCAAATGATGTTTTGTCTTAAAACTCAAAGGGGATAATAAACTTGAGGGATCAAAATGACAACAATTCAAAGTTCGAGGGTTAATTGCAAAATTTTAAAACTTCAAAAACCAAAATGAGAGCTGCATTGCAGCACCAACATTAGAACTAGGAGGACTAAAATAATGAATTTTAGCCTAAATCACCATTTGTAAGGGTAACATGTTACATGAGAGTGCCAATTTTTGTTGCACCTAGCCAGGATCTTAGTAAATTGAAGTTTGGCCAGTCATTTGATCACATCTGTGGATTGGAAAAGCTCAAGCTGCTGCAAAATTGAAACTTGGGAAGAATCTTCATAACTCTATACAAAACTTCACAATGACTTCCACTTCCATTTCAACCTGCCAACCAAGGCCTCAAATATCCATTAAGTGCCATAGGACCTCGGGATTTTTATGTCTTTCAACGTATTCATGATGTAAAGAAAAAGTGAGCATATTCATGATACTCTACAGAATCCCTCAGAGAGCTTTGAGGGTATTCAATCTCCATCCTGAAAAGGGGTGTTCAATTCTGGATAATGGATTAATGGTCCTTTCTAATTGAAAATTTTCCCTATATATATTCAAAATGAACTCAGTAATACATATACAGTATTTTCCACTGATATCTAAACCCACAAATATCATTAGGGATTTTACATTGCTTTTTTGAAATTAGGATGGAAAAGAGGGGGGAGAGGAAGAAAAAAGAAATTTAGCCTACAATCTATAAAAGATACAGATTAACCACCTTAGCTTGACCCGTACTTCAACAATTCCCACCTAAAGGGCCGGAACACGTAAAGAACTTGAGGTGAGCTTTTGAAGAGTAAAGCCACACAAACACAAACAGCCGCAATAGTGACCATTGAGAGCATTGCCGGCTTGTATACTAGCGATCTTCTCATATTGCCATAAGCCGGCTTCTGATCACATACCTTGCAATGTCGACAACTTACTCCCATTTCAACCTTCTCAGTTTGCAAGCTGGCAACTTTTGACAACTTATGCCTATCTGATTGCTTCCATTTGGTGTTACAATCCAGGAGAGCACCAGGGATATCAAGCACCACATGACTGTTTTCTGATTTGTTGCTGATTTTCTTCTGCACAAGATGGATATAGGAGTAGTAGCCTCTCAGGCATGCATAATCATTGGGTGTCAAACCCGTACTATCACGAGCACTCTTCCATGCTTTAATTCCAACCTGAACAACACAGACCAATATCAGCACCATGAAAATGTAATAACATAGTAATAATACATCATAAGATGACCAGCGAAATAAGAGAAAAGGTTCTCAACAAGCGTCTTAGCCTGCTAAATAAAACAGTAACTCAAATTTTTGAAATTCATTTTCTATCAGAAGATCATCCTTGTATTAGAAGTAAATTTTTTAATGATGATATACTAGAAATTGCTAGATGATTTAGAAAATCCCTCAGTAAGCTCACCTGTGTGGAAGCAGAACATCAAAAGGAGGGAGAGAGAGAGAGAGATAGATTTTTAAAACATTTAGAATAATAAGAGCAGTTTTAGCTCATAGCCCATCCACAAAACTGAGAATAGTCTAGCACAAAGATACAGTTTAATTATGCGAGTGATCGGGAAAATGTGTGCTAGGGATGGTTATATGAACCAATTTAGTGTCTTCTCCCTATATGGACTTAGAACCATAATACTGATGAATTTTAATAGACAAGGACTTACCAATCCAGGATCATCAGTTAAGGCATCCAACACATTCTCAGAGCCCTCCTTGCTAGCTGCAATGTGAAGTGGAGTAAGCCCTGCAGGCCCTAAAATATCAGGTTTAAATAAGAAGCCATTGATGCCCTTGTCAACCTGTTGCTTCCCCTGAGATCCTGTTTTATCCAAAACTTTATCTGGAACAAATCTTAACAGGAGTTCCACCATAGGCCTGCAGTTTCGCCGGACAGCTCTGTGGAGGAGACCCAAATCCAACAAAGCAAGCTCAACAGAAGGATGCTCTCCTGTACCAACTGCACCCTCAAACAGAATTCCCAAGAGTTTCTTCACTACAGCACACCAGTCATGGTCCATGGAGAATTCCATGAGCCACTTGAACCGCTTGAAGGGGAAGAGATCCTGGTTTGGATCCATGTGACCTAGCCTGAATTTCACATGACTTCTATGAAGCAGCCAACCCATTTCATGTATAAAGTCCAGGGCTTGAGTCTTTGCCTCCAGCAGTGCAGGTACTCTTTGAATGTCATCAGCAGTTTCAACCACCTCAATTGCGCCCTCCAGCATACAGATCTCAGAACACACTTCTTGCTCAGCAACAATAAATGGAAAGAAGCTGCTGCTGAGACCATGATCTTCAACCTGATAAGATCAAAATATGTATGTTCTAAAATCAGAAATGGAAATATTCTTATGCATACTATAAAGACAGAACATCATTTATGCAGAGTTTTCTCTTCCTGTTAACCACCCCCACCCGTCATTCTGCCTTCAAGTGAACTTATGCTTCAATATGTTTTTATTTTATTTTAATTTTATGTTAAAGGCTACATGCTTTGAATTTATATGATGGAAAGGCATCTGTATTTCATCCATCCTAGTTCATGAAAGACGGCTTGCTCAAACTACATAAAATTTTAATAAGAAAGCCAATAACTTTCACAGTTTGGATCAAAGGAAAAAGGAAGGGGAGGGAGGGGTGTTGGATTCTTGACATATTTTGATTTAATTCCCTTGGTCTATAACAGCAAGTAAAAGAGGGCAGTCCAGAGAAACCAAGCTTTACTGCTCTGGACTTTCAAGTAACTTTTAACAGATAGAGACTGCCACAAAATTCAATGGACTACAACAAACCTGAAGCACATGTCATGAGAGTTTTTAACACAATGAACTTTTAAAAATTGAAACTACTTCAGTGGGAATGAAGATCAAATAAAAGTTTTCTAAGACATTGTAAGTGATTGAATGCATAGTAGCATTAACCATGTCAAACAAAGAAAAAGTTTTTATAAAATGGACATCCCATGGGTAGGATCCAACTTTTGTGAACTTTGCAAGCTTCACGCATTTTTAAATAATTTACCATATATAAACCAGAATTTATGCCACATACACCCATAGTTGAGCTCACTTGATTGCAACAAAATAAATTCTTAAATTCAGGATAACCCCACCTCAATGAATCCTCTCCCAGTAACATTTGGTATAGAACAGGGGAAGCTGAGGCACTGGAGTTCATTGTGCTCAATGGCTGTATCAGCACTGTCCATCAACTCATTACAAGTTTCCTGGATCAGATACTTGCCTTCTAGAGCACAGAGTAACCTGAAACCAAATGCGTGACTTAATATCTATGCAGTAAACATGATGTGTTGATCAAGTCTGAAACAAAATTTGAAAAATGAGAGGGAGATGAACATATGTATTCCAGCATACATTGAAAAGCTAAAAATACCTAGCACTGGACCGGAATAGGTTACAGCCTTTTACGACAAACTGAACTCTCTCAGATACAGAAACAGCAATAGGCTTGATGCTTGAAATTCTGCAACTTTTCTGGTTTTTAAGAGGTAAGGGTGTGTCTAAGACAACCTGACCTGCAGGGCAGATATAACAAATAAAATTACTCCTCAAAGAAATGTTATTTAACCTACATTTATTGGTGAATGATAAAGCATGAACAGAAACTGTAAAATACTTTGGCCCAGAAACATAGATAAGCAGACAGCAAATGAATGTACTTACATATTATGCCTGGTGTTATTCTTTTACAATGTTAGACCACAATCACCATAATTTCTCATAGGATCAATATTTTGCCAAATATCCATTAAATTAAATGACCTTCACACACTCACCATGGATATCAAACATCAAGAGAATCAGAAATTAAGACTGACTCCTCTAAAAATATGTTCAAACTTATTCCTATGTTTGAATGGGGGGATATGTACAAAGAGGAAAGAGCAAGGGTGGCTGGAATATACTAATATTAGTAGATACCAGCCACCCTTCACCTCTCTTTTCTTCCCCTCTCCCTCCATTCTGGATATACCCTATGATTTAATATGTTCTAAAAATCTACTAGATAAATAAGTTTTGGATTTGAAGATAAATGAGTTTTGCATGCATGACAAGCAAATGAAGGAAAAGTAATCTAACTGTAGATTTGATATTAATTTACTTTAAGTTATTAAGTGGTGTATTATCGCAAAGAATTACACCAAGCATAACTATATATATATATATATATATAGAGAGAGAGAGAGAGAGAGAGAGAGCGAGAGAGAGCAAACCATTATACATAAATGCTACAGAATGTTGCACCCTAGTATACACCCATCCTGTTCTCCAGAAAGAGTCATTGGATGCATCAAGTAGCTCTCTTAGATAGGATCCCAGATCACAGCAGAGCTGTATGTAGAAAATGTAATTAAGAATTTAAAAATTCTGTTCCTGATACTAGGTTTAGCAATTCAACATTTCTTGCATCAGTACGGAAGCATACCTCCTCCCATGTGGATTTTTCTAGACGGAGGTATATTGTTAATATGATACAGCCTGGCCTTATATAGCTCTCAATGTCAGTAGGACTGTGGGATAACCAGTCGAGAATCTGGAGATGTAAAATATATAACAAAAAATCAAATATATATGGAACAAAACATGCCAAGAAAGGTTGCAAAGAAGCAATTTCATGTCTTAGTATATACCTGGGTTCGGAGAACAAGAGGAAAATCATTTGGGTCTTTCCCAAAGAGTTTGAAAACTATTCGATCCGTGCGAACCTGAAGATTTGTAGTAAAAGAGTTGTTTAGAGAAATATCCACCAAGGCAGCAAAAAAGGTACATAGTTATATTTTTACTCATAAAAAGCATGCACCGTTCTCTAACAGCCCTACTTGAACCATATACATTGAACAGACAGCCACAATGTCTCACTGCTAAACCCCCAGTTAAAGATAGATTATGATTCGTCTTAATTTTAACATCATTGAAGGTAATACTTCAGCTCCTGAAGCCGCAGCAGATAACCAGTTTTTCCAATTTGCAATCAATAAGTCAATCAATTAACAAATACTAATGAACCACAGGACCCAAACACCGAAAGAAACAATATACTATGTAAATACATAACCACAATTGTCAATTTATTGGGCTAATGAGGACTTTGATCAGAAGAACTAACAACTATGACAAACAAAAGACATTTTCAACTCAGCTTAACTAAACCTCAACCCAAACTACAGGCATTGACCCAAAAGTCTAAAATGATCAATAGAAAGTTAAAGTCACTCAATAAATCTGTTGACCACCGAAAAGGAGAACCAGATTAATTTTAGTAGACTCAACCAGTTATAATAGTCTCACCAGCAGTTATAAAGGGAACAAGATTCCATCACAACAAGATTATACCTGAGCCTCTCCGCTGGAACTAGATGGTGACTGTGAAGAAGTTGAATCTGAGTTGCCACTAGTCTGAGGTGGGCTAGACTTGAGAGAGTCATGCTGTACCCATAACGGATGGCCAAGAAGCCCAGTCCCAGAATTTACAGGGGCATGAGACTTCCCTATATTCTCCACATTGCCCTCTGAATCATCACATAGATTATTCAAATCAATGTTATTAAATTTGATCCTCCCATTTGTAGTCTCTGATATTGATTTGGATGGAAGGCCATCCTTTGAAGGAGGTGGATTCATATGCTGTAGACTCGATAGAGCTTGTACATGTCTACCCCCAGCATCATCTGAAGATATTCTTTTCTGAGCTACATCAGATGCAGATACTGTCACACATTTTCCCATAGGCCTAGGATGGTCATGAAGGTTGATGCCATCATCCATCTTTAAGGCTGAACTAAAAGGCCTAGAGGGTTCTGAACCATTTGGAGTAACATCTGTCACCTTTTGTGGAGCCCCATTAGATGTCCCAGCATTAAGCAAACCTTGAGATCCCTCCAATAATGCAGATATGTTCCTTCCATCAACCGTACCAGCTAGACTGGCCAGGTTCTTCAACAGATGAGATAACAGATCCTGGTCCTTGTTTTGATCTGAGCCATTTGCTGCAATTTATAGAAGGCATAATCTGTGGAGTCAAATAAGTATGCCAATCATGACACCCAAGGAAAGGAGAAAAACAGATACAAAAAAGAAAATGTCAATGATCAGATCAATGATATGTAATTCTTTTAGAACAGCATTCTCTTGGACAGTTCTCCCTTTCAAGCATTGTAAATATCTAATATGAATGGGCCCAAAAAGTTAAAGCAGCACAATGAAAACAAAAACATAGCAGCTGCAACTACAGTAATTGACTATCCATTCAACTGAGAGACAGTTGGATATTAGCATATATATGTCAAGACATAGAAATTAAGAAATTTAGCGTTGTTGCCTTCAAATATTCAATGCCTTAAATGCACAGATCATAGAATCCGAAGTGAGCACCATGAACCTTTTTTCTGCAGATGATTTTCCATCCATCCCTATAAATAATTGCGAACTCTTCTCATGCCCAAAACAAAATTCCAGATCTTTATCAATACAATGATAAATTTTAACATGTTTTCATTTGCACAGAAAGATTAGCATGGTAAAAGGTTATGCCCTATCAACTCATCTACCATGGCATCACAGATAACAAGTTGTCAACTTTATATTGTAACAATTTCTTGCATTGATAAAACATTTTTGGTTTACCCATACTAGTTTGCCCAACACTCACTACATAAATTAAATTTATCGTTCCTTAGCAAGATGATTTAGAAGTCATTTCTTAACCACCTTCAATAAAGTTATAGGTTGTAATTAGAGCATAAATCACAACAATTTTTTTAAGCATAAAATCACAACAAAACTGAATTCTGCCAATAGCTTTCTGCCCAGAATCATACACGCAACAAACTGCCACATAGCAGTGCCTTTTTAAAGCAGCAAAGTAAATAAATTTGCGGTAAATACTAAATAAAAGGACCTACAGTGCAAATTAGAGAGAATCCTCAGCAAACTTATCAATAGATAACTGCTACCCCTTTCAGCATTCAGAGAGCCTCCATTAACTACAGTGTCAGGATGTGTTTTCCTCCTCCTCCTATTATGACCAGCCAACCGTCTACGACAACTTCTCTTTCCCTCATCAAACTCTTGAAGAGCATGAAACCTGCCAAAAAGTATAAAACCAAGTTGCATCTGATTGGAAAACCAAATTGTTTTGCAAAATGCCTAAAACCAAACATAGACATATAACAACATTGGACACATATTGAAAGAATATAAGAGCAAAACTAAAAGCTCCACACAACCACACTCTGTGATATTCCATCATTTTTTTTATATAAAAAAATGCCCCAGCAACTATTCTAGTCATGACCAAAAGTAATGAAAATGTTTCCTCAAAATAAGGATAATAATATAACCAAACTAACCTGCTACACTGCTGACAGAACCGCTGCATAATGTTTCCCACCAGTGCTTTGCTGGCCTTGGAATGCACATCACAAACCTTATGTCGGCGGTGGTAATCCTTGGCATTGCTGAGATCAGCCCTACAATCCTGCACCTGACAAACCGCACGGTTTGAAGAATTCCCAACTATCTTTGTCTTCTTCCCACTCTTTAACTCCCCTTCCATGATAGGGTAAACTTGCCCACCAAGCTTTAAGTTAAGGGACCCATCTTCATCATTTAACTCTTCATCTTCAACAGCCACAGCCCTCCTCCTTTTCTCCAATTCCCTCCTTCCCACACCATTTGCCAGATTAACATCATCCGAACCACACGACATACTGTTCGACAAAACAACATTTTCTGGAATTTCTGTCCCAACTGGAAATAACTGCCTACTCCTGCAATCAGTTGGTGCAGAATTTAATGGACTAGCTCTAAAAAGGTCGCCATCCCATTTCCAGTCATTCAAATCCCATTCCAAACTCTTTTTCCCAACCGCCTTCAAATCCGGCAACACAGGACCAAAGAACTGATTAGCCTTACCTCCAAATTGAGCCTCCATTTATCAAAATTTCCAAAAACCCAGAAAAAGTCAAAACACCCAGATTCCAATTCTAGCAAAATTAGCTACCCAATTGAACAAAAACCCAATTAAACTTAAAAGGTCAACCTTCAATTCCAGCTAGAAATTACTAACATAAAAACCCCCACAAAAATTAAACTTAAGCCCCCCAAAAAAAAGTCTGTGTCTTTATCCTCTCTATGCCCCCAGAACTCCATATATAGTAAACCAACACATTCATGGATAAAAAACAAGAGCTACCCACATGCTCAAAACCCTTCAATCACCCACTTATTCCCTCAAAATCATCAACAAAAACACCACTGTACTCACAATCACAACAATCCCACAATTCCATCAAACTAATAAAGTTCTCAAATTTTACAGCATTAACAAAACTCAATCATAACAACTATAGCTCAAAACAAGTTTAACAGTACAAACCCATGATTAAAATAAGAGAAACTTGCCGATAGATATCAAGCTGGTCTGGTTAGAGCCCTCAAGCTTGTACCACCTTGGAGATCAACAGAGAGAGACAGAGAATATAGCAAAAGAAAATTAGGAGCAGGTTAGGAAAGTGTGCGAAATAAATGCCATTTCAGTGGGGAGAGAGAGAGAGAGAGAGAGTCAGTACACTATTATGTTTAGGAATCTAGTCCCACAACGTGTCCTTCGCTCTCTCTCTCTCTCTCTCTCTCTCTCTCACTGTAAAGAAAAGTACAAGATTGGTAATGTGTTCATTAACCAATCAGAAAAGATCAATCTCATGAAAGATCTGTTACGTTTCGTTCGTTCATTGGCTAACATATCAATACTCGGTTCGTTTTGACTTACAATGATTTTGACCTGACACATTTTTCGACACGTGTTATAAGCTCATGCGCAAGCTCATAAGACAAGAATCACAGTATATGTATGTATAAGTACGTTTAGATTGAACTTATTGTTGCTGAAATTGAAAACTGAAAATATTATAATAAAATAATTTTTAAATGTGTAAATAGTACTGTGAGACCTATTTTTAATATTTTTTATTATATAAACAGTGTATAAATAGTGCACACACTGTTCATGCACAGATTTTTTGTCTCCCAAAGTCAAATAATGCGGCCAAAAAAAAAGAAGAGGAAAACACGTTTATTGAAACGCAAACGCAGAATCCAAACCCCACTTATATCATTTGAGTAATTCTTAGGTATTCTCGGAGTATAAAGAATGGTGCTCCCTTCTCTCACATTCATGGTGAGATCCGCTCATTAAATTTATGGTAGGGTCTATCATGAATGTGAGAGGAGGGAGCACCATCTCTCCATACTCCGAGACTACCTAAGAATTTTCCATATCATTTTGTTGTTTTTGCTTTTTGCTAAAATTTATCACATCATTTTGTTGTTTTTGCTTTTTGCTAAAATTTATCACTGTAATTAATATGTGAAAGAAGATAATAATACTTTAAAATGACTTTTTTTTTTCTTTTTTTATTGCAAGGACTTTTTTTTTTTTTGTAAAATAACAAATTTCTTTTTTTAATTTGGCTTCGTACAAGCACAACTCATCTGAAGGTGATGGCTTTGTTTTTACCTGTTGGGGTAAAATTACGGGGATAGAGTGATGTGCACATCATGGTACGCAGCTACACCCTCATTTGGTTAGGCAGCATCATGGAAGAATCCATGACAATGACCGTTCGATTGGTGGACTGATATGTCCTCAGCTATACTAATTTTCATACAAAATTTTACAATTGTCAAGTTGATTAGTGCTAAATAATAGCAAACGGTAACGAGTGACGAATCCAATTAAAAGCTAATAAAGACTTACGAACTCAAATTTTGTGATAATTATTATGCCTGTAACATTACTCTTTAGTAAATCTCGGCTACTAACAAAACATAAACATGAATGAATAGGTTACATTAATTTCACTACTAACTATGCTACATGGTTTAAAATTGTAAATGTTGTACACTTTGGAAAATTATTATGTATTCCTGGAGTAGCATAAATGCGTACTCCCTCCTCTCACATGAATGGTAGGTCCCACTAATTAAATTCATGGTATAACTCACCATTTATGTGAGATGTGAGAGTACGCATTTATGATATTCTAGGAGTACCTAATAATTTTTCTATATTTTCCGCTACAAAATATCTTCGTTACTCTGTGAATGATGCTATTTGCTAATCATTGCTACATTCAAATAACACAATAAAACTGGGGAAAAAACATGGAAATAAAAAAGGTCTTCTTGCTAACATAGAAGGAAGTATTTAAAGGGGAAAAAAAAAACACTATGACATAAAGATTTTCCAAGGTTAGTTGAAGCTATCACAACATGACAATTACAGGAGACAAATGAGAGTTGGTTTGTTTCTTGTGCTTGTGTTGCTATCTCATCCCTGCTTTCTGATTCATGATGAGTGCGTATTATGAATCTATGATTGCATGACTTTGTTATAATATATAAACAGTTATATATATATATATATATATATATATATTCTGTTTTCTACTATGGTTCCGAATTAGACGATGAGAGTTCCTTTTCAGAGAAGCTTCAATTAATTTATATGTTGGCGTGTTTTTTTCAAAAAAAAAAAAATTATTGGAAATTCACCGTAATAGATAGATAAGTGGAAAATTATGTGGAAATGTACGGAAATATAGGATCCAAAATGAAATTATCCGCTTAAAAATAGGGGTAGCTTCTATATATTGATGAAAAGATGAGAAAAAGTCACTTGAAATAAGTTGGATATTTTCAAAGAAGAGAGATTAATGCACCAATAAAAAAGAATGAGTTAATCCAAGTTGAAGAAATTTTAAATTTATAAATAAATAAATAAATAAGCAAAGAGATAACATGTGTCCGTAGAGTAAAAGTACTATAAAAAGACTGGATATGATAGAATGGAGGAAAAGAACATATGGCTAATCTTAAATAATCTATTGAAAATCCATAATTGGTCCCAAAAAATGGAGATTAAGACTTCTTGTTGTTGTCCCCGTCCTCCTGGAAACTCACATACAATAGTGAAAGAATTCATTTAGTGTGTATTTAGATTTTAAAATAATAATAATAATAATACATATGTCCAACCCTAGCTAATTAATATGTTAAGAATTCATAACCTATTAGAGTATAATTGTGATAAATAATCAACTAATCACACCATAATATTGTGCATCTTCACACATGCAATAACCTTAATGGGTGGATGATACTGCTTCATGCATAGATGTATTATTCATTAACAAATATTTTCTTTCAAAGGGGCATACATGCTTGCCTAAAAGTAATTGGACCCTAATTTGCATTAAGACATAATTTTATTCTCTTTGTAAACACAAGGCTTTACGTCTGTGATGATGATCACCACGACTCAGACTTAGTTAAACAAATTTTTATACGTAACAGAAATATCAATGAAATGTTCAGTTTCAACACGCCAAGCAGGTACGTATGGTATAAGTCATTCGTATATTAATTGCGTAAATATTTCAACATCCTGGTTGTTCCTATATATGAATAAGTCTCATTCAAGATAAGCCTACTATAAAAATAATGAACGTGTGTAATGGTATGTCAGCTTTTTCGAGATATTCAAATGATACATTACTAATTTACCATATATAGCATACTCTAGAATTTCATTTCAAGATGTCTTACCTGTAACCAGTTCTAAAATGCATTTAAAATTCATCAAAGTTGACTCCAGTATATTATAATGCAATTTTGCAGCAGATTTAAGCTATACGAATTTTCATCAATATATAATGGCAATTGATGGGCTTGTCCGAAAATTGTCCTGTTTTGGCATAAGAAAAAAGAGGAAAATAGACACATCACAGAAATAAAAAAAGGAAACTTTAGGTTTAAAGTGAGTTTTAGTTCTTCTCTTTTGTCAAAATCAAATTGGACTATTGGAGAGAGTTGTTGGTTAGTATTGGTCAGGAACATATTTAATAAAGTAGTACGACTCTAAGAGTACTAGCCAGGGCTGGAAGATGGTTCTCATCTCATGTATCCAAAGCTTCAATCAAACCCCTTCATGTGGGGTTGTTTCATGTTTGATTTAGTTTTTTATTATAATTGTAGGACAGTTAAAAAATTATGGACCTTATTAGATTTATACACCAATAGTCAAGTAGATGAATTTGAAGGCCACAACCAATGCAGTTTTGGTAGTGGCGTGTGAGTTAAAAAAAAAAATTGTACTTTATTCAAAATTCAAAGTTTCATACTTGACCAATAAACATATGTCCATATTTTTTTTCCCAATAAATAAAGTATGATTTGAACCTATGACGTCAATTTGCTTTATCTTAATATGTTATTCATTTATAAAATAAAAGGTGTAAAGCACTTAAGATTAAGTTTAGTAAAGATGTTGTGATTTTTTTTAGTAACTAGTTTAAATTTATTAAAAAAGTTGATTTAGCTAGATACATTAAAGGTTTGCAATCATTAAAAAAAATGTTAATTATGTTGTCTAAGAAATTTAACTAGTAAAAAAGAAGTTTAATTTAAAATTTTGGTTAAGATGTGTTTAGGATAATTACTTCTAGAAATATATTTTCAGTAGCTTGGTAAATTGTTATGTTGTATTGGGATTAAGTATTCAAATGCATTATTTTAAGGAAAAAAGTTAGAAAGAAACGTGTTGAACCAAATTAAATCAACCAAATCACACCCCCAGGCTTAGAGTGGGTGAGCTCCCCTAAAAAATTTAACCTAGTCCAATTCAAGGAGAGGTTGCGTGTAGTCTTTTTTGTGATACTCACTAAAATATGTTAATTAATGAGTTCTAGGCTTAGATAATAGATATGCTACCAAACTGTCTAGATTCTAGATCACCTCTGAAAAAATATTTAGGGGAAAGGGAAACCTATTGGTAAAATAAAAATAAAGAAATTATGATGAAGCTAATTTCTTGTTTACATTATTCATTAACTACATAAAATATATTATGGATTCTTATTCTTTATTGAGTGAGTTTCGAATCTAAAACCTACTCCAACCTCATCTCTCAACCCATCAACAACATTATGAAGATAATGATAACTCAGTGCAACTGTGCAAGTTCCTCAATGGAACTTGAAAAAAAAAATGAAAAGAACTGTAACTCCATCTATCAAATAGGATTGATGATATATATGCCTCTACAGTAAGATAATAGAATCCAATCCGAATGCTGCTGTGCATTCTTGCTCTAAGGACAACGAGTTCTAGTACCGCATAAATTGATATAACTTTTACCATAATTATCTTATGTGTTAGATTGTGACAGGTTCCTTGTCATTTTCTTGTAAACTCACCATTTTTTTTTTCTGTCACTTGGATAGCAATTGTACCATTTTATATAGTCTTAAAATTTTTGGACAGTGAGTTGGTTGTAAATTAAGCATCATGACGTCACTCATGTCCTAAGCAAACTATTCATTTTCGATGGTAAAATAAAAAGTCAACACGCCTATTAAGAAGAGTGTGATTTACTCTATTATCCTGTGCACCCTCATGCGTACTTTATCATTATTTTCACATAATGGGTCCGTTCGGATTGAACTTATTGTTGCTGAAACTGAAAACTGAAAACTGAAAACTAAAAACTGAAAACACTGTAGCAAAATAATTTTTAAATGTGTGAATAGTACCGTGAGACCCATTTTTAATATTTTTATTGTATAAACAGTGCGTAAACAGTGCACGCACGGTTCATGCACAGATTTTTTGTCTCCCAAAGTCAAATAATGCAGCCAAAAAAGAAAAAAAGAAGAGGAAAACGCGTTTGCTGAAACGCAAACGCAGAATCCAAACCCCACCAATGATAGTTAGCAACTGCATCGGTGCATAATCTAGCAAAATACAAAAAATAGTTTATTTTACACATTTTAAGTAAAAAACACCCATATTAATGGTTGTAAAATTATGTATAAGTGCACAAGTGTTATAGTAACTGTGTAAATATACACGATTACTGTAACTCGTGCATTTAATATTTTAGCATTTTTTGGTAATGTTGGGTTTGTGTGAGAAAGAGAAAGTGAGTGAGAAAATAATAAAAAATTGTAAAAGAATGAATATTTTATTGAATAGATGTGTAGAATAGATAGGTTGATGTGGATGTTTTGTAAAAATTTGTGTATAAAATTAAAAAAAAAAAAGTAGTTTTTTTGTTCAAAATAAACAGAAAGTTTGCATGAACTAATGCGGTTGCTCTATTTCATTGTTTTGAGAAAGGGTTGTAAACTTGTAAATGGTAATAATACTTGAGAGATACAACCCTATTTTGGGTTATATATTTTATGAAATGGTGCAAACACCTTCTATAAATAATAGGGTCTTAGAACATTCAGGCTATTCTATCTCCCTATAAACTTTCTACCCTATGTGATCACCATCCTTTTCTGGGACCAATAATATGCCCCATATAGGGTCAGTACTCTGGAACTAGACCTATCCATCTGAGAAGGCAAAAACACTGTGCATTTGGTGCGGTCCCAGACCATATGTTTGGCTCCTCATGTGCATGTTTATGGAGGATGGAGCTTAATCCTGAACGTGGACCAATATACATGTCCTACAACTTTTATTTTTTGTTCTAGTTTTTTTTTTTTTTTTCAAAAAAAAAAGTTGAGATTTTCAAACATGAACATTAATTTGTCACCATGACTGCACATGGTCTAGAACATATATGGTGAACAAAAAATAAAAGCTCGAGATAAAGACATGCTAGGAAGTTGCATAGCAACCTTTTGTAAGAGTTATAATATTTCACCCCACCCAAAAATCATTTTCATTACACATCATATGTTTGTTTCCAGGGAAAATGTGAATCTCAAATAGCAATTTCTGAGTTGAACCCCTTGCTACCTCTGAACAGAGCTTTCAATTAACTTCTTAGAAACATGTGAAAGGCCTGATGAGATGATCTTAACAATAAGGTAGTGAAATGGAGCCATCGGAGAAAGCGAGAGCATCCTTTTCAAGAATAAAATATGTATTTATTTTTTCAAAACATGTGGCCAAAAATTTCCTCCATATTAGGTGGAAGCAAATTGATCTTCTTACCTAAGCTTTCATGTATTTAAGTCTTCTGGTATTTGGTGTAAGCTTTTTCTTTTCCCAATTTACTCCATTTATTTGGTCTATGTACGTACCATTTTTTCAAAGTTGTATTTCTTAAAAATACAATTATATTTTTGTCTAGCTTATTTTCTAAATCAAATAAACTAATGAAAATAAGTTTTCAAAAACCTAATGGTAAAATGATATGCAGTAGTTTTCTTAGTGTGGAGAATTTGGATTCGTCAAGAGCCTTTTAGATCAACTAGTTGACTCCTACTCCGTATATTTCTAATAAAAATATTTAGGGTTTAAATTCTCATTTTTCGACATTCGCACTATAATTAAAAAAAAATTAAATTAAAAAATAGAGAATTATATTCAAATTCCCTAATGATTTGTAGTGTGGGGTTACTGGTTAGAGTAATTTAACACGTTTCCTGGTTGCAATAATTTTATAGTATATTTTGGCAACAAAAACAGACTCGTCGACATGTTACAGAGAAAAAGAAGACAGAAGTATGACCTCATTCACATAAAACACACATTATAGACAATATGGGATTGTTTAAACTAGTAAAGCAAGCACATCATTTTGCTTTTATAGATTTTTTTTTTCATAGGGAACCTTTCTTTCTTTCCTTTCCCATTGACCATTCCATGATTTTCTTGACATGGTGGGAAAATGTGGTAATTTTCTCCGGATATGGGACCTCTTAATTTGGCCTTAAAAAGCTATTAGCATGTAGCAACTATGGAAAAGATTTGAAGTTGATGGTGTCTATTGTCAACTTGCGAGAGAGTTCAAGATTCTTAGCCTTAGGTGCTCGATAGTTGATCCAGCTGGTTTGCACCCAAAATGGACTAGCGTAGTCCATTTTGTTTTTTGTTGTAGCAAATAACCAATGAATTAAGAGATTACCTATTTCAATTAGTTCAACGAATAAAGATTTTTTTTGTTTAATAAAAAATTTGGGTCTCAAATCTTGCCTAGAATGAAAATAAATTTATAAATATCTTGATTTGATTTGATGATAAAAAGTACTTTTCTTTCAATGAAAGTCATATTCAAATCTTATCCTATTTATAAAAAATATATAATAGGGCAACCTTGATAATTATGATTTGATAATTTGAAAGTCCTATAGCAAAAGTTAAAGAATGGGCTCTCTTTCATCAACTGACCATTTTATATTACACACATCACCAAAGTTCAAAGATAATTGAGTCATCAAAGGCTCTACCATTTTCCACAAACAAAAAGTATTAATTAAAGAGAAGAAAAAAATATTTATTCTCTTGATTTAGCGTCATATTCTACACACTAGACAAAGAGTATATTGATTTGTCAATCTACTTCCAACGGTGGTAATTTCACCTCATTGAAGAATAATTAAAATCATATAGACAAAGAGTATATTGATTTGTCAATTTAGTAGGAAATTTTGTGTTCCCTTTTTACATTTCTTTATAGGTTAAGTTCATTGACTGGTTGTGGGGTGTCAGACCGTCAATTAACTCAACTAATAAAACCTCTTATCTATTGAATAAGATATCTAAGATTTGAACACAATTTACACCAAAAATCAATTAATATCTTGACCT
Organism: Quercus ilex subsp. ballota; assembly: GCA_032727855.1. Taxonomy (NCBI): domain Eukaryota; kingdom Viridiplantae; phylum Streptophyta; class Magnoliopsida; order Fagales; family Fagaceae; genus Quercus; species Quercus ilex. The sequence continues at coordinate 13,932,738 of CM064913.1, forward strand.
GATAAGAAAAAGTGATTATCATAGAGTGGATACCATAAGTTTGAATTTCAATCATATCTATAAAAAGTAAAAATAAAAAGTTTATTTTTCCTCAACTTTGGGCATAGGCAAAAACATCTTAGTGTCAGTAACCCCAAAATATAGGAACTAAAATGATATATTTTTTTTCCTAAATTCATATTTGAGCAACTTAAGAGGAGTCTAGGAGAAGTCTAGGAGAGTGGAGGCCAATCAAATGAGACAATAAGAATACGTCTTTTAGAAATTAATAGCCTTCATATTACTTTATTTTGGAAAATAAATGGCAGATGCCTCTTATAATCTCATTTCAGCTTTCTATTTGTTGAAAACTTCAAACATGCCTAAGGAAATAAACCCCAATTGAAAATTTAGAAATACCCTTAAATGAAATTCACCAAAAGAGTTTGGTGCTATAAAACATTTGAAATTGACTAAGGCTTTAGTAAGAAAAGTGAACTTACAACTAATTCTTTGTTATTTAGAGAGTGAGAAGAAAAATATCTATAACTAATTGAAACAAATTTACAATGGCTATTAATTAACTACACCAATGAAAATATAACATGTGTAATCCATTACTGTTGACCGGTGTAAGTAACACGTGAGTGTCTTGTGCTGAATTTTAATGGAGCGACATCAAAAAATAAATAAATAAATAAATAAAAGTTTCAACTGAAAAGCACAACTTCATCTTGTTTATCTTCTCAAAAAAAAAAAACTTCATCTTATTTATTTCCTTATAAGAATTACAAAACAGTGTCGTTTTGTGTTTGCAATCTTCTTTCTTTTCTTCAACATTATGTCGTTTAGATTCCTAAAACTATGATATCCTGAATGTAATGATGTTCATGTTTAGTTTGATTACTAATTTAATAAGATTTTCAAAAATATGAGATTATCAAATTTAATTTTTTTTAAAGAATTTTATAAGACTTATTTGTAGGACATAATACTAGTGTAAAAGAGAAAGATGAAATAGAGTTTGGCATTTTTTTTTGTTAGTAAAAGGTAGGGGTGTTTATCGAGCTAAAAAAAACTGACCAACCACCTGTAATTGATCACCACCTACCGCTAGAGGTAGCCACCAATGGGATTGGTCATGGTGTTTAGAATGGGAAAGTGAAAACTATAACACGGTTCGGCTTGACTTGCGGTTTGGATTTTTTTTTTTTTTTTTTTTTTTTTTTTTCAATCGATCAAAATTATACCTGTATGAGGGCAAAAAGGTCAGCCCATTCTCAAGCCAATTCAGGCCCATCCGAGGTTAGATCGGCCGAAGCTTGACCTATACTGACTAGGTGAATATGGAGATTTTATAAGGACTCCCGGCCCACCTTAGTAGAGCACTCCGACAAATGTCTATTGTAGCCAAGGATGTAAAGTAGTGCCTTAGGGAAGTCCACTAGTCGAGCACAAGATTCGACGTCAAGCACAAATTACAAACAAATCATTTCAATGGCAAGGTCATGGGCCCTACTCCTAGCACATGACAAGACACACTAAAACAGTTGCCTGGACTCAGAGAGCCACTAAGGCCCTAGGAGTGGAGGGACCCACAAACATGCGGAATATTTGGTCATTATGAAGGGACCACTAAGAGAAGAGTATAAAAGAGAAAGGAAGAATAAGAGAAGGAGGTTGGAACGAAATCCTGGGGGGAGAAAAACACTTGGGAAAGGTGATCAAGCTCAGTCACTCAAGGGGGCTCCTCGGCAACAAACTATCCCTCTCGAATAGGTCTGTTTTGGAGCAAGCAAACATTACACCACCATTATCAAACCATTAAACCATCAACTATAAACCCATCTACTTCTGCGATCTCCCACTATGGGCTACACCCAAGGAATTATACAAATTAGTTTGGGAGTCAAGCGCAACAAGCCCAAGGATCACTGGAAAGGACCCCCACAACTAATATCGACCCTATATATATATATATATATACACACACGTATATATGTATATATATTTTACAAACATAATATACTTACACGAGTGACATCACGTTGAAAGGTGAAACAACATCATATTGCAGGTCAACCCAACTAATTTGACCAACTGTATCTATTGGTCGAAGTCGATCTGATCAACCTACCGATCCAAGTGATCTTACGGTGTGGTGCAATTAGGGAAACTGGGGCACCATCCTCATCGGTGTGATGCAATAAAAGGTAAAATAATTGATCACACCACACCATATAACGCCTGAGCTTCCCTAGTAAGAGGATATTAAACAACAGGTTGATATTTTACTTGAAAAAAAAAAAGTAGTTGTCTATTTGTTTTCCTAGAAATCCAAATTTCCAGATTAATAAGATCTTGTTGGAATTTTAATTCATATGAAAAATTTGTAATCAAACCAGGAAGTGCTCAAGAATCATTTTTCAAATGTTCAAGATTCTTTATTTGAAAAAGAAAACAAACATGAACCGAATGCCATGATAATAGAAAAAAGAAGAGGAGCACAAAATCTGAATATGTAAAAAGTTATGATCTCGGGAACTGATGAGAGGCTGCGAACAAGTCTAAAAAATGGTGGCATTGGCGACGTACTAATAGATTTTTTTTTTTAATCTTATAAAGTCATTGCAACAAGGAAACACAGCCGGAATCAATTCTGTTGAATTTTCCCTTTAAATATAGTAATTTTTTCACCATTTTTTTAATAATAATTATTAACATTATCTATTGTGATTTCGATGTATAATTATAACAAAAGTAGAGTATCAATAATGATATCATATAAAAATGATGTTGCTCCCATTGCAACTTATTCTCCTAAGGGCATTGGTTTATAAAATATTTTTAGAAACTTTTTAATGGAAAAGAAAAAAATAATTAACTTTTTTTTACCGCTTTTAATATTTTTGATGAAAATTGTATCGAAATTTTTCTAAAATAGTTCATTAACAAATATTCTAAAGGTATCCGTTAATATGATCTGCTATTACTATTTATAACGTACTCTTATAATTGTTTTCTCTTTTTTATTTTTCTCTTTTTGTGTGGAGAATCCAGTGTTATAAGTTATAAACTCATGTATAATACTTATATAATTGAATCCCACCCCTCACCTACCCAATATATACCTATTAAAAGAAATGTGTAAGATCTATAAATAAAATGTGAGAAAATAATAGTATATAACATACCAAATACGTAGAGAATAATATAAGGATGGTTATGCCATTTTGACACAAAGCTGACGTTAAAACTGTTCAGGTTGGTTGATTGGCGCCATGTTGACCGTTATGGGTAGCGTCTCCGCTTTAAAAGCGTCTATTTTTGTCTTTGTCGTTCCCTAGCTTTCCTTTTCTTCTTCAAAACCCCATGTGTAGTGTGAACACAACAATTTATTATGCAATCTCTTTCTCTCTCTAAAATAAAATAAGAAAATAATTTCTAGTAGTTTCAATGAACTTTGTGGCCTTCCAAAAAGTAAAGGTGGGACAAGCGGAAACATCCTTCCTTGGATTACTTTGCTGCAGCATTAATCTTGCAACCACACCATGGACCCTACATTTTAAGTAGAAATGTATATGACAAAGTGAAATTGCAAAACGGTATGACAAAAGTCAGGATAGTTTGGTTCATATGAGACTAACACAAATTCGTTTTCCTACTTTTTTTGTATTTCAATTTATATTCCGATCACATCTTGTATCGTACTGATTTTACCTTTCTTATAAAATATCAAAAGCTAAAAAAATAAAAATAAAAAAACTAATACATATTATATCATGATTGTTGATACTCATTTTGGGAAGCCCAGTAGAAGGAAGAATCCCAACAATATAGGTAGAGAAGAGTTAGTGAATGGATAGGAAAAAAAAAACAATTAGGTCAAAGTGGCAGGAATAATGGATCATAGGCCCATAAGATAAACAAATGGGTCTTGAGGAAGCAAACGGGCCTAAAGGAGCCTGAAAAGAGAGAAGTAGCAAACCCATAAGCAGTATGTGATGTAGAAAAGCGAGAATGGGCCACAGCAAGCTCGAAGTAATGCAAGTAAAGAAAGTAAAAGGCCGATGCAAAGCCCATGAATTCCAATAATGAAAGATAAGGTAATTGGGTTAGGGAAGCTCAAAGGAGTTAATAAAAGCCCATGGGAATGCGAAATTAGGAAAAATGGCCGAAGATGCCCAAGGAAAGTAAAGGGGCCAAGGATGTCTAAGAGGAAAATAAATGGAACACAGGAACCCGCAAACAATGTAATAAAAAGCCTAATAATTGTTGATGGTCATTTTGGAAGTCAAAAAGAAAGAAGGAGACCAGCAACACGGGCAGAAAAAAGTTGGTAAACAAATAGAAAAAACCATTAAGCTCAAGCGGCAGGAATAATGGATTACAGGTCCATGAAATAAACAAATGGGCCTTGAGGAAGCAAACAGGCTCAAGGGAGCCTGGAAAGAGAGAAATAGCAAACTCATGAGCAATATATGATGTAGAAAAGTGAGAATGGGCCACGGCAGACCCGAAATAATGTAAGTAAAGAAAGTAAAAGGTTGATGGCAAGTCCATGAATCCCAAGGATGAGGATAAGGTAATTGGACCGGAGAAGCCCAATGAAGTTAAAACCATTACTTTCCATTAGGTGCATGCCATGAGAGATAGGGAGAGAAAGCACCCACACCGTGGCAGGAAAGGGTGCCACGGCAGACTAACAAACAAAATAGTTTTCCTTGTCTAATGATAGGAAATGGCACACAAACGGACCAGTGGTGGTCGGCAAGTACACCCAGACCAGACAAAGGTGGTTAAAGGCTAAAATAGTAAAATTCAATCACGGTAAGCACTATAAAGGAAGGCCCTTGTCGTGCACAAAAAACAACACGGAACCACGGTAACAAGAACCTCTAGGGAAAATCATGAAATAGAAAACAAGTGTGGAGGAAAGAAAATAAAGATAAGAAAAGAAATTAAAAAAAAAGAAGAAAGAAATAAACAGAGAGTTAGCTCGGCAGGCATGCACCAATAGGTTGATTTCTTCTCTCCCTCTCAAAATCCTGCTCTCTGCCAGAAGCAAGAAGTTCACTTGGGCACCAACCATTCAGGTCCGTTTCCCTCAAAGTGATTAATTTTCACGGCAGGATTTCCCCTGGAGATTATTCATGTTGAGAAGAAACATTCTTCTCTCTCTGATTTCGGTCCTGCGGATCAGACTTGATCTGATTTCTTTCTTTTGATTATCCCATATACTACTTACTTATTCCTCTTGTTTTCCTTATAAAAGTAATTAAACTATGATTATTCTTCTTGATTTAGGATTATCTATTCACTTTGACTAAGAAGTCAAAGTACTTTCTTTTGTTTTATTATTTTCATGTCTGCCTGCCACGACTCATCTAAAACAGTTCCGCCTGCCGTAAGCATGCTCTTGGCAAACGAGGCATAGTTTGCACACAAACCGAACCAAATTGAGTTGCAGTTGGACCAGTCTTAACTCCCTTACTCAGAACACTTGGGCCTAGTACCGCAGGAGGCAGCCCAACCCAATATAACAAAAGGGCCCACTACAATAATCATATTGAGTCATTGAGAGAAGAATAAGCAGTATGCCCAAAGAGGCTCAGCAGGTTTGGGTCAAATGACATCACAGTAGGAATGGCAGAGTTATACGATAGGAAATGGTAGCAAGACTGCAGAAAGAGTAAAAGAGTAGACTGAAGGACGAAGAGCCCACAATCAAGTAAAGCCCAGCCCCTAAAGGGGAGTAGGTCATAAAGAATGAAAAATAAGAAAATAGCTGACACCATAAGAAGTCAGAGAGGGATGGCAGAATGTGCAGATGAGCCTCCAAACCACGGTAAACGCATGAGCAGTGACCAGATTTTGGACATACACAGAAGTGGAGCATGCGCAGGCCCAAACATCACCAGCCTGTACCCAGCCAATACAAGAAGCAGCAGGAAATGGTAGCAAGACTGCAGAAAGAGTAAAAGAGTAGACTGAAGGACGAAGAGCCCACAATTAAGTAAAGCCCAGCCCCTAAAGGGAGTAGGTCTTAAAGAAAGAAAAATCAGAAAATAGCTGACACCATAAGAAGTCAGAGAGGGATGGCAGAATGTGCAGATGAGCCTCCAGACTATGGCAAACGCATAAGCAGTGACCAGATTTTGGACATACACAGAAGTGAAGTACGTGCAAGACCCAGACATCACCAACCTATACCCAGCCAATACAAGAAGTGATGGGTCATGGGTCAGAGGTAAAAGGGCATGGTCTGGCGGTGGGGAGAGGGGAAAACCTATTCTGGGGTTTCTGCTCAGGCTCTTTTGGGGAAAATGTCCTGCTGAGATGATATACCGCCCAAAAAAAGTAATGATGAGTTGGAACCACTAGGTGCATGCCATGAGAGGTAGGGAGAGAGAGAGCACTCACACTGTAGCAGGTAAGAATGTTACGGCAAACAAACAAACAAAATAGTCTTTTTTGTCTGGTGATAGGGAGTGGCACATCCAGCACAGGTAAGTGGTGGTAGCTGGACAATTGACAAACCAGTGGTGGTCGGCAAGGACACCCAGACTAGACAAAAGTATTTAAAGGCTAAAATGGTAAAAGTCAATCATGGCAGGTGTTATATAAAGGACCTTTGCCGTGCACAAAAAAGGGGGATCACGATCACGGTAATAGTAACCTATAGGAGAGAATCACAACACATAAGCAAGCACTGAGAAAGGAAAAGAGAAAAAGAAAAGAAGAATCAGAAATAACGAAAAAATAGAGAACATAGAATGGTAGGCATGCACCAATAAGTTAATCTCTTCTCTCCCTCTAAAGCCCTGCTCTCTGCCAAAGGCAAAAGATTCCTCTGGGCATAGGCCATTTAGGCCCGTTCCCTCAAAGCAATTAATTTCTTTCTAGGGAGATTATTCGCATTAAGGAAATGGTTCCTTTCTTGGTTTCGGCCCTGTAACATAACTTGGCACGACAGACTGACATTTCTCTCTTTGATTCAACAAACTCATTATTATTTCTTTCCCACTTATTTCTACCATTTCATGAACAGGGCGCTTCTTGTCGCTGCCCTTTATTTATTCTGTCTAAGTAGCGAACGTATTTCTCTTGTTATTTTTATTACATCTGCCTGCCATAACTCTCCCATAGCAGCTCCACCTATCATGGGCACATAACCAAAGTTTTGGCAAACGGGGCGTAGTTTGTACACAAGCCGGACCAAGGTGGGTTACAATTGGACCGGTCCCAACTCCCTCATCTAGAATACTTGGGCCCAGTACAGTAGGAGGCAACCCAAGTCAACATCACAAAAAGGCCCACCACAATGATTAGTAAAGTATAAAGTGGGATAAAAAAATTTGTATTTCATATTGGACTATTTTAACTATTTCTTTTTTCAGCATGTGTTCTCAAAAAAGAAGAATTAGCTACGTTCTTAGAAACAAGGCTAAAATTCTCACCTATAACTCCTTCGCACACTTCACTTCGAAGATGTTACAAACTTAGGCATCATAAGCTCCCCCACTAGCTAGCCCACGATAGCATCATCTTCCCCCTCACCCAAAAAAAAAACACTAAGCATCATCTTCCATAATTGAGGAAAATATCTTTAAAAAAATATTGATTATAGCATTTACCTTAAGTTATGTAAACACTTGTAATAATGTACTCAACATCCTAATTTGATATTCATTTACAATGTCTAGTTGTCCACCTCACCAATCAAGAGTATTGTAGCTGAATTGACACCTCCCTATGCACAGAGTGCTGGAGTCTAGGAGGAAAAGAGTTCAAGCTGGAGTCTAGGAGGAAAAGAGTTCAAGCTGCGAACTTAGCAGCATGTTGTAATTATCTCTTAAAAAAAATGAGTTGTCCACCTCTCCATCTAAATTGCTATGTAAATTAATAGATTAATTGACAGCTATGATCACTTATCTTTAGGGCATTTACAATATGCATAGTATGCTATATATAAAAAATTGCAAACAACATTTTAATATAATACTAGCATAGCATGTGCTTAAAGATTTTTTATTGAAAATAATTAATTTTCTAAATGTAAAAGAGTTTTAAAAGTTCTGGTAGTTATAACTAGGGATGGAAATTTTGCCCTGCCCTACCTCACCTTAACTCGTCTCTTCCTACTTTACCTCGCTTGGGTTATCCCCCCCAGCATAGGTGGTGGGGCGGGATGATGCGAGATTTTAGCCCTTACCATGGGATGGGGAGGGGATGTGTTTAGACATTTTAGCCCCATCCCGCGCTGCGTTAACTGTAAATTTTACGTACCCTAACTCTCTACTATTTAAACAAACAAATCAATACTAGCTTATTTAAATGCATGGATATTAATGTTTTTGTTTTTGTTGCGATATTGTCTTTTTAAACACTTGGATAATATTATTCAGTTCTTGCTTAAAATTAGTTTGATTTGATGAGATAAATTTAGTTGTAATTTTAAGTATATTTATATTAATGAAACAAGTTTTATATTAACATGAAATAGAATTTTACAGGGTAGAGTGGGGTCTCACGGGTCCCTAAGGGGCAGGGATGGGGCAAGAAAGTTTTCCCCGTCATACGAGACGGGGCGTGAATGGAGTAAGATAAAACCATGCAGGGCGAGGACATAGACTCTATCCCTCGACCCTGCTCCTCCCCAATGCCATCCCTAGTTATAATCATACTGTGAGAGACCAAGAAATTGGGTGCTCTCAAAAAAGAGATTTGGGTGCTTTTAAGGGCACCTCTTTTTTTGGGAGTAGTGTGTAGTCGCCACTTATTTTTTATACAAAAAAATAAGTACAAATAAGTACAAATTACATGATCAAAATACTTCATTGTCATTGATTGAATAAAGAAAAGTATAACTTTGGTAAATTAACCTTACAAGGCTTTGGGTCCTAGTTACAATCTATGTAAAAGAATACAAAGCTTTGGTCTTGGTTACAATCTACCAAAATTAAAAGACAAAACACTAATCTACCTATCCAAAAATTCCAAGCTCGGGGGCTAGGTCATGGAATGGGAAGGTGTTAAACACCCATTCCGCCCAGACAGAGTCTGGTCTTCTAGACTCTAATGACCAATATACATTTTTTTGCATGATGTTGAATGATATGTTGAACACGCATGACAGACACTTGACAAAAATTAATTTAAATAAATTTGCATTATGAATGATGTCCTCCTTTTAAAGGAAACAAATCAGATCTGTCTTGGAAATTAAAAAAATAAGACTTGGTTTGTAAAAAAAAAAAAAATCAGATCTATTTTTGTGAAGGGTTAAAAAAAGACTTGGTTTGTAAAAAAAATCAAATCTGTTTTGTGAATTAAAATAATAAGACTTTGTTAAAAAGAATCAGATCTATTTTTGTGTAGAGTAAAAAAAATGATTTTATCAAGAAAAATCAGATTTGTTGTTGGAAACAAAATGAGATTTTGAAAAGAATCAGATCTGTTTTGTGTAAAGTAAAAAAATGATTTTTGGTTTGTGAAAATCCGGATCTGTTGTTGGAAACAAAATAAAAAGGACTTTTGAAGGAGGATTCACATTCATGAGACAAATTTATTATGCATGCATCACATAAAAATAAAAATAAAAATAAAAAACTTTAACCTAACTTTCAACCCCTTTTGAATTTCAAGATCTGCAATTTTATAACAAATAAAACTTTTTCAAAAAAATAAAATCTATATTTAATGAAAATATAGATCAGTTTTGAGTTTAGAAAAAATCATATTTGTATTTAATGAAAATACAAATCAGTTTTGAGTTTTAAAAAAAATCAAATCTAAAAATACATATTAGTTTTGTTTAGAAAAAAAAAATCAGATCTGAAAATATAGATCAATTTTGTTTTGAAAAAAATTAGATTTGAAAATTCTGATCAGTTTTGTTTTTTATAAAAAAGCTTTGATAGTCATTAGCAGATTTTGAAATTTAAGAAAAAGAATTACAATAAACAATCATCTAAAGAACATGCAAAGAAAATTCTAGCAAAGTATCTAAGCATGGCAATTATATATTAAGAACAAGACATCATAAAACATACTAAACATATTCATGCATCATACTAATTAATGGAAAAAGAAAAGAAAGAAAAAAAAGAATACCTCTTGCATGAGCGTGCTCTTCTAATGAATGAATATTTTAGAAATCAAAGAAGTTTGTTCACCTCTTTGAGGTCTAATATACCTTACTTACAAAAAAGAAGTTCCTAAAACAAAAGCCTCCAGAACGTCTTTAACGTAAGGGGAATTGAAAAGTCAGAAAAGAAGAGTCCTTAATTCTGATTTGTTTCCTCTATTTATAGAGGTTGGGATGCTGAACAAGATCAGATACAAATTGTAACGCGTCCTTATCTGTAAAAAGTCAAAAAAGATAAGCTTTATCTTAATCAGAAAGTCACCGGGCCGGGCCGCAAATTTGGGCCAATCGACACTTCTCATGTGCCGATCAGCACTCCAAGAGTGCCGGTCCACGTTTGAGTTTTGGTCCAATTTGGACTTCCTTTTTGAGGATTTTTTAGTCGGGAATCATACCTAGATGCATTTTTAATCCGTATTCTAAAAATGAATCCATTTTTCTTGATATTCAAGTCTTTAAAGTAATAATTATCTTGTAAATAAATATTCCAAAAAAGACTTGATTATCCACAACTTTTTTGTTATATGATTATCCACTTTATTCCCATGCAAGCAGGCCTATTTTTGACACTAACCAACAACTAATCACAAAATTATTTAATTAATTTTAATTGTCTAACCAATCAAAATTAATTTGAATTAATCAAGCGTGATTGGCTTCAAACAAACAAAATGCATGCAGACCGTGAAAACTTGATCATGTAATATCTTTCAATCTAACAATCCGATTTGAAAACGGACATACCATTGTGACCGTTAGAATCTCAAAATCATTTTTATGATATGTAATGAATGAATTAATGCATGTAATGCAATTCTAAGTTTTGGAGTATATTAATTGTCATTCTAGTCATCTTCCTAGATTAAATTATGAGTGCAAAATCGAGTGTCTACACAGATACAACGTGAGTTATGAATTTATATATATTTATTAAGAGATTTTTTTTTTCAATTTAACTATTTTATTCCTTATCTTCTTTCTTCCTTTTTTTCCAAAATTTCTTTTAACTATTTTGCAAATTACATTTTTATCCTTATTATTTTTTAAAGAGAAAATCAATTTGAACTAAATATACACAGTAAGGATAATCTTGAAAATAATGAACAGTAGATTTATATATACAAATTATACGTTGTTAAATCAAGGGCGATGCCAAGGGGTCGAGAGGGTCAATTGCCCTTAACCCACTAAAAAAAATCAAGGGTCACACTACTCTAAGTAAATTTACATTACTCTTTGTACAAGCCTACAAGGTACACACTAAGATGAGGGCATTTTGGGGTGGACAGCTTTCGCTCAGAGTCACAAGTAATAAGAGCAACAGCAGTGCTTGGCTGTTATTACTTGTGACTGAGAGTGACTACTAAGGAAAGAAGAGAAAAACGGTAAAACCATTTTTGCCTTTTGGGTGTCCCCACTTTAGTGCCCCCTTGGAGTCAAGTCCAAGTTGTGTTAAATACAATTATATACCTAAACCATGGGACCAATTCCAATATGTCTACCTAGACTATAAATATACAATTAATATATGATATGAGATTAATTTTTAATTTCTATCCTACATAAAAAGTTATGTTAAGATTGACAAATGAGTGCACTAATCTATCAAAATTGGTAGATTTGTTAATATAATTGTTCAAAATATGTTTGAATTAGTCCAATATAAAAAAATTGAAAAAATGATTCTAATTGGTTGGAATTGGATATTGCAATTCTTTTATATATACAATAAGATTTTAACTTATAAAATTCATTCCATGATTTAATCCTAGCTTGTTTATTTGATAACAAGAAATTTTACTAGTTATGTTAACTAAATTCTATTTAGCAAAAAAAAAAGAAGGGTTAATTAGAAGCTAAATATATTGCAAATTAATGTTGATTGAAAAGTTTTACTATAATTTAAGAAGTACACTTAAACAAAAAGTAACCCCTAATACGTTTTAGTGATTGATTGATTTTTGGAACTCACTCGAAGGGTTGGATGAACACTTTTAGGTTGTGCATTGTAAATATCTACATCATCATGAATGAAATCATGAATAGCTGCAATTGACTTTCTTCTATATGTATATATAAATCAAATATGATGGCATTTGAACTTTTGGAAATGCTTAAGCCGCGTTGGATTTGTAGAGAGGTCTATCTTGTGCAGGGCAGTAGTAGAGTAGGCGAATTTGTGACCTGTCCCGACAAATAAAATGCTTTTTAGCTACTTAACCCAATAAATAAAATGGTCCCAAACCCAAATATAAAGCGTACAAAAAGTCAGTTTCATGAATATTTTATGTGCATTCCCCTGCATTTTACATTGAACCAGTCACCGACTTTTCCAACATTTCTTGACAAATTAACTTAATTTGACCTTGGGCTTGGAGACCACTTTTTTTTGGTTTTTTTAATGTATTCCCATAATTTTATGCGAGGACTATAAGGAATCATGTATGTGGAGAGGCTTTATCTATAGTTTTTGAGTCCACAAATCAATGCCAAATAAACAAATGTGAAACCAATAAAGACCAAATCAATCAAAAGTAGATTCATATAGCTTTTTTATTTGCCCGTTTCTTTCACGGGTGATGTTGGATTTTCCTTTTTCAAGAATCATGTTTCACAATGGCATTAGAGAATAAAAAAATGGAAATGTCTTTTTCTTGGCAGAGGGTTTGTGTGACTAAAATCCAGAGTCAGCATTTAGTTTTATAGTATAGTGGGACCAAAGACCCATATAGTAACTAAGAACATATATGAGCCCATATTGCTTAGGCCCATACTAACTATTTACCTATAGAAGTTAGAGAATCTATCGAGGAAAAATAAGTTTATAATATTTTTACAATATTTTCACAATAAATTTTAAATGATAGAAGTAGAGACTAGGTTTGAGCACTATCACTATTAGATGAGTGGACTCAGACCCAACTAACCCAATACAATAAATTTGTAGAGAGTGAGCCAAAGAGCTCAGTTTTAGTGCATGGACAATAGTTAATATGGTGTTCATGACAATCAAACAGAGATGAACTGAGTTTATTCTGAGAAAGTTTGTTCTCGGCACAATCCGATGAGCTTTTTTCTAGTAAATATTAAATGAGATTGGTTACATGAGTTCTTAAGATTGTTATAGCGCCATCTCCCCTTCTTTTCTCCCTCCTTCTCTATGGAGGGTTTCTCCTATTATATAGTCCTCTTTAAATGATCTTGGCCTTCCACTTATTGATCATCCAAGCCTATACTTGAGTGTCTGTCCCATCAGACACCTTCTCTGGCATTCTGTGAGTTGTGGTAACCGAGGTAGCACTGTTCACGGGTCATTTTCTCATTAATGCTGTCAGGACGTTAGTTGTAGACATTTAATACGGAGGTGACAGTTTCTCCCTGAATTGCTCATCCACCGTGCTCCTATGGTTAGGGACTGGGTTTAAGCACTATCGCTATTGGATGAGTGGACTCAGACCCAACTAACCCAATACAATGAATTTGTAGAGAGTGGACCAAAGAGCTAGGTTTTAGTGTATGGACAACAATTAATATGGTGTTCATGACAATCAAACAGAGATGGACTGAGTTTATTCTGAGAAAGTTTGTTCTCGGCACAATCCGAGAAGCTTTTTTCTAGTAAATATTGAATGAGTGTAAAAGTAAAGAGGCAAATCGGTTCAGATGGGTATTTATACCCCCAATTAAAAGGAACCGTGCGGGTTTTCCCGCCCATAAAGTTAAGGAAACCCCCACCGTTAGATTACCATCACACCGTTGAACGTGGGGAGCACAAAACCGCCAGACTTTAATGAGGGCGCGCTCCGTATACCGAAGCGCCAGGAATGTGCCTTGGACAGGTGAAAAGACTTTGGCACTGACGGAGGACAAGACTTGACAAGCCACGACAGAGGCCCGAGGATATCAAAATCCTCCTCCCTGTCCGAGGAGCCGGACAGCAGGATTTTGAGGGGCTATTGTGGGGTCAAAGAATTTGGCAATCACGGCCCACTTTATATTAAGCCCAAGGCCCACGCCAAGGAGGAAGAAATATCCGAGGACAAAAGAAACAAGTCCAAGGTGCCCTGAAACATCGCCGAGGACAATCCTGTCCTCGGTGAACCAAGATCACGGAAGGGAAGAACGACATGCCATCAAGGGCAGTCTCCCAGAGCATCCTAAGGAAAGGAACAGGTACGATGGGCCAACCATAGGAGCACGGTAAAGGAGCAATTCAGGGAGAAACTGTCATCTCCGCATTAAATGCCCACAACTAATGTCTTGGCCGCATTAATGAAGAAATGACCCGTGAACAATGCTGTCTCGGTTACCACAACTCACAGAACGCCAGAGAATGTGTATAATGGGACAGGCACTCAAGTATAGGCTTGAATGATCAACAAGTGGAAGGCCAAGATCATTTAAAGAGGACTATATAATAGGAGAAACCCTCTATAGAGAAAGAGGGAGAAAAGAAGGGGAGATGGCGCTGTAAAAATCTCAAGAACTCCTGTAACCAATCTCATTCAATATTTACTAGAAAAAAGCTCCTCGGATTGTGCCGAGAACAAACTTTCTCAGAATAAACTCAATCCATCTCTGTTTGATTGTCATGAACACCATATTAACTGTTGTCCATGCATTAAAGCCTAGCTCTTTGGCCCACTCTCTACAAATTCATTGTATTGGGTTAGTTGGGTCTGAGTCCACTCATCCAACAGTGATAGTGCTCAAACCCAGTCCCTACAACAGACTGTTACTGGTTATAATTTGGGCCCATCACTAACTTAATTTTTTTATCTACCAATAATAATTTACAACTTAATATTTGTTATGAAAATATTATGGACCTATAATTTTTTTATATTAAAAAAAGGCATGGTACATCGAATATACATAATAATTTATGCCATTAGAGTATTAGCATCAGAAAATTCCAATTCTACTCTATTTTACCATTTCAAAAAGCCACTTTATCATTATACCATACCATTTTACAATACCTCCAGCATTCCAAAACTCTATTTTTATTAGAATATTATTTTTTAACCTTTCTTTATTATTTCTTTCTTAAACGTCAGACTTGGTTTTCCTAGGCTTTCCAACAGCCATTTTTTTTTCCTCTCTTTCTCCCTCAACCTCTAGCACCGGTTCAACACACAAAGCCCCACACACACAGAGACCTATGATACACCGAGCCACCGAGCCACCGATCAGATCAAAAACCCACCGAGCCACCAATCAGATCAGAAGCCCACACCGCCATTTAATACCCAGGCCGTAAAAAATACCTAGAAAACGCCGATGATCAACCCAGAAAAACGTCAAAAAAACCTAGTGTCACAACAGAAGGGAAAAAAACCCCCAAAAAAAAAAAAAAAAAAACCAATCGGATAGGCAGAACCCAAAAGAACCAGCCAACCCAAAAATCATCACCGAAGCCACCATCGGAGCTACCGATGATCAACCCAAACGATCCACCCACCGATCAACAAATCCACCGTTTCAAACCCACCGATCAACCGATCCAAACCCACCATCAACCGATCCCAGCCCAACGATCCAAACTCAGCTTGCCGATCCACGCTAATACAACCTCCAACCTCAAAAATCCAAAACCCAGCACCGATGCAATGAGAGAGAGGCCGTGTGAAGCTTTAGCGATGGAGATGGGTGAGGGTGAATCGGTTGAGCTACAGTGCGATGAGAGATGAGAGAGAGGCCGTGTGAGATGGGTGAGAAATTTCGGAGATGAAGTTTCAGAGATGAGAGAGCAGATGGAGAAACAGAGAAGGAAGAGAGAGAAGAAAAAAAAAATGAGAAGGACGAGAGAGAAATTTCAAGGGAAAAAGGACGAGTAAAATATATATATATATATATATATTTTTTTTTTTTTTTACAATACTGTGAACAGTGCAATTCTATGTTTAGAATTGTACTGTAGCAGTATTGCAAAAAAATTTGCAATACTGCTGTTTACAATTCCCTGATGCAAGAGTTTTTAGGGGTTAAAATGTCAAATTTTCCTTAGATTTGGCATTAGCATTTCCCAATGCTAATGCTCTTATAGTGTGAAAAAAAAGGAGTTTGCCATTATAGTATGTAAAATTTTTGTCAGAGCCAGATTCTTGAACCTGGATTGTATAAATATATAAACTATTATCCTATTTATGCCACTGGGCTTATAAAATTGGAGGGAAAAGAATAGGCTTCCCCCACTAGGGTTTTAAAATAGATTTTTTTTATTAATATATAAAATTATTTTTAAAGTAGTAAGTGCACTTGCAGCAATGGAGCTAAATAGCTATATAACTATTTTAGCTCCACCAAAACACCAAAAAGAAGCATGCAGCAGTGGAGCTATACTTATTTTTTTTTAGCTCCATTGCTATAGTGCACATCTATAGATAGATGTGCACTGTAGCTGAGAGCTAAATAAAAAAAACAATTTTTTACTCTCGGTTCGATTAAAATAATAAAAATGGTTCTCTCTCTCTCTCAATCACTTCGCGCCTCTCTCTCTCTCTCTCAGTGCTGAAGCTCTCATCATCTCTCAAAACTCTCTCAAGCTCCCTCATTCACCACCGCTGGCCCGACTCATCCTCAACGTCGCCGCCACCGAAGCTCAATGTCACCGACCCACTAGTCGTCCCAAGCCACCGATCAGCCTCAGACCCACTTCTCTTTTGTTTTCTCTCTCTCTCTCTCTCTCTCTTCATTTTTAGCTCCGATCGGGTCCCACATTACCCGACTCACCTCAAATCGGAGCATTCCATTTCGCTTTGCACTTATCATCACTATTTATGATCACTGATCGATGATTGGCGCAGGTCTCGTTGGCCGGTACCGAATCGAATAGAGTATCAGGCATGGGTTTCGGTTTGGCTGTGTTGATTTTTCTGGGTTTCTGTTTTGTTCTTCTTCATTGGTTTTGATGGGCACGATGGGGTTGTAGTTGTGCAGTGATTTTTATGGGTTTGATGGTGGTTGTGGTGGTGTGTTGGTGGTTGAATGAAATATTATTTTATCGTAGTGTTTATATTATTTTATTGTGTTAAAAGGTAAAATAGCTCCACTGTTGTAGGGTGTGAGAAGGTAAAATAGATAAAGTGACTTTTTGTGTAGCTAAAAAGTTAAAAATTTAGATTCACTGCTGTGGATGCTCTATAATGAGTGATAAACAAATTGATTGTGCATTTGACATGGACAATGGACACGTGCAAATAATGATAATAAAAAGGATATCAACTTGGTTTTGGTCATCACCCGATGCTTAAGCTATAGTAAATATTTTATTATAGGAGAGAAGATGTTACTATCTAGTAATTTGAATGCATAACTTCATTCTCCTCTTTCCATCCCGTTTATAAAGAATTTTTATGGTACCTTGGAGGATCATTTTTTTTTTTTTTTTTTGAATCTTTACTAGGATAGTTAATATGAGACTATTGTCATAAGTTGGACAAAACTTAGGTACAATACCTTAGGTGCAGTTCCTTAAGTTCATATCTTAAGATTATGATATAGGATACTTAAGTAAAAAATAAAGTTTCATCTTATGAGAAAAAATCTACATGGTAGAATCTTAATAGGGGAACCTAACAAATTACACTTAAGTACTGTACTTAAGTTTTGTCCTTATAAGTTATACTTATAACTTATAATTAATAATGTGATTAATAAACAGTTTGCTCAGTTTCTGAGTAGGCTAAGTCAAGGTCATTCTCAACTTTTATGGATTTTCCCAAGATAAGTTATTTTGGATACCTAAGAGTCGAACTAAGTATCATGGTAATAAATATGATTGAGTTGAGAACATGGTATGAAGTTTTTATTTATTTCTTTATTTATAATTTAATAGTTATAACAGGGAAGAAAATCAAACATAAATATTTCCGTTAAAACCACTAAGAGGTGTTGATAAGTTAAACTATAACCTATAAGGCTTTTCGCAGTAGATGAGTTAATAAGTTCTTATTTTCCTGAATTTAGATGCTATCAAGATTGCCATCCGCTTTTTAAGTTATCCACTTTTATACCCCATATAAACGTTTGACTCATTAAAGTCACTGAAAATATATTGGTAATTCAATTTAGGTGCTACAAATTTACAATACAAATGGTATGGATTATTTGCATACCATTTGGTTCTTGAGGGAGCCTTGGGCTTTAAAATATATATATATATATATATATCCCAATGAATGCCACTTGCCAAGTCTAAAGGCCCACTAGAGCTCAGCCCAAAGATCCAAATACCATGCCTATGAACCTTCAAGGTAATAAAGGATGGGGTATGAGATTGGGGTAGGTGTTATGTAGCCCAACCATCAAACCCCTCTCAAACAAAAGTCTTATTAAAATTATAAAAAATAAAAAAAATAAAAAATAAAAGTAAAATCCTCTGCATTTGGCTTCCCTGTTATTTCGATTATTTAAAGAAGAAAAAAAGAAAGAATAAATTGCAATATGAATTTTGAAAACTTTACACATATAACTCAATTTTTAAATGAGTCTCATAATTATTGCTTCTTGGGGTGCTTGATTAGGCTTATTCAGAGACAGATATACTTTAGTACATGAAGATAAGGATTTAGCATAAAAAAAATAGTTTCATTAATTTTAATATGGAGTTATATTAAAAGGGGCAATAATTGTGCCAAGTGGGACATTTCCAAATGCCAACCAATTCCAGCAAAGAAGCACCTTAAATGAAATTGAAGTTCACATTAGGTCACTCCAATGGCTGAAAAAAAGAGAAAAAGGTTTTGGCTTCCAGCTATCTTCCTTTTTTAGCTTTCTCTGGGTGTCCCATGTCCATCACTGTCAAATTCTTCACTGCATTCTAATGAGCAATTTTAAATAATAATTTAATAACCCAATATTTATTTATTTGCTACAAATACAATACATGGTCTCTATTTTTTATTTTTTATTTTTTATTTTTTTCAGTTTACTATGTATTGTCTAATTTTGTGATGAACTCTAATTAGATCATCTAAGAAAAAAAGAAAAAAGAAAAAAAAAAAAAAAGGGAGTCATATGATACATTTAAGGGCAAACAGTATTCTTTAAATAAAAAGTGCCCACCCAAGAAAGGAACAGGTGCTTTCTCAAAAAAAAGAAAAAGAAAAACGAAGGAACAGGTGGGTAATAAAGAAAGTAAAGGACTCATTAGTACAATAAAACGTTTTACTAGTTGAAATAGGTTTTGGTCCATAGAGATCTGGAGTTAAAAACTTATTGTGAGATAAATTGAAAATTAAAAAAAAAAAAAAAATTTCTAAGCCAACCTTCATAGGCTACTCACATTTTTTTTTTTTTTTTTGAATAGTTATGAAACCAATCTCAAGTCAAGCACACTTAAGACTTCTAAATTCTAAATGAAATTTTTACGTGTTAAAACTTAAAATAATTGACCTTGATTTTTGACTAATATATTCAAAATTGAATTAATATATTATTTTTCGAATCAAATGTTAGGTTAATTGAGTAACAACCAATCCCAAGTCACACTCATACGGTGTTCATACCATGCTAAAAGGTCAAAGATATATTTAAAACACAAAGTATTGTATAGGAAGATATTTTTAAAGAATAAAGTTATAGCTCTTTTTTTTCATAAATATTAACATGCTTATAATAATATTACTTTCACTTCTGTCTATCATTAATACTATTTTTATTGTATCAATCACAATAAATCCACATCAATAGTTATAAAAAATATTATGTCAATTATTCAACTCAACGCACTTGAAATACAATGACATGCTATTCTCGGAAAAATTTTAGGTACTTCCAGAGTATAAATAAATGGTGTTCATTTCTCTCATATTTATAATGGACTCCACCATGAATTTAATGAGTGGACCCTACCATGAATATGAGAGGAAGAAACATTATTTTTCGTGATCCGGAAGTACACAAGTATAAACCACTTTTTTTTTTTTTGAGAAGGAAAAAAATGGGTCTTTATGGTCATATTACACCCCCGAGCAGGGAGCCAGTGGCCTCGGTCGGGGTAGCCTGATCTCGGGGGCCCTTCTGTACCACTGTGCAGGAGTCACCTCACATTTGTGAGTACACCTCACCACTAAGTTTACCCACCAACAAAAACCTGCGGGTAGCGAGATTCGAACCTAAGTGTGTTGCACGAAGCGTCTGAGCCTTACCCACTCAGCCAAAACCACTTGAACCAATTAAATTTATGGTAATGTACAGTCCATGAGAATAAATAATTTTCCTATATTTTTTTTGCTGAGAAGAATAAATAATTTTCGTAGAATATTTAATGTAAGAATTAAATACTTTACTTTTTTAGCTAGGAGAATTTAATACTATTCTATACAATATTTAATTTTCTAGAATAAATAATTCAATACTATTCTACACTAAATAATTTTCTAGAATAAAAAATTTAATATAATTTTATAGAATAAATAATTTAATACTATTCTACACTACTATTCTAGAATAAATAACTTTATTGTGTACCTGCACTTTGAAAAGAATTTTCTTGGTCAGCACTTTACCCCTTCGTAGGTCTACACGATGTGAACAATGATTAGTCTATGATTAAAAGTCTTAAAAATACATGGTCCGAGAGTAAAAAAAAAAAACTTTATTGTGTAGAATAGTATTAAATTCTCCTAGTGAAAAAAAAAGTATTTAATTCTTACATTAAATATTAGCACAAGTTTAAAACGTCCTTTTAGAGGTTTATTATGACAAAGAAAGTGCCAGAAGGGGATTTTTTAGAAAATAACTATAAAACCCAAACAATATTATTAGTTAGGCAACGTTTCAAACATATTGCATTTCTAACAATTCGACTTCAGAGGAGTCGATTTTACTGTTCATATCGCCTATTTTTTGGACCACGTAGATAAAGAAATCGAGTCATTTATACTCATTTTTTATACATAGAAATCGACTTCAGCGAAGTTGATTTCACTCTGTAGAAATCCAAAGAAATCTATTCACCTTCAAATCCAAAACGGACTCGAGCGTGTTGGTCAGAATCGGCGCCTGGATTCTTCGTGCTTCGCCGTCAGTGTTCGTCGGGGTCTGGTTCGTCGGCGCCTGGGTTCGTTGGCGCCTGCTTGCTCGTCGTCGGTGTTGCTAGTCAGTTGGGTTCGTTTGCTTCTTCTGTAGCTGGGTTCGTTTGTGAGTTGCAACTGAAGCTTAACTGTGTTCGTGGGGTTTTGGGCAAATCGACTTCAGCGGAGTCGTTTTCAACACAAAGAAAACGACTCCATTGTTCATATCGCCTATTTTTGGGCCACGTAGATAAAGAAATCGAGTCCTTTATACTCATTTTTTATACATAGAAATCGATTTTTATACGCTGAAGTCGATTTCTATGTATAAAAAATGAGTATAAAGGACTCGATTTCTTTATCTACGTGGCCCAAAAATAGGCGATATGAACAGTAAAATCGACTCCTTTGAAGTCGAATTGTTAGAAATGCAATATGTTTGAAACGTTGCCTAACTAATAATATTGTTTGGGTTTTGTAGTTATTTTCTAAAAAACCCCTGCCAGAAGCGCATAGACCGGGGAGACA
The DNA here is from genome assembly GCA_032727855.1 of Quercus ilex subsp. ballota. Lineage (NCBI taxonomy): Eukaryota > Viridiplantae > Streptophyta > Magnoliopsida > Fagales > Fagaceae > Quercus > Quercus ilex. The sequence goes on from CM064913.1 coordinate 13,954,416, forward strand.
ATACAAAGCAGAACAGAACTGCCTTACAAAAAAACAGAACCGCTCACTTTGCAAATTTCCAATCTTTAAAAGTTCAAACACTAGTCAAAAAAGAAAGATAGGAAAACATAGGACAAGAACATCCATCACTTTCAATTTCCATGCAACTGTAAATTCAATCTCACTCCTGTCTTTGCATCTTTAGCCGGCTTTATTTTATCACTTTCTATTACATATTTTACTTTACAGTATATACTGAGAATTTTGAGTAACATTTATAAAGGATTTTAGTGAATAGTGAATACAACTTTCAAGCATATCTGCTTATACTCCAAAGAAGGTGAGTCTTTTGTTGACTGTAGATTTCTGGGTCTATGTTGAATTTTCCTCAAAGCCCTTTAATTTGTGTTACCCATCACTTCTTTTTCAGTTCTTGGAACTATGTTTCATTTGTATTTTGATCAGTTTGTGGTGTTTTTGTTTTTGGGGTCATTTCTCTTTTGATTGTGGAGGGGAAAAGTTCAGAATTTTATGTTATGTGGTTCTTGTATATAGCAAATGGATTTTGTGTGATGACTCATAAAATCTTGCATTTGTATGTGTTAATTCTCTTAAGTGTAGTATAATGGGATGATTTGTTGTGGGTTGGTGTGTAGATGTGAGTTTTATTGGTGTTTGCAGATTGCTTGTACTATGCAGTTTCTTTTTTGCTTTTGAATTCAATTAAATTGTTAGATGGGGGATTAGGTGGGATATTAGGCATTGGCTTTGATTGATGATGGTGACATTAGAGTACTTGCTTTTGCTATTTATCGCTATTTATGTCATCTCTACTTGCCTAAAGTTTTTTTTATGTTTTCCATTAAGGTAATAACAAAGAGTAGGACTTCAGATAGAATAGAACCGAAAAAAATAACCCTTACTAGTCTATTGAGGGTCCATGCCCAACCCAAAATTTTGGGTCAAAGACTTGGTTGTGTTGTTGTTGTTGGCTGCCTTGTAGATTTTTTTCTTTTTAATGAAAATAGGAACAACCACTTGATGAAAATACAAAAGAAGCCCTTTTTCTGGCCTAAGAAACTCATTCTATATGTCTATATGATGTGTATATGATCCTTGATTAAATCATGGGTACAAAATCGAGGGTCTACAATAACAAACTAGTAAGACTAGTTTTTTATCCATTTCTGTTTATGTCAACATCTTTGGTTAGAGGGCTATTTTCATGTGAAATCGAATTACCTTTTTTATTTTAAGTTGAGAATTTTTATGCCATTGAGGCTAACTGTGATAACCAGGGTAGCATATGATATCAGTTGCTGGACTGCTTTTCTAATCAATATTATATGCCATTATTTGCCACAATTCCCACACTTGCATAAGGGGATCATTTGTGTGTTTGAAAGAGATTAGAAAAGGTGGGGTCCTTTTGCTTTTGTTCTCAATTTTGAAATTAGAGTATCAGTGTTATTTTATTTCTCCCCTTTTGTTATTAATTTTCAATTTTTATTTTTTGTTGCTGTTGTTCTTCTTCTATTTTCCCCTTTTTTGACAACCTAACAATCCACCACATAATAAGGCGCCTGTTTCTTTTTGGACCTGAGAATATATTATGTTTGGGCTCCAGGGTATGGAGCATCTATAGTAAAGTATTTATTTCATTATAGCAATACATCTCAAAACTGATTAAATTTTCTGTTGGAGCATTTACCTTTGAGGAATATTTTGTTTGAAATGCTTAAACTTGCTTGGTTTGCTTACTTATATTACATGTTTCTTTCCTTTGGATGCTCAGAAAAGCAAAATTTAGATCTTTTTTAAGGAGAAAGGACAATGAGCTGCTTTGGTTGTTGTGAAGAAAATGATATCCATAAAGCTGCTGATACTGGACCATTCATGGCAAATAATTCCGCAGGTGATTCTGTATTCCTAAACCATGCTTATTTTTTCCTTCTTTTGGTTGGACCAAGCTACTCCTTTACACTCAAATTGGTTGAGGTTTTCTTTTTCTTTTCTTTTTTTCAAAAAAATTGGGTGGAAAATGTATAAGCATGGTTCCTTATTATTTTGGAGTTGACATTCCTTAACTTTTGCCTTGAAATCAGCTAGAGCAACTTGTTTGTTGTTATTTTTTCTTTTATTTTAACCATGCTTGTTTTGTGTGATTTGTTTGTGCTGACTCCTTGCTTGCGTATTTACCAATCTTTTTTTGGGGGAAGCTATACAATGTGTAATTATAGCTAGCCATTATCATGTGTTATCATTTTGTCTGTGCTTTTTGATTGTGATTTGATTTCTAATCTGCCTTTTATGGCTGCTGATTTTGTTTCCATGAACCTAAGTCAACATGAATCATGCAGGAAATAATGGAGGATATGCTGCCAAAGAAGCTGTGCCAAAAGATAAACAGACTGTGTCTATGCAACCTATTGCGGTCCCTGCCATTCCAGTAGAAGAGTTGAAGGATATAACAGATAATTTTGGTACAAAAGCTTTAATTGGTGAGGGCTCATATGGAAGAGTGTATCATGGTGTCCTGAATGGTGGGCAGACTGCAGCCATTAAAAAGTTAGACTCCAGTAAACAACCTGATCAAGAATTTCTAGCAAAGGTACTACAAGAGTTCGTTATGCTCATAACCGGTACTTTTCTCCTATCTGTCTTCTTTTTTGCTTAGAAAGTTGACATAAAACTTCACAGGTCTCCATGGTATCGAGACTAAAAAATGAAAATGTTGTCGAGCTTGTTGGTTATTGCGTTGATGGCTCTCTTCGTGTCCTTGCGTATGAGTATGCACCCAATGGGTCTCTTCATGATATTCTTCATGGTAAGTAATATTTTATTCTTCTGTTTTTAAAAGAATGTGTATCCACCAATATAATTATTGATTGATGAATTTTTTCATTGTTTTAAAATTTCGGAATGGCTATAGAAATAAAGCTCTGTGTTTTTAGCCGAGTGATAGTCGTTATATATATATATATATATATATAAAACAAGAGAGGTTTACTGGTGAGTTTTAGAAAAGAAAGGAGTTCCTCTAATGTATATTAAGTTGATTAGGCATATGTAACTAGTGTGAGAACAAATGAAAGCATCACAAGTTTCTATTCACTATAGGTTTGCATCAACGATCAACATTAAGTTTGTATCTCTTTGCACTAGTAATGGATGAGCTCACTAGGTTGATTCAAGATGTAGTCCTTTGGCCTATGCTTTCCCAGATGATAGAGTTTGAGCGGATGAAACCAGACATTAAGTTAATGTCATGTTGGAAATTTGGAGAGATGTTGTAGAATCTAAAGGCTTTTTGCTAAGTAGACTAAGTAGGACTAAAACAGAGTACGCGAAATGTAAGTTTAGTAAAAGTGGAGGTGTTGTAAAGTTGATGGTTAAGAGAGTGAGAGAGAAATTTTGATATATTGGATCAATAATTTATAAGAATGGAGATATTAAATAAGATGTGAATCCATAAGAGTAGGATGGATGAAATGGAGAAGTGTGTTTGGAGTATTTCATGATCATAGAATACCTATTAAGTTAAAAAGAAAATTCTATAAAACTGCTATAAGATTAGCTATGCCCTATGCTATTGATTTTTGGGGTGTGAAGTAGCAAAATGTTTATAAAATGAATGTAATTGAAATGATAAATGTTAAGACGGACAATTGGAAATAAAAGGAAAGATAGGATTCGAAATTAACTGAAACAAGAATGTTAATATGAATGAGTGAAAACATATGAAAAGATAGAATCCAAAATAAGAAAATCCCCATAAAGATAGGTGTGGCCTCTATTGATGAAAAGATGATGGGGTCTTGCTTGAGATGATTTGGTCATATGTAGGGTGTGTTTAGATACCGTTTATTTGCTGAAACTGAAAAATTATTGCTGAAAGTACTGTAGATAAAGGTAAAAATTAGTTGAAATAGTACAGTGAGGCCTATGAATAGTGTCAAAAAGTTCAATGAGACCCATAAATCGTAGCAAAAATAAGCTGAATAGTGAAATAATTTTAATTTTTCCACCTAACCCAAACGCACACGTAGTATGAGGAAGATGAATGATTCAAGTAGAGAGAATTGAAAAAGGTAAAGGAAGACCTAAAATAACATTAATAGAAATAGTAAAAAAGGACATGCCAATTAAGGAGCTAACAAAGAATATGACTTTGGATAGGATAGAAAAACATCTAAGGCTCTATGTTGAGGATGCATAGCCATCCCCAAAATTTTTGAGACTAAGGCTTGGTTGTTGTTGATGAATTTGTGTGTGTATAGCATTTTCTTATTGATCGCTGAACTATTTATTTTATAATGGATAATAGTTATTGAACTCTTGTGGTTTTAGACTAATTTGAGAAAATGATTTAATTTGACTTGACTCAAAGGACTCTTTGACCATGTTGTAAAATCCACTCAAGGAGAGTTAACATCTATTGGTAGGGAGGCAACTCATTAGTGTCAGAGTCAAATTTTGTGGGTGCCTATTTTTTAATGAATGAGTAACAAGATATCTTATAACATTTCTGATACAGAAAATGTTTTTCAATTTGTAAATACAGGACGAAAAGGTGTCAAAGGAGCACAGCCAGGCCCAGTTCTGTCATGGGCACAAAGAGTTAAAATTGCTGTTGGGGCAGCAAAAGGGCTTGAATATCTACACGAGAGGGCACAACCTCACATCGTCCATCGTGATATCAAGTCCAGCAATATACTGCTTTTTGATGATGATGTCGCAAAGATTGCTGATTTTGATTTGTCAAATGAAGCCCCTGATAATGCAGCACGCCTTCATTCCACTCGTGTACTTGGCACCTTTGGTTATCATGCTCCAGAGTAAGATTTCCTGGGTGTTTCAGATGGGTGCTTCTCATCTTTTTGTGTTTGATTACAATGAAAAACATAATATAAAATCGCAGTCTTCATCTTATTGAACAAGGAGAAATAACGTGTTAATTTATTATGGGAAATGTTAATAGATGCCCTAAGAGCATTGGTTTAGGAAGCATTTTTAGAAACTTTTTATGGGAAGAGAAAAAAAAAAATTTAATTGTTTTGACGACTTTTTATATTTCCCATGAAAGTGTTGTCAAAACCTTCCTAAAATGGTTTATTAACAATTTTCCTAAGGGTACTTTATAACAAGGCCCATTTATTATAATGAAAGTACTGGAAAGAGGAAAAGAAAATGCTGGACGGGTCAAGAGTCAGTATGAACTCATTCAACCTAAGTAATAAATGGTCATTGTGGCTTACCGAATTGGGCATGTTGTCTCACTTCTAATTGTCACTTTGAAGAAGACACCTTTTCAAAATACATCAAGCCTAAGTTTTCTGACTTTGAATGGCAGATATGCAATGACTGGGCAGCTGAGTTCAAAGAGTGATGTTTACAGTTTTGGTGTCGTCCTACTGGAACTCTTGACTGGTCGTAAACCTGTTGATCATACACTACCACGTGGACAGCAGAGCCTTGTGACATGGGTACTAAATCTTAGTTATGCTAGTAATTTATATCTGGTGCTTTTGCTCTTTTTTGTCTTGTTTTTGCTTGGAGAGAGAAAGATTTGCTAGGTTATAGACTTGCAGGTTTTATTCAACCTGATTCTTTTACAATTCTGGATTAATTTAGGCAACACCAAAACTCAGTGAAGATAAGGTGAAGCAATGTGTTGATGCTAGACTCAATGCGGAATACCCTTCCAAGGCAGTTGCAAAGGTAATCAAGGCTATATTCTGGAATTGAAAATGCTAAACTACTGTTTGCTATTTGAATTTTTTGTATCGTAATTTGTAAATGAAAAAAAAAAAACTATCGGCATATTGCAACCCTTGTCTTTTTGTAATAGTTTTAGAATAACTGATCAAGTATGTTGAGTCACTCTCTGAAAAATTGTCTTCAATTTAGTGACAACTTGTAGTTGATTTCATACTTCACATTCTTTAAAAGTCATATTTTCTTTTTTGGTATATGCTGGAAACAGATGGCTGCTGTTGCTGCCTTGTGTGTGCAATATGAAGCTGATTTTCGGCCAAATATGAGCATTGTAGTTAAAGCTCTACAGCCTCTATTGAACCCTCGATCCGGTCCCCCAAGTGAAACACCGCAGCGCTTGTGAATACTTCCTGACAACTTAATCTTCCTTGCAGGATATATTATTGAAATTTTTTGTTTTGTAAACAGGGTGTTTTACATCATGTACCATTTTATATACCTTTCAGTCATCAATAGCCTACCAAATTTATGTTTGTAATCTATGTAATCATTCTACAGATGTGATGATTTGATTGTTGAGAGCATTAGCATATTGAACTGCAATGGGTGATTTATTGCTCTTATGGTTTTTTTAGGAGTGCAATAGCATTAGCATATTTGTTTCAACTGTTGTGTATTTGATTCCCAAAAAAACTGTTGTGTATTTTTGCTAGGCAGTTATGAGAATCTTGCTGCATCCTGTCCCTTTTTTTTGTTATTATTTTTTATTTTATTGAAGATAAAATTTTACCCTGGTCTAATCTAAGTGTATATGTGTGTGAAACTCTTTCTTGTAGATTTGAATCTCCGCCCTTGTACCCCACCTCACATCACAAGAACTTATACTTATAGAGCGACTATCACACCAAGGGTGTGTGGTGGTTTCCCTATGCTTCCTAGTTCTTGTTTGATATGTTATTGAAATTTCCTACTGGGGACAACAGGCATGCTTTTAAATGCTTAATGAGAGAGTGACATTTAGGAAAGTGTGAAGTGAATCGAGTCAATTGACACACTCCTTAATGTATTAAAATTATGGGTGTATGTGTTCATCTAATTCCTTTTGACACTTTCAAAACTACTAATAGAGTGAAGTTGTAAATCTGAAATGATAAGATGAAAACGATATTGCGTGCAAATCTTGAGGTCCACTTCTCTCACTTGAATGATGAACATCAAACTTCTCCACTTGAGGGGATGGAGGACTAAAGATCCTCGCTGTTGCTTCAGATGGAGAAAAATGTTACTTTTGAATGTTTTTTTTGTTTGTTTTATCAACTGGAATACAAGAGAAACAAAGTAGATTGACCATTTTCAATGAAACGATCCATCGCAACAGACCAACCATCTTCTCCATTTTGAAGATAGTATATTTCAGCGTCTAAATTAAATTTTACATACCTAAATTTTTTTAAAAATAAAATACCCTTCATTTCACCTGAAATAGAGGAATTCTAATTCTGCCATGTGTGTTTTAAATATGCTACTTATACCAGCTATGTTGAAGGCATGGAAAGGAACATGATTTTCTAGCCGCCATTAGAATAATTCACATGCATGCATCTGTGCCACGAGCAAATGTGTTCTAGTTACTCTCCTGCTTCTCTTTTAACTTCATCAGAAAAAGCTTCACGAGCTAATTTCCTTCCAACGCAAAGGCCATGCTAAGCTTACACTGCCACCCAAATTTTGATTTAAGGCCTCTTCCTGTTGAGAAGTGATTTAAGTGGCAAGTTGTTATTAAGTATTAACTATTATTAGTGGGTAAAAAGGCAAATTAAGTGAACGATTGGACTAGTAATAATTTACTACCTATGATTTTGTGACTATAATTTATTGTAAAAAATGTTAATAGACATAGCGCTTCTCTTTATTTTTTTTGCTATTGAAGAAAAAAGTACAGGTATACCAAATCAATCATGTAACAATTTATGAATAGATTCAATCATTCCCAAAAAAAAAAAAAAAAAAAAAACTCAATGGATAAATATTATATGAGAGGTTCATAGGACCAATTCTGACATAGCATTTCTCTCGTCTTGATATGCCTTACTATCAAGAAATACGAGAAATACATCTTCAAGTGTCGGTGTTGTATCAATATATTTTCCTTTTTTACTTTTGTAGCAAGAGTCAAGATTCTTGTCCATGCAGTTCCTTTTATTTTTTCTTGGTCCCGCTTCTTTGCCTGTGGGGGTGTGTGTTTGCTTGTCTGAGTTGTTTGGTGATTAAAATTAGCTGGATCTTCCTGGATTGAACCTAAGAATATTAGGCCTAGATAAAACACATTTGATGTGCCTCCTTTTGCCATTCAATCAAGAAATTATTTCATCACCCAAATCTAGAGTAACTTTTAGGTCCGCTTGAGATATGGTGAATGAGACTTCTTCCTTTCCCGTTCATTAAATTCATGAAGGGATTTATTATGAATGTGAGAGAAATGAGCACAATTTTACTATGCTATGAACCGTTTAGAAACGATAAATAATTGGCAAGCCACCAATACTTTTCCATATAGTAATCAGGCCAAAAAAGGGTAAGGGTGGGGATATAGATCAATTGTATATAGTGTATCCTGCAAGTAAAAATAAAATTTCTCAAAGTCTTAATCATTAAATCAGCCTTTTGTTCCCCTTCCAAATTTTCACTTCACAGCAAGGGATTTCCATTGATAAATCTTCATGAACTAGAATGAGCTAAGAGTATGACCCAAAAAAGCATGAATAAAAAGGAAAAAAAAAAATTAAAATACCCATAAACCTGTACACACCACCTGTGGCAGGGGTGTCCTGTTACATTTGCCACTTTCATAAACAAAATAATCTTCTTCCCAACATCTAAATCTACGTATTAAAAAGGAACAGAATATGAACCATGCCGCAATCACTAGTTTATGTTTCCATCCCTTGATCTCAACAAGGGCAGGCCTAAGAATTTATAAGTTTCAAAGAATGCAAGATTCAACCTTCAACCAATATCTCTCAGATTCTGTGATTGGCTTAATCAAATTGTTTATGCCCGATGGTTCCTTCTGCCATTTGATCTCAAATCTGGATTGTCATTCCTATCCATGTCAGAATTCTCTCTCTGAGAATCTTGCTCTGCATTGCCTGCCTGACTCCTCCTTCGTCTTCGATCCTGAAAATTCCAAGGACATCACACATGAAGGGTCAATTTGTGTATACATATATACATGAAGGAAGAAATTGAGCTTTAAATTTTACACTTAAGTACACTCTTTTGCCCCTTAAAGTTTGAGGCTATTTTAATTTTGGCCCTTTTACGTTTTAAAATTTTCACTTTGTCAATGTTTTTGTTTTTATATTGGCCTTGCGGTCCATTTTCATTAGAATCTTGACCGTTAAGTGCCTTTCATGTTTAAATATATCATGAAACACTAGCTTTGAAATGCTGTAGAATGCAAGAATTTCATTTTAGTAGGCAGAAAAATATAATATAGACAGTCAGAATACTACAGAAAATGGATAGTAGTGCCGAATGAAAGTGGAATTAAACATGGAGGCCCAAAATTTAAAAAATAAAAATAAAAATAAAAATGTAAAGGGCCAATATAAAAACAACCCCAAACTTTTAGGACCAAAAGAGTGCTTTAGTCTAAATTTTAATAGTTAATCGTTTTGGCATTCAAAATGAAATCTATTTTGTAAGGAAATATGGATTTCTAAACGTTCAGGTGTTGATTAACCTACACCCGAAGTGAAAAAGAGCCACAAGTCTCATATGTTTCTAACATGTAAAATTTTGGTCGTAAGCATACACAGCACCAAGATGTGTATATCTGGTTCTAAGAAGATTTTAGAAGCTCTTGGACCAAAAAAAGAAAGGATTTTAGAAGCAACCTCTCTAGGTATAGGATATTCCTCAGATTCAAGCATGCGAACAACTTGACTCATCTTCGGTCTTTTGTCACCATCTGGATCAACACATCTCAAAGCAGTCAAAAGGGCTCGCTTAAGGGCACTTGTTGATGGTCTAGCCTCAATGTTTGGATCTACCACCTCTTCCGAGCGCCTGCTTCCAACCATCAACTTCAGCCAGTCAACTAGATTTACCTGCAAGAACCACCCATGGGATCACACCAAGACAAGAGTGAGTTTGTGGCTGTATAGTGCCATGTCATGCATTTTGAGATAAATTGTGGAAGGAAAACTGCATGATATAACAAATTAAGCTGCTAAAAACTCCAAAGTAACTTTGGTGTGCATGTATCCATTTTATTGAAATTGCAAGTTATATTTAACTAACTCACGACATGCAGCCTAACATGAAGTATAAGAGGGGAAAGTGAAATCCTATAAAACACCTTCAGTAACTGCTAAGCAACAAATACAGTGAAATAACAATACTCATGCGGAATTTCAAATAACTGTTGCAGCAGAAAGAAATATGATTGCATACCTCATGCTGGGGCCGGCCATAATCCACTGGGTCTCTTCCCGTTATTGCTTCCAGAAGCACCACCCCAAAACTATAGACATCACTCTTCTCATTTAGGAGGCCAGAATTAGCATATTCTGGAGCAACATAACTGACACATAATCAAAGCAGGGGAAGAAAAAGGATAGTTAAATACCAATCAGTTAAAGTAATATTTTCTCGTACATATACTAAACCTAGGAAACAAAAGCAATGAAAAAGAGGAGCAAATAAATCGGTGCCTATTGACAATGCAAGAAACTGTTTATCAGAAAGGGGGGAAATACTCACCCAAAGGTACCCATAATTCTAGTTGTAATATAACTTGTCCCAGCGCACAGCAATTTGGCCAGACCAAAATCAGATATCTTAGCATTGAAGTCATCATCAATCAATATATTGCTTGATTTGATATCTCGATGGACTACTTTAGGCTCAATAGCCTCATGTAAATAAGCCAGCCTGCAACATGTAATCATGAGTCTAAAGGCAACAAACTCAAGAGAAGGCTAAATAATCAAATTAAGGTATGGATGGACTTACGCCTTAGCAGTGCCAAGGAGAATTTTCATCCGAGCTTCCCAAGTAAGAAATCCATGTTGACGCATAGCTCCATGAAGCCACTGCTCTAAATTGCCATTGTTGACATACTCATATACCAACAACCTGACAAGGGAATACATTCAATTGCAAAGATGCATGCAAAAATTAGTCAACTCATTCAGTTGCAAAGATTACAGTTTCTTTTGTTTTCTAGTAAAAAATATTCTAGTGAATTCTTGACACAATTTTATTTATTTATATGAAGAGTATTAATCAATACTCAATATATTAGTGAAACACTGAGGGATAAGACAAATTTCATTTTACAGTTCATTTGTATAAATTTATTTCAACACAGTCATGAAATTAAAATATAATTTACTAGTGCCAAAAATACAAAGATGGAATATAAATGGATATGATACCTTTCGGTTCCTTCAATGCAATACCCCAAAAGACGAACTAAGTTCTTATGCCGAACATGACCAATAGCCTCAACTTCCACTCTAAATTCCTTCTCAGCTTGTCCTCTATAAGATAATTTACACAATTATAGAAAGAAAATTATAACCTACAGAAAGTCCACCAAGGATAAAAAATGTAAGCGAAACAAGCATTGAAATAACTTACAGATTGTTGAAGAGCTTCTTAACAGCCACAGGAGACCCATTAATCAACTGACCTCGAAAGACAGTTCCATACCCACCCTCACCGATAATATTTTCCTTTGAAAACCTGTTTGTTGCACGATCTAGGTCCCTTAGTGTAAACCAGTGACCCCAACCAAGGTGAGAGAACTCAGGCAGACCAGACAAAGGTGAAGGAGCAGTTATGGGGTGCGAAGAAGGCCTGTGCACAGAAAGTGTTCCCGCACCTCCCTCTTCTCCCGACTGAGAACCAGCACCTTCTTGCTCAACATTATTAAATGAACCTGATTGACTCCCATTATCTCCATTCTTTGAATGGATCAAAACCTTCTCCAACTCTTTGTCAGGGAACTTATCACTGAGGGTAAGAAAAGCACCATCTTGGAGAAAATAATGGTTTGCTGAAGCTTGATCAACCTTAATCTCTTTGATTTCCTCTGAAACAGCTGGAATTTGGCTAAGGGGAAGCATGTCATTACCCCTTTTAGATTTCTTTCGGGAAGTAAGACAAAATGATAGCAACACAAGGATTACTACAATAAACAACCCGACGGTGATCCCCATTAACACCCACACTTTCAAACCAAAAACGAATGTCTTTTTGGACAGTCCTGTGTTAAGATCAGTTGCCATTTTTTTCTGATACCAAGTTGCCTGCAAATTACACAGTAAAAACATAAGAAAAATGCAATTCCATATATCCAAAAACTTTACTTTTGCATTATGTCACCAAAGACCAAATCTTCCACCCAATTTTCACAATTCAAGATTCCCATCAACAAACAACACAAGCCTGTCTCCTACTCAATACAAATGCCTATAACTAATCTGGATTTCAACCAAAGAAAGAAAAAATCAAAATCAGACAGATAAAGATGTTGCTTTCTGAAAAACCAACACATTCAACAAGCACATTCATATATCATTTCATACAAACCAATAACCAAACAACCCCATCATCCACACACACACAAATAAATAAATAAATAAAAAAGAAGAAAAAAGAACCATACAACCCAGAAAGACAAAATTTCACCGTTTGGGGCCTAAGAAACCCAAAATCTTCCCTAAACCTATCCTAAAACAACCACACCGACAACAAGCCTACAGTTTAAAAGTTATGAATTCTGGAAAACACTTATACAATTACAAAGTTCCATTATCTTTTAAAGAATTTCCCAGTTCTCTCAGCAACCAAATAGAGAATAAATGAATATACAAACACACAAAAATAACAACAACAACAAAAAAATACACACACACACACAAAGGCTCTATGCACAGAAAAGTTTCTCAATGCTTACTTGTTCACAGAACCACTTCTGAAATCACTTGCTCCACAAGGCCCTCCTCAAAAAAAAAAAAAAAAAAAAAAGAACAAAACTCAAACCCCAGATCTCTTCTTAAAAGAACCTCAAAATCTCATTCCCAGGCTCCCAAATCCATTTAAATCAACCCCATTGTCCAAAATCTCTAAATATGCAAGGATTCAATTTTAGCTTTCCTTTCCGGGTTTTACTCAAACGGTCAAATGCTGTCACTATACTATCCCAAAGCTCCAAAAAATGGAAGTTTCAGCTTCTCTCAAGCCACACTTGCCTGTGTTGGAACAACCCAAAACAAAACAACACAAAACAAATGTGATAGCAAAAGCAAAAGAGGCAAAAGACTCGTTTTTTTGTGCAGTTTAGGGGAATTTGAGAGCACAGGAGTAGAGAGAGGCACATGGAATTCTGAGAAGAGAGAGAGAGAGAGAGAGAGAGAAATGGTGGTGGGGTTTAATAAAGAGAGAAGCAATGGAGTTATCAGTGTTTGGTGATGACTGATATTGATATATATGAGAAGCAGAGGTAGAGGTATGCCTTCACATTACATACAGTGAAAGGGAAGCATCAGAATTGGAAAGCTTTCTATTTCTTTGCTGTTTCTTCAAATTTCTTTCTTTTCCTTATTTTTCTCTAATTTGTGTCCTGAAGAGTGTGAAGACTGAGGTTGACACATCATCAAAACAAAAACTAAAGAATGACACTAAAAGAAGTCATCTTTTCTTATAAAAAATTGTTTCAGAGTAAATAAAAAATTGTTTCTGGTAAATATACATATTTTTCATATACTTATATCTTTTTGTTGTTAAATACAAAAAAAAAAAATTTATATATATATATATATATATACCACTACCAGCTACTAACAAGACTTTTCGAAAATGTTCAATGTGTTCTCCAAGCACAAATAAAAGTATTAACACGAAGGGCTGTTTGGCAAGTTTTCAATGTTTAAATAATAATAACATTTTGTATTTTTATAACACTCAAATACGTATTTTCATAACATTGAAAATTGAACAACATTGGGGCCGTTTAGTAACGTTGATCTAGTAACGTTATTTGTATTTTTTTAAAAATACGTGTGAGTGAAAAAATGTATGAAAATACGTGTAATGTTATTTAAAAATTAAAAAATGTTGCTTAAACTACCATACCAAACAGATATCTTTCAATAACACTTAAATATCTTTCTAAAATTTCATGCTACTCCAAGTTTCTGTGCTTCCTTTCAGGAGCTTGTCCTAATTGCACAAGTATTATTATAATAATTATATGTGCAGCCAATAATAGATAAATTACCACTAAAGATGGAGGGGGAAAAAAAAGTAGTTTCAAATAGTGTTAAGTGATATTTGTGATTATAGGGTAAATTCGATATTTTTGGAAAAAAAAATTGTAGTTTTTTCCCTTTTTTTTTATATATAACATTAAGTTGTAATTATAAATTATAATAAGGGCAAGGCTTTGGTGCTGTTCTTTAAGTTCATCTCTCAAGATTCTATCATGTAACTTTTTTCTCATAGGATGAAAATGCATTTTTTAGTTAAATAACCACATGGGAGAATCTTAAGAGAAAAACTTAAGGAATAGCTCCTAAAGCACCGTATATAAGTTTTGTCCTTATAGTAATATGAATTAGATATATATATCATCTTTCTCACAGTAAGTGAATATGACATAATTATTGATCATACCATAAGATAAAAGATGTGTATATCTAATTCATACGTTAGATAATTATAGTCACTTTTAATATTATTTTTATTAAAACCAATTAAAACATATAACCTCAATCTCTATGAAAAAGGTTATAAAAAATTATTGTCTTTTGAACTTTTTTTCAAATATTTTACTTCAATTTATATATATTTTTTTAAAATTCTCTCGTTTTAAGTCAAATGCCACATTTGATTTGGAAAATGTAAGAACTATTTTTTCTTTTTGTTATGATTACTGGAGACAAGTCATTAGTGTGGATGAAGAAAAATGGTTAAGTTAACATATTAGTGAAATAGGTTGAAAGGTCAAATGAACAGACTGGACACCAAATAAATCCCAAAACCAATGTGATGCTGTCATTATGACTTATTTTTGCAAACCATGAAATTAGCAACCTCTCTCTCTCCTTGAGTTTTGTGATTTTTTTTTTTTTTTTTCCTTACTAATTTATGCAAAATACAATAAGATTCGGATATCCAATTTAGTAGGTCTCATAGTCAAAGAAACAGACTGGACACCACCCCACTTTTTTAATACCCCAAAGTACCCTTATTATATAGTTTCAACTTTCAAATGTGAAATGTCTTTGTGGGGAAGGTGTAATGTGTATGCAGTATGGACCATGGGACATAAACGTAGAAATAGAACAAGAACAAGAAAATTGGAGAGATTTTGTGAAAAGAGCTATAGCAAATTAGCGTTAGAATTTAGAGTTCGTTCCACCACAACTTCATCATGCATTATTCATGCCCTTGTAACCGACTTTGGATGATTTAATAAAGTTTCTTCGAGGTCTTGATTCTCAAAAAAAAAAAACATAATTAAGAATTTAAATAGATATCAAAATAACGATAATGAATTCTTTTTTTAAGTGTTGATTACGTAGTATAATCTAATTTATTTATTTTAAATGAATAAATAGGATTTTCAAAACTCTATAATTTTTTTTATTTTTTGAGAAAGAATTTTAACTTATGACGTTGACTCTGAATAATAACCCTATAATCAAATAATGAATATTAACCCAACAATGTAAATATAGTACTTCATGTGGTAATGAAATTTCTGATATATACTAAATGTAAAGGAATCAGTGGTATGGAGAAGCAACGTGTTCCATACAACATACAAGATGTTCTTTTTGTTAGAAAAAAGTATTGTATTGATTTTGGAACATGTCAAAGAAAAAGTTCAGTGCCCAAAAAGGACCCATTTGACTTTAAGTTAAGAATTTTGTTCAAGCATGGTTCATTAAACAGCAAGATGGGTCCATTGCATTGTTGTTTTTTTCTTTTTCTTTTTCTTTTTTATTAAGACTGGCCAAGTTAAATTGCATTCAAAGCAATCTAACCGACTCTCTAGTTGCTTCACATTTTAGATGCATGGTATTTCATATTCTCAACAACAACAAAAACAAGGTATATATTTATTTATTTATTTATTATTATTATTATTACGGCTAAATTCGTCGGTCACCATGCTATAACGACCATTTCAACTTTTCGGTTGGTATAAATATAATGGCCGTATATTTGCGTCTTTTGTGTATCTACTACTATTCCGATCAGCTTTCATATAAAATTTAAAAAAAAAACTAATAACCTTTTATTTTATTTGTACAATTGTATACTTTTTTTTTTTTTGCTGAACAATTGTATACCTAATTGTTCATTGGGTTCATGCTCTAGAAAATTTAGTTGACTTGTACGTGTATTCTAAATATGATTGATCAATAATTATACGTGTATAGTAAAGCAAAAAATCAATTTGAATGTTGCAAAATAGGATCCAGACTTTTAATTCAATAAATAAAATCTTTTATCTTTGAATAAGAAAAATTTAGGATCGAATTTCATCTACATTATAAAGAAACTCATTGATATTTTGACTACTTTTTATTTTAATTTGATCAATAGTAATCATAGTGGAAAAATTGTCAGTAGCAAAATTCAATAATTCATACTATTAATTACATTGCAGTATCGTTTTTATTATTGTAATAAAAATCCATTACGTAAAATACAGGTGCACTTAATTATTTATCCATGGATTAGTTTCCCATGGTAAGTATGTTATTATTTACTAATAAAGATACCTTGCCCCTTTAATTATGTTTTAATTTTCATTTAATTTGTGGTTCCAATCATGATTTATCCTTAACTTTTTTGTGCTTTTTTTTTACTCAGTTTTAAACATGGGTCATTACTTAAAAGAATGATTACACGTTTTTTCCCTTTTCGTTTTGGAATATTGAATAGGCCCCGCCAAAAAGGAAAATAGAACAAGACAATTATGCTTTGAAGAACATAATTCTCATTGACACTAATTTAAAGTTTAAAAGTTTTTTTTTTTTTTTTTTTTTTTTTTTTTTTTGAGAATCCAAACCAAGCAGCCAAAATTTTATTGAAGAAAGAAAACTGGGATATATTACACATAGTCCCTTATTACAAGAGGAGCTATATCTTCAGGGATGGATTCCATCCACACCTGTAGCTCATTACCAGACTTAGAATTTCTGGCAAGGAAATGGGCAACTAAATTGCCAACACGCTTAACATGGAAAAAATAACAAAAACGAAACTCATTAGCTAAAACCAGGACATCATTTAGCACATGACCATATTCTGAATGACTCACATCATTTGCCAAGATCGCTTTTAAAATGACCTCTGCATCTCCTTCCACCTCAATGTTGAAAATGCTTACCTCCTTTGCAAAGCTATATTAAAGAGGAGAATGGTGATCTATAAAGTGATTTAATTAAATAGAATGATGTTATAATGAAAACGTTGAGAATGAGAATGAACCACCGCATAATAAATTTTGCAGTTTTTGCATACATTTTATTAACTCAATCTATACGTACTATGCACATGATAGTGGTGAAGCTTTATTCAAGTTCTAGTAGGTGAGGATTCATAAGTGTTTGGAAAACAAAAATTTCCCCCCTTTTTTTTTAAGGCTAAGCAGTTCCCCATTGGTTGACTACCTTTTCTCTTTTGGCATAGTATTGGTTCATTGGTGGCTGGTATGTAAAGGAAGAATGGAACTTACATATTTAATGTGGGAAATGGGATCATAGCCTAAATATTGAAGATATGAAGCAACTCTTACCTTTATGCTCCCACTTGTTTTAATTGAAAATTTTATGTAAAAAATAGTTTTTTTTGTGTTTTTAGTATTTGGTAGTATCGGAAAAAATAAGTAAAAAAAAAAAATATATTTTAAGTCAACATACATAAAAAGTTTTTATTTATTTATTTATTGTTTTTCACTCTATCTCATAGCATGCTAAATAAAAGAAATTAAGAAATTATTTTTTTAACTCATTTAAGATTATTATCAAATATAAAAATATAAGATAGTTCTATAGAAAAATACTTTTTTATAAAATGATTGATCATTTTCTAAAAAAAATTAATATTGAAACAAGCAAAGCCTATTACTATTAGGCTTTTAGTGCTATCAGTATCAAACACAATTAAACACCTGGCCAATTGTATCTATTGGATGAATGTTTCCAAATTTATCTCAGTTGGCCTGTATTGATAAATGGTGATGTCATCCCATCAATATATATACATTGAATTTTTGGCTTGTAAAGTAGCCTTTTAATTTAGTGACAATTCACTTTAAAAAAAAATTGGATTAAAATTTTTTCACTTCTTATAAATAAAAAAGATTTTTTCAGCCTTTCCACACTGACTTATGGTTTATCATTTGCACAATAACTGACTTTTATTCAAACTGTCCAATAAAAACACCCAATAGTGAAGGCTCATTGAATATAAAGCATGTGGAGTGATTAGTCATAAATAATACTTTGGTGCAGGCGATATTTGTGGCTTTATCCCTTTTGAATGGGTAATAATCAAATCCCAAAGTGGAAAAACTACAAAATTGTGGATTTTTTTTTAGAAAATTTCAACCTATCGCATTCGCTCTTAATAATAAATCTTTATTATCAGACCAAGACACCAATCAGTTCATTAAAAAAAAAAGACACCAATCAGTTTTTGGTGTAGGTGGATTGAACCCCAGATCTCTTATACAACCATCAGAGACTTTATCAGTTAAATTAACTGGAACCCACCATATTAATGAATTTTGGAATAGCTGCATAGGAGAAAGAGCTACATTCTATATAGTTTATATTAACTAGGTTCATTTGTATAAAAAATAAATTCCATCCCATATTTCTATAGGTCCTACCTTTTTGTATTTTTGAGAACCGAAGTCCTACCCTAATGAACTTTCTGTCTCTATATTATTGTACTAGATTTGTAAGATGTTACCTTTTTTTTTTTTTTGAGAAGCCGCCCCAAAAAAGCAAGCCGCCCCAAAGATGTTACCTAACATAGGTTACCTCAAAACTACATATATGATATAAATGCTGCCATATGGTGGTTCAGTGAAAACGAAATTGCAAGTTTGGTATGTATATGGATAGTCAAAGTTCATTGACACTTGTTCCTATTGGCTTTTGCCCAATTCACTTTTTTTCAAGTAAACTTGTTCCTTTCATAAATTAAATAAACATTAGGTTCTAGTTAGTTCAACTAACTTGTTCCTATTGCCTTTTGCCCAATTTCCTTCTTTTCAAGTAAACTTGTTACTTTCATAAATTAAATAAACAGTGAGTTTCAGTTAGTTCAACTAACTTGTTCCTATTAGCTTTTGCCCAATTCCATTTTTTTCAAGTAAACTTGTTACTTTTATAAATTAAATAAACTATCGGTTCCAGTTAATTCAATTAGTAAAAATTTTTATGGTTGAATAAGAGATTTGTAATTCAATTCCCATCTATACTAAAAATTGATTGATGTCTTGATATGATAATAAAAAGCACAATCATCAAAAGCGGGTGTCATAAATTAAAACTCTAAAATAAATAAATAAACTGCAAATCGTATCATAAAATTTGGTCGCAATTGTTTTCCCTTTATTCTATTGTGTAGAATTTTCAACCAGCATCATTTATTTGAGTGAAAAGATGCAAAGAGATACTTACATGATGAACAAGGAAACTTGGCCATACTTATGTTAGCTCGGAAACTCTATTTATTATTACGGCAGACAGAGGTACAACTACAACTAAAGCATTAATCTGTGACCAAACAAACGCAGCTATATATATATAACATGAACTATATTTACCAAAAAAGAAAAAGAAGCAGCCTTGAGAAACATTTTAATAAAGTATAAACCATAAAGAAATTCAGTGTCGGCTGCAATTGTAATTTCATATTAATTTAATTGTGCAAGCAAACCAAGGTCAACTTCATGAGGACATTGCTTTATATCTTTTAAAAAGAAAAAGAAAGAAAAGAAAATAGAAATGTTATTTATAATTTTTTTTTTAATTTCTAAAATTTATAGTAATTTAAGCACTTTCAATATACAATTAGCAATTTGGCCCGCAAGGCTTTTGTTTTATAAATTTTAAGGGTCTCTTACATTGGACAGAGTCAAAAACACAGCACTTTGTCTCTTTAATCAAAAGCATGCAAAAAGATGCAGTTGACATTATGTGATACCGGCATAGATATGCTTCCAATTACTACGTTAGGAACCCAACATTAATAATCCACAATAATTTGCTCAAGCTGTTGAATAGGAACGAACCTTTGCTGTGTTGGTTGTTACTATAATTACAATTTTTTTCATAGACTTTATTGTTGGTTGTTGTATAGATCAAGGGAAGTCTCATCCGAAAGAAGCCTAGCCTTCTCTCTCTCTCTCTCTCTCTTCACAATTCATTCTCTTCTTAGTTTTAAAAGCAATGCCATAAACACAACAAATTTCACAACTGTCAAGTTTTTTTTTTTTTAGAAAGAAACTGATGGATTTTATTAATGTAATTCAACTACATCCAATTGTAAAATCGAAACAATATGTGATGGGACATCTTCCATTCATACTTGAAAATCTAGTATGCATAATACATTTTTAGCCAGACTATGAGCAACCCTATTGCCGTTTCTCTTAGTGTGAGAATACAACAATTTTACAAAATTGTTAGTAAACATTTTCACATCTTCAATCAGTAAACCCATTGGTGATAAGCTACACTCCTCTGACTTCAAAACTTGAACCAGTCCAAGAGAATCACCTTCAAGGATAGCACTACAAAATCCAAACTCATTTCACAACTGTCAAGTTGATAGGTTATTACTGATTCTTATATAGACTCACCACTGATATAACTTTATTATTTATCATTAATAACTTACCACCTCAAATAGTTGCTAAATTTTTTGTAAGTTTCGTTGTGCCTTTGGATAGAAAAGTGATGTTAGTAGTGGTGGTGATAAGCTAATATCACTTTATACATGTAACATATTCTACTTAAGACAGTTCTAAGCTGGGTTCACCACTAACATTATTATTTTACCCATTAATCTTCTTTAAAACTTCAATAAGTCCAAAGGCACAACAAAATTCACAACAAATTTAATAACTGTTTTTTAATAGTGGATAATAAAATTATTAGTTCTATTAATGGGTAGAAAAGTAATATCAATAATGAGCTCAGATTAAAACTAATTACAAATTGCTACTAATGAAAATATCATGGTCATAACATTACTCTCCAGAGGAATCTAGCAATGAAAGAATGTGAGGTCTAATTAGCAAGCCCGTGTGCGACATAGGCATGATTAGTGGTCCGCATGCGACACTTTTGTGTGCTCCCAAACACATTACACTAGCGGTTGAAACTGCATTATCTATTTAGCTTATGTGGTAGTTAGGTGTTTGTATAAAGTTGTCTAAGAGATAAACTATGTGAAACAAAATCCTAAATACAACTTCAAAAGCATTTGTTTATTGAACTTGTATGAATTGGTCTCCCTCAGGCCCTCATAGCCCATGGTGGAATTCTTTATACTTTTCTAGGGGATTTTATACATTCTCCACCTAATACATGTTTTTGTCAAACTTCATACTTTTGTATATGATCCAATGAACACGCTATTCATGATATTTATCCAAAAGAGACTAACCACATATATTATTGTTATCTGAAATTTGCTGATGATTACAATTTATACCTAATCTTTGGGAGTTTATATATGTTTGTTGATACTCCAAATACTTGTCTTTTTACCTAATATATAAAGAGTATAGAAATTGTGTTTTGTTGATGTTGTGGTAGGGCGTAATATTATATGTTTATACTTTCTCTATCTTTTTTTTTTTATAAAGATTGTTATATAGACACACAAAAAGTAGTATATATGAACACAAACAAAATCTTGAATTGCATATAGAAACAAAACAAACCACTTCTATTCTCGGAGCTAAAGTATATGAAAAATGGCTTTTCGATTTCTGCTATTCCGGGTTCTTATTGAGCATAGTAAAATCAAGGTTTATGATAAAGTTAGCGAAGTTTTTATAGTATTTTACCACTTTTTGTGTGTCTACTATATAAATTTACAACATTTATTACTTTGGTATGTCTACAATATAAATTTACATTAAAAATTTATCTTTTTTTAATTTAATATATTTCAATAGTTACAATAATGGTGGCAAAATTTGAACCTTGACATCTCATTAAATAAAATTAGGAGAAAGTGTCAAGTGTCAACTGACGTTTCATGTTTACGCTTTTAAAGAGTTTTTTTTTTTTTTTTAAATGCAAAGAGTTGTATCTTGTATAGTTTGTTGTAGATTTCTTTTGTGTTAGGCTTTTTGTTGGAGTCCAAACCCAATATGTGCGCCCATGTCTGGGTAGCCCACTATCTGTAAAGGGCTATTCCTAGTATTTTTATAGTTTAAAAAAGAAAAATTAAAAAGCTGAAAAAGAGAGAACACTTCTCTCAGAGCTAGGGTTTAACAAATTAAGAGGAAAAAATAATTATTTTTTAATACATTGCAATGCAATTATCTATCAATATAAAACTTGATGTTTTTTTAAATTTTGAAAATCATTTATGATTAATGTTGTACTAAAATTTGCTACAATTTTTCATTCTTTGTATAGAATTAAAGAGTTCATTAAAAACTCATCTTTCATTTTGTTGTAAAATCTAGTTTTGATGACTTTCACTAATTATAAATTTTTAATAGTTTTGAAAAAAAACCAGATAAGGACAAATAGATAAAAATAACTAAAATTTTAAGCAATTAAGTTAAAAAAATAATGATTCTAGAATCTAGCCCGTTGATAATCACTAATTTTAAATTTATTACTTCTTATTTCTTAATTTATTAGCTGCATTATGTGACATGAAGTAATTGTAATTATTTGCAATGCCATTAACTAGTTAGCAATCTATAATGTGGGGTGTGGAATTTTTATTTGTGTCTATCTACCATTGGCTTTGTCTCTTTGATATAAAGATTATAACTATAAAAAAACAAAAACAATACAAACTTTATTAATTATTTAACAACACACTACTGGTACTATGCACGAATATCCACTGAAATGCTCAACATCATTCATTATTCGTCATCTTTATTCTTTACTATCAAAACAAACTCAATTTTACTTAAGAAATTTAGAAAGAGAGAGTCAGGTGTCACAACTCACTCATAACCAACAAGAGAAAGATATGGTTCAATAATTAGATAGGACCAGTTACTATTACTAATTTACTAAGAGAGGTAGACAGATCAAGCCAAAAAAAAAAAAAAAAAGTTTGGGAGAGAGAGAGTCAAGAGTTTCAGAGATGCAAATTTCAGAGATGGAGCTGGGAGCAAATTGAGTGACAATGGCTTGATGCAAAATTTCAGAGATCATGGCATTTCGATTTTCGACACGATGCCTACTTACATGGTACACACAGGCATCCCTGCCTCACTGATGGGTAGATTATTAATTGTGCTAAAATTTCTAATTTGTTTTTCGATTGGTAGATTATTGTTGTTTTGGCTTATTTTTTATGTTATTATTTGGACTATTTTTGGTTTAAGTTAAGGGCACCCAAGATTATTTCAGGGTGACTATCGATACATATTTAATTTAACAAATAAAATTAAAATTAGAGAATTAGTAGGAAAAAACCTATTTAATTTAATTAGATCAAACATAATTTTAATCAAGAAAAATTTGATGTTGAGTTGCTTTATTAAAAATACGGTGAGTTCTAGTTTAAACTAACTTAGTTAAACACTATTTATAATACTAAAAACCACACGCGCGCGCGCACACACATACCTATATATATATATACATATATATTATATTAGATTAACAATGATAGGTAAACGGTATGATTTTAGAACGTTGTGAGATAATATCAAGAGAAATCAACAAAAAGACACGCTTTTATTTTATATTATATTAGTTGTTAACACATGCAATTTGCACGAAATATTCAGGCAAAAAATATTTATATCTTATACATGTTTAATTAATAAGTGTTAACAAACAAAGACTGAAATTATAGAATTCATAGAAAAGAACTTTGACTAATCTATATTTAGAATTTGTTTAGAGAATATCAAACTTTATTTTAATCAAAATTTGTTTAGTGTTGTGTCACTTTTATCTGAAAAGACAATGAATTCTAAATAATTTAAACTAACATAATTTAACGTTATTTGTAACTCTATAAACTAAATCAAAAACATATATTAAAATAATGATGTGGAGAATGTGAGTTTTCATAAACTTATGTGACAACATTAAATAACACAGTAAAATATTTTTATTTTATATATGTTGTAAATTATAAATATAGATGTTTCTTTTTGTTTGAGGTTTGAGTTTTTTTTTTTTTTTTTTGGATTATACAATGGCCTTTTTTTTTGTTGTTGATAAAAAGGGGTATTATATATATATATAGAGAGAGAGAGAGAGAGAGAGAGAGAGAGAGTTTATACAACAACAGGCTCATCGACCTCCAAGGGACACAGTATACTAGTCCTGAGGTTCTGCATATCCCAAACAAAAGCTATATATACAAAACATAGACAAACACCATAAACCTCCAAAATGCTCAGCTGTTGACATCCCCTTTTTGCTAGCGCATCCGCAGGATTATACAATGGCCTTGTTCTGATATAGGTATGATACTAAATACTAATGTAGCATAGGGATAGATCATAGATCTCTTGAGGACCCTGAATCCTATGGCTCAAAAAATCATTGGTTCTTCTGGCCAAATTAGGTTCAATAAATCGTGGTGGTCCAAACTTGCTTTCCAACCCTTGTATAATCATGCTCATCTGATCCCGAATCACTTTTAGACCAATAATTGATCAGAAAATAAATTGTTTCACTCACTTTTTCCCATACACTCAATCATATTCTTGGCTGTAATTTCAAGGAAATATCCCACATATTGACAAGAGTCTTGGTATATATTATGTGAAATGCTAACGAGTGCCCTTAGGACACTGGTTAATAATCCATTTTAGTAAAGTTTAAATACCACTTTTATGGGAAATTAAAAAAATTATCAAAATATTCATTATTTTTTTTTTCATTTCCCATAAAAATTTTCTTTAAATGGATTATTAACCAGTGCCCTAAGGGTACTCGTTAACATTTCTCATATACTATATATTGACTCTACATACTGCATACTCTTTATTCTTTTTCATTCTTCACAATCACACCACATCAAAACTTGTATGATTGGATTGCAGAGATTGCTAATTAATGAATCTTACGAATATGGGTCAATAATGCATTATCAAATTGATGTCATTAATTGACTTGTGTGAAAGAAATTGGATGTTTTTGTTCACAAAACAAATTGATTAGATCTAAACCATTAAGTTATCTATGAAATGTAATTTATGAATGATGGTACATAGGTACCAAATTTTTGTGAAAAGAATACTCAACTTTTATCTTTTATTTTACTCAATAAAAAATGACTTTATGAGTCAATTGGCTTGCAAAAATTATGAGGGTTACTTACAATTACCAGCAGAACCTTTGACAATTTCATGAGTTTTTAATTGCATCCGTTGATAATGAGTTGAGTTTCTGTGGTTTGATGGCGACTCAAGGTTCTAGCATATTTGACATTTTAGATTTTGGTAGTTAGAATGTCATTGCATTAGATACAGCTAGACAAAGCCAAAGGTGTACCGTGTACATATTTGTTCTTATTATTTGGGAAAAATATCATCAATCTACAGGTTGATCAGTCTTTTTGAAGATAAACAATAGAATTTTATTCAACAACCAAAACTATACATCAAAGACCAAACATCACAAGCTAAAGGAGGCACCTTCTCCTTCAATCAAAAAATTAACTTTGACAAGAAAGCAACAAATTCTGCTAGATTTAAACTAGCTGTCATGCCTATCTAATTCCCCAAAACAACTATTACAATTGCTATAAGAAATAAATCCTATAAAGAAAACAGCATGTATGTCTTCTAAGTGTGGCTAGCAGATTTAGCTTCTAAATATTCTATAGCATTGGCTGGCTTCGGCAGGCTTCACTACGCTTGCTCCAAATCATCCAGCTAGTTGTAAAAAATATTGTAATTTTCAGACCTTTTAATCTAGACCCATGTTCAAATCTATCCTACAGGTTGATCAATTGATGTTAGAAGATTAGGCATGATTTGTTCTACAAATTCATTGTAAATGAAAATTTCGTAGCATTATTCTTCTTCATTTTTTTTTTTTACTAATGTACATGCGACTAAATATCATCAATCTACAAGTTACAATTACCATAAGTCTTTATTCATGTAACACCGTCTTATAACTTTTTATTATATTTTAATATTTTAAAATTTTCACAGTTGAATCATAAATTTTCATTCTTCTTTAACACACCCAAATTTCATGTTAATCAAATGTTATTACTGTTTAGTCCATAAATTCATTGTTTATGTATAATTTTGAAATTATTATAAAAAAAAGAAAGAAAAAAGAAACCTTGAAATTTAAACTTTTTTATAAAGGGATATATTGATCTCTAGTCATCTTGAAACTTTGGAAGCATGATATATATAAGAAGAAATGTAATCCAATGATACATTTAAATATATATATATATATATTTATATATTAAATGGTGTAATATTGCTAAAGTTATTCCAAATGTAATTTGAACCCAACTCATATATCTATTTATTTGGAATTTGTTTATTAACAATTTTATTGCAAATTTTAGCATAAACAACCACCAAACTTGAACACCCACCTAAATCTAAAGACATTATTCTACATTAAGTTATAACCTTTTGTTGAGGACCAAAATTTCACAAGAAAGCCCATTCCATGAAAAGTAAGAAAAGACCATGGCCTTAACAAAACAAGGCACAATTCATGAAGTTAAGAAGGACCATGAAGGTCCAAAATCCCAAAAAGAAGAAAAAAGAAAGCAATAATAATAATAATAATAAAGAAAAAAAGAAGAGGATCTCGATCAGAGGACATGCAGCAAGGATCTTGGTCAGAGGATATGCAGCAAAAAAAGCATCAAGGCCCTAGGACCTTGATGTGTCCTTTTGAACCTTGAGAAGAGGACCTTGGCTAGCACATGGGAAAACCAAGATGTATGTTCAGATTTACAGCAAAAAAGCCATTATAAATCCAGCAAAATAGGTATTTTCTTTATAACCCATGGTCCAAGCCCGTGGGATCCCGAGTGAATAGTAAGGGAGAAATGGTTTAGTCGGTAGGGGAGTGATTTCTGGTGAAAGGAGGATCTCGAAAGTTTCTCTTGGTTCATATATTTGCTTGGAATGCATGAACCAATGGAAAACTCAGTTCCCCCATGTGAATGACACCTCCCCACAATTTCATTTCAATTGTCATTTTCAACTAAAGCTATCATCAAGTACATTGAGCAGCCCACCCATTCTTTTGACTTTCCAAGAAGGAATCTTTCATTTATAGCTAAAGCCAAATGCCCCTTTTAAGTTATAATTGAGCAACCCACCCACTCTTTTGCCTAGGGTTTTTGGGGTACCATTGATTCCCTCAATTTGCTCCCCTGGGTACCAGAACTAATGTTGTGTCAGCAATATTGGTGGTTGGTCCATTCCTCGTTCTTCATTTTTTTTCTTCTTTTGAGGTTCCTTCTTCGAAAGCCTCTAGCTGACTTTCCCATTTCCGGGAGGGGGGGGGTCCTAAAAGGCTGACCTTTGTTCTTTCCTTCTCCAAGGCTTCTAGATTCCTCTTTTTTCATACCTACTTTTTGGCTGCTTTCCCTTTTGTCATTTTTCCCAAGTGAGTTGATTCATTTCTGCCAGGCTAAAAGATCCCCAGCCACCCTCCTTCATGGTTCTTCTTCCTAGGTTTCCCGAGGTACCAAACCCTTACTCATTAGTTGTTGGTTCTCAAGCCTTCTGATTCCTTTTTCGCATCATTGGGTGGTTGATAGGGACATATCTGTTCTTGTTTCTTGGCATGCCCCCTTGAATTGTCTTAATCCCAACCTGGCTTTGTCACATGTCCAGAGGATCACAAGCTCTTGGGAATCCCCAGGTATCCTAGCCCAATTCCGTTCCTGGGCTCCCCAGCGATTTTTCTAACCTTTGAGGGCTGGGCTGGGCTGTGCTTTTTTCTTTCCTTTGTTTCATGAGGTCCGAAATTTGCCCATTCATGGATTTGGGTCCCTTCTTATAGACCCTTAATGGGTTTGGACCTCTCCTCCTTTTTCTTTATAAAAAGCCCAAATGTTTTACTTTTCCTGGATTTCAATTTTTTGCGTTGTTTTGGGCCTTGGTACAACATTGTGATTTTTTGGACCTCAACAACCTCACATTAAGTTATAATTTGATGAGAGCATATTAGTGTAGATGAATTTCTTTCTTCGCTTTTCACTTGATACCTCTCTCTCTCTCTCTCTCAAAAGTCTAGTGAAACAAAAAGTTCATAACCATTTTTTCATAATTATTGAAATGACATATTTTGATTGGTAGATAATAATTAAATATGTTGTTAATGATGGAGTTATGTGAAAGTAATGTTTTATTATTCACAACTTAACGTCTCAACAAATTATGAAAATTTTAAGATTTTCATTTTTTTTTTCTTTCTTTGTGTTACCAACAGTTAGGTTTTAGATTATTGGCTAAATTTTTGTGTGAAAACCAAGTGTTATAAGTGTTCTATTTTAATTAAGTTTGGTTTTGCATTAAGTCAAGTCAAGAAGCAGCATTGAAGAATTCAAGTTTCAAAAGACTCACTTGAACCGAGATATATTCTTACTCAAGCAAACATTGCGAGATCCTTGCTGAATCTTTGCTAAACAAAAACTTAAATTTAATTATGAGTAAAATACCATTTTAATCCCTAAATTTTACCAAAAGTTCATTTTTCATCCCTAAACTATTGTAAATATTTTACTTTATGTCCTTAAATTTTATTAAAAGTTTGTTTTTTGTCCTTAAGTTACTGAAATTTTTTTTTTCATTTCTATTTTTTTCCTCTAAACTATTAAAAAAAATTCTTTACAAAATTTAAGAATAAAGAAACAACTTTTTAAAATTTAGGGACTAAAAACAAATTTTGGTAAAATATAGGAACCAAAATAGTATTTTAGCCTTTAATTACTAATTCCAAATTTAATTTTCAAAAAAAAAAAATCAAAATTTAATCATAATCAATCAAATTGTACACTGCTTAGTTATGTGGAATGTGGGGTCTAAACCAAATTTTTCGCTAAATGTTGCTCTAAGAGTTTGTTTGGAAACAATTTATTTAATTAAAACTGAAATTTTTTTGTTAAAACTATGGCAGATAAAGTTAAAAACTAGTTAAAATAGTATAATAAGACCTATAAATAATACAAAAAGTATAATTGAACTCATAAATAATAACAAAAACAAACTAAATAGTTTAAAAAAAATTTGCCTTCGGCCAATGTCCCAACCGTAAATGTCTCAACTGTCAAAGTCTCAAGCAGGTGTACTTGGTGTGGAAAAAGACACACTTTTTCATGTGGTCCGGTCCGCTACAGCCTAGCCTACCTGAACAATACCGATAAGAAGCCAGCCCAATACTCATCCTTACCTTATCTAAAGTCCAAAATTAAATTAGCCCAATGTTTTTTTTTTTTTTTTTTCCTTCAATGTAATTAGTTATGAGTTACTTGCTTTATTATTTATTTTTGGCTCTAACTTAGAATGCATATAAATATAAATAGTTACTGTGCATTGCTTGTAGATTTCATAATACAATTTTCTTAATTTTTGTTATGATACATGGTTTTCCTTTTGGTTATACTGTTGACACATAATTTGTCATAGCCTAGAAAGCATAAGTTATAAATTCATTATAATTATTAATCAGAGCCCCTGAAACTTATATATATATGTGCCAAATCAACTTTTTAATTTGCATCCACATCAGCACGTCCCTATTTCACATTTTGATAAAACTTAACATCATATACAATTGTGGTGTGAGTGAGCCCCTAAGTCATAATCTATGCTCCACCATCGGCATTTGACACAATAGTAGGTATAACAGACTACAGGCCAATAGGAAAACATGGTAATCATATAATAAACATACAAACAAAGCCAAAACCAAAGCCAAAGTCACACACAAAAGACATACTTTTTAGGTACGGCTAAGATCCTAATAAGAGGGGAAAAAGATAGAGGTTCACACTTCACAAACTCACATCACACTCAAAGTTCCAAGTGAAGGCCAGCACTATTGGTTTTTTTTTTTTGGATAGATATAATACGATTTAAACCTATTTGTTTCATAATCCGATCAAAATATTAATGGGTTTGAATACGCTTTGACACGATTAGATCTAATATAAAAGACTTTACCGCTAGTTTAGCTACTAATGGGTTTCGATTTGATCCCATACAAGAAACTTTGCCTCCAATCAAGATACTATGGTATTACAAACTTACAATATGATTGACAAGAATTGATCCCATATTAAAGACTTTACCATTTTTTTTTTATATAGTTATTGTAGGAGAGGATTTTGTTCCAACCCCCGCAATCTTCTTGTCCTCTTTGAGGAGCCAAGCCCGCAAGGTTTTGATTCTCAGTAGTGGTACACTCATGCTTGCTCCAAGGACTTATAAGGCATGAGTAGGGCGCATCTCTTGCCAATGTGTGACGTAGTCCAAACTAAGCGCTTACTTGCATGTTAGTAGTGGTAGAGGCGTGCCTTGCACTTAGGTGTTGGCAACAAAACCGTGCAGAATATGTGGCACGACATTGCGAAGCATGCCCAAAACCTGCCCCAAAGCGGACAATACCTTTGAAGGGCACTGCCCTCAAAAGCGCCTTTTTGTAGGGGAGGATTTTGTTCCAACCCCCGCAATCTTAGTATCCTCTTTGGGGAGCCAAGCCTGCAAGGTTTTGGTTCTCAGTACCGATTGTAGGCAAGCAAGCACTTAGCTTGGACTACGTCCCACATCGGCAAGAGATGTACCCCACTCATGCCTTATAAGCCCTTGGAGCAAGCATGAGTGTACCACTACTAACACTCTGAGTTACGATAAGATTTGAACTTATGGTTTGAACAATGAAAATTACTTTTTATTACCACGCTATAAGACACAGGTTCAATAAGCCAACTAAAGCACAAGAGAGAGTGGTCGACAGGGATAGTGCGAGTTTGTGGTCCGACCTAGATTAAAAAAAAAAAAAAAAAAAATCACAAAATTGGATTTTGATCTTCTTGTACCAATTACACGTCAATATTGTTTTGGGACCCCAAAACCAAAACCAAAACCAAAACCACGCGCTTTATTACTGAAATTAATTAACCCCTTAATCTTCTTCTTCTTCTTCCTTATATATTATTATTTCATTCACTCTCTTTCTCTGCCTTGTTTGACTGTAAAAGCATAGGGGCTTATACCTTGCTTGGATTTCATTTCAGATTAGCAAACTAAACGGGTTCGTTTTGGAAATTCCTCGTTTTTATCATTCTTGTAAATCAGATCACACTTTTTTGTTATTCATTGAGTATTAGATCTTTGATTTTCTTTACTTTCCTCACATTATATACCATTGGGTAACTTTGTTTATTTTGGATCCACTTTTGAACTTTCTCTTTGGGAAATTTGGTTTCTTTTTCACTTTCAATGCTTTGTTTCACTGTTTCTTTGGAAAGTAAAAACTGGGTTTTGTTCTTTGCTTGATGTAGGTTCTAGCTACCAGTGAAGCCACAGCAGCAGCCATTGGAACCAACAAAGAATATGACTTTGCTTTGTGCTTTTAGATAAAGGCATTGACTTTGTCTTGTTTTTGTAATTCATTGCGGTGAGAAGATGGTATTAGACTCAAGGATTTGATAGCAAATTTGGTTCATTTTTGTTGTTGTTGTTGTTGTGAAAGCAAAAGAATTGAACACAATGATTAACAAAACGCTTGTGCTCACTTACCTTTACCTGCTAATCTACATTTTGCTTTCTTCTGGGGTCATTTTGTACAACAAGGTACTCAATTTTTTTTTTTTTGGGTTCTTTTTGCTATGTTTTTCTATATCTTATTTCATGCTTAGAATTTTATATTATTATATTATCAATTATGTGTATTTGGGTGTTTGAATCTTTGTTTGCAGTGGGTTCTGTCTCCTAAATACTTCAACTTTCCGCTACCTATAACGCTTACAATGATTCACATGGGGTTTTCTGGAGCTGTCGCGTTTTTGCTTGTTCGGGTTTTCAAGGTATAGGCTTTGTCTTATGTGAGTGTGATATAGGATTTGACTTCCTTGTTTGTTGATAGTGATAGATGTATCTATCGAATCATGTACTTATTTTTGTATAAGCAGTTGCATACAGCTATGGCATTGTTGATTCTAGGTGTGATTTCGTATTTCATGTAATGCCAAGCACAGAATTGGCTACAAAATATGAGCCTACTGTGATGATTAATTATGTTGTAGGTGATATTGTTCTAAATTATAAAAATTTATAGTGATTCAAATTATGGGAAATGAACAGGAGACCCTGGGTGTAGAGATGTCACCTATGACAATTTTCAGAGCATGGTTTATTGTGGTTCTAAAAGAGAAATCTTTAAATCCTCGATTTACAATCTTTTCTGTTATATGTTATTCGTGTTACTCATTTTCGTTCATACTTTATGCTCCTGTCCACATTGTTATTTATAAAGTGATCAGAAGTACTATTATTGTGCTTAAGCTGCTGTTGCTCTGCAGCCTATGCTGCAAATCATGATTCCACTGTTAATGGGTTTCTTCTGTAAAGTAGCATCCTTATGGTTAAGTAATTTATGAGTCAAAAAAAGGAAATATGGAATTGGTCTCCAAAATGACATTTCCAGTTTCTTCTTTCTTTTCATTATTTAATGATGTTTTTATATTAAATGCTTAGAGTGATTTATTTATATTGTTTTTAATGTGCAGGTCGTAACTCCTGTGAAAATGTCATTTGAAATGTAAGAAATAGTTTCTCAATACCCCCAACCCAACTCTTCTCCTCTCCCATTCTTATGATTATTATCTTTTTCCTCTTCATTTGTCCATTCTCTCTATCCTAAAATATCTTAATTGGCGTACAGATATGCAACATGTGTTATACCAATAAGCGCCTTCTTTGCATCAAGTCTTTGGTAAGCAATCTAATATAACTGGACACTTCTTTTGGCATGTGAAATGGTGATTCTATCATTAATGAAGCATAAGTATGTATCCATGTATGTGTTTTTATTAGTGTGCACTGTCGGGGGGGTAAACCCCTTTACCTTCTTGTTAGATCTGATGGTTGAAATTGGTTTTGTATATGTACCTTTGACTTCAAGCAAATTAAAGACTCTCAACCATCTATATAGGTAACCACAAAGCAAAATTGTATTGTTAATTTTATGAACAAAACTGGTATGTTCTTACATTCTGCTGAGGATTTTACCAAAATAATTAGTGAGAGGCTTACCTAGGCCACTCTTTCTTTCCCTTTTTGAACTTTTGTGCCAGATTATAATTAGGCTGCTACATGCTGTAAAATGTGGAAATTACTCTGTGAAGCTTTGGATGTTTTAATATATAGGTATTCTTTCGGCTTTCATTAAACCAGCTTTGGGCTTCGAGGTTTTACAAATTGATTTTTGCTTCAGTTTTAGGTTGTAAAGTTAAGTTAAAATTGTACAATGCCTCTACTTTGATAATTAGCTTTGCGTTTAAAAATACACAAGCTTTTTTGTTTTTATGTATTATTTTTATTTTATATACTAATGACTAAAAGATATCTGGTGTGGATCCATAGTATTCATGATTTTAAATTTTATGAATTTGCTTTCTTGTTTGGGCTTGATTATGTCAATTGGTTTTGTATAAAGTTTACTGAATCTGTATCACTTCATATTTGATCTTGACCCTTCTTGTTTCTATAGTTTCTTGTAAGGGAACCTTTGTTACAATTGCACTTTATGTGTTGAATAGACTCTTTCATAGACAGTAAATTTCCTTAAAAAAAGAAAATAAATGAAAAACAAATAGCTCTTTATGCATGTATGGTTGTAATTCAGAGGATAACTTTGGTGCTAGTAGGGCCAGATAGTGGCTTATCTGAGGTTTGGACAGTTATGCCTAAATGGTCTAAATGTTCCTGAAGGAATAATTATGATAACTTTGTTGTCCTCTTCTCATGACAGGTTTGGTAACACAGCTTACTTGCACATTTCTGTGGCCTTCATTCAGATGCTGAAAGCCTTAAGTATGTTTGGAGAAACTGCTTTTTTTTTTTTCTTACTATCATGTTCTTAACTCTGTTAAATGGCTACTTATATGTGAGTTTGGATGTTTCAGTGCCTGTGGCAACATTTGTCATGGCTGTTGTGTGTGGCACTGACAAACCAAGGTGTGACGTATTCTTGAACATGTTGCTGGTCAGTGTTGGAGTTGTCATTTCCTCATATGGGGAGATTCATTTTAATGTAGTTGGTACACTTTACCAGGTTACGGGCATCTTTGCAGAAGCTCTCCGTCTTGTCTTAACACAAGTCCTTCTACAAAAGAAGGGCTTGACACTAAATCCCATCACCAGCTTATACTACATAGCTCCATGCAGGTATTTTGTTTTGAAGCTTCTGGATTTTATCTTAGATAAAATAATGTAAATGTCTGATTGCTGTCTACAAAAATATATAGAGGTGAACCATATAAGTGAAGGCCTTTTTTTAATGGAAGGTATAGGTTAATCTCGATTGGACATTTTAATTTGATGTATAGAAATCTGAGTTATATGGTGATTGATATATATTATTTATTTTGTTGTTTCTGGAAAACATGTTATTTCTAAATAGTGCAATTTATATTGCTTGAATGTATATTTTAGTGGAGAATAGAAATGATAGTCTTTACTCTTTAATAGCTATTTAAATGATACATCCACTAGAGTGTTTTTTTTTTAAAGATCCATCTCTAAGACCATGTAAGTTTGTTCTTTTTTTGTTCCCATCCGTAAATGTATATGCACAATTCTTTTTAAGGCATTGCCATTGATGGGTGTAGGAAACGTACTTCTCACTTTTTGACACATTGGCATGTGCAGTTTTGTTTTTCTGTTTGTGCCTTGGTATTTACTGGAGAAGCCTGAGATGCAAATTTCACAGATTCAGTTCAACTTATGGATCTTTTTCTCCAATGCTCTTTGCGCGTTGGCCCTGAACTTCTCCATTTTCTTAGTAATCGGTAGAACAGGAGCAGTTACCATCCGGGTTGCTGGCGTTCTGAAAGACTGGATATTGATAGCCCTTTCAACTGTCATATTTCCGGAGTCCACAATAACAGGGCTGAATATAATTGGCTATGCAATTGGTAACTCTCTATCCATATGAAGTACAAGCTTTCAATCTCAGAAATATTTTCTACCCCTTTAAAACTTTAAAAGTTTACCTTAAATTTCTCTTTCTTTTACCCTTGCAGCACTATGCGGTGTTGTCATGTACAATTACATAAAGGTCAAGGATGTTCGAGCATCTCAACAACCTGCTGAAAGTCTTCCTGAAAGAATTACAAAGGTCATTCTCATAGATTACCCCTGATAATATTAAGTCTGTTCAATATATTTTGTTCCTTTAACCAAGTAGGGCAAAACTAGGTATAGTTCTTTAGGTGTTATACCTTAGGTTCCCCAATTATAATCAAACACATGTTTGAATTTAATTGGAGGAACCAAGTTACAACATTTAAAAACTGTATCTAGGTTTTACCCAACCAAGTATATCCTCTTCCATAAAATTTGCCTTCTCAATGAAAATGCATTCAAGTGTTCATAGAATCATCACATGTTTGAAACAATTAAAGTCTGATGTGATTTAATCTGCTTGCTGTGCTTGTATAATTGGCTCATGAAGCTGACATAAACCAAAATTTTAACAAAATCAGTCTCTAGGAATATGAATCTTGTGAATGGAGAATGTGTGAAACTTCATAATGGGCCAGCTCGGTTTGTACTGACGCTTAGTTGGCAGGGGAACAGTGAAATCTCTGGGGTGAAACTTTTGTACATGCATGCTGTGCCATCCAAAGACTATTGGATTACATTCAATCATAGCTGAACCTAAATCTTCCCTTCTGGAACTGCCAGTTAGTGTTGTTTGCCAACAAGCATATATATGATGATAATCTCAATAATGCATTTGGGATTTCTAGTTGGTGGTCATATAATGATATGTAGACATACCCATTAACTATATGAAATAGTTTTTTTTTACTCTTTGACATGATTTGAGATGCCATCTACAGATTTTATTATTTGACATCAGATCTTTTAACAGATATATTGATCCATAGGTTTCAAATTTTAGAATGTTATTTATAGGATAAACGACAATACCTCCTTTGCAATATTACATTTTCAACCAAATTATTGAAATTGGTATTAAAATTACAAAAATACCCCTTTCCCTTCCAAAGGGGCAAAGACTCATAACATGAAGAAACGAATATTTTTGTCCCCTTTTTTTTGTTGCTATTTTCTGTTGATTAATGGAAAACATGACATTGCAATTTAGCCCGAGGTACAAGGACGTAAACTGTAACATTTGAAAAGTAGGAGGTAAACTGATAATGACCCTTACATGGAGGTATTTTCATATTTTGTCATTTGCCCTTATTTATATATTCCCAGTAAAGCTATCAAAGAAATGGCAATTACATTATTGAAATCACACACTCTCTAAGAGGGTTTGTAGGTTTCTTGTTCATCTAGAATAGTCAACATTTTTTTTTTGTCAATTGAACCTTCCCTTTGTGTTACAGTTGTGTTTTCTATTTTGGGTAATGCAGGATTGGAAGTTGGAGAAGAAGTCATCTGACATTTATGTGCCAAATAATAGCAGTGATAGCAGCAGGGGAGGCAGTGGAGGAAATGGTGCTGCATCCGATTTGAATGTTGATGAAGAAGCACCTCTACTTTCAACATCAAGGTTATCTCATATCGGACGTACACATCTCATTCGTGATCCATAAAATCCTAAAATCGGCGTTAAGAGTATGTTTATTGGAATAGGAAAGGAAGTAGAGGAAGCCAGTTCAAGTGCACCCTAATCCTTCATTCTTTCCGGGGCAATGGATTTACACTTTGAGGGCAAAAGCGATTCATTTGTAGCATGTGTACACTTGATTTGCCAGCCTTTAAGTTTTGTAGTTGGGACATGTGGACGAATCAACCATAATATAATCAAGGCTCATGATTTGGTGACCCAGTTTGTACTTTGTATATCTCAGCCGATGGAGTTGTTTTCTTCTTATTTTTTAATCTGTCAGTTCTTAGCAGTATCCTATTTTTACTATCACCAACTATTCAATCTTTCTCACACGCTAGTCACTCCTATGAAACCAAGTTGAGAAGATAAAAAAAGAGGAAAAATATTCTCTTTACACTCATTATTTTACGCAATATCCACAATTGATGCGTTGATGTACACATTCTAAAAAGTGAAAATGAATTGTCCTTGTTTAAAAAACTTGAAAGTGGATATGAAAAAGTAGATGTAAAAATTATCAATACCCTAAAAAAATGTAGTCATTCACAATCGGTGAGGATCCCTCAAAAAAATGAGAATTGAAATGAATTTTTCAGGTTGAAAGTGGATATGAATAAGTAGATGTGAAATTATCATTACCTTCGAAAAATTTAGTCATTCACAATCGGTGAGTAAGGGACTATTTGGATTTGCTCTATCCATAACTCATAACTCTATTTCTATAACTCATAACTCAAAAATTGTGGGACTCATGACTGAGAGGCTTGTTTGGATTTTGTTCCCAGTTATTGTTTCCATCACTCAATTCTCTGATTTTTGAGTGATGAGTTATGGAAACTGAAAACACATTTTAGGCATTTCTTTGAAAACATTCAATTCTCTGATTTCTGTAACTCTGTTTTCAATGGCATTTCTGTAAATAACACTACATAGCTGGTCCCACAATCAGAGCAATACACGTGAGGTGCTCCTTTTGATGCTCTCTTCAACGGCTCTCTTTAGTAAAGCAGAGCTCTCTCATCTCAGACTTCTCTCATCTCTCACTGCCCTCACCTCCTCACGCACTATTTCACTTATCCAAGCTCAGCCAACCCGTGCCGCCGTGTCACGGTCACACAGTGCTTCACACGCCAACCAAACCGATCTCCCTGACCTCTTTCTCAACTTTTTTCATTCTCAGCTTTTTTCACAGGAATCCAAAGGTATTCTTTACATTTGAGCTGTTTATATATCTGATTTGTTGGAAAATGAGAATTGAGTGAGAAGAACTTTTCAGGTAGTGAATGGACTAAATCTTGCACCCGTGAGGACCATGATCACAAAAGGAAAGGAGTCCTTTCTTTTTATCTCTAAAAAGAGTTTAAAAGGAGGTGCAAGTCTCAATATCAGCCACATCTTCTATTATCGTGCAATCCAAACCATTTGTCGGCCTTACTTTCTAATTCTAACTTGGTAAAGGGATTTGTCGACACTGCACTTTTCGAAGGCACTTCCAAAAGATGGGTCCAAGGGTTTGATAGTAGATCAACTATTCATGCCACAAGGCAAAACCATTTCCTCCTTCATTTAGCGGGCGAACTGGCCAATTCGTTAAAAATGAACAAATCGTTGGGGTTGTTGGCCTGTAACCAACAATCTTTGCCAATTCAAGCTCGTACTGGCTTGCAAATGGTAATTCAAAGCTTAAAGCCCTTACCACCCAACCGATCAGCTCTACTAATTAATTTGACACTCCCAAATATACTAGTGGGCTAAACCACCGTTAAAATGTGAGGAAGAGAAGGTATCAACTTACAATGTAACATTTGAGTGGATTGCGGTAACACAAACATATAATGGAAAAACAGTATTATGATTAAGTCTGAAGTTAATAACCAAACCACCACGACTATCTAACCTACAACCACTGAACAAAAGACTGAAACCAAAAGAGTGAATGAACGAATCAGGGATTTGTAAAGAGAAAAGAACTATAATGAACACAAGCTGGAATGGGAGTCCTGGCTTTCAGGAGGAAGAGTGCAGCATAATTTTATACATGTCAGACCCATAGTCACTGACCAGAAAATACAACGGCGCGTATACACACATTGAGATGAACATACATTTCCTTCAAAGGGACATGTAGGGTGGAATTTCACAGCAGCCTTCTCTTTCTAAGACTACAATAGTCTTGAAAGGTTTACACAGAGAAACCATGGTATTCAAAAGAAAGCAAAATGGACTCATGTGATTTACACATAAAAGAGAATCACAAACAGGATATGCACATATCAGGCAAGAATATATAAAACCGTGGAAATGTGAAGAAGAAGAAAAAAAAAAAAAACAATTGATGCCCACAAACAGCGATCCTCTGGCCTCCCTTCCCTCAACTACAACATGAATCATAACCGGATGGAAAACTGCTTCTCTGAAATAATGAATCTAATTGAAGTATTCTGCATCCCTCAGATATAAAAGCCTCCTTGTGGGAGCTGGAGGCGCCAATCCTGGTATGTCCCTGATGTTTTTGTTATTGGGGTTCACAATCTGAAATTTTACACATTTCATAAAAGGATAAATGAATTGATGAAGTCATAAAGTTGGTGCATGATGCACGATGGTAAGAAGTATACAGCAATAGATAGATGACTTAAGGAGGATAATACCTTGACAACAATAATGGCTATTACACCACAGACAATAAGTAATAGAAAAAGCATGATGCACTTATCTGTAGCCACCTGAAATAAATAAAATTTGGTTTCTAAAAATATAATTCATACAAGTAGCTTGCAGAAAATAAATGGAAAACGAGTTGCATTTAGGTAGGGGAATGAAAAAAGAACTAACCTGCCTACCAATCTCCTTCACAAGTTGGGAGGCCTTCTTAATTGAGAAGTTAATTGTATCCAGCTCATTAACAATACGGCCCATTTGATCAGTCTGCAAAATATCAGATCAGAGTTCAGAAGGCTAAACACATGGGAAGAGAAATAATTGAGATGATTGAATGGTCACACTTACTTGACCCTTTAATTGAACAGCAGTTTCAGTTCCCACTTCAATTGTTTGTTCAACAACCTGAGGTAGCCCAAGAGTTAAGATAGCTAGCAACAGAAATTTGAGCCAAGTCATTTTCAAAAGTTCACCTTTTTAGTGCGTTCAATGGTCTGATCAGTCTCATCCATTGTCTTCGTTCCAGCATTGATAAGTTCTTGATTTGACATTGCTACAGGGCAAGACATGTCAAAGTTGTTAAATAGACCTATTGTTTGTGATCCACTAAAGAAAGAAAAAAAATCCATATATGCATGCATAAAAATGTGCATATAAATCAAGGGTAATATAATCTTTTGATTGTTTGATTCACATCCATTTTTTAGTCGGATGAAATTAGGGAAGCTTATTACAATCATTTATAAAATATCATTATTGCAATCAAGTGTTATTTAG
Source organism: Quercus ilex subsp. ballota (assembly GCA_032727855.1). NCBI lineage: Eukaryota > Viridiplantae > Streptophyta > Magnoliopsida > Fagales > Fagaceae > Quercus > Quercus ilex. Next base: position 13,994,633 of record CM064913.1, read on the forward strand.
TGTATGCCACAAAGAAACTCCTGCATTGAAGCTTATCTCACATAAACAAGTAGTAATCTCAAATTCTCAGGAAGAAATCAGGACTTATGAAAGCCAATAAATAATGCAAGAAAGACTTTTATACATGTCATAATGCAAGGAAGACTTGGGAATTGGGTGAAGTACCTTAGTTAAGTTTGCTAGATAACCAAAAGCAGCACTCTTGAACACAATATTATACAAGTAAACATTCACTGGGTTTTTTTTTCCCTTGATAATTAAATATAAACATTCACTAGCTAAGGAAATAATTTCCCCCTCTTCTTTCAAATTCCACCCAATTTTCAGCTCAGTCCTGCATCGATCTTCACAAGTTTCTTTTTTGATGAACTTAGGGTAGGGCGTCTCCAACCCATTCTAAGACAAGACTAATCCCTTGGGATGCACACAATCACTCATTCTTTGAAAGCCTTCAGAATAATCAAGTGCATATAGCATCAGTTACTTCGCAATATACTCAGAATTCTTGTCTATGAATGTCAATCTATTTTAAAAACTTAAGGTTGTGTCAATTATCATTTCATCAATTGAAGCTTAGGTGAAAACGAAGATTGGCATAATTATAGTTGACATGCACACAGTTGATAAACAACAAATACCACATATCATATTAAAGGTATGTCACATGGCACAAAGTAAATGAAGATAAGTCACATATTCATCAACGTAACATATTGGCAGCTGTTTTGCCCAAGTAATAATATCAAACAAGTGGGAAGTAATCTGCAAATCTAAGGGGAGATAAATCTCACCTGATGCTACTTGAAAATTGTCATCAGCTGTCGGTTCACTAACTCCTGCTCCCATATCAAAGAGCTCCACTTTCTTATTACCAAGGGTACTCATATACCTGCAGTTCAGCAAAATAGATTATGATATACATAATCAAAGGCCAAAAAAAATCAAACAAATGAAAAGTGAACAGAGCTTTTAAGAGTTTGGCAGACTGAGTTCTATAATCAAGTAATCCGCTACTCCCTTTCTCTCAAATTGTTGGTTATATTTAGAAAAAAAAAAAATTTTTGATAGGTAATAACAGTTTTATTAATAAAAAGGACATCATGTTCACGATGGTGAACAAAATGTACTTGAAACAATTACAAACAAATCAAAGAGTAGAAAGAACTAACAGATTGTAGGAAATCAGAAATAAAAATACATCTGCGTAAAACCCCAAATCCGAGACCACTCAAACAAAGTCCCAACTAATAAAGACTTCAAAAGATCAACATGTCTCTCAATATCTTCAAAATTATGGGTATTTCATTCCCTCCAGATTATCCACCTCAAACAATCTGGTATCATATACCAAACATTGGAAGAGTGTTTCACCAACCAATTCCTCCATGCAAAAAGAAGAGAAGCAACTGTCTTTTGGCATCACCCACTGAATCCCAAACATCAGAAAAACTTTACTCCATAAAATATGAGCAAACTTACCATGGAACAAAAGATGATCCACCTTTTCCCCATGACAACAACACAAGCAACACCAACTAACTAGGGGCAAATTCCTCTTAACAAGGCTAATAATGAGAATTCTACCCCAAGCTGCTGTTTTTAAAAAGAAAGACACCAGTTTAGGTACCTTTACACACCAAATACTCTTCCAGGGGAAATGAGTAGTAGGAAGGTCTGACAAAGAATTATACAAAGAGCACAGGTCAAAAACACCATTCCGAGTCAGTTGCCAGTCAGACTATAACCCCCTCACCCCTTGGCATTTTGGAATGAATATGCTCGAAAAATGTATACACTCTCTCCAACTCCCAGTTTAGAAAATCCAACATTTTAAGGTAACATCATTTAATATGTTGTCTTTTAGTTAAAAAGGTATAAGTTTCCAAAACTACCCTCATTAATTTAAACTCTAGAAAAAAATGGTATTGATTTTTAAAATAAAGGGGTACGATCGGAATTTTATTTATTGACTTTTAAAGGGGACTACTTTTTGGGACATCCCAAAATGGAATAGAGGATCAACAATTTGGGACAGAGGGAGTTTAATTTTTTGGATTAAGTTAAATTTAATTAGCTACCAAATTACAACTGTAAAGCCCACCTGTGCTCATACATTCTTGTTTCAAGTATCATCATTCTAAAACAATAAATTACACCAGACAAAACAGATCCCAAGACATGACCTCTAAAAGGAAAATGAAAAATTCAACTTACGTTTTTCTCAATGCCACATATGAATTCAGCTCTTTGATCTGCAAACAAAAAGTATTGCACAAACAGCAGAGTTTCATGAGCACAAACACAGATAGGACCAAAGAAATTAGCAGTATCATGGCAAAGAAATAAGTAACCCATCATTTCATTATCATGTATGACGGACCTTACATATAAGATTTTGTCTCTATTATGCATGTGCATATTCATGAGACATTGTGCAAAACATAAAAGGTTCCAAATACTGACCATAGATTGCTTCTCATCATTGAGTTGCTTATTAACCTCAGGAGGATTTCTGCCTTCCTCATCTTTAAGTTCACGATCAAACTCCTTGATTAATCTGAAATAATTTATTAAAAAATAAGTATCCATAATGTATAAATCCTGGACACACTAGGCAGAACTGTTATGCAAAATATTCTTCATTTTATGTTTTGTACTTTTGTTAACATTTTATGGTAAATTGGCAAATAATCCAGAATTAGTTCCTTTCTATCCCCACCCATCAGCAAAACCAAGATGGGAAATCTACAGCTTCGACATACAAATGATGTGATGAATGAAGAACCAGATCAAGATGCTAGGCTGTTTTTTGTTTTCTAGCTAGGCTTAGGGCAGGGCAGGATCACATGATAAAGAAAAAAAGCTATCATGGTATCCAGGTATCAGTAGTCCTTCTTGACAAGCTTCTGATTTTTTTTTTTGAATACTTTATTTTGACAAACAAACTAGTTTTGGAATGCCAAAGTCAGCTTCTGGGATAGTAATTTAAACTTTAAAGAGCAAAGCTCATTAACATATTGTAATAAAATTGCATTTTATGGAGGATATTTTCCTCTATGTTTACCTTCTCTTTGAACTTTTTGTTGCCAAAAATATATAATTCAATGCTACATATAAAACATTCAAAACATCCAGTTCCTGAATATATATGATCAGACATGAAAAGAATGACATATGGCATACCTTTTACACTCCCTCATCTTTCCTGTAAGTTCCTCCAGTTGTTTACTTTGTCTATTGGAGTCTTTGATCTTATCCAGTCTCTGGAAGCCATTTCTGAATGCAAAGAGGTATATGTCACATAATAATAACAGAATTATCCCAGCAAGGTGTACAGATGCAGATAGTCACTGAAGAATGAGAAGTATCTATCCTGCCGCCCCCAAACAAAAGGGGGGGACTTAGAATTGACAAGACTAGATGGAATTAACATTTATTCTGATGCTACTAATCTTTGAAGAAATTGATAAACAAATGTTAAAATAATAATAAGAACATTGTTTGCAGTATTCATATATATTCGGCAATCACCAGCAGGAACAAGGGTATTGAGAGAGTATACAGCACTAACGAGTAATTGTAACGACCCAAGGAAAAGCGCTAACCACATCTGCACTATACCTCAAAAGGACTAGTCACAATTGAGGCTCCTTGTAGTTGTTAATAAAACCCAAATCTACCAAGTAAATACCCGATGTGGGACTCATCACACACCCACACACATCACACAATCAATCAAATTGTGGCATCACAATCTCCCCCACTTAAATCCCTAACGTCCTCGTTAGGGCCCACTTTGTGGGCTAGTGTCTCTGAGCCCACACAGGGTTACCGGGCCAGCTCTAATACCATATGTAACGACCCAAAGAAAAAGTGCTAGCCACATCTGCGCTATATCTCAAAAGGACTAGTCACAATTGAGGCTCCTTGTAGTTTTTAATAAAGCCAAGATCTACCCAATAAATACCCAATGTGGGACTCATCACACACCCACACACATTACACAATCAATCAAATTGGGGCATCACAGTAATACATAATGGCTGCATCTACAGAGGCAGGGCATAGAATCGATGAACAATTACAGCTCATCATTTTTTTAAAAATAAAATTACAGCTCATCAATTTATTCATTTAAATAAAACCAAATCACTTAGTAAGTGGGAACTAAGAGTGAACCAAAACTCCTAACTCACTTGAATAGAACAGTAGACTAAGAAATCAGGTTCAAAATGATAAGCTTATAGAACTATTCAAATCATATATTTATGATAAATCACTCTACAAAAGGAACATCATGGTCAGTTGCTTCCTTGGTGTTTCACATGAAGATAACAAATAACCCCTTTCTTCGAGTGGTCATAAAAACAGTTATATACTCTGGAATATCATTGACCTTTAAGAAAATATAGGTCTAACAATTCAAGAAAAATACTTAGTCAAAATGGCACTCACCTAATAATGGAAAAGGTTACAAGATCTTTAAAAATTGAAATAAACATAGTTCACTTTCGCTTGAGATTGTGCTCCCTGATTGGGGCCCTAATAAAACTATAAAAACTTAGCTGTGTCAAACCAAGAAGATAAAAGACAAAGGAAAATAGAGAACGATGGTTTTCAAAGAATTGGATGATATCTACTACATAAGGTGGGATTGGGATGTTGAATGGAATTGGGAGATGGAAAGTGCTGCTACTTTAATCGCACCAACTCACACTAAATAAAAATTATTTTACTGCAGATAACCATCTACTACTTTCAACAAGGACACCAACCTTGTGAATAGGAACTTACTCTAATCCTTTCAACACTTACATGAGTTAATGCACTTCATTATTTGATATACCCAAGGCATATCAACCTTCAATAATGTACCACCATCCTAACAATTCAAAACTTCATCCTCGGAGCTAATATGCTTTCTCACATTCTTGTATGATTATTACTCATCCACTTCAGCCCAAGCACCTTGTAGCTCAACCGGCACCTCCTAGTGTTTCCAACGGAAACGTTCATGGTTCAAATCCCCACACCCCCAATTATCAAATTATCACAAAAGAATGTTACTAATCCACTTCAAGCCATCTAACTCTCCCAGGAAAACCAACTACAAGTTTCTAAAGAGAAGCCTATGCATTTCCATATTATAGCAGCAGTCAAAATAAAAAAGCTTCAAGCAATGTATCTGCTCTCCTTCTGGAAAGTACCACAATTAGATTCAACAAAACATAGCCCTTTTCAATGACCAATTATCTGAAGCCATCCACAATTATGTTCCATAAAACAATGTACCACACTTTCTTTCTTTTTTTTTTGATAGGTAACGTAAAATTTTATTAAATAAAAGAAAACAGCCAACCCGAGCACATTGGGAATGTACTATGGGGGCACAAATCAGGAACCAAAATTACAACGATCAAGTAAAACAGTAAGGGAAGAACAACAAAGATGAAAATGTACCACACTTAAAATTCTTTTGACATTCCAATATGGGTAATATTGGGAGCTAGGAGAGCTCAATATCACTTAGCACTACACTACAAAAATACAACAGTTTTCAGGAAAAAAGAAAAACTACTAGCTAGACCATCTTCAGCACCAAAGGCACAACACAGACGCAGAGTTTTAAGCCACATCACAAACACTTATTTCTCATAGAGCTAAATGTACTCTTTATTTATCCATACAACTCTGTTAATAGGTTAACAACAATGTCTATCATTCTCCAAGTACATCAAAACCTTAAGTTAATTGTTTAATATAAAAAAAGCATATCCCTCTATTTTGAATTCCATATTTTGTATTCATAGAACAATTCACAAATTCAACTAAAGCATACAAGCCAGATCACAAAGATTCAAACTCATAAAAACCATAGCAATAGCTCTCACATTACAATAAGACAGAGAGAGAGAGAGAGAGAGAGAGAGAGATGGGAACATACGCTAAGGCACGGAAATTATCGCGGATTTCACCGTGGATCTGCTCCAACTGAGGGCTCATCGGCAAGTCGGCCGCCATTGTTGCTGGAGATTAAGCTCTCCAAAAACTTCCGGCAAATCGATCTCACCGCAAAAACCCTAACTCAACCGATTCCAGAACCTTCTAGAACATCAACAACCTATTGATTTGCTTTTCCCATGTACGTTGTTGATGGAGGAAACAAACAAGAAATGAAAAAAAAAACCAAAACCCTAAATTGTTTCAAATTTAGGGATATCGAAATTTGGGGGAAAATGCAAAAGAGAAAATTTTCAGAAGGCGTGGATCGAAGAGAAAGCAGTGAGAATGAGAGAGAGAGAGAGAGAGAGAGAGAGAAAGCGAATGAGAGAGAAAATCGCTGTCTGGTAATGATTTTTTTTTTTTTTTTTTTTTTTTAAGCGAGTAAACTATTCGGCTATTCGTTCCAATAATTTTGATTTAAAAATAAAATTGCATGGGTTAGCACTTAGCTGTGTGACTTTTGTGCCTAAGTTGAGCCGAGACGGTTAGTTCAAGACTTCAAGTAGGTGGAGAAAATATCATATCGTGATGAGTTGGTTGTCACTTCTCACTTCTCACTTGTCATTTTTGCCTTTTGCCAAATATTTGTATCGAGTGATTATTCATGGGTAATGAGTTGAACAATATTCCTTTTAAATTAGTTTAACCGAACAATTTATTTGTTTAAATATCATTAAATGTTTCTTCTCAGGTATAAATGTTGTTAAATATGTGTTTTATTTATTACTATTTTAATTTAAACCATACTTTTTAAGAATCAATGAGAGCTTATGGACTAAGATTTTCCCGAAAAATAAATACTGCAGTTAGTTGTATTAAGAAAAAGACTAACATTAATTAATTTTTATTTTCTAATAATTCATATGATCATATCATGCAGGTGGTTAGAATGAGGCTACTTTACGTTCTTTTTTTTATTATCAGAAAACATTAACTTTATAACTACGAAATGAAGATTACATCCTGAATAAAAACTTGCTCAAAAAAGTAACGAGTCTTTTCAATCCAGGTTGAGAAATCAACAATGCCAAAAGTATGTTTACCTAACAAGTGAGCTAGTCTATTTTTTGCTTGCCCCACATGAGAAAAATCAACTCTACGAATATCATGTAAAGATGAAAGGATGTCATATATAACTGAGGCCACCGATGCAAGGGAGATGTTTTCTCAACCAGAACTTGGGACACTGTCAACGAATCACCTTCAATGATAAACTCGTGGATGCCCAAATCTCTAGCAAAAGAAATACCTGCTTCAAAAGCCTTAGCTTCAATCTCAAGAGCACCAAAATGAGTACAAACTTTCTTGCTAAGAGCCGGTACAAGCTGTCCCATATCATCTCTAATAAGAACCCCCAAACCTGCTTCTTTATAAGTAGCAAAAACAATGCCATCAACATTAACCTTGAATAACGGCAGTGGAGGAGGAATCCAATTTGCTATAGCTAATGGAGAAAGACTGGAATCAAAATTAGAATTAGCAGCCTAGTACTCATCTATATAATTGAAGCACCACTAAACAATAGCAGCTGCATTTTTTGTTAGGAAACCAGCTACTTTGATGTATGTACTGGCATTATCATATGAGCATTGTATGTTAGCATTGTTAATTGAGTAGTTGTTGTGCTAAGTTGTATTCAGTTAGTTAGTTGAATTATGTTAGTCAGTTAGTTAGTTGTATTAGTTGGTTAGTTTAGGCGGGAAATGAGATTGAATTGTATAAAAAGAGATTCCAAATGCTAAATGAAGTTTATCCAGAGAATTAACCAACTTTTTTCTTCCTATTCCTCTCTAAGTCTCTCTTCTATTCTTCTCTAAGTCTTTCTCTTGCTAAGGAGGTGGTTACCCTCGAAGTAACTGACATTTCTCTCCCATATCCATTTTCCTTTCTTCTATTCTAGAATTGCCAAGCTCTTAACACTTTTCTTCCCCCCATCATTCCAGATTTTATTCTTGTTGTTCTATAGAGGCTACTTTACTTTTGAACAATAATTAATAAAAAAATGTTATGTACATACAAATTTTACAACAAATTCTAGGTGACAAGTTGTTACGAGTTTTTTATTTGAAATTATTTTTTTACCCACTAGTAACAAGAAATAACAATTTATCACCCAAAATTTCTTATTAAATTATTGGAAAAAATATTATGTACGTAGTACTTTTCATAATTAATAATTATGGATATCCTTTTGTACTCACGAGCTATGAGTCGTGCATATGTTTTAATAACTCTTGAAAGTCTTTGTCATTAATTTTCATAATAAATCAAAGGAAAACGATTTTGCCTATAACACTCACGGATTTTTCATCTTTTTTTTTTTTTTTTTTTAAAGCTGCAATTTCATTCAACAAAAATGAACAAAGAGACGATCAACCTTACATGCTGCCGAGTCTAGGACTCCTGGAAGTTTGTCTTTATTAAAACATAAAAAAGACACTCTATAATTGAGAGAGAATTTTGAAGCGACATGAGCTACAACAATTGGTGAACTATTTTTGTTGTAATTTTAGAAGTGATAGAAAAACTAAAGTGGGAAAAGATAATTTTGAAAAAAAGGATGAGAAACTAAGGAGATGATATCGTGAGATATGAAACACCGAGTGATATTGAGGCTTAAGTTTAGCCAACGGAAACAAGGAAAACAGAGGAATAATAGTAATAATAAATAGAGGAAGTTTTATAGGTGGAATGCGCTGTCTGATTCTGTCTGGGGTGGGGTTGGAGTGGGAGTTGGTGCGCAGCTTTTATAATTAATGACTGGAACTTCAAAACTAACGCGCGCTCCTTTGCGTGCCGCTCTGTTGTACAAATTGGCCATTATAACCTCTATAGCCGGATATACCTATGAGAGTTTTTTTTTTTTTTGAGAAACTATGAGAGTTGGTAGAAGCACCAATAGTTTTATTCAAATTTACACACATTGGATTATCATCGACTAATAAGCAAATTTTTGACGTAACAGATTATAAGTAGTAAAAACATGAACTTATTACTTTTATTTCACTTTTATTTCATTACCCATTACTCGTCATGTGAACAAATTGTAAAAAAATTATGAGCTTTGTTGTGGTATCATTATTATATTATATTATTCACCTAACTTGATCTCACCACCAAAACAATGATAAAAAGAAATTTATGAATTTCAATGTTGTTTGAAATGTTAGCGCCTTTGTGCTATTTGTTTGTTTGAGTCTTTCCCGGCTTCACCACTAGTGTGGCTCTCGACTTGAGCCTCCCTCTTCTCTTTTATAGAATCTTTTAGCCTTCCTCGAGAGTCTATTGTTAACTTTAATCATGGTTTTATCTATTCTCCATAGGTCTCGCAATTGCATGGATATGTTGTGTCTAGGACATGCATGGGTTAGATTGGTTGGGTTGGAGGGTTTTTCAACCCAATTCAGTCATTTAAATGTAGAAACCTCATTTTGTCACATTCATTTAACCTTATTGGGGACAAAACTATCATCTCACAATTCGAGAGTAAAATCATAATTTGGTTGTTGGATTTCTAAACTCTTCATATAAAACAAATATAACAGTCCTAACGATCAAAACAATTAGAATAAAATTTATGGCCTAACTAACAAGTATTACTATTTACTATAATAAAAAAAAAATGTTTATCCCACATTGATTGTGTGTGTCTAGTGTCTATTTATAACTCCAGTCTACAATTACAAATGTTAGACTCTTTTGTAGTTGTACTCTGGTTAAATAATGTATTATAAACCCGGTTTAAAATACTAATATTACTATTTTTGTGTGTGTTCTAATAAGTATTACTATTTACTAAAAAAAAAATGTTTATCCCACATTGATTGTATGTGCCTAGTGTCTGCTGTTTATAACACATTAATTGTGTGTGTTCTAATAAGTATTACTATTTACTAAAAAAAAAAAATGTTTATCTCACATTGATTGTATGTGTTTAGTGTCTGCTGTTTATAACACAGTTTACAACTACAAAGGTTAGACTATTTTGTAGTTATACTCTTGTTAAATAATGCATTATAAACCCGGTTTAAAACACTAATATTACTATTTTCATGAATGTTCTAATAAGTTATAAGTATTACTATTTACTAATAAAAAAAAATTATGGCCTAATCAATAAGTTTTAACTACTACTATGCACATGCATGATTAGACCTGATCACATATGATAGTCAATAGATAATTATGATTGGTTATTGAGGGAATTAATTTTAAGGAAAAATTACACTTTACCACTATAAACTATGCACTAGATTACACTTTGCACTCTAAACTATCTGATTGCACACTTTGCACCATAAACTATCACACTTATCACGCTTTGCACCTCGATATTATTTTTGCTGTTATATTTAACAGAATCTTGCTACATGTGACAAACACATGCTTCTTGCTTAGGTGGAATAAAGTTAAAAGACTCAAACACCCTTCCTCAAAATCAATTAAAACAAAACCTAAATTTTTCCACATCTCCCTCTATCTCACATGGGGCCATCCTCTTCCCCAGATTCCACAGAGCTTCATTTGCACTGTCTCTAAAAAAAAAAACACAAAAATCTCAGAGTTTCTCTCATATCTTCCTTGGCCACTAACAGAGTTTAAATCTTCTATTACAGGTTAGCAAAATCAAAATGCACAAATGTGATTTTGAGAAACAAAAAGTTCAAAATGGCCGGATGTAATTCTTGACCGATTTTTTCTTTTTTTTCTTTTTATCGTTCTCTCCTTGAAACAATTTTGATGATTATTTAAGATGAATTCATCAGATTCTTCTTCTTAAAGTGGAAATGAAATGAGAAACACTATTTCAATACCCATGGTTGTTTTACCATAATTCTCCCCCACCAGGACCACCACCACCAAATAAATAATTTAAAAAAACATAATAATAAAAAAATAAAATTTGCTGTAATGGGAGGGTTTGTCAACTATGCTTGTAACAAAATGTAATAGAGTGCCAACTCAATTGGCAGACTGGGCTGGTAGAGTAAATGAGTTTCATGTTCGGCTACAGGAGGGCTTTGACTTCTTCAAACATTTGTACAACAAGAACTAGTAGTCTAGTTCCTTAATACAACTACTGCTATTTTAATTAAATTAAAATAAAAAGGTTAAGAGATTGTTATGGCATTATGTCCCCATAAGTCCTCTCTCAGCCAAGTTCTACCTATCCATGGCATTCTTTAACCTGGTTTTAGACATTTACTTGACCAGCTAAGAGAAGACATATCACATATGGATCACAACCATCGGCATCATACCCTAGGCGGACAACATCATCACAAACCTTCTCCTTCCCCTTCCTATTGCTACAGTAAACTTGTTTTTCCCACTCTTAATTTGCAATTTTGGTCTATTAAAACCAGCAGCATTATCAACACACTTCTCTTTTCCCTTTCTTTTGCTACCACCAATAATAACACTCTCGGGTAGGTTATGAGTAAATGGTATGCAATCACTATCAATCTCTTGACTAACAGTGTATAATACCACACTTTCTACACCATTATGACAGTCAACCATCTTCAACACATCTCGATCTGTTTTTATCTGCACAAGCCCTTCATCCAAATTCATGCCAACTTGTTTGTAATAAACTAAATCCCCCTTTTATATCCATATGACTTCAAAATACTCTCAACCTCAATAAAAGACATACAGTCCCTATCATATTCCTCACCATGAATTGATATGTCACCACCAGCATAAATTAACACATTCAAATTCTTGAACCTTCCCCCATGGTGAATCTCAAATATTAAATCCCCTTCTTCCATGTTTTGGCTGTATTTTTTTCCGCATTAAAATATTCTAGTCAAAAACATGCTTTCAATATTACAAGTGGGACAAAAATTATTCCATACAGTGTGGTGACCAATTGAAGACACCACCTAAGTCAATACAAACACATAATAATATTCTATAACAATGTTAAAAAAAGAAACACACACACACCCATCCATAATTAAAAAATTCAAAAAGCTACCAAATAGTAAAATCCCTAACTATTAGTTCCAATACTCATCAATAACACAAAACCAGAGAGAGAGTGAGAGAGTGCGAGGTTCAAACACAAAAACCTTCCAAAAATCTAATTAGACAGATGCTCAATCATATGAAATTTAACACAAAACCATATATATATATATATATATATATCGATCCGAACCCAAATTAACATCACACATAAAATAAATCACCGATTTAAAAGAGGCAGACAGGAAGCGAAATTGAAATTTTAGAACAATAATCTCATAAACTGAATGCAATTTGATTTTGCTAACCTATAATAGAAGATTTAAACTTTGTCAATGGCCAAGGAAGATACGAGAGAAACTCTTAGATTTTTGTGCTCTTTTAGGCTCCGCTTGGGAGTTCATAAGGGAATGGAATGGAATGAAATGAGATGATCATAAGAGAATGGAAATGAATGGAATGGAATAGAATGTATTTAAGTAAGGGAAAGGAATGGAAAAGAATGGAATGGAATGGAATTAAGTAACCTTGATTGGATATTTTAAAATAAAGGAATGGAAAGGAATGAAAATGAATGGAATGTAAATAATACTGTTTGGGAGCAACATGGAGGGAATGGAATGGAATCATTTTATGACAATATTACTATTAGACTCCTATTTTAAAATAAAAGGGTTTAATATATAGGGATATTTTGGGATTTTTAGTAAAAAAATTATTAAATCTAATTCCATTCCCTCCCATTCCTCCCAATTTCGGGGGGAATGAAAATTTGAGGTTTTAAGGGAATAGAGAGGAATGAGTATTCCCTCCTACCCATTCCATTCCCTCCCACTTAAACTCCCAAATAAGGGAATGAACTTTCCATTCCCTCCATTAAAACTCTCAAACAAGAGAAGGAAAGAATATTCTAAAATTATTCTTTTTATTCTTTTCCATTCCATTCCATTCCCTCCTCCCAAGCGGAGCCTTAGAGAGAGGGAGAGTGTAAATGAACCGGTGGGAAACAATTTGGGTTTTGTTTTAATTGATTTCGAAGGAGGTTATATCAGTCTTTTAACTTTGTTTCACCTAAGCAAGAAGCATGTGCTTGTCACATGCAGTAAGATTCTGTTAAATATAACAGCAAAAATAACACCGGGGTGCAAAGCGTGATAAATGTAATAGTTTAGAATGCAAAGTATGCAGTCGGATAGTTTAGGGTGTAAAGTGTAATCTAGTGCATAGTTTAGGGTCATAAAGTGAAATTTCACCTAATTTTAATAATTAAATGTCATAATTATATGGGATTAAGCTCAAAATAATCATAAGGATGCATTCACTACATAAATTAGGCAGGTAACTTTTTTAAGATTATGAGTTTAATTTAAACGATCAATTAAAATCCTTAATTGTTTTTTAAAAAAGTAATTCTCCTTAAATTGGGAAGAATAATTAATTATTCAAAAAACCATAAATCATTTTCACATTATTTGACTCTAAAATAGCAAACTTTTAGGTCCAAAATTGGATTATAATTCAAAAACTTAACAAAAAAGTTATAACTAAAAAAAATTAGTATCAGTTTTTAGGTTCACATTGCGGGACAATTTTGGCATGGTAAACGTTTAAATTTGCAATAGGCTATTTTTGTAAAAGTTGTCACATTTTGAGTTATCTTTCAAATCAAACCTTTTTCAATTCAATTTGATTTTGAGCAAAACGTTATGGACAAAACACTGTCAGGTTTTCAGGCCTGAAAATTTGGCTCTCTAATTTGATTTTACTTATTTTTATCCTATCTGTTAGAAGTATGTAGTTAAGTAATTAAATTTACCATATCTCAATAATTTTAACTTTTCGAACAATTAGTAATTTAGCATGGTATCAAAGTACGAGATCTTAAATTCGATCATTGTCTACTCCATTCTACCTCGCATTTAAAATCCCACATGTTGGGTCTTAGCTATTAACAATGTAATTTCAGCCCACACGTGAAGGGGAGTGTTAGAAGTATGTGATTAAATTATTAAATTTATCATATCTCAATAGTTTAAATTTTTTGAACAATCGGTAATTTAACACAATCATTTCTAAGATGGAAATCTGAATTTGTCATCTTGGAGATTTCCATACTCATCCAAATCTCATACAAGGTCCTCCCCTAGAGTTTAGAGCACACCATTCCCCTGGAGTTTTTAGAGGAAGCTTCAAAGTAGGGCCATAATGTTGTTGGTGGTCCTTTTCTTGTTACATGACCAACTCTTTAGTTGCATTCCCCCCTATACTTCCAGCTTTGAAAACTCAAGAAACTTTTTTAAAAAAAAACCTTCATTTTTATGCAAGTAGTATTTCTTAACTTTTTATGCATTTAATCAAGATCAAATGAGGTCTATAGCTACAAAAATTTTCATCACTAAACTTCACAATTTCGTTGCTAAACCTCACTTTTCGCTGCCTATTTATTGTTACCAAATGTTTTGGCAACAAAAATTTTCGCCACTAAACAGTTTGATAATTAAACAAAAATAGGCAACGAAATTATTTCATTGCCTAATATTTTCCTCACAAAAGGTTGTATTGAGTGATGAAACAATTCCGTTGCCTAAATAGTTCTATTCAATTTATTTATGATTTCAAGAAACATGTTTTGTCGAGATGATATGGAGTATTTAAGCTTGAAGCATCTATGGTTTCTAAGGAATGAATCATATGATGTTCTTTAATAAATTCATATGGTCACATGATTTTTTTCTTTTAAATAATTCACATTATTACACATTGTTCGTGAGCTAATTCATGTGTTTGTGTGATATTCTTGAAAAACTCACTAAAGCATTCATTTATATATGTAAGGTTGAAATTTATCAACCATCTTGTTGGATTTATTCCGTGCCAATTTTCTTGTAATTTAACATTTAGTAACCCTGTATTTAGGTGGGATTCATGTAAGGGTAGTGTGTGAAGAGAGTGTGAAGAATTGCTCATCAATGTACAAAGAAGCAGGGACTCGCAGCTAGGACTTGCGACTTACTCGCGACTCGCCAGTCGCCAACCCCAGTCGCGAGTTTCATCCAGAAGCTTTGGCGACTCACTCGCGACTCACGAAATTTTCGCGACTGAACTTCGCGACTCGCCTAGTCGCGAAACGCCCAAAAACAGTTTTTTAAAGGGCTTTTCGTGGGAAACCTGTTTTAAACCTCTCCCATCCTCTGTTAAACCCCTATTTCACTATTTTTACATCAAAACTCAATCAATTTGAATGGTTTTTCATTCCATTAACATCTCTAAGATAATTATGAACTCTTTTCATTGTTTTTGATCCTTAGACTATGTTTTGGAGAGTTTTGTGCTCTTGGTTGAGTTTTTCATCATAGGAGTTGGGAAAACTTATTTTTTGGTCAAATTTTTGTATGAGATTAGTTTCTTTTAATGATTTGCTTTGGATGTTGGCCCATTGTGGCAAAAAGAACATGTATTGAGGGTGGATTTCATATTGTTCATGCATTGTTTCTCATTGTTGTTCATAGTGTGCATGCTAGGTGTTTGATAAAATGTCTCTTAGGCATTTTCTCGCTTGTTTGGACTCCGATGAGTATCAAACTTTGGGGTTTCTCATGTTTCCTCATTAGGAACATGTTTAGTTCATTGGTTGTGTATTTAACACACCTTGCCCCACATGTGCATTGGTCATGCATTGCACTTTGCCACCTCTTGCACACACCTTGCTACCCTTGTCATGCATTAGTTCATACATTGTTTCTTCATCCTAGCATGTCATGTCTTAGGTTTGAGTTTCATTTTCTCATTCATCTTGCACCCCTCATGCATCATAATCATTGTTCATATCTTCATCTCTTGCCCTCGTTTCTCCTTGACCCTTTGTCTATTCCTGACAAAAAGGGGGAGAGTATATCGAAGAGTTTTTGTCATTTCTATATGACCCTTGTGCACATTCTTAGGGGGAGAAATTCTATTTCTCGTGCACATTTGTAAGGGGGGAGATATTCCATAGGGGAGATGCATATACCAAGGGGGAAAAGACATTGAGCTAATAAGAAAACTTTGTTTTGATGTTTGGTGTTTGATCAAGTTGCTCACATGTTTCACATCATGATTACTTGATCGTGATTTACCTATTACATTATACTTGCCCGTTTACTACTTGCTTTACCTTGAGGGTCTAATGTGTTTTGTGCAAGTGTTTCAAGTTACAAGTATATATGTTCCAAGTTCATCACAGCTCCTATGATTCATGATAGGGGGAGTGATATGATAAGGGAAGTACTTTTTACTGTTTGTACATGGTACCTTTGTAGGTTTTTAAGGTTCTTATTTTTGTTTGTACCCATATTGCTTTTGTAAACTTTTAGGGTTTGTTTCTATGCAATTTGTAGGCTTTATGGTTTGTACCTTACTTTATGCAGCCTTTGTGCTTTATTAAATCCGTACTTCTAACTAAATGTTATGCATTTCCTTTTAAGTACTGTCACTCTTATGCCATTGTAGGATTTTATTCTTAGATGCATATACTTCATGTACTGTGCATTGGTTGAGTGTTGGTCATTCAAGTGATTTGCCTTGCGTTTATCAGCTTGAATGTTCTGATATTCCTTCCAAGTGAGAATGAGCATTGTGATCACTTGTTTATAATGATTGCTTGTTTTGGTCTTGCCATGGTTTATTGCTATATTCCATTTTGCTTGATCGCATTGTGCTTGCTCCATATGCTTTACAAGTTTTCTACATACAATGAACTTATTGTGTTGTTGTGTTTCAGGAGTTACTTGTTCTTATGGTTCAAAAGCTTCATAGATTCTAGAGTTAGGTGTGAGTGAGTTTTCCAACTGTTCCCAACTCACGCGTTAAGTCTAGAGTTTGTTATAGGGTTTTGTCACGGAATAGCCAAAGGGGGAGATTGTAAGGTTGAAATTTATCAACCATCTTGTTGGCTTTATTCCGTGCCAATTTGCTTGTAATTTAGCACTTAGTAACCCTGTATTTAGGTGGGATTCATGTAAGGGTAGTGTGTAAAGAGAGTGTGAAGAATTGCTCATCAATGTGCAAAGAAGCAGGGACTCGTAGCTAGGACTCGTGGCTGACTTGCGACTTGCAAGCCGCCAACTGCTGCACACATGAGAAGCATGCAGGGAGGTGAAGGGTCACGCCAGCTGTCGCACTACAGGACAAAAGTCCCAGGCTAGCCAAGCCGTTATCTCGCGACTTGAACTCGCAACTTAGACCAGTAGCGAGGCCAAGCCGCCAATCAACCCTGTTTGGGAAAAACTGACTCTTCGTATTCCAAACACATACCACTGTATATAGACCCTTATACCCACGAAATGAAGAGAGCTTCCAGAGAAAATTTTGTGAGAGAAACCCTAGAGAAAAACAAAATTGCCTCATCCCCAATCTTCATCTAAGAGACTCCTAAAATTCCTCTACTCTCTTCCTCTCCATTGATACATCCTTGAGAGGTTATTGACCAAATCTTTTTCTCTTCACATCCACGTCTGTGAGAAGGTATTTTAGTGCTAAGGGAAGCAGTTTGGAAGGGACCAATGGTTATTGGTTGATGCTATGGGTTATAGCGGAATCCGGTAAGTTAGAAAAGAAAAAGGTTCGGCGCAACCTCGTTGGAGCAAAAAGCTTGGAGGGCTTAGGTACCTGGGTAGATTAAGCTTGGAGGGTCTATTGCTGTTCATGTATCTCAACTACATTTTCTAGTGGATTATTGACCGCTTGGAGGGTGGTGGAGAGGTTTTACGCCGAGGGCTTCGGTTTCCTCTTCGATAACACATCGCGTGTTGTCCTTGTGTTTGCATCTCTCTTCTTTTATCTTTGCCCTTTATTTTCTGCTGTGGATGTGATTATAATTGGCTTAGATTGTTTATCAATTCTGCGTTTAGCTTATGTTCATGTTCCGCACATTAATTGTTTGATAATAAGCTTGAATTGATAATTTGTAATTTGGGGTCTAAACGTTCAAGGGTGTTTTACACACATATTGAACATTCAATATAAATAGTATGCTTGTTTATGTTTTCAATCGCGTGATGATCATGATGACATGTTTGAATATTTTCTCTCGGAAACTTTAAATGCTTGATCCAAATTTCATAAAGAATGACATGCTTTTATGTTTTTATGACACGTTGATAGTCTAGAATTTGGATGATGTAACATGACACTGGTCATTATAGTCTAGAAAACCAGTTCATCGGGACGAGACGAGTGTCTAATACATTCCCACCTCCTAACTTAGCATTCAAATTAAAATCAAGGGTTCATAAACAGGGATTTATCAAATGTAATTTTCTATTTTATAGTGTAATTAGGACCAAAGCCATGTAATTCTTATATTGCATCTAGGATCAAAGCCTTGTAAAGTTATTTTTAATCAATACAATGATGTATCTCTTTATATGACTTTCTTATTTTTCATTAATTGAATAAGTAATGACTCTCAATGTAAAAACCTTGATCTAGGGAGCAAATGTAATCAATTGAACCATCATTTTGAGAGGTATTACAATTTACACATAGTCTCACACTCTCACCCATTCACATGAGTTCGTTTTAATAAAACAAATGGGTGGAGATTGCGGTTTCTCACAATGGCGACTTTATAGGAGATATTGTGGGCTAGACTTCAAATAGACTATGGTGGCCAATTATGTCACCGTATGTTTATTTCATTAATTAACATGTCATTATTATGTATGTTGTTCATCATTTGCATGATTGAAATATTTATTTTATTTTGTGTGCCGCATAGAAGGCAAGGTAGTAGTAGTAGTCACGATTGCGGTTTTCCTATATTTGTGTACCCAGTGACAAATCACTCAACCGCCTATTATCACCTTGATACTTCTTATTGATATGTAATAGATAAACTATTTTTTGCTAAGCTGTAATAGATAAACTATATCGTTCAAAACAACGTGACATTCCTACCTTTTACCATCGTATAGAGGCTCATTAGAACTTACCCTGTAGTCAATTTTCAAAAAAAAAAGAACTTACCCCGTAGTCAGTCCAATTAATAAAGTGCATAACATGTGCATGGGTTTGGCCGTTATTTGAACCATGATAAGCTAAGTTCAAAACTTGGGTCCAACGTAATTAGGGGTGGCAAATGGGCGGGTTAGGAGTGGGCATAATTGGGTTGGGCATATAAAACTCATTTACCCATTTAAAACCCATTTAACTAATTGCTTTTAACCCAAATCCAACCCAACCCAATTATTATGGGTAAACCCCAACCCACCCAATTACCCAATTATCAAAATTACCAAAATGTCACTAAAGTGAAAATGACCAAAGTACTCTAAAATATTCAAAAATAACCAAAATACCCCAAAACCAAAAAATGACCAAAATACCCTCGAAACCCAAAAAATGACCAAAATATCCTCGAAACCCAAAAAATAACCAAAATATCCCCGAAACCCAAAAAATTACAAAAATACCCCCGAACCCCAAAAAATTATCAAAATACCCCGAACCCAAAAAATGACCAAAATACCCCTGAATCCAAAAAATGACCAAAATACCCCCGCAACCCAAAAAATTACCAAAATATTCATTCCCCACTACTAAAAAATTCGATATTTTGCCTTTATTTTATTAAAAGATAAATATTCATCCCACTACTAAAAAATATGGTTAGAAAAAAATATAGTGCAATAGCATTTTCTACTAGTTATTAGTATATTCCTTTTCTTTTTTAAGCTTAGAAAATCGGGGGGCCATCCTAGGGAATAATAAGATAAATTTCTTTGATTGGTGACAGCTGTGTAATTTACAAAAATCCAAAGAAATTGACATGATATTTAGGGCAGATTAGGAAGACCAACATCACAGTTTTTTTTTTTTTTAATAGGAATATCAAATATGACAACTTTTCACAAATTTCTTTAATGACAAATTGACAAGTAGGCTTGTTGTTGATCACCATGTCATTTGGGTGAGTTGGTACATTCTCAAGATTTTTTAAGCTTTCAGATTAATCTTTAAAGCAAGAAGTTACAGCAGTAGCAGCAAGAAGTTAAGAACTTCATCCAAAAAATAAAAAGCAAGAAGTTAAGAAAAATAACAATGAAGTAGCATACTCAATAAACAAAGCTCCCACCACGCAAAACACTAACTTTATGAAAAATAAATAACTTAAACATCACATCAAACTCAAAAGGACAGTCAGCAAAAGAGTCTCCAAGAACTGAAATATTTTTAGTGAAGCAGTCCCCATTAGCTCATAAGGTTTTGCCGGAAACACATAGAGGTGAACAATGGAAGCAATGGCCATCTGCATTCAAAATTCACAAAATCACACATAATGGACTTCTATTTAAGAAATCTCAAAAGGCATAATAATTAAAACAAGAACAATTAGCTCCCACTACCAAAACCTATAGAAAAATTACACAAACAACAGAAAAATTTACCTTAAAATAGCTTCCTTTCACCTAATCCTCATCAACATATGAACTAGATTGAGATATGCACAAGTTGCCAAAATCCTCCTTAAGGCTTTCTTCCTCAAAATCATGTACAGCTGAAAAAGGAAAGCAAAGCATTTATTAGTACATCAAATACAGATTAATGAATATTGCAAGCACATAAGTGATAAAAAATATGATATACTTGGTACTCCATAAAAAATATGATATACCTGGTACTCCATATAAAAAATAAATAATTATAGGTTAAAACAGAAAATGCCAAACAACATATGCAAATTATCCAAGTTTAATTGCTTCTTACAATCACAAGGTGCTCATTTCTATGGAATGTTAAGGGGGGCTGCCCTAAACAGTAGTGGCCTAATTGACATGACAAAGCACAGGACCCAAAATCCCAGCTAAGTTTCATAACAGAAGCCCCGACAGTAATCCAATAAGAATAGAAAAAAGTAATACAAATCAAACATATCTAAGAACAAAATGTAAAGCAAAATCATTGCATTCCATGATATCCTATCTCTCCTTGGCATTCTATCAAACACTAATCGTGCACTTTGAACATCACCACATTTCACATACATGGTAATCAATGCATTCACCACATCCACATCTGACTCAAACCCAACTCTGCTTTTGTTTACCCACCCACCAACACATTCCAAGAAAACACATCCCTCTCCTCCATCTTCCCAAACACATACCAAGCATTACCCAGATCACCAAACCTCACAAACATACTCAACAAAGCATTACCGATGCTTACCGAAAAGATAAAATTAGAAAATGTAAACTGTTTGGTAACGGAGAAAACGAAGGAAAGCAAAAGAAGATTTTTGAGTAACTAAAGAGAGGAACCAAATCCGAGATTCGAAGCTTACTGATGAGTGCTGGAGTGACCGGAAAGAGATAAAGTGAATATTCCGTCGAACAACTCAGAAATCTGCCGAAGCTTTGAAGAGTTTTGATGTGTCCGAAGCTTTGAAGCCGTGAATGGAGGCCGAGAAAATGAGGGAAAATGAAAACCTAACCTAGAAACGTCTGAGGTGAGGGCTGGGTTTTTTTTTTTTTTTTGGTGGGATGGGCTGGATTGAGTAATTTGAGTTTGGGTATATTATTTTTGGGTTAAATGGGGTTGAATCGGTTTTTAGTTAAAACCCAATTATTATTGGGTCTAATTGCGTTAATGTCCATTTAACCCAATTAATAATTGGGTGGGTTTGGGTTTAATTAGAGTGGGCGGGTTTGGGTGGGCAAATGGGTTTGGGCTTACTTTGCCACCCCTAAACGTAATTGTTTGATCTTAATTTATTACGGATTAGCCCAAGCCTAAAAAGTCTCTAAATGAACTTTTTAAAGGATGAGTAAAAGCCCAATGGTAGGGCCCATCGTGATTATTAAAGTTGTTGATTAAACAATATTTGTCTTGAACCAACTCAAACCCACATAACGGCCATTGCTTAAACCATGTTTGAAGTTTAAATGGGTCCAAGACAAATACATGGGTCAATCATGATTAAAAAGAAATTGTCAATAAGATATTTCATTGCTTTTAAAATGGTTTAATTTTTTTATTAAATTGGTTTTGTAGGGATATTAGGCCCAGTAGAATGTATTGGGCCGGGCCCAGTTCGAGGACACCTCATAAGTTCGAGGATGGATAAACATGTGATAGAGGTTAGCACTAATAAATAAAGGAAGGTATTTAGGCGTTATGTTCCAGGGAAGTGATCCGAGGATGAATGCTTCCTAGGCTGGGCAAAGCCGAGGTCAGAAGAGGCGGTCTAAGATCAAGAGCAATGTTCCGGGCGATTCTATTGATAAGGATAAGTATAAAAAAGGAACAAGACAAAGGGAGACCATGAAATATCTAAAGAGAAAACTGCTACCACCACATTAAATATTCTACAGCTAACTCTTTGGCTGCATTAATGAAGAAGTGATACCTGAACTGTATCTTTCAGCCTTACAGCTACTTCTCAAAAATTTCAAGAAGGTGCTGATGGGACAAGGATCAAGACCAGCAGTCTAGTCTACACGTGGAGGGTAAAGATGAAAGAGAGGGATAGTATAAAAAAGAAAGAAGACCCTAAGAGAGGTGATCGGGAAATTAAGAGAAAAACACTGTATCAATCAAGAATTGAACTTATAATCAAATTTGAGAGAAATATATAAGAGCTGATCTACTCGGATTGTGCCGAGTACGATTTTTTTTAGATTAAACCAGTCTATCTTAATTTTCTTGTCATCTGAATCCACTTTACTTGTTGTTTGATTCATTAAAGCCCAGTTTTTCAACTCACTCTCTACAAATTCATTGTATTTGGTTTTTTGGGCCTAAGTTCATTCATCTTTTGGGCTAGGGACCCAAACTGTGTCCTTATAGGTTTTATTTAGCAAATGTTTGCACTTTTTAAAGTAGAATTAAGCATGGCGATAAATTTAATGAAAAGAACCAATGATTTGAATGAAATCGACATATAATATTTTTTTTCCTGAACTGAGAAAATATATGCTTTCGTTATTGTAGTGAATTGATTATGTTTATGAAATAAACCATTATGGGTTTACTATGTTTTGAACTCTGTCAATGACTCAAAGGGATATACGTTCGCATAGAAATTAGTTTATTATCGAGCTCACCACTGATCTACGTGTGGTTTTGGTTCTAGTTATGGGGATATAGTATGACAATAACCACAACTTCTTCTTTTTTTTGAGAAGAAAATCACAACTATTTAATATATGTAGTAGTTTACAATGTCTTTCTTGTTTTAAGTCTGTTAGAGATATATTAGTCTAATAGCATAGACCCAAGTCCAATTTTTTTTATGTGTATAAGTAGGAGACTTGACTTGCACATAGTATAAAGATTGGGCTTGGGCCTATGACTTGACTTGCGTAAAATAGAAGAATTGAGCTTGGGCTTATGCTATTGGGCTAATATATTTCTAACAAAGTCAAATGAATATTTGGTATCATTATGATTTGTTTCAATTGTGTATTAGTAATTCAAAATGAACAAAATAAAACAATTTTTGTTTAAAGCCTATGAAATTATTGGGGTTTTTGAAAAAAAATATATAAATAAATTTGATTTACTTTGGTTACTTACTAAATTATCTCTCTCTCTCGGTCTTAATAAACAATAACATGTTATGCTACTGAGCTACAAAGGCTCCCAACTCGTTTCTCTACTTCAGAATTTCAGATCTTGAGTAATAACAGAAACAAATGAATCTTGTTGGGATTGTGTATGGGAAGATATTATTAAATGTTAAACATTTTGTTTTTACATAACGCTCGGAAGTCTTGAAACATATGAGTTTAATTTTTGTTATAATGGATATTGTTAGAAGATGTCAAATTTTGAAATACATTTTAGAGAATAGTGATTGAGTTATATTATTCATGTATGTGGTTTGAAATTTCAAATCCCCCTCCCTCACTATGTACCTATAAAATAAATAATGTGAAATTTAAAAATTATATACTCTTATATTTTATAAATTTTCATGAATAGTTTAGATTTTACATCTACAAATATATTGTCAATCATTCCATACCATTAATTCACACATTCTTTGTTTGTTTATAATGCACGTCGAATTCTATATTAATTAGACATTGTTTCTATGACAATTACAAAAAAAATGCATTTAAATTTTATTTATTTATTTATTTTATAACTAAAAGTCTAAAACTATGAAAAAATGAGAGAGAGGGAGAGAGAGTCGCTTGAGATGGTTTGGTCATGTTCAGAGGAACGGAGTATTGCACTAGTAAGAAAAAAATGAGTTGATCCAAATTAAGATAATTGAAAAAGGTAAGGGAAGACTAACATAAGTAAAAGTAATAATAATATAAAAAAAAAAAAAGACTTCTCAAAAAATGTAACCAAGAATATGATTTTAGAAAGAATATAATGATAAAAAAGAAATTAAGAATACATGTGATAGAGTCCTAACTAATATGTTAATCCATAGTCAACCCCAAAATTTGGGATTAAAACTTGTTATTATTGTTGTAGGGTCAATTTTTGTAGCCCAAGCCCAAAAGGTATGGATTATGAGCCCAATGAACCCAAAACAATGAATTTGTAGAGAGTGAGTGAAAGAGCTGGGCCGATCGTGAATTAAACAAGAGTTAATTATGGTATTAAAGGGTGAACTAACATAAAAACACACTCGAAGGTTAAACAAATTGTCGTCCGAAGACATGTATTATTGATTAAAGGGTGATTACAACTCTTAGAACTATAGTAAAGTTATTCTCTCCTTCTTTGTCTCTTTTTCTTTCCGCCCCCTTATTATCAGAGGCATCTTCCCTTTATATAGCATCCTTCCCCTTCATCTTCATCGTCCACTTGTTCTTCATCTAAGCATCCACTTGAGTATATGTCATGTCAAGTCTCCTTTTTAGCTTTCTGTGAGTGGTGGTAGTTGAGGTTACACTGTTCAGGGGTCTTCTCCACATAAATGCGGCCAGAAAAGTAGCTGCAGCGCATTAAACACGGTTGTAGCAGCTTTTCCCTTTAGATATTTCTTCGTTCTTATCATCTCCAGACATGCTCAGAGCTTATCCTCATCGTTGGAACTGTTAGGAAGATCATTCGGACCTTCCAAACATTTGATTGATCAAGACTATTCGTATCCGAGGAGAAAGACCTCTTCGGACAACTGATGACCTCTTTGAAATGCATTCCTCATTCACTTCCAGGTATGTTTCTTCCACATGGACCCCTTCCCAGATATTTTCCTTTCTTCGGACACATAGTAGTCTTCGAATAGGGCCCCAGGCCCAATACATGAGGTTGGACTTTTATCCCCCACAATTGTTATAGCTTATTATTGTTGTTAAACTAATGTTGTGATATAAATAATGTATTTTTGAATAGAAGATTATCTTTATATTTGATAATATGACAGTAATTAAAAAATTAAAACATATATTTTATAGAAAATTTGACAAGATAAATACAATAGAAAAGGTCAATGACTTGTCTCTTTCATATTCTTAACATGAAAGAAAAGGGCACTATATAATATGGTATCTTTCACTTTATATTTTCTCAAAAAAAAAAAAAAAAAAAGTTCACCATCGCTACTTTCAATAAAATTGAAGAGCCTTCCTTGAGTTCCTTTGGTTGAAAATATATACATAATGAAAGTAAAGAGGGAAGAAAGGGACAAATTGATCCACTCTGGAATGAGAGTGATTCTTCATTCTTCATAAATTTGGATTCTACCCTTGATATTTTCCCAAATCATATAATAATAGGTACCACTAATTAAATTGATGGAAATCTACCATTCATGTGAAAGAAATGATTATTATGTGATTGTACTTGGAGAGCATCTTTAATCATTTTTCCTTGAATAATGTAATTTTGATAACCAATGTAAAGCAAAGCCATTGCCCCAAATGGCTATATCAAAGATTCAAAATGACAAGTAAGGGTGTGCATCTAACTACTAATCTGATAAACCCTAGTTAAAATTGATTTAATAAATGAGATCTACTGATATATAAGATAGGTAGAGTTGACCAAAAATTAGCTATGTTTTAGCAAATTCTACTTTGCTTCTTTCCATCCAAACTGACCATAAAAAAAAAGTAAACAAAACTCCAAGGCGGCCATGATGATCATCATCACAAATATGTTCACCTTCTCCCATGGTTACACCTAACATGGTGGGCATTCTTTGTAGTTAAAGACTTGTTAGGTGTGGAGGAGTGTCAATCTTGACCTTATTGTTAGTATCAGCCTAGCTATTTATTGAGAGTCCAAATCTTCTATCCCACTTTTCCTGCTCTACTCTATACTCCACCAATAAATACTTGCCACGTGTTCACCTAATTGTAAATACTAATTTAATTAATTAGGTGAACACGTGGCAAGTATTTATTGATGGAGTATAGAGTGGAGTAGGAAAAGTGGGACAGAAGATTTGTACTCATTTATTGAGTTGCGGCTCACTCCAAAGAATTTTAATCATTTTATCAATCTCATATTTATTTTCTGGCATTTCATTTTAGGGAATGCTTGCAGCATGCTTCGTTTAGATGAGTTTATTTGCCATTAAAAAAAAAAAGTTATTATAATCAATTTTTTATTTCCATAATATGCATTTACTTCCTTAGAGACTTGGATATTGGTGATGCTGATGCAAATGGGTAACTGAGTAATTAACAAGTATATTAATTGGGGACAGCAACAATAACGTGTACAAAGGTAAGATAAGATAAGGGTTAGTGCTAAATTCCCGCAGGGGAGCATAGAAATGAACAAATGATTGGTCAGTAGGCAGTAAGCTAGAAACTCCCTTGTCTTTTAGGGCGCGATTGCCTCCATGGGACACGAACAGTTCAATCAGTTGCTTAACTCTTGACTCCAAGGAGACATCATCCCATGCACAAAAGTCATTTGGTTCACACGTTTCACAACACAAAATATTAACATGGCAGTTTGTTTCATGCTAATTTTTGAATAAGAGTATGTTTGCCACAAGCTATTAGCTTTTAATTTTGTTTTAATTTATTTTTTTCAGTTTTTTTATTATAATTTAAATTTAACAGAAGGATTTAAAAATAATAATTTAGTTTTAAATTTTTTGTCACATATTAAAATAAAAACTACAAAAAAAATTATACCTTTTGTATTATACTGAGTAAATAAGTTATTAAAAAAAACTACAAGATACCTAAACGATACTAAAGGGGCTGTGTTCTTCGTTGCTTTTTTCTATTTTGATTTTTACTTTTGTTGCTTTTGTTGTAACTTGTAAGGTGCTGTCTAGGGCTGTAAACAAGCCGAGTTTTGTCGAATAGTGAATGTTCAATCTTAACTCAATAGCAAAAATAGAATATTCAAACTTGGCTTGAGCTTGATACGAGCTTACAAATAATGTTCAAGTTTGAGCTCGTTATAAAGTATAAAAACTTGAGCTCGGCTTGGCTTGGCTTGATTTATTAGTCAAGCCAAATTCGAGCTCAATATTAAGCCCAAACTCAAGCTCAATATCATGCTTTTGAGCTTGAGATCCAACACAAGTATATTGCCAAACCTATATCAAGTTTATTATCTAGCTTATTTGGTTTGGATGAGGGGTTTCAACTTATAATTAATTAAATTTTTAGAAGGATATGAGTTTACTTGTCAAGCTCATATCAAGTTTATTATTAAACTCATAAATAAGCCTAGGCTCAACTTGTTTTGTTACTTTTGTATCGAGCCTTGCTGTTCAAGAGCTTATTCATGAACAATATTTTTTTACTTGGGCTCAGCTCGTTTATTAAACAAACCTAAAACTAAAACTTAAAAGCTTGACTTGTTTTTAAACAAACAAACATGAACGAACTTTTTATCGAGCTAAGTTTAAGCTGTTTATGAACGGCTTGGTTCATTTACAGCCCTAGTGCTGTCCGAAGGTTCAATCTCAAGAATTTTGTAACTCAGTGTCATAGTCTACTCTCATTTATTAGGGGCAGATCCAGCTGAAGGCATTGTGGGGCCTAAAGTAACTACTTTAAGTAGGGTTTATTCTTATATTTTGAATATTAATAAAAAATGTATTTAACTTTTGGTATTTTTAATTTAAAATCT
This sequence comes from Quercus ilex subsp. ballota, assembly GCA_032727855.1. NCBI lineage: Eukaryota > Viridiplantae > Streptophyta > Magnoliopsida > Fagales > Fagaceae > Quercus > Quercus ilex. The sequence goes on from CM064913.1 coordinate 14,022,659, forward strand.
ATTTTTTATATGCAAAATTATGAATTAAAATGAATTCATCGTATTACTCAATGACTATACAACTAAATTAAACACTATTTATTGAGTAAAACAACCAAATACTACAAAATTAAGATTGAAAATTTTAACAAAATTATATATTTAATATCTCTAATTAAATTTTGAGCATAAATTTATTTACTAGTGGGAAATAATGAGTTCTTTAAGCATTTGTGTGTGGAAAATTAATGAGTTCTACACTAAAACTAATAAAAACAAACAATCATTATCACATCCAATGAAAAGATTTTACTCTTTCTGGTTTTCTTTGATAAAAAAATTACTTTTTAATTATTGGTAAATATTTTAGACTTTATTAATATCCTATTAGTAAAAAAATTAGTATGGATGGAGAATATCCCTCCACACCTTTCTCATGTACTCTGTGCCGATTACGGCTGATTTGTTTTCATCTTAATAAAATTATAGTTCTTGATTCTCAAAAAAATACGAAATAATGGAAGCCAACATTTTAATTGTCTAAATTGTTGTACCCCTTGACAAACTTTGTGAACTTAAAGGGATTTTTTTATTTATTTAAAAAAAGTAAAAAATATCCCTTATCAGGTAAATTAAACTTGTTTGTTCATTGGGCAGCTTCAATAATAAATTGACACAAATCTTATTGAATTAGGGCCATCAACACAATCACCAAATCAATTTTGGAACGTTTGACAAAAAACTTCAAAGAGTGAATGGTAAAAGTCAAACTCAATCAAAATCAAGACAGATCCTAACACCTAGATCACCATAAATGAAAGCAAACATGAGCAAAAAAAAAAAATACTACTAAAAAAAAGTCAAATTTTAGGGGCTAAAAAAAAAGAATAGGGAGAAGAACTCAAGCCCCTTCGCTTAATGGAAAGAGCAAATCACTGATCAATACAATGACTTGATGTGAAGATTGTGATAAAATAGTACTGTTGCAATCACATTCAGAAATCATCTTGGGTGGTCATGCAGATGCTCCTAAACGTGGTTCATGAATCAATCCAACCCAATCCAATCCGAGTCTTCACTCATTTACCCCACTTTTCCACTGAGTCTGTTAATTCATTGTTATGGAAGATATCAAGCTTTATTCTCACTGTCCATTGTGTCCTGGATAACCCTATCACCATTCATTAATCTTGGGCCATCTTCATTTTTGGTTCTTTAAGTTTTAGATTTAACATTTTGATCAATTGAGTTCGGTTTTGTTTTTATAATGATCATTTCGTTCATCTTCGTGACTAATATATCCGGTTAAGGTCCGGTTAAGGGTCCGTTTGGATACAACTTATTTTGTTGAAAATTGAAAACTGAAAACACTGTAGCAAAATAATTTTTAAATGTATGAATAGTACTGTGGGACCCATTTTTAATAAAAAGTTGCTGAATAGTACACTGGTGTGCACTATACACTAACTGAAAGTAAAAAAACACGGCTAACCAAGAAAAAAAAGAAAAAGAAAAAGAGGCAAAACGTGCAAGAAGAAAACGCAGCTGTGAATAAGTTGGATCCAAACACTACCTAAGTGTCAACAAAATAACGTCATTTTTCATTTTAACGACAAGATTGGCCATGCACATGGACAAATGAATCAAATGAAAAATCATAAACTTAAAGGAACCAAAATAAAAATTACTCCAAAATTTAAAAGATTTACTTAAAAGTATAATAAGTGCAGACCCTATGTTATAAGTAATTGATGCGGCCACTTAAGGCCCCAAATACAAAAAAAAGCTCCCAAATTTTAACCAATAGGGCTATTTTTATTTATATTTTTTGAGTAAACAGTAACATTTATTATAATACACACAAAAATAGTAATACTAGTGTTTTAAACCGGGTTTATAATACAATATATAAATAATTAAGTCCAAATATTAGCTAATAAATAAAATAATTTTTTTTATATCTTTTTTGTCAAATGAAAAACAAACAAGAAAGAGAGAGAAATGTTACGTCCACAACATTTTTTACAATATTTTTTAAACAAATCATAAGTAGCAGGTTGTTACAGGCTATTATTGATGACAAAAAAAATAATTTTAGTGGAGGATTCAGATTAGAATAAGTAACAACTTAACACCTAGGTTTTGTTGTGAAAAATATTATGAATGTATCACTTCTAAAAAAAAAAATGTAATACGCAAAAAAATTTACAACATTTTCCACAATAATTGAGTTGACAAATTTTTACGTTCTCATCTAATTCCACCATTAACATCACTCTTTTACTTACTACTATCAATTTGCTACATCATCTGGTGTGAAAAGTTTTGTTAAATTTGTTGTATCTATAGACTTTCTTAAAAAAAGAAATTTCTACATTGTTCATATTAATTAGTAATTGTAGGGGAGAAATTTGTTTCAGCCCCTTGCAAGCTCATTGTCCTCTTTGGGTAGCCAGGCCCGCAAGGTTTTGTCCTCTTCGGCCGAGTGTAGGCAAGCCAAGGGGGGTTTCATAGTCTCAGCCCCAAGACTTGGAGTCCCACATCGGTTAGAGAAGCGCCCCACTAGTGCTTTATATGCTTCTGGAGTTTGCACTAGTGGGGCGCTTCTCTAACCGATGTGGGACTCCAAGTCTTGGGGCTGAGACTATGAAACCCCCCTTGGCTTGCCTACACTCGGCCGAAGAGGACAAAACCTTGCGGGCCTGGCTATCCAAAGAGGACAATGAGCTTGCAAGGGGCTGAAACAAATTTCTCTCTTACAGTAATAATTTTACATCTAAAATAAGATAATTAATTTTAACCATAAGCTCCAAATGCACCAAGCCGCCGCTCGAGTATAATTTAGTTTAGTAGTTTAGTTAGGAAATACAAGTTTAGTCAAACTTTTTGTAATATTAATCTCTGATACTACGTTGTCATCCATGTCTTTCACTCTTTTGGGATAATTTAGATTAATGCCACACCATACCTAGTAGCTGAGGTGAAAGCCTCTGATTAGGGCTTGCAAGTGTTTGATATTCACACATTCTTAGCAGAAAGGGGACCACAGAGTCAAGGACCCCTAGCCAGCAGCCACTACCCTCTAGCATAAAAAAAACGACACAGCTTGTGGTTGAAATCACAGCTAGGTACATGCGTTTTATGTAATGGTGAAATACAAAAAAGTCTTGGCCTTTCTACGCTAATATATATCATCACAGTTTTTTGCAGCTTTCCTATATTTTTATACTTTTTAAATAATAAACAGTGATATTTATCTTTTATTTATTTACTTTTTAAATATACCTTTCAATGAATTCTCTATCATTTTTTTATCTCATTTAAATATTATTTCTTCATTTTTTTTTTAACAACTATATTTTTTTAATGAGAAGTATTATTTTCATAACATTTTTAGTAATACTTTCACAACAAAATTTATGTAAAAAGTTCTAACTAGTTTTAATTTGAACCCACCATTGAAATTATTTTTTTACTCACCAATATTAACTAATAACAATCTGTTACTTAAAATTTATTGTGAAAATATTGTAATAATATTTCTCAATTGTGATTTTTTATTCTTTTTCCTTTTTTTCCTTGCATCCATTCGTTTCTTTTTTGTTTTTCTTCTTGTTTTTTCTCCTTCATACACGTATTATTAAAGCTAGCTTTGCCTAGAATTTAAAGCTTGCTTCCCGTTGTTTTCTGATGAGAATCAAAGAGAGTTTTTGCTAAAGAGAAGCAAGAGAAAGAGAGAGGGCAAGCAAGGAAGAAAGTGAAATGGAGGAAAGAGAGAAAAACATTTTTTTATTCAATAGCTGATTATTATAATGGCTAAAAACGTTTGAAGTGTGAACAGAAAACGCTACAGTGTTCTCTACTCGTAGAGAAGCACTGTAGCAATTCTAAAAAAAAAATGGAGATAGAGAAGCTGTTGGAGTGGATTTTTGAGGTGTTTTCTCTCTAAAATTGGCTTTAAAGAAGCCAATGGAGATGCTCTTATTAGTGTTAAACGTAAGAAATAAGCATAAGACACAGATTTTTAGATTTTGTATAACCGTTACAAAGCTGGAAGAGGGTATGATTGATGGGTAGCAAGATGAGGCATTTACATGGGATGATTGATTACAATGTTTTGAAAATCGTAATTCAACTATGTGGCTCACTAAACAATTGAGGGGATGCAAAGGCATTAATTTATGCAAATTGAATTGATATTTCTGTCTGTTTACATGTCTCATACACGTCGTGTATACTTACATTCCGTAATTTGAAATAAATATGTTAGTACTATTCAGTCAAGAATTTTATAGGTTATGCTGACGTTTTGTGATTTAATGAAATTGACCGACTCTCTCTCTCTCTCTTGTATTGAAAACTTAGATTCCAACCTATCATTTTTGTTGTGAGAAAGAAAAAACTTTTATTAATATCTATTTACAAAGAGGTTTTATTATTTATTTTAAATTGTTTTAATAAAAAATTAACCTTTGTACTCTTCTTCTCACCTATTGATTTTCAACCAAAATCAATGTGATACGAAAGGGTAAAAAATCTAATAGGTGGAGGATTGGTTGAATCTCAAACTCGAATGGCACTTGGTTCTTTTGTAAGATCAAGATGAATAATCTATATAATAATAATAAAGATTTGTAAATTATACATTACTATTTCTCTATATGATACTAATTTGTAAAAGTAAAAAACAAACACCTCTAGAATCCCAAGGGAGAGAGTCAACCCGCGAAACAAACGGTCCTATTAACATTGATCAAATGCAACCACAAAAATTCCACGGTAGGCTTGCGAATCAAAACAAATGGCACGTGTCAACGCTCCCTTCACAGCCACACGCATTTCTTTTTTATTTATTTTATTTTTATATAAGATAAAAATTCTACCCAAAATTAATATAGTGTATATGTATGTGAAACTCTCATCTAAAAAATTAAATCCTAGTCCTTAGCCCTCTCGTCCAATCTGAATTTTGTACTTGTGGGGTGACTATAATGCCAAAACCAAGAGTGCGGGATGGTCAGCCATTGGCAGCTTAATACTAAGATTTTTTTTTTTAATAAAATAATTGATACTAAAATTCATTCAATAATATACAATACATAAAAAAAAGAAATAAAAATCCTTTGTTATTAGATTCCTCCATTTTATACTCCACTAAGTATGGTATGTTCTTCTTAAAAAAATATATTATAGTATGTGATTAATTTCATAATCTACTAATTATAGTATGTGATTATTCACTTTATACTTAACCAAGGATGTGATAAGTTTGGCTCAATTATGCAATTATAATAACTCTACTTTACGTGTATTTATTATCTATATTGTTCTTAGCATTTCCAATGATAGCATTCATGGTTTAAATCCTCTCACCTCCAACTATCGATGTAATATATATATATATATATTTATTTATTTATTTTATGCAAAAAAAAAAAAAAAATCCTTGTGTTATGCTTATGTATTTTTTTTTTAATTATAGAAAAAACGTATGACCTTTATTAAAAAGAAAAAGAAAAAAAAGACACATGACAAGATTTCAGCCAGTGAAACCCGAACATTCTTATTAGCTTATGAAAAAAAAAAAAAAAAAAAACTTTTTGTCTCACCAAAAAAAACCACTTTATTTATTTTACCCCATTATTTATTTTACAATAAACCACATTAAAGAATAAAAAAATGATTATGTGTGTTTGAGAGAGAGACTGACTAAGAGAAAAAGAATAAAAAAAAGGGAAAAAAGAATGAATAGGTTGTATAGTATCATATAAAAATTGATGATATTGTAGTAATGTTTTAAATTTGTTACATGAATGTAGAACGGAATGTAAGGCTCCTTTTGCTAGTTTTTATTTATTTATTTAAATCCTTATGTATTTTGCATTTCATCTGGATTTAAAGGATGAAATAATTTATGTATTTTGAATTTCACTATTACATTTTTTTTTTAGAATACTAAGTATTTTAACGCACATGCACAAGGGGAGAGGGGAGAAGGTTTTAAAGAAACTAATAGTGGTGTATATCTAAAATGACTTAACTCTTGAATTTCACTATTACATGGAATACCCTAGTTGTAGCAAAAAAAAAAAAATTATTAAAAATTAGTCCACATAGTCCTATCCGGGCAATTATATAATATAATGAAATTCGACACTTTAATAACATGCACTCCTTCCTATTACATAATAGTGAATCTCAATAATTAAATTTAGGAAAATGCTAACGAGTGCCCTTAGGGCATTGGTTAATAATCCATTTAAAGAAATTTTCTATGGAAAATGAAAAAAGTAATTAATATTTTGACAGCTTTTTTCATTTCCCATAAAAGTGGTATAAAAGCTTTCCTAAAATTGATTATTAATGAGTGCTCTTAGGGCACTCGTTAGCATGACCCTTAAATTTAAAATGAGAGCCATTATTCATGAAAAATGAAAAATTATGTACTCTTGGATTATATAATTAATTTTTTCTTCATGGTACCTTTTTTTTTTAATACACCGATAGTTTAGGACAAAGGAATTTGAATCCTAAATATCTCAATTGGAAACATTAAAAAATATCGATTAAGTTACAATGCTTTAGACAATTTGAATCCTAAATATCTCAATTGGAAACATTAAAAAATATCGATTGAGTTACAATGCTTTAGACCTTCTAGATTTTTTTTTTTTGAAATAATTACCTAATATATATACTTACATACTACATATAGTTAGAAATTGTTAGAAATTAATTAATTTATACACGTTTTCTTACCAACTTTTACCTATTTAAAAAAGCAAAACTAGGTCAGTCAAAAAAGAAGAAGAAGAGTAATACTAGGGGCACAAATCTATTTTATATACTTACATACTACATATAGTTAGAAATTGTTAGAAATTAATTAATATATACACGTTTCCTTACCAACTTTTACCTCTTTAAAAGAGTAATACTAGAGGCACAAACCTAATATATAATTACATACCACATATAATTAGAAATGGTTAGAAATTAATTAACATATACACGTTTCCTTACCAACTTTTACCTCTTTAAAAGAGTAATACTAGGGGCATTATTTTTTTTCACAACAAAACATATACGCTAAGTTGTTATCGGTTCTCTCTAAATCTATTACTGATATTATTTATTTTTTTTTTTTATTATCTATCATTAATAACAACTTGAGACTTTTTTTTTTTATGGACAAAAAAAAAAGAGACAGAAGCAACCATTGTGACTATTGAGGCACCCCGCAAGAGAATGTTGACTCTTATAATTTGAGATTGGACACCTATAATTTGCTGTAGAAATATTGCGTGTCGTAGGTTTGTAATTGTTGCCGTGTAAAGCATCTAACCCTATCCTAACTTGGCTTCAATGTGAGCCTCTAGAGACGGACCAGACCCACTTGGTCTTTTTATATCTTATAATAATTTTCTCTCTTAATATCTCCGAAAAGTTAATATAAAAGAGGTGGTTTAATTTTTGTGTGTGCCGTCTATTAATGACAGTTTTGCATTGTGGGCTTGAGCGAGCTTGGCTTGCATGTGTTGGCACTTGGCATTGTTGAAGAAATCTGGTTCTTCCTTATTGTTGTAGTTATTGTTTGGGGTGTGTACTTTGTGGGTTCCAGAGATGGCGGCTAAGAAAGCGTGTGAGGCATTGACATTCTCAAAGAGCTTGATCGAAGAGGTGCAGAGATGGGGTTGTATGAAGCAGACTGGTGTGAGCTTGAGGTACATGATGGAGTTTGGTTCAGATCCCAGTGACAAAAATTTGCTAATCTCTGCTCAGTTCCTTCACAAGGAGCTCCCCATTCGAATTGCCAGGAGAGCCCTTGAGCTTCAAACCCTCCCTTATGGCTTGTCTCATAAACCTGCTGTTTTGAAGGTAATACCCTTTTGTTTTGCATGCTTTTGGAAATTGAAATTCTGGGTGTTTTTCCAATTTTGTTTTTGTGATAGTACTTTGTGGCTTTGTGTATATGTGATTGTGGTTTATGGAACAGAGTAAAGTTTGTTACTTTATTTTTGGGGGGGTTTATTTTTAGGATTAGGAAAAGTTGACTGGTATTTCTTTATTGGATACCATTCATTTTTATATTGTATATATTTTATTTTAATTACCATGAAATCTGATTCTGCTTGCTGGGTTCAAGACGTTTTGTTTATTAGTATAATAATAGAAATGGAGATCCCTGTTGTCTGTGTTTTGATTTTTATTAAAAAAAAAGAAGAAGAAGCAAATTTTCTGCAGGAGCTCCTCAAATTGTTATATCTGGTGAACATCTTTGAATTGGAAATGTTGAACTCCCTGATTGAACGTATTGATCTGTTTTGGTTAGAGTTGAATTATGAGTTTTTCTGTCTATTAGTCTATACTAAATTGAAAAGGCATAAGCATTGTTTTGGTTAGCATTATAGAAAGTACCTTTCTTGCTAACACAGTTTTTGCTTTCTTAATGGACAAGTATTTTAAAATTGTGTACTTAATGATGTTCATTGTTGTTAAAAGCGCGTTTAGGCGTGCTTAAAGCTCAAAGCTCCAAGGTGCAAGCGTTTTGTTTGGCCGAAGCGCCCACTTTTTTGAATGCACAAAGCACATTAATGAAGTGTGTTTGGGCGTGCTTTTTTGGCGTGTTTTGAAAAACACAAAGCACGCCTAGTCGTGCTTTTACTTTGTTTATTTTTTGTTAAAAAATATATGAATCATTAAAATTAATTGCTTGATCTTGAAGGAAATGACATGGACCATTGATCTATTGTACAAACACTATTTTTAAGGCGGTGTATTACACAAACAATTTTTTGTTTTTGTATCAAAAGACGTAAGACACAAACAAGGATATTACTAAGCTTGTACCTTTGGTCTATCCTTTTGGATATATTTTAATTGACTCATATACTTTGCTTGATCATAGCTATCACAATTCTGTATTTTTATAAAGCACAAGTGAATAAAATGTTTAAACATTCTATAACTAGATTATTATGATATTTTCTATTGATAATTATTTTCAATTTCTATAAAAAATTGAAATAACTTCTGTAAAATTTGAACTTGCAAAATTTTGAGCAATTGCACTATCCATTTTAGCTAATAGGCAAAATATATTACTATTTTGAGTTAATTAGATTTTTTGTATTATATGTTATGAATCTTTCTATTAGAGTTTATTATATATTACATTTGAAAAATGTATGCTTTACTTCAATTGGGAGCGCACTCTAAGAGGGTTCGCTTAAATGCACTTGACGGGTCTGAGGGTTGTTGCTTGTAGGCCAATTGCTTGTCGCTAGGTGGTCCTTTTAAAAAAAAAATAGAAAACATTCTTGTTATAGTGATGCTCTCCACCCCCCCCCCCCCCCCCCCTTCCTTCTCCCCTTATGATGTTTTAAATATAGAAAGTGAGAAAATATATGGCTTTGTGTTTGGAAGGGGAAGTTAGTTCAAGTTGATAGTTTATTTGTTGGATGGTAAACTCAGGGTTCAATTCCAGGTTTTGAGTGGGTAGTCACTTTTTGTGATGTTTTGATTCTTAGGTTCGAGATTGGTATTTGGATTCTTTCCGTGACCTTAGATCGTTTCCTGAGATCAAGGATACGAATGATGAGAAGGAATTTACTCAAATGATTAAGGCAATTAAGGTGAGACACAACAATGTGGTCCCCATGATGGCTCTGGGGGTTCAACAATTGAAGAAAGGCATGGAACAAAAAATAGTCTACAAGGATCTTGATGAGATTCATCAGTTTCTAGACCGATTTTACATGTCGAGAATTGGAATTCGCATGCTTATTGGTTAGTTCCAATTTGCTCTTGCCTTGTTATGATACTTGACTACTTTCTTAATTGGTCAATTCTACTAAATCTTCATCCTTATTTTTTCACCACCATTAATTGTACTTCCATTGGAGTAGGTACTAAATATGTTCTATATGCTTCAATTTTGGGTAAAACTCAGGGCAACATGTGGAGTTGCACAATCCTAATCCCCCTCCTCATTGTGTGGGTTATATACACACGAAAATGTCTCCACTGGAGGTAGCACGAAATGCCAGTGAGGATGCCCGTACTATTTGCTTACGCGAGTATGGCAGTGCACCTGATGTTAATATCTATGGGGATCCTCATTTTACATTCCCGTAAGCCATTTGACTTATTTCAATTTGTTCCTTTCAGGTTTTATTTAATCTTTATGTTTCTATGTTTTTCTTCCCTTTTTTCTCCTCAGTTTTTTATTTTTTTTCAAAGTATAAATTTCAGTTCTCCATTCCTTGTGATGAGGATATTCCTTATGAAACTTTGCCTTGATTTGACGTATAATTATCCATTAGTTTTGACCTGATATTTTTTATTATATCACTTATTTTCTCTGCTGTATATAATGTTCTGTTTGATTTCATAACAGTTATGTTCCAACACACTTGCATCTTATGGTATTTGAGTTGGTTAAGAACTCATTGCGGGCCGTCCAAGAGCGTTTTGTGGACTCAGACAAAGTTACGCCACCCGTTCGAATAATAGTTGCTGATGGGCTAGAAGATGTTACTATCAAGGTATTAGTTGTTGTAATATACAGATTCAAGAAATATTCACTAAATTGTCTTCATGAAAAAGCTCTTCATTTCTTTTTTGCCTTTCTTTGTGATAATTTGAGTTGCCACTTTTGATCATTTGTGTTGAACTTGTTTACACTGGTTAACAAGTTTCTCTGACTGACATGATAGGTTTCAGATGAGGGGGGTGGTATACCAAGAAGTGGTCTCCCCAAAATTTTCACATATCTTTATAGCACTGCAAGAAACCCACTGGATGAGGAATGTGATCTTGGTATAGCGAATGCAGTAACAATGGCTGGCTATGGATATGGGCTTCCAATAAGTCGCTTGTATGCTCGGTATTTTGGAGGGGATCTGCAAATTATCTCTATGGAAGGATATGGTGAGTTGGAAGTCCTCCAGATTTGTTGCATTCAAGAATGATTTCATACTCTTAAATGTTTAAACTTGTTGCATTAGCACCTTGGGCTTGACATTCAAAGTCCCACAACTATATGGTATGGTATGATACGTCCATGATATAGCAGAGTTTGAGGTATCAAGCATCTTTCTCTGTTAACTAGCTTCCGGCACTTGAACTGTTAAAGTGTCAGTAGCTAGTTAACAGGGAAAAGTGCTTGATACCTCAAATTAGTTGAACAATATTTTGGGTGCATCTTACTTTGTATCAAGCATTCCATTTCAAATCCAATAAGCTTGGCACACTTCATTATTTCTGTGTATTTGTGTTTCATCTGGGCAGTAATTACATGTCATCTTGTTTTAAAGTCCCAATTTCTACGCCTCTGATAATGCTCCATTAGTCCATTATTTCAGAGAAGATCGAAGAACAGGTTATAGAAAGTTTCATTATTTATAATTCATCATAACACTGAATGTTGCCAGAGGATTAGCTATCGCATCTTTGCTGTGCAAAAAACATGTAACTAATTTTTGATATTATAAACCGACTTAGAAAGCCCTTTACCCTGTATGTAATTGAAAGTATACCTTATAGATTCACTGGAAATAGAAGACCTTGTTGTCTAATGTGGCAAAGGTATCCCTATTTTAGGGTTATTTCACTTGGTCCATCTCTTAAGGATATTATGGTGAACAGAACAATAGGTGCCAGAATAACTCATATGTGGGGAGTAAAATTATAACAGATAAACAATTCAAAGAGGCATTCATGGTATATTTGTGTGTTCTCTCATGGTTTCTTATTTAGCATTCTTTTATAATAAACAATACCAGGGTGATATCAGCTTAGACTTAAATAAAATTGAATTCTGTAATATCTTCCTCTTTGTAAGCTGTTGATTCACATGCATGGGCAGCCGAACTTTGTTAAGCGCTCCATTTTGTGGGCTATATCATGATGATGATATGCTTTTGCACCCTCAACTGTGATATTATTCATCGATATTATGTGTTTATTTAATTGTAGTTTTTATATGTCTATGGCATTAGTTTATATCTGTATATTTATTCTCTCATATATATTTTTTCTTTTCAATCCAACAAAGAGCTTCTAATACATCTTTAGATTTGCGATGTGCTTTTGCAGGGACTGATGCATACCTTCATTTGTCTCGTTTGGGAGATTCGCAAGAACCACTGCCGTGAACCTAGGCTACAGTTCCAAAGTTAACAATACCCTTAAGTTGTCATGATTAATTCATGGAAATATAGGACTGAGGTTGAATGCTTGTATGTTTTACTGTCAAAGAGACAGATTGCCAATTTTTTCATTCTAATAAATTGGCATTTCTCTTGTATATGATTTGTAAGTTACCCTTACTTTTTCCTTGTATATTCTTCGTGGGTTGCTAGGTACAGTCATGATAATCCATTTATTTCTTGGCATTTCATAGGGAGCGGTTTTATCTATAGAAGTTAATTGTGTTTTCTGCATCAATAGAATACATTTAGGCCTTGAGGGATGAAGTTCCTAAAAAATCTTATCAATTTATTTTAAAACGAGTGAATTGGATTTTGTCACATTATCATTTATTGGTGGGCATCTTTACTTTCCAATTTATTGAAAAGGCTGATTCCTATACTTAAACCCTCAACCTGTTGCTTTTAGTGGAAGACACTTGTCATCACACCAAGTCTCGACCTCTTTTGTCACATAATCAATGATTTAAATACATATCAAAATGATGATAAATTTAAATGGATTCAATGGCCTCCTAAAGCGCCAGCAATTGAGAATGGTCCCTCACTTTCCTGATGATAAGTTTTCTTGTGGTAGGCTCTATGCAAAGAACTTATCACTCTAAATTGGAGACACACACAGATCATTCTATGGTACATACAATGAATCATAGCTACCTTATTTTAGCCATTTATTTATAAAAGAGCAAGACTTAGATACAGTATTTAGGTACTGTTCTTTAGGTTATCATTTTAAGATTCTGTCATGTGGATTTTCTCTCATGAGAAGGAAATATATTTTTTAGTTAAGTAGCCACATGACTGAATCTTAAGAAGGGAATCTAAAGAACAACACTTAAGGTACTGTACCTAAGTTTTGTCATTTATAAAATATATATTAAATAATAATATATCATATTTTAATGATTAAGATTAGGTAGAGATGCCGCATAAAAAAAAAGTGTAAAAAGTGTGTACTAGATAATTTCTCCAAAATTTCTATATATTGGCTTTACTTAATGAATTTTACTAAGAGTATATATTAGTAAACTATTTTAAGAAACTTTTTATCGAAAATTGAAAAATATGAATATGAAGTATAGCTATTGTTTTTATTTATATATTTATTTTAATGGAGTGCCATTACTCATTAAAGGGGGCTTTGGGATGGAGTCCTTAGCATTAAGGGTAGAACCATGAATATTTTGTTTGGGAAGCTAAACTTATCAAATTGAAGGATATTTGGTGCTCGAATCAAAATCACATTACTACAATTCCAATCAACAAGTCTTTTTATGGAAATCAAATCAAAGAATCTCTCTTTTGTAATCACAAAGAACTGTACCACACATTCATCTATACAAATTCACATTTGTGAAATTATTTTACTTGTTTGATTTATTTCAAACTCGAAATTTAGTCGTCCACAAGTATACTGTAAGAGTTCCAAAAAATGGCAATCTAAACTCAATCCAACCCAAGACTAAAAATGAAATTCCAATCCAGCCGTCTTCCCTTTTAAATTACATTATTAACAAGTTTGGAAAAATTCACATTAAACTAAATTATTTCTTTATGTTCTATATGTATACAAAATAGCAAGATCAATTAGATGGTATTCCACAGGCATTGCGAGTTTTAGAATTTATATATGAATAAAAGGCCTTTGCACATTCAGAAACTACTAAAGTATTCCAAGCACTCTTAAACATGTCTTGAGCCAAAAGGGGGGCCTTATAGTAGCTGCATGCCATCATAACCAAAATTCCCATCAATAACAGTTATTTTCTGGAGCATGCGTTTATACATCACAAAAATCATGAACAATTTTATAATGGAAACTATGGGAAAGAACCAACCTAGAAGAGAAACGGTACATGTGAATATAGCTATGAATTATAAATCAGCTCAGCATACTCTATTTATCATGTCATTTGGTAAAAGTATCACAGTTTATCGGATCTGTCGCTAGGTCTATCTTGACACAATAACTTTCCATGCTCTATAAATGCAGAAATATTTGATAAAAAATGGTGATGATATGTCAGTGCCTTCTTTGCTTTGCACGCTTCAGTGACTGCCGACCCTTTATCTTCCATTTCTCATTTCCCCCTGGTTGATTCTTTTCTTCTATCTCTCGAACCTTGCGCTTCCTGAAACAGGTTTCCACACAAAAAGGAAAACAAAGCAAGATAAATTACAAACTGAAATTAAACCTTCAATTCATAAAGAGATTCTGTCTATTCCAAAAAATAAGATGTAAATCAAATAAAAACATGGATTATCATAAAAATAATTGTGCTCTTCGCATAACTGAGGGCAAAGGAACAGCTTCCCCAAAAATAATCGAAATAATTCCAATTTGGTTAAATGTAGCAATGGAAATGTGTAAACTGCACAATAGAAGTCTTGATGGAAGTTCTGCTGGGAATAGTTACTAGAAATACAAAGCATAAATTAAAAGGTCATCTTTCAGCCCCCCTTCTCTCCCCATCTAATACTTTATGCTCTCTTGTGTTTTTATACTGTGTTACATCATTACTGTTTTCTTCACAAATTATGCTCGTCTGAAGATATTTTTGCAAGTCCATTTGAAGATGACAACTGAGATAAGCATGCACTTATAGCATTTTAAATTTAAATTACTCCCTTTGCTGATGAATTTTAATTTTCATCTTAATCAACCATTCTATATAGGCAAAAGAACATAATTTTACAAATAATAATGCATTCTTTATACCTTTTAAACTCCCCACATTATGTTGTTATATGGTTTTTCAACCCAAACACAAGATAGAGTTGCATATCTCACCTGTAGTCAGCAAGGGTACGGTCAGATAGCAACTCAGCTGCAATTGTTCCCTTCCTCTCCTTATTTTTTAGTCTACCAGTGAAGAAGTCTGAGGCTGACTCTACCACCGTCCCGATCTAATTGTCGAAAGACAAATGGAATATGAATCAGCCAAGCCTAAACAACAAAATGTATGATGCCCAAAGGAGAATACACATTCCCATTTTCAGCTCCAACATATCACATACCATACTATTAGTCTAGAATTTACAAACAGACTTGCCTGGAAATACTTGGGCAACGTTTTGGATTTTGAATCACCCTTCTTGTAGTGCCTCTTTGGATCAATGGCACTTCTCAACTGTAATCATGAACATGGGTTGGAATTCAGAAATCAAGAGGAAAATTTATTTAAAATAATTTTAGAATATAATAATCTGTCTAACTTACAAGATCTAATAACTCCTAGCAAGCAAATGAACCATCAAAGTCAATTAGCAAGTGCCCTATTATCTTGATAAACCCATAAACTACTTGCATGCATATGCAAGCTTCACAATCACTTATCCCAAAAATAATTAAAGAGCAAGCCTCACAATAAGTTCTTATATATCATGATTTCGTTGTAATAATTCAGTACTCTGAAAGTACTGCTTCTTCCTCTCACATAATAATGGGTCCTGCTAATTAAATTCATGATAGGCTCCATCATTCATGTGAGAGGATAAAAACATTGCACAAGGACCAATGAAAAATTTTCCATAATTTAGATAGATATAAAAAGACTTAGAATCATGAGTTCCAAAATAATTCAATAGTAAATTGGAGATTGTTTAAATCAAACTTATTCAACTCCAAAGAAATCTCAAGATGAATCAGGCGTAGTCTTATATTTGAAACATGTTATGATAAGAGAACACTCACTTGGGTCAAAGTAAGATCAAATCATAATTTAGAAGCACATCTTAAATTACAATGTGTTTGATTCTTGATGTGAATTTCATGTAAACAAACAGAACCATGTGCATTCAGGTCAATATAATGCGAACAATTTTTTGAGTGAAGTTGAGTTCCTGAATCAACTTTCTGAAATTGAAACTTTAAACATCCCTAAAGAGTAACACACCAAAGATTCCAAGATACTACCACCATAATTGCTTCAAGTCTGACCCAAATTTTATACTTGTGCATGCCAATGCCATTTTACAAGAAAGCTAACTGGCTGTATATGTCTAAAAGATATCATTTATATCCCTGGAAAATCATCTTTGTATGGAACAGGGTAAATCTCTCTCACCAAGGTTGTTGCTTACAAGTTAGAGAAAGGCATGAAGAAGATCAGCAAACCTGTCAGAGTCATTGGCAGAGAAACAACTACTAGTGCCATACTGTGGTATACCTATAATTGATTCCAGTTCAACTTGTAGAAAATCAACCAGCTTTCAGTTTCAGTTTGTTATTTGACCCTTCTAGAGTCAAATTTTACACAGTTTTTTTTTTTTTTTTGATAAGTAAAACTTTTACATTCTATACATAAGAAAGAATTTTGGAATGCTAAAAATGGATCCAGTCAATGGTTAATGCCTAAAAATACATTAGAGAACATATAAAATGCATTATTAGGAAGTACCCTAACTTCTACTTCATTTCTATTTTTCCAGTGTGTGAATTATCTAAAGCTGAACAATCTCTTAAGTAGAAGAGTAAGATCTAATATCACATTAAGCTATAACTTCAATTTACAAAGACACAGGCATCTAAATAATTTCCCTAATTCCATTGCTGCATGACCATGACCCGAGTTGCATAATGACACATTCCCTAAAGCACAAAAGGTTGAAACACTAAAGCAAATTCACAACAGTGAAACCCTTAAAATGTTACAGAAACAATAATATAAGCATAATTGTAAAGTAGTGCCGCAGAAACAAGTTACATGGACCAAAAAAGAGTTCACCACACCTTCAGTAACCGCAAATCTTTTTCAATCTCTGGGGTGATGGTTTGTGCAGGCATGTCAAACCTATGTACATATTACAAAAACCAAAAAAATAAAATCAGAATGTAATAATTGCTTGTAAAAAACAAAAGAACACTTCCAAATGAAAAAATCTTGCTAGTTGAGATCCAGAAAAACTAAATTCTTCCACCCATTTACACCTAACACTATTTGAAGAGAGTTGGTGATTAACTTGGAAACCAAAAGCATCAAAATTTATGAAATTCAAAGCTTTCATCTCTTTCCTTTTCTCAGCAACCAATCAGACAGAAGAAAATATAAGGAAAAGCTAAAATGAATCTATCATTGAAACACAGACATACCAGCCTTTTCCAGCAGTATCTTTGAGCTGCTTTTTCTTGAATTTGTTTAACTTTCTGGGGTCATTTGGGGGGACGAAAAGCCCATCAACAAGCTCTGAATTGGGTCTCCAAAGTGCACTGGTTTCACCCTGATTCTGAGATTTGCTCTCAGACCCATTATGGGTTCTTGATGACAAATTTGGCAGCTTTGGTTCCCATGAAAGACCAATCACTGGTTTGTTCTCTGGCATTCTATTTCCCAAGAAAAAAAAAAAAAAAAAATCAAGCTCAAACAGCTCCTTCGTAAAAAAAAAAAAAAAACAGTGCACAGAGAATAAAACACAAGCAAAAACCCAATGAGTTATTACTCTCAGTTTGGTTTTTAACAAAAACCCAACTTGCATTAGCTAAGATCAGGGCCGGCCCTTTCCTTAGGCGAGTTAGGCAATTTTAGAAAAGAACAACAAAAATTTTGGTAAATCCTATTAAACATTGGTTCTAAACAAAATCATTGACCAAAAAACAACCAGATAAACTACAAATCCGGTCTAAGAGATTAACCACAAATCAAAACAAATAAATCCACTCAAAACCCTAAAAAATTTGCCTTTCTCTCTAGTCTCTGCTCTCCGCCTCTCTCTGCCTCAGCCTCTCTCTGATTCTCTGCTCTCCGCGTCTCTCAAGTCTCAACTGCTCACCTCACCGTATCAGGTTCTGAGGTTCAGGAATCAGGTATAAAATTATAAATTTTTGGGCACAGCCTAGGGCACTCCATTTTATTTGTTAAGAACACTTTGTTTATTTGGGCCCTCCCTGGCTGGTTTTGTAACTTTGTTTATCGCCTATCAGTTTATCATTATGGCTGCCTGGACTGGGCGTTAAGTTTGGGCCTTCAAGTTTTTTTTTTTTTTTTTTTTTTTTTTTTTTTTTTTTTTTTTTTTTTTTTTTTTTTTTTTTTTTTTTTAAAGCCTGCATTTTTTTTTTTGGGTTATAGATAGGATTTGTTTTGTGCTTTTTTTTTTTTGTGGGTGGGTCTTATTAATAAGTCTTGTGTCAGTGTTATGGCCGTGCTTAAATTTTTGTTATACTTGTGCTTAATTTTTTTTAATTTATGCAGGTTAAAATTGCTAAAAACTTATTATTGTTAAGTGAAACTACAACAATACTTTTTATATAAATCAGGTTCTATTTCTCATTTGCTCTACACTTAAAAGTTATTTTTTATTTTAGTCTTTATAAATATATTGTTTGATTAGAAATGTCTACTAGAAAATATGCATCTGGATATGAAAAACTTAAAAAAAAAAAAATTAATTGAGTCTCAAAAAGGATTAATGGATAAATTTATTATTAGTAATAAACAAAATATAACACAAAATTTAGATGAAAATATCATAAATGAGCAAGAAATTTACCAAAATAATTTAGAAAAAAATGATGTTCAATTTTGCAATACAACAAATCTTGATAATGAACTTCAAAATAATTTAGAAGAAAATGAAAATAATGATGAAAAATATAATATAAAAATATTAAATAAATATTAATTTAATTAATATATAGGTATAAAAAAGACTTCATTTTTAGTTCTCGCCTTAGGCCCCAAAATGTCTAGGGCCGCCCCTGTTTCCCTCTCATCCTCTCTCTACCTCAACCCACGTCACACCGTGCTCTATGGCTAACCACCAAGCTCTCCTTCTAAACCTCCATGCCCAGAACTTTTCAAGCTCATCACCTCCAACCACGCACCACTGCCGAAACTCAGCCAAAATCGAATCACGACCACCACCACGGCCAAAACCCAACCAAAATCAAATCGCAACAAAAACCTAGAAGCCCACCAAATCACAAATCAAATCACACCCACCGAAATCAAAGAAAAAAACCCACAAAACAACCAAAATCACAAAATGAAAACACTGAAAGTGAACCCATCGTTAAAAAAACATATATTGGTTTTGTTATTATATTTTAGAAGAAGAATCATCTTGTTGAACTAATTTTAGATCCAAATTAATCAAACACATACCACAAGCAAGAATGATAGACTGAAAGCAAAGCAAAAAAAATAGTATTTCCCAGAAAAGTGTTTTCAGAAAATAGAAAGGGTAAGCAAAATATAAAAACTATTTACTTCATAATCTCAAATAAATAAATAAATAACCAAAAATCACACACCATAATCTGGTGAAGGCTCGTGAGCCACAATTTCACCTAAGAGGATCGTCTGAGTTGAGAGGAAGAGATTTTCATAGTCTTTGACTCGACAGCACAATTTTCGATTTCCTTTCTTGACGTGGCTTTCGCTCGCTCCTCTCCTGTCAACCCAGGCGATGTATAAAGAGAAATAAAAGGAAGAAGAACAAAGCACCGCATAAAAAAGAATAAAAGAAAAATGGTGAGAAAAGAAAGACGGACTAAGATCAGGTGCACTGTCGTAGGTATTTTTTTTTACATTTTTTACTCTTTTTTTTTTTAAACTTTTTAACTCTCCTTTAATATATTTTATGTAATGGTTGAGATTGAAAGTTGTTTTTTCAACTTTTAATCTCAGCCATTAATTACAATTGCATCAGGGTATTGCACTTAAATCTGAAAAAGACAAAGAGACCTATACATACACATACACATACACATACATATACATAAACACACATACACATACACATATATAAACACGCATAAGGGCATCTCCAGCGGTTCATGCATCCCCCAAATCTTAGCTATAATAGAGAATATGAGCAAAAAAAACCAACTCCAGCAGATTAGGCATACCCAAAAATTTTTTTTGGCTTATGAATAGTAGCCCATCAAGTCTGATGGGCTACTGTTCATTAGCCATTGAATTTCTTGAATAAAATATTATACCCACTTCTTTTTATATTAATTCTTTCTCTCTCCTCCAGATTTCTTATTCTTTCTCATTCTCTCCGCTGCTGCTTCTTCTTCTTTTTTTTTTCTTTTTTTTTTTTTTTTTTTTTTTCATTCACTCTGTTGCTGTTACTTCTTTTTTTTTCTCTCCATTCTTCTTCGCTCTTCTCCGCCCACAACCCAAGAAGCAATGCCCACAACCCAAGCCATTGCTTCTTTTTTTCTCTCCAAGTCCCCACGTCCACTCTTCTCCTCCCACAACCCAAGAAGTTGGCTTTGCCAACACAACATTGGGGCTGCCCCCTTCATTCTATGCTGAAACAATCCTAGATTTCTCTCACAAAAGCTGAAATCAAACTAGTATGCCAACTTCAATCATTTGAAATCATATTTCTAATTGGCTATTTTTTGAGTTTAGGAAAATGGGTTTCTGGGTGGATACTGTATATGATGTTCCCCTGTTTATTGTTTCTGGATATCATATTTCTGGGTTTCTAGGTTTCTAATTTGCTATAATTTATTGTTCCCTTGTTTTTTGATTCTTGGTGGATACCGTATATGATGGGTTTGTGTTCTGTTTGCTATTGATTTGGATTTTGGGGTTTCAAGGGAATAGGGTTGATTGTTTGTTTCCTCTTTTTATTTTTGTATTTGAAGAAATTATACGAATAATCTTGGCAGCTAATTCTTTGTTTTATGCTTGTGTTCCCAATATTTTGTACTGAAATTGAACACGCTCACCACCTGTTTGATGAAAGTCCTGAGTGGGTTCTGTTTTGATATAAATCAGTGCTAATAAGAAAATTAAGATTAATTGTTTTGTGTGTCATGTATATGGTGCATTTGTAACTATTGGTTAAAGTTGGAAGAGCTATTGTTGAGAAATTTCACATGTATATGGAAGCTTTTTTATACATATATAAATTATCCAAAAGGTGTGTTTATGCTTTGATGGGTTTGTGTTCTGTTTGCTATTGATTTGGATTTTCGGGTTTCAAGGTTTGGGAAATTTGTGATAAATCTATAGAATTCATCTGGGTTTTGAATGGATAATTGGGAAATTTGTTATGAATGAAGGTTATGAATTTGGAGATAAGTGAAAAGCAGTATTACTTTCTTGACATTTTAGAAGTTGCTTTGGTCTAAAATAGAGGAACCCTATTTTTTATGGATCCATTGTTTTAAAAAATATATATTTTGCGTCTGTAATAAATTAATAATTATAAATCAATTGGTTATTCTTGTTCAAAAATCAAGTTTTTGTGAAAATTCAATCTAGACTCTAGAGTATTCTGATGAATGTTGAAAGGAAAATATGCCTTCAATATATATCCTATAACAGTATTGAAGTCCAAACTTTCTGCATGTACAACTTAGCTATCCAGGTAGCTAGATGCTTCTGCTAGGTTTTTATCATAACTTATTTAAGATATTATTCTTAATATTGTGAATATTTATTTAGTTTTGTTAGTGTAAATATTGTGATTATTTATTTGCTAGGTTTTCATCATAACTTATTTAAGATATTTATTTCGTAATTTGGATTTGTGTTTGTGTTTGTTCCCCTATTTTTGATTCTTGGTGGATACCGTATATGATGGGTTTGTGTTCTGTTCTAAGGGGTTTCTTACAGTATACTTTATTAATTTTCTTGCTAGGGATGGATCAACATATTCCAGGAGCTATATCTTTCACTGATTTTTTAGAAAATCCTAATAATGAATATGTGATAGTATCTTCACATATAAGTGGCGAAGATAGTGTTCCACAAGCTCAAGTATTCAGCCAAATGTCTCCACCTGAGGTTGAATCCATAGCTAAGAAATCACAACACGGTGCCAACTTCTCCATCCAAGAAGACAATCTTCTTGTGTCTGCATTTCTTAATGTTAACCAAGATGTAGTGCAAAGTACTAACCAAAAAAAAGGAACTTACTGGAAAAGAATTTTAGACTACTACCACAAGTGGAAGACCTTTGAGTCTACGCGTACTCAAACTTCTCTAACAAATCGGTGGTCAACAATTCAACAATGCACCAATAAGTTTTGTGGGTATTTGTCACAAATTGATTCAATGAATCAAAGTGGTATGACTGAGGAAGACAAGGTACATCTTACAAAAAAAATTTGTGCTAGTTTGATAATTTGTTTTAACTATTTCAAGATTTTAATTATAATATATTTGTTAATTTTTCAGCTCAATAAAGCAAGACAACAGTATCAAACATTCCAAGGTCCCACATTTTCATAAGAACATTGTTGGAATCTTTTGAAGCACTTGCCAAAATGGTTGCGTACTATTCAAGAGCATAGTCCAAAAAGAAGGAGACTTGAGACATCTTCATCTCCTACTCTAGAGCCAATAGATTTAGAGGATGAAGATATCCCACATGTTCCTAATGTATTGGAAAGACCACCAGGCAAGAAGGCTGAGAAAGAAAGATTGAAAAAACAAAAGAGCAAAGAAGATACATCTTCAAATATGGAAGCCTTATTAAATGTCATGATGGAAGAAAGAAGAAAAATGAATGAGATGAAAATAGCTGCTATTGAAAAAGGATGTATAGCAAACCATAAGCAAGAGATGGCACGAATTCATCTCGAGGATAGAAAACTTACAGGAGCACAAATGAAAATGGAATTGGAAATGGAAAAATTGAAAGAGGATAGGGAAATAGAAAAATTGAGATTGGAGAATATGAAGGAGGAAAAAGAGATTATAATGATGGATGTAAGTGCGTTGCCTCCAATGCAACAAGAATATATTCATCAACGCCAAATGGAAATCCTTGAAAAGCGAAGGAATTAGCTTGACATGGGGTGCTCTTGTTTTGTATAGTTAGGAGAGCACTTTAAACTTATTTTGTTGCAATGTGATCAAACTGACTAGAATATATAGGGTCACTCATTTTTTGTTGTTGCAATGTGATCCCACCGACTAAGGATAGTAGTTGTTATTATTTACTATTATTTGATGTATTAGAACATTTGTTTTTTATATTGCAAGTAGTCGATAGATTTGATGCTATTGTCATTTAAACTTTGCATTAGAAGATTATATATATCGAAAAATATGATCATTGCAATATTATTTATATTGAAAAATGTATGATCATTGGAAAAATATAATTGTTGAAAATGTATGATCATTTGAAAATATGATCGGATAAATAAAATAGTTGAGAAATATGATTGTTGCAAAATTTGAAAATGTTATGAAATTTAAAAAATATAACTGTTGGGAATTTGAAAAATATAGCTGTTAGGAATGAATAAAGGAAGAACAAAGAAATATTAAAAAAAGAATAAAAAAAGAATGAAGAAATAATATTTAAATGAGATAGAGAATGGGATAGAGAATTTGTTGGAAGTGTATTTGAAAAAGTGGGTAGGTAAAAGCTAAATGTCACTGTTCATTCTCCAAATAGTACAAAAATTTGGAGAAGCTGCTGGAGATGCTTTAAACACATACACATACATAGGCATACATACACATACACATACACATACAAATACACATAAACATACATACACATACACATAAATATACATATACATATACATATACATATACATAAACACATATACACATAAACATATATAAACTCACATAAACGTAAACATACACACACACAAACTTAAATATAACATAAACACACATAAAGGCTCGATTTAGCACACCAAAGTAACTAATGAAATTGTTTGAGGATTGATGTCAGTTTGCAATTTTTTCCAGTCTATATGAGGGTTTAATTTTTCTCAGTCTGTATGTGTGTTTATATCTATGTATGTTTATGTTTATGTGTGTGTGTTTATGTGTATGTGTGTTTATGTTTGTTTATTTTTGTTTATGTTTGTTCATGCGTGTTTATGTGTATGTGTGTTTATGTTTGTTTGTTTTTGTGTGTTGTGTGTTTATGTTTGTTTGTTTTTGTGTTTGTGTTTGTGTTCATGTATGTTTATGTGTATGTGTGTTTATGTTTATATTTATATTTATAAATATAAGTATACATAAACATACACACATATATAAACATGCATAAACATAAATGAATATAAACATAAACACGCATGCACATACACATACATAAACATACACATACACATTCACACTCATACACATACACATACATAAACATATACACATACATAAATATACATAAATATAAATGAACATATATATAAACACGCATGCACATACACATAAACATAAATATACACATACACACATAAACATACACATACATTTTTAATTCTCGCCTTAGGCCCCAAAATGTCTAGGGCCACCCCTGGCTAAGATAGTTGTTGTGCTGAGATTAATTAAGTGGAAGTTTGAAACTTGGAGAAGTTTTCTCATAAACCAAACAGAGAGATAACAAATGTCAAATATCCAGAAAATAAAAAAATAATGACCAAAATTTGATAACAGTATGTACCTCTGATTGACAACTGAATCTATAATCGAATAAGAAAATGTTTTGGTGTTCTAAGTTCTGAGATATTAGGGTTTTTCGATTGTTTTCTTTTTGGGCCGTGAAAGAAGAAAAAGATTTGTTAGGTTTAGGAAAGCTAAGGCCACTGGGCTACTTATATTGACATCAATAAGGCCCAGTAGAGACCAAAGAAATAGATTGACCCAATTGATGAATTCATAACAACTCGGTCCAAGTTGTTTTCGTTTTCGTTTTCGGTTTTAAGATCACATATACACATAAACATGTATAAACTCACATAAACGTAAACATACACACACATAAACTTAAATATAAACATAAATACATATAAAGCTCGATTTAGCACACCAAAGTAACTAATGAAATTGTTTGAGGATTGATGTTAGTTTGCAATTTTTTTCAGTTTATATGAGGGTTTAATTTTTCTCAGTCTGTATGTGTGTTTATGTCTATGTATGTTTTTGTTTATGTGTGTGTGTTTATGTGTTTGTTTGTTTTTATTTATGTTTGTTTATGCGTGTTTATGTATATGTGTGTTTATGCTTGTTTGTTTTTGTGTTTGTGTTCATGTATGTTTATGTGTATGTGAGTTTATGTTTATATTTATGTTTATAAATATAAGCATACATAAACATACACACATACATAAACATGCATAAACATAAATGAACATAAACATAAACACACATACACATACCTATTCATACACATACACATACATAAACATACACATACACATACACACTCATACACATACACATTCATAAATATACACACATACATAAACATACATAAACATAAACACGCATGCACATACACATAAACATAAACATACATTTTTAGTTCTCGCCTTAGGCCTCAAAATGTCTAGGGCCGCCCCTGGTTAAGATAGTTGTTGTGCTGGAATTAATTAAGCGAAAGTTTGAAACTTGGAGAAGTTTTCTTATAAACCAAACAGAGAGATAACAAATGTCAAATATTCAGAAAATAAAAAAATAAGGACCAAAATTTGATAACAGTATATACCTCTAATTGACAATTGAATCTGTAATCGAATAAGAAAAGGTTTTGGTGTTCTGAGTTCTGAGATATTAGGGTTTTTCAATTGTTTTCTTTTTCGGTTTTAAGATCACATAAACACGTATAAACTCACATAAACGTAAACATACGCACACGTAAAATTAAATATAAACATAAACACACATAAAGGCTCGATTTAGCACACCAAAGTAACTAATGAAATTGTTTGAGGATTGATGTTAGTTTGCAATTTTTTCCTGTCTATATGAGGGTTTAATTTTTCTCAGTCTGTATGTGTGTTTATGTTTATGTATATTTATGTTTATGTGTGTGTGTTTATGTTTGTTTGTTTTTGTTTATGCGTGTTTATGTGTATGTGTGTTTATGTTTGTTTGTTTTTGTGTTTGTGTTTGTGTTTGTGTTCATGTATGTTTATGTGTATGTGTGTTTATGTTTATATTTATATTTATAAATATAAGCATACATAAACATACACGTATACATAAACATGCATAAACATAAATGAACATAAATATAAACACACATGCACATACACATCATAAACATAAACATACACATACACATACATAAACATACACACATACATAAACATAAATGAACATAAACATAAACATAAACACGCATGCACATATACATAAATATAAACATACATATACACATACATTTTTAGTTATCACCTTAGGCCCCAAAATGTCTAGGGCTGCCCCTAGCTAAGATAGTTGTTGTTCTGGGATTAATTAAGCGGAAGTTTGAAACTTGGAGAAGTTTTCTCATAAACCAAACAGAGAGATAACAAATGTCAAATATTCAGAAAATAAAAAAATAAGGACCAAAATTTGATAACATTATGTACCTCTGATCGACAACTGAATCTGTAATCGAAGAAGAAAAGGTTTTGGTGTTCTGAGTTCTGAGATATTAAGGTTTTTCGGTTGTTTTTTTTTTTTTGGGCCGTGAAAGAAGAAAAAGATTTGTTGGGTTTAGGAAAGCTAGGGCCACTGGGCTACTCATATTGACATCGATAAGGCCCAACAGAGACCAAAGAAATAGACTGACCCAATTGATGAATTCATATCAACCCGGTCCAAGTTGTTTTTGTTTTTGTTTTTCGGTTTTAAGATTTTCTTAAGGATTGAAAAAAAAAAAAAAAAACCACTTGCTAAAGAAGTAAAATTTTAACAGCTCAAATCTCAAGGGATTATAGGGGAGTGATGATCATTTATTTAATTTTAATGGATACCAGTTATGGGTAGATGGTGCATTCTCCTCTTCTTCTGCCTCACGTTCTCCACTTCTTTCTTCTTCCTTTCAAAGAGGGGTTGTTGCCTTGTTGCAGCCTTGCAGGTAATTCATCTCTATGTACGATTTGGTAGTTTCTTAATTTCTCTGTTTTTGTCATCAACGTGAAATCTTCTGTATATTACTAAAAATTTTGGATTTGGGTTTGATTTTATTTTTTTGGGTTGACTAGTTGCTGCAAAAATGAGGGAACACTGAACAAAAATTTAAAATTTTTGACTTCCTCTAGTCTAATGAAAAATCTTGAAAAACAGTCTTTTTAGGAGGAAGTATACCCTATTACAGCATTCACATTGGTGGAGCTATATATATATATATATATATATTTTTTTTTTTTAACTATTTGGCACCACAAAAAACTGTTTTATCTATTTTACTTACTCACTTTACAAAACATCCAGTATCGGGGATTTATTTTAGCTTTCAACGCAATAAAATAATATAAATATCACAATAAGATAATATATCTATTACAATAAAATAATATATCTACTACAATAAACAACAATCACAACTACCGCAACCGCTACCGCTGCCACAATAAAATAATATAAACATCACAATAAAATAATATATCTACTATAATAAAATAATATATCCACTACAATAAACAACAATCATAACCACCACAACCACTACCACTGAAGTCGCCGCCACCACCGCTGCCATTGCTGTCGTTGCCACATGACAGCAAATAATTGTCTAGTGTGACAAATAATTTTTTTAACCCCAAATTATACTTATACAAAATTTTTTTTTTTTTCTAAAAAAATTTCTCAATCGTCATGATAGCAAATAATTAGCTAGTGTAACAATAATATTTTGTTTTAACCTCAAATTATATATATACAATTTTTTTTAGACTAAAAAAATTTCACAATCGTCATGGTAATGTAACTACATTATTTTTTTAAACTCAAATTATATATATACAATTTTTTTTAGACTAAAAAAATTTCACAATCGTCATGGTAATGTAACTACATTATTTTTTTAAACTCAAATTATATATATACAATTTTTTTTTTTTTTTACTAAAACAATTGTCTCCATTGTCCGGAAGTAATCTTGGAAGTTAGTCATCCTCCTTCACAACAGGTGCAGCAAAATGCTATGGAAGTTAAAACATGATCATTCTAGACAACAAAAATATGAGAAAAGATACAGTGTGTTGTCATAGTTCCACAGATAAATTCCATTCAACAACTTTAAACCCCAAGAGAGAAATTTTTTGTATATTTAATGACAAGAACCTATTCAAGACCCAAGAAAGCATTTCAACGAACATATTGTAGGCAATAACAAAACTCCACAATAGCATACAACTGAGAGTTTGCATAGCTCAAAAACAAGAGCAACACTCAATTACCAGCCAAACTACAAATTCCCAGTTGGGAAAAGTTGGTAAGAATTCAGATAATGTTCAAAATTTTACAAAGCAAAAGTGATAAATGAGAGAGTGACAAAATTTAAGCAAAGTAAAATACTGACCTGTGACTCTATGAGTGCTTGGAACAGAGAAGAGGGCGCTGAGAAAGCGAAGATGATGCAGAGGAAGCCACAATCTCAAGCTCTGATGACGCAATGGCTAATTGAAGCATGGGTCGGCAGCGATGGGTCTGTGGCGGCTGGGCTCGTGCAGATCGGCCTTGAGGAAGAGAGAAGTAGATGGAGAGGGAGTGAGGAAGAAGAATAAAAAAGAATAAAAGAAAGAATAAAAATTAGTAAAATAATCAAAAGTAGCGTGAACGCACAATTTTTTTTTTTTTTTTAATACCTTTCAGTTATTGTGTACAGTCAAAAATAGTTCTGCACTGTAACTATGGAGCCAAATAATATAACTTTGGCTCCACCATTGTAAGACACATTTTGGTATTTGGTGGTGCTAAAAATAACAATATAGTTATTTAACACCACAAATGTGGATGCTCTTACAGGTGTATGCTTCCTCCCTCTCAATGGCTGGTGGGACCCACAGCTGGTGGGCCTCACGACTCTCACAAGTTGTGAGAGGAGAGAAACATACACTTGTAACTGGGTGTATTTTTTTTCCATAAAGGACCTTTCTTAGGTTATCCGGGCCCCCCAAGAAACTTATGGGGACTAAGGAAAATGGCATCATAGCCATCAATCACCCCAAACCTCATGTCAATCTCTACATGAGGACCACTAAACACAAACAAACAAAATTTTGTATCAAGAAAATTAGTTTTTGATGCCAAAAAAAAAAAAAAAAAAAGGAGCTAAAACATGAACTATGCACAAATTAAATGTATGTACCTTGCCGCAAAATCAAAGCATGCAAAACCACCATATTATGATCCCAGAGTGTCTCTCACTCATTCAAAAATGGACGTATTCGTTATAGAAAGGTGACACCATTCTGGAATTCCAATAGAACCCCACTTCATCTAAGCATGATTAATAAGGAGAAAGAATAGGCTGAATACAATTTGAAAAGATGAAAAATAAGATAAACTGAATGCAAATTAAGACTCATGGGTAGTCCGATAGCCCAGCAGATTAGGCTGTGGGCTGATGCCTATGGACAAATGGTGGGCAAGCTCATTAACTCTGCCTATTGGCCTAGCCTGTTAACTCAAAATTCACAATAAAATTATTCGGGTGGGGAGTTGAGAGCATAGGAGATTGAACTTGAAAAATATTTAGGGATGACAATGGGGCTGGGCGGGGCCGAAGGATGGGGTCTTTGCCCCAACCCCGCCCCGCATCGCATGACGGGGAAAATTTTCTTACCCTATCCCTGCCCCTTAAGGCCCCACGAAGCCCTGTCCCTCCCCGTAAAACTCTACATTTTGTTGATTTGCCCACAGCTATTACAATTTTTTTTAATAAAACATATTTCATTAATAAAAATATACTTGAAATTACAAATAAATTTATCCCATCAAATCAAACTAATTTTTAGCAAATATTGAATAATATTATCCAATTGTTTAACAAGACACTATCACAATAAAATCAAAAATCTCATAGTACAAAATTAATGATTCAATGGTATATAAATTTGTTTCTAATAAAGATAAAAGAAAACATTAAAATTGGTACCTTATTTCTAACATTGCTAGAGAGAAAAAAGAGGCAAAGAACCACGTTAGGTGGAATAAAATAAGTTGATAATATATTTGTTTAAATAGTAGGGTTTTAGGGTTTGAAAATTTTACAATTTAACCTTTATTAACGTGGGGCAGGGCGGGTCTAAAAAGTCTAAACCCATCCCCGCCCCGCCTTGTGGTGCGGGGCTAAAATCTCCCCCCATACCCGCCCCACCACCTTTGCGGGGCAGGGAAAACCCGCGCGAGGCAAAGCGGGAAGCGGGGAGGGGCGGGGCAAAATTGTCATCCCTAAAAATAATAGAGGAATTTTTTAAGAAAACTCTTCTAACCACTAAGATACTTAGATTTTGTTCAATTTAGTTTATTAAATAATTATTTTTTTTGAATTAATTTTTGGACATTTTTTGATTAAACGAAAAAAGAAAAAAAACTATTTAAAGCCTTAATAAAAAAATTAAATAGTTTTGAGTCTAAAAGAATTTAAATAAGTTTTAAATTATTTGATTCTTTCCTTAAAAATAAATTTTGATTATTCCCATAAAAAAATTTATTCATTTCTTATAAATGAATACTAGTAAAATAAGATTCTAACCCAAGTTCTTAGTCATTGCCATTATGTCCAGCCAGTAAAACCAAAATGGGCATTGTCATGGGCAAGGTCATGGGCTAGGGTTTTCCCTTTCGACCCAATCGACCTAGCCCATTAACTGGTCAACAAGCCACTATGCCTAGCCTATTAGGCCCATGGGCCAAGTAGAAATGGGTAGGGCTAGCCGAACCCAACCCATTGACAATCTTTGTTTGGATGAAACTTAACAGCTCTAGGTTTATGACAGGTCCATTGAACTCATCACTTGAGTATCCTTAAAGGGATTGATAGTGTGATAAGAGAAATTAAAGAGCAGGACAATTTCCTAAAATTAAGCCATTCTAAATATATATTTGATAGTTCAAGTAATATTACTATTCATAATAGTTCGAGTAATATTACTATTCATAATTCAATTTATAGTAATTAGAGCACTTATATAAGTGGGTGTATAATTAAAAAAAAATGTAAAATTTACTCATTTTAGCCAAGAAATACCCACATTAGTGATTGCTAAAGTGTGTAAATATACAAAATTGCTACAGTATCTGTGTATATTTACATGACTAATGTAGCTTTGAATTTTATTATTTTTTTCTTCCACTATCCCATGCTAGATTTTCTTTCTCTCTTCCCTTCACTTTTTCTCCATCTCTCTCTCTCTCTCCTTCCTTCTTCCACTAATAAACTTGTTGACCACCATAAGTGAGTACGATGATGATATGGCTTTGTCGGAGGGAGGGTCAGCAGTGGGAGGAGGAACTAACCCCCAATACCTAACACTGGCAGACGTCAGCGCCCTCCTGGACCAAGAAAGGGAAAAACTTTCTGGGATCCCCAAGAAATTTTCTCGGGATCCCCCATTCCCACCAGAACTCCTTGGCAAGCCATACCCCAAGGGATATGAGCCACCAAAGTTCCATCCTTTTGATGGAAGGAATGGAAGTGCAGCAGAGCACGTGAGTAGGTTTGTCCACACTATGGGCCCCTACGCAGGAAACCGAGAGCTGTGCCTAATAGAGTTTGCTAAGTACTTAGTGGACAGGGCATACACTTGGTACACCACATTGAGACCTGGGTCCATTAAGACCTGGGACGAAATGATGGAGAGATTTTGTGCAAAATATTACCCTGGTGAGGACAAGGTCACTTTCCAAAGCCTTCAAATGGTAAGGCAGAGGCCTGGAGAGGTCCCCGTCCAGTTCATCAAAAGATTTGAAGATGTGTCCTTAGACTGCTATGGGGACCATGAAGAAAAAGAACTCGTAGAGACTTGCATCTCTAACATGCTTTTCGATTACAGACTCAACCTCGAAAATTTATGTATCACACAATTTGCTGACCTATTACAGAGGACTAGAAGAACAGCACAAACTATGAGGGCGAAGAGGATGCCAACGTCCCAAGCCATGACGGCATCGGTAGGAGAAAAAAGGAAGAGGCCTGATGGAAAAATGTTCAAGGAACCACCGGTGATCCCATGCACTATAGAAGAGTTAAACCATGTCCTAGACAAATGGATTGGGGATGGAGTGGTCAGGCCATTCACTGTATCCAGGCCACCAACCGAGGAAGAAAGGAAAAATCATTTGTTTTGCAGGATTCATAATTATGTTAAGCATTCCACCAAGGATTGCTGGACCCTCCGCAGGCTCTTTCACAGGAAGCTAAGAGAAGGAACCGTAGAGCTCACCCAGAAGGAGCCAGAAGTACAAAGGAACCCCCTGCCCAACCACAAAGGGAAGGGGGCGGTGGCTGTAGTGATCCACGGGAACTCGGCAGAAGCAGAAGAGCCATAAGGATCCTTCCACCTGAACACAGTCAGAACCCTCCAGAAGAATCCCAAGTTTAGGTCACTATTCAATCAGCTAGGATTTGGACCAGAAGCAAGGAGGGTGGCCACGGAATCTCTCATGACTATAGCAGCAGATTCAGGAGTGGAATGTTTCACAGCAGAATCACATGCCAGTCGAG
Organism: Quercus ilex subsp. ballota; assembly: GCA_032727855.1. Taxonomy (NCBI): domain Eukaryota; kingdom Viridiplantae; phylum Streptophyta; class Magnoliopsida; order Fagales; family Fagaceae; genus Quercus; species Quercus ilex. The sequence continues at coordinate 14,055,226 of CM064913.1, forward strand.
CTTTCTTGGAGACAACCAATGCCATAACCTTCACTGATGAAGACATGGAGGTTGAGCATCCAGACCACCGTAGACCTCTTTATCTAATGGCCACCATAAACGGTGTCCAAATCAGAAGAGCACTGGTGGACACAGGGGCGTCACTCAACTTCATAGCCCTGAGTACCTTGGAAGCCGTGGGCCTAGCTGGGAGGAGGATCCTGGGGGCTCCCATGGAGATAATCGGGTTTAGAGGATCAGCAGAATCAACCGAAGGATATATACAGCTGGCCCTAAGAGTGGGGCCAATAGTAGCCTTGACCAGATTTCATGTAATTAACTCGGAAGTGTCCTACCATGTACTGCTGGGACGCCATGGCTCCATAAGCATCGCCTTATACCATCCACATACCATCAGTGTGTTAAGGGGAGATTGAATGGGAGGCCTGTAAGGATCCCTGCCAACCATAACCCTTTCAGCCAAGGGGAAGTAAACTTTGTAGAAACAATGTTCTATGATGAATTAGAACCTGATGATGAGAGTCCCATGCCAGGGACCCCAGGAACACCTATCTTGGAAAAAGAAGAAAGAGGAGGTGTCCATGACTTGAGAGACCTCCTAAAGAGAAAAAGGCAAAAGAAGGAGCCCAGCACCTCAGGATCCTGGGAGTGTGTAGTAGTACGGGAACCCAGGGGAAGGTTAATATATCGCTTGTGAAGGTGCGTGGGACCTGAGTGTATCGTACAGGAAGGTCCCGGACCACCAGAATGTATGATAACCCAAGAGGAAGTCCCAGAGGAACTAGTCAAAGAGACACAAATCCAGCCTGAGAAAGAATTGCAGGAAGTAAACTTGGGGGCTGAGCTGGGATCCCAGAAGCCTGTTTTCATCAGCAGTTAGTTGGCAACACAAGAAAGGGGGCCACTGGTGGCTTTGCTCAAAGAATACGTGGATGTGTTTGCATGGACCTATAATGAAATGCCTGGTCTGGATCCTCGGTTAGTGGTCCATGCCCTCAATGTAGACCCAGGAGTTAAACCAGTAATCCAACCAGCCAGGGTCTTTCACACTGATGTAGAAGCCCAGATAGCTCAAGAGGTCAAGAAGCTGCTAGCAGCGGGTTTTATCAAGCCCATTCAGCACCTCAGATGGCTTTCTAACATAGTACCTGTGAAGAAAAAGAACGGCCAGATTCGTTGCTGTGTAGACTTCCGCAACCTGAATAAAGCATGTCCTAAAGATGAGTTCCTTCTGCCTAATATTGACCTCCTTGTGGATTCAGCTGCGGGAAGTTCTATGTTCTCATTCATGGATGGGTATAGTGGGTACAACCAGATTCGTATGGCTGCCAAGGACGCTGAAAAGATAGCATTCAGGACACCAATCGGAAATTTCTATTACACTGTGATGCCCTTTGGCCTCAAGAATGCAGGAGCCACATACCAGCGAACCATGACAGCCATCTTCCACAACATGATGCATGAGGAAATGGAGGACTATGTGGATGATATTGTGGTCAAGTCAAAAACTAGGACAGGACACCTTCAGGTACTTGAACAAGTTTTCAAAAGATGCAGAGAATACAAGCTACGCATGAACCCTATGAAATGTGCCTTTGGAGTATCTGCAGGAAAGTTCCTCGGGTTCCTGGTACATCACAGAGGCATAAGTGTGGATCTAGCTAAAACTGCCGCCATTGCCACCATGAAAAGACCAACAACAGTGAGAGAACTCAAAAGCTTCCTAGGAAGGGTATCCTACATCAGAAGATTTGTGCCAGGGCTGGCTTCGGCCACAACAGGTTTGTCCAAGCTATTAAAGAAAGGAATCGAGTTCATCTGGGGAGCAGAACAACAGGAAGCCTTCCAAAGGGTCCAACAGATTATGAATCATCTGCCCACTCTCCAGGCACCAGTACGTGGGCGACCCCTGTTATTGTACTTAGCATCAAATACCCAAGCAATAGGAGCCCTGCTGGCATAAGAAGATGATGAGGGAAATGAACAACCTGTTTACTATGTAAGCAGGACACTCAAAGATGCCGAGACCAGGTATCCCAGGATAGAAAAAGCTTGCCTAGTGGTCATTTACGCATCCCAGAGACTGAAGAGGTATTTCTCAGCTCACCAAATCCATTTAGTGACTAAGTCACACCCCATAAAGGCACTCCTGCATCAACCCCTCATAACAGGAAGAATAGCACAGTGGCTGGTCCTGTTTTCTCAATATGACATAGGTTTCAGGACCCCCAAGGCTGTCAAAAGTCAAGCCATAGCTGACCTCCTGGCACAATTCCCAGGGAAGGAGGAAAACTCATTGAGTGAAGAGATCCCAGGCGAGGTAGCAGTAGCAGAAATCCCAGGAAAGAAATGGACAATGAGGTTCGACGGGTCAGCTTCAGCAACCTCAAATGGGATGGGAGTTGTGCTGAGCTGTGAAAATGGGGACACTATACCTCTATCTTTCAAGCTTGGTTTCCCCTGCTCCAATAATGCAGCTGAGTATGAGGCGTACTTAACCGGGTTAACTATAGCACTCAGTATTGGGGTGAAACACATGAGAATACTGGGAGATTCCAATCTTGTAGTCTCCTAGGTGAAAGGTGACTTTGCATTAAGGGAACAAAGTTTGGCAGCCTACAGGACTTGGGCGCAGAGGCTGGAGCAGGAATTCTTGACCTTCAGCATAGAATACACACAGAGAAGTGAAAACAGGTTTGCAGATGTGCTTGCCACCCTAGGATCCCAAGCACCATTCAAGGGAAAAGACACTCTGGTCAGAATAGGAAGACAGGAACATTCCATCTTAAAAATCCTCCAGAAGATATCCCCCGGAGAGTCCAAGAAATGGGACTGGAGGAGTGAAGTGAAAGAAAAAATGAAAGAAACAGGATCCGGAGGGAGTGTCAAGGAGCTGAGGGACTACGCTCTAATAGAAGGAGAACTATACAGAAGACTGCTTGGAGGTATCCTATCCAGGTGTATCAATGAAAAGGAGGGAAAGCTAAGGTTGGAAGAGCTACATACCCAAGTCTACGGGACCTTAGAAAAGATCAGTCTATATAGGAGGATGCAGCGCATGGGATACTACTGGCCAAATATGAACAAAGAGGCAGCAACTATACAGGAGAAATGTCAAGAATTCCAATCCTTGGTGGACAAGGAAGAAAGCTACGCTGTATTTGTTACAGAAGATTAGAGGACTCCCTTTATGGAATACCTGGCTCAAGGGATCCTACCAACTGACAGGGCACTGGCACACCAGCTCAAGAAGCTCGCAGTTAGATATTTCTTGCAAAACGGGATCTTATTCAAAAGGGGATACAACGGGGATCCCCTAAGATGCCTAGGACCAAAGGAAGCCAGGGAAGTAGTCAGGGAAGTCCATTCTGGTGATTGTGGGAGCCACCCAGGAAAAACGAGACTCTACAAACAATTACTACTATTGGGGTACTACTGGCCAACAATGAAAAGGGACTCTGAGGAGATAGTCAAAACCTGCCACGCATGTCAAGTCCTCGGAGATGCAATCCATACTCACCTAAATACATTACAGGATATGACAATCCCATGGCCTTTCCACACTTAGGGGCTTGATCTCATAGCGCCTATAAATTCTCCATCCAGTGGGTACATATGGATCTTGGCAGCCACTGAGTATTTTACAAAATGGGTAGATGCCATCCCCTTGAAAAAGGCCATTGGAGTAGCTGTAGCAAACTTCATTCGAGGACATATCATTACAAGGTTTGGGATCCCCAGGAGGTTAATCAGTGACAATGGAACCCCATTCATAAATAAAGACATGAAAGGGTTAACTGAGTCTTACTATATCAAATATGGAAGGTCTACACCGTACTACCCACAAGGAAATGGCCAGGCAGAGGCCACTAATAGGGTGATATTGAAGATCCTTAAAAAAATGAAGTAAGAGTATGGAGGAAAATGGAGTGACCACCTAGCAGATGTACTTTGGGCATGCAGGAGCTCTGTGAAAACAGCTACAGGATTCTCACCATTCTCTCTGGTCTATGGGACAGAAGCCATCAGCCCAGTAGAGTTAATTGTTCCCACACCAAGAGTAGTACTTGAAGAAAGTCAGGAGGACACCGAGGACACAAACAATGAAAGGAGATTAGCAGACCTGGAAGGGATAGAGGAAGAAAGAGAGCTAGCCAAGAAAAGAAGCCAGAGGTACCAGCAAAGAATGACAAGAGCATACGCACAAGCAGTATGCCCGAGGATTTTCACTAAGGGGCAGTTGGTACTAAGGACAGCAGAGCATGTGAGAAGAAACCTACCAGGACCCTCCAAATTTGCCCCAAAGTGGGAAGGACCCTACATCATCAGGGAGGCCCATGATAGTGGGTACTACTACCTTACAAAGGAAGATGGGACAATCTTGACAGAGCCCATAAATGGGAAGTGGCTGAAACAATACTACGCATGAGAAGGGAGAGGTCTCAGTACACTGGAATCCTTTTGCCAAGCTCTCCAACCTGCTAAGTGTTTCTTTCTTTTTATGTATTTATTGTTTAAGTAATTTTGTTCGTAGACTCGTGGTAGAAGGACATTCTATGATCCTTACTATCTTTGTTGGATTTGCTGTGTTCCTTGAATGAAATTTATGTTTTAAGATTCAATGAAATTTCTTCTTTTTCTTAGTTATTAAATCCTAAGTATCACAAAGTCTTAACACAGACAAAAATCAGGGGAGGATACCTGACGAAATCTTCTTGCATAACCCAGGATCACCCCACAGATAACTACAAACAGATAAGTTTAAATACATGGTCTAGGATCTCAAGCATATACTGAAGATACCTAGCCCAGTACTTGAAAAAAAAAAAAAAAAAAACTTGCCAAGATTCATGAGCTGGGACAAATAAAATACGTTGCCCAATGTACCCAGTTCAGTACTTGCGCAACCAAGAAGAAAAGGGAGGATACCTAGGGAAATCTTTTGATGCATAGCCCAGGATCACCCCACAGATAGCTGCAAAGCAGCTAAGTTTCAAATACATGGTCTAGGATCTCAGGCATACACTGAGGATACCTAGCCTGGTACTTGATAAAAGAAAAAACCTGTCAAGTTCATGAGTTGAAGAAAATATATATATTGCCCAATGTACCCAGCTCAGTACTTACACAATCAAGAAGAAAAGGAGTGGGTACCTAGCTGGAACCTGCAACAAAACTTGTGAGAATCACAGACCAGGACTCAGTAAAAAAAAAGAAGATAAAAAAAGAAGATCCACATGCCATTAGAAGAGATTAGAAGCAATATTTAGAAACCATTCTGAAGCACAAGTACATGGAAGCAGTCTCAAAGCACAAGTGCAGATCTAAAAAAAAAGAGCCAGAAGCAATGTTCAAGCGAAGAAATAGAAAATTTATACAACCTCAAATTATTCATACATATCCAAACCAACTAAAAAAAAGGAGGGGGAAGACTAAGAAAGGAGGCCAGCCAACAAAGAACTATCTGAGGAGAAAGCAAGGACAGCCGAAGAAGATAAAACCCTCTGCCTTTTAATCTTCAAGTCTTGTAAGATCTTGTGAGCATGGGCTAAAGCTTCCTCAGCAACAGCAATCTTAGTATCAATGCTCTTAGAAGCTTGCTTCTAGAATAGCACTTGGGCCAAGGATCGTAGATACTCTAGCAAAAATGATAGGTTGAATTTGGCTTCCAGGAGATCCTAAACAACTCCCCTCCATTCCAAGAGTTTTTCCTCAGATAAAGAATCCAGTGAAGAATCTCTCAAGGAGATCAACACAGCACACAGCAGCTCCATCAAAATATTACCTAAGAATACTCCTCATCTGAAACCAATGGTGAAATCCCCGTGACATTTAAACAACCCTTCTAGTAGAGGTAGACCTTCCACAGGCACAGAGAACCGCAAGAAGCTGCCATAGGAAGGCCCGAAGTGGCAGAAGTGACTGGCAGGGAGGCTGTTGAACTTCAGACGATCAAAGCGAGCCAGAAAGGTAGAGAGCCTTGAGGCAGGATCTAAAGCAACCATCCCTGGAGCCTTCCCTATGGTTGCGTTACCACCTGAAGTCCCAGAGGAACCTTCAACCCTTTGAATAGAATGAGAGCCAACAACCTGAGCAGATCCTACACCCCCCTAAGGAATCACAAGTTCAGGATTCTTAACACCAGTGTCAACTCCTGCAAAAAAAAAGAAAGGGGGGGGGGGCAAACTTAGCTTCTTTATTTAAAAAAAAAAGAAAGACAAAGAGCAAAAGAAGGTAGAGAAGAAACCAGTATCGGCTTCCTGGGGCGGAGTTTCCTCCTTTTGCTCCTCTGACTTCTTGGAGGACTTTGAGAAAGAGCACATGGCAAGTTGAAGAAAAGGTGAGGAATCCTCAGCAAAATGGCTGAAAGAAGGCAAGGGTACAGGGGGCTTTGCTATAACGAAGAATACAAGAGAAGGGAACAAAAAGAAAGGGAATGAAGTAAGGACAATCAACACCCACCTTCAGAATCCTCCTATTCCAAAGAAGAGGTAGCACCAGAGACAGATCTCGCAGTGGCTTGGCCTGGAAAAAAAAAAGGGGAGGGGGGGGAGAAAGAAAGAAAGAACTCAGAGGAAAGGAAGAAAAAAAAAGGGGGGGTGCAAAAGAAATAAAATTAAAACGCAATTACAAAAAAAAGGGAGAGAGAAAGGCTCACCTGTTTGCCTGGATGATGATACGCCTCCTAAAGTCCTCGTACTTAACCTAGTTTGAGGTAGCACAGTCTTGACAGGACTAGGAGTCTCTTCAAATTGAGGACCTGGGGACCTGGGAAGCTTGGGAGCCTCAGGATCTTGGGCAGCCTGGACATCCTGCATTGGTTGCCCAGTCTCCCCAGCTATGTCATCACTGGGAGCCTTCTCTTCCATGCTCTGAGCTGCAGCTGCAGCCACCTCCTCCTCCAAAGTCTCGCCAACCACGGGGGGAGAAACCTCCACCTAAAGAAGGAAAAGAAGAAGGAACCAAAGAAGGAAGGCATGAACAACAGGGCAACACGAATATATAACCCTTGAGAAATAAATAAGAGCAGGCAGCAGAAGACACAGATAAAGAAAACCATACCACATCTTCGCCAGAAGATTGGCTTCTACCTTTCCTGGGATCTAGCTTACGCTTGGACTGCAGAAAGGACAATCACTCATTAGTTCAAAAAAAAAGAAAAAAAAAAGAAAAGGAAGGAAAATAATGAAACTGCAACCTAAAAGAGCAAAGGAGGAAAGAGGTCTTGCCCTTCTCTCTCTCTCAATAGGGTCTCCAAGTCTCTGTTGTTTACTACGGGTACGTCCAGAGGGTCCCGAGGGACCATGAACTGAAGGACTCACAGGAGCCTGGGGAAAAAAAGACTCTACCTTAGTCTTCACCCGACCCCTTATAGCCAAAGGTTGCTCAACTTCCTTCTCCTCAGCAAGTATCAACTGTTTCTGGGATTTCTCAGTTTTCTTTTTCTTTGTCTTAGGGCCAACATCCTCTACACTCTCTTCAGCCGCGGCCTCCTTCAACTTTTCCTGCTTAATTGTTTTTCCTTTACTCATGCCAACGGGAGTACTAGCACTTATGGCCTCTACTGCCCCTTTCTTAATTGGTACCCCAGCAGAAGCACCAACAACAAGGTCACACCCCAACCAGTTCTCCTGGAAATCCTGCGCATAAGTTACCCAACCTTCCTTGGAAGCATGCCATTCTGCGAAACTAGTTTTGCTGCTCACAACAGTAGAAACAACACCAGCAGTAGGCAGGGACAAACGCTTGTTGGATGTTGGGGCAGAAGAAATGCCAGGGTTGGGAACTCTCCCAATTGTGTCAGAACCAGCATAATCAGCAAAGGACTTCTGAACCCTCCTCCAATAACCAGCATAACCACTGGAGGCAAAAACTCCTCTCTGAGAGTTGGGCACTACAAACTAAGGACTCCGTCGAGACCAATAAGAAAAGGCCTGAAGTCTCATGAAGGGATCCAAGGAAGGAAGGGAGGGAACTACGTCATTAAATACTGGGGGAATATCTTGATCAAAGCCAAACTGCCGAAGTACTCGATGTGCCGAGTAATGGGTGTACCGCGGGCCAGTCGAGGAAAGCACAGGAAGCCAGGATGGACTAATACAAGCCAAGTAGGCTAAGCTACCTTCATCACCGCGACGTAAATCGAAAGTATTCCCTGTAAAAGTCAGAAAAGGAGATAACATAGAATCGCAAACAAAACCGGGGCCAAACTCCTGGGGGAAGCGCCAATGCAAATGGCCTACTTGATCAAATAACTCAACCAAGTTAAGATTGCCACCTTTCAAACTCAGCCAGCGAAAAATAATAGGGTGGCTGTCAGTTGAGCTGCCACAAAGCCCTTTTACCACATCAGGGTATCCTTGAAACTTATCTTTCACAAACTTTAAATTCCTACATTTTGCTAAAGTAACTGAAGAACGATCCCATGTAAATACTTGGAGAATAGCGCAATGAAGCGAAGAAGTAATAACATAACAAGAATCACCTTCAGCTTCATCTCCATGAAGCTGATCCAATTGAGAATAGACATGGCCCAAAAACATGGGGGCTAGAGGATATTAAGCGCCCTGAGCCAACTTGATCGCCAAGGGAAAAAGAGTGGACTTGATTCCATACCCAGGGAACTCACTGAACAGGAACTTGCTAAGCCAAAATGCAAGGAAACCGGCACGCCTGACTTCCTTATCCTTCTCGCGCGAAAGAGTCATGACCCACCTACCCATCCTGGCCAGTTTCCCACCAGAAGAAGCAGTACGTCCACCAAAGTGAGCAAATAATTTTTTTTCCACTTCGAGATCCTCATCAGAAAGCTTAATATCAAAGGGGTTTTCATCCCCGAGCACCGGAAGAAGAAAATTGTTGACCACGTCCTCCAAGGTAACAGTCAGTTCACCAACAGAAAAGGAGAAAGTGTGCAAAGCAGGACACCAACGGTGCACCAAGTGCCTAAGGCCTTTGGCATCTCTGAAACCCTCAAGATTCCTGGAAATAGCCACTGCCTTCAGGATACCAGCACGCTCCAAGTGGCCCACAAACTCCACGTCAGAAAGTTCTTTATCCACTCAAATGGGCCAGCCTTGGATCTTTCCAGCAACAAAATTGAAGAAGATGGGGACCGCTTCCCGAAGTCCTTGTCTGATTTGGAGATCAAAAATCTCCCTAGGGTCTGGAACTTGTGCAGAACCAACAAAACCCGCCTGACCAGAGAATACCCAGGCGTGAGGGGATGGAGGGGTCTCGCCATGGGACACCCGAGGAAAGAATAAGCTAGGAGTATACCAAGGGTCTCACAAAGGAAAAGCAGGGCGCCCAACGACAAACTCATCTTGTGCAGAACTAGAGGAGTCCTCACCTTCAAAGGGACTAGAAGTATGCTTCTTTCTTTTTCGAGAAGGGGAAGAAGCCATTGGAGCAATGGGTATCTGGGAAGAAGAAAGAAGGTAGTGGCGAGACTGAGCGAAAGAAAAGAAAAGGGCTGGGAACAGAAGATTCAGGCAAACAAGGAAAAGGGTAATGAGAAAATGAAGAAATAGGAACAGTTAAGAGAAGACAATATGTGGAAAGACGCGCCAGTTGCCAGGAATTAAATTTGAAAGGGGAGAAGTTATCAACAGTTATTAATGAGTGTTATGGGGAACGTAAAAGTAGGTGGTGAGAGTGTTATTTCAACTCAACTGCCACGTCCCACGAAAAAAAAGGGAGGAGTTACAAAAAGAGAAAAACAAAAGAGCCAGGATACCGAAGAAGTCTGAAGATCAAGATCCCCGTAGAAAAATCGAAACAAGAGAAAAATCCTGCAGAAAACTCACGCATGGGCTGCAGGCAACCCATGAGCTCGGGGGGCTAAATGTTGAGGTTCAAAATTAAATGACCACAAATAGGCCCAAAGAAGTAAAAAACGTTGGGCCTATTTCACACAAAAAAATAAATGAGTAATAAAACTAGAAAGGCTGGGCTCTCACAATAAAGAAAAGAAAGAAAGAAAGGGGAAGAAACCCAGAGGATCGGAATCCAGAGATACACGAAAAAAGCCCAAAAACAGACAGAACCAGCAAACCGAAGAAAGCCCGGAAAGAAGAACTGGGTCGGGATCCCAGAAGCCCCCCAGAGGCAGGGGATCCCTCGACGCGAAGTGAAATTGAAGCAAATTTAAAGAGAGAAAAGAGACAAAAGGCACGCGGACTTTATGCCCCAGACGCACAGTGGAGGTACAAAGCAAAACGCAGGAGCCTGGTTCCAACCATTTGGAGAAAGAGACAAGGAAGAGTACAACTGGAAAAGCTAGAGCGCTGAGAAGAAAAAGCTAAATAAGCCTCAGGTCAGCCAACGGAAAATCTGGAAATAGAAAGCTAGCTGAGGGACTTTCATCTTGTCGCAACAAAAAGCAAGAAACTATGGAAAAAGGGAAACGACATGACCCTGAAGCAATCTGGCACGGCACGGACTCTAAGGGGCAAAAGGGAGAAATCGTTAGTACCCCAGAGCCCGAAGCTGTGTTATAAAAGGAGGAAGGGGTCCATGCTACAGGAAGGGGGAGAGGAAGAGATAGAGAATTTATTAGATTATTTTAAGGCATTCACAATTGCTTTCTGAAGTCTCATAAAATTGTAGAAAACACTCTGTAAACGTAAGAGAAAACAGAGGAACCGTTCCCGGTATCCTAGAGACAACCACTACAGTACATGCTCGGATTCAACAAATTCAAACTTTGCAAGTCTTTGAAGCCTAAATAGCTATCAAATTCTGTAACTTTTGAACTCAGTTGAACCTTGCACCACGTCTTAGTGAGCACTGTAATCACGACTAAGGGAAATTAATAAAACACACCTCACTAATTAGAGGATCCCTAACTTGTTCTTACATTATATTTTCACTTATTGTGTATTCCTTTACTGTTAAAATGTCATTCAATATGGATATGCTTGCTTTGTTAGCTATTTTTATTGTAGGAAGCCTGTTTTGTGCACCACTCGATTCTTAAACAGCCCTTTAGCTGCGGTGAATCGAGCCCAATCCACCAAGAACATTTTCATTCGGCCTAGGATCCTTGGGCCATAGTGCTGAAGAAAAAAAGGCACTCTCACAAACCCAAAAAAAACAAAAACAAAACAAAAACAAAAAAATTAGCCAATAGCATTATTACAATTAACCAGTCCCGTGCGGTAGCACGGGGTTACATACTAGTAACATTAAAGCAGAAACTATTTAACTGGGCCGCCCAATCACAAATTATTTTTCTTCTTGAAAGCCCAATAACAAGCCCATGTAACTGCTCATCTTCCTTTTTCATTTGCGCAGCCACTTGTACTTCATCATCAGTTTTATTGCACAACCCTTCTAACATCAGCTTCACCTCTGTTTCCACCCTCTCCGTTCCTTGTTGGTTTATTATTTCAATGTTGGGGATTTAATCTTAAGGAGTAATAATGAAATAACCAAATAAATACAACAAGAAAACTGAAATTATGATTAGTGGCGACTCCAGAAAATTTTTCCAGGGTGTTCCTATTTTACTTTGAAAAAATTTCGGGTCATTTCGGTCTATTTTGGATGTTCCAGGACGTTTCGGTAAATAACGGCCGAAATTCAAGATTTGGCCGGCATGAAGTTTGTGCTTAAAAAAAAAAAAAGTTCTTAAAACCAAAATAAATTTACATTCTGTACACCAAAAAACCTCAAAATAAAAAAAGAAAAAAGAAAAAAGAAATGAACAATGTGGTTTATATACTATTAGTTGGGTGCCTTATTCTATAAAAAAAAATTGGGTGCCTTCTTTTAACAATGTATTTTTTTTTTTTTTTAAATAAGTGGTACTCTTATTTTTAACTTTCAGCTGATGTTAGATTTTGGCCTAAAGGACACTATTTGCCAGAAAAGAAAAAACGTGTCAATATTTTCTTGGGTGCCTATTTAATATTTCACCTACCCCCACTCAATCCTACCTTTTTTACCCGAATAGAGCCCCTAGTTTTTAAATTCTCTACCTCTACGTTTTATACTTCTATCTTACAAGGCACCACACTCTCTCTGCCACCCAGTCTCTTTGTGCTGCAAATATGTGAACATTGTGAAGGTCGAAGTTTCATGAGTAATCCACCTCAAGCTCAAAGAATTTTCAAAGGTCACCTTCAGTTTTTTATCCGTCTCACTCTTTCACTCTCTTACCTTAAGTTTTTTGGGCTTGCTCTGTTACAAATTTTTTTTGTCAGATTCTCTGTTACAATTTTTTTTTTTTAGATTTTAGTTCAAAATTTGTTTGGCATAAAAATTTTGAGGGTGTTTCTATTTTTTTTTTAAAGGTAAACAAATAAAAAAAATTTAAATTATTATATATAATTTTTTTTTTTTTTCAATTCAGGTTGTTCTTGGGAACACCCTGAACTCAACGTGGCGTCGCCACTGATTATGATTAACTTTTGAAAGTACAATTGAATATTATCTTTACACAATATTTGTCCTCCATATGCAAGTTGCTAAAGGGTTACTACAAATTTATCTTTAGGATACAACCATGTTTATAGGGTTTTACAAATAGCAATTTTGGAGAATAGTCATAAGATTTCTTGTGTTTCTTTGAAACTGTTTGAGAGAGAGAAGGGAATTAGTTATCAAGTTAGCACATATTCACAAACTATAAAAAATTAAAGAAATTATTTATTTTCATAATAAATGAAAAAAAAAAAAAAAGAACAGAAAGTATCTGAATGTTTCTAATGAATAAAATAATTTCATTCAACGAAAAACAGATACGAAGAGAAATTCAGAACACCAACAAAACTACATAGATAATCAAAGCCAAGAGAAGCAGTGATGACGGAACTCAAGCTACAAGACCTTGATATCCTGGTCTTTTTTCTGTGCCATCAAAATATATATAATAATAAATTAAAAAATTGACCCTCTTAAAAAAAATGAACAATATTTGATGAACTTTTCAATGTGAATGAGTTAAATAGAGATATGACCCAGATGAGGAAATTTGTTTCTTTGGAATTGAATTGTGTTATACCAAATGATTAACAATTCGAATGCTGGGGAAGGTTAGAGAATTTCATGGGTTTCAATGTGAAAGAGAAGAACATGGAGAACCCGTAAGGAAAAATAAAAGTGTGAAATTGTTTAGTTTATAAAAGTGTGAAATTGTTTAGTTTATATTATCAAGAAGAGCTTCTATTCAACGAGAAAATCTTGGCAAGAAGTGAGAAATATGTGAAAAGACTATGCCTCCATGGTTGCAAATCAGTGAGAAAGAATAGGCACAAAGAGAGTATTAATTTTGTAATATTTTAATATAAAAAATGTAACATTAGTTTTAAAATGTCACATCACTTTTCTGTTAGCCATATAAGTAATAACATTAACAGCAGTTGACAAAAATACTAATTTAGCTCTTTTTTTCTTTTTCTTTTTTTAAATTTCAGAGACTAATAGTACTCACTCAAAACTTAAAGTGACTAATTACACTTGCAAGGTAAACATTAGGTACCAAAAGTATAGTTTCACCAAAATAATAATAATAATAATAATAATAACAATAACATTAAGTATAGCAGGATGCCCCTAAGAGCATCTCTAACTGATTTTGCCATCCCATCTTATTTTACTATCCCAAAAAGCTACTTTATTAATTATACCATACCATTTTACAATACACCAAACATCCCAAAATTCTATTATTTTACCATTTTATTAAAATATTATTTTTTTTAATCTTTCTTTATTATTTCTCTTTTTCTCTTCCTTTTTCTCTCTTTCTCCCTTAACCTCTAGCACCGGCCTCAACCTCTAGCAAACCCATACCCAGCAAAATCACAAGAAGCAAATCACAGCAAAAAAATCACCCAAATCAACAGAAACTTAACCAACCATCAAAAACTCACCCACAGCCACGCCGATCTCGCCGCCACAACAACTACCAAACAGCCACTGACCCAGTCTTTAAGACGCCGTTGTTGCCACTGTCGCCATCCCCTACTTCTGTCGTAGCCATCTCTATTCATCCCAAACCCATCTGTTCTCACCAGCAACCATAAAAATTCAAAGATAAAAAACCCAGCCACCACAAATTCAGCCACCCATGGCCTTTGATGGCCTGGACTTTGAGCCTGTGCTTCTTAGCCATCTCAAGCAACTCAGCATACCCACCCCAATTTTACGATCCAACTGCCATTGATCACCGACCCCCACACCCCCACATCGCCACCATCGAAACCATGGGTAATGGGTTTTGGGTTTGAAGAAAATGGGTTCTGTGTTGGTGGTGGCCACCGTTACCCATCATCGGAGAGAGAGAAGCTTTGTTGAGGTCTAAAAAATCACAACACCCAGGCCCAAAGAAATAACACAAGGGGCCATAGAAAGTGAATCTAAAAAAAAAAGTTTGAGCATATCGCGAGAGAAAAAAAAAAAAAAAAAGAGTGGTAAGCACAAAAGGCTTGAAGCCCAAAAGCCATAAAGGGACAAGCTTTAGAGCCTACGAAAACAAAAAAAGGGAAGAAAAGGAAAAGGCCCAGTCTATCAAAACCAAAAGATTGAAGAGAGTCCAGTGTAAAGAACTGAGCCGGGACCCCCAAAGGCTCGGGATCTTCGGGACGTGTAGCACAACTAAGATAGGATCAAGACAGCTCAAAGGGAATACCAAAAAACACAAGAAACGAAGGCAGATATGTCCTTCTCAAGCACCCAAAGATGCAGCAAGAAAGCAGAAAAGCCTAGAGCAACCGCTCATGACGCAAGGGAATGGTACCCCGAGGAATCCAAAATGAGGAGCTATAAAAGGAAGTAGCAGGAAAGATTTTCGACCCAGCAAAAATGGATTCCGTTCACTTGGGAAAAATGACAAAAGGGAGGACGGCCAAAAGCTGGGTCTGAAAAGGTAAGAAGTTTTGAGGAACGTGAAATTGAGAACAGCTCCATAAGCACACCCTGGAATGGAAAGTCAGCCATGGGTTTTCAAAGAAATAGCACCTAAAGGAGGAGATTATGAGAAACAGGAAAAGACTCAGCCTTCTGAGTGATAGGCACAAAACAGGCTCTGGTTCCCAGGGAAACAAGAGAGGGGAATCAATAGTCTCCCGGGACCCTAGAATGACACTATAAAAATGGGGGAAACAGTAGTGAATAAGCACGGAAAAATTACAGAGAGAACTCTGAAAAATTCAAGGAAAAAATAGTGAAATATCTCCCGGTATCCTAGAAACAGCCACTATAGCACATACTTGGATTCAAAATGATTTAAACTTTGCAAGTCTTAGAGGCTTGAATAGCTATCAAAGTCTGCAATTTTTGAGCTTATTTGAACCTCGTATCACATCTTAGTGAGCACACTATAATCACAATTAAAAAAAACTAATAAAGTATTTCTTATTAATTTGAGGATCCCTAACAATTTGTTTTGTGTATTTCCTGAATACTTTGCACTCCTTTGCTGTTTTTCATTATTGTTCAATACAAATATTCTCGTTTTCTTTGCTAGTTTATGTGTATTGTAGGAAGCTTGCCCTGTGTACCACTTGGTTCTTAAATAGCTCCCTTTAACTGCGGTGAACCAAACCCAGTCCACCAAACTACAATTATTTGGCCCAGGATCCTTGGGCCGGTGTGCTAAAGAAAAAGGCACACCCACAACCTTCTAACTAATCGATGAGAGAGGGTCATTGAAGAGAGTCTTGCATCTGAACTAGGCATAGAGCAGATGAGAAAGAGAGAAGAGAGAGAAAAGAAGAGAAAAAATGAGAGGAGAGAGAGAAATTCCCGGGTTAAAAAGGACCTCAAGCATTAAATTTTTATTTTTTTTATCCCATTAAGCTACAGTACCATCTTACATTTAAGATGGTATTATAGCTATATCTCAAAAAAATTTGGCCTTTTCCAATTTGGCCTTCCCGTTGCTGAGTAGTTTTTGGGCTTGAATGCCAAATGTACCTTACATTTGGTATATAGCAGGCCGACTGCTGATGCTCTAACAGTTACTTTTCTATTTTTGGGCTCTAAAAAGTTACAACTTGAAATTACGGTGCCGTTCTAAAAATTTTAGAGGCGCCACTTGTTACCTGCACACCTATTATTCAAGAGTAAATGTTCGGTATACACTTGTAACTGAAGTATAACATTCAATACTAATAAAAAGAGTGAGTGGTTCGTATCTATATCTATATATAACTAAAAGTTGAAGCGTAACATATATTATCGCTATACTCCTGTTAAGCCACCTCATCCTCCACATCGTTGCCACATCATTATTTTTTCATATTTATTTTTTACTTTTAATTTTTTTGACATTATTAAATATATAAATACATTGACTTTACAAATTCATCTTAGGCAGTTTTAACTTTACATATTTGTCTACTTTAATTTTAATGTTATAACTAAGTATTGTCTATACATATTTCTCTTAGGCGGTTTTAACTTTACATATAAATTTTCCCTCTTATCTTCCTTTATTTTGTCTTTTCTTATTCTCATCCTCTTGCTATAAATTTTTCTCTCTCTCTCTCTCTCCCATTTTATGCATATTTTATTTTCCCAAACAAAAATGTTATCTCTCTCTCTCTCTCTCTCTCTCTCTCATTTTTTTCCCCATTTTTTTTTGGATTTTTTTATGAAGTTTGTACACCCATTGTCTTATTATTGACTAACTCATATGTGTTCCTTGATGCAAGTATTTTTTTTTTTCATTTTATTTGCAACACTAAATACTTTTAATGTTGTTGACCAAATTTGGGGGAAAATTATATTATAATATGTCCATATTTTGTGTTAGTGTTAGGTTTTTTTGAAAAAAAGTAAGATAGTTTGGATAATATAATGAAAAATAGTTATTGCAGTTGAATAAAATGATCTTTGTGCAGTTTCCTTTCACTGTTTGTAAATATATTGTTTAACAAATTAACACCAAATTGTTATATCGTTATTATATGATGTTTTTAGCTGCGTGAGTAATTGTTTTTAAGTATTTACGAATATTTTGTATTGCTCATCTTCCTTATCTCATTAGTAATTTTTTTTTTTAAAGATTTTTAAGAAAACAAATTCAATTTCAAGTTTAAAATTATTTATTTATCTATTTATTTTTCGCATGTTAGATTAGATGTTAGATTAGATTATGACAGTATTAACACAATATTTGGCTTGATTACAATCATTATGTATATAATAGGGTAAAATTTTTGAATTTGATTATGCATTGAATATTTGGCCTGATTACATCACATTTGAAATGTTTTACATATTTGGGAGAATGAGTTTGACTTTGATTTTTTTCCCTTTCTTTTTTAATTGAATTATAGTTTTGTTGAATTTTATAAATTTTTTTGATACATTTCTCGGTGTTTTTGATTGTACGGTAGAAAAAATTGGGTTTGAAAAGGTTTTTTAAAACTAAAAATAATTTCAATTCTTTTTTTACTTTTTAATGATACACTAAATGTTATAAATAATTTTTATTAAAAATTATTATTTTTTCAACCTTTTGAATTTCTGATAAAAATTGTATTGTTTTCATTTTGGTATGACAAAAATTATAAATTACATTTGTGATTGTCACTATAACAAATGAAAATATGATTATGAAATACATTACTATTTATTAAATTAGTCCAAATTGCAAAAATAAATTTAATGAGACCATCCTAAAAATATTATTAGGTGCAATGTGCGGGATCCGTGACTAGTATATATAAAAGCTGAGACCTTATGCGGGAGAGTATGAGCTTGTGCCATATGGCGCATTCCTTAAAGTTCTTTTTATTTAGTTTTCTACTTCGACAAAGTTTGTATTTATATTAAAGTATTAGTTCATTGAATTAGCCAATAGAGTAAATGTATATATTAATTATCTATTGATGTGCATTAATTATTTATATTAAATGAATTTATATAATTATTTTTATAAACTCTATATAGAAAATAATTTTTAGTTAGAATAATAATAATAAATTTAGAATATGACATTCTTACACATGTTTAGTTGTTTTGACAACAATTGTCACAAAAGCCATAAAAAAAAATTAAATATTTATGAATTCACTAAAATTAATCTTAATCCTTTAAATTTCTTAACTCCTTTGTGTGTGTGTGCGAGCGTGTGTATGTGTTTGTGTGGAACTAACACTGTAGTATGTATTCTGTGTAATTAAAAAGATTACTAATATAATAAATATGTTTATTTTGTTATATTAATTATTTTAAGCATAATGAAATTTTAATATCATTATTCTAAGATTTATATGAGAAACAATTAGTTTTTTTTTTTTTTTTTTAATTTTTTTATGTGAGAAACAATTGATTTAATATATGGCATTTTTACTCAAATTTAGTTGTTTTTGCAACAATTGAAACCATGTCCAACAAAAAGGGGAAATTTTTTTTAGTAACACACAATATAGAATGTAAAAAAAAAAAAAAAAAAATTGAAGATATATGCGTTTTTTAGTAGGCATGAAACATGCCTATCTATATTAGCTACTATATCATGCAATTTTCAATTTGTAAACACATATATATAGTATGATCAAATCACTATGCTACTCTTAGCGTATTTCTATTTTGTCTATATATAAAATGACTAAAAATTACAATTTTTTACAATGAAATTTATTGAAATATCTTTTTTATGCATCAATAGTTGGGGGTGGGGATCTGAATCCTAAATGTTTCTATTGGAAATTGAGGTGCCAATCAGTTGAGTTACAAGATTTTTGACAAAACTTTTTAAAATATTGGAGAAAACTAATAATAAGTTGCACCGCACGATGTTAAATATTGGAGGCAACCATAATGTTAAATTATTACAATGCTTTTACTAGGAGTTCCAATCCCAGTCATCACAATATTCATAGGACTTCACCATAAGCAGCAGGAAAAAACATTCTACCAAGCATCCTTAGATAAAAGACGAGCATCCTTAGATAAAAGACTGTTGCTTTGAACTACTCGGCATTGCAGAGGTCATCAACAACATCCCCTTTCAAAAATAGCGGCTGCCCCCATTCCAGAGCCTGCATTTCAGTTAAAAACATTCGTAGTGAGTAGCAAACTCCTGCAGATAAACATGCTTGCACTTGCACATCATTTAAACACAGAGAAGGGAGATAGAGTACCTATGTACATTGATATAACTCCAAAGTGGCAATCTTTTCCATGACGCTTCATCTCATGCAATAGAGTAGCAGCACGAGTGCCAGTAACAGACACAACAGTCAAACAAATTTCTTTGTTGATAAAAGACAATCTCCATATTATGTTGAAGCTCCAAGTAAAGTATAAGACAAAAATTTAAGCTTGAACCTAAAAACTTTGCATGTAGACAACAATTTAATGATGACAAAATGTTGTCTTAAGTTGGCAGGTGCTGCTTGAGCACCCATAAAATAGCCCATAAAATAGGTTCTCCAAATGATAACAAGGATTTCAACAGCCTTCTAATATGCAACCAAACAAGAATGAGTTTGCGTGTGAGTGTTGTTATCTTTTGGGGTTCGGGAAAAAGGGGTGGGGGAGGGACGAGAAGAGAGTTAACAAATAACAATGATGAATTTTACAATAAGCAGCTAAGTAACCAAATAACTATCACAATTTTGAAAAGACTTCTTAACCAATCTTATGAAACTTTTCCAGATGAGACTTGGAGATTTAAATATAACAGGACTTAGGACATTTGTGTTCAGACTCTAATAGCTTTTTTTACAAGTAAAGAGTAAAGATACATTTTAAGTGATTTTAAGAAAAGCTTATTTGGATAAGACTCATTGAGCAAGACAATTGAGCTTCAAATACAAAGCTACAACATCTTAATTCAAATCGTATATGCATAATGTCCTCCTTCCATCCTCTTTAACCTACTTCAAAGTTGCCAACTGCCACAAACTTCTCTTCTTTTCAACCAAAGTCAGTTCCAACTGTAACGTCATGTTAATTATGCGATCCTTAAAATGGCTTAATTGCAGAAAGGTAAATTAAAAATTGAATATCAATGTGAAAATATAGCAAAACATCAAAATAACATACGAAATATCAGAAAAACATGATGCCTATCTGATTAATTGATTATTGCTCTATGTTAATTGCTATCAATCTTCAGTGTAACTGTCTAATCCCAAAACCAAGCAAGTCTTGACACAGAGGAAGCATAAATTTTGAAAAGGAAATGAAAGGAAATGTTTGCTTTATAATATAAGTTCAGGTTCATCATTGATTGCTTTTCATAGGAGAGAACAAAAGGGTGGGTTGGGGAGATCATTTCTCAATAAAAAGTAGTTTTCAGACCCAGACCGTTCATTGAACCGTAAAAGGGAGAGGTTCAAGGCTTTTGAGGTCGAACCGAGGTCGAACCGGGGTCGAACCGGAGTCGAACCGTGATGACGTCATAATTAATTTAATAATTAATTATAGCCTAAATATAGCTATTAAATTTATAAAACTAGCAAAATTGACTAATATATCTATATATGTAAGGGAAATTTAAGGATTTTCAAGCATATATTTAATAATTAAATAAGAAAGTTAATAAAATAAAATAATAACCATGAAAACATTAAAATTTATGATTAATTTTTGAAGTAAAGTTGAATATCTTTAAATGATTTTAATTATAATTTTTTTTTATTCCTTGTAAAAGATGGATAATTTAATTAAGTAGAATAAAATTGTGTTAAGTTGTTTTTATTAAAAAAAAAAAAAATTGCTAAGGGGTCGGACCTCATGGTTCTCACCGGTTCGTGCGGTCCAACCCTGATTTTAGGGGTTCACGGAATTAACAAAAAATTCGGTTCTTTAGGCTTAAAGAACTGGTTTTCATCTCGGTTCTCGGTTTTTATGGTCCAACCTCTCGGTTCGGTCTGGTTCTGAGAACCATATTAAAAACATTATAAATGAAGCAAGCTCTCCTTTGTCTATCGGCATACTAGCCAGATGAGCATTTCCGAGAAAATGATTCCTATAAAAATTAATAAACAAAGTCCAACAACATACTTAAGTCCACCTATATATATATATATATATAATCAAATTGTTTAGGATTACTCTTCTTAAAAAAAAATGTTTAACATTGCTAGGATAAAGCTACACCAACGTTGATTTTTTTTTAATAAAACAAATTAAATGTCGCATGGAGCTTAGGGACCAAATTCCAATAAACATATAGTGTTAAATGCTGCATTTTAACTCTAATTATTAGAACATAATTGTGGGTTCCAATTAATTTAATTAGTAAAGTTTCATATCGTTGAATAAAAAATCTATCTATCAAAAAAAAAAAAAAAAAAAAATCTAAAGTTCAAATCCTACCTATATAAAAAACTAATTGATTTCTTTGGCCTAATGATTAAAAACTAATATTCATAGAACCGATGCTATAAGTTTAAATTATATTGTACCTTTAAAAAAATTTAAAAGAATTTCATCCCTTTCCATCAAAGAAACTAGACGAGTAGTTGAACTCCTTATTAGGAACAGTAGTTAGCCAAAAAATAGAAACAACGTCTTTCTCCAAACTAATTTGGAGAAAGACCCTTCAAATTTTTCCATTAAAAAAATAAAAATAAACCTTTAAATTTCGTATATATCTATTTTTTTGTGTGAATTTTGAAAATCTAACCGTTAAATTTCACGTTTATTATGTTCTTAACATCTATATCAAATTTAGTTTAAATTGGATGTTATTTACTATTCGATCAATAAATTTATTTTTTACACATAATTTTAGATCATAAAAACTTGAAATTTTAACATTTGTTTCATAACATAGCAAGTGATCTTTGATTGTTCAAAAACTATTCACAAGATTGCCACAAATTTATCAAGAAGACAACCACAGGCTTGGAGCGATAACCACCAATTACTACCACAAGAACAATTTTACGCAAGGGAGAAAACATAGTGTGAAAAGAAAGACACATGCTTCAGGGTATACAGGTATTTTTTTTCATATTTGGATGTCTTTTGGACTACAAAAAGAGAAGCTACAATGCAAAATCTACAGAATGAACTTCTCACCACTTTCAATCTAATTATCGTAAGGTCTGTCACATGTAGATACATTACTTCTTTCCAGGTTAGTTGAATCATATAACTTGACTAATCACTCAAATCATCATCAAAAAAATTTATGTCAGCTTCATCGTCAGTGGCAGCACCAGCATTGGCAGGAATAGCATCCAATGATTCTACATCAGTCAAAGAAACCAGCTCAAGTGATCCCTTCCTAGCCTCTGCAGTTCCATCTTGATAATCAACCAAATCATTATCATATGAATCTTGTTTCATTCCACTGTAAATGATTTCCTACAAAGGGACAATAAAGAGTTCGTCAGTTAAATTTTGCGTTTAGTAATAGCAGAACTGATGCATTGTTCAAAAGAGAGGCATATTTTCTTTGATAAGCATGGAGGTGACAGCTTTAAAATGGGAAAATCAGATTCTCATCACACATTGTCTGCAGACTCCAATCAGCCAAGGAATGGTTACCAGAGCCTCATCTGAATCAATGTCATCCTTCAACTTGTAAAGAAAAGATTTTGTGGTTGCACAGAATAGGCTTAGTAACAGTAACTTTTTTATTTTCTACAGCCTACCATACTAAACCTAAATATTGAGGTTTTTTGCCATAATAAATGAAGTGAAGCACCCCTACAAGTTGGAATGCTATGCAACATAATGCATCTTTTGCTTATGACAGCCAACTATAGTTACTAGTTAGCCAGATCAATTAACGTGTAACCCAATTCACACAGCCCCTTGGCAAGTGAAAAATGTGAGCTTGAATACCTCATCATCTTGCAAGGCTTGTTTCTCTGCTTCTACTATCCAGTCACCAAGTAAACGTTCTATGAGAGCACTGTCAAGAGAGATTTCATCCGACTTTTTCCTTAATTGGTGTTCTCTAAGCCGCAAGTTGTAGTGAACATAGATAAGGTCATTCAATCTTTTCTGGGCTAAACGATTGTGCCTTTGGCTGTATATCTGATCAAATATGCTCCAGTTATGCTCACACCCAAAAGATGAGCATGTCTGACTTAATATGCGTACAGCTATTCGTTGCAGCTCAAAGCAACTTATCCCATGTTGTTGCCACCATGCAGCTAGTAGGAGGGAAAAAAAAGTCAGTTTAAGCCGATGGAATGAAAGTACTCTATCTGCACTCTACATGTGCGCATGCACGGTGCACCTGTAACTAAAATTCTCAAATTAGTAACAAAGCAGTTTAATGCCATCACCTGGATCAAGCTCTGTTCTTGTACTGATTGCCAATTCAGTTCCAAAATCAGCTTTTGCAGTAATATAATCAGAAATCTGTGAAATTGATATCGGAGAGTTTTAGAAATATGAAAAAGTTAAGACATAGCAGCAAATGGTTAGCTCAATATCCTTGCCTGCATAGATGCAGAAATCCTTCTCATATTGTCTGATTCCAGCCTAACTATGCATTCGTTAAGTCCACGCACCACTTCTGAATGCTAAATCCATATAAAACAAAGATTTAATTAGGAAAAAAACCTATATGTATCTGCAATTGATCAAAGGTCATTATTTCTCCTACCGCCATAAAATCAGTACGATATCTGTATGATGGATTTAAGAAGTAAGCAGCCATACACAGAGGGTGGTAGAACAGTGAACTCCAGTGGTGGTCTATTACATTCCAGAATGGTACATATTTACGTGCATCATCACCATGGATGGATTTAATTGCAAGCTTTGCTCTGTACATATCATTATATATAGATGGCATTGACAAGCTTTCACCATTGTCAATCTTTTGAAGCACCTGCATTATTGGGTCCACCGATTTCAAAACATACTGCACCTTCTTCCAAAATGCAGTGTTTAAAACAATACTTTCAACATCTTTTCCCAGGCCTGATTTGGACAGCCGAGAGGAAATCCATTTGTTTGATAGAAACATTTTTCTCAGACTAATCTTGTGGTCCCGCAAGCTTTGCAAAGTGGCAAAGCTAGAGGCACACCTAGTAATAGACAACCTCAGAAGTTCCTGTCCCTCGGTAAATTCATTCTTCATAAGATTTAACAACCAAATTTGGTTGTAAATGAACTTTGTAATTCGTTGTCCCTTCTCCATGCATTCCCCTACACTTCTTATCTTCAAAAAGTCTTCAAGCATCCGATCAAAACAATAGGTGCCACATGGAGTCCAGAATAACTTCCTTCTTTTCTCTTCAAGCATCTTACCAGCAGCTTTATAACTGGGAGTATTCTCTGTGATTACCTACAAGAGGCAGGAGGAAGGAAGCAAATTTAGTGCTAGAAGATTATTGTTTCATCAGGCAAGGAACTACTTGAAAATTGGAATAAACAAATACCTGAACTACATTGTCCTCACCAGTCTCTTCCACCACTTTGTCCAACAACTTAAACAAATTAGAAGCATCTTCTATTACATCAGTGGCGTCAACTGAAGAAACAAAATAAACGCTTTGGGGGCAAGACACCAAAAAGTTAATTAATGTTCTACCCTGTGTATCTCTCCAAGTGTCTGCCATTATAGAACAACCAGTGATTGTCAAGGATGCCTTACACTCAACTAGGTAGTTTTTAACTGTTGTAATTTCCTCCTGTAGAAACCGGCCAGATATCAGTTGGCTCTGAGGGCATACCAAACCCTGTCCATATCGACCAACCAACTCTAGCATCTTATGGAAGTATATGGAGTCTGCTGCTTGTAAAGGAACTCCTGCATAGTAAAAAAATTTGCAAATTGCAGATATAACTTCATTGGCGGATTTTTTATTGGATGCTGTATTTACTTTTGCTTGTTTGTGAGATTGTTGTTTCTGAGTCTTTGGTTTTTTCAAAAAAAGAGAATCCAATCTTGATCTTTTAAATGATGGTTCAGAACAAGTACTGGGAGACATCCCTTTGACTGCCTTTGTCAGATCTTTTCCCATTCTTTTATCGCCTTCGATCAGACTTTCTTTGCTAAAATGATGCAGTACAGCCTGCTCTTTTTCTTCCTCTTCATTTTCATTGTCTGTCAGCATAAAGAAAGCTGATAATTCACCAGTATCAGGTCGTCTGTGTCTTCTACCAGTACGGTGCCATTTCATATTCTCTTTTATCATGAGATAAACTTCCTCAGGAGCATGTTTACAAGGTGCTACTTCCCCAGGAATTCTAGCTAGATGTTGTTTAAAACGATTAATACCCCCACTAACTATTTTCTCACAATAATTGCATTTTACTTTTTTTTTCCTCTCATCCTGAGCAACACCATGTTCCCACCCAGGGTCAACATACCCCAGTGAACGAAGAGGAGTTGAGTTCACAGGTGAAGTCCGAACAACCATCAACTGCTTTCCTTTGCTTCTATACCCAACATTCACTTCTTCTTCATCATCATTGGAGTGAAAATTCAAATACACTTGTCCCTCATCTTCAGACTGTCTTGCTTTCTTATTGGAACGACATCCTTCCAAATTTTCTTTCATTCTCAAATATACTTCATCCGGAGCCTTGTCACAATAAGTTACTTCTCCAGAAACTCGAGCTAAATGTTGCTTTAACCTGTATATTCCACCACTAACTATTTTCCCACAGTAATTGCATTTAACCTTCTTCTTCTTCTCGTCTTGAGCAATGCCATGCTCCCATCCAGGGTCAACAATTCCACATGAGCGAATTCGGGCCATGAATCAAATTATTCAGGAACTTGTACTGGAGCGCTTTTTAACCCTTATCCGATTACGTTGCTGCAAGAGGCACAAACAAAAACGTTAGGAAAAATATACCACAGCTATGATATTTCCATATTTAAAAGTCTTCCATGTTTCTAAAGCTCAGGTAATCAACAAAAGCAAGAGTCAGGCAGACAGGAACTAATATTAGTGTAACCAAAAAGTGGGAAAAAAAAATTACATGAGAGAAGCACGATTGGTCAAATGAAATTTGTCAAAACAAGGCACTATAAGTAGAAATTCTTGTATAAGAACTACATCCAAGGCTTTTACATCATTGCCCATGTATCAAAATCAGTCTTGACTGTAATCAATATGGACAGACATACCCATTCAAAATTCTAAAAATATTGCTTAAAATCTAATACCAATTATATCTTTCAACTAAAAAAGAAAATTCTTAAGTCCTCAAATCTAAATTTTGACAGAATTTAATTTGAATGGGTTATTAAGAGTTCTTTTATCTTTTTAATTGGTACGTGTACAAGTACAAGTATACAAAAATAATTTCATGATGAGTAATTAGGAATGTCAGTTAAACAACATACATTGCGAGTCCAATGAGCCACAAACTCTCTAGGAGTGGAAAGTGCCAGCCGCATGCCCCTTTGAAAAAACAGATAACCTTGGCTGCCTGGTGTTACTTCCTTGGATATCTCAAATGAGCCCTTCAACCTAAAATGAACTGATTTTAGAGTCAGTAGGGAACCGGGATTAAAGAAAAAATAGATAATTGGAAAACATCACACACACACTGCGTTACACAATCTTTAGGTGGAAATCCATGTAAGGCTAATTCGACAAACACACAAATATTTTAAAATTTTGGGATCAACAAAATACATTTTCACCATTTTTTGTGTAGTAGAGTATGCTTGGGTGCCCTAACAAAATTGCACACAAGTTTCAAATCATAAATTTCATTTCCTAAGCAAGAAGATCACACCTTCAAATTCAACATTACTTGGCTAAAGTAAAAACATTCAGTTATTCAAACATACTATTAAGCATATATTATAGATAGAGGTAGATGAGCCGTTATCATCTTAAGAGCTTTCATATGGATAGAGTCCACAAAAATGAGTAGTAATTGGTTTCATTTCTTGCATTCAAATTTTCAGAGTTATATCAGCCCAAGTCCATTCGTGGGGTTAGGTCAATTGTGCTATTACTTGTTTCCCAAGATTAGCAATACTAGTCCTAGGATTCCATGTCTGTATATATAATCCTTTCACTTTACAGCTTATTGTGTTTTGGAACCATCTTCTTTAGGGATTTTACATCTCCATTAGAACAACTTGCTGACATATTCACCAAGACTCATCCACCAAATCAATTCGATGATCTTGTATCCAAACTCAAGTTTGGCTTCTCATAATCCAACTTGAGTTTGAGTGGGGATGTCAGAGTTATATCAGCCCAAATCCATGTGCAAGCTTAGGCCCATTGTGCTATTACTTGTACTAGTCCCCAGGGTTAGCCATATTAGTCATAGGAGTCCTAACTTAATGAAAAAGGGTATCTCTAGTGTGGACTCATCAACCCCGCGCCACATGACGGTTAGGGTAATACTACGTGTACCATTGGAGCCTTGATGGAGCTATCATTGTGTGCACAACAAATTCGTTGAAGCTTCACTACTTGAACCACTCAATTCATGCCAAGCATCATGTGAAGCGATACGAGAACTCCTTCCACCAAGCCACACCTTGCGGTGGTCAAGGTTTCCAGTTCTATATATATATATATATATATATATAGACCTCTCCCTATACATATTATTGTGCCCAATGCAATACAATACACACATCAATTCCATTTCACACAAATGATAGCTTAAAACAATTTTAAGACATACTCAATAACCAGCTCAAGCATGTCCAACTTAAAACCAAAAAAAAAAAAAAAAAACCTCCCTGTTTGTACTGAACAACATTGTACTCAATTGTTTGCTTTTAGATCATCATTCATTAAAACACATTTCAAATATTTGTAGCTCATATTTTGATAGAAAAAAGAAAAAAAGAAAAAAAAAAAGTAACTCATATTTCAGTTTCCAAACACAACAAATTAAAAAAAAAAAAAATCTCAAAAATAATTTAACCTAACAAATTTCCATTAGAACTAAAATTAATATAAAATAAATTTAATTTTCTGATTGAGCTAAGAAATGAAAGGATCGTACAATATCGCATACCGCAAAGGTGAGTGTATGGAAGGAAGGAGCCGAGTTAGAAAATGGAACGCCGAGTCAGATGGTGCTTTTGCTTTGCTTTTGAAGGTCAATAAAAATTTAGAGATATCGGAAAAAAAAAATAAAAATTTGTGAGTGTAAAAGGTAAGAGATTGATGGAAGAAAATTAGGGTGAAATCGAGAGAGAAGGAGGGTGAGATCAATGGTGCGAGTCGCGACTCACGAGTGGGAATGGGTGAGTGGGTGAGAATGTTTCAACTCGAGTTCGACCCGCCGTGTGTTAGGGTTTTCTTCTATCCAAAGCCAATCTGGCATTTCTTTTTTTCTTTTTCTTTTTTTATTTTTTTATTTTTAATAAAATAAAATTTGTTTTTTATTTTTTTAAAATCTCAGAGAAATTTATTTGATATATTTTTTGGATTCATATATATATATATATATATATATATTTAAATTAGGAGCGGTCAAGACTAAAAGAGTGAAGACAAAGACAATACAGCAAAAATCGAGAAACTTTGCTGAGTTGGCTCAGTGAGTCACGACCCGGTGCAGTGAGTCTCATTATGGGATTTGCATATTAAACGGTCCGCTCCATCCATCGTTTTTTGTATGTCAGTATGTGTTTATTTGTTTTTGGGTGCAAACCGTATTCGAAATTACATTGATTGATTATAACACAAAGAGTTACCAATTGTCTTTAGAAGAACATTTTCCATATTTTTAAAATAATGGATCACATTTCTATTCCTAGACTTTTTCGATGAGCTTAGTTGCAAGGTGACAATTCAATCTTTTATCACATAGAAAATTCTTTGAGACAAGTGAAAATTAAGGATTGAAAACAGGTGCAATTTAAGGGTTGAAATTGTGAGTTGAAAAAAATAACTTTTAATTTCAACTATTGAATAAAAATAGTATAAAAATTAAAAATGGTAAATATGTGTGTGTACGGAAGGGGTGAGTTGCACCGGGTGCAATACCTAGCCGATTCAAATCTGAAAATTTGTGTCTTTGACATTGCTGAGCATTCATTCATTCTGATGCAAAACTTGCTTTTTCCCTTCTATCATTGATTGAAAATTCATACAGAAATGCTTTGTTTGTGTTCATCAAAATTATGTCGAAATTCATCTACCTCCTAAATTAAAAGCTCCACAAAATGGATTCATGAACATTTCAATATGATTATGTGAAAATGGATTTCGTGCCTTGCTTGCATGCTTCTAACTTCTAAGGTCTGCCATTTACTCCACAACACTTTTGTAACTTTTATGTTATAGTTTTTAATCACTTACATCCAGTTGCAACAGGAAGATTGCATGGAATGGCACCTAAAAAGTGACCATTTCAGTGATTCATGAAAAGTGTGCACATAAATTTCTTAAGAGACATCCATATTTCACACAATGAATAGAATTACAATGTGCATAGATGTAAGCCAAATCTTTTGATAATTTAACAATGTTACATATACAAATTTTTTTTACATTTTTTAAAACTATTTGTTAAGATAACAGATTGTTATTAGTGCAATATCATTTTCGCTCGGATCAACACTGATATTACTTTTATTATATACTAATTATAATCAACCACTTCAACAATTACAAACAAATATGGTAGAATTAGTTGTTATTTGACTTATTGTACGGGGGATCAGCTTGTTCCATCAATTGGTCTGAGACAAATCATACATGAGGCACTAAAAGTTACTACAAGCAATCCAGGGTCTACCTTCTTCTTCTTTTTATTTTTTTATTTTTTATTTTTTATTTTTAACAAATAGCTACTAATATGATTTGAACCCAGATACACGTGCTGCTCTATAAAATTTTGTATTTTCCATACGATGCAAGGGCCAATTTAGCTTTTAGAGTTGGTTATGACAAAGTCCATATTAGCATCAATTTATCATAAGTTCACAACCCAAATCGTGGTTTTACCTTTTCAAATCATCACCTATTCAACAACTACCTAATCATGCAAAGACAATGTCCATTGAATCATACAAAGCTACCCTCCTAATATTCCTCCTATATCAACAAGAAGTTATTCTAAGACCACAACTTTTACCACACCATTTTTCATAACTATCATATGTGGCAGACTGTAGCTAACTATTTGTTACTTTCACATAGATTTATTACTTTTTCTCTACCCCTCAGTCAACCACATAAGAGAATTGTGGTGAAGTACGTAGAACATGCAAAACAAATTGTGGTTCTAGAATTATTGTTATTCCAAGACATATGTATCAGCCAGAGATTGTTTATAAATATAAACAGTAGCATCAATCTGAAATACCTACCACAAGCTAGCTAGCAAAAATAGCCAACAAAAAGAACTATGGCACTAACTATTACTTGCACAGGCACCATCACCACTTTGCTAATCTCTCTCATTTTCCTTCCCAAATTTTATTCTTCTGAAGACAGCATAGACTATGACTATTCATCAATCCCAAAATCAGACGTTGATCTTTTGGAATTTCCTCTAAATTTAGAGTTCCTGGAAGCTGAATTCTTTTTGCACAGCTCTTTGGGTTATGGCTTAGATGAATTTGCTCCAAATCTAACCAAGGGAGGCCCATCACCTATTGGTGCTAAAAGGGCAAATCTGGATCCTTTTACTCAGGATATTATCAAGCAATTTGCTTTCCAAGAAGTTGGACACTTGAGGTTTCTCTTATGAAATCATTATTTAATTTCTTTCACTCTTTTTGTGTGTGTTTAATGGCTAATGGGCTCTAGTTAGTTTAATTGATAAAGCTTTTTGCCCTTAAACAAAGGACTTGAATTTGAATTTGACATTAATGTCTTGACATGATGATAAAAAACAATTATCATAATGTAGATACTTTAGATTTTAAATCCTATTGTAGATATAAACTTAAAAAAATGTATGGTACTAAATACTAAGTTCTTGATGCAGGGCCATTCAAAAAGCAGTTAAAGGATTTCCACGACCATTATTGGATTTAAGTGGAGCATCATTTGCAAAAGTGGTTGATCGTGCATTTGGGCGACCATTGGCTCCACCTTTTGATCCTTATGCTAGTGGACTTAACTTACTTCTTGCATCTTATCTTATTCCTTATGTTGGACTCACTGGCTATGTTGGAGCAAATCCAAAACTCCGAGCCCCTGCTTCCAAAAGGGTAACCAAGATTTAAACTTATTATCAACCCCTAGTAATATTCTATGAAACATACAATTATATGCACACACATACATACATACACTACCATTTGTTTTTATAGAATAAACTATCATTTTTCTACTAAGAAATGATAAAACTTAACAAGTGGAATTTGTAATTTTTTAAAGGTCTACAATCAAGTTTTACTTGGTATAATTCACCTAATAGTTTTTTATTAAATTAATATTTTGAGAATCCTACCATTGGATTCTATGTTCTCTATATTTTTAACATGTATGCAAATTAAGTATCAATCAATGTAATTTACTTTTTAATCCACAAGCTTCTTTTTTCTACCTAATTTTATAGTAAAAAATCGAATTTTAGTAAAACCCAAACATTTTTTAAGATGAGAGGTAGACTAATAAATTAAAGATAGGAGTGAGTTCACAACATTTATTATGGTACCATAATATATTACTAGTCCCAAAATCATTAGAGGAAAAAATGCCAAGACACCCTGAACTTTAAGATAGTGATCGTGAGTCCTGACATTTCTTGAACTTTTATTTTAGCCAATTCACTTCTTCAACTTCTTCGCCATGAACTTCACATGTACCAAATTGTGACAATTCCCCATTTGCAACTTGCAACAGAGAGAGAGAGAGAGAGAGAGAGAGAGAATCTGCTGTTTGGACTTTGGAGTCACCGTTTGTGGTCCAGCTATTTGTTAGCCACCATTGGTTGAACATGCTCGATCATTTTTGTTTTCATGGCAAACAAACATGCTTTTATTCCGGGCAAACAATCATTGCTCTTTGTCTTTGATTTACACCCAAAGTTTTTAGTGCATCATTTGACACACGTGTAGTGTTGTAAAAAATTAAGCTTAAAAAAAATTAATGACTCCAGGAAGTGCGAAAGCCACAAACAAGTTTCAAATTGATAAAACAATCAAAATTTCAACGAGAAAGCACAAAAGCGTTTCTTTATATCACAATTGGCAAGTTTTTGGAGAAACCCATTAATAAAATTGAACCCATTAATTAAAAGAAACTAACATCAAGTAGTACAAATGCCCAAAAGGTTTTTCTTGGCAACCATACAAAAAGAAAGAGATAGAGAGGGAGCAGAATGTATGGAATGGAAACCATGATCGGCGAGATCTACGGTGGGTTCCAAAGTCTTGATTGGCTGCGGCAGATCTCAGTCTAGTCTAGTGATGCTGTGGTTCGATCTCCTATGGGTTTCTCTCTCTATCTGAACTCTTGTTTCTCATTTTCTCTCTCCTCTCTTTGCAAATTTTAATTTTCATGGTAGGGACGTTAGTAAGTTTAACTATTAACTAATAGTATAAAGTTCAAGGAATAAATTGGCTAAAATAAAAGTTCAACGGGTGTCGTGGCCATAACTTTAAAGTTCATGGGGGATGTCTTGACATTTTTCCTATCGTTAGACTATTATTCTAACAAATACGTGGATGTGGATATGTTCAGCTTGTTGCAGGCCTTTTAGCTGTGGAATCAGGCCAAGATGCTATCATTCGAGCCTTATTATACGAGCGTGTAATGATGAAAGTGCCACCATATGGAATAACAGTGGCAGAGTTTACTGATCGCTTTTCAAAACTAAGGAATAATCTTGGACATGCAGGCTTCAAAGATGAAGGTCTTGTGGTTCCCCTTGTTGAAGGTGCTGAAGGAAAGATCACAGGGAACGTGCTTGTTGGAGATAACGACTCCATTGCATTTGAAAGGACCCCAGAAGAGGTACTGAGGATTGTGTATGGTGGAGGAAATGAGCATAAACCTGGTGGGTTCTATCCAAAAGGAGCTAATGGTCGCATTGCCAGATCTCATTTACATTCTATGCCTACAGCTTGATTACAAGAAAACTAGCGTTGATGTTTTTTGTTTTAGTATTTAAATTATGTGCACTTTGCATTGATAACGAATAAATCTATTATGAGTTTTTATGATTATGTGCCAAAATTATTGTTTTAAGCTTTATCAAGTTTGTTCAAAAACTTAGAATTTGTGTAGGTTCTGACTAACTCATTAGTAATCATCATGGAATGAATATCATAATTTCAAATCATATCTTATCTTAATAAAGAAAGGGAAAAAAAACCTTTAATGTTATGGACCCATTTTTGTGTTGGTTGTTTTGAGAGAACCAAAATCTCCAAATTGATAAATAGACTATTTCGAAGGAGTCCAAAACTCTGAAGTGAAAAAACATGTGAATACCTTTTCATGTCGTACCAAAATAAAAAACAATACAATCTTTCTCAAGAATTCTAAGTGTTGGTTAGGGAAAACATTCATTTCTTAATAACATTTATAATATTTTGTGCATCATTTAAAAATATGTTAGAAATTGGAAACTATTCTTTTAGTTTTAAACAAACTTTCTCAAACCCTATTTTTTTCTCCCTACAATCCAAAACACCAAAAACATATCTAAAAAATTAATAAAACTCAACACTACGATTCAAAACCAAAGTGCAAAAAAGTTTACTTCAACTCCTTTTATGTGACATTAAACCGAAGTTACAAACAAAAATATGTAATAGAAAAAACGATAGTTAGAATAATAGATGTAAAGAAAGAATTCGAAAAAAAAAAATTAGTATATTCTTTTTTCATTGAGAATATATCCTTTATAAACAATAGATAAATCAACATTAGGAAATAAAATTTATGTTTCACTCAAAGAAATTGCAAGAATGATTAATTAAATTCAAAATTTTTAATAAGGCTTTTAAGCCACACAATAGAAATAGGTGGCTAATCCCAAGAAAAAGTATTGGTTGTAGCTTTATATATGATAATTATAACTATTTTTCCCACCAAAAAAAAAAAAAAAAAAAAAAACAAAGAAACCAATAGTATAATTCAAAAGTGGCAAAAAAGGTAGAGGAAATTTTTTGAAAAAACAAATAGTGTAAATACTTTCATAATCAGATCCAATATATGAATAATAAATAGTGTAGGGACTTGGGCCCAAGCGGCCAAGATTGGCCCAGGTAAACAAGGCCCAAGGCTGGCCCGGGCCGGTAACCAAGGTTGTCCCAGGTAACTAAAACTAGTTCAACACTATAGGGATAGGCCCAGCCTAATGACAAAAGTACAAGGGTGTAAGGTCAGCGCTAGGGGGGAAACCTACTATATTTGGGTCGGGTTAGGTCCAATACCGACTAATTGTATGGGGAGGTCGATAAGAAGACGGTCAAATTCAGGTCGGTTCCCCGAGCACAGTTAGTGCCTTTAGGAAGTTCTCTGCCAAATGCTAATTGGCGTTAGGAACAAGTTTCAAGAGAATCCTCAGAATGAATCATTTTTCCTTGGGATTCTAGGCAGAAGTCGAATTGCATGGGAACTAATGCAAAAGTAATAATTTGGATTCCCACTATGGGGAGACTATAAAAGAGAAGAGGAGACAAATGGAAAGGGGGTTGGCAAACACACAGAGGGAGAAGAAGGAGAAAGTGAAGGAGTGAAGAAAGGAAAGTGAGAGGGGAAATCAGAGGGGATTAGGGTGGGCTTGTGACAATGAAGGAGAGGAGTTTGGGTTGTCAAGGCAGCGTTTGAGGCAACATTTAGTAGGAGTGTAAGGATACCCACCAACAAATAAATTGCGAGCCCAAATTCATCATCCCTAAGGGAAGTATTAGGGGGATTGGGCACCACAAATAGATAAATAAATACTAATTTTTTAACACAAAATTGAATTTATTTTCTTAAGAATCTCAAAGAAAACACTAATGAGATGAGGAAGATGAAGACTAAAATAAAATATCCGTAAACATTTAAAACAATCACTCGGACATCTAGAAACATTATATGACAAAAACATATAAATTTGTTGCTAATTTGTCAAACAAAATATTTACAAATAGTGAAAGGAAACTACACAAATTGTTAATTTTGTGCAGAGTCTGTAAACCATCTTCTTTAACTGCACAAATTGTTACTCATCATTGTGTCTAGACTATCTTGTTGTTTTCCAAATAAACTAAAACTTGACAACAACACAAAATAAGACATATTATAATCTCATTTTCCCCCAACTTAGGTCAACAATAAACATTATTCATTAAGAGCATTCAACATTATAAATAAAATGACAAAACAAAAACTTGCATCAAGGAAAATATATTAATTAATTATGAATAGGACAATAAGGGTACAAACCTCTAGTAGATCTATAACATGCTTGATTAGGCTCCTCCTATGGGAGCAATTGTTAGGTTGTATCATTTTTATCATAAAAAATAAAGCTAAACATGTGAATACCTTTTCAAAGACAATATTTTCATTGATTTCATTGTTCAATTGGAAAATTATAAATTAAAGTAAATAAATATGTAAAGTTAAAATCGCCCAAGATAAATATATATAAACAGTATTTTTTGTTTTTGATTCTTCATTGATGTCATTGTTTACTTATAAACATCTAAATTATAGTAGATAAATATTTAAAGGCAAAATTATATATAAAATTAAAATCATACAAGATGAATGTGTATGTTATATATAATATTGTCCAAAAAAAATAGGAGTAAAAAATAAATAAGAAAGAAAATGATGATGTGGATGATGGTGCGGCGGATGAGATGGCGGCGGTGCACTAGGAATATAGCAAAATTAAATGTTAAGCTTCCATTTTTACATAGTATACAGATGTTGAAGTGTTTCTCTTGCTTTCTTTTTAAGTTTTACCCCCAAAAAAATAAAAAATAAAAAGGTTTTTCTCTTATGGCCTGTTTGGATTGAGGGGGAAAGGTGGGGGAGTGAAGGAGAGTAGAGTAGAGTAGAGTTAGCTAAAAATAAGCTAATTTTGATCTCTCATTCCACCTCAATCCAAACAGACCATTAGTTTAGCCTTCAACGAGGCCAAATGATCCAATTGCTAGTTTCTCACTGCCGTTATAACAAAGGTTTTCCTTTTCCTGCTCATAAAATTCATGCAATCATGATCCATCAGCGTCAGGCACATAGCAAACACAATTTCTTGAGCATCTCATCAACTTTGGTGTAAATTTCTTGAGCTTGAGAGTGTCTCTTTCCCCCTGCAATAAATTCATTGATCACTCCCTCCAATTCAATCATGGAAAAATCATCAACCTTTTTCACTTCTCTATCATTTATCAGTTTTCTCACACTAGCAACATGCCAACATCTTCCCATCTACCAGCATTGGCATATGAATTAGCTAACAACACATAGCGCCTGTTATTATTAGGCTCTAGTTCGATTACCCTCTTTCCTATTTGCTTTCCCAACTCAATATTCTTGTAGATTTTGCAAGCTCCAAGGAGAGCACCTAATACACCAGCATCAGGGCTCATGGGCATCTTGTTAGTGAGCTCTCTTGCCTGTTGCTTCCTTTTCAGCTCTTCCAAGCAGATCAAACATGCATAAAAAATGTTCTGTTGTGGTCTCAATACCATAACTTTAACCATATAGTAATAACTAAAGTAATACCTACCCTCCACAACTAACCCTGAATGAGCACATGCATTGAGGTCATTCATAAAAATGATGTTATCAGGATCTCCTTAAACAGCTAAGCTGAATAGCAACCTCTCCTTTACCATGCATTGCTAAGTGCTAACCCCCAATCTAGCAATTTCACGACGAAATCCCTTTATGTGGCAACCCATTGAAAATTTCAAAAGCCTTGTCTGGACAACCACATTTGCAGTACATGTCAATAATAGTTGTTGCAAGCTTTGAGTCCAATTCAATTCAATTCCACTCTTCGCTATATATCCATGTAGAGCCCATAATCCTGTAAAAGTCGATAGCACACTTGCTGCCCCGCCATGGACTTATCCAAAACTACCTTTTGTTTGCTCTGCATCTTGTCAAATAAAGCAAACGCCTTAGGAAACTGATTGCTCTGGACATAAGCAGCAATCATGGCATTGAATTAAGAAACAGAATTTTTCTCACAGGCATCACCTCAACAACTTCAAAAGCATCATCTACAAATCCCCATTGGCAATGCCCTATAATCAAACTGGTCTAAGACACAACATCCCACATGTGCATCTTATCAACCCTTCTTGCTTTCTCCAAAGACTGAAAATCCACGTACTATGAATCAAATTATTTTGAGGAAACCCATTTGGAATTCGAACCCAAATTTTACATCATGGACTTGTTTCCCTACTTCAATAGCATTATCGCTGCAACAAGTTCTTATAACAGAAGGGTAGGTAAATCCATTGAGTGCAACAGAGCCTCGCAACATTTGTGACTTGTGTGTACAAGTGAATGCAATTTTTGGGCATTGGCACTGCAAAGTAACCTTTCATTATGGAGTTGTAGATGAAAGCATCAGGATTGCCATGTTTGGAGATAACACAGAACTCAATGACCCGGCCCATGGCATCGTTATCGGCTGAAAGGTCAAGTTGGATGAGTTGTGAGTGAGATTGCTTGTGCTCAGCCATGGTTGTGCATGATTCGAGGCCATTCAGTGGAGAAAAGTGCGACCTGGGCTACGAGCTTAAAGAGTGTGGACCGTGGATTGAGGACAAAGGCAAAAAATGACTTCACTCCCAGAATCAAGATTGAGGACCGTTGAATGTTGATGCATTTTTGTCCCCCCATTTTAAATTATTTTATTTTGGTCTCCTAAAGTTTTTAAATGGAACAATTTAAGTCACTCCAATTTTTTGGTTTATGGGACTATAAAAAAGCTGAGGCACCTTACATCAAGGAACTAAAATTGAACAACCCCATATTTAAGAGACTAAAACCAAACCAACCTCATAATTAAGAAACCAAAATTACAACTAATAGATGGACAAATAATAGACTAGGTACTAAATTGTTACATATTAAAAAAGTTAAAGGACTAAAATTGAATGTTTAAAATTCAGGAATCAAAATTGAATAAACCCCATATTCAAAGAACCATAAACTCATTTTGTCCATTTTACTTATGTGTTAGTTAGTTCAACTAATAATGTTTGAGTAATATTAGGACCATAAAAAACTTATACAACTTTTGTCAAGTGAGTTGTGGATATTGGTCCTAGCATTTTTCATTAAAAAAAAATTGTAATTTAATAAGGACTTAACATCAAATCTTGTTTACATTTTTTTTTTTTTTTAAATTATAAAAAGCTTATTGATATTTTGATGTGATGGTTGTGATGGTATGAAATAATTAATGGAAATGATGTCTATAAATTTAAAAGTAAAATTAAAACCTGCCAATTTCAATCATCCATAAACGACTACAGTTTTCAGCCTTCCCATGCACAAACGAAACAAGTGTCTCTTTGTAGCTTACACAAGAGAAGGCCAAAATTATAGCCAAAGCATGGACGAGCAAGAAGAACTCATTTCGGAGAACTGTTGGTGAGGAGGATATCTGATATTGTAATAACCAATAATTGTCTCTAAGAATGACCACCATTCCCTCTCTAAGCTCCTCTCAGCCTCTGTTGGCAAAAACTTTGTCCAAAGCCACAAGACCAACCACATAAATATGCCACATCTGTACATATATATCATCCAATGAAACATGCAACTACGTACCGTAGTTTTGGACACCCACGTCTCTAAAAGTCCTCGTGTTCTTCACCTTCAATCTCTCTTTATTCTCTTCCTTCCCATTCCCATTGGTGCAAACCAAATTCAGGCTCTTGTAATTCATCAGAAACAGACATAGTGGAGAAAGAGAAACAAGTAAACCAAATTGAAAATGAATAAATTTATCGTATCAGGAGTCGCCATTGTCCTCGTAGTAGGTGTAGTCATTGGAATCATAGCCAGTGTAAGCCATACGGGCAGCTCTAGCAAGGATGATAATGTATCTACGACTTCAAAATCAGTTAGTGCCATTTGTAGTCCAACTGATTACAAAGACGCATGCATTAAGAGCCTTAGCTCATATGCTAACAATCAAAGTGCTACCCCAAAAGACTTCATTCAAACTGCTTTACAGGTCACCATCCAAGAGGTGAAAGCAGCATTACAAAAGTCTGGTGTCATAGGTAACGGCACCAACAATTCAACTCAGAAAATGGCCGCGGATGATTGCAAGGATTTGCTGCAATTTGCAATTGACGAGCTGCAAGCTTCGTTCTCAACGGTGGGTGACAGCGAGTTGCATACCATAAGTGATAGAGAGGTTGAGCTCAAAAACTGGTTAAGTGCTGTGATATCATACCAAGAGACATGCATTGATGGGTTCACTCAGCCAGACCTGAAGAATGAAATGTCAAATGGGCTTCTTAATGCTAGTCAGCTGACAAGCAATGCTTTAGCCATCGTTTCTACACTTTCTGAAATCTTGACTTCCTTCAATATCCCAATCAACACGACTACAAGCTCTCGACGACTTCTTGATGCATCAGGAGTTGATGACAATGTATATCCTGAATGGCTTTCAGCCAAGGATAGAAAGCTATTACAAAGAAATCGCGGTGGGCAGGTGAGGCCCAACGCGATTGTAGCAAAGGATGGGAGCGGACAATTTAAAACCATCACTGCAGCTCTTGATGCATATCCAAAGGCCAATACTGGTAGATATATTATATATGTGAAGGCTGGAATTTATGATGAGTATATTAAAGTTACAAAAAAACAGGTCAATGTGTTCATGTATGGAGATGGACCTCAAAAGACGATAATCACAGGAAAGAAAAGCTTCCGTGAGGGCGTCCCCACCTTCCAGACAGCCTCTTTTGGTAAGTTAATTCCTATATTAGAAGAGTAATGATCAGTGATTCATAAAATGAACTGTTTAATACTTTCATAAATCAGATTATTTCTATATAGGGGCTTCATTTGATAGTATTTGAATCAGGTTCAATTATAAACTTGTAGTGACTTGTAATGAACGTTGATCTTGCAGCTGCGATTGGACATGGTTTTATAGCCAAATCAATGGGATTCCAGAACACGGCTGGTCCAGAGGGACACCAGGCTGTGGCACTCCGAGTTCAGTCAGACATGGCGGTCTTCTACAACTGCAGAATGGACGGGTACCAGGACACATTGTATGTCCAAACCCATCGCCAATTCTATAGCAACTGTGTCATCTCAGGCACCGTTGATTTCATATTTGGTGACTCTAGTACGGTCATCCAGAATTCTAAAATCATTGTTAGGAAGCCAATGGACAACCAACAGAACACAATAACTGCTCAGGGGAGAAAGAATAAACGTGAAATCACAGGCTTGGTCCTCCAAAACTGCAGTATTGTTCCAGAGGAATCACTCTATCCTTTAAGACTCCAAATCCGCTCGTACTTAGGTCGGCCATGGAAGGAGTTCTCTCGAACTGTTATTATGGAATCAACAATTGGGGATCTCATTCAACCAGCAGGGTGGCTA
This sequence comes from Quercus ilex subsp. ballota, assembly GCA_032727855.1. Classification (NCBI taxonomy): domain Eukaryota; kingdom Viridiplantae; phylum Streptophyta; class Magnoliopsida; order Fagales; family Fagaceae; genus Quercus; species Quercus ilex. Next base: position 14,095,611 of record CM064913.1, read on the forward strand.
GAATGGGCTGGTAACTTTGCACTGGATACGTTGTATTATGCAGAGTATGCAAACCAAGGTCCAGGTGCCGCAACTGCTGGGAGGGTCAAATGGAAGGGATACAAAGTGATCACAAACAGAAATGAGGCTCTTCAATTCACAGTTGGTCCGTTTATCCAAGGAAACCAGTGGTTGGGAAACTCTACTGTACCCTACTACCTTGGGTTCAAAGGCACGCAAGCTTTCATGAACAGACGGACTTAAAAAAATCCAATCCATAATATTTGGACGAGAGGATGGTCGTCAATTGCCACCCTTGTCTAGTTTTGTATTTGTTTTTTGAGTTCAAACCCTGTCTAGTAATTGAATACTCTTCTATTCTGTATTTATGTGTTGATGGCCATTTTGCCCTCCCTCAGTTTTATATCATGCCTGATGTTGCAGGCTTTTTTTTTTTTTCCTCGGCACAAAGATGTTGCAGGTTTTTAAACAATTATTAGATGATTAATCAAATAAATAACTATTTTCCGCATGTTAGTAGAATATATTTTCAAATAAATAAATACAAAATGTATTATTGAATACAGAGTGGTGCTACTCACAAACCATATGTACAACTTTTCCACTGAGCAAACAAGAATATTGAGCTGATGCATCTATCCCCAAATATGGAATAGGCACAAAAATTGAACTATCCCATCCCAGATAATCTACAAAAAGCACACAGACCACAAGGTCATATCAAGGTAGTAGTTCTGAAAACCTGTGACCCCAGGGATTCATCAAGGCAATAACACAGGCCCTGTTGTTTATTGATCACCCCCAAGCATCAACCGCTTGCAGCTTGCCCAATGGTCCGCTGTCACCTACTTTTCGAAGCACTTAAACTGCATTCTAATTTGTAGATACTATAGATATGAGAAAATCTATAAACACAACTTTTGCCACGACCCTAATGTGGTTGACCGTGAAGGGTGGAGAAAAAGCGGTTAAAAAAGAATCCATGTAAAAGTGATAAGCATTCACTCGAAGTCTATCACTTTATAGTTGTGGCACAAAAGTTGTTGACCTAGAAGAACTCTTAGATAATGAGTCTTTCCATTAACAGAATCAGGCATAGTAAAAATGAAGTACTTACTGTGATATTGGGAAACATTAATTACATAGACAAGAGACACTTCGTATGAAAATTATCTTTCAAGTAATTGTATGCAACTGGCCGAGAGGTAAGTTTGTATTTTATCTAGTTCAACCTGCCAATCTAATTAGGCATCGAAATACAGCTATACACCATTGGCCTGAAGAACCAATGACGTTACATCAAACATCATATGACTCTCCCACAAGGCAAGTTCATGAGGGTGTAAGTTTTCAAGTTCTGCAGGCGCCTGTGACTTTTCAAGTCTAGGAAACCAATCTTGGAGAGGGAGACAAGATGTTCAAATAAACAAGAGGTCAAGTTTCATAAAGACACTGGGGAGGAGGAAGAGGGGATAAGCAACTGTGCTAGTGTTAGAAATTTTTTTTTGTTTTTTTGTTTTTTGGGATAAGTAAAAAGATTAGGTAATAACAATAAGGGTGATAGAGGCAAAAAAATGGCAAACACCAATAACATCATCATCTAAGAGCTTCCAGTAATGCACAAAAATATGAAACAGGGCTAGGAATCTGTAATGCTAACTTCAAAACACCCGAAATATATATATATATATATACACACACATGATAGGGGATTTAAACCAATGATGTCCTTGTCATGATAATTGCTCTTTATCATCAAGTCCATAATATAAGTAATAAAATTCCATTAAAGAAAAAGCACAAAAGGGACATAACCCTAATGCAGGGGAAGTATGCAAAGGCAAAGTCCAACCAAAAATAAAGGTTAAAGTAAAAGTACAAAAATTCATGATATCCGGGAACTCTAGAAAGTCTTCTGTGGAAAAAGTATAAGACATTGAAGTCCATTCATATAAAGTCTTCCAAATAAGAATTTCAACTTCATCAGGTGTTGCTCTTTCCCCTCAAAAGCAAAATAGAAATTACAATTACACTAACGAAACACATAAGAACACACATAAAAGTAGTAGCGCAACTAGATTTCCCTACTATGCAATAAAACGAGTCAAGCAAGATATGAAAGCTATAGATAAGCCCTACCTATATAGCTCAATTTTCAAGCAACAGAAAACTTATTAAAGAATCTAACATGCAGCAAATAGCAGACATGGAAGACAAAAAGGTATTAGAAAAATATATGGGAGTTCATTAAAAAAGGTACAAATTGGGGGGTTGGCCAAAGAAGCACAGTTCTGAAACAACATTCTCCACAAATTGTGAAAAGTTGAGACTTTGAGAGTGCACAACAAAACCTATTCTAAAAGCATCAATTCTCTACAAGGAACAAACTCACAGATATTTTCTCAACCTTACTATAGCCCATTCAATTCGGAGTCTTGGTAGCATGACCACCACTGCTTTGTTGACTGAAAGCAGCAGCTGCAGCCGAAAGCGAATGCAACCCATTAGTCGCCTTGGCAGCTGCTCCGCCCCCATCACCGCCGCCACTCCCATTCCCTTTGTTGCTAATCAAAGCCTGAATTGGCGTGACGGAGAGAGGCAGCTGCTTCGAATCTTGCTTCTCCTTGTCCTTGTCTTTCAACACAAGAAACGCGAGACGCTCCAACGCTTCCTTGGCTTTCTTCTTGGCCAAGGAAGCGTCCTTAACGCGCTTTTCGGCTTCGGCCTGAGCTGTAGCAGCCGCCTTGTTCATAGACGCTGCAGCAATCTTCGCCGCTGCTAATAAAGCCTTGGCGGATTCCTTATCAATCGCTTTCTCATTGTGGCCGCGGAGAGAGGAGTTGCCTCCGTCCTCGGTCTTGATTCGCTTGGTCTTAGCGTCGGGATCGGAATCGGAGAAGAAGTAAGAGAAATTAGGGTTAGAGCAAGGAGGGCAGAGAAAAGAGGGAGCGGAAGAGTCAGGAGGGACACAAGAACGGTGAGCGATCGAAGGGCAATTGAGGCAAACGAGACGATCGACGGGTAAAGGCGGAGGCATTTCGTCGAACACTTGGAAGCAAAGTGGGCAAAAGAGGGACTGGTGGTTTTTGAGGACGCAATCGGTGCAGAGGCGGCGGTAGCTTCCTCTGTGTCGAACTGTGTGGAGGGGCCACCGGTCTGAGGAGCCGCAAGCGCCGCACGGAATCGTTGAATGGTGAATTGGTTTCTGATGGTGGTGGTTGTTGTGGTTGTGGTTGTGGTGGTCTCGTTTCATTGTTGGAGATGGAAGAGGAGGACGAGGTGTTGCATATTGCATTTGGGTCGGGGTGGTGGTGGCGGGTCCAACGGTAACCCTAATTAGGGTTTGGGGAGTTTTAATCAGCAAGGAAGCAAAAATGGGTCTTTTAGAAATCACACACACACACACTCTGAGAGAGTGTGAGACTTTTCAAAGTCAGAGAAATGGGTTTTTGGTTTGGTTTTTTTTTTTTTTTTCTCAATTTTCAGTTTCTTGAGAGAGAGAGAGATTTGGGAGATTTTGGGTTGAGTGATGAGTTTTCTCTGACAGAGTTGTTGTTGCGATTTCGAAGTTTTGAATGGTGTTTTTTATTTTTGTAACTCTTTCTTAACTCTCTTCGATTTTTGTGCATTTCCTAATATATAAAAAACAAATCATATATATATATATTGGGCCTTTTTCTACAAATCCAGTAGCTCAATTGTCCACTTGTGATTGGTCACAACTTGAGCCCAATGGCACTGCTCCCCTCCATTTACTTGTAATTATTTGCTTTTAAAAAATAACTCTAGTACTCTACCAATTTACTTGTAATTCTGTTGGAGTTTTTTTTTTTTTAAATGCTTCTCACAATTTAAAGTCCCAACTATATTGCTTGATTGTAGAGGGTAGAGGTAACTTTTTAGTCAGTTTTGCATAAAAGCAATGGATAGATCAGAAAATATGTTTGCTTTCTACAGCAAACATCACAAGTCAATACAGTTTTGCAGAGAAAATATACCATTACTCATTACAATGCTCATCAATCAAAAGTATTTCTCAACTCTCAGTCCATGCCCATGGCTCAGGCTACCAAACCTTCCAACTATACTATTTTTATGTGTAGTGTCTAAGAAAAAATTATGCAACCATTTGGAGATAACAATGTGAGAGAACTGAATACATCATCTTGGACTAAAACCTATGAGTGATGCTAATTCTTTGAGAGGCCAAAATTCCAAGTTTACCACTATTATTTGAAAAACAAAGCTCCAACACAAGAGCATGGTCAGAGACTATCAAATTCAGAGATTGAATGAACTCAATAATAAAATTACATGCCTTGCAGCTGAAGTGTCCTCTAATCTACCAAACAAAACCTCAAAATCAAATTCATTTAATGGTTCTCTTAGAACACAAACCCACCGTATCACCAAAAATTGAGCGCAAGGTAATAGTTCATTCAAACAGGCAACCAGTTCCTGCTTTAGATTAATCCGCCACCATGAATGGGTCTATTTCTCCAAGATCAGCAACTATTGGTTCCAACTCTGCAGTGTCCTCATCTTCTGTGGCAAAGTAAGTAGGGAATGGAAGCATTGAAACATCAGGTTTCTTGTACACAGCGTCTTTTATAAACACGAAGTTCCCTTCGGCACCTGGAACCTGCAAAGAATAGAAATTTTTTCAATGTCTGATTAAGAAACATGAATCAACATTTACAAGATAACCTAAGACTCCAGAACAGGGTTAATCCCCATGCATAATCACACGGCATGACTCTTGAATAACAGGGCTGCAAACGTGTGACAAATTCAGAAATCAAATCTTAAGCATCCATCAAAGACAATATTGTATACAGTTAATATTTTCACAGCTCAGAACTTTTCTGATAATAATCAAGCTCGCATCAACATAATCTTGAACTAGTATCCTAAAGTACCAGTTAGGTGCTGCGTATGTTTAGAGCAATTGCACGCAAGCTTTTGCTTTTTTCCTAATTTTTTCTTCATTTTTTATTGATGAGTTACATGGACACCAAATGGGTCTTAAAACCCACAAGCACATCCTTGACCAGTTGACCCTGTTCTCATATGGGGAGAAGGCGCCATTTGAGCTAAGCTCATCGGCACATCTGCATGCAAGCATTTCACACGGACAGGTCAAGCCTCCTCCATATCAATTTAGATTTGAAGCACTAAAAGCTGAAGAATAAATTTTGCAAGAGGAACATACTTGGCCTCTCACCCACATCAGATTCCTCACTGGGTCAATTTTATAGACCCATACATTTTTAACTGTTCTCTGCTTCGCACCCATGCGCCCAGGCATCTTTCTGCCTTTAAATACCTGTTCAGGAAACATGCCATTTTGACAATTAGAATCCAAGGGGAGTCAGAATGATGCAAAATATATTTGCTAATACATTAAATTAAACAAATTCACATGATCACTAATTATTTATGCAATGACTTATCAATTGACACATATATGATAAAATAGGATAATCCATGTCATTTGCCTCTACTTCTCACTGTCTTAAGGAAAATTGGAAAAAACAAACAAATAGCTAAACTGCAACGTTGGAAGCAAAACATTGTTGTGACTTGTGAAGAACCACACAGTAGTGATCACACAAAATAGGTTCCAGGCCATATACCCAGATCACAGCTAGCTGTAGTCCCCGCAAATGTTGTCCAGGACCCAAGTTCCACAGCATAATGGGAACAATCCACCTTGCCATGGGAAGTTTTTAACAGATTCAGAATTGTTATAGAATATGTTCTTAAGAATGAGAACTAACCTTCAAGATATAACTAAAATTGACAGTGTTTATCCCTTCCAGTGTCTATTAGCTCAGTCACAGAACTACCTTGAACACTCTATAAGTGATCCCAACATTTACAAAAGTGGTGACAAAAAGGGAATATGAAAACTGAAACAAAGATGCAGAGCTAATTTTTAGAGGAGCAACCAAGCAATAAAATTTAAATTGGTGATGTGGACGATAAAATAATTTAGATCTTTCTGCACAATTTTATTTTTCTTGTTAACCAAAATAATCTTGTTTACCCCAATCTCAAGTCCATGCAAAAGCTACAAGCCGTGGCTATCAAATAATAATACTTTATATCAACAAACAGAGAGAGAGAATTAACATTATAAGGCAATAATGCCAAGTCAACTAACCAAAATTATATCATACAGTGAGAAAACGGCATCATACTATTTCATCTTACTTATATAGCATCCAGATCAGCATGTTAATTGTTTTTCTTTCTTTTTTTTTTTTTTTTTTGGGATAATTCAATAGTTAGGGGTGGGGGCATTTGAACCCTAGACATCTTAGTTGAAAATACCAGGAGGTGCCAACCAGTTGAGCTACAAGACTCTTGGTCAGCATATTAATTGTTTATAATTATTAAAGTTTACTAAATTACTTGTTCTATAAAAAGCCAACAAAATCAAGTCTCTTTGCTGAAATAGTAGGCAGACATTTACTTAATGACACTTAGAGACCAAATACTAGACAATTCCAATATCATAATGTATTGCAGAAAAACTAGACGATTCTTAAAATTCAACGAAGGCAAACATACCTTTCCAGGAGCATCCCTCTGACCTGTAGAACCAATACTTCGATGTGACAGTGAAGCACCATGAGATGCCGGCCCTCCTTTAAAATTATGCCTTTTCATCACACCCTAGAGGCATAATACATATGATTAGTGAAATTATAAATGTTACTTAGTCATGTCTCAGTTGATCAAAAAGCATTATGAAAATATAGTTTTCGAACTTCATGATATCTCTCATCTTCAGCTCATTTTTATGAACTAAAGAAACAACACATATAATTGGTGATGTCACAGAGAAAGTCTTTCTCACTATAAATGTAGCTTTTGCACCTGTACAGGATCGAAGCTATGACTTCACCCTCCAACCCCTTATTTAAAGGGGAAGGAGGAGCCCTTTTTTTTCTTTTCTTTTTTTTTAATTTTTTTATTTTATATTAATAAAGCAAATAGACAAGAACCGTTCTTGGTTTTGAACAAAGTTCTAAAGATAACAATGCACCCACACTACCACCATAAAGGCAGTTTGATTTAAGGCAAAAGCAGTAAGCAACACTCAGAAATGAGTTGGAAGTGATGGGAGCTGAAGACCAAATCAAATCACCTGAAAACCTTTCCCTCTCGTTATTCCTGTGACATCAACATACTGGCCAGGAACAAAATGTCGAACACCAATTTCTGTACCAATAGGAAGTAGTGCGTCTTCGGTCACAGGAAACTCCCTCAATTTCCTCTTCAGTGGAACACCTTGAGCTCTAAAATGACCCACTTCGGATTTGCTCAAATGTTTCTCCTTCTTCTGGCCGCAACCAATCTAACTAGCACAAGCAAACAAGCACCAATACATAATAATTATACACATACACAAGAAATCACCCAACAATATAAGCTTCATAACTCTTTGTTTTGTTGACAAAATTAATTTTACAATTTATGTTCTTTGTGTTAACAAAATGAAATATAAAGCACTTTTAAGTTTCCTATCCTTAAACAAGGGAAACTAGAGTCAAATCCCCGCCTTCACCAAAAAGAAACACATGGGTTTCTTGGAGCCGATGTCATAGGTTTCAAATCCTATCCTATCTATAAAAAAAAAAAAATATGCCCAATAACAACAACAATAACCAAGCCTTAGTCTCAAAATTTTGAGATTCGCTATGGATCCTCAACAGACTAAATAGGGTCAGTCACATGTATTTCTTTTCCGCCATTCTCTCTTATCCGAAATCATAATTGACAGAAAATTAAGCCAAAGAAAGTTCATATCTTTCATTTTTCAACATAAAAGTGAGCTAACAAATGAAACATGGAACGAAATGAACGAGATAAAAAGAAGCAAAACGGTAGATAGTACCTGTAGAGCAGAGATACCTTCCTTGTCAAAGGTCTTGACTTGAGAGACAATATTATCGTCGACCCAGAGGACAGTGATGGGAACCCTAGCACCCCATTTGTCCCAAAGAGCACTCATCCCACACTTCAGCGCAATAACCCCAGTTCGCTTCGAATTCGGGGTCATCACACCGGGCTTCGCTTCGATGATCTTGGGTTGGTGCTGGTCTTGGTTGAACTCGGTCCCATCAACTAAGGCCTCGGAGCTGAATCTTCTCAAGAAGAAGAAATGGAAGGGAAATACAGATGGCTTTGTTGTTGTTGTGGTTGTGGTTGTGGTTGTGGTTGTGGTTGTAGTGCTAGTACTAGTGGCAGTAGCTGTTGTCAGTCTGAGACGAGAAATGAGACCTCTCGATAATGCGGACATGGCGGAAGAGTGAAGAAGTGGAAGAAGAGGATCGGTGAAGGTTTTGTTCTGAAGAGACACATACCGGAGGGTTTAAGCCTTTAAGGCCTACGCTCAATTTATTTACCAAACTGACATTTTCTATGTGGATTGTGGGTGTCTCATGGGTTAAGATTTGGGCTTGGTTGTTTCTGGGCCTGGGCTGGGATGAGAAAGAGTTGAGAATTTTTTTTTTAATTTAGAAATTTGATTCATAAACTTAAAAAAATTATAAATTATATTAAGGTGAAAATTATCAATTAAATACTATTTATTCGAATTTTTATTTTATATACATTTTTATGTATTAAAAGTACTGTTCTTATTTTTTGAGATGTATAATTCCTAATTAAGTTTTTGCATTTTGGTTTCATTTACATTTCTTTCACAAATTGTTAGGAAAGTTTTGTTAAACATTATTCAGCACACTGACGATAATTTTTTTTTTGGTGAAATAATTTATAGTTTATAGATTTAATTGAGTTGGATTTCTTTTAGCTCAATATTTTAGGAGTCTTGTTAGAGGTAAAGCTTAAGAGGCCTCACAATTTTCCACATCAATATTATTTTTTTATTAATTTGTAATTTTTCAACCAATAATTACTTTTCCTCTCTATCGGGTTATCGAATTCTTTTGCTCCCTTTACATGTTGTTGAGGTTCAAAATTGGTCACAGACTAAGGCCCAAAGAAATAAAACGTTGGGCTCATTTCACAAAAAAATAAAATAAATAAACTAAGAGAAAAAAAGGAGGGTTGGGCTTACACAATGAAGGAAAGAGAAAAGAAAGAAGAAAATGGCAAGAGGCCCAAAGGATTGGGATGCAAAGACCCATGAAAGAACAAAGTTTAAAAGACATAAAGCAAGGGAAAAGGGCCAAACCGGCCAGGGCCAATAAGCCAAAGGGAGTCTAGTAAGAAGAACTGGGTCGGGATCCCAGAAGTCACCAGAGTCCAGGGATCCCTGGGGCACGCGAAGGAAGATTGAAACAAAACAGGGATCAAAGACAAAAGCATGCGGGTCTCATGCTCCAGACATGTAGTGGGACCAGGAAGTACGAAGCAAAAAACGCATGAGCCGTGATTCCAACCATTTGGAAAAAATGACAAGGAAGAGTACAACTGAAAAAAGCTGAACAAGTGAAAAATGCCAAATAGCTGAAAATCAGCTAACAGAGAAGCTGGAAATAGAAAACCAGCTAAGGGATTTTCGTTTGGTCGGACCAAAAGTAAGAAGCTATGAGAAAAAAGGAAAACGACATAGCCCTGAGCAAAACTGGCACGGCACAAACTCTAAGAGGCAAAAGGGGGAAATCATCGATACCCCGGAGCTCGATCTGTGCTATAAAAGGAGGAGGGGGTCCATGCTGAAAAGGGATTTCAAATTGAGATAGAAATTCATTTTTGATTCGATTATTGAGGCATTCATGGTCATTTCTGGAGTCTCATAGAATTATAGAAAGAGTTCTGTAAAATTAAGAGAAAACAGAGGAGCCGTTCCCAGTATCCCAAAGATAGCCACTATAACACATGCTCGAATTTAACAAGTTTAAACTTTGCAAGTCTTGGAAGCTTAAATAACTATCAAAGTTTGTAATTTTTGAACTTAGTTGAACCTTGTATCACGTCTTAGTGAGCATTGTAATAATGACTAAAGAAAATTAATAAAATGCACCTCACTAATTCAAGGATCCCTAACTTTTTCTTACATTGTATTTCATTTGTTGTGCATTCCTTTGCTGTTAAAATGTTATTTAATACAGATATTTTTGTTTGTCAGTTATTTGTATTGTATGGAGCTTGTTTTGTGCACCACTTGGTTCTTAAACAGCCTTTTAGCTACGGTGAACTGAGCCCAGTCCATCAAAAGATATTTATTTGGCCCAGGATCCTTGGGCCACTAAGGTGAGAAGAAAAAGGCACCCTCACACACGTTCCCTTCACTGTGAATTAAAGTTCCACATTAATTAAGAGACATTTGGTGCTATGGTGACTTTATAAGTATAAGTGTTTGTGGAGTGTGAGGGAAAGGAAAGGCTAAGATTCAAGTTTTCAGGAGGGAGTCTCAAACACATATACACTTAAATTAGATTAGAAAAGAATTTCTATCTTGTAAAAAAAAAAACGCAAGTGTCTCATAATAAAGGCAGTTGTTTTTGTTATATAAATATTAAATACAGACATGCGTGTAATTAGAGGGAGGGAGTGCCGTTGGAATAAGGGAAAAGAAAAGAAAGAGAAACGCAGTGAGAAGGAAAAAGATCGGTGTGTGAGAGCAAAGATCTGTTATACATGTTGATGGTTAATATATATATATATATATATAATGTGATTTTATTGGCTTCAGGATTTTTAGCACCCCACATACGCATGGTAGGTACTCCACAATTTTTATTTTTATTTTATGGAAGGTACTCCACAAATTCATCCTTTGTTTACTGGAGAAAAAAAAAATTAGAGGATGTTTAACAAAATTTATGCTTTGGCTACTTCTTGCGTGAGCTTTTTGGCTGTTACCTTGATGAATGATGATGGAGAATGGTTAACAATTTTCCCAGAACAAAAGTCATTAATGGTTTAGGTAAATTATTGGTTTTCTGGCACAAAAAAAAAGTGTTTAAATAAGGTAAAGACTAAAAGACCAAAAACTTGATGCTGGAGACATGATAAACAAGAGTGCCTGATTTACGTATTTATTTATTTATTTTGTACTCTCTTTCTCTTATTGGAGAAAATGTTTTATCAATCCAGCCATTTAGCTTAGTTTAAATAGTAAGGTTGTTCTCTATATACAAAAATGGCGAAAAGCTATTTTTAGTCTCTATATTTTCAGGCGATTCCTATTTTATTTTCTACATTTTATTTTTACTACTTTTAATCCCTATCCTTCAAAACCCTTCTCGTTTTGGTCCCTGCCGTTACATCAGAAATGGAGAAAGCTGACGTGGCAAACGACAGGAATAAATAATAGTAAATTAATGTCCACGCAGCCTAAATTAATAATAAAAAATGTTTTTTGGTATTAAAAAATGTCACGTCAGCATCTAAATTAAAAAAATTAATTTATTAATTTTAACTAAATAAAAATTTTTTTAAACAGAATTAAAAACAAAAAATAAAATAAAATAAAAAAACCCAAAAATAAATAAATAAATAAATAAAAACCTAGATCCAACCTTCGGCTCTTAATTCCTTTAGGTTCTTCGCTTGATGGTGCAGGCAATGCATGACGAAGACGCGCCTCCGCCTCCTCCTCGCGACCATTCGCTTGACGACGATTTCCTCAGGATTAAGCTTGATGGATGGTATAATGATGAAGATCCGAACAACATCGAGTTTCAAAACCATGAGGAAGAGGAAGAGGAAGGAAATGAAGATGAAGAGGAGGACGAAGATCGCTCATCTGATAACGAGGACGAAGAGAATTGAGATCAGCAAGAGAGAGAGGAAGATGACGAAATACAACGGCAAAGGCGGCGTGATCTGCTCCGGCTTCGGATCCAAGACGTTATGCCTCGGGCACGGAGCGGCCGTAACCGGATCTTGGATTGGGCTGAGATTCTCATGGGCCTAGAGGACACCTCCATCGAATTCCGCCTCGAAGTCCTTGAATCGATTGGTATGTTGGCAATCCTGAAGATTACGTTGACGCCGAGGGCTACGACGCGTTGCTGCAAGCTTTAGAGGAGAACGATATTGGCGCAAGAAGAGGCACGTCGCCAACTTCAAAATCGGCCGTCTCAGCTTTACTGACGGTGGTGATTATGTCGGAGATAGAGGCTTCAGTCTGTCGAAGGTTGGATCTGGGTTTTTTTTTTTTTTTTAATTTTTAGTTTTAAATTTTTTTATTTAGTTAAAATTAATAAATTAATTTTTTTAATTTAAATACTAACGTGGCATTTTTTAATGCCAAAAAACATTTTTTTATTATTAATTTAGGCCACGTGGATATTAATTTACTATTATTTATTTCTGCCGTTTGCTACGTCAGCTTTCTCCGTTTCTGATGTAACGGCAGGGACCAAAACGAGAAGCGTTTTTCAGGATATGGACTAAAAATGGTAAAAATAAAATGTAGGGACTAAAATGGGAATCGCCTAAAAATGTAGGGACTAAAAGTGGCTTTTCGCCTACAAAAATCTATTAAAGCCATTTAGCCTGCTATTGTAGGCAAATAGAAGAGATAGTCTTTGTGTTTATTGCTATCTACTAATAGTATTCACTATTCACCATTCCAAATTTTAAGTTGGGTTATTTTAAGGTTTTTTTGTTGGATATTACAGAAGAGGATTGTTTATTTGTTAAATAATTAGCAAATTTTGTTAAGTAGGTATAGAATTTGATATATTTGATGCTATGTTTTTGTTTTTTTAATATTTAAATGAGAATCTATATGGGTTATGGGATATAAATTATGAATTTTAACAAAATCTCTCATATCAAATGATAGTGTGGGATTAAAGAGTTTGTGGTTTTATTGACGAGTAGGTTGTTACAGTAGATACCCGTTAAACAATAAGTTTAGAGATATAAATTTTTTTTAATGTATTAAATTCCTATTTTGTAGATCAAGAGTAGCATATTAGGGAACAGCTTCAATTCCAATTCCAAGTGCGTTAACAAAACTTGTTAATTTATAATGAATTTTTTTTTAATGTTCCATAAGTTTTTTTCTTCGTTAAAAACTGTTAATATATTTTTTAGCTATATAGTGTTATCTACAAATTCAATTTTTTACGATTTTTGTAAAATAAGCCAAGATTAAATTATATACTATACTTAATTCTTTTCTTGTGCATTGCTTAGATTAGTGACTAGTAGGTTTTATATGTTGTAACAATTTTGTCATGGATGGCTCTTTTGTTCTAAACAATGACTGGCAAAACAGATCAAAGTGAATTTTTTTTTTAGAAACTTATACATACATATATACATGTATATATATACATTAAAGAAATGACAATGGATTGAGATGAATGAGAGTTCCTGAGTGGAACTAGCTTCATTGGAGTGATTGCCGGAGGTGTTTTCGGCCAAGAGACTTGCCGAAGAGAAAATAAAAAAGGAGTGCTTTGGATATGTGTGTGAGTGCGCTTTTATTGATACACGGGTGTTTTTCCGTCCTTTTGTTTATCTTTTCTTCCATACGCATTTTCAACTTTTCTTTTTTGCCCTTCTGCTTGCATGGTCACAAAAAATTCTCTTTTTCTTCTTCTTTAATCTCACAAAAAACTCTCTTTTTCTTATTCTTTAATCTTAATTAGTGTTATATAATGTAATTGGGATCCATGCACACGGTTCGGATGTTTTTTCTGGGCAAGTTAATTTTTTTTGATAAAAAAAAGTGAAGAGAAAAAATAGTTTGATATGATAAAAAAGGTTGCATGTTGTGTTAAAACACTTGGGATAAGTTGATAAGAACATATAAACTGTTGTTTCTATCTAAAGAGTTACTGCAATTTGGTAAAGTCACTTGGCGCAACTACGACTTTTAAACTTTTACTGCAATTTGGTTGAAATCACTCTCTAGCCCAAGCAGCCCAAGCACCTACAATGGTGGATTGGAAATCACACAAGGAAGAAAGGAAGAGAGTATGAATCAAGGATTATGAAAATGAATCTTATTATTGATAAATATCTTGCTCAATTCCTTATATAGTAGGTGGATTGGAAATCACACAAGGAAGAAAGGAAGAGAGTAGGAATCAAGGATTATGAAAATGAATCTTGTTATTGATAAATATCTTGTCATGGTAGGGCCAAGCAGCAATAGAGTTGCAGCAAATGTATGTATAAGGGACGCTAGCCGGCTCAATTCCTTATATAGCAAAAGCAGAAAGGTGGGAAAAGAATAACAGAAAGTTAACTAACCAAACATCCTATAGCAGCTATACTAGTGTCAAAACAAAGAGTAACTAACTAACTAACTATAAGCATGAGTCAAAACTACAGGTCGTTTGACTCTCCACTAATCTATCCTACATGGAATGTTTTGATTATGCCATCTTGAATCTTCTCTTGGATGAAGTGGCAATCAACCTCAATATGTTTTGTTCTTTCATAGTATAGATTATGCCATCTTGAATCTTCTCTTGGATGAAGTGGCAATCAACCTCAATATGTTTTGTTCTTTCATAGTATACTTGGTGTAACCTCGGCTTCTAAGCCTAAATTTTATTATATAGTACATGATAAATATTTTTTAACTTTTAATTCCCTCCAATATTTCACGTGAAAATTAATATAGAATATAGATTGGTCTTTTATATACTTAGAACACATGAAAGGAGTATTCAAAGTAGGTGAAAATTGATATAGAAAATAGATTGGTCTTTTATATACTTAGATCACATGAAAGGAGTATTCAAAGTAGGTTGTATTTATGAGCGGAGGAATTCATAACAAATGGATGTATGCATGCAATCATAGTTTTATTTGTGAGTTATTAAAATAAAATAAAACACACACATGATACTTTTGTGTGAAAAGGAACTTTGGATTTTTTTTTCCTAATTTGGGTTTTTGAAACGTAAATAGGGATGATATATATATAATGGAATTCATAATAAATGTAACCATGCATGCAAATATACTTTTATGTGTGAGTTATAAAAAAACACAATACTTTGTGTTTGAAAAGAAAATTTATTATTTATTTATGGTTTTTGAAATGTAAATAGTGGCCTAAGGTTTTGTTAAGTGACACATTTATTGAGAGAAAAGAAAATTATATTTATCTAACATTTCACTGTTAGGGTTTGTGCCCTAAAATCCAATTTATTGGCATGTCATGAATAATTAAGTTGTTTAATTATATGAGACTATTTATGAACTAATGGGACATTATCTTAGTCCATGAGATGCATAGTATGTGATTTATGTGAAAAGTCATAGAAAGATATAAATCACAAGTTCTTTGTAAACTCAGAATTTTAGTTCGTAGTCGGTGATGAAATTGGGCGTTTCATCTGCGAAGACTATAACATATCAACTAAGATGATTTGTTTTGATCATGGAAGTTGAGACTTCTAGTTGATATGTTGATATGTTTTAAGAGTTAAGACATATTGAATTGGACCGCTGTGAGATTTATTATTCTCCTAATGACTGTCAAATGAATAATAAAGCTCACGACTTCTATTTACATCAACTCTAAATCCTGAGAGAATAATGGACCTAATCATGAAGTGTAGGTTGTTTTGATATATCAGGAGTGAGATCTAAAGTAACGGTCAAAACCTCAGTATGTTGGGCAGCCACATTTCGTGTTGATGGAACATATATTCTCAAGATGGAATTTATAGTCTCTTAACAGAGATATAAAATATTCCCTTGAGATAAGTTTAATGGGTTTAGTTATTCAGAGAGTTAGGCCTAACTACTTTGGTAAGAAATTACTAAAGTATATATTTATGAAATTGGATTTCATAAATATATAATGAATAACTTAAAAGAATTAAACCGGGTACTCAAGGATTAAGACGTAGTAATCTTCAAAGTGACAGTCTATATTTATGACTTTGAATTACTACGAATATTTTATGAAGGGGTTGCATGTATAATAAAGTTTTGGGATATAATTTATTAATAAGGCCTAGAGTGCAATTATATTTATATAGTGGTATTAAATATAATTAATGGTAACTTTGGACTTGTCAAGAGTTGACAGAAAAGCCCAAGGCCCATTGGAGCTAGTGTCTTATTGATCCTTTTGGTCCCACTCCAAGCCACACATTAAAGCCCAATTGGAAAGGCCCAATAGGCCGGCCCAATTAGATAATCAGTTATATATAAAGGGAGAGACATACATAATTTTTATTAGAGAAAAGTGAGACACCATTGCGAAGTGGTGTGTATGTGCGAGTGAAGCCACTCAGTTATTCTCCCTTAGAAACTGATTGAGAGACCACACTTCTTGGGCGTAAAGTGGAATTGGAGTGAAGATTAAAAGTGTTCTCAAGTACTTATAATCTTTTGTTTTGAATTTCACCGCACCAAGGTACGCTATCTTGTTCTTAAATTCTGAAATTTATATAGTGCAAGTTATCAATCATGAATGAAATAGATCCTTGTTTGTTGCTTCCGCTGTGTGTTTTGTATGAAATACAAAACCAGATTTAACCAACATTCACCTTGTCAAAACTTTGTATTTATGTCAATGTATTAATTACTTGGAATAAATAATTTTTTTTGAGATGAAAGATAGGACTTGCAATATATTAATGGGATAAATACATTTGTTCCCATTAATTAATTATCTATAGATGGTGTCTAATTATTTATATTTATATGGTTATTTTTATAAGATTTATACAATGAATATTTATTTGGAACACTTATTATTAAAAAAAAAAATCAGAATATTGAATATGACTTTTTTCTCATATTTAGGGTGCATTTAGATACCGCTTATTTTGCTGAAAATTGAAAACAATAAAAAAAATAATAAAAAAGTTACTGTTCACGCATGGGTTACTGTTCATTTGCTTATTTGCACTGTTCATGTCCCATGAACAGTGCAATAGGCATTGATTTAAAAAAAAAAAAAAAAAAGGCAAAACGTGGACGTGAGAGACACTATCCAAATGGTACCTTAGTTGTTTTGGCAACCATTAGAAAAGAACAACTATCAAAAGGCAAAAGTAAATTTAATAACACATGCATAAAATTATGAAAATTACTTGTGTATAGTTGCGAATTCGCTAAACTAATATATTCATATTTTTAATTATATAAATGTTAACAATGTACATTTCCCCACTTTTTAATATGTGCTTTTATGGAACAAACACTACTGTATCCTTAATTTGTGCTACATAATTAAACAAATTATAAAATGAATTATTATTATTATTTTTTTAAGATTAGTATAAAACTATAAAAGTAATTAATTGGAAATATCACATTCTTACTCAAATTAATGATATACAATAAATAATACAAAAAAAAAAAAAATTATATTTGTAGCTATCCAACCAATTGTCTATTTATCTGGCAAAAGGTATTGGGTTTAGTTTATACGAAAAACAAAAATAAAAAAGTTAATTTTTTTCAAATGAATATTATACTCTAAGAATAAGATAGAAAAAGGATAAAGATTATGTTGGAGTGGCAAGTCACAACAATCTCAAATTTGCCTACCACCTTACATTTGGGCAATCAAAATTTGTAATTAGTTTGTTTTAACAATCCAGTATAAGGTGGTAGTTTTTTTATTTATTATTTATTTATTTTGTTGAGTTAATTATAATATGCTGTTAATCCCACAAATCAAAACATTTTCTTCTAAACTCCTCACTTTGTAAATAAGTAAGTATCAATTAAGTTACAACACATTTTGGCAAATGACAATTAAATTAGGTGGTGTTGTAAAATTGTCCATGAATATTATTGATTAAAATGGAATTTTACATGATTTTAATTTGTAAAAAAAAAAGAAAAAAAAAGTAGATATTTATTTTGAATGATTATAGCTTGCACATATAGGCACATATAAAAGAAGGGAACACGTGATTTGAGAAAGCGCGAGTGTGAGTGAGTGGTGGACGTTGTTGTTATTGTTGTTGCTGTTAGCAATGGAGCTCTTCTGCTCGCAAGACCCAACCTCCAAGATAATACCTTTACCAAATCATCACACTCGTACCCGCATATTCACTAGGATTAATCCAAGAGTGAGTGGTCCTGTTGGTCGACGGCGTAGCAGCCGCCGTAGTGGGTGGTTGGTGAGAGCAGAGGTAGCGGCGGCGACGGCGACGGCGCTGGTGGAGCAGACCGGAGGTAAGATGGTGGTGGAGCTAGTCGGAGCTTTCAACGAGCTGACGGAGAGGACAAAGAAAGTACAGTCGAGCAGCTCCTCTAACATACTGTTCAAGTCTCTCAAGCTCTCTCTCCCAATCTTCCACACCTTGCCTCTCGCTCCTGATGGCCGCTCTTCTCTCTCCAAGGCTCTGTCCTTAGCTCTTCTTCTAGCTGACCTTCAGGTACAGTTGCCCATTTTGCTAATTATTTGTGTCTGGTTTATGTTGTTAATTACTTCAACATTAAATGTTTCAAAAGTTTATGATTTTTGTTTTAGCATTAGATCCATGTTAAAACATTAAGAAAGATTGTTAGCTAAGGTATAGGAAAATGAAGCAAAAGTAGGGATAAGTTGTAATTTAAATTTATCATGGATGCTGTACCTGGTACTGGGTTTGGACCCTGTCTCTAAATCCCACTTGTTATTAAGCCAATTCGTGAAGCTGAGTGTTAGAACTTAGAATAATAGTTAAACAATAATTGCAAGTGATTACATCCAAATTGCTTTCAATATTTTAAGTTCTCTATTAACTGAATTAAATGTTTTGGTGTATACTTCAATCAATAACTACTTTTTAGGAAAATGTTAGAGCTAGGTTTTTGTTGGGGTCTTTTTGTTGCCGTCTTTCAGCAGTACTGGAATGTTCCCTGGTGCTGTTTTGGGGATTTTAATGTTGTTCGCTTTCCTAGTGAACGGAGGGGTGGATCTCAGCTTACTTCAGCTATGGAAAAGTTTTCTAAATTTATCGAGGACCTAAATTTGATAGACTTGCCTTTGGAGGAAGGGAGTTATACATGGTCTAGTGGTACTAGCCAGCCATCCATGTCTAGGATTGATAGAGCTCTGGTGTCTCATGATTGGAAGCAACACTTTCCGGATGTGATCCAGCGGATTCTTCCACGACCTATTTCAGACCATTTTCCTATTCTTTTGGAGGCAGGGGGTATGGCGAGGGGGAAAAGCCCTTTCCGGTTTGAGAATATGTGGTTGAAATCAGATGGGTTTGTTGATAGAGTTGATTCTTGGTAGAATCACCATACATTCTCGGGTACACCTAGCTATGTGTTCGCCAAAAAATTGAAAGCTTTGAAAGAAGACATTATTAAGTGGAATCGCCAAGAATTCAGCAATGTGGACTGCAAGAAGAAAGAATTATTGGGGGCTTTAGAGTCGCTAGACGCTAAGGATGGGGTTCTTGGTCTCACTGAAACAGAGTTGTGTGAGAGAAATGAAGTGAGATCGCAAATAGAGCATCTTCTTTCTCTAGAGGAGATCTCTTGGAGACAGAAATCGAGGATGTTGTGCATTAAGGAGGGTGATCATAATACAAAGTTCTTTCACAAGATGGTTAATTCCCATAGAAGGCATAATCATCTGAGTCTCTTAGAAGTGAATGGGGTGATTTATGAGGAAGGAGCAGAAGTGGCTGCTCAAGTAGTTCAATTTTATAAAACTCTGTATCAAGAGTCCGAAGAGTGGAGACCTTTTGTGGAAGGTCTAGAGCTTGATCAAATCGAGGAGGTGGAGAGGGGCTGGATGGAGAGAAGGTTTGAGAAGGACGAGATAACTCAAGTGGTTAGAGATATGGAAGGGGATAAAGCTTCAGGTCCAGATGGCTTTTCTATGGCCTCTTTCCATCACTGCTGGAGAGTGGTGGAAAGGGATGTTTTAGCGGTTTTTGAAGAGTTCTATCAGTACTATAAGTTTGAGAAATCTCTAAATGCTACCTTTTTAGTTTTGATCCCTAAGAAGAATGATGCCTCTAACATTCGAGATTTCAGACCTATTAGTTTAGTGGGGAGCTTGTATAAGATGTTGGCCAAGGTTTTGGAAAATCGATTGAAAGTGGTGTTAGATCATCTGATATCTGAATCTCAGAATAGTTTTGTGGGAGGTAGACAAATCCTTGATTCAGTTCTCATTGCCAATGAGTGTGTGGACAGTCGGATGAAGAGTAAGATTCCTGGGGTGATCTGTAAGTTAGATATTGAGAAAGCATATGACCATGTAAATTGGGAGGCACTTCTGAAGTTGATGAAGAAAATGGGCTTTGGGGAGAAATGGTGCAGCTGGATTCGTACTTGTATCTCGACAGTGCAGTTTTCAGTGTTAGTTAACGGGTCTCCAGCTAATTTTTTTGGCAGCTCTAGAGGTTTGAGACAAGGGGATTCACTGTCTCCCTTGTTATTTTTAATTATGATGGAGGTGTTTAGTAGGATGGTGAAGAGAATGGAGGAGGCAGGATTACTTAGTGGTTTTAGGGCAGATGGCAGGAGGGGTAGAGGGGAATGTGTTTCGCATTTACTGTTTGCGGATGATACCATTTTGTTTTGTGAGGCAGCGGTGGAGCAAATCCTGCATGTTCTATTGTTGCTTCTTTGTTTTCAGGCCGTGACTGATTTGAAGGTTAACGTAGCTAAGAGCGAAATGGTTCCTATATGAGAGGTTAATAATGTGCATGTTTTGGCAGAGTTGTTGGGTTGTAGGGTTGGGACCTTGCCAATGACTTATCTTGGTATGCCGTTGGGGGCATCCCATAAAGCCCCCTCTATTTGGAACCCTTATTAGAAAAAATTGAAAGAAAGTTAGTAGGTTGGAAGAAGTTGTATTTGTCAAAAGGTGGCAGATTGACATTGCTTAAAAGCACACTATCTAGCCTCCCTACGTATTTCTTATCCCTTTTCACTATTCCTACACATGTGGCGAACAAAATTGAGAAGTTGCAAAGGGACTTCTTGTGGGGTGACTCTAAGACTCATTTGTTGGGTTGGGATAAGGCGTGCATGCCTATGGCTAATGGCGGTTTGGGTATTAGGAAATTAACCACGTTCAATAATGCCTTACTTGGAAAGTGGATTTGGCGTTTTGGGACCGAGGAAAATAGGCTGTGGAGGAGGGTGGTAGCTTCGAAATTTGGGGAAGAATGGGGGGGATGGATCTCTAAGTTGGGAAGGGGTGCTCATGGGTGTGGTCTGTGGAGAAGTATTCGGAAGGGTTGGGAAATGTTTCGCAAAAATGTCCTTTTTAAGGTTGGGGTGGGGAACAGAGTGAAATTCTGGACGGATAGGTGGTGTGGATACCTTCCTCTCCAGTTGGCTTTTCCGATCTTGTACACTTGTGCTGCAAACAAAGAAGCCTCCGTAGAATCATCTTTGTTGTGCCAAGGAGAGGGGAATAGGAGAACTTGGGATGTTCGCTTCATCCGGGGTCCTAACGATTGGGAGGCAGATGTGGTGGATGACTTCTTCCGATTCTTGGCACCCAATCAACCCCTGGTTACTGAGGGTGATCGTATGAGATGGAAATTGATAAAAGACTGGGGATTTTACTATCCGCTCCTTTTATCACAAGCTGCATGGTTCTTCTTCCATTGTCTTTCCATGGAAAGGCATTTGGAAGGTTAAGGCACCCCAGCGTGTCGCTTTCTTTGTTTGGACAGCGGCATGGGATAGGATTCTCACAGGAGATAATTTGAGGCTTAAGGGCTATGACTTCGTTGATTGGTGTATTATGTGTCGGTGTTGCGGGGAGACAGTGGATCACTTGTTGTTACATTGTGGAAAGGCTCATCGGCTGTGGTGCTTCGTCTATCGAACCTTTGGGATTTCATGGGTCCCCTCTGGCACAGTGGCAGATCTCCTTTTTAGCTGGTGGAATTGGTTGGAGAAGCGTTCATCTCACATTTGGAATTTAATTCCATTGTGTCTGATGTGGTGTGTTTGGAGGGAACGCAATCGGCGCACTTTTGAGGATTTGGATAGATCCGATGACCAATTGCTAGCTCTCTTTTCTGGTTCCCTTTTTGATTGGGCTAGGTGTTGGGGACTCACATTTAGTGATTCTCTCCCGCTCTTCCTTAGCTCTCTTCTTCTTTGTTCTTAATGTTTTTTTTCTCCTATGTTTGTTCTTTTCGTTCTCTTCTTGTACGTTTTGTTTTGCTAGTGCTTTTTTGCACTTAGCAGTTTAGTGAATATACTTGCTTCTTACCTATCAAAAAAAAAACATTTAGATAAGTCAACTGTTAGATTTGGGTCTTTGCTATCATTGTGTTTTCTCTTGGGCAATAAAAAAAAAAATGTAATGGTTGAGGAAAGTAGAGAATACTGAAGATAGATTATTCTTAGAAGAGATAACATGGCTGCATTATATTTAATCATCTTTGGAAAAGATAACATTGTTTATGCCTTATTGGTCAATGCAACCATGCATTTGAATTTAATTGGGGAACCTAATGTACTTTGTCTATAGAATTATACCTAAGTTTTTCCCTTCACCTTAATAGACAATAAATGAGAAAAGACATTTCTTAGGTGAGAAGGGGAAATAAGACATTCTACTTGTTCTGAAAATGGGAGGAAGACTTAATTCTGATTCTGCTGAATGTAAGAAACAGAGTTTTCTTATCAGAGATTAGTGACGACAGGAAGTTTTTGGTGGAGGTGTGTTCATTGCCTGCCAATTACCTCTCCTAGACCTTGCAAAAGTGAGAGCTTTGTGCACTAAATACGACATTTTGTGTTAATGCCCATGCTTTATACTAGATTTTGCTTGTTATGATAACTTGGGGGTGCTGTAAACATCCTTTAGAAAGAAGGAAGAATTTGTTTTAAGCAGTGGAGTGGGCAATAGTAGAACCTTTTCATTGGGCAGTGAAGTTTATAGGAGGTCGAGCTGGTTCTATTTTGTGCTAAACAAGGCAATTTGGTTAAGCCAGTTCAATTAGGTTTGCTGCTACAAAATGAACAACAGTTCTTGGAGTTACTAAGCTTGTGATAAACATTAATTTGATGAAGCCAACATTAATTGCAGATTTGGAGTTAAAGGCGTGAGTTTTTATTCAGCAGGTCTAAGTGTCTTCCCTGTGCATTTAGCTTTTTGCACGGCACACCTAATGTGGGCTCATGGCTTGCAAACACTCCTAGCCCATTTGCAAGATTTCCCATAAAGCCCATAATTGGTGAAGAAAAAGTTCTCTTTCACCCTCCAAGCCATAAGTCTCACACTTTTCCCTTGAATTTACACATGGATTTAGTATAGCACACGAAAAAGTGTCGTCAACAGTTTTTAGTTTGTTCTCTTTTCTTTCTTACTTTTAGGTTGATTCAATGATTTACCCTTGACAAATTGCGTCTGGCTTATCTTTTATTAGGTGAATTCCAAGCCATTTTTATACTCGTCTGTTTAGAATTTTCACAGTTGATATGATTGCAGATGGATGCAGAAGTTATTGCAGCTGGCATATTGAGAGAAGTTCTGGAGGTTGGTGCAGTATCCATATTTCAAGTGAGAGATCGGATTAGTGCTGGTACTGCTCATCTATTGCACGAAAGCTTGCGTGTGAAGAATATCTCTTCAAAAGTTGAAGATTTGGATGATGAAAGTGCTGTTGCTTTAAGAAAGTTCTGCCTGACATACTATGACATCAGGGCTGTGATTCTAGACTTGGCTCTCAAGCTAGATACGATGAGGCATCTTGATTACCTGCCAAGATATCAACAGCAAATGATATCTCTTGAGGTTATGAAGATACATGCCCCTTTAGCTCATGCTGTGGGAACTAACTTTTTATCATTGGAGCTAGAGGATCTCTCATTCAGATATTTGTTTCCTTATTCATACCTTTATCTTGATACATGGTTACAAAGTCACGAGACAGGAAGTAAGCCTCTAATTGATATATACAGGGAACACCTGCTTGAATCCTTAAAGACGGATTCCTTGTTAGCAGAAATGGTGGATGATGTCTTGGTCAAAGGTCGCCATAAAAGTCGTTATAGCACAATGAAGAAGCTCTTGAGAGATGGTCGGAAGCCAGAAGAGGTTAATGATGTTCTAGGATTGCGAGTCATATTGAAGCCTAGATCTGGAGTAGATATGTCAGATGTGGGTGAGAGAGCATGCTACAGAACACGTGAAATCATCCAGTCTTTGTGGAAAGAGATGCCTCACCGGACAAAAGACTACATTGCCAAGCCAAAAACTAATGGATATAGGAGTTTACACATGACAGTTGATGTGAGTGAGAGTTGCAGGACTAGACCATTTATGGAGATACAAATACGGACAACAGAGATGGATAAGTTGGCAGTCGGTGGAACAGCATCCCATTCACTGTACAAAGGTGGTCTTACTGATCCAGAAGAGGTTAGTTTTTGTTATACAATTTAAGTCCAGTCTTTGTTTTATAACCATTTTATAATACACATCATCACCCAAATTAAGAGAAGATTATAAAGATTGAAAAATCCACTATTTGGCTGTGGTAAATTGGACTGTGATACTTGTAAATGATGGTGAAATACATCCATCTAAACATATATGAGGTGCAATTCCTAGTATTATTATCCATATTTAAGGGGGAAGAAGCAGTCCTATCCTGAAAAAACTAGGCACCTTGGAGCTGTGAAAGGCATAGGAAGCATGAACCTAACCACTTTATTCTGAGTTCATGGAGGTAAATCCAGCCACCATGATCCCAACCTGAAGCTAAGACATGAGTTTGGTCCAATCCTTTAACCACTTATTTTTTTGTTCTCGTTGAGGTTCTAGTACCCTTCTTCTTGGAACTAGGTTAACACCAGTCAGATCTCCTCTTGATTTTCTTTAGAGTCCTTGTTCATTTCACCTGTTTTGTGAATTAGTTTCCCCATAGAAGTTCTACACTCTATTCAATACATGAAAAGTAGGGAGAAGGGAAAGCTGGGATTGACTTACTTATGAGCATTTATGCTCTTAGTTATACAAACTTTCTATATTAGTCAAGTGAATGAAGCTTCTAACTCAGCATTACTTTATGTAAATTTCTTCATCTGGCCATGTAAGAGGAAATTGATTTAATCATTTCTTGATGCTCAGGCTAGGCGGCTCAAGGCGATAATGATGGCTGCAGCTGAATTTGCAGAATTGCGCCTTAAAGATTTTCCATCCACAAATCATAAAGGCATTGAGATTGAACACAGAAATCGTGTATTCTGCCTTCTTGACAAGAATGGAGATGGTCGGATCAGCATTGAGGAACTTATGGAAGTGATGGAAGAGCTTGGTGCCCCAGGCGAAGATGCCTGCGAGATGATGCAGCTTCTTGATTCAAATAGTGATGGTTCTCTGAGTTCTGATGAATTTGATTTGTTTCAAAAACAGGTGAATGCTGATATTTGTTATTATTCTAGTAACCATGAAGCCTACATCACAAGAAATACCACCCCCCCCCCCCCCCCCCCCCCCCCCAAAAAAAAAAAATCCTTGTTCTACTCTCTCTACTCATATTGATAACATTGCATTTAGATGCTTGTTAAAATAAACGTTATTGTATTTATCCTGAAACACCACGGTTAGGGTGAGACTTTTGAGAGCGAAGAGATGTTAACATAAGGTCAGGATATGATGATAACACTCTGTTACCAAATTACAAATGGTGGACGTGCTTGATGATAAAGTCATCTATTATTTTTCTTAAGCTATGAAAGTTGGGTCTTTGTCATACACATTAATTGCAAAAGTTGTTGATTGTGGCAGGATCCTTCATTTACTTGTTTTTCATTCTATGATTTTGGATGTTTACTTTTTCTTGTCTTCTTTTTGTATTAACTTCCCAGAATTTCAGATATTTTATTTTTGTTTTGGCTTGAATCAGAGTTGCAGTTGAAAATAATATGTGAAGTTGCTTGACTTTGTCTCGATATATCTTAACACTGTCCGGATTGGTTGACTTTCTCCCTGTCTATTTATTATTTTCATCCTTGTTTTGGCAGGTTGAACTTATGCGTAATTTAGAGGACAAAGATGATGAATACAAGATCAAGTTGAATGAAAAGCTCCAAATGGCAGACTACAGTGGGTTAATTCAGGTATATAGTTAGCAAAGAGCTTGGCAACAGGCTTGCAAATTAGAGTTGCCTGCATCTTGCTGAAGGCTGCCTTGCAAATTTTATGCTTTAAAGGTTATGTGTATGTACCATATTCAATGTGAATATATTGTTTGTATATTGTACATAATGAAATTCTCATGTAACATAAGATTGTTCCAGGTCTAATGATAGAACCTGCTATACTAATAGCCTTATAGGTCAGATAAAAGCCAACTTTCCTCGTCATAAATGATAATAAGCCACATCTTAAAAGCAGCTGGACCAACACCTCTTAAAGCCATAGCTCTAAAATACAAATTTAATCGAATCCTGCAAAGGGAGTAAGTTTTCTGATGCAACTAAACCAAACACGATCCTATCGTATATTTAAAACAATTTAAAAAATTAAAATTTAGTTAAATAGTATTTTAGATGTTCAATTTTAGGTTAACAGACCTAATTTGGCCTGATTCAAAAAGGGTTTGATGTGCACTAGTTTTTAGAAAGTTTGTGTTTGGAAATGCTTTTTCCATCCTAAACCAAACCCGTTGCCATTTTTAGGCCATTAGCAGATGGAGAATATGGTTGCTTCAGGTCACATGCAGGCAGGCTCCGTAAACGAAGAATACGAGTCAAACTCAATACTAGATCATCTTTGACACATAATTATTTGAAGTTAAACTGAGCGATTTTTTTAAAACCAAAAGTCCCAAGTAAAATCCATTTGGAAACACGACTATAAACAAACAAAAGAATATTATAAAAATTGCTGTTGTACACTGCCATCATCAATGTATGGCCAACATTATTGGTTCTACCAATCTATACAACTTGAATATTTCCATGCTATTTGTAATATACTGACATATCTATTCAATTATGATGTAATAGAGAACAAAAAAAATCACAAACTACATTTTTCTAGATTCTAAGTACTGTACTCAAGGCTTGTAATGTTGCCTGAGCCAACAAACAACGGTATTCACACTCCTGTTGTCAACAGCTCTTGGCTAGGCTGAACTCCTAAATCATTTGATAGCTTTTTACACAGCTGCAATATCAAACATAAGGATTAACTAAAGAAATGTGTGCCTGTATGAGAGAGAGAGAGAGAGAGAGAGTACCTGTCTATAAACTGAAGAATCTCCATATGCTTTTCTTAATTCAACTACAAATAAGGATGGACTAATCTCAAACACCTGACACAGTTACACAGACAATGGTGAGACAATTGGCAACTATATATTATAAATGGATTAGAATGCCATGCAAGTGTACATTTGTTTCTTCAAGAACCAAATCGTTCAAGTTTTACAATCACTCACCTCTGCTGCTACTGAAAGACTACCCAAGCTCTTCTGCCCCTTGTTGTGCTCTTGCACCACTTTTAACTAGAAGTAAAAGATGGACAGAACAATCACGCATCATTATAAACATTGTATTTCAGAAATAGCTAGCCAATTCTAGCATTGACATTTAGAGCTCCCATATGCTATTTCTAGCACATGACAAGACAATGAGTGTACAATGATGCTGTCCTCCTTGATCAAGAGAAAAGAGTGTTTGAAATAGTAGCAAGAAACCTTACCCTTCCATTTTTCTTCAAAACGCGAAATCCCATCTCTGTAACAGTACCCTCAATCTTCTCGAGTAAATCCTTAGCAGAGTGATTGGATGTAAATCTGATCTTCCTCTCAGAGACATCCTTAATTAACACAAGAATGTGCATACAAGGCAATCAGAATTTCTGAGGTACTTGTCTATTACACTAATAATATTGATTTAATGAATCAAAGATATGAACTTTTAAAATTAACTGCTGCATTTTGGCTTTCATGCCCACCTCTTTCTCAAAGAAGCCAGAGAGGTCTAAACAGGAAGACATTCCAATCAACTGGAAGGCATTGATGAGAGTGGGCGAGCCTGGACTCTTCTCTGCTTCAGATGGCTATATTGCAAGAATAAATAATTAAGGATCAAGATACACCCAAAAGGGGTGCACAAAGGTATAAGAATTTCCAAGCTCATACCACTTCACGTATCGAGAATGCTTCATCATCGATGTATATATCTTCTTCTTCATCATCGGGATTTGCAGGAGTATAGTCCTGCTTAAACCACTCATCTGCTTTGATACCTGCCATTGTTATCCGGCTAACAGGATTTGGATCAAGAATTCTCTTTATCATGTTACGGGCGCCTTGTGACAACCATTTTGGTATCTGAGCATCCCCCTTGAATATCTGAAATCCCTCAAAAGGGATAAATGTGAAAAAATCCAAGTTAATGAGATTTTAATAAAACATTTAGCCATAGGACCATATAAAAGGGGGATCCAAAAGATCAAAGACAAATTCTCCATACCTTTTGATAGAGAACTGCAAGATTTCTATCATCGAAAGGAAGATATCCTGTGAGAATTACATACAAGATAACACCACAGGACCATATATCTGAGGTGGCACCATCATACCCTCTATTAGCAAGAATCTCAGGAGCAACATAGTTGGGACTTCCACAGGTTGTATGTAGCAAGCCATCATCCTGGTATAAACACAAACATAGTGGTTAATGACCGAACAAAATAGTTTGCAATGCGTCTAAAAACACGATATTTTTCACAACTTTTTATATTGTTGCTAATATGGCTTGTTGTGATTTTGTATAATAAAAGTGGTATCAATGATGGACCCACATGAAAGTGATGTTACTCCAATCACAATATACAGTTTTGAAAAAAGTTCTCTCTAGAATTACTCAAAAAGTTTGTAATGAAAGCTAAGTTTAGAGTAGTTTTGTACCCTAAAATGCTGAGGTAAGGCACTGAGGCCAAAATCAGATATCTTTATGTTCCCTTTCGCATCAACTAAAACATTCTCGAGCTGCAATTGAGAAGTGCAAAAATTGTATTAGTATTACAAGCAGGAAAGTGTGATCATCTGGCAACAATAGAATGTACATTGTTTAGGCTTCTTGGTATCATGAAAAAGCTTTGAAATAACCTTGAGATCTCTGTGAAAAACGCCTTTAGTGTGGCAGTAGCTTACTCCATCAATTAACTGTTGAAAGAGCTTCCTACCTTCGTCTTCTTTAAGCTTCCCCTTGGAAGCCTGTGTAATACATGACTAGTTTAGTAATATTAAACCAAAATTTTGCATCTAGGCACACATAAAAGTGAAAACAGAATTTTAGTAAAAAGAAAAGAATGAAAGTCTAGTCCATTTTCCAATTTGGTCCATAGATTTTCAAAATTAGTAATCAAATTCTAAGTCCATGTTCCAATTTGATCAATAAAGTTTCCCTTACTTTCCAGTTTGATCTTTAGAAGTTTCAAATGTTGTAAAACGAATACATCTTTTTTCCTTCTTACATCCTCAAATTTTCCAACATTTTCTTATCAGGCAAATATGGAATTGAAAATTATTTAGCAAATTCAAGTTCAAAGAGTGAAAAATATATATATTTTTCTTTTTAAATTTAACATAAATTCAATGTGGTAATAGTGAGTCATCATGGTGGTTGCTTGGCATTTTTAATCCACCTAGACTACTAGAATGTAATTTTTTTTGGCCACATAGAACTTTTTTAAAAAAAAAAAAAAAAAAAAATTTATTATTATAAACATACATAATCACAATGATGCTGGGAGCATCAAAACCAAATTCATTTAAGATTTTGTTTCTAAATTTGAAATTATTTGGTTTTAATGCTCCCTGCATCACACAACACACGTTAGTGTCCAAATTAACATGTGGACCAAATTGTATCGTCTAAACTTTAAGTATATGATTGCTATTTTTGAAAATCCAAAAACTAAATTAGAAAATGGAGCAAATTTGAAGGACCCAAAGTGATGTTTTGCCCAAAGATAAACTTTCAATACAGAGCATGGCTAAATATGCTTACAATTCTGTCAAACAGTTCCCCTCCTGTTACATATTCTAAGACCATGTAAATCTTGGTTTTGCTTGCCAACACCTGCATAGTTGTTGTGATAATGCATAAGCAGGAGAACATAATCAATGCTTACTAGGTACTTAATTAGTATAATCAAGGGAATATAGGTGTATTGCATAAAGTACTATGACAGAGATTTTAAAGGTTGTAAATTCATTATTCATGGGCTAACTCTATATGAGTAATTGTTGGTGCCAAATGGCTTGGTCTCAGCTCTATAACATGATCACCAAGAAATCCATACATAGCATAAGTGAAAGGAATAGTCAACAGGAAACCTACTGCACATTGTGTTCCAAATATTCTTTCTAAACTAATCAATTTTATGTTCCTCAAATAGCATATACAAGGCAAAGCATGTGGCTGTATTTCGATTAGGTCCGATTTCATTCATGACATGCCAAGCAAGTCCAGCAAAAAGTTAAGCATTAAGCAAGTTCATATAAATGGCTCTTAACGTGACTAGGATATGATTCCAAAATAAAAAGTACTATGTTAGGCTTTCTTGGTTCAAGCAAAATATAATTTAGTTAACAACTTAACATGGGCAATACAATTTAGTTACCAACTCATTATGTGCAACATACATCAACACCAACTTATTATTACTATTTTTTTTTTATAAGTACGAATGAAATTTCGGCATCTGCTCATATTCAGACTCAAGACATTAATTGATTGTAGTATTTATTGACTATAGTGTAAACGAAATTTAAACTTCAAGTCTCTTATTCAACTACAACTAATTTCATCCGAATCGACATGTTAACAACAATTTTGGTACTTATCCTATCCATCAAATTTAAGCAAAAGGTAAGACACGTCATGGGCCAATCTTAAGTTGGTTTGGTCTGGCCTTCGTAAGTGGTTTTTTTTTTTTTTTTAGTAATCATACCAACCTGGTCCACCGGACAAGAACACCCACATGTAAAACATTAATACATGTATCTTGGTAGAGGTGGGTAGGTTCACCTGGTCTAGTTCAGGTCAATTTGGATTAGTGGACAATGACTTGGTAGACTGTATCCATACCGTTCATCAATATGACTTTGCTTACGTGTTCAGATTTCAGATCAGTCTGTGGCCAGACGATCAAGGTTGTATCAGGCTTTCATTTCATGTGTCCCATCATGCAATTAAACTTCATAAAAAATTATTGGATGATGTATCGTCCCATCCACTAATCTTTTTTTTTTTTTTTTTTTTCACATAAAAAGCGACTATCTTATTTTATCTTATGTGTTAAGTTGTGATTATCACTTTTACAAAAACCAATCATTTACCTATATAAAAAAATAAATCAACCATTTTTCACATAAAATAATTGACAAAACCACAAAATTTTATATAATTTTATCACAACTTATCATGTAACAAGTTATAAGCAGTGAAGAAAACGTGATGATCTATGTGGGTTCAGATCTTCACCACGCATAACCCGCTATAAAAATTGTGTAAGATTTTATGGTTCTAGCATTGCTCTAAATTGCCGCATGGATAATTGTGGCAAAAATTATGTGTTTTTTTTTTTTAAATCTTTATTTTTATATGTTGCTAAAATTTTGTTTTATATAATGGACGTATGCATTTTCCTTATGACAATATATAAATATTATAATCATGTGAGACTTATATATTATACTTATAAAAGAGAAAGTAGGTGTGGGTTTGGATCAATGTTTCCAAACCCACGTTTGTGTTTCTTTCATATTTTTTTATAAGTTATTGACTTTTAGAAATAAAATTTACTTGTCATGAACAGTGCATGCACTGTTCATGAACTGTGCATGTACTGTTCACGCATTTAAAAATATTAAAAATAGGTCTCACGTCACTATTTACACATTTAAAAATTATTTTACTATAGTATTTTCAGTTTTCAGTTTCAGTAAAAATAAATTATATCTAAACGGATCCTAGATATAATATGCATGACATAATGATTGATATGAGTTTAACAGTTATACAAAATGCCTTGCTGTGAGAAGAATAGTGTACATATCATGATATATGATATATCTCTTGACAATTGGCTAGTCATTCATATATAACAACATTATTACTGCCAACGATAATGGTTATGTTCATGTGCGAGCGTGGGACTCGCTAAAGAGGTAAAAGACAAATGTACGTAGGCATGTGCAAATAGGTTTCAAGATAAAAATAACAGTGTCCTGGAATTTGTTGGTTGAGAATTTAAAAAAAAAAAAATGCTGTTTATCTATCCTCTGGGTGTTACTGTTTGGGCAATAAATAATTAAAGAAGGATGCAAAATTTCAGGGATAGCGAATAAAAAATTAGTCAGTTTAGATTGGTAAAACAAACATTTAAAAATTAAAATCAGGAAGAACACTATGTTTGCCCCCCGAGATTGATGGTACAATATAACAATATCTTTTTTTTCCATTTTTTGTTTCTGGATGAAATCATGAAAATATAATCTTTAAGAAGAGAAAAAAAAAAAAAGAAAAAAAAAGGGATTGTATTGTACCTCGTGTAATCTGACAACGTTAGGATGTTTGAGGACTTTCAAGGTGGCAATCTCCCTCTTTATCTGCAACAACATTTTACCATTTGGGTAAAAAGTTAAAATAGTGAAAAGTTTGAAACTTTCAGAGAGTTTCAGAACTTAATTAATTCTGGGGGAGAATGAATGAATGAACAGAATGAATGAATGAACTGTGTACATGATCATTTTGCAAATGAATCCCAGAAAGAAAGACATCTAAAAAGGACAACCAAAACTCAATGGAACCCATTTATTTAAGGACCACAACAAAGGCACAAACTATGGTTTGGAAAGAGAATTTTGAACTTGTACTGCATGCCCAATTGCCCATCTCACAAACAAAGAATAGAAGGGATCGAATATGGTATAGAATCAATAAAATTTTGAAATTTGAGGAATACCCATTATTCCATTAATGAAGGAAAGGTTAATAAAGAACCTGATCGGAGATCTTGAGGTGAATGATTTTGTTCTTCTCGAGGATTTTAACGGCAAAACATTGACCAGTTTCAATGTTCTTAGCAAATTTGACCTTTCCAAAATTGCCTTCTCCTAGTGTCCTTCCCAGCTCGTACTTGCCTAGTTGCATTCCCTTCTTCTACAACCCCAACTCCTTGTTGCTCACCATATAACAAACCCCACAATCTCTCTCTCAGTTTCTGTGTGTGTGTGTGTGTCAAAGATGATCACCTTCTTTTGGTTTTTCCTTCGTTATATATGTGGGTGATTCTACAAAGTCTACAAAAGGAAAAAATATATATATATTAGAGGGTATGCTTCTCTGGCTCATTTATAATATAGTACTCCAATAATTATGGCTGTGGAAACGGTTAAAACAATTATATATTTGATCAAACAGTTATACTGTGAGTTTGAGAATTGAAGGAGTCGAAGTTAATGAAGAACGTTCACCTGGTTGCTGTTTTTGTTGTTCAGTTCTTTATTCAATTATTATGAAGAATCCAAACGCAGCCACATAGCCTTTGCGTCTCTTTTTGTCTCTCTGTCTCTCAAATCTCAATCCCAGTTGGATATATATATATATATATATATACACAATATAATACAAGTGTTTTTTTATTCCCTCTCGCTCTTTTTTTTTGAAAGGCCTCTCGCTCTTAATCCTAATTAGTTTTTTTTTTTTTTTTAATATAAATAGTAAACAAGTAAAATAGGTAACAGGAAATAATATCCTACACGGAAGCATGAAAAAATCAAAGAATTCAATTCATGATCTTTTGGCATCTAACCGTACGTTACTGACCCAGAAGAAAGTGAAAAACCATTCTATCTATTTGGTACGACACTGGTCACACACGTTGTCTGCATTATCTTTTTATCTCGTGCACACGGGCTCTTTCTATTACTGTAACACGGTTTAATATTCATCCACTTGTAATTAGTATCCAACCACTTGTTTCAAAGATGTACAACTAGTCATTGCGTGGATAATAATCCCTGAAGAAAATAATAATTTTTATCCGTATATTGTGTATATATTGCATGGGGTCCACATAAGCTAGCTATAGCTAGGAATAAACACACAAAAATGTTGTCTTTATACACGCAATCCATGAATAAATCAAGGTTGGGTTCTGTTTAAAAATACTATAAAAGAAAAGTTTTTGTTTATTTAGCAAACTATTCAAATTCAACCTTAGGTTAGATTTGATTATTAAATAGAGCAAACTCAAATACAATATTGTTTTTTTTTTTTTTTTTGAAAAATCTTATAAGTATCAAGTTCAATTTAAGTAAATATAATATAATACGTTTATATGCCTACTAATTTTTTTTTAAACCTTATTTAGACTTGGGTTTTGATTCTATAATCCATAGAAGAGCGGTGGCCCCTTGGTGTTTGAAAATCCCCCTTCCCCTTTATTTCTTTTATGAAAAATGAGAACAAAATTTAGCTACAAACTTAATTGGTTGTAGCCGAATGTTATAATTTCTACTAAAAAAATTAATATGGATACATATTTTAAAAATCTAATTGTTGGATTGCATGCTCTTTATGTTCTCAACACACATATTAAATTTTGTGCCAATCGGATATTATTTACTATTTGATCCATAAACTTATTTTTTATGCATAATTTTATACTTCAAAAAACTTGAAATTTAAATATTTGATTGATAACATGATTATTTATTTTTGATTTTTTGAAAATTTTGCAAGCATAAAGAATATAAAAAGAAAATATAATATAATGGTGGATTTGTCAAAATTCACATCTAATAAAAAAAAATATTGAGTGAAGTTGTAACTTTAGATTACAAACAAGTTTGCTCCTAAAGTTGGTTAAAAAATTTAACTAGTTATTATTGGTAGTTACCACCTTAGATTTTTTTAAAGTGCTATATTAATGTAAATGACTAATGCATCATTTTTTTTCTCTCTTATTACTATTATACCATACATAGCTCATTAAACCAATTGGTAAGATATTATGTTTCTAAAACTAGATAAGTTTATGACCTAATGCACTATTTGTTTTCCTCTTGTTACTCTTATACACTAAGTAGATCATTAAACCAAAGCATATTTGAAGGATTAGTTGATGCAGGGTAGAGGGGATTTAGGCAAACTCAACTTGGTAATGCATCGCAAAATAACAAAGAAAGGTCCAGAAGATCTAAGTGCCACCAGTGCGGTATCGGCCCTAGGATCCTCTAACGCTCAAATCAGGCACCAAAATTCTCAATCTTTAGTAAACGGAGATTAGAAGTTTCTCATACCTAGAAAATATGGTAGGATCCTCTATTTTTGGGCTTCATGGGTTTTGACCATGCTGATCTTTTGCCGTTAATTGTAGCCATTTATCTTAATCACCTTCCTTTTAGGGAGGTAAAATATTTGCATAATCTTGTGGGAGATACATTGTTTCCTTATGTGGTTATGATAATAACCAGCTTGTTCTTAAACTAATGGCTGATTTAGTAGTTCTTCGGGAGAATTAGGCTACCTAGAGAAGATTAGAATGCTAGAGAAAGAAGAGAGCTAACAAAGTAAGAAGAAGAAACTAGCCTATTATTTTTGATATCCCCAATTAAAATCAAGAGTATCAATTAAAATTATCTATCCTGTTATACAATCTATTACAATAACTAAAACTAAACCGCAATGTAACTAACATAACAGCACAGCTGACACATTCCACCTCAGCAACATAACAAGTACCAGCTAGTACTTTGCCATCTTAGTAGCACAACAAACAAGCTCCCACTCCTATCAGGTTATCAATTTGAAGATTAAACTGGATATTAGCGCTTAGAGTGCATTTGGAATGTGTTTATTTGCTTTAGTTTATTTGATTTTTAACTTCTTTTTTGTATTATTCATGAGTTTCATTACACTTTTTGATACTATTTATGGGTCCCATTGTACTATTAAGCTAACTTTTAACTTTTTTTTTCCCTCCTACATTTTTAGCAAAATTTTTTTAGTTTCAGCTAAATAAGCTGTTTTCAAACAGACCCTTAGTTTTCCCATCTCACTAGGTTTTCTTGGTGACTAGACAAATTTATGTAACATCAATATTGTTCCTAAAAATATTTACATAAACCTCTTTATTAAAAGTTTTTTTATTCCCATTTAAAAAAAATCTTTTTTTATTTTCCATAAACAAAATTTTTCTTTTTCCTAATTAGCTTTTCTGTATAACATAATGTTTTCAAATTTCAGGGTAAATGTTTTTTTAACTTATCTTCCCCCCCTTTTTTTTTTTTTTTTTAGATGAGGGTGTCTAGACCTCTTCAAGTATTTGACTATTCACTTGATAATATGCATTCCCTCCATCACACATGTACCAGGTTATTACTGGGAGGAACTCCATAAGAGCGGCCCCAAAATGTTGGTAAGAGGTTTCGAATTCAGGATCTCATAAATATCATGAGGTCTTAAGAATTACTAAGCGAATCGTTTAGGTTTTTTTTAACCTATCTTAAAACCATCTTCACGTTGTTAACTATTTTATACCATTGAATATCTAATACAATCATGGGTAGTAATTTTCCACTTATTAAAACATTCTCACAATGGTTAGTATCTTGTCATGTGTGTATAATCCATATGTTGTATGGAGATTCCATGCCCCTACCCGTGGTAGCTAGAAGTGCGGTTTGTCCAATTATCTTCTTCCTCGACATAAATTACAATACAACGTGGATTTCGTGGACAAGAAAACGTGGAAGCTTCCTATTTCCCTCTCTCTCTCTCTCTCTATATATATATATATATATATATATATTGGACTGTGTCCTCTCATCTTAGCTAATCCATAGCTTATCTTTAAAATATTTGTGTTTGAAAGTTGTGCTTTTGCTTATGAAGCATGGACATGGGATATGATTGTGGTGTGTCGTAAAAACAGGATTTCCCTTATTATCATGTGACACAACCTAATTAACTTGCGTCACTTCGTCCAAAAGATGACCTTTTTTTTTCCCACTATATTATATATTGTATTACTTTTTTAGAGTTTAATGTTTTTTTATGAGAAATTTTAGAGTTTAATGTTAAGGATATATGATTGAGTTTATCTCAAAAAAAGAAAAGAAAAAAGAAAGATATATGATTGAGCTGTCTCTTTAATTCATTATTATATTATTAGTATTTATTACCACTTTTAATGGTCTATATGTTTTGGGTTGGCACATTGATAAGATTTTTTTTTTTGATCCACGGAAGCAAAAATGGGGTGGCAAAAATTAATACACCGCCCATATTAGGTGTTACCATTATCCTATCTGCACTCTCTATTTCATCTATCAACTATGCTTGGGTTTGTCTGAAATAGTCTGTGTTTTCTTTCTTTTCTTTTTTTCCACTTTTCCATTTATTCTTGCAATATTTGCATGTTTTTATTTATTTTTTATTTTTAATGCATTTGTATACTGTGAGCTTGCCAACTAGGGGAGTTTTAGAAAGCAAGCTTGAACCACGTGCCCATAGAGTGTTGGTGGTACAATCTTACTAACAGAATAAATAAATAAATTCATTTTGTCTTCTACTCTGGGCTTATTTATTTATGATTAAATAATAAAATAATTTTCTTAAAATTCAAATCACAATTTAAGTTAGGATAAATTATCATTTCATCCTTAATATTTATTTATTTTCTATCATTAAGTGTGCGTTTGGCTTCAAATTAAAAAGTCAGCTTATTTTTACTATTCAGCTTATTTTTGCTACTATTTATGAGCTCTACTACACTTTTTGATATTATTTATAAGTCTTACTGTACTATTTTAGCTAACTTTTATTTTTCTCTACAGTACTTTTAGTAAAAAGTTTTCAATTTCAACAAAATAAGCAGATCCCAAACATACTCTAATTTTAATACTTGAACTTTAATTCATTTTAAGTTGGTCATTTCTTCCTCGGTTGTCTATAAAATTACCCATCTATGTACGTAATATAGAATTATCTAGACTTAATAACAGCTATTTTTTGTCGTCTGCCTATCATTTCAATAGTATTTTATAGAAGACAATGAATGAATACCATATCTTGACGCATCTCATTCAACAAAACTCAACTTATATTGTGAGTTGAACCCTAAACCACATTTTAGAAAATTAAGGGAAAAGCGAAAAACACGATTACCTTATCAACTACAGTGTTAGTGACAGGCATTTCTTTCATCAATAAACATTATTTAAACATAATTAAACCTTAATCCTATTGACTCATAACCAATTTATTTTAACCCACATGCCCACTTTTGAGAAAGAAAAAAAAAAAAACTACCACAACTAATTAAGGTCAAGTACTATTTGGTTTCTTTTATTGATGTAGATGGCATACAATAATAGATATCCAAAAGAACATTTTCCATAATCCTTTTTTTTAAACCTTTTAAATGAATTGCACTTTAGTCCACAACAAAATACATATTGTCCAAGCCTTGTAGAACGTGGAAGGATAAGCAAGGAAAGAATTATCAATTATAATGGGAGAATATTCAACAAGTCTAACCAATGTGCAAACTTGATTCTTTTATAAAGTATAAAGTAAACTAATGCATGGCGTCCCCATATAAGAATAGAAGGTTGAATTTGACACGGTTGGGGTAGCTTCTCTTAGCCCACAATGATTATCGAGAAAGTGTATAAAATTATCAAATTGAAACTCAAACACACTTATACCAAGTCAACTAACTAGTAGCTAGCTAGCTCTGCCTATATCTGTAAGGTGTTATTGTTTAATGCACATTAATATGCTTCAATTGTACATTTATACCACTTCAAAATTTATAATCTATTGCCTTCAGCGGCCGAAGATCAGCTATCAGCATGTCGCGACCGACTATTGCACGTTCTTGTCAATGTTTATAAGTTATCACTTATCTTACATTAAGTTTCGCTGTAAATATTTTCTTAGAAGCCAAAGCCTTGTAGCTCAAGACTCGATCAAGCGGCACTTTATGATGTTTCTAAGATAGAAGTTTAGGATTTTTAAATGTCTCTTCGCTATTATAACTATCAAATTTACAAATAAATAATTTTTTTTTAAAAGCACTAGGTTTGCTTGACATGTCAATTATAAGAGAAAATTGTAGGAATATTTTCTAAACTTTGGGTAAAAATCAAATTAATATGAACTTTGAAAAATACTCAAATTGATTATCTTATTTTAACTTATGTCTCATTCCCTATTCCAAAAGGGAAAAAGAAGTCAGATTAATGGATGATAAATTTGAATATTTTTTTAAAATTTAAGGGTTTCAACTCTCAAATTAGAAGATAAGATGATTAGTTTGATATTGATCCAAAGTTCGGGGTTTTATTATTATTATTTTTTTTTTTTGCAATTTTCTCCAATTATAAACATATAAAGCTAGTTGCAAAGTAGACGAGTTCTAACCCTAATCTATCCTTCATATTTTATAACTTAAGGGACAAGTAAAACTTTGAGTGAATTGGATGGGTTCGATTTTGTTCCAATCAAGATGACTTTTTTGGCAATGATAAATCGAAGAGGTGATAATAATAATAAAACTAATGCAAATAGATTAATAACTAAAAAATTGAAGAAACTTACTTGCATTAATTGAAGAATGTAATACAAGCATCATCAAAGATTATGATACAAGCATTAAAAAAAAATTACCCTATTCCTACGTGCATTGAAGTTAATGGCAACATGAACAATATAAATTAATGAACTACAAAAACTACGTTACCCCTAGAATAAAATAAGACATGTTGATGTGTTGTTGATGTTGGATGATTGGTTGGTCCTCTTTCCCTTCGCTATTATAGGCAAAATATGTAATTATCTTAGCCAATAAATGCTCCATAGGGGGATATTTTCTTGATGTTATAGTAAACAACCCTCTTCAGTGACAAGTGGCATTTATTCTCATGTAACAATGTAACATAGAAAATGAGGTAGTTATTTCCAAGTAACCACTAACCACTGAATTTAATGAGTTAGATTTTTAATTTTTTTAAGCCACTCTCCGTAAGATTTTCATGGCAACATTGTATAGTTTGCAAACGGCATTAATGTCAAGAGTCCTTCAAATACTATAAAAATTTACAATATTATTAAATTTAGGTTGGTCTTAAGACATGTTTTGACTTTTAACATAGAGATTGAACTTGCTCTAATATCAAATTAAATTACCGATTGTCCCAAAAGTTGAAACTATTAAAAGATGGTAAATTTAATCATTTAATTTTAACCTCACAATTCTAACACTTACACCAAAAACCAATTTATATCTTACTTTAACAATAAAAAAACATTCATAATTGAGCAGATGCTATAGTTTCAAATATGTCTATCAAAATTAAACTTTGTAATATGGTATCTATCTTAAGACCATATTTTGATCTTGATGTCTATATTTTTGAGATTAATAAGAAAATAACATATGAAAAAAATTATTAAAAATAATAAACTACTGGACTAGATTCGACCAAAAAAAAAGGAAGAACTAGTGGTCGACAGGAGGAGGTGGTGGGTTCGTGGGAATGCTTGCTCAGCAATAAAAATAAAATAAAATAAACTCTATTCAAATTCAAAATGAATGACAACACTCCAAAGTCATTATAATATTGGATCAAGAAGACTTTCAATCTCTTATGAAACTCAAAATATAGTTTTTTATTTTTATTTTTTTTATTGTTTCATTTGACAGTTTCAATTTATTTATATTTCCCCTTCTAAAAGACTAGGAGAAGAATATTATTTTATCCAAAACTTAATAGATTGAGTGTAGTCTCCGATCATGACGTATAAGATACTATATAAGAAAAAAAAAACATATATAAGATTAATATTTTTTTTATTATTATTGGATATCATAATGTGTTAGAAACTTGTAGTCTTATCACTGCGCATCGTTGGCGCAATGGTCACTCCACAAATATTAAGTGCTTGTGGAGTGTGGAGGGTCAAGGCCTTGGTTCTAATATTTGGGAGGGAGTTTTACACACATATACACTTAGAATGTATTTGTTTGGAGGTGAAATAGGGTGGATAGAAAACTTTGGAGAGAAAATAGAAAGAAAAACTTTTTTGCGTGTGTTTGGTTGGTGGGAAGGAAGGAAAATAAATGGTGGAGTTCAGGTATTTTCTCCCCGGGCCCACCAAAAATTTTCTTTCTAAAATGAAGAAAAAACTGAAGGGAGAAAATGAGGCTGCTTAATGGACAAAAATGTCCATATCCAGTTACAATTTTTTTTTTTCCTGGACGCTGCTTTTTTACTTTGGTTTTGGTTTTGGTTTTGTTTTGTTTTTTGTTTTTTGTTTTTTGTTTTTTGTTTTGTTTTTTTTTGGTTTATCTAGATGTGATTTTTTTTTTGGGACATGATTTTTATTTTTTAATAAATTGGGTGATTGCTTTTTTTTTTTTTTGGTTGTTTGTCACGTTTTTGTATTAATTGGCCATCATTTTTGAACAAGGGTGTATGAGTAAATTTATACAAACTCATTTTTTCCATCTCTCCATTATTCCACTCCCAACCAAGCAAAAAGTAGAGAAATTAAATCTTTTCTATCCTCCCACTTTTCCCCCCTTCAACCAAATGGACCCTTAAATTAGGCCAGAGTAAAATTTCTATCTTGTATAAAAAAAAATTGTAGTCATTAATTTATTGGAAGCAATCCAGTAAATGATAAGACATAAACGCATACTCTGGTGACTATTGTTAAATTATAAGTAGTTCTAGAACCAAGAATTATTTTACAGCTTTTTTGCCACAATTTTAATGTGGAAGATTGTAAGTGATTAACTATCACTTACATATTGACACACTATTTTCTTTCACCAATCACATTCTGCCATGTTATAGTTATAACAAAAAGTTATAATAAATACTAGACTTTTCGCAGCTTCCTCTTATGCTAAAAAATTCACCGTGCTCTCTGTGGCACCCCTCTCCTTCTCTTATAATGTGCTCCTTGTAGCACCACTCTCCTTCAACTATAGCCCTCTCCTAGTCTTTTTCCCCACATTCCTAGATTTTAAACCTTCCCTAGCATCTCGATATTGGTCTGTTCTCCTCGCCTCCACTTATGGAGGTTTCAAATCTCATTTCACGCACTAAAAATAGCTCTTGGATCGATGCGTGCCTAGAGCTCCCTCCAAACCAACAAGTCCCGGTAACTTCCACATTCATACTCCTAGGAAAACTCATAACCTACAAAAACTTTGGTACATCCACTGTCTCTGATGTTGTTAATAGAGCATGGAAACCATCCTTCCAGATACGAGTTAACCGGTTAGATAAGAATATTTTTATGTTCCATTTCAACCCTGAAGCAGATCTAAGTAATGCTTTCCGAAGAAGACCTTGGTCTATTAGAGGTGGGCATTTGGTCCTCAAGCAGTGGAACCCATCACTAGCATGGTAGGAGATTCCTTTCTCCACTTCAACAATCTGGGTTCAGGTCCACGGGCTCCCTGAGCTATGGAAGTCCCCTAGTAATTTGAGAAGACTTGGGGAAAAGGCAGGGTATGTTATTGAACTGGACCTCGCAGGTGGGGGAGGTGGAGCATGGAGAAAGTTTATTCATATCCAAGTCGAAGTAGATCTCCTTCGGTCCCTCATGCCTGGTATCTTCCTTCTCAGGAGTAATTTGCCTCATTTGTGGGTAAGCTTTCGTTATGAGAAGTTGGCAAATGTTTGTTATCAGTGCGGTCTTATCAGTCATGAAACCCAGGTCTGCCAAGGCAAGACCTTCTTCATTCGTAACCCGTTTGGATATGATTTCATTGCATCAGGGCCGTGGTTAAGATCGGAGAGCAGTGTCACACAGCAAGATTTATTGCGGGTCCCTACAAGCCTTACGCCGCCATGCCCCTCCACCAGAACAAATCCAAGCTTGCCTGACACCACCAAGGCTTAACAGCTAGCATTGCCACGTCATCAAGCCAGGATAACCAGTACAGTTCGTGGCAAGTAGGTGTACCTCAGCAAAGATGTACCAACAGACAGGTGTAGCTTCTCGAGGCAAAAGCTGGCACTAGCACTGAGGGGGACCAGCAGTCAACAATTGGTAAACGTATCCACACACGTCAGCCAAATTGAACCGATTAAACCAGGAGAAGAGGACATTCTGAGTGTAAGCCATTCTCCAGGGGCCCAGATTTGTTCACAAGCCCAAATTCCACTCAACCTGTCTACTCAGCCCGATGAAGCAAGCCCACTTTACCCACCTGGCTTCGGCCCACCCAAAACATGTCCAACCAACGTTAACTCAAACATCATAAATGCCCCTATCCCCAAAGAAAATTCCTTTATTGATAATGAATCAAATCCTGTAACTCTAAATTTCACTTTTTCGGCCTCACAGCACCATCACCATAACCAAGAAATACAAACCACTTCTCCCCAACCCCAAGCCCTAACTCATGCTCATAGCCAGGTGGGTGGATCCAATAACGCCCCATCCCTCAAAAGGAAAGTATCAAGGAAGGAGACAAAGCTTTTCCTGAAAAAAAGGCAAAACAGAGAGAGATGCTCCTGAGGCAGCCTTCGGTGGTCTTGTAGCTGTAAATCCCATCCTTAAAGTGAGGCAAAACACTTCAGGTATAGAAATACCCGTCTAAGATGAGACTACCTTAAACTCATTCTTTAGTGGAATTGATGACTCCTGTTCCTCTTCTATTCTCTGTAATGGTGGGTCTCTATCTGTTTCTTCTTATATGGTCGAGGAGGCAGACCTTATCAAGCCCCCAACTTCCCCATGAAGGTCCTTGGCTGGAACTGTTGTGGCATCTGCAATGCTGCGACAATCAGAGCCCTTAAGGCTCAAATAAAAGGGACTATCCCAGATGTAGTTTTTCTTAGTGAAACTAAAGCTTCTGCCACTAGGATGGGTGTTGTGATGAATTCAATAAAATTTTCAAATATATGTATAGTAGATGCCAAGGGTACTGCAGGTGGTGTATGTATTATATGGAAAGATGGCCTTATGATCAACCAAGTGGAATACAATAAAAATCTCATTGCAATGAAGGTCTCGGATGCTCTGTGTAGCTGGGTTCTAATTGGTTTTTATGGTCCCCCCTATCATTCTAAAAACAAAAGGCATTGGAGAACCTTATGGCCCTCCTGGAGTCATGTCAATGCCCACGGGTTTGTTTAGGAGATTTCAACTTCATTGTTAATGACAACGAGGTGCTCAGTAAAAACAGAGGTGGTGCTAGTTCATCGGCAACCAATTATTTGAAGGAACTAAT
This sequence comes from Quercus ilex subsp. ballota, assembly GCA_032727855.1. NCBI lineage: Eukaryota > Viridiplantae > Streptophyta > Magnoliopsida > Fagales > Fagaceae > Quercus > Quercus ilex. Next base: position 14,139,754 of record CM064913.1, read on the forward strand.
TTTTGAGTATGGAGCTATTGACTTGGGTTACTCAAGCAATGCCTTCACTTGGGCTAGAGGTAGATGGGGAAGTTCAGCTATTAAGAGAAGGCTTGACAGGGCTATTGCTAGTATATCTTAGAGGTTAGCCTTTCCGAAAGTAGCAGTAGCTCACCTTGGAGCTATTAATTCTGACCACACTCCAATTCTCCTAGATACAAATCTAGAGGAGAGTTTTGCACAGTGACCTTTCTTGTTTGAAGTAGCTTGGATTAGAGATAATGGGTGTAACACTGCGGTTGAAAAGGCATGGAATGTGGAAGTAAATGGCTCTGCTTTGGCTAAGTTGTACAAAAAGCAAGCTATGACTAGACAGGCTCTTCGTAAGTGGAATAAACAAGTGTTTGGGAATTGTCAAGTTAGAATCAATTGCCTTATGGAGAGTTTTAATGAGGTCCAAAGGAGGCACCCATCTGAGGAGAATGGTAGAATTGAAGAAGCCCTCCAATCAGACCTGTCAGAGTGGTTAACAAGGATTGAGATACTTTGGAAACAGAAGTCTAAGGAACTTTGGTTGAAGGGGAAAAAAACACAAAATTCTTCCACCTCTCCACTATCATCAGAAGAAGGAAGAATAATATTGACGCGATTAAATCAGAGGAAGGTCTATGGGTAACGAGCTCTAATCAGATCAGGAAACTCTTCTTTAATTCCTTTAGGAAGATCTTTATGGTCGAGGAAGTAGATTTCCCTGAACACTTAGATAACCTCATGCCTCCATGTGTGTCTAAGAAAGAGAATATGGAACTGAGCAGAATCCTTACGCCTGAGGAGATAAAGGCAACTATGTTTCAAATGCAAGACTTGAAAGCACTTGGTCCGGATGGTTTCCCTGCCCTGTTCTACAAAGAGTTCTGGCCCATGGTTGGTGATACAGTTGTTTAAGCTGTCACTTACTTCTTTACTGATGCTAGTATGCCTAGTGAGGTAAATAGCTCCCTCATCATCTTGATTCCTAAAACTCTTAATCCTTCCTCTGTCAACAATTTTCGTCCCGTAAGTCTTTGCAACCTAGTGTATAAGATCATTTCAAAATTACTTGTTGCAAAGCTCAGACCTCTGTTACACAAAATTATCTCCCCATGCCAATCGGCATTCATTCTAGGGAGATGGATAGCAGAAAACCAAGTGGTGGTTCATGAACTTCTTCATAGTTTTAAGACAAGAAAAGTAAAAAATGGCTTCATGGCTATTAAGTTGGACCTCCAAAAAGCCGATGACAGAGTAAACTGGGACTTTATCAAAGCGGTGCTCACCAACCTGGGCTTCAATGATAGTTGGATTATGGACTGCATCTCTTCTGTGTCTTATGAGGTGATTGTTAATGGAGGTAAATCAGATCAGTTTAAACCTAGTAGAGGGCTGAGGCAAGGTGACCCTCTTTCCCCATACCTGTTCATCTTAAGCCAAGAGGTCCTTTCTAGAATGCTGGATAGAGAACTTTTGGCGGGTAATATCAGCGGCGCAAAAGCTAGTGTTAGAAGCCCTGCCTTGACTCATGAGATGTACGCAGATAATATTGTTCTCTTCTCAAAAGCTACTAGGAATGATGCTAGTATTCTTTCCATGTGCCTTGATAGGTACTGTAGCTGGTCTAGACAGTGTATCAACAGATTGAAATCTGGTATCTTTTTCTCTAAACGCACCTCAGCTAGTATCAGAAGATCTATCAAACAGCATCCGCATATGAAAAAACTCAAAAAAGACGCTATATACTTGGGTGCACTGCTGTTTCTGTCCAGATCCCCCTCAAAAGACTTCAAATTTCTTGAAGAAAAGCTAGAATCCAAGTTGACAGGTTGGAGAAGTCGCTGCCTCTCATGGGTTGGCAGATGCACGCTTATTAATTCAGTCACCCAAGCCATCTCTAACTACACTTTATTGGTGTTCAATGTACCAGCCAAAAATTACAACAGGATGGATGCCCTTTCAAGGAGATTTGGTGGAAACCTAAGGAAAGAAACAACAGATTCATTGTGTGGACTGCTTGGGACAAGTTGTGTCAGCCCAAAAAACTGGGGGGGGGGGGGGGGGCTTGGTTTTAAAAAGGCAAAAGAAATGAATTCCGCGCTACTAGCTAAACTGGCTTGGATGGTAGCTTCAAGTAAGCAAAGCATATGTAATTATGTATGGAGGTGCTTAGAACAAAATATAAAGTCAGCAATGGTTGGATTACTGCAGAACCTTTGAAGGCAGGTTCCCCTACTTGGAGAGCTATTGATTAGGCCAAAAAATTATTAGTGAAAGAGGCATGCTTCCTTTTGGGAGATGGGAGATCTATTGAAGTGTGGACTGATCCGTGGGTGCCTGGGATTGAAAACTTTAGACCTCAACCAAGAGTGGATGAGTACAAACAGATTGCAATTAAGGCTACCGATCTCATTGACTCTTCAACCAGATCATGGATCAGAGAATGGGTAAACATGTTTTTCACCCCGGCTGATGCAAATGCTATACTCTCCATCCCAATCCCTTATAATCCAAAGCAAGATAGGCTTATATGGATTCTTGATTCAAAATGAAGATTTTATGTTAAATCAGTCCATAAGGTTGCCTTCACTAGCCCAGGAAGAGATTCTCAACCCCAAGCTTTTTAGTTGAAGCTGTGTAAAGCCAAATTTCCAGAACGACTCAAAATGCTTATTTGGAGGTTCGGTGTCAATGCTATCCCCACTAAAGAGAACCTGCAAGTAAGGCTGCCTTATATTGATCCGTCTTGCTCTTTGTGCAATGCTTCAGTGGAAACCTGCACCCATATTTTCTTTGAATGCCCTTTCGCTAGAGCCCTTTGGGCAGCAGCATGCAGGGGTTTAAGGGTGGACCCAGCTTCTATCATCACACCGGCAAACATCACTAAGCTTATCCTGGAGCCACTTGCTTCCCCGATGCCAATTGAAGACCAGTGGACTGTGTCCCTCAACATGGCCTTAGTCATTGATGAGATATGGATGTCTAGAAATCTCAAGCAATTTTGTAATGTCTCAAGATTCCTCGAGATTGTCAAGGCTTACACTCCTGATATGAGTACGCCCAAGGAGCATGTGAACTACAGATGGAACCCACCACCACATGATTGGATCAAGCTCAATGTGGATGCCGCTTTGAACAGCTACAAATCAGCTTTTGTAGTAGTTGCTCGGGACTAGTTGGGAGAGGTACTGTTTCTGTGGGATAAAATTCATCTTGCCTGCCCCCCGGCGCAAGCTGAAGCTGAGGCCCTCCATTGAGCTGTGCAACTAGCGATCAAAGAGGGTTGGAAGAATGTAATTTTTGAAGGGGATGTGAAGAATTGTATTGAGACAAGTGCTGATGCTACTCCAGATTGGCTCTCTTGCAACACTGTTAGTAATATCCGTAGTTTAATTAATGCTTTTGATTCTGTTCTTTTTAGTTGGGTCCAGAGATTAGGCAATTTAGTTGCTCATGTTTCAGCTAAATTGTCCTTGAATTCCTGTTTAGATTTATGTTTCAATAAAGGTAATCTCCCCCCCTCTATCGAGGCTGTTTGTAAGGGAGATGCCTCTGTTTCTGTTGGTTAAATTAATGGAAGGTTGTTTGTTTTCAAAAAAAAAAAAAAAAAAAAAAAAAAATACTAGACTTTTCCTTAAATTATGGGACTTGCTTTAGTAAACAAGACCCCAACAAAACCATACACTTCATACGTGTATGCCCTCACATTATTGAGGCCCTCTTGTTTGTTTGTTTTGTTTGTTTGTTTTGATAGTATTTTTTTTTAATGATTATAAATTCATAAATCATAAAAAGCTTAAACATAATACTCCAAACTTAATTTTCTTTTGAAGAACCCTCAAGTCCCAAAAATTACAAATTGTCCCCTTTTTGCCTCCATTACAATTTTACATTCTCTCAAGCTCTTCGTTATTAATTTATAATAACAACTAAATGACCTTCCATGGAAGAGTTATTACAAATATATAGAACATATATCATCATACTAACATAAGAAAAATGAAAACCTTTCTGTTACACTTTGTTCTTCTGTGGTATATATACATATAAAAACTAATATAAAAAAAGATTAAATAAATTCTTATTTTATTTATCAGCTCCTTTAATGGAGTATATCCTTAAAAAATCAACTTTTTTTTTCCTTTAAAAAAAAAAAGTTTCATCAAATAGTGTTTTAAACATGCATTTGGATGGTTAACTTAATTGACTTAAGGATCATGTTAATTGACGCCCTAAGGGAAATTGTTAATAAGCTATTTTAAGAAAGTTTTTATGCCACTTTTTTGAAATATAGAAAAAATTGTCAATATATATATATATATTATCATAAAAACATTCCTAAAATTGTTTATTAAAAAATGCTCTTAGGATATTTGTTAACATTTCCTTTAAAGTAATACTTACGAATACTTACCAACACAGCTAATTTTTTTACATATTTATTAGACAAAATATTCAACGAATGAATTAACAATCCCAAGAATATTCGATCACGATTAGACAGACAAACAGATAAATCTTGTATTCAAGATCTTATTCTAGCGATATCAATTAGATTATGAGATTTTGAGGTTTTCCATTATTTGATTTGGCACAAAATATAATTTGAGTTTCATAAAAGTCACACGTTGTTAAGAAAAATCTGTGGTTTAATTAAGTCAACAAGAAGATTTGTACAAGAAGATTTTTTGAATCTGATCTTTCAAATTTCAAAATAAACTACTTAGGCAATAGTCACACATTTGCCATACACACATTGCCATATTCCACATCGATTGAAATCATATTTTTAAAACATTATTTTAAAAGGTGTAGAATAATAAATGTGTGATAAGATTTGTATTTATTTATGGCCAACGTGTAACAAAAGTTGGTAGAAAAAGAGATCTCGAGTTCAATCCTTGCATACACAAAAAAACTGATTGATGTCTTGATCTTCTAATAAAGAGTTATTATCAGAAACAAACGCAGTATCTTAAAACTCTATTTAAAAAAAAAAAAAAAAAAGGTTGGTAGAACCGTAGAAGAAGAAGCCAGTAATGGTAGCTCACTCAAAAAAATGAAAACGAAAAAGAGGATGTGACCCTTCACCAAATGGGCAAATACCAACCATGAAAGTATCATATGGAAAGGAAAATTGAAAATTGGAGTTGTCACTTTTTCACTTTTATTAGTAGTCCGTCCAAAATTGTATCAAATCCGAGGGGATGCCACTCTTGTAATCTTGTCGCCACGCCATGCTTAGCAATTGCGACCATATTCGGATATTCCCACTACCATGTGTCCCGTGCCTGATGCTACAAAAATGTATCCTGTGCGGCGATTTTATTAATAGAAATACTAATGTCACAATAAATTTTTAGCAAAAAAATTATAATTGGTTCTAATCTGAACTTAATTTTAAAATTATTTTTTTGACCCTACCAATAATAGTTTGCCGTCTAAGATTTATTGTGAAATTATTATAAAAATATTGTGAAAATAGCATTTCATACTTTTTAAGGAAATTTGTTAAAAAACTTAAGTTATATAAAATCTAATAAAAAAAAAGATCTTGAATATGCCAACATCATAAAAAAAACACACGCGCTCACAAATACATGAAATTTTATAATTTTTTTTTTTTTACTAATAAAATGAAAAGGCAAAAAATGATTGATGAGAGATAAAGTGAAAACGGAGAATGTTGAGATAAAAGTAATAAAGTGAGAGTCTGAAATGATAATAGAGAGAAAAAATGAAGAGAGAGAGAGAGAGAAGAGAAAATAAAGAGAGAGAGATATCTCATTCAAACCAAATCTAATTTTTGCCCACGACCAATCAAATTAAAGGGAATTTCATGATCTTAAATATAACACCAAAACTAATCAAATCTCATAGTTAGATTTCAATTTAAACTCAACTAAATTTAGTCAACCGCATAAAAATTGATAAAAATCAACAACAAAAAAATGGGGTTTTATCATTATAACCATGAAATCATTTAATTTAAGACTAAAACATCTATCAAAATTTAGAGCTGTATACGGTATCATTAATGCGAAGGAGAACTCACAGCCAATAGTATTTCTCTCTCTTAATATCGTTTTTTAGGACAAATGAAATTAGAAATTGTTTTTATGAATTAGGTCAAATGAGTTCCGAATCAGAATGATTAGAGTTTTTTTTATTTTTTATTTTTGTTTTTGAATAAGCTTTTGGTTTAATATTTTGTTCATTTGTTATTATTTGGCCTAATCTTGTTGTTGTTTGGGCTATTTTTGTAGTTATTTGGGTTAAATTTTATTGTTGTTATTTAGACTTTTATTTTTTATTTTTTTTATTTAAAAGGTTAGGGATTATATTTGGTGAGCGAAAATAATTATTGTGAAAAATTCTACGCCCACAACATTTCACAATAATTTTATAACAAATCCTAAGTGACAAGTTATTATTGATGGATAAAAAAGTAATGTAAATGGTGGCCCCAATTTAAAACCAATAACAACTTGTTATTTCTGATTTGTTGCGGAAATGTTATAAACGTAGCATTACTATATTTTTATTGAACCCAAATTCTTAGGATTATCAAGTGAGGGAGTTCAATAGCTTTTTGGAGAGTAGACAAAACAAGTGTAGTGGGGCCTTTTTGTTATATGAGGCTAGGCTGTCTCCTGCGGTACTAGGCCCAAATAGTCTGAGTAAGAGAGTTGAGACCAGTCTAACTGCAACTCAATTTGGTCCAGCTTGTGCGGAAACGTTGAGTCCAAGTCCAAGGGAAGACACTGCAAAGTGGGCTTATCCTTTATTTCTGCCACAGAATGAACTTTTCTCCAGATTCTGCCGCAGGATTGACTTTTCTGTTTTTGCCGCTGCTAGTTTCTATCGCAGGATTGGCATTTTTGCTGCAGAAGGAACTTTTCTCTAGTTCTTGCCACAAGGCCGACTTTTTTGCCATGTAACAAAACTTTCTGCTATGCAATAAAGCTTTCTGCTGTGTAGTAAAGTTTTCTGCCGTAAAGCCTTTTGTTGTGCATTAAAGTTGTCTGTTGTGCATCAAAGCTGTTTGCTGTGCTTTAAAGCTATGTGAATGACTACTCTTCATTTTTACTGTAGAAATACTTTTCTACTTCCTGTACATAAACAAATCTAAAACCCAAAGAAAATACCCATCAAACAAATGTTAGTTTAAATGGGTTAGCATATTCTTAAATATATATATATACATATATGAGTATATATACTTATACGTATTCACATATACATATATAAAATATATGGCAGAACATAATCTTCAAGGTATATGTATATATATACTTACGGCAGGATAATAATTAGTTTGTGTCAAAAGTAAAACAATGTAATAACAAATAAAGAAGAAAGCTTCAGCAGGAAAGGTTTAGCTAGTATAATAGTTAACATGGTAAATATAATAAAAAGGTACTACAGCAGAATAACTAGTACAGCAAGTAAAGACACCACAGCAGGACAACTGATGCGGCAGACGTGATAAAAACGTGCTACAACAGGATGACTAAATACGGCAGATATAAGTTATGATAAGAGAAATCAAATATATTTGTAATCAAAATCGAGTATTGAATCTGCCCATAGAATAAGTAAACCAAGAAGGAACCCAAACTCCAACTTGAACAACCTTATCATAGACTTCTGCCATAAAAGATTTGCATTTTGGAGAATAGATCTAAATGGCTACTAGCTATTACTTTTGGAGACTTCAGAGAGTGGGTTTGCTAAGAGGGAGGGAAAAGACGGTCTATTGATGCATGCCCCTACTCTTGCCAGGTTTTCTCTCTTCTTTTTCTTTCTCTTCGTTCCTTTTAAATCTTAATTTCTTACTATTCTCTTACTGTGGGTTGTTTCCTTTTTTGGTCTTTTCTTTTCCTGGGTTCCTCTCTCTGGGTACTTACTACTCTCTTACCATGAGTTTCCTCCCTTAGGTACTTCTCCCATCATCGGGTCCCTTTTTTTCATCGATGCTTTCTCCTCCTTTTATAGTGAGCTAATTCAATGGGATTTCTCCCTTTTGCCCCTAAGGCTTCATCAATTGTTTTTGGTTTGTTGTGGGCATCATTGCAGGACTACCCACCAACCCATTGGTTGCCCCAGCCACTACCATCTGCTTAAAACATATTTGCTGCACGACAAAATTATCTTTTGTTTGTTCTTGCTGTATACCTCTACCTCTAGGTTCAAAGATCAGGATTGGGCTACCTCACTACCTAGCTCTATGACATGCATCAGATGGTCCCAACCATTTATTACTTCTTTTGGGTAAGATACCATCCCAGCAGGATATATTCCCAAAAGAAGTCATGGCAGAAAACCAAATATAGACCCCCTTTTCCCCCCACCACCAAACCACATCCTCTGAATCACCTTGACCGTGGGTCCACCTCCCTTGTATTGGCTGGGTACAGGTTGGTGGTGCTCCGGCCCTTCTGTTCTTGTTTTCTTTCGTTCCCATGTCATTTCCACCGTAGCAGATTAGCTTTGTTTTGTTCTGCTGCGTGTCTTTGTCTCATTTCTTCACGCGTTTCCTATTATGTTTGTCATTTCCTTTAGTTTGGCTTTTCTTTACTTCACGCGTTTCCTACTGCTAACACTTCCTGTTGTTCCTTGTTTCTTTTTATCGTGCTTCTTCATATCAGTTTTCACGCCTATCTTTTTTATACAAAAGGATTTGGGCCTTTGTGAGCCAAATAATGTTGACTGGATCAAAAGGGTCTTGGGCCCAATTTATCTTCATCTGCTGAAGCCATTCTGCCAGAGAACTGTATTCTGCAGTAAAGCTATATTCTACGGCAGATTTGTATTCTACAGCAGATTTGTGGACCAAATAATGTTGACTGGATCAAAAGGGTCTTGAGCCCAATTTATCTTTATCTACTGAAGTCATTCTGCCAGAGAACTGTATTCTGCAGTTAAGCTGTATTTTGTGGCAGATTTATATTTTGCAGCAGATTTGTGTTTTGCTGTAGATTGCTTTCACTTGCACTTCTTTCTTTGGAACTTTTCTTGCTCTTTGGTTTTCTTGGAGGGTCTTTGGGCCTTGCTTTTTATTGGGCTTTCTTCCTCATGGGTCTTTGGATATGGATTCGCAAAATTGGACATCAACAAGAAGTTAGTTTAAAACTAATTATTTATATAAGTTTTTTACAAGTATAATTTTAATTTTTTTGGGCAAATTAGGCTGTTCATACGAACACCCTCACTTGTATATGTGGCGCTGCCGCTTGAGTCTTCCTCATGTATAAGTTGAAATTTGTTACAAATTAATTTTGAACAATATTGTTCGAAATTATCAATTTGACTTGGTTTAAGTTTGATTAGTGAAGAAGGAAAGTTGATTAGTTGTCCACTAAAAAAATGTGTCATTAATCTACTAAAGATGATATTCCTTGTCTTCCAAAGAATAAATTTTGTAATTTTATAATAGACTATATAGTATATACTACAAAAGGGTTGGTTGGGTAAAATTTTATTAATCCTTTTTTTTTTTTTTTTTTTTTGATGAGAAAGAAATTTTATTAATCCTTAGGAGCATTTGTAGTGCACAATGTCACAAGGGCCAAATTTTGGCCAACCAACCTCTAAAATCATGTTTGGTTTTGCGATGAAAAATACTAATATTTACTTGGAAGCTTTTTTAATTTATTTTTTATTTTATATATATATATATATATATATATATATATATAGGATTATTTATTTGTAATTGAATTATTGAATTGTATATAACTATATATTGCATGGATCCACGTAAGCTAGGAATAAACATTAAACACACAAAAAATGTGGTCCTAATTAGCTTTCTTATATAACATAACATAATGTTTCATTTCCATGGCTAAAGTTTTTTTTTTTTTTTTTTGGTCCTATCTTATATAAAGTATAAACTCTCTTGACTTTGTTACCTATTTTTATGGTTTTTATTTTTTTATGGGATCATGGGTAATTATCCACTTATTAAAACATTTTCACCATGGTTGGTATCTTGTGTGTATAATCCATGTTGTATGGAGATTCAATGACCCTTCCCGTGGTAGCTAGAAGTGTGGTGGTTGGTCTAATTATTTTCTTCCTCGACATAAATTACAATAACGTGGATTTTTTTTTTAGAAGACAGTAGCGTGGATTTCGTGGACAAGAAAACGTGGAAGTTTCCTATCTTGGCTAAATTCATATTTCTATAAATTTTGGACCGTGACCTCTTATCTTGGCTAAATTCATGGCTTTTTAATTTTTTAATTTTTTTAATATATATTTTAAGAATTGAAAAATCCATAGCTTATCTTTAAAAAACTGTGTTTGAAAAGCTGCTTTTTCTGATTCTCAAAAACAAAACATAAAAAAGATGCTTTTGCTTATGAGGGGTGGGCATGGGATGTGACCGTGGTGGGTGAACGGGTTTTCCCTAATTGATCATGTGACAACCTAATTAACTTGCGTCATTTTGTCAAAATGATGACCTTTTTTTTTTAACATATGTCTTTACAACATACATTAGAAAAATATTTAAGAAAACTTTTTACGAGAAAATGAAAAAGTGATTAACTTTTTAAATAGTTTTTTCAAATCCCTATAAATAGTTTCCAAAAATGGATGGTTAATGTATGTCTTAAATCATACATTTTTATATTATTGTATTACTTTTAGATTTATGTTAAAGATACATGAATTGATTGAGCTGTCTCTTAAATTCATTACTAGTTTTTACTTTGGTCCATATGTTTGATTAGATTTTTTATCCACCAAGGCAAAAATGAATTCATGGGTTATATTTGGTGTTACCATTAACCTGTCTTCGTTCTTCACTCTTTATTTCTTTTCTTTCAACTATGCTTGAATTCTTCTGAAAATTCATGTTTTCTTTGGTTTTTCCACTTTTCCATTTGATCCTTGCATTTGTATGTCGCAAGCTTTCCCATTAGAGTTTTAGTGGTACAATCTTAAAAAAGAAGTAATAAAAGAATTTTTGGTTAAAATTTAAATCACACTTTCAACTTAGGCCTCATTTGGGAGGAGAGAATAAAAAAGAATGAAAAGAATAATTTTAGAATATTCTTCACTTCCCTTGTTTGGGAGTTTTAGGTGGGGTTTGGATACACGTTGCGTTTACTGCGTTTTGGTCTTCTTGTGTCCCCCCCCCTGTTTTTTTTCCTCTGCTGCAGCACGCGTTTCAAGGGGACAAACAGCTACTGTTCATGAATAGTAGTTGTATATTTCTGACTTTCAGCCACTTTTCATCAGTTTGTGGGCCTCGTGCACTATTCACGGGACCCACAAAATTCACTTTTCAGCAATTTTTTCATTGAAAATGGGTCTCACGACATTATTTACACATTAAAAAATTATTTTGCTACAGTGTTTTCAGTTTTCAGTTTCAGCAAAATAAGTTCTATCCAAACGGACCTTTAATGGATGGAATAGAAAGCCCACTCTCTTGTTTGGGAATTTAAGTGGGAAGGAATGAAATGGATAGGAATGAACACTCATTCCTCTCATTTCTCTTAAAACCTCAAATTTTTTTTGAGGGAATGAAATTAGACTTAATGATTTTTTTACTAAAACTCCCAAAATACCCCTATATATTCAATCATTAATTTTAAAATAGGAGTCTAATAGTAATATTGTTATAAAATAATTCTATTCCATTCCTTCCATGTTGCTCCCAAACAAGATTACTTACATTCTATTCAATTTTGTTCCTTTATTTTAAAACATCCAATCAAGGTTACTTAATTCCATTCCATTCTATTCTTTTCCATTTCTTTCCTTTACTTAAATACATTTCATTCAATTCCATTCATTTCCATTCCCTTATGATCATTCCATTTCATTTCCTTATGAACTCCCAAACGGAGGATTAAGGTAAATTAATTATCATTTTGTCCCTAAAATTTAATTTTTATCATTTTAATCGATAAACTTTAATATTTTTGTCAAGTTTGTCATATAATAGTTTTGACAGTGTCTTATGTAAAACTATTACTCTTCACATATGTGGATTCCAGTTAACTCCAAAAAAAAAAAAAAAAAAAATCAGTTGGACTTACTAGTAATTTATAGATGATAATGAACGAACACCTTATCACAATGCATCATTCAACAAAACCCAACTATTTGTGAGTTGAACTCTAAACCATATTTTAGGAAAAAAGAGGAAAATAATGTTAACTTATCAACTACTGTGACAGTGACACGCATTTCTTTCATCTATTCACAATTCCACATTATTTAAACAGAATTAAACCTTAAATTTCCTTTATTAATTCATATACAATTTAACCCACATCTCCACTTTTGAGAAAGGAAAAATAACCACCACAACTAATTAAGGCCAGCAATTTGGTAGATATCCAGAACTTTTTCCTAATTAAATTTTTAATATTTTATACCTTTTTAATGAATTGAACTTTAGTCCACAACAAAATACATATTGGTTCAAGCATTATTATATATGTAGGGTCAGTTTTTGTAGCCCAAACCCAAAAGGTTTGGGTTATGAGCCCAATGAACCTAAAACAATGAATTTGTAGAGAGTGAGTGAAAGAGCTGAACTGGTTGTGAATTAAACAATGGTCAACTATGATGTTAAGAGATGTATTAACGTAGAAACACACTTGAAAAACTCAACAAATGGATGTCCGAAGAGGTATATAATTGAATGAAAGATGATTACAACTTTTGGTGCTACAGTAAAGTTACTCTCTTCTGCTTCTTCCTTTTCCTTCATCTTCCACTTTATCAGAAGCCTCTCCTCTTTATATAGCACCCTCTCCCTTCATCTTCATTGTCCACTTGTTCTTTATCTAAACATCCACTTGAGTGCATGTCCCATCAGGTATCTTCTTTAGCTCTCTGTGAGTGGTGGTAGTTGTGATTATACTGTTTAGAGGTTTTCTCCACATTAATGCGACCAGAAAAGTAGCTGCAGTGCATTTAATGTGGTGGTTCAGCTTGTCTTCTAGATATTTTTCCGTTCCTATCATCTCCATACGTGCTTGAAACCTATCCTTATCATTGAAATCGTTAGAAAGATTACTTGAACCTCTCGAGTGTCTGCCTGACCAAGGCTCTTTGTATTCGAGGAGAATGACATCTTCGGACCACTGGTGATCTCTTCGGACTATACTCCTCATTCATTTCCAGGCATATTTCTTCCACATGGACTCCTTCTTAACAACTTTTTTCTCTTCGGATGCACAGTAATCTTCAAATAGGGCCCTAGGCCTAATATATAAGGTTGGGCTTTTAACCCCCACAATAGCCCCTCAAAATTTTAATTTTTCCCTCGCATCCGAGGAGAAAAAATAGGATTTTGACTTGTCACGAAATAAAAACTCAAAACACACAAATATCTGGACTTACACGTGTGTGGGTATAGATGCAGGCGCTTCATCATTGCTGCTGTCGTTTCAGTATTCCCAAAGCGCTATTAATTACTCCAGGCGGCGTTTTGTCTCTGGTATCCAACGGTGGACTATTGATACAACAGACGTGGTTTTTCCCTAGAATTTGGGCGGGATGACTCCTGCCTTTTCATCTGTCCCCATATATAAAGCCTTAGAGGAGGTTATTTCTTCTTTACTTTGCAAATTCTCAGATTACCCAGCGAACTTAAGAACTCGAATCCACCAAGCTCTTCCAAATATTAATCCTAGTTTTTACCAGAGTCTGTAAGAATCTTCCTACGAGTTCAAAGATCATTCTCCGATTTAGTTTGTGTAAGTTCTCCTCTACTCAAACCTTTCGTCTTCTCTTCGGCCAGCTTCTTCGGCCTTCGAATAGTCACTCCCTAGTCGCTACGTTTAGTATTTCCTTCTTTCTGTTTAATTGAGATGGGTAGATTTCAGTATATGGTGGATAGCCTCGCCCAGATAGAGGAATTTAGGGCAACATATCGCATACGTCAAGATGTGGGTTTGAGATATTGTCCTCCAAAAAGAATACTAATAGATCAGAAGGTGGGCGAAGTTATAATTCCCATCATCGCCTTTCTAGAAGGGGGGATGACAATCCCTATGGGCCCCATTACCAGTAATTACCTTCGAAACCATAGGCTTAGTTCTGAACAATGTGCACCTAACGTCTTTAGAATCTTAGGAGCAGTTGATAACTTGAATCGTCATCTAGGATTGGGATTCACCTGGCTCGACGTGGTACACATGTATGAGTATCACAGCCAGAAAGGAGCAGGATATTATCTTAAATCCCTATCCGACGTTGTTAGGCTCGCCTCCTGCCTTCCCAAATCTAACAAAGGGATGAAAGACGACTATGTGATCGTCTCGGGCGCATGGCATGACGGTCTTCATTGCCCAACCAAACCAGGAGAGCTAGGTAGGATATCCTAGATTTAGGTTTACTAACAGTAGATTTAGGATCTCCGTTTTTCAACAATTTTGTCCTTTTTTTTTTTTTTGTATCATTATTTTTAAGTTTCTGACTAAGTTCTGTTGTGACGCTAACAGATAAAGAACACATTTCTCCTCGGCTCAGCCTTACAAACATTGTCGCCCTCAATTATTTACTACGATCAGAAATTTTTGTGAGTGAAGACGGGCAACTCCGGTCGGTTCCGCTTATTCTTCGGTACACGGCAAAACCGAAGGATCTTCAGCCGGTTGGCAACGCGATAAGACAGGGAGACTATCACCTCAACCGCATAGACGTTGCTCGGAAGGATTTTCTAACTCCGTTTGATCTTGCGCCCATGCCACATCCAAATCCACAGGGTGTACCATTGCTCCTCCAGCCAATTCAGCAGATTCCCCTCGGACTAGTAGCAGCAGGTGAAAGAGTTGCTTCTTCAACCCCTCCGCTCGACGAGCAGATTGATAAGTTTAAGTTCGAAGGAGAAGCTTCAAGAGGGGTTCAGGTGATACACGTTTCGGACGCCGAGGAGGAAACCGACAGGTAGTCTAGTGTTCGCCCTCCTGTTCTGACAACTACTCTTCTAGAAGACTCTTCAGAAGAAGAAGACATGGCAAGTTTAAGGGACCTGATAAAGAATAGAGGTAAAAAGGCCGAGCCTAAAGGGACTGGTACATCCCAACCAGCTGTGAGTCTTCTTCCACCACCTCCTTAGGTTCCTTTGGATCTCGGCGCCAAGCAATTGCCAGATCCGAAGAAGAAGAGACCCCTTACTGACAATGAAGGGAGGGAGATAGCGCCTCCGAAAGGGACCAAATAAAAAAAGGTGGTTAAAGATCACTGGAGCAAGAGGGCTTCTTCTAAGAGCTCGCACCTGGTCCCCAAGACTGGAATTGGATGGTGCTCCAATCCCCTGGGAGACCTCCCTCAGAAATTACAATGGGGGGAGGGCAGGTCTCGTTGCCGAGGCCTTGGAGCAGCCACTTCTCCTTCTAAAGGACATGGAGTCTTATAGGCGCTTCAACCAATACGAGCTCTTCCTATTCCTTAAGAGGGATTTAGCCATGGTAACTGTACTGATCTGCTTAATTAAGGTGCTGATCTCTTTTACTTGCCCCTTTTCTTTGCTCTATATTGAAATTTTTTTTTGTTATGTAGAGTACTCAGCAAGTTTATGTGGCCGAGGAGTGGAACAAGAAGTCCTATATCGAAGCCCAAGTGGAGGCCCACTCTCGGTGTGAGGCGGAAAAATCTCTAGGCAGCCTGAAGGAGGAATATGCTCATCTGTCCGACCAGTTAAAAGACATGACCAACCAGAGGAACAGCCTTGATGTTGGCCTTAAAACTACTGAGAAGCAGGTCGAAGAGCAACGTAAACAACTGAACATGGCGAAGATTAACTTGGCGACAGAGAGAGAGATGGTGAAAGGTCTTAAGGCTGAGTTTAAAAAAGCCAAGGAAGCTGCTCAATTGGCTAAGAAAAATGCCCAGTTGGCCAAGGAGGCAGTGAAGGCCGAAAGACAGGCAGCATATACGCTTGGGGTGGAGGAGACCCAAGCTAACCTTACAAAGCAATTTGCCACGGTCAGCCGATAGTACTGCGATGTAACTTGGGGAAAGGCGCTGGATGCTGCTGGAGTCTCTGCGGAATCCGACTTGAGACTACTTGGGAGTATATAATACGACCCTGATATTCGAGAACTCCCAGGGTTTGATCCCTTTCCTCCCACACAACTCCAAGAGGCTTCGGAGCAATCCCTGATTGGCCAAGTCCCTCTTACCAACCTTGAGGCCTCCAAGGAGTCTGGTCAGCCTGGTGATCAGAGCAAGCCAGCTGCAGCTCAGTCCAGTCAGGCTGCTGACCCTTTGGTCCCTCAAGTGAAGGTTTAGACATTTAGGAGTTTTTATTTTGTACTTGTATTAGTTTTTTTTTTATGTAAGGGGTTGTAAACTATTTTCTTTTGATTAATGAAACTGTTTCCCTTTTTTATTTCTGGTGTTTTCGTTGCATATCTTATGACTTACTATTGCTGCAAATAACTTTACTTTATAATTACAGTAATGTAGGTAAACTTAACCACCATATCATGCTGGTGATGTAAATAACCAAAATTAATACTGAAAAGAACAGTTTGCATAAGAGTTACTAATAAGCAATGAATGCAACGAGTAATATGGAAGTTTCACAGGTCTTTTCGAACTTGCACAGAGAATGTTATTACTCCTTGGTTTTGAACAAAACATTACTAAGGAGGCCTATCATAAGTTAGAGTTAATTTAAATACATTCGGGAATTTCAGGCATGACTCATTTTAAAGTTAAACCTTAATAATAATAACTGTATGGAGGTGTTGACTAACCCATACCCGAACCATCTGGTCCGAGGACCACAGACATGACTAGATTTAAGTTTAAACACTTATAAGAACTGTGAAGAAATGATAACTAACCCATATCATTTGGTTTGAGGACTTCAGGCATGAATGGATTTAAGTTTAGACACTTATAAGAACTGTGAAGAAATTATAACTAACCCATATCATCTGGTCCGAGGACTTCAGGCATGAATGGATTTAAGTTTAGACACTTAGGAGAGCTGTAGGCGAGTGTTAACTAACCCAAATCATCTAGTCTGAAGACTACAGGCATGATTGGATTTAAGTTTAAACACTTGAGGACTATGACCGAATGTTAACTAACTCAAATCATCTGGTCCGAGAACTACAGGCATGATTGGATTTAAGTTTAAACACTTATGAAAGCCGTAGACGAGTGTTAACTAACCCAAATCATCTGGTCTGAGGACTACATGCATGATTGGATTTAAGTTTAAACACTTGAGAGAACCGTGAACGAGTGTTAACTAACCCAAATCATCTGGTCCGAGGACTACAGGCATGATTGGATTTAAGTTTAAACACTTAAGAGAACCGTGAACGAGTGTTAACTAACCCAAATCATCTAGTCTGAGGACTACAAGTATGATTGGATTTAAGTTTAAACACTTAAGAGAACCGTGAACGAATGTTAACTAACCCAAATCATCTGGTCCGAGGACTACATGCATGATTGGATTTAAGTTTAAACACTTAAGAGAACTGTGAACAAGTGTTAACTAACCCAAATCATCTGGTCCGAAGACTACATGCATGATTGGATTTAAGTTTAAACACTTAGGAGAACTGTAACAGAGTGTTAACTAACTCAAATCATCTGGTCCGAGGACTACAGGCATGATTGGATTTAAGTTTAAACACTTAAGAGAACTGTGAACGAGTGTTAACTAACCCAAATCATCTGGTCCGAGAACTACAGACATGATTGGATTTAAGTTTAAATACTTAGGAGAACTGTAACGAAGTGTAAACTAACCCAAATCATCTAGTCTGAGGACTACAGGCATGATTGGATTTAAGTTTAAACACTTAAGAGAACCGTGAACGAGTGTTAACTAACCCAAATCATCTGGTTCGAGGACTACAGACATGATTGGATTTAAGTTTAAACACTTAAGAGAACTGTGAACGAGTTGGCATATTGATTGAAGAACAGATTCGATTAATAATAGTACCTTTTGAGGTTATTTACATTCCAAGGGCATGGTATTACATGACTATCCAGGTTTTCTAAGAAATACGCCCCAATATCGGCCCTAGAAGTAATACAATATGGTCCTTCCCAATTGGATCCTAACTTCCCCCAAGCTGGGTTCTTTGCAGTGCCGACAACTTTCCTCAGCACTAAATCACCGGGTTCTAGAGGTCTTAGCTTTATGTTGGCGTTATAGCCCTGCCTGAGCTTTTGTTGGTAATGTGCCAGCTGGACCATTACACTTTCCCTCCTTTCCTCAATCAGGTCCAAACTCTTCTCTAGCTGCTCATTGTTGCTGGTCGGACTGAACGTACTAGTTCTTAATGTTGGGAACCCAGTCTCCAAAGGTATGACAGCTTCAGCCTCATAGGTTATTGAGAAGAGGGTTTCTACAGTAGATCTGCGAGGCGTAGTTCTGTAAGCTCAAAGTACATGTGGCAATTCTTCCATGCATTTGCCATTCGCATCGTCTAGCCTTTTCTTTAAGCCATTTACTATGACCTTCTTGACAGCTTTTGCTTGCCCATTACCTTGAGGATAAGCAGGGGTGGAGTATCTGTTCATGATCCCCAGTTCGCTACAATAATTCCTGAATGCTTTGCTGTCACACTGTAGGCCATTGTCCGAGATGAGAGTATGAGGAACTCCAAATTGAGTGACAATATTCTTCCATACAAACTTTTGCACATCTACGTCTCTGATGTTGGCCAGCGGTTCAGCTTCGACCCATTTGGTGAAATAGTCTATGCTGATTAGAAGGTATTTCCTATTTCCTGCAGCTTTAGGGAATGGTCCCACGATATCTAAGTCCCATTGGGCAAAAGGCCATGGGCTGGATAGTGGATTAAGAGTTCCCCTTGGTTGATGAATATTCGAGGCAAATTGTTAACATTGATCGCACTTTTTAACATACTCGTGGGCTTCTTTTTGCATGTTCGGCCACCAATAACCTTGAGTGATGGCTCGGTGAGCCAAGGACCTACCTCCAGTGTGACTCCCACAGATTCCTTCATGTAATTCTTCTAGTAGTAACTCAGCCGCCTCAGGATGCATACACAATAAGTACGGTCCTGAATAGGAGCGTTTATATAGGTTCCGGTCCTGGGATAGCCAAAATCTGGTCGCCTTCCTCCGAATTTTATCGGCTTCCCCTCTCTCTTCAGGCAGAATATCCTTTTTCAAGAATTTAATTATAGGATCCATCCAGCTGAGTTCGGCCCTGATTTGATGAACTTGGACTACCTCTCTTCTTGCCTCTATATGTTCATGCAGGTCCTCGACGAGGATAACTCTCGGCAAATCTTGTGCCGAAGAGGCAACGAGCGTGGCCAAAGAATCAGCATATGCATTACCATTCCTGGAAATGTGCAGCAAATTGAAAGATTCGAACTCCGATTGCAGACATTTAACTTGGCTCAAGTATCCTTGCATTCTTTCATCCTTCGCCTCAAACTCACCTTGTACTTGACCGACAACTAACCTCAAGTTTGAGAACACCTCCACTGACTTTCCTCCCATTCTTCGAACCATAGCCATTCCCATCAGTAGAGCTTCATATTTCGCCTCATTATTTGTTGCTGAGAAGTCTAACCTTAACGGCTTTTCAATGGTGATTCTTTCAGGGGATATCAGCACTAGCCCCACTTCAGAACCTTTCTGGTTTGTTGCGCCATCCACGTACACTTCCCAATGTGAAGGGCTTTGCTGAGAAATCATGCCAACCGATTTTTCATCCATGTTCGATCTTGGCGTTACTTCTTCTATCTAGGGCTCCGTGAACTCGGCCACCAAATCTGCAAGGACCTTGCCCTTGACCGATGTGCGAGGCATGTATTTGATATCAAAAGCCCCTAAGTTCGTACCCCATTTAGCAATCCTTCTAGTGTAGTCGGCACTTTAGAGTATAGCCTTGAGCGGGAGTTGAGTGAGAACAATGACTGTATGGGCTTGGAAATAATGAGGTAGCTTCCATGTACCAAGCACCACTGCTGGGATAGCCTTCTCCAGTGGCAAATAACGAATCTCGGCTTCATGCAGCGACTTACTTACATAATAAACTGGCATTTGCACACCACAATCTGCTCGTATGAACACCAAGCTCACCGCATAAGGAGCTATAGCAATGTAGGCAAACAAGACTTCATCTGGCTCAAGACTGGACATGATTGATGGCCGAGCCAGATAGTCCTTAAGTTGCTAAAAGGCTACAGCACATTCTTCGGTCCACTCAAATCCCTTCCATTTGTTAATCAACGAGAAGAAAGGTCTACACCTATATGCTGATCGGGAGATGAATCGGTCCAGGGCAGTAGTCATTCCAGTCAGTCTCTGAACTTTCTTGAGATTCCGAGGAGCTTGTAAATTGTTGATGGCCTTTATCTGGTCGGGATTAACCTCAATTCCCCTGTGAGTCACCATGTACCCCAAAAACTTGCCTGACCCCACACCAAATGAGTACTTGGAAGCATTTAGGCGCAGCTTGTACTTTCTTAGAACTTCAAAGGTACTTTCAAGGTCCTTCACATGTTCAACAACAATCTTTTCAACAACAATCTTACTTTTCACCACCATGTCATCTATGTAAACCTCGATATTTTTACCCAGCTGTGGCTCAAACATCCTCGTCATCATTCTTTGATAGGTAGATCCTGCGTTTTTCAAGCCAAATGGCATCATCTTATAGTGGTAGTTACCAATAGGAGTGACAAAAGCAGTCTTCTCCTAATTATACAAGGCTAGTGGTATCTGGTGGTAACCTTAGAAAGCATCTAGGAAGCTCATCCGAGGGTGGCCGACAGTGGCATCCACTAGCTGATCAATTTTTGGCATGGGGAATGGATATTTAGGGTAAGCCTTATTTAAATCAGTGAAGTCTACGCATACTCGCCATTTCCCACTCTTTTTCTTCACCACCACAGTATTTGCTAGCCACTCAGGATAAAAAACTTCCTTAATAGCTCCAGCTTGTTTGAGCTTTGCTACTTCTTCTCTTACTACATCAGCATGTTCTTTGGATGGGCGCCGAAGAGGCTGCTTCTTAGGGGTAATCAGTGGGTTGACCTTCAGATGGTGACATATGAATTCTGGATCTACCCCTGGGGCTTCGTAAGTGTTCCAGGCGAATATGTCAAGGTTTCTCTTAAGGAATTCTACTAACTCCTGCTTCTCCTGCAGAGGTAGTTAAGATCTAACTTGAAAGAATTTTTCTGGATTGTCTCCGATGATAACTTTTGTCAAATCTTCACACCTAGCGCTCTTATCTGGATCTTCGACGGGCAATACCCGAGACTTTAACTGCTATAAACCCCTTTCGGCCTTGGACGAGGACTCAGCTTCGGGCTCATGTTGGATGACAGCCACTAAGCATTGTCTGGCTGCGGACTGATCTCCTTGGATCTCACAAACTTGTCCTTCAGATGGATACTTAACTTTCTGATGCAAAGTAGAGGAAACAACCCCTAGTGTATGAAGCCAAGGTCTGGCTATAATTGCTGTATAGGGCGAATACACATCTACAACTATGAAATCCACCTCTACCACCTCTGAGCCGGTCTACACAAGTAATCGTATCTGGCCTTTCGGGGTGACAACCCTTCCTTCAAAACTCATAAGAGGGGAATTGTATGGTGTTAAGTCTTGAGGTTTTAGGCCTAGCCCTTTGTAGAGATTAGGATACATTATTTCTATCGGGCTACCCTAGTCCACCATTACCCTCTTCACATTATACCCTCCAATTTTGAGGGTGATTACTAAAGTATCATCATGGGGTTGGATGGTCCCAATCTTATCCTCATCCGAGAACCCTATAACCAGCTGAGCACCCAGCTTAGCTCTCTTTAGACCTTGGCCAAAATCCCCTGCAGGTGACCGGACTACCGACACAACCTTCAATGGCCAGGATCCTGTTCTTCCCGGTGTGGCGAAAATGACGTTAATAGTTCCCAATGGAGGCTTTGAAGAGTCATCTTTTTGGGGCTCTGAGTTCATTTGACTTCCTCGGCTACTGGAGTGGTATAAAAAGTGTCTCAGTTTACCCTTACGGACCAGTTGGTCCAAGTGATTCCACAGGCTCCTGCAATCCTCTGTGGTGTGCCCATGGTCTTGATGGTACTGGCAATAGAGATTATGATTGCACCTTTCAGGGTTCCCCATCATCTTATTCGGCCACCTGAAGAATGGTTCATTCTTGATCTTTTCCAAAACTTGGTGTACTGGCTCTTTGAATACAGTGTTGACTGCTTGAGGATTTGTTGATCCTGATTACCCAGCGAAATCTCTCCGTGGTTTACTGTTATTGTAACGGTCCGACCTGAAATCCCTCCTCTCTTGGGGGATAACCTTGTCTTTTCCCTTCCCTTGCTGTTGATCTTCTTCGACTCTTTTATACTTTTCGATACGGTCCATGAGCTGACACATGTTAGTAACTGGTTTACCAGATAAGGACGTCCTTAATCCACGGTCAGTAGGGAGGTCGAGCTTGAACGTGCTGAGGGTCATTCCATCAAAGTTGCCCTCCATATCATTAAACTTCTCCCAGTACCTACCTGAATACGTCTTCAAGGTCTCGCCCTCCTGCATGCTCAAGGATAGCAGTGCAGATAAAGGCCTGGCCACTCTTTGGCACGTGACAAAACGGGAACCAAATGCTTGAGTGAGCTCTTTGAAGGAATTGATGGAGTCTAGGACTGAGCACAGACCCGGCCAACCCGACCCACCCAACTTACCCGACCCGACCCGAAGGGTCTTGGGCGGGTTGAATGGATGCTTGGGTCGGGTTCGGGTCCAATATTCGGGTCAGCCTTGGGTTTGGGTCGGTTTTGGGTCCAACCCGACCCGACCGATCTTAAAAAAAAAAAAAAAAAAAAAAAAAAAAAAAAAAAAAACCCCACACACACAACTAATGTATCAGACAAGCATGAAACTATGGTTCAAAATCTTGTACCATTTTTAGTAAAAATATGATACAGACCCAAGAGAGAAAATCCCCTCAAAAAGAGAGAGAGAGAGAGAGAGATATGTAGTGTTTTTTTTTTTTTTTTTTGGTTATGCTAGAGAAAATAGGATTGTATTTATGATGATAGAAACAAATAAGAAAATGATAAAGAAAATAATACCGATTCCACTATTCCATACTCGTTAGTTAGACTAAACACCTAATTGGATGATGGAATTTAATATTCTTAATTTATTGTTTAAAGGGCGTTTTCAATAGTCTTCAATGAGTTTCCATATATTAACTCTACTATTTAATATTTTTAATAGATCTTTCCGTAATTTTCAATGTCAAGTGTTGATTTTATATATTGTTTTTATTTAAATAGAAATGCTCTTTTCTTGCAATATTTCCAAATATAATTTTTAACATAATTACAAAGCTCTATCTTATAATTTTTTAACATAATTACAGAGTTAATATATGATTTATAGTTATCACACATTGCCAATTCACAATAGTTATCACAGCCTAAATTAATGGAATATGATTCATGTAAGAAACCTACGTTTTATAGATTGATTGGATGCAGCCATTTAAAAAAAAAAAAAAAAATTGTTGCTATCAATTATAATAAATACATGAATTAATGTTGCTAGAACAACCTTATATTTGCTTTCAAAAAAAATTTCAGAATTTATTTTGGTAATAATGACCTAAATAAATTAAATTTATTTAAATCTCCAATTATGTTGGTGAGAGAACACATGTTGATATAGGTTTTAAAACTCACTGTCTTGGCACCATCCATATAGCAATAGCACACTTGGTGGGACAAACGCCTTTCAATTTTGCCTAATCAAGAAATTGTAAAAGTTATATTTAAATACAAACTAAACTATTTGACATTTTCCCGAAACTTTCAAATGTTGTTTTTATATATTGCTTTTATTTAAATAGTAATGGTCTTTTCTTGCAACATTTCCAAATATAATTTTTAGCATAATTTAGTTGATTGTAGCATAATATTCTAATGACAATACTTTCCATCCAAATGAAGGGTTAAAATGATAATAAAATAATTGGAATTTGCAAAAAAGGAATAACTCTAATAATAATATTTTCCATAGTGAAAGTCAAATTGTTGTTTAAAAAATGTTTTATTTTAGTCCTAATTATATCAAGGATCTTGTTTCTTATTGGAAAGTATATTTCCAAACTAAGCCTAGTGCTGATATAAACAAAAATGGTAAATTTTATTTTCTCATTCAAGGAGGAGCGGGTCAAGATATACACAAGGAAAAAAATTGTAAAAGTTTGTTGCCTAATCAAGAAATCACGACCATTAAGCCTATACGAAAATAAATAAATTATTGAATTTAATTTTTCACATTAATGTAAATCACTAAATTAGTACAATAATTTCAATAAAATATTGCCTAAACAACTACTAAATTTGCAAGTTGAATTTCTCTCTATTAAAAAGGTACATGTTTTGAATTGATTTTGAGAGTCCTATCAATGTAATGAAAGAAAAATAAGAGCTATTAATGGGGAATTAAAATTTATTATCATAAAAAGTGGAGATCCTTCAAACATGGAAGTTTAAAAATAAAAATAAAACTATGACAACTTTTAAATGACAAGTTTGAGTAATAGGGTAAGTAATTTTTTCCCCATTAATAACTCATTAAAGTGGTGGCTATTTCAATGTTTCTTCAGGCCTTTCACAATTTCACTTTCACACAATTTGAAGAAAAAAAAAAAAAAAAAGGACCCGACCCAATATCCGACCACCCGACCCGACCCGAGACCCGTAATTTTCGGGTTGGGTCGGGTTTCTCCCTGATAAACCCGATTTTTATCGGGTCGGGTTGCGGGTGGCAGTAAAACCGACCCGACCCGACCCGATATCAGTCCTAATGGAGTCTGCTCTCAGGCTGTCAAACCACCTCATTGCAACTGGTCCAATACTGGAGGGGAAAACCTTACACATCAGAGCTTCATCTCTAGAATAGATAGCCATCCTTTGATTAAAGTGACTCACATGTTCTACAGGGTCCGTTTTACCATTATAGATGGTGAACGTCGGCTGGTTAAAACGTCAAGGAAGTCTCGCTTCTTCAATCCTGCACGTAAAAGGTGACGTAGAGATCTGGTTCAAAGCCCTACTCATAGCATCGTTCCCTACGCCTCCACGTGATGGGCTTCTAGGTTGCCTCTTACGATAAGGCTCTTCTTCATAGGAAAATGATTCATTGACTGGTTCAAGATCTCTGCTTGTAAGTGACATCCTGTTCGTCATCGGAATCCTCATCAGAATAAAAAGAAATTCGTTTTCTCTTTGCATGACACAACTCCCTTTTTAGCTTTTCAACTTCTAGTTGCAAACTCCGGTTCTTCTCTGCATGGGACACGTGACTTCCATCATGCGACTGGCTTTGACCAGTATGTGCAGTGTGCGCACTACCTTCACGATCTTGTCTCTTTTTCAAGTTAAGAAAAGGGTCAACGTGTTGGGATGCCCTAGATTCTGTTTGTTGTCGACTTGGTTCAGCCATCATCAACTGTTGTTTTCACTTCTACACAAACTCTTCCCACAAACGGCGCCAATTGTAGGGTCAGTTTTTGTAGCCCAAGCCCAAAAGGTTTGGGTTATGAGCGCAATGAACCCAAAACAATGAATTTGTAAAGAGTGGGTGAAAGAGCTGAGCTGGTTGTGAATTAAACAATGGTCAACTATGGTGTTAAGAGATGTATTAACGTAGCAATACACTTGAAAAACTCAACAACTGGATGTCCGAAGAGGTATATTATTGAATGAAAGATGATTACAACTCTTGGTGCTACAGTAAAGTTACTCTCTTTTGCTTCTTCCTTTTCCTTCCTCTTCCACTTTATTAGAGGACTCTCCTCTTTATATAGCACCCTCTCCCCTTATCTTCATCGTCCACTTGTTCTTCATCTAAGCATCCACTTGAGTGCATGTCCCATCAGGTATCTTCTTTAACTCTCTGTGAGTGGTGGTAGTTGTGATTATACTGTTCAGAGGTCTTCTCCACATTAATGCGGCATTTAATGTGGTGGTTCAGCTTGTCTTCTAGATATTTTTTCATTCCTATCATCTCCATACGTGCTTGAAGCCTATCCTTATCATTGAAATCGTTAGAAATATTACTTGAACCTCCCGGGTGTCTGCCTGACCAAGGCTCTTTGTATCCGAGGAGAATGACCTCTTCGGACCACTGGTGATCTCTTCGAACTATACTCCTCATTCATTTCCAGGCATATTTCTTCCACATGGACTCCTTCTTAACAACTTTTTTCTCTTCGGATGCACAGTAATTTTCAAATAGGGCCCTAGGCCTAATATATAAGATTGGACTTTTACCCCCTACAATATATATATATATATATATACACTAATTATATATGGAAGAATATATTCTATAATTGTACTGCTAATTTGATTTTTTCTATAAATTAATAAAAGATGGTTTGAGTTCTAGTTAGCTCAACTGATAAAGTTTCTAATGGTTAAATAAGAGATCTAAGATATCTGAGATTTAATTCCGGCCTACACTAAAAACTAATTGGTGTCTTGGTCTAATGATAAAGAGAACAACTATTAGAAGTGGAATAAGAGATCTAAAGATGGTTTGAGTTTTAATTAGCTCAACTGATAAAATCTCTAATGGTTGAATAAGAGATCTAAGAGATCTAAGATTTAATTCCGGTTTACACAAAAAACTAATTGGTGTCTTAGTCTAATGATAAAGAAAACAACCATTAGAAGTGGACGTCATAGTTTAAAATTCTATAATATGCATATACATTGATGGCGTTCCCATATAATATAAGAATTGAAGGTTGAATTTGACAGGGTCGACGTAGTAACTTCCTTTAGCTGCAATGATAAATGGAGTCTCACGTTTTTAACATGATTAATTGATACTCAAGCACACTTTAATAGTAATACCAACTACCAAGTCAACTAAGCTAGCTCTGAATCGGTTACTTTTAGGCTTAGCGCACAATGTTTCAATCAATCATTATATACAACTTCGCAATTCATTATCTATTGCTTACACCATGTTACGACCGACTATTGCACGTTGTTTTCATGGTTTTTTAAGTTGTCATCCCATTATGTTTGGCTTGATGTTTTTTTTTTTTTTTTTTTTTTTTTTTTTTTTTTTATATTTATTTTAGAGCTTCTGTTGTTTTTCTTTAAATTATATATATATATATATATATATATATTATTTTTTAAATAAGCACTATGTTTGCTTCACATATAATTTTAAGCGAAAATTGCAAGAAAGAAAAAACCCCTCTCTAAACTTTGGGTCAAAATCAAATTAATTTGAACTTTGAAAAATACACAAATGGAACATTCTATCTAAACATACGTCTCACTCTTTATTCCAAATGGAAAAAAAGGATGTCAATTCTCAAAACTTAGGGGTTTTTATAGTTTCTACTTTCAAATAAGAAGATAAGAAGATAATAGGATCAGTTTGATTTTGATCCAAAGTTCGGTGGTATTTTAGTATTTTTGCCTAATTATAAAAATAATATAAAGCTAGTTGCAAAGTAGACTAGACTTCTACCCCTAATTTATCCTTCATAGATTAAAGAAAGATACCTACCTTTTATATTACCTAAAAATTATTTTATAACTTGAGGAACAAGTAGAACTTTGAGTGAATTGGATAGGTATGGTTATGGTTGAATCTTCTTTCTTTCCATTCCTCAACTAAAAAAAATTCTTTCTTTCTTTTTTTTTTTTTTTTTTGACGGAATTGGATAGGAATGGTTACCTAAAAATTATTTTATAACTTGAGGAACAAGTAGAACTTTGAGTGAATTATTCGTAGAGATTGAAAAACATGATAATAATAATAAAAACTAGTACAAATAGAATTAGCATCTAAACAATTGAAGAAAATTAGTTGCATTAATTGAAGAACGTAATACAAGTGTCGAAAAACTAAATTACCCTATTCCTACTTGCATTAAAGTAAATGGCAACAAGAAAATATAAATGAACTACAAAAACTACTCTACTCCATGAGATATGGGTTTAGAATCTCTTGTCAGTATCTTGGAGCCATCTACATGAGATTTCTTATTTTAATAATCTGGTGTGTGTGTGAAATGGGAGACTGCATACACTTAAGAGAATAGTCAGATATTCAATGAGATCTGAATACTCTTGTTAAAAAAAAAAAAAGAAAAAAAAAAGGACATGCTGTGGTGTTGATGATGTTGGATGATTGATTGTTCCCAAGTTATTATAGGGGGGAAAAAATGTAATTACTTCTAGCCAATAAATACTCTGTATGTTAGTAAGGGTGTCAATTCGGGTTAGCGTATCGGGTTTGTGTCGTGTCGAGGTAGGAGTATTCGACTAAATGGCTCAACTCTAACCCGACCCATTTAATAATCGTATCATGATCCTTCAACCCTAATCCGACCTATTAATAAGGCGGGTTTGACCTGACCCAACCCATTTGACACGCTTAATAAACGAGTCGTGTTGGGTTGATATGAATGTAACACAACTCATTTCAACCTGCATAATATTAAATATAACATCCATCTAGAAACAATTTAGGGTTTGTAGGGTTTAGAGATCCAGGGTTTGTAAAGTTTCAATTTCCAATTATATCCCTTGTAAGTTTTTGTAATTACTTACTTTTCTTTTTAAATTTAAAATATATATGTTGGATATAAAAGGTATTTGACAAATCTAAAATAAAATAAATATTTATTTGTTATATGAGTTAAATGGGTTGTGTTAAGTGGGTTATTTCGGGTTGACACAAATAAATTGACGTGTCAAACGTGTCTATTGCAGGTTACACAGGTTGACCCGCTTATGACACATTTCTTATCGTGTTGCTTTCGGGTTGACCCATATATGACCCAAACCCATTAAGGCCCAACCCTAACCCAAAAAAACCCTTGTCGGGTTCGTGTCGTGTTGCGGGTTAGGTTGAACATTGACACCCCTATATGTCAAGAGGTTGTTTTTTGACTTCTTAGTAACTATCCTTCTTCGGTGACAAGTGGTAATTATTCACAAGTAACATAGGAAATAACGGAGATTTCCTACCATGTAACCACTCCCAAATATAATGAGTTAGTTTTGTATCTTTTTAAGGTAAACTATGTATTTGGTCCATATAATGTGGTAATAAACTAATTTTTTTTTTATTTTGGCCGTTTGCTACATCTGCAATTTTCATCCAAAAAATAACGGTAGGGATTAAATTAATAAGGCACTGAAAGGTTAGAGACCAAATTGACACAATTGAAAGGTTAATGATCAAATTGAAATATGATGTTAATGATAAAGACCAAATATGTAATTTACTCATCTTTTTATTACCACTTTCCCTAAGGTTCACATAGCAAAATTGTAAAATTTACACATTGCATAATTGTCAACTTACTTGTGGCATAATTTCCAAATTTACACGAGGCTTATTCCAATTATAATCATTAATGATTTTTTTAATAGGAATCATTAATGATTAATACGCTTGTTGGCAATTGGCATATGATTGATTAAGGAACCACTGTGTCGATATTGAATCTAGGTTAGTATTAAGACCACATTTTGATCTTTTTCTTTTCTTTTCTTTTCTTTTTTTTTTTTTTTTTTTTTTTTTTTTTTTTTTTGACGGGGACCACATTTTGATCTTGATTGTTGCATTTTGGTCTCAATGTGCACCATGTCATTTTCATTTTGATCAACACTATGTAATTTGGTAGGTTTTAAACTTTTAATTAGATTAACCGGTAAAGTTTTCTCTTAAAAAAAAAATTGGTAAGTTTATTACTGTTGCATTAGAGACTAAAATTAAATCTCGCAAATATTAAAAAAAAAATGATATATTAGTCTAGTGATAAGAAAAAAAATATTATCAAGGAATAAGCGGCATAAGTTCAAATCCTATTGTATTCATTAAAAACAATTATACTTCCTTTGTCTCATTTTGTTAGGCCTGTTTAAAAATATAATTTTTTCAGGGAACATTATTTAATATGTTGTCGTTACATAAAAAAGGAATATATTTTCATAACCACCTTCCTTAATATAAATTTTACTAAAAGAGAGGTATTATCTTTTTAAATAAATTAAAGGATATGTTAGGAAATTTATTTGTTGACTTTTCAAAGAAGACTTTATATTGGGACATCTCAAAAAGGAATAGAAAACTACTAATAATAATTTGGGACAAATGGAGTAATATGGTATTGATTTTGAATAGATTTAGAGACGCAACGATTTGCACATTTAATTTTACAACTTGTTGACTAATGTGATGTGAGTGGTTGACATTTTCTACCTGTATGGACCCATTACTTTTCGTTAATCACCCACATTCGCACAAATAAGAAAAATGTGAAATTTTGTATGAGAATTGTAGTGGAGGTAATTTTCCAACTAGCATGCATTTGGGAGAGAATATTGTTAGTTAGTATGCGTTAGAAACAATTTAGTAAAATAGCATCTTGAGTCTCATATACTCGAGTTCACTATAGCTACTCAAGCCTAAAAGACTCGATTTCTATGTGCTGGCACAGTTGAGGTGGAGTCTAAAATCCACGTGGATTTCGAGTTTTAAACACTCGAGTTCCGTTGTCTCTTCAATCCCTGTGGAACTCGAGTTTTAAACAATTGAGTTCCATTTTTTCCTTCTTTATTTTCCCCTTTGCCTTGTTCCCCAAAGATTTCTCTAACTCTTAAAACCCCAAACCCACTTCCGAAGACAACCAAGCGCGCTCCGGTGCCGAGATCAACAAACCCAAGCTTAGGGAGCTTCTCCGGTACTGAGATTGTGATTTTTGGGTTGGGTTTTTGCTCAGGTGTCAAGATATTATGAATCCGTGGGTTTGGGTTGTTGCTCCCATGCCGAGATTTGATGAATTTGTGGGTGAGGTATAAAGAGAAAAAGAAGAATAGGGAGAACGAAGGAAGAAAAGAGAAAATGAAGAAAGGGAAATCGAGTGTCTAAAACTCGAGTTCTATGTGATTTCACGTGGAAAATTGTCCACGTTAGGTGTTTCCCAACTTCGGAAATCGAGGATTTAAGACTCGAGTTCCACCCTGAACTCGAGTTTTTAAAACTCGAGATGCTACTTTCCAACTTTGTTTTACCAATGTACCTACTAACGAAATTCTAAGAAATTTAAAGTTAAATGAAAAAAAAAAATTCAATTGTAGGGACCCAAAAGGTCAAGAGGCGCAGGCCATGTGCACAGACCTTCTATGAGGGTTGAATATCTAAAATGTTAACATCACTTTTGTCCCCACTTTGTGCTTGGATGAAATAAAGCTGTGAAATGTATGAGCTCTAAAGCAGGATTGGGCATTACAAGAATGGTTATGTCGGCAATATTGTTGATCGATTTTAAGCCATATTTTGGTCTTGATATCAATATTTTTGTCAATATTAGAAGTAGTATGAAAATATATATATATATATATATATATATATATATTAAAAGTAGTAAACTACTGGACTAGAATTGACAAAATAAAGGAGGAACTAGTGGACGAGGTGGTGGGTTGGCTCATGCCTCGAGGAGATGCATGCTTGCTCTGCAAATCAAATGAAAAAAAAGAAAAGTTTCTATTCAAAATTAAGGGCAATACCCTTTCAAAAAAAAAAAAATTAAGGGCAATACGCCAAAGTTATAATAACCGAACATAACACTAAATTCTTGGCCAACCATGAATACATTATTCATATAATTAATATTGGAGCAAGAAGACTTTCTATCTTTTGAAACTCAAAAATATAAGTTTTATATTAATTTAATTGTCATAGACTCTTAGTTTAGTCTCCGAGTATGACGTATAACAGAAGATCAATGTTGATTATTGAACATTATGACTCATGAGGTGGTATAAACTTGTTTTTCATGGAAGCAAATCCAGTAAATGACACCGACCATTAAAAATTATGGGACTTGCTTTTGTAAATGAGACTACACCAAAAGTTTTTATGCCCCCCCTCCTGTGTTCTTGATTTCACAGTTTTTTTTACTTTTTTTTTTTTTTTCCTTTTGTTTTCGTTTTGATTTCTTCAATGAACCTTAAAAAGTCAAGATCATGGGATAAATCATTTCACTTCACGTTGTAGAGTGAGAAAAAATCTTAGGGATTTTTATCCTGTGCGTAATTGTTAACATAATAGACTTAATTGTCTTATCGATAATGGCGAGGAATCATTGAGTGCAACATTTCATGATGTTTAGCACGAGAAATTATTAGGGATTTCTAAAATACACTTATCAATTAACATGACACTCTAAACTTAATTGTCTTTTGAAGAACCCCCATGTCCCAAAAATTACAAATTGTCTCCCTTTTGCTACAATTACATTCTCTCAAGCTCGTTATTTATAATGAGTAAATTGTCTAGAGAGTATTTCAAAAATACACAAAATATTTCATCCATATAACTTAAGCAAAAATCATTATAATTTATCAGCTTCTTTAATGGAGTATATGCAACAAAATTTAACTTAATTAATGAGTGCTTTTTAAGTTTTATTTAAGTTTTGTGAAATATGCAGAGCTTTATTGTTTTGACCATGCGTTTGGATTGTTAACTACGTAACTTTTTTTTTTTTTTTTTTTTTTTTTTGAGAATCAACTACGTAACTTAATTGAATTCATACTCACCGGGACAGCTAATTTTTTTACATGTTTATTGGACAAAAAATTCATCAAATTAGTTAACAGCCCCGACATGTATACTATCATGATCAAACATAAAGATAAATCTTATTCAGATCTTACTAAATTGGTTCTAGTTGTACCAATCAGATTATGGGATTTTTCCATCGTTTGATTTGACATAAAATATGATCTTGAAGTTTCATAATTAAATCACTTTTTTTTCCTAAAGAAAAAAACCTGTGGTTTAAGTAAACATGTACCACTAAGTTTTGCCCCTTGCACATGAAATACAGCTGCTGTATACACCACAAGGTTTTGATCTTTCACATGAACTACCTGGGTAAGCAAAGCATGGCTTATGAACCTTTTATTTATGGGCCATAAGCATCAATTTACCTTTGCAGAAAATGAACCAGTCAGTCATGGTACGTAGCTCACTCAAAATATGAAAACAAAAAAGGAGTTTGAGTTTGACCCTTCAACAAATACCCACCATGGATGATGGTCCATGAAGTATCAAGGCTAGGAAAATTGGAGTGACACCTTTTCGCTTTAAGTCAGTTCAAATTTGTGCCTATAGCTGTCTCAATTTAACCTCTTGCTTTAATGTTAACTCATGATTGGATTTCATCATTTTCACGTGAATTTATCACGCGTACTTGAGTATATTGTGTCAACTTATGCACCAATCTTGAGTTGACATTGAAGTCTAGCGTGAAAAGGGATGTGTTTCTAAAATTATTCATACTTGTCGATTCGTGTCTCAATCTTGAGGGATGCGATTCTTGTAATCTTGTTGCCACTACTTGCTTAATCAGGTTCATATACCCGCTACCATGTGTCCCTGTGATGCTGCAAAAATTATCTTATGGAGGGATTTTATAAAGTCTTCCTGTATATGGAACTTACACGTCTATAAATCCCACACATACTGTGAGAAACTAATTTCTTAGAACCCCTCCATATGATAATGGTCCCTTTCCTTGACCTCGTAATAAATAGAATTATGAAATATTATCAATCAAATTGTGTGGACTATACATGAACATTGTGCACCAAACATTTTGCACGGCATTGCTGTGAGTGCTTGTTTTGTTTGTCTCACATCAATAACATTTTTTTTTTTTTGGGTAGAAGTCTCACATCAATAATTGAAGTTGGATACATCAACCTAACCTTTTGTTGCATAATTGTCATGAATTGCTCGTGCAGTGCCCTACGTCAAAACTTTGATTTTTTTTTTTGTCAGGTTGTATAGTATACACAATATTTATAATGATCTTGAATTCATTGTTTCTTATGATGAAACTTTCTTCACTAAGGGTCTGTTTGAGATCCGTTTATTTTGTTAAAACTGAAATTTTTTTGTTGAAAATACTGTAAATAAAGGTAAAAGTTAACTGCAATAATACAGTAAGACCCATTAATAGTAGCAAAAATAAGCTGAATAGTAAAATAAGTTGGTAAAAATAATTTTTGCCAAAACACACACTAATTGCTAGTTTCTTTTTGTTTTGCTGATTTTTAGAGTATCTAAATGCTGTATCGAATTTGTATGATGTTTTGGTAACAATGTAGAAAAATCGGGTATGACATATGTTATGTAATTGCTTTTGTTAAGAATAGAGTTTGGCTACAAACTTAGTTAAAACTTTAGGTTAAAAACAACAATAGAAAGATAATAGATGTTCACAGTTAATTATCAAATAAAATACAGGCATCAAAGACGAGGGATCAAGCATGAAATTCGTATGAAAATGGATAAGTCATTTGACTTTCATCACGTTAAAATATAAATAGTTATAGACAATTAAAAAAAAAAAAATACATTATCTTAATATATAATGTTCTAGCTTAAACTTGTCAAAAAGTCTAAAGGCATGAACTCAGCTTAATTTATTAGTTAATTTGAACTCGAGCACGATATCAAGTTTTTATGCTTGAGGTCTAATATAAGCACATTATCAAGCTTATTTGATTTGGGCAAGTGGTCCTAACTCTTTATTAATTAAAGTCTTTGTAAAATATGAGTTTATTTGTCAAGCTCATATAAACTTATTACTAAATCTATAAATGAGCCTAGACTTAGCTTTTTGTTATCAAGCTCTAATGTTAATGAGGTTTTTCATGCATAATTATTATTATTTTTTTGCTTGACTTCGACTTATTTATTAAGTAAGTTTAAAACTAAGATTCACGCTTAGTTGTATATAAACTAACAAATATGAATGTGTTTATTTTGAGGCAAGCCCAAGATGTTTATAAATGATTTGATTCATTTATAATCCTACTATTCATTTTAGAGAGAAGGCGTGATTAGAATCATTGGATAAATTTGTTATTAAATAAATTCTGCTATTTTCATAAAAATAATGGGATGGAGGATAAAATTGTAACTTTATAACCTATGGAGTGTGCGTACAAGGATGGGCCTATACTGTAGAATGTTTTGTCAATTATGTCTATGCTCTTAGGCCTTATCATGTCATAAGTAGTGGGCTACCTCGGCCCGAAAAGCTTTGGAGGCCAGACGTTTCGGAACGAATAAAAACACTGTTTTTTGTTTTGAGGAAATAAAACACTGTTTTATTACTGTTTAAAAAAAAAAAAAAAAAAAAAATCTAAGTTTGTGCATTTTCTGAATTCTGAGTGGCAGGGACATAAATTTTCTCACCACTGTCATAAGTTGTGACACAAAACAACATGTAAATAGTCTCCCACGTAATTGGAAAAAGGTTGTAGGATTAAAATTACATAAGATCTCAGTGGTGGTTCCAGGACCAATCCAAGGGGTTCAAATGAACCCTCTAACTTGGTCCGATTGGTAAAAGAGTTTGAATAATGTTGTTTGTATTTTTTTGAAATACGTGTAAGTAAAAAAGTGTGTGAAAATGCGTGTAATGTTGTTTAAAAACTGAAAACATGTGTTTAAGATGCTCTACCAAATATTTTTTTAAGCCTAACTAAAATAAGTTTGAATATGAGCATCTTAGTACTACTTTCACAATATTTTTACAATAAAGATTATGTTGCAAGTTATAACTAATTTTTATCTAGATCTACAACTAACATCACTAAAAATTATTGTAGTATCAAAATTTTTTTTGAATGTTTGCACTAGTGTTTGTTTTAGATGTTCAATACATTTACTTGAAAGTAACTAAAATTTTGCACCTTAAGGTGTTTTCTCCTTTTTTTTATTCATAGAAGGTTTGATATAATAGTTTAGATTCAAATGCAGGTTATAAACTACAAAGTTTTTGGAGCTATTGGGATGATAATATGCTGGAAAAACAAGAGGTCAATTGAGATCTGCTTGCCTTATTTGTAACATTTTTAGACCCATAGGCATCCCTTTGTAATTCACAGATTTTATTATTAAATATTTATGATAGAAAATGATACTCTTAAAGTTTGTATAGATCCATATTTAGTAATTAGTTTTGATGAGTTATAATATTTTTCACATATTGTGTGACTATCACGATTATTATTAAAATTATTATCTCAACTTTGTGTGAAAAACTAAAGAACATTAAAGTTTAGGAATAGTAGATCATAGGGTAGTTTGATAGATAGGAAGACATTAAAGTGTAAAAAGCACAACTTTGTTTGGATAAAAATTCTTTTCTAGAAATTTTTGTTAAATAAAAAAATGGAGACATAATAAAACTCAAAAGAGAGATTATAGGAAAAATTAATTAATATTGTTTACCCTCATATGGTTGACAATAATTCATTCATTATATATGAAATTGTGTGTACCCAAAATATGGTTATTGGGCTCAACCTCTACTTGGGCTCACAAACTATTTGTATTGTGGGCTTTGGATTTCCTACTATGGGTGGTTCCGTGCTCGGCAACTCAACTACGCTCCTATTTAGTCAACCTCCTCTCTTTGCCTCACAGAATTACTCCTTTTCTCTTTTAGTCTGATAGCTTTTTCTTTCTCTAAGGGCTCTCTCTTTAGAATTGCCAACCTCTCTTCATCCCTTGATTCTCCTATTTATAGCCTTGGATTAGTGGAGGTGTTATGATTACTCTAGATTATTAGTGGGCAAGGGGGTCCAATTCCATCACTTCTAAGTGTGCGTTTAGGTGGGAATGGTAGGAGTGGCTTTGGAACTGGTTCCCACCTTAACAGGGATGCTCGGTAGCGATATTCCCCAAGGCAATATCGAGCAGCTGAGATATAGCATCCCCGAGCAATCACGTTCTCGTCCGAGATGTAGTTGACCGGGTAAGCTCCGGATTGTTAATCATGATGTGTACAGATTAAGATTACATGTCCAATGGGACTTAGGTTAAGCATAGCGGCATAAGGCTTGGGCTCATGGCCTTAGCAGGCCTAGGGCCCAGTTTTGGATGGAGAGGTTGGGGTCATGAGCCACACTGCAGGGTTGAAGTTCAAGGCCCAAGTGGGCCTGGGGACCCAGTGCTGTACATTAGCCCCCCTTGATTCGTGCTCGGCTCTCAAGAACGAATCAAGGACGCTAAGAGACAAAACTTATGGGAAGTTTAACGGGTATATATCGAACGGTTAAGAGACTCATTAATGCGCCCTTAAAAGGTGCGTTGTATTAGACTGTTTGGTTCAGCCGTCATCATTGCTTGAAGGTTCGTGAATCGAGGCGACACGCGTGGCAGTTACAAGAAGGATTTGTAGAGTTTCCTGCCTCTTATTAAATGTTATTTATTTCTCATTTGGCCCCTATAAATAGTTTCTTCTAATTCTCCTCATCACTTTTTACATTTTCTATTCCTCAAACTCCTTCTCTGCCAAGCATACTTCTCTTGTGCACACAGTCCTCAGCCCAAAACATCGTTCCCTAGAACCCACAGTAAGTTTACTTTATCTTTCCTTTTTACTCTTACTTCTTCTTTCAGTTTCCCCTTGATCTTAGAGTTTAGGAATGAGCTATTCTTACCTCCTCTCTTCTGAAACATCCTTGGCTAGCTTTAGAGCAGCCTATAATGTCCCTGGAGATGTCGATATTGTTTATTGTCACGAGGGCAATATCGACCTTCAAAGGCATACTTGCTCAAACACAATATTTTTCCCCCTAATGGCTATTCTTAAGGGTGGGGTTAGGTTCCCTGTAGACCCTCTTATTATAGGCACCCTCAGATTTTATGGCTTGTGTCCCGACCAACTCCCCCCCAATTTTTACCGAGTGGAGAGTTGTGTTAGTAGGTTAAACCAAATATTTGGTCTGCAATTAAACCACCATGATATTAACTTCATGTATAGTCTGTGCAGAAACATTAAAACCGATTACTACCTAAAAACCAGGGATATACGGGTACGGCTGATATCATGCCTTCTCGATTCCAACAGAAACTCGGTGAGGGAATTCGTCCGGGTGGGTGGCAATTGGCTTGCCAATGAACTCCCTTGCCCCTTTTTGCCGTGTAATTTTGTCGGTACCGAGAACCTTTATTTGCTTTAAGTTTGAATCTTTTACTTAGTTATTTACATGTATATTAACCGGTTCCTTTGTCAATCTGTTACAGAAGGAAGAAGATTTCAACCAAATCTCAGAGTTGTGCACGTGAGAGATCTTAATTTTGTACTTAGGTCAGAGATTTTTGTGCATACAGACGGGCAGCTCCGAGCGTCCCATTTAATACTCGACTGTGAACTTGTATACTCCACCTAGCAATCATTCAGCCAAGTCTTGTTGGTGGACAGCCCACTCCTGTCATATATTGACGTGTGGCACGCCAACTTCCTTCCGCCTTCCCTGACCATCGGTGAAGCTCGGGACCTCGGCCCCAGATATACCATCATAGAGGACCGAGCACTGGTGAGAGATGAGTCAGCTGAACGGGTATCTCTAAGCCGAAAGGTTCACGTACCTGTTGAAGAGTTAGAAGCTCCAACCGAGCCAGAAACAGCCGAGGTCGGACTAAACGCCGAGATGGTGACTAGGAGAAAAATGACGGTCGACTGCTTCTTGCCCGGCACTCATTCTGCGGCCCAGCCTTAGCACCCTCAGGGCTAGGGCCACACCACTCCTCCCCCTACTGCCAGCCGTGCTAAAAAGAAGTAGCACATTGAGGATCAACCGCTCCGGATCCCTAGTGATGCCCTTTCGAAGACCCCTGCCTGGCCATCTGGCGGGATCGTGATTCGGGAGCCGGTGGGTGATTCCCGACCAACTGCCCAAGTTGGTGTAGATGTGGCGTCCTCCTCCTGGCCCAAAGTCAATTGGCAGCCCACCTTTAAGCTTGGCAATGGGCCTCTGCCAGCGACTACCAGCATAAGGACTTAGGCCCAGGGCCAGGGGGGGGGGGGGGGGAGGGTGGCCTAGAGTTTGGTGCATAGCCTCCTACTGCCCGAGGAAATTCAGTCCTTCTCAGACGGGGACGAGGATTCGTTAGCACGGTGACTGTAGTGGCACACCGTGGCGGTAATTTTCCTCTCTTTCCTTTCTTTGTTCATTTTAATGCATGAATAATCCCTCCACCCTTATATTCATTATTTTTGTGTTACCAGGCCATGCAGCTGACTCACATCCTCAGCAAGAGACTGAAGGAGCTCGTCGAGGACGTTGATTAGGAGAAAGTGCTGAAGGATGTTGCCAACGCCACGGCTAAGGAGAAGGGCAAGGCTACCGAGGCTGTTGAGAAGAAGGCCCAGTCCTCGGAAAAGGCTCGATTGCTGGCTGAGAGGAAACTAGCCGAGGCAGAGGGCAAGCTGGGGGGTGTGGAGCTTAAACTGGCAGAGGCAGCCAGCCTCAATCTGGCCCAAGTTGACGAAATAGCTAACTTAAAGGAGGCCCTTGAAGCCTGTGAATCTATGTGGTATAACAAGGGCTTCGTGGATGCTGAGAACTCTGTGGAGCCCATCGTCCACTAGGCCAGGTCTTATGGGTTCGAAGAGGGGTGACTAGCAGTCCTTCAAGCTATGAGAGTGCTTGAAGATTCCCCACTGAGGAATCCAGAGCAAATCCCATATCCGGCTCCCCCTCCCCCCGTGCAAAGTCAAGCTGAAGCTGTTGATGAAGAGGATACCACGAGTATGAGGGAGCTGGTAAGAGCAATTGACGCTTATGTTGATCTAGAGGCTACCAGTAACCTCAACACTGCCGAAGACACGCAAGTCCAGCAGCCACTTACCGAGGACGTCACCGGCCAGCAAGTTGACAATGTAAGGTTCTCCATTTGTCCGGTGTTGAAGATCTTCCCGAGAACAGATTCTAGTCAGATAAAATTTAAGGTTTCCACTTGCTCATTGATGAAAATCGAACCGAGAGGCAAGTTTCCGTCCTTAGAGTAGTTTGACATAAGGTTTCCACCTGCCCGGTGATTAAGATCGAACCGAGAAGCAAGTTTCTATCCTTAAAGATCAAACTGAGAAGCAGGTTTCCATCCTTAGAGTAATTTGACATAAGGTTTCCACCTGCCCAGTGATTAAGATTGAACCAAGAAGCAAGTTTCAGTCCTTAGAGTAATTTGACATAAGGTTTCCACATGCCCGGTGATTAAGATCGAATCGAGAAGCAAGTTTTCGTCCTTATATTAATTTGACATAAGGTTTCTACCTGCCTGGTGATTAAGATCGAACCAAGAAACAAGTTTCCGCTTTTAGAGTAATTTGACATAAAGTTTCCACCTGCCAGGTGATTAAGATCAAACCAAGAAGTAGGTTTCCATCCTTAGAGTAATTTGACATAAGGTTTCCATCTGCTTGGTGATTAAGATTGAACTGAGAAGAAGGTTTTCGTCCTTAGAGTAATTTGACATAAAGTTTCCACGTGTTTGTTGGCCGGAGTTAATGAGTTAACAACGATAAAATCATAAGTACAAATACACTTGCAAAGATAAACATCATTGTTGTATTAATTAAAAATATGCACATGTCACATTACACTTAACTCGTATCCCCAGGTATTGATAGTTAGTGGTAAAATTTCTTCAGATTGTGGGCATTCCATGATTGGGGAAGCAGTCTCTCGTCTAAGTTCTCCAAATAGTATGCCCCCGCGCCCGAGATGGCGGTAACTCTATAGGGCCCTTCCCAGGTTAAGGCTAACTTTCCTGCGTTAACGTCTTGCATATGTCCTACTGCTTTCCGCAACACTAGGTCCCCAGCATCGAATTCCCTTGTCTTCACACCTCGGTTGTATCACCGGGCTAGCTTTTGTTGATACTCGGCTAGCCGTATAGTCGCCGCTTCCCAGTACTCTTCCAGCAAATCCAAATGCTCCACAATCAATCCATCATTTTGGGCTGGGGCAAATCCCGCAACCCGGGCACTACATAGGTTTATTTCAGCTAGTATAACAGCCTCTGCTCTATACGTTAGGGAAAATGAAGTCTCTCCTGTAGACCTCCTGGGGGTTGTCCGGTATGCCCACAAAACGTTGGGCAGCTCCTCGACCCACCTACCCTTTGCACTGTCCAACCATTTCTTCAATCTATTCATGATTGCCTTGCTAGTGGCTTTGGCTTGGCCATTGCTCTGAGGATATGCTGCGGTGGAGTACTTGTTCTTGATGCTGAGATCACTACAAAACTCGCAAGAGGCCCTACTATTGAATTGCAACCCATTATCAGATATGAGAGAGTCTGGCACCCCAAATGTCGTAATTATATTTCTCCACACACACTTTTTAATGTCTACGTCCCGAATATTAGCTAACATCTCCTCCTCTGCCCATTTGGTGAAATAATCAACAGATACCAAAACAAACCTCTGATTGCCCGTGGCCCGGGGAAATGGGCCAAAAATATCCAGCCCCCACTGTGCAAAGGGCCAGGGGCTGTTGACCGGGTTTAAATAACCTGCTGGCTGGTGGATCAATGGGGCGTGCGTTTGGCACTGTTCACACTTTCGCATATACTTGGCTGATCCTTCTGCATCTACGGCCACCAAAACCCTTGGGACATCGCTCGGTGCGCCAATGAGCGTCCACCTACATGACTTTCACACACCCCATCGTGTAGCTCAGCCAGGAGTTCATTCACTTTCTCGGGGTGCAAACATAAAAGATACAGCCCCCCAAAAGACCTCCGGTAGAGTTTACGATCTGCCGACAACCAATACCGAGCAGCTATCTAGCGTAACCTGTTAGCTTCCTTCTTATTATTTGGTACTTGATCCTTGGCTAAAAAGTTACGTTGGGCAGCTCCTCGATCCATCTACCCTTTGCACCGTTCAACCATTTCTTCAATCTATTCTTGATTGCTTTGCTAGTGGCTTCGGCTTGGCCATTGCTCTGAGGATATGCTGGGGTGGAGTACTTGTTCTTGATGCTGAGATCACTACAAAACTCGCAAAATTCCCTACTATCGAATTGCAACCCATTATCAGATATGAGAGAATCTGGCACCCCAAATGTCGTAATTATATTTCTCCACACAAACTTTTTAATGTCTACGTCCCGAATATTAGCTAACATCTCTCCTCTGCCCATTTGGTGAAATAATCAACAGCTACCAAAACAAACCTCTGATTGCCCGTGGCTTGGGGAAATGGGCCAAAAATATCCAGCCCCCACTATGCAAAGGGCCAGGGGCTGCTGACCGGGTTCAAATAACCTGCTGGCTAGTGGATCAATGGGGCGTGCGTTTGGCACTGTTCACACTTTCGCATATACTTGGCTGATCCTTCTGCATCTACGGCCACCAAAACCCTTGGGACATCGCTCGGTGCGCCAATGAGCGTCCACCTACATGACTTCCACACACCCTATCGTGTAGCTCGGCCAGGAGTTCATTCACTTTCTCGGGGTGCAAACATAAAAGATACAGCCCCCCAAAAGACCTCCGGTAGAGTTTACGATCTGCCGACAACCAATACCGAGCAACTATGTAGCGTAACCTGTTAGCTTCCTTCTTATCATTTGGTACTTGATCCTTGGCTAAAAAGTTGATGATTGGTTCCATCCAACATGGCCCAGACGTTGAAACCACTGCGGTACTTGTCGCGACGCTAATACTATGTTCCTGTTGACACCTTATTTTGCAACCCGCATTTAACCTCACATGGAGGGTAAAAGGGTACTTTCACCTTGGAAATATTCATCTTGATTCTGGCCATTAGATCCTTAATCTCATTTCACAAAAATGATATTGATGTTGTAATGATCAAATCAACTGGTCATAAGCCCTAATCGGACCACCAGATTGAAAGTTATTATCAAATCAAGTTTTAATGGCTAAAATGCACTATCACAAATTGAGTCCGACTATATGTGATTATGAACAATTGATTTCAATTGGTTATAAGTGTAATCAATTGGAGATCAATAATGTGTCATAATTTGATTGGTTATGACTACATTTTATGGTGAGGTTGTATACACCTAATTAATTAGATAGTTAAACATTAATTATTCAATGAGTAATTTGTGCAATTATCTTTTAATTAGAGTAAATTTGGAACTAATTAAGTCTGAAATTGGAGTGATTGGAGCCATTTAATATTAATTGGGAGCTAATTTGAGACTTATTAATGCTAATTGTGCTAA
Source organism: Quercus ilex subsp. ballota (assembly GCA_032727855.1). NCBI lineage: Eukaryota > Viridiplantae > Streptophyta > Magnoliopsida > Fagales > Fagaceae > Quercus > Quercus ilex. The sequence continues at coordinate 14,182,848 of CM064913.1, forward strand.
AACCATTTTCTAACAAATAACCTTTGCTCACCATTTCATCAATATCTCTCATAATATTTTGAATCTGTGAATGAGATTAATTTTCTCAGAAACTAGACATCCGGGGCTTCAATTTGAGCATAAGAACGAGACAATTTCAATCAGAATTGAGTCAGATATGATTTTTCGAATTTGGCTCTACAGGCTGTTGCAGCAATTACGAGAAAACCGAATTTTGGCTTGCTCCTCACTCCCACCAAATCTCTCCATTTAATGCACCAGATTTTTTCCAAGGCTAAAATGAGGTCTAGGTTCATGATTCTTTGTCAACTCTCATTAAATGACATTCTATTCATATTTCCTCTACCACTATTATATAAACTCTCCATCTCTTTTATTCCAAAGCACACCAAAACTCCATCTCTTCTCCTCTCTTGAGTTCTAGTAAAGTAGAGTAGTATTGTCATATCTTGGTCTTCCTGGGACTTAAGATATTGAGTGAGACTCACTCTCCCTCTCCTAGTTCTTCTTTTTTTCTTTACCCTTAGGACCTCCACCAAGAGTCTGCTCCTCTACCGTATGGATCTTGCATGAAGGTATAATCAATTTTCCTAACTTGTTTATTGTGTTGCCATGATAAGAATTTAGGATTAAAGCACGATAGTAACTATTTAAATTCCCTTGAATATGTTTGAATGTTCTTATGTGTTCTTCACATGTTCTTGATTGTTCATCACATGTTCATGTATAACACTAATTTTAATCTTAAATCCATATGAAAAATGTGAAAAACATGTTTGTTTCATAATTTTTTCAAATCCTTGAATTTAGGATATCACCATCCACACACATTCACTAGAATTTATTTTTCATTCCAAATGAAATGCTTAATAAATTGAATTAGGGTTTATCACATGCACACACTTTAAATTCAATATGCAAATTGATTGATAACATATTGGATGATGTGATATAAATGTTGGCCACCATATTCTAGAAAACCGGTTTCATTGGGCAAGGTGGGTGCCTAACACCTTCCCACCTTGTAACATAGCCTCCAAACTTAGATCAAGGGTTAGTAGATCAAATGCTTATCCATGTAATTTTCGATTTTTAGATTGTAATTAGGAAACAAAGCTATGTTCTTTATCTTAGATTGTATCTAGGATCAAAGCCATGTAATTTTCCTATGATCAATGTAAATTCAATTGAAAATTAATAAAATGAGGAATTTTTCAATTTTGGTTTTCTTATTTATCCCAATAATTAAATAAGTGGCGACTCCATTGTAAAACCCTTAATCTAAAGGGGAAAATATAACTAGTCGAACCTCCATTTTGAGAGGCAATAACACGACTCCACCCATTCACGTGGGTTTGGCCCAACATTTCATAAAAAGGGGGCTGGGGCCGCGGTCTCTCACAGTTCCGCTATGAGCTCTACCTTGATTATTCGAGGTACATCCTCTGTTATTGATGACGCCAATGTAGCTAAAGAGTCTGCATGTCTATTCTGCCCCTGGGTCACCTGATCCACCTTTGCCTTAAAAAACTGACTCGTAACCTGCCTCACTGCCTTTAAGTATTCCTTCATTCGAGAGTCTCAGGCTTTAAATCTGCCCTGCACCTAGTTAACCACCAGTCGAGAATCCGAATAAATCTCAACTTCCCGCGCACCCAAATCCAGAACGACTCTTAATCCAGCAAGCAAGGCTTCATACTCAGCCTCGTTATTAGAGGCTCTGAACCCCAGCCTAAATGACTGCTCCAACCTTATTCCTTTTGAAGTGATGATAACAATCCCGGCTCCAGCCCCCATTGCACTAGATGCGCCGTCCACAAACACTTTCCACGGGCGACAATCCACACGACAAATCACTTCCATCTCGTTCCTAGAGGAGAACTCTGCAATGAAATCAGCAAGAACTTGGCCCTTCATCGAACTTCTCGGCCTGTACCTTATATCAAAGGATCCAAGCCGGGTTCCCTATTTAGCTATTCAGTCCATGAAGTCAGAGTCTCTTCAGCAGTGATCGTAAAGGGTATTTGGTCAGCACATAGATGGTGTGAGCTTGAAAGTAGTGAGGTAGCTTCCTCGTAGCGTGCACTAATGCTAACACTAGCTTCTCCAAGGGCAAGTATCTTGTCTCGGCATTAACCAAGGTCTTGCTGATGTAATACACAGGTTGCTGCACTCCTTGATCCTTCAAAAGCATGGCACTCATGGCATGATCTAACACTGAGAGATACATGAATAAGTCCTCCCCGGGCTCTAGGGCCGTCAACATAGGTGCCTGTACCAAACACTCCTTTAAGTCATGAAAAGCCTTTTCGCATTCTTCATTCCACTGGAATCCCCTCCACTTCTTCAGAAGCTAGTAGAATGGACGATAGCGATCAGTAAATTTGGAAATGAACCGGTTAAGGGCAGCTAACATGCCGATTAATACCTGAACTTCCTTTGGATTACTCAGCGGCTTGAGGTGCTTCACGGCTTTAATCTGGTCGGGGTTAACTTCTATCCCTCGATTGATGATCAAATGCCCTAGGAACTTGCCAGCTCTCACTCCGAAGACACATTTATCTGCATTAAGGCGCAACTTATGCTACTGAAGCATTTCGAATACCCCCTAGAGATCTTCTCTATGCCATGTCTCCTATTTACTTTTTACTACCATATCGTCAATGTATACCATAATCGTCCGCCCAATCTTATCCCAGAACATTCTTGTTATCACCCATTGATACGTAGCCCCAGCATTCTTTAATCCAAATGGCATCACGTTATAATGTTAGTTGGCGTCCAGGGAGATAAATACTGTCTTTTCCTAATCTTTGGCAGCTAGGGAAATCTGGTGATAACCCTGAAAAGCATCCAGAAAACTCATCCTCGAGTGCCCATATGTGGCATCCACCAATTGATCGATCTTCGACATAAGAAACGGGTCCTTTGGGCACGCTCGATTCAAATTTGTGAAATCAACGCAAACTCTCCATTTTCCATTCTTCTTCTTCACCACCACGGTATTCACCAGCTGTTCCGAAAAGAAAATTTCCCTTATCGCCCTAGCCTCTTTTAACCTCTTGACCTCCTGTCTGACTGCCTCGACGTGTTCTGTAGCCAACCTCCTCGGCTTCTACTTCTTGGGAGGGAATGATGGGTTTACATTAAGCTTGTGAAATATGAATTCGGGATCCACCCCAGGCACTTCACAAGGGCTCCAAGCAAACACATCTACATTCTATATAAGAAATAATACTGTCGCTACCTTGTCCTCATCCCTCATACTTGCTCCTATTTGGAGATACCTGTCAACATTAGGTAATATTTTTACTTTGACCAACTCCTCGGCATAGCTAGCCCCCATTCCTCCTTGGGGCTCTTGTAATTGCTACATGGGGACCTCCTTGGGTGGCCCCTTTTGTTTGGCCTGTTTGCTCTCCCAATTAACTGTGGCCACTAAGCATTACCTAGCCACTTGCTGGCTTCCCATTACTATAGCAATGCCCTGTTTGATGCGGAACTTGACCTTCACATGTAGTGTGGACGGGACTGCCCCCATTGAATGATTCCATGGCCTTCCCAGAATAGCTGTATATGGAGAAAACGAGACAACCACTATAAATGTTACCATTACTTCCTTGCCTTCCATGTACACAGGAAGGCAAATTTTCCTTTCAGGAATTACCACCCAGCCATCAAAACCAACCAGGGGCGTATTGTACTTTGAGAAGTCTTCACTCTTTAGTCCGAGCCCTTGAAACAGGTCCGAATACATCACATCGGTCCCACTCCCTTGGCCTACCATCATTCTTTTCATTATGAAACCATTTATCCGGGCAATCACCACCAAAGCGTCATCGTGCGACTGAATCGTCCCTTCGAAGTCCTCATCGTTGAAAGCGATGGACTCCCTTGTAAACTTCATCTTCTTCTCGGAGGTTTGCTTGCTTAAGCAACGTTCTACCGACACTACAACCAACACCCCTTTCCTCCTAGTTACAGCCGTACCCTTTGGGGCAGCGTGGATGACCTCAATCACCCCTATTGGGGGTGGGAGGGGGTTCCCCCTTTGCTAAGTACCTTGGTTCCCTGAATCCACCACAAACTCTTTCAAATATCCCGCTTTCACTAACTGTGAAGGACACCTGCCCTCCATAGTTGTACCTTGCCATTCGACTTTGTTGAAAGGGATTGATCCATGCTATTCAAAATCCATGGATTTGAGATTTTGTGGGGAAGGTAAGATCCTGCCATTCCTATTTGATTTGCTCGCTACAAAGGCTACAAGAAGAAGATGAAGACGAAGAAAAGGAGCTATAGAGAAACTGTAATATATTAAAACAAGCTTACTCTTAAGCTTGGTGGTCCTTACATGAAACTGAGGAAGTCTTGCACTTTCTTCCCCTTCTCTAATAATGGGCCTGCATGGGCCTCAACTTTGGGCTTTAGGTCATAACATATGGAGGAGGCAATGGGTTTCCCCTTAGACGGTCATTGTTTGGATTTTAATTTTCCGAAATTTAGTTTTTTTTTTTTTTTTTGGTAAATGGCAAATTACATCCCTAATATTTGGGGGTGTTTGAATTTTACACCTTAAAATTTCAGAATTTAGATGTTAACCCCTGAAATTTGGGGGTGCAGGGTGCTTGGATTTTATACCCTAATGTTTTAGAATTCAAATTTTATCTCCTAAAATTTGAAGGTATTTGGACTTTACACTCCTAAAATTTTAAAATATCAAGATGTAAAATCCAAACACCCCCAAACTTTGGAAGATAAAATCAAAATACTCCTAAAATTTAGGGGGTAAAATCCAAATTTTAAAAAGCTAAGGTGTAAAATCCAAACACTCTCAAACTTCAGGGGAGTAAAATCTAAATTCTGAAATTTCAGGGTGTAAATCCAAACACCCCCAAACATTAGGGATATAATTTGCAATTTACCCTTTTTTTTAGAGTGATTCTTTATATCTGGTTTGTAATCTTTTAATTGTAAAAAAATTATGTGACATGATAATATTGGAGTTATAAAAGTGGACTTTTACACCAGGTCTTTATTGAATTTAATCTCTTTAAAAAAAATTATTTGATTAGGCCAAATACAAGGTCGGTAAGATGACCTAGTGAGTACGAGTGGTTTTATGACCAGAATTATTTCTTAAGACGTGGCAAACTATAAGTGGTTAGCTATCACTTTTACATGGATACGCCATTTTTTCTCAACTACTTACCACCTGTCATGTCACAATTGTGGCAAAGTTATGACAAGGAGAGTTGTGGTACTAGATTTTCTCTTTTTTGAGTAGTACCCAATAATTTATCCCTACGAGGAGTCCAACATGCAAAGTTTCACACAAAAGTTGGTGCACACGCACACACTGTAATCTACTAAACTGACTATCTTTGTTGTGAAAAATTCGTTTATGCAAGATTGAAGAAAAGATAAGAGAATTTGACATAGAAAATTTACTTAGTTCAGCAATATGCCTACATTCACAAGTGGCAACAGAAAAAGTTCCACTATAAAATAATAAAATTACAATATTAGCATGCATGCATTGTCACAATACTCAAAATCCAAGTACATCATTGGCTCTCTCTCACAAAAAATAGAGCACTCTATTGTATTTGCCAGTATTGTGACACAACCTTACCACAATTCTAATGCGGTAAGCTGTGAGTAGTAAAGAAAAAGTAATAAATTAATGTGAAAATAATAGGCAGCTAATCACAGTCTACCATATATAATAATTGTGAAAAAAAGTGCACTAAAATGGTATGATTCTAGAATTACTCCTCTTCAATTTATTTGTATTGATGTTTTGCACGCCTATTAACGGAGCCATTTCATAAGCATAACCTTTATCACATTTTTTTTCCTACCTTTCTCTCTAAAAATTTAAAATAAAAAACTTTTATGACTCTATGTTTTAATAAGTGAAGTGACTAATTAAATTCATTAGATTTTTTAGAGTACTCTACCAAATAGATTTCTTTAAATCTTAACCATTCTTTAATGATTTAATGATCTAAATTTTGTCATGTCAGCATTCCACTAATAATAATCTTAATTATTTTGTTTGCAACATTATTATATTATTTTAAGAGTATTATTAGTAAAATGCAGACATGGTAGAATCTAAACTCTTAAATCATAAAAGAATGGTCATGATTTAAGAAAATTTATTGGTAGAGTATTCTAGGAAATCTAGAAGATCTGAATCTAACTGATTATGACCTGACACCAAAACAATTTAATTAACAAAATACATTTTTACTTGGAGTTTTATGTTCAAAGTTATTGTCTATGGAATGTAATTGAATTTTACTTGAAAAATTGGGCTGTATCATTGAGTTAAAAGTTATTGCTCATTCAACCTTTTTAAAAAAAAAAAAAAAACGAGGAATAATATTTTTACAAGTAATATTTTTTTTAATTAAAATTAAGCTATTAAAAAGTTTTTTTAATAGCTTAATTTGCAATAAAAAAATATTACTTGTAAAAGTTCGATTCCACAATTTGCGCACGTTATTCTCTTTTCACGTCACCTTATCGTTGGAATTTAGAAGTGGTTTTATTTTTGAATTGATGCTTACTCTCCAAAATTGGATTTATTGGACCTAAGCCTTCAAGAAATTGAGGTGTTGCTCGATTTTTTATTTTACTCATCAGGCCAGTTTTCGCTCTGTTCCTGAAATTGGAGTCAATTTCTTGGAAGAGCAATCATTCTAGGATATGGTTAAATGTAAGTGACGAATTGAAATTATTACATTTGAATTGGCTATGGGTTCTTCATAAAAGTATTTGATAGAATTCCTAAACTATAACTCATTGGTTTTGACAGGTATTTGTTGGGTCTAGAGATGGCAAAACAGATTTGTATGCTACTACCTGGATATTATAAGAGCCAATTTTTGGATAAGAGAATAGTAGACAGTAGCTTCCCAGTTAACAATATGAGCAATGCGAATAAATAAAGAAGAAGCAAAAAGACCAAAAAATAAAAAATAAAAAAATAATTGAGGTATAGATAGAATAAAATAAGTGAAGGGGAAAGTGTCTTATTTTTTCTTTGGAGATCATTATGTAATTTGATAGGCCACAAACTGAATGACCCATTGTGATTAAACCAATTAATTAATTAGTCAAGTTATTAATTAATCAATTAATCATGCAAACGCGTGGAAGCACAAACAAATAACCAATAAACTAAATATGCAGCGGAAATTAAATGACACGGTGATTTGTTTACGAATGGGGAAAACCTTTACGGCAAAAACCCTACCGGGTGATTTTCAAGTCACCACTCCCGAAACTCCACTATTATCACAACAAGCGGTTACAAGTAAAGGAATCCCAAGTACCTTACTAACCTACAGTTGAACCCTTATCCCAATACCTAATTGGACTTGTTCTGTAGTGATAGTTCCCCGTTTTGATGCTCGGCTCCCAAGTACGTGACTAACCAATGCGCGGATCCCAGTACGTGACTTCAAACACCAACTGAAAGAGAGGTTGGCTGCAAAGTTGTTCAGTTCATCCTACACAATGAAGATCAAGAAGATGCTTGGTCACAAAACCCAAAGGTGCAAATACACATCAACTTCTTCAGAAGAGATGAACTAGGGCAAGAACTTCGTCTCCGGTCACAATTTGCTTCAATAGAGTTTTCTCAATATTTGTGCAACTTGTGAACTGTTTGACGGCCCTAAAAACAATCCTTTTATATGTCTAGGGTTAGGAGAAAAGAAGGCCCAAAGACACATTCACAGATCCCAAGAAATTAGATCAGAATTCTGATTTTCTTAGATCTCGACAGATAGGAGGTGTCGAGAAACTGTCGAGCAGGTGTCGAGCTTACGGGCTTGAATAGCTTTCTTAAGCTCGATAGATGCAACTGTCGAGCCAGCTATTGAGCTTTAATGAAATTGCACTATCAACTTGTTTTCTTGGACAGACTTGATGACTTCAATACTTGATCTTGAAATCTTATTTCTTGAAGTATTAAAAACACCTAGAACTACCCAATTACAAGTAGAGTGCGTTTTGTCAAAAGGATTAGCCAATTACATAAAAGAATGACATATGTTCTTAATGAGTGAACTACATATGTCCTAACAATCTCCCCCTTTGGCAATCCGTGACAAAACCACAACAAACAAATGAACATATGAGAGAAGTTATAAATTACTCAACTCATATTCACTTGTTGAATACAATAAAATCTATCTTAACACAAACCCTTGAAAAACTTTGCAAGAAAAGAGTTTATGGCAAGTAGACTTTGACAACCTGTATTTCTGAAACACTTTAAATAAAACTCATCAAGACATCTTGTGTGAAACAGAAATAATAGATTGCATACAAATATAAGAATCATGTGTATAAAGATAGAAAAGAAACAACACATGTAGAGATAGGTGAAAGAAACATACATCCACATATAATGAATATAAGTACAATGTATGTAAAACTGGTCACAAGACCTCATATACAAGAACAATGTATCTAAAAAGAAAGAAAAGAAAAGATACATCATATCCTCACTACATCCCTCAAGTATCAACACTCCCCCTAACAAAAATGTCATATACTAACTCTCTCCCTAAGATGACTACTCTCATATCCCAAAACTACTCCCTTTTTTTTTCACAAGTGACAAAGGGTAGAGTGTCAAGTAGACATCTCATCAGTAGAGCTAGCATCTCCATCATCATCATCCAAAGCATCATCTTCCTCGTCATCATTATCCTCAGAATCAGAAGCCGCTGGAGGAGGTGGTGAAGGAGTAGCCTCAGGAGCAAAACCACCCATGGTCGCCTGCCATTGTGCAATACGACCAACACGAATATTCACTTGATACAACTCAGTGGAGAGTGTATCGAGGCGAGCATCCATGCACTGTAGCTGCACTATGATGTCTCTAAGTGAAACATCGCTCATAGAGGAAGAAGGAGCAGATGTAGAAAGAGCAGATCTGGATGGAGCTGAACGGGAGGGAGGAGTGAAATCCTGCTGTCTCGACCTAAATTGAGCTTCACTACGTTTTACGGTAGCATCATCTATGGCACACATGAAGGTGAAAGGGTCGGACACGGGAAAAGGAATGGAAAAATGGCGTAGAATCCTCGTGACAGCAGAAGGAAAGAGGAGCTTATCACGGGTCGACGCATCCAAATGAACATCTATGATAGACAAAATGAAATGAGAAGGAAAATCTATGGTAAGATGCTCAAGGAGGGATAACAAAAATCGAGCATGAGGCTTTGTGATGGAGTTGTAGTGAGAAAGTGGATGGAGTACAAAAGTCATCACCATGTTTAGGAATCTAGGACCTTTAGCAAAAGGCCGACATGATGTATACTGACGCTCACCCCACTCCGAAGGGCGCTTACAGAAAGCAGAAATGAGCCTATCTTTGGACACAGTCCTCATACGATCACAAGACGGATAGTCAGAAAAGTCTATCCTAGGAACCCTAAGCACATCCGCAACTAGCTGCGGTGTGATAGGGATGCGCGTATCTCGAACGCGAGTGAAAAAGAGAGGTACTGAATGATCAATCTCGTGCATGTTGGAGTAAAACTCCTGAATGAGCACGGGAGGACATGTGACAGGGATGTCACACAGTGACTCCCATCCCCTACTGTGAATGACAGAGGGAAGGTCAGCGTCGGCGAAGTCCGCCAAAATGACTTGGCGTTCCGAATTAACACCTCGTCTAGAAAAGTTCTCCTAAAATGCCTTGTGGGCATCATCATCACGGAACCGAAGATTACAAGGAGCAAAATCAGAAGATGAAGAAGCTCCAGAACGCAGAGGGTTCCGAGCCGGAGTAGATTTACGCTTAGGTGCCATAGACACTACTAACGTAAACAGAATGAGAGAGAGAGAAAGAAAGAGACAATCAGAAAAGTCCCAAAGCAATTCAAATATATTGAATAGAGAGTACGTATGCATGGGGATGCATGAACATATGACATGCAAAAGAAATTTCATCATGGGCTCAGCCCAATCCAAACCTACAAGCACACAAACATAGTTCACACATCTAAATGCATGAAAATACCATTCTAATGCAAATGTGATGCAATGTATGACATTTTGAACACATTTAAAGGAAAACCCATCCCAAAATTTCAAGAAAAACTCATTAATTTTTCAAAACCCCAAAACCTAAGATTCAAAACATGAAATGCATGAAGAATGAAGGAAAAAGAGATCATACCAAGTGAAGGTTTTGAGTGTGAAAACTGGGTTTGGGAGATGAACAGACACGGACAGATCGAGAAAATGAGAACCGGATCGTAGAGGAGGCTTATATAGGAACCTCAGTAATTCTCGACAAATAAGGTATCGAGAGGTGTCGAGCCATCTATCGAGAAAGGTGTCGAGAAAAAGCACGTCGATAGCTGAAGGTGTCGAGGAGGTGTTGAGGAATGAACACCAGAACCAAGAACAGAATCTCGATCGATCGACCAGGTGTCGAGAAGGTATCGAGAAGACAGAAACTTTCTTGATCGATCCACCAGGTGTCGAGGAGGTGTCAAGATTGCGATAAAGAAAAGCTTGAGAAGCTCGACAGATAGCTAGGTATCGAGGAGGTGTCGAGCTTGCTTTTGAAAATAGTTTTTTGAGAAGTGAAAAACACAAATATGAATGCAATCCAACATGAACCTCAATCAATGATCCAATCAACATATTAAACTCTTAAAAACATCTCTCATCAAACATTTTAAGCATATGGATCCTCAGAAACACACACACAGACACACACTAAACAAGTCTAACAAATTTTATATTTCAAAAAGAAGTCAAGATAGTTTAGTGAGCATACATTAGCACATGTAAAACCTAGTGATGGCCAAATCACATTGTACCTGCACATGTATCAAGAGTAGCAAAGAATATTGCGTGTTGTGTGTGAAAAACATCGCAAGATTGCATATGTGTATACATGTTATGACGATCTGAGATATGAGAAAATAACTTTAACTCACACACAATCATAACTGTTTGATGGGGACTATCACCTTTGAGGTACATCCTATAACTCCCACATCTCCTAGAAAACACGCTTGCAATCATATTCAAAGCATTTTAATCTTTTTGCTTTTTATTTTCTTTGCATAATTTCTTTTAAGCATATCATGCATGGGCATATATGAGAGAGAAAATAAATACCCAACATGTTAAGCATAGACATTGCACTTTTGCTATGCTGAAGCATACGGATGTCTTTGACACTACACTTTTGCTATGCCAAAGCATACAGGTATCTTTCATGATTGGCGGGCAACAGTGGTGAGATGGTTATTTATGCCTTTCTCTTAGGATTTTCTAGTTCTACCCTTCAAAAAGAGTGATACGAGTGTTAAGTTCAAGAGATAACTTAATCTTACTTATCACAAACAAGAGCCACAAAGCTCACTTGCTTAATTGTGCATAGAGATGCTCATCTAAGTTACAAAAGATACAAAGTTTAGAAAACTTTGTTTCAATGGCCATCCAAGGTACACAAGTACCAATGTACACAAAACACACATTGTTTTTGTATTTTTCAATTTTTTTTTTAATTTTTATATCCAAAAACAAAATAAACAAAACTGAAAATAAACAAACAAAAACATGTTATCAAAGCAAAGCATAAAACTAGACCGACTCAAAAAAAATTTAAAACACAAAAGTAATGCAACAAACAAAAACAAGAAGATAGAAGAAAGTGATAAAATCACTTATAGTCCTTTTTCTTCCACATCTTGGAAGAACCTTTCCTTTGTTTGAACCCTTGAACCGGGGGTGAGGGGGAAGAATTGAAACTGTTCAAGTTCGAAAGGAACATGAGGGCTTTCAAAAGATCTCCAAGAGGAGCAAGAGAGGATTGAAGCTGATTTTGGCTTCCAGATGCTATCATGCCGTTGCTCTGCTGAGTGGCTAGCCACTTGTAGCAATTTGGTCGAGTATGACCGGAAGCTCCACAATGATGACAGAGATGCTGCTTCTTCTGTTTTGGCTTTTGAGAGTTAGCCTTCTTAGCCCTAGGGTTTTTAATATCTTTCTTATCCTGTTTAGGGGGTGCTGCTAAGATAGATTTACCCTTGTCTTGGTTCTCACTAGCTAATTCAGTTTTAACATCAGTATTTTCAATTTCAGTATTATTAGCAGGAGAAACAAAAACAGTAGCACTAGTAGAAGCAGTATTAGAGGAAGAAAGACCATACCTTAAACCTGTTCGATCTGAAGCAAATTTCTGATTGTTGAGCATCTCATCAAGCTTTGCACTTGAAGTCCTCTCCAATTGAGCTCTAACTTGAAACAGCTCCGCTTCAAGCTTCTTGGTCTTCTCAGCCAAGAAATTGTTCTCAAACCTTAGTGCACCAATCGTTTGATTTGCTTCATCAAACTTTGTGGAAAGTTCTTCACGATCTAGTTCCACATCACTGAGCTTCTTGGTGGCCAGCCTATATAGTTTCTCGTGCTTCTCAGAGAGCTTGTATAGTTTCTCATAGGCTGAATGGATATCATCTTGATCATCCATTTTCTCACACTTAGAATCCACCAATTCTTCTTCTTCTTCCACTTCATCAACAATCCCTTCAGTAGGATCGACTGTGATAGTGAAGGCATTTAAGATTCCGTCATCCTCATTGTCAGAATCATCTTCAGACTCAGTGTCACTTAAGGTTACGGCAAGTGCCTTACTCTTCCTAATGCTCTTGAGATATGTGGGGCATTCATGCTTCATGTGACCAAATCCATGACATCCAAAGCACTTTGGTCCTACAGGAACAGTGTACTGACCGCCATCCTTAGCATCATTTTTCCCTTTTTCTTGCCCCTTAGACTGAAAGGAACTGGATTGTCTGCGGTCCTTATCGAAGCTCCTTCCATTGGCATTCTTCATAAACTTCTTGAACTGCCTTGTAATGTAGGACTTCATCTTGGAATCTTCATCATCGGAAGACTCATTTGTATCACTGCTCTTTGCCTTCAAGGCCATGCTTTTGCCTTTACTCGACTTGCCAATCCTAGATAACCCTAGCTCATAGGTCTGCAAGTTTCCAACTAGCTTAGTTAAAGGAATCTTGTCAATATCCTTTGATTCCTCTATCGCTGTGATCTTGGCATGGAATCTCTCGGGTAGAGATCTGAGCACTTTCCTCACAATCTTGGGTTCAAGGATGGTTTCCCCAAGATTGAAAGCTGAGTTCACTATGTCCTTGAGCTTGGCATAGAACTCATCAAACGACTCATCCTCCTCCATCTTAATCTCTTCAAAGCCTGTAGTGAGCCTCTGAAGCTTTGAATCTTTAACAGCCTTTGTTCCTTCATAGGTTGTCTGAAGGATGGTCCACACCTCTTTAGCAGTTTCAGTTGAGGATATCTTCTTGAACTCCTCATTGGTGACCGCACTAAACAACGCATTCAATGCCCTGTTGTTGAAGTTTGCCGCCTTGATCTTGGCTTCATCCCAATCGGCCGGCGCTTCTTTTGGCTTAGTCCAGCCAATCTCTACAGCTTGCCACACTTTTTCATCTAAAGACTGCAAGAAAGCTCTCATGCGTACTTTCCAGTATGCAAAGTTAGTGCCATCAAATAAAGGAGGTATGATTAATGATTGTCCTTTATCCATGACAAACAGGGGTCAATGGATCAACACAACAAAGATTAAACTTAATCAGAGTGTGCCTGCTCTGATACCACTTGATAGGCCACAAACTGAATGACCCCTTGTGATTAAACCAATTAATTAATTAGCCAAGTTATTAATTAATCAATTAATTATGCAAACGCGTGGAAGCAAAAACAAATCACCAATAAACTAAATATGCAGCGAAAATTAAATGACACGGTGATTTGTTTACGAATGGGAAAAACCCTTACGGCAAAAACCCCACCGGGTGATTTTCAGGTCACCACTTCCGAAACTTCACTATTATCACAACAAGCGGTTACAAGTAAAGGAATCTCAAGTACCTTACCAACCTACAGTTGAACCCTTACCTCAATACCCAATTGGACTTGTTCTGTAGTGACAGTTCCCCCTTTTGATGCACGGCTCCCAAGTACATGACTAACCAATGCGCGAATCCCAGTACGCGACTTCAAACACCAACTGAAAGAGAGGTTGGCTGCAAAGTTTTTCAGTTCATCCTACACGATGAAGATCAAGAAGATGATTGGTCACAAAACCCAAAGGTGCAAATACACAGCAACTTCTTCAGAAGAGATGAACTGTGGCAAGAACTTCGTCTCCAATCACAATTTGCTTCAACAGAGTTTTTTCAATTCTTGTGCAACTTGTGAACTATTTGACGGCCCTAAAAACAATCCTTTTATATGTCTAAGGTTAGGAGAAAAGAAGACCCAAAGACACATTCACGGATCCCAAGAAATCAGATCAGAATTCTGATTTTCTTAAATTTCGACAGATAGGAGGTGTCGAGAAGCTATCAAGCAGGTGTCGAACTTACGGGTTTGAACAGCTTTCTTAAGCTCGATAGATGCAAATGTCAAGCCAGCTGTCGAGCTTTAATGAAATTGCACTATCAGTTTGTTTTCTTGGACAGACTTGATGACTTCAACACTTGATTTTGAAACCTTATTTCTTGAAGTATTAAAAACACCTAGAACTACCCAATTACAAGTAGAGTGCGTTTTGTTAAAAGGATTAGCCAATTACATAAAAGAATGACATATGTTCTTAATGAGTGAACTACATATGTCCTAACATAATTCTTTACCTGCAATGGACAATTTATCTATGCGTGGTGTTCCAGTTGAAGCAGTTTGTCCAATATACAGAAATTCTAATGAAACTATAACTCATGTTTTGTGGACATGTGTGAGTGCTAATGGAGTCTAGACTTCCTAGACTAAACGAAAAGAGAAGTGTGCTATTGTTGAGTGTAATTCATATATGATATACAAAATAATAAAAAAATTGATTCTCAAGCAATAACCATATAAATAAGACAAAACTTAAGGAAATTAAGTCAAACAAAAGACAAAAAATACACAACAACTATTCAGTTTGATGGAAAATAATTAAAGTAAACAAATACATTAAAAATATTAGAGTAAACAAATACATACGCAAGGTTGTAGGCAAAAGAATGGAAGAATAGAGGAAAAACCGTATGGTAGGTATTCATCATAATTTATCTAATACATATACACTCCATATTGAAGAAGTTGACATGAACAAAAAGTCTAATTTTAGTCTAACTTGTGGAGGTGCAAAGCTGAAATCTTGTTATTGTTGTTGTTGTTGTTGTTGTTGTTTTATTTTATTTTATTTTATTTTATTTTTAATTTTTTAATTTTTTTATTAAGATTTTATTATTATAAAAGATTAGATGGAGAATTTGGATTGTAATCAAATTAAGATTTTATCAACTCAAAAATTATAGGAGAGGAGAATAAGATAAGAAGTTAAGAACAAAAGAGATTATTCTTTTTTTTTTTTAATCTAAAAAAACTTCTGCAATTTGGTGAAATCATTTGGCTTAACCACAACTTCTAAACCTATCTTTTATGATATAGTATAAGATTATTATTATTAATTAACAAAGACATCTGCCCCCTCTACAACACTACCGCATTGAATTTCACTATCAATCAATCTCTATTGCATTTTTTTTTTTAATCTAAAAAAACTTCTGCAATTTGGTGAAATCATTTGGCTTAACCACAACTTCTAAACCCATCTTTTATGATATAGTATAAGATTATTATTATTAATTAACAAAGACATCTGCCCCCTCTACAACACTACCGCATTGAATTTCACTATAAATCAATCTCTATTGCTTCTTCCCGAAGATGTGCAAATCTGATTATTGGGCTTGCCACAAAATGATTCAAATTCGTTTTGGGAGTTCAACCCACCACTCTAATCCAGGCTCCCCTGAATGTTAGTGAGGCAGCCAAAAATCCACTAACTGGAAATGGACAAGACCCAAAACTCACAACCGCATTGAACAATTTGATATTCAACGCTAAAGCAAATAAGAATTGTCTGACGAAGATACTGGCAGCAAATCGGAGCTCCTTTTCTTTTACTGTTGCTTATGCTTCCACTAATGTGAATGATGATTTTAAGTAAAGAGAGAAAGAGAGATGAGGTGTCTACAGGTTTTTTTTTTTTTTTTGCTGAATAAAGTGTATACAGCTTAATGTAACATCAAGGTGTAATGTACCTTCTTGTAATCTTAGATTTATATAATTATATTACAACAATATAAGATTAAGGTGTTTGGTTCATTAATTATATTCCAATCATAATCTAAAAATGTAACATTCATATACTTGATTCAAAAACATTGTTAGAAACAACCAAAATTATCATAGTCGCAAATTCATTGAAAATAGCCTCTATACCTAAAAATGTTAAAATTACCCTTGAACTTCAAAATACCATTGGAAGACCCAAAATCACCAAATTACACCTAAAACATCAAAAATACATTCAAAATCTAAAAAATGACCAAAATACCCAAAAAAAAACCTCTAACATTACCAAAAATACTCTAAATTCAACTAAAATTACCAAAATACCCCCAAACCTCAAAATGACCAAAATAGTCCTGAAATCTCTAAAATGACTAAAATACTCATGAAATCACTAAAATGTTCAAAATTCCCTCAGAAATCATTAAAATGATCAGAAAACTCTTTAATAACTAAAATGACCAAAATGCCCTCAAATCGTCTAGAAAGAGCAAAACGAAAAGCCTAAAACCTCATACCCCCCCCCCCCAAAAGCCCTAAAAAATGATAAAAAATAACCTAAAACCTAAAAATGACAAAAATATATCTTGAAACCTCTAAAATGACTAAAATATACCCATACCTTAAAATGATCGAAATTCCCTTAAAATCTCTAAAATGACCAAAATATCTTGAAATCTCTAATATAACCAAAATACTCCTTAACCTCTAAAATGGCCAAAAAAAAAAAAAAATTCTTAAAACCTCTAAATGACCAAAATATTCATGAAACCTCTAAGATGACCAAAATACCCAATACCCTTTTAGAGGTTTCGAGGTTATTTTAGTAATTTTTAGGTTTAGGTGTATTTTTGTCATTCTAGTTGTTTTGGGAGTATTTTGATAAATTTAGAGGTTTTGGGAGTATTTTTGTCATTTTAGAGGTTTTAGTGTATTTTTGCTCATTTTAAAGATTTCAAGGGTATTTTGGTCATTTTCGGAGTATTTTGTTGCTCATTTTAGAGGTTTCAAGGGTATTTTGTTCATTCTAGTAATTTTTGGTCTATATTGGTCATTTTAATGGTTTTGAGAGCGTTTTAGTAATTTTTCGTCATTTTTGAGGTTTCAAGATATTTTCGGTCATCTTAGAGGTTTTGGTGGGTATTTTAGTTATTTTATTGATTTCAAGGGTATTTTAGCTATTTTAGAGGTTTCAAGGTCTTTTGTTTTGGTAATTTTAGAGGTTTAGGGCTACTTTCGTCATTATAGTGGTTTCGATGGTATTTTAGTCATTTAAAAAATTTTGGGAGTAATTTGCTCATTTGAGAGGTTTTGGGATCTTTTTTTTGTCATTTTAAATGTATTGGGGGTATTGTTGTCATTTTGGAGGTTTGTAAGGGCATTTTGGCCATTTGGAGGTTTAAGGGATATTTTGGACATTCGTAGTGCTTTTTTTTTTTTTTTTTTGGGGTCATTTTAATGGTTTTGAGGTATTTTAAAGGTTTCTTGATATTTTAGTAATTCTTGTAAGTAAAATAAAATTTATAAGTATGGTGAATTTTGTCAATTCAATAAATTACTATGTCTCCACCAATAAGTAACATCCATTTTAAAAGACAATGAGGTTAATGTGATGTGATATATTTTGTACTTTTTAGATTACCATAATTTTATTTAAAAAAATCAAATGAATCAGTACGTAATCACCTTAATGTCACATTAAGATCACATTACAATAAATCAAACACCTTCTTTCTCAGAAAGGTCTAATAAAATGAACAAAGAACTAGTTCATACTTCATTCTCAAAATTGCTCACACATAGTTAAAATGAAACATGGAAAATCTTTGTCATTCACAATACAACTCCGAGAAATCAGGCATGCAAACATAATGGGTTTGAAGTTACGATCTCAGGCTCCACTTACACTTACGAAAATGAATAAATGTCTGAGTAATGTCAATTACTCGAGTAACAAGTTTGTAATTAATGCAAGTAACATAGCTTTTTTAAAAATTTTAATGGACCGGTGGTCCCTAACACCACATACCAACTGAAACTGAATAGTGTTTGTGAAAAAGCCGTGAAAAACGGTTTAAATAATAATAATAATAATAAATATATATATATGTGATGTAATCATGTAAACATATATCACTAACGACACAACGAAGCATTTAGGTAAAATCTCCACACAAAACTGACTTTCACAAAACCGTAAAAGTTGATTAAACAATAATAGGCATCATCATTAGCTAGCGATCCAAAACGGCTTGACTCAATATTGAACTTGAACGATTACTCGCTGAAACCCGAGGCTAAGCAGCATGGACTAACAAATGTATGAGTTTTCGATTAATCTTCCATTTAAAAGTTTATAGGCATTAATGTATTAGTAATTTATGTTAGTTATTTTTTTTTTTAAAGGTACCGTACAGTTTGTTTTTTTGAGTGTACGTATAAAACTTTTTAAAATAATTATAATTGAATATACGAACCGTATTAATGGAATCAACAAATCTTATAGTTATTTTGTGGTCAAACTACACTAATATTTTAATCTATGAAGTTTAAAGGGGTTAGTTTTGGTTTCAAAAAGTGATCCCTTTTAGTGCTTAAAAAAAAATTGAATTGATGGATTATTGTCCATAACAAATTTTAAAAAGTGAATGTTTTTAATCTCAATGGAGTGATGACATATCCAATTTTTATTTGATGAAATTATTTTAGTAAGTACTAAAATTGTTCTATATCCTATATATAGACTAAACTTTATAAAAATTACATAGATTTATTTTCTTTCTAATGTATAAAGAAATTTTACTAATTAAGTACACCCAAAAATAAATTATAGTAGCTAGGAAGATAAAATTTTGTATTATTAAAGCTACAAAGTTACAAATTGATCAAGGGTTCAATGTTTTTTTTGGGTGAACATTGTTGAGACACAAATTGGAAACCAAGTACATAATAATTATTATTCCCCAAGCTATAACCACCTAAACCAAATATTAAGTGCCTGACCACCCAAACCCAAACCCTGGTTCTTGAAGTTCCATATTTTGAAAAACATTTTGCCGCTCTAATATATAAAGAAAAGAAATTAAACTCCTTATAAACCCTCAAAAGAAAATTCCTTAAAACTCATTTTTCTCATACACTTGACGACCACGAGAACTTCAGAGTCCAGACCCAAGAAACCCACAAACACAACCTCTTTAGTCTTTAACCAAAACTCATCTTCATGGCCAACGAAGAAGAATACCCATCCAAAATACTTGATTTGGGCCCTCCACTGGTTTTGTCTGATGGTGGTGGTGAGGGTATAAGTGGTAGGGATGGTAGTGGTGAAGGCGCAAGTGGTGGGGATGGTGGTCCTAGAAATGAAATCAGAAAGAAGATTGTAATTCTCAGGGATTGAAGCAGAGGCTTATTTGGTTAGAAGAAGGCATGATAGACAGAAACAATTTAGAAAACAATTTGAAAACTGAAATGGAAATTTGTACAAATTTGGATACTCAACTGTCACTTCTCATGCTTTCCCTCATGGAACCAGTTCAATTCGTTCCAAATCCTCCAGAACCTATTGATGAGATACCTAGAGATGAGCCATTTCATAGAGCCTTGATGATGCTGAAGAATTGCCTTACAATACAGACTGAAGAATTATCAAAACTAATCTCTCTTTTAGATAAAGATGAGAGGAAGGAGGCTCAGAAGGTGGCGAAGAAGTTGGCTGATGTGTTGCTGGATTACAAGGAAACCACAATTATCAACCTCAAGCATTTCCTTCCGTGGAAGCCACCGAATCAGCCGGAGCAACCGAATCCCTGAAATTCAATTCTACTTCCCTGATTTTTGGTAATACAATTCTACTTCCCTGATTTTTGGGCAAACTAGTAAAACATTTAGTAGGTAGCGGAATTCAAGCACCTTCAATTCCAGTGCATGGTTGAAGTTTTGTGCTAATATGATTCTACACATAAGAATTGAGTTTTGTGCTCTAATGTGATTCTATACATAAGAATTGAGTTTTGTGCTAATATGTTTCTATATATAAGAATTGATGTCTCTCATTTCAATTGTGAATTGATCTCTCTCATTTCAATTGTGTTTTGTGCTACGTATTTTACCATTATTTCTTTAGAATATATTGATGAATATCATCTGTCGAGTTTCACCACCATCCACCCACACACCAACCTTTTTCAGCCAGATCAAAGTCTTCAATGGATTTTCATTTTCCCCCAAGAAAAAAACATTATTTCACATTGTTGATCTTACCTTTTGGACACACAATATTCATACTTTCACATTCGGTTGTCCACATTGAACACATGAGATTGATGAAGTGTACCGAGAGTATACATTAGTGATTGAAAATATTTTAATACTTTTCTCGTAATAGATAAAGATTGTAAATGATGAAGAAAGGCATTCAAGACAACAAATAATCATAGAGCTGCATTATGATGAATTGGGACGTCCGTTTGATTCGGAAGTTTTTTTTTTTTTTTTAGTTAATAGTGTTGTATCCAATAGCTGAAAGATACTTGAAGTTTCCAAAAATGAATCTGTTCATGGGTTAATTTTATGTGGCCTGAATTTATTGTAGTTTGTAGATTTCCTCTTTTGATGCCACTACTCTGTATTGATATACTGCTATCTTTATCCAAAGAACCACAAAGATCAACAAACTCGGTAATCTCCTTTTTAAGATCCACCTTCATATGTCACTTTCCCCAACTCAGTAGCAATAGAACTCAACACTACTTCGATTATTCCTGATAAAATTAAATTGCAACATCTAGATCTGTTTTAAAATCTGTGCAAGATGCTATGTCCAGAAAAATACATGCTGTGAGCTGTATTGAGTAATAAGAAACAGGGTTCCATGGAAAAAGAAAAGAAGAAATCACTATTTAAGAAGTGAAGTATGAATAAGCATTAAAAAATTAAAATAAATAAACAAAAACCATATAGATAGAGACATCTTTGCAGCAAACCACTCAGCTTTTGAAACAGACCTTCCCCCAAGCAAACAGGCTGCGGGGTACCTCAGTTTGCTGGCTGCAGCTGGCTGGGCTAGATGACTTGTGGAAAGAAAATGGACCATCTCCCTTAGATTGTTTATCTGTCTAAATAAGATCAATAAATGCCAATAGTTGTTGACTAACTGTGTCTTCTTGTATAATCATTGATTACAAATGGCCAAAATGTTGTAATTCTGCATCATTGAATATAAGTAAACAAAAATGCTTTATAGATTAAACATAATTTCTCATTTTAAGACTGACTTCAAGGGGTCATACTTCAGTGGATAGAAAGCCCAATACATAACTGTGGTTGAAGTTCTGCAAGGTAGTATTCTTACATAAAGTAAGAAATGGCCCCTATAGAAAAGGGGGAAAATAGGAATCTTCTAGTTACATGGTTCTGTATTCTATTTTAGAGATTCTAGAGGAAAGCCGTTTGTTTCACTGAGCTAAAACAACATGCCAATGTCTCTATGCTCTTTTCAATTGTTTAAAGACGTCCTACACATGTATAAACCATGTTCTTTTATACTAGTTATAAACATGCAAGACAATACCTGAAGATCATGGCTAAACTTGATGAGGGGCAATAGAGCACTGACAAGATAAGCAGCATTATTGCCATGCATGAAAGTTATTTAATCCAACAATTCCTTTTGAGGGAAAACATGTTCCAACAAGGGGTAAGGATAATTCTGATTAAGATTGCTAAGCAGTCTGATTAAGAGTTAACATTAACTCAACCGCATTGGCATGCGTTGCTCAGGCTTCAAAAAGAGTAGGCGAAAGTTGCATTGCTCAATAATCTGCAATAACTCACCAAATCAACCCCTATTATCATAGACTAGATTAACATTATGCTAGTTGTGCCTACCTCATTTCTTGCCATATCATGAACCTCAAACAGAATTTTCATCTTCTGAATACCAAGGTCCTTGATTATTGCCTAATAGACCATTTGAGTACTCCACAGCTCTTTACAACTAATCTCTCCACTGGCTCAAGCAATACAAATCGAACCGTACAATGCTGGGCACAATATGCTCTCTTTCATAGCTGCCCTCATATACCTAAGCTCCAGCAGCAAGAGTAAATAGTTTATAGATTAAAAAAAAAGTGATCTTTTATTTTGCCTACATTCAACCAAACCTGCTGGAACATGAAATATGGGTTCCAATTTTTTTATTTATTTTAAGTAGTCACATGTTCTAAAAAAAAATTTAGTTTTTAACCACTCGTAAAGGTACTTTATTTATTGAAAAACCACATTTTACAACACACCAAATATCAAATATATTTTTTTTTACCACGCTATTTAAATTTTCTTTGTTTATTCTTTCTTTTTTTCTTTTTATTATTTTCTTTCTATCTCTCAAGTCTCTCCCATGTATTGTTCTTCTCATTTTTTGTTATTTTACTTTTCTTATCATATATTGTTTATAAATTTGTTATTAAAATAATTACTATATCATGTAACATTATAAGTGTACCTGACTAAAATATACTGCTATTTATCATTTAATTTATAGATAAAATAATATAACATGTATTTTTTTGTAGTTTATTAGATTTTTTTTAATGTATAGAAATTTGAATGATTGTTTTTTTTTTTTTTTGATAAGAAATACTTAACTTTATTAAGACCAAATCATTGGGTTACATTTCTGTCATGCATACAAGCATGCTCAATCAGGCTAGGACATTCCTCTAGCCATGCAACATAATCCTCAACGTATTTTGCATGTTGAGCTAGTAAGTAAGCAGGGACATTTCCCTGTCGTTTAGTGTGCGTAACCTTCCACTGTCTGAAAAACGACATCTGGTTCATCACTCCGGCCAGCACGTTCGATACTGAAGAGGGTGGTGAACCCAGACCTTGTAGAGCATTACAAACTAACAGTGAGTCACTTTCAAACTCAGCCTCTCTAATACCAACATCTTTAGCGAACTCAACTCCAGCTTCCAAGGCTTTAGCTTCCGCTTCTATTGCACCCAACAGACACTTCCATTTCTTGCTCAATGCAGCGATTACCTCCCCAGCGCCATCCCGGATTATTACTCCAGCCCCTGCTTGTTTCTTGCTCAAAAAAACCGCGCCATCCAAGTTTACTTTGTAATAACCTTGGCTTGGAGGTTTCCACGAGATCGAAGCTATTGGGTCGGACTGATGCTCTGTTTTTCCTTCATTTGCAGCTCGGAACTCCTCCACCAGGTGCATGGCGTTCCTCAGCACTGTTCTACCAGCCCTTCCTTTTCCTCCCATCCGAAGGTCATTTCGATTCTTCCAAATACCCCAACAGACTGTGATGATCTGCTCCAACTGCCCAGGCCAAGACATTTCACTCCTCTGTAAATTCGCAACTACTTCCAAGAAACTCCAGTGCGATGAGATATCTAATGATGAGGCGAATTTACTATTCGTCCAAACTTCTTTAGCATGATCACAGGTCCATAATAAATGGCATATCGTTTCCTCCTCCTTCCCACACAGGTCACATATACCATTTGTGATGATTCTCCGTTTAGCTAAGTTGGACTTTGTAGCTAGGATTCCACGTCCTGCCTTCCAAGCAAAGTGTTTTATTTTCTGTGGAGTCTTTATTTTCCATATAGTTTTCCAAATCTTCCTCCTGGCTGACTCATCGGAGCAATCTGCATTGGTATCAAGTTGCTTCTCTTCCAGCGCTAAAGCATAAGCGCTTTTAACAGTAAACTTCCCACTTTTATTCTCAGCCCATATTAGTCTATCTTGTGTGCGACTGGAGCTCAGAGGGATTCTTAGAATGGCCTCTCTATCTTCAGGTAGGAACCAACTCTCCAATTTGTCTTTATTCCACTCGTTAGTTGCTCTGTTTATGAGGTCAGAAACCAGAGCATTTTTTGATTGTGGTTTTTCTGTTGAGATCACCTTGTACGTTGAAGGTCTGGGAACCCACTTGTCATGCCACACCCGTATCTTCTCTCCATCCCCTACCTACCACCTCATACCTCTTTGGATTATGCTTTGCGCCGCCATTAAACTTCGCCATGCGTAGGATGGATTCCGGCCTAGGTTGGCCTCAGCGAAGCTGCAATGTGGGAAGTATTTGGCTTTATAAACTCGGCTAAATAGGGAATTGGAGTTTGTTTGAAGCCTCCATCCCTGTTTGGCCAAAAGCGCCAAATTAAAACTTCTTAGCTCACGAAAACCCAGGCCTCCTCTGTCTTTTGGCTGACATATAACATCCTAGTTCAACCAAGCAATTTTCCTTTCATTCCCGGTCTATCCCCACCAGAATTGTTTGATCACCCTAGTCAGCTCCTCACACAGATTCTTTGGTAACAAGAAACAACTCATGGTATATGAAGGTACGGCTTGAGCTACAGATTTAATTAGGACTTCCTTTCCTGCTGGCGTGAAGATCTTTTCTTTCCAACCCGAGACCTTATTCGTCACTCTCTGTTTAAGCTGAGCAAAGGTATTGTTCTTGGATCTTCCAACAAGTGATGGCAGACCCAAGTATGCTTCGTGAGGTTTAATAACCTGAGCTCCAAACATCGTCTTCACCCTTTCTTTGATTCCATTTTCAGTGTTAGGACTGAAATATAAAGAGGTTTTGTGGCAATTAAGCTGTTGTCTAGAGGAGGCTTCGTAAACTTTAAGAATCCTTAAAATTTCCATAGCTTCACTCACTGTAGCTCTTCCAAATACCAGGCTATCGTCGGCAAAGAATAAATGGGATACTCTGGGACCACTCACCGAAGCAGCCACCCCTTTAATGGCTTTCCTGTGTGCTGCCTGATGTAGCATTGCTGAGAGGCCCTCAGCGCATATTAGGAAGAGATATGGTGATAATGGATCGCCTTGTCTCAACCCTCGGGTTGGCTGGTTCAAATCATATGGCTGCCCATTAATTCGAACTGCATATCTCACCGAAGATACACAACTCATCACCGTTCTAATCCAATTCGTATGAAAACCGAGCTTCATCATAATCTGCTTCAGGCATTCCCACTCAACCTGATCGTACGCCTTGCTCATGTCCAGCTTTATGGCCATCTCGCCACATTTACCCTTCCTCCTCTTGCTAATATGGTTCATCAATTCATGAGCCACCAAGACATTATCTGTGATGAGCCGTTCTGCTACAAAAGCACTTTGATTCTCTCCTATGATTTCCTGCAACACCGGTTTCATCCTATTTGCCACAGCTTTTGAAGCTATTTTGTAAGCCACATTACATAATGAAATTGGCCTATAATCCGTTACTTTTTCTGGATTTTTTGTTTTAGGAATGAGAACAATGTGAGTGTCATGAAATTTAGGGGGAAATACACCATGGTTTAAAAAATCAAGTGCAGTGTGAATGACAATAGATTTAACAGTGGGCCAAAAATGGTGATAGAATAAAGGCGGCATACCATCTGGACCAGGCACTGTTAGCGGGTGCATTTGTTTTAGTGCTTTCTCCACCTCCATTGCTTAAAATTCTCGCGTGAGAGTATTGTTCATTCTTGTAGTGACTTTGGGATGGACTACATCAAGCATTTCTTGCTCCACCTTCGGCCTTGAAGTAGTGAAAAACTCATCAAAATAATGCACAAAAGTCTCCCCAATCTGATCTATGTCCTCCAACCACCTATTGTTTGCATCCATTATTTTGCTAATAGTGTTCCTTTGGTATTGGTTGGTGGCTTTAGTATGGAAAAATGCGGTATTTCTATCCCCTGCCTTTAACCAATTATTCCTGCTTCTCTGATGCCACATTTCCTCTTCAATGCCAAGCCATTTATTAAGCTCCAACTTTGTTGTATGGATTTCCTCCAGATCCGTCCCATTACCCTTCATGGCTTCAAGTATTTGGAGCTTTCTTTGTATTGTTGCAACTTGCTTTCCCACGTGACCAAAGGAATGACTATTCCATGACTTCAATGATATTTAACATTCATCTAGACAAACTTCTAAGGGCCATTGTGAGCAGCTGGACCGTCCCCTTTCCCATGCCTCTTCTACCACTTTTTTGCATCTTTCATCTTCAAGCCACATAGATTCAAACTTGAACAACCTTTTTTGCCACCTTTGTTGTCTTCTAGGATTAGTTTCCTGGAGCACCAAAATACTATGATCAGAGACCGAATTGGACAAGTGATGAAGCTTTACCCTTGGAAAAGCCCCTGCCCAATTCGTAGACACCAATGCTCTATCAAGTCTTTCTCTCACCCAACCTCGACTACCAAGTCTTTTACTCCAAGTATTATCTGACCCCACATATCCCATATCTCTCAATCTACACCTGTTGATTGTCTCACGAAAGTATCTCATCTGTCCTTTCGGTCTAACACCACCACCAATTTTCTCCTTAGCATGCATTATTTCATTAAAGTCCCCCATACATACCCACGGCAAATTGCATCGACCACTAAGATTCTCCAGTAGTAGCCACGATTCTCCTCTTTTACTTGTCTCCGGATGACCATAAAATCCGGTGAACCTCCACTTCTTCATACCTTGTTCTTCAGAGATTATTACATCAATATGCCTAGGGGAGTATGACAATAAATCAACCTGTAATGAATTTTTCCACAAGAGAGCTAGACCTCCTGCCCTTCGAATACTCGGTACCACTAAACCTTGCTGCCTTTCTATTTTCTGTTTAATTCCGTCCATCTCCGTAACATCAAACTTAGTCTCCATTAGAAAGACTAAGGTGGGATCTTTCTCCAACACCACCTTTTGGAGAGTCTTAACTGTTAGGGGGTTCCCAAGCCCCCTACAGTTCCAACTGATGGCACTCATTGTGCCCGGCAGGGCTGCATTGCAGCCTCCGCCAATCCCAAGTGCTGTGCTAAGAGTTTGCCAAGTTCCTGTACCTCACCCTCCCTTTTAATGCGTTTCCCATTGCCTTCTTTTCCTTCCAACTCAGACAAAGGTGCCCGTGCTCTTCTTTTTATTCCCATCTCAATCATTTCAAAATCCATGGACAAGTCTTCGTTGGTTTTGTCTTCCTGGGTTTGTGTTTCCTCAGTACCCGGTTTATTCTCCTTACCAGGTAACACTCTGTTTTCTTTGATCTTCTTGTGACTGCCTCCTCTGTTTTTCCTTGCTCCCTGGGCCGTTTGCTGTTTTGGAGATGACATCCCCACACTAAAGCTTGCTCCAGAGTGGACTAAGCCCACGTTTTCATTACATTCATGCATGGGCTTATTAAAGTTGCTCTGAGGCCCAGTCGTTAATGGTTGGACTAGGACACCAGTATTCGGCCCACTTACTTGTAATTGCCCTTCTTCTTTCAGCATGGTCATGTGCGTGGCTTGCATGTTTGACTCCTTACTTGAACGTGGTTCACGGGCTGTTACTGAATTCAAGGGGGACACACTACCGTGAATAGCGTCATCAATTTCCTTGATCTGCTGTTCAAAATTCAAACCACGCGAAATATCCGGGTTTACGATACGTCCATGAGCTGGAATTATTATGGCATTCTCCACATCAGCCCTAGAGTCCGCCACCCTCCCCGTCGCACCTGGACTGCTAGTATTTCCGCTCGCCGTCTCCGACGGAGCGATCTTTCTTGCGACTAGAACCTCCCTTCTGTCATCCCCGGTCCTGTGTTCGCCTTGTTTTCCTGCCATAACGAATTGGGGTTTTTGGTTTTTGTCCTGCAACGCGCGTAACCATGGGCCAAATTGCTTCTCATCTGGCCTTAGATTATCACTGCTTCGTATCCACTACAAACAGTCCTTTTCATCATGGTCAACTTCCCACACAAATAACAGAATATAGGCAGCCTCTCGTATCTAAAGTCCACCCATTTTAAACCACCTTCCCCCAAACGCACCTTACGCCCACGGCATAGTGGTAGAGAAACATCAAGTATAACCCTTATGCGCAGATAATTCCCCAAGCAGAATCCATTCCCATTAACGTCTACCTTCACCACCTCCCCTAGAGTTGCTCCAATACACATTCCAACTTCCTTGGTCTGACACATTGTGGGCAGCCCATGTATTTGAATCCAAAATGGTGACCTATCAAACTTTATGTCTTTCACCGCCTTGCCATGCACCATCTTATGGAGGATCAACAAATATTTATCAAAAGACCACGGACTAAGCAATAACACCCTGTCCATATCATCCTTTGATTGAAAAAGGAACATTACCTTATTTTCACCCAAATCACTGACTTCGAAATTGTGTTCCGCTCTCCAAACTGATCTCAATACCTTGGCCACCGACTCCAGATTAATTTTGCGCTTAGTACAAAACTTGCCAATAAGGACCAGACCCTCCTCTGTCAGTGGAGCCTGGATTGCTACTTCAACATCTTCTCTCAATGACAGCTTTAGCTTTGCACACCGATCTGTGATCTCCTCCATGTTTTCTTTTGACAGAACTGTTTCTACCGTTTTCAAGGAGAGAAAATTTTGCCTAGCGGCAACCCTGTTGCTATGATAGCCCCTTTTTTCACCTCTAGGGTTTCCAGAGAAAACCTAGAGAGAAAACCTTAAGTGACTTGTATATTATACACAAGTTAACAAATTTGAATGATTGTTTGTCTATTATTTAGCAATCTTTAGATTATTAGTATTTTTTTAATGTTAATTAATTGCTATACTTAATGGGTGATAATTTAATTTAAAAAATCTAATTCCATGGCCAATTTAGAGCTACTGACTCAATTTAAAAGAAAGAAGGTAATTTAAAAAATAGTACACTTTTGAATTCTAAGGTTGAGCGTCCTTTCAAATTTTCAATGATTTAACCTGAACAAACATCTTTCTGGACCAAAATTCATTTAAAATTTTCACCACTTACTTGCAATGAAGTTGATATTAGAACTTTAAAATGAGCCAATCAATTTATAAGGTGAAATCAGACAAGAAAACACAAAGAAAATAAAATAGTTATCTCATTTTCTTTATCTAGCCCCCCAAAAATAAATTTCTGACTACATCACTGCATAGGCTCACTATAATTTTTAATTAAAATTTTTTTATTCTAATTTAGGAATGTTGTGAAATTGTTACGTCTCTGGCATTGCTCAAAAGAAATTGTTTAAAGTAATGTTATGTCTACAACATTTTCACAACAAATAATAAATGACAATATTTTACTGATAGGTAAAAAAATTATGTAAGTTGAAAGTCCAATTCCAAATTAGTACCCGTTTGTTTCAGTTTTTGGAGCCCAAAAGTTGCGTTTTCAAAAAAGCCAGCCCAAAAATAGTGTTTGGTTAGAATAAAATGCAACTTTTTGGAAAAAGTTGCATTTCATATTTGTGAAGAGAATGCGTGTTTGAGTTATGGAGCTTTGATGGTCCATTTTGTTTAAAGTTTGTGGGCGTTTAATATATCCATTGGGGGTGAGTTGGCAATTACCAAATTGCCCTTCAATAAAGGGCAAGGTGTCTTCAGAGTCTCACGCAGTGCCTCTCATTCCTCTCATCTCATCTCTCTGCTCTGCGCAAGCCAGCTCCCTCACGCCTCTCATCTCTTTTCTTAGCTCTGCCCTCTCCGTGCTGCTACAAGCCTCTCCTTGCGCGTAAGTCTCTCTTTTCTTTTGTCACATGTTGAAAATCTTCTTCCTCTTCTTCTTCTTTCTTCGTCTTCTTCAACGGGCCTTCCTCTGTAATTTTTTTTTTAAAATTTTATTTGTCTAATCTGATCTGAGAAATACATTTTGAAGGTAGAGTTTTGATTAACAAAACACCAAGCAACACCGATCTGCTACCAAAAACCACCAAGTACCAACACTGATCTAAATTTTTTTTTTTTTTAACCTATCAAAAAAAATTTTCAGATCTTGCATGCTTTGTTCTTGCTAAAGATCTATTTGTTCTCTTGCCGGGTACTGAAAAAAATTTGTGGGTACATGCTTTGTAATTAATTTATTTATTTTGTGGATGCTCTATTTTAAGTTATGCGATATCTGATTTGGGTATTTTAGCATGATTTGGGTATTTTAGAAATATAAAGAATGAGAAAGAAAGAAGAATTTTCAGAAGAAATATAAATATTTTTCATGCTGGTTGTCACAGAAGAATAGAAGAATTTTTCTAGTTGACTTTAACTTGATTATGGCAGAGCTTGTTCAGGTCATACATAACGTTTTCATTCTCATTTCTCACTCATCAATTATGCTCTTTTGTTGTTGTTTCAACAGAAAATGTTTTCCAGAAAATCAGCCTATTTTTTTTTGGGTGTTTGGTTGTGACCTTGAAAATAGGCAGAATTTATTTGTCGTGGTTCATTGAGTATGTGACATTCTGGAATATTGGGCTTGTTCTCTGTTGAATTACGTTTTCCAGTGTACCAAACACCAAAAAAAATACCATATGATTGTAATGTAGCCCAGATATAGTCACCAGTGACTGAATAGTTTACATATGATATAATTTTGTTCTATCACAAATGAAATTTAATTACTGAGATTAAGAAATGAGAAGTGCGTGTGGTGCTAATGAGAAGTGTGTGTGTTTCTGCATGGTGAGGTGTTGCAGGGTGTGCGTGGGCTGCTGATGTAGGGTGTGTTTGCTGCTGATGGGGCAGGGTGTTGCAAACGCACCCCACATCAGCAGCCCACGCACACCCCATCAGTACCCCACACAAGTTTTTGTGTTTTAATGTTGATTATTAGTTATTTAATTATCTGGGTTTTTAAGGTTGTGGTTGAAAGTCTTTTGCTTGATATGAATTTTCAAGTTTTAGTTATGTTATGGGGTTATATTTATTTTTATGCTTTCTAGTACTGAGTGGTAGCTTGAGTTTTTTGGGTTGGTTTTTGTGGTTTTTGTTGATTATTAGTTATGTGATTTTCTGGGTTTTGAATGCTTTGGTGTAAGAATTTATTGCTTAGTTTAAGAATTGAGGTTTAAGCTATACATTTTCAGTTGGTGTGTCAAAGTTGATCCATTTATTGTGTCTTATGGTTGCTTAACTCTATAGATGGGTAAAAACACCACTTCCAACTTCGAGGCAAACAAAACAAGAGCATTATGGGGAGATCCAAGTTGGACAACTACTTTTTGTAACCTTTGTGTGGAAGAGATTGAAGATGGGAATAAAGGATTCTTTGTTGCCTTAAGTGCCAAAGGTTGGAGCAATTTGGTAATCAAATTCTGTGATGAGACCGGTCTAAACTATGATAAGGAACAATTAAAATGTAGGTGGGATGTATTAAAAGCAGATTGGAGAGTGTGGGAAAAGTTGAAGGGTCTTGACACAAATTTAGGTTGGGATGCAGTGAAGGGAACGATTGATGCTAGTGATGATTGGTGGGACATGAAGTTGAAGGTGAGTTGAGCATTTTATTAATATGTAGTTAGTTTGAAATAGTTATGTATATTATTGTAATATGAGTGAAATGACAATTACATTTTGTAGGAAGTACCCAAAGCTTCAAAATTTCGACATAAAGGTCCACAGAATCTACAACAACTTGATAGAATGTTTAGGGATGTTACAGCAACTGGAGCAGAATTCATGTAGTACAATTTTTTACATTTTTATGTAGTACAATTTAAACTTGGATTATTTGTATGTATTTTGTTATCTTTTTACAATTTTATGTAGTACAATTTAAACTTGGATTATTGGTATGTATTTTATCATCTTTTTACATTTTCATTTTGTGCTTCATGATGATGAAAATTGTGGGGCCTAAAGAATCTGGCAACCCCGACCCACTTTATACCAAGCCCAAGGCCCATGTTGAGGAGGGAGAGACACCCGAGGACGAAGTAAGAAAGTCCAAGTTGCGCAAGGACATTGCCGAGGACAATCCTGTCCTTGGCCAATCAAGACCGTGGGAGGAGGAAGCAGCGGGCCATCAAAAGTAACCTCCCGGAGCATCCCAGGAAAAAGAACAAGTACAACGTGTCAGCCATGGAAGCATGGTGGAGGAGCATGTTCAGGATGAATTATCACCTCCACATTAAATGCCCACAACTAATGTTCTGGCAGCATTAATGA
Organism: Quercus ilex subsp. ballota; assembly: GCA_032727855.1. Taxonomy (NCBI): domain Eukaryota; kingdom Viridiplantae; phylum Streptophyta; class Magnoliopsida; order Fagales; family Fagaceae; genus Quercus; species Quercus ilex. The sequence continues at coordinate 14,215,030 of CM064913.1, forward strand.
GGAAATGACCCCTGAACAGTGCAGCCTTGATTGCTGCAAGCCACAGAAAGAATGGGAAGGCGGCTGATGGGACAAGCACTCAAGTAGTGACTTGCTTGATCAACAAATGTAGGGCTAAAATCAACTGAAAGGAGGTATATAATGTAAGGAATCTCTCTTGAAAGGGGACCGAAGAAAGAAAAGAACTTCAAGCTCCCAAGAGGAGGGCCGAGGAACATCATTGCACATTTTAATCCAAGTTCATGCTATTCAATCCATATGTAACCATGCCTAGTCATTGTAACCCTCACTAGGGCCTAGTTCTTGAACCTGCTCTCTACAAATTCATTGTATTGGGCTAGTTGGGCTCGAGTCCACTCTCTCAATAGTAGAAGCTCAAACCCAGTCCATACAAAAATTATTTAGATTTAATTAATATTGAGAAGAAGTCATTAATGATAATAACAAATAATTATGACACTAAAAGAGAAAAATTGCCCAAACATTATTAAAATAATACCAATAATATATATTTATTATTATTATTATTATTATTATTATATGAAGTAGTTGATTTAAGTATGAAATAAACTCACATCTAAAAAAAAAAAGTATGAAACAAACTCCCTTATATATACATTGTCCTTTTTGGTAATTTACCTCTCAAACTGCCACTTTTATAAGTGCTAGCCAAACACTCAGCTTTTTCAAAAAACACTTTTTAACAGTTTTTACCAAACACTCAGCTTTTTGAAAATGCACTTTTTCATTATGCACTTTTTGAAAACTCAACTTTTTCATTATGCACTTTTACAAAAAGCTTAACCACACTCACCCTTAGAACCAATAACATATTACCACATAGGTTTTGTTGTGAAATTGTTACAAAAATATTGTGGATATAGCATTATTCTATTATTTATCAAATAAGAAAAAAGTGGGGCGGAGATTTTAAAGTGTAAGTGAACCATTGTCCACTCATTTGTTTTTTTTCTATATTATTTTAATCTATGTAGTTTTATATATACTAGTTGTTAACCAAAAAAAAAAAAAAAAATTTGTGAAAAATTAATCAAGTCTCAAAAGGGTTTGATTTTAAATAATAATAATAATTGTAGGGGTGATAGGCCCAATAGTATATATTTGTGTATATGTTGGGTCGGGAGCCCAATCCGAGGACATTAAGCAGTCCATGGACGGGTTGACACTGTCATGGGAGTCTGTATTAGGGAGTGAAGAGGTGAGATTTGATCATAAGAGTCCAAGATGGTGATTCGATGAGGAATGTCTCCTCGGCTAGTCAAAGCCGAAGTCCAAGCATATGGTCAACCTTCCAAAGCAACATTTCAAGAGATTCTACTGGTAAGGATACACATCTTGAAGGTACAGGACAAAGAGAGACTATGAAATATCTAAGAGAAAGTTGCTACCACCGCATTGAATGCTCTGCAGCTAACTCTCTGGTCGCATTAATGTGAGAGTGATACTTGAACAGTAAATTTCAGCCTTACAGCTACTCCTAAAGATTTCAGGAATGTGCTGATGGGACATGGATTAACACTAGTAACCTAATCTACACATGGAATGTGAAAATGAAGGAAGGAGGGTGATATAAAACAAAAAGAAGACCCTGAGAGAAGGGGATCGAAGATTGGAGAGAAAAACACAATAGTAACAAGGACTGTACTTGTAATCAAAATCAAGAGAAATATATATAAGACTTGATCTCATTGGATTGTGCCGAGGACGATTTTATTTAAATAAAACCAGTCTATCTTTACTTTCTGGCCATCTGGATCCATTATACTTGTTGTCTAACTCATTAGAGCTCAGTTTTCCAACACACTCTCTATAAATTTATTGTATTGGGCTTTTTGGGCCTAAATCCATCCATCCCTTGGGCTAGGAACCCAAATCGTGTCCTTACAATTGGCACCGTCTGTGGGAAATTCTGGTGTTGTGGTGAGTTTAACGTTCAATTATGGTAGGTTCAGGTCTAAACCAGGCGGAATCTATGGGGTCCCAACGTCAAGATCATTTCCTCCATCTTGAACGAAGAAGGGACCGGGAGGGAAGTATGCATACCACCCATACTAGTAGAAGTCAATCTCGAATTGGGAGCCACATCTCTCATGAGGAAAATGCTAGAAACATACAGCTGGAGATTGATCATTTGTGGAGGAAGTTGCGCTGCGAACGACTGAGGATAACTCCCTCAAGTTCTGCTTCTTCTTCTGGTGGGGAAGGAGACAACAGTTAGAGGCCCAGATCGAGAACTCCACCTAGTGAGTCTTTCTCGTACGATAAGGATTACCACCGTAGGCGCAGGGGTAAAAATTCAACCTGCAAAGGTCTGGGAAACGATGCTATGAGTAAGGCGTTGAACCAAATTTCCAGATCACCTTTCGCACGCAGGATTGAAGAAGGAAAACTTCCTCAATACTTCACTCAGCCAACGTTTACCATGTGCAATGGTCGTACAAACCTTGTGGAACATGTAAGCCACTTCAACCAGAGAATGGTCGTGCACTCCAAGAATGAGGCCTTGATGTGCAAGGTATTCCCATCTAGTTTGGGACCTGTGGCAATGAGGTGGATTGATGGCTTGGGAGCAAGTTCTATTGATTCCTTTAAGGAACTCACTCGGGCGTTCGAATCTCACTTTATTACATGCAGTAGGGTTCCTCGGCCTTTGGACTCCTTGTTGTTTATGACCATGCGAGAAGGGGAGACTCTGAAAATGTACTCAGGCAAGTACTGGAGATGTTCAATGAGATCGATGGGGACTTTGATGATGTGGCCATAAGGACTTTCAAGGTTGGTCTGCCCGCCGAGCATGATTTGAGAAAGTCATTGACCAAGAAGCCTGTGAGGAGTGTATGTCGGCTCATGGACCATATTGACGAGTATAAACGGGTCGAGGAAGACCAGCAGCAAGGGAAAGGGAAAGCTAAGGTTATCCTTTAGGATAGGAAGGATTTCAAGTCGAACTGATACAATAATAACCGACCCTGGAGAGACTTTGTTAGGCAGTCTAGGTCTATTGCAGCCCAGGTGGTTAACACGGTGTTCTGAGAACCATTACATTAAGTCTTGGAGAAGATTAAGAATGAGCCATACTTCAAATGGCCAAATAAGATGGGAAGAGACCCCATAAAACGCAACCAAAGTCTCCATTGCCAGTACCACCAAAAGCGGGGACATACCACCGAGGATTGTAGAACTTTGTGGAATCATCTGGAACAGTTAGTCAGAGAGGGAAGGTTAGATCAGTTTTTGTATCAGCCCAACGGGCAGGGGGACCAAACAGGGTCGAGAGCTCAGAGAGACGCTTCTTTAAGGCCACATTAGGGCACAATTAATGTCATCTTTGCTGCTCCAAGAAGGACTAGTTCTCACCCCTCTAGGGTGAGGTCTGTAGCTCGGCCACCTGCCGAGAACTCTGACCCTGAGCCGAAGAGGGCTAGGATGGAGATAAGGACAAGATTGGAACCATACAGCTCCATGATATGCCCTAGTGGTCACCCTCAAGATAGGAGGGTATGATATGAAGAGGGTGTTAGTGGATCAGGGCAGTGGGGCAGAGATTATGTACCTTGATTTTTACAAGGGGCTAAACTTGAAATTTGAGGATTTGTCAGACTATAATTCACCTTTGGTTGGTTTTGATGGGAAAGTTGTCATTCCGAGGGGTCAAATTAGATTGCCAATACAAGCGGGGTAAAAAGTGGTGGAGGTGGACTTCATTGTGGTGGATGCTTATTCTCCCTACACTGCCATTGTAGCAAGACCCTGGCTTCATGCCCTGGGAGCTGTTTCTTCAACTATGCATTTGAAGGTGAAATATCCGTCAAGGGACTAGATTGAAGAGCTGGTTGGGAGCCAATCCGTGGCTAGGCAGTGCCTGGTGGCTGCAATTATGCATCAGCCTGAAGCTGAGTCCTCGGCCTCTGCTAATAGGGGCTTGTAGCAATCAAGGACTCTAGTGTTATCCCTGGATGCAGTTTCAGAAGGGGCAAAATGTGAGAAGTTAGAGGAAATTTCTATAGATGGTAATCCGAAGAAGTTTTTTCAGATCTGATCTCAGCTGCCTCCTCAAGAAAAGGAAGAGTTGGTGCTATTTCTCAAAAGGAATATTGATGTGTTCGCATGAAATTCTTACAAAGCTCTAGGTGTGGACCCAAATTTCATTTTCCATCATTTAAATGTCAACCCAGCTATCATCCCCAGGAAGCAATCACCTTAGTGCTCATCTAAAGAGCATTCTGATGCTGTCAAGGAGGAGGTGAGCAAGCTTAAGTGGATCGGGACTATTAAAGAAGTATTCTACCTTGAGTGGTTGACCAATATGATGGTGGTGAAGAAGAAAAATGGGAAGTGGCGAGTATGTGTGGATTTCATAGACTTGAACAAGGCTTGTCTAAAGAACCTTTTCCCTATGCCTCGGATAGACCAATTAGTAGATGCAACTGTAGGCCATCCTTGGATGAGTTTCTTGGATGCCTTTCAAGGATACCATCAGATACCTTTGGCTTTGAATGATCAAGAGAAGACAACTTTTGTTACTTCTATTGGAAATTACCATTACAAGGTGATGCCTTTTGGGTTAAAGAACGCAGGGTCAACCTATCAGAGGATGATGACCAAGATGTTTGAGCCACAGCTAGGAAAATATTAAGGCTTATATAGATGATATGGTGGTAAAGAGTAAGCTAGAATCCGAGCACATCAACAACCTCAAAAATATCTTTGAAATCTTGAGGAGACACAAGCTGTGACTTAATGCTTCTAAGTGCTCTTTTGGTGTCGGTTCAGGGAAGTTCTTGGGGTACATGGTCACTCACCGTGGAATTGAAGTCAATCCTGACCAAATTAAGGCAATTAACAATTTGCAGCCACCTCGAAATCCCAAAGAAGTCTAGAAATTGACAGAGATGACTGCTACTCTAAACCATTCATTTCTCGATTAGTAGATAGGTGTAGGCCTTTCTTCCAGTTATTAAATAAGTGGAAGGGATTTGAATGGATTGAGGAGTGTGTCCTAGCCTTATAACAGTTGAAGGAATACCTTTCTCGGCCACCCATTATGTCCAGGCTCGAGGTGGATGAGGTTTTATTTGCTTATATCGTTGTGGCCTCCCATGTGGTGAGCTTGGTGCTGATACGGGTTGATAGTGGTGTGCAAATGCCAGTCTATTATGTGAGCAAGTCACTACATGAGGCCGAGGTTTATTACCTACCACTAGAAAAAGCCATTTTGGCAATGGTGCATGTTACGCGTAAGCTCTCCCATTATTTCCAATCCCACACAGCTGATGTCTTAACCTAACTTCCGCTCAAATCCCTACTTCGGAGTGCTGATTACACAGGCAGGATTGCCAAGTGGGGTATGATCCTATGGGCTTTTGATATCATGTACATGTCTCGCATCCCTGTCAAGGGTTAGGTCCTCATAGATTTGGTGGCCGAGTTTGCTAAATCCCATTAGAAGAGAAAGTTGGAAAGCAGAATATGAATAGAAAATCAGTTGGCATGGTTTCCTTACAAGAGCCTTTATCCTGAAGAGTGTATGTTGATGGTGTAGCAAATCAAAGAGGATCTAAAGAGTGTATGTTGAATGGAAAATCAGTTGGCATGGTTTCCTTACAAGAGCCTTTATCCTGAAGAGTGTATGTTGATGGTGTAGCAAATCAAAGAGGATCTGAAGTGGGGCTAGTTTTAATATCTCCTAAGAAGATCACTATTGAGAAATCCTTAAGATTGGGATTCTCGGCCACAAACAATGAGGCCGAGTACGAGGCTTTACTGGTTGGAATGGCTATGGTTCAGAAAATGCGAGGAAAAACAGTGGAAATGTTTTCGGATTTGAGACTTATTGTAGGCTAGGTGAAGGGAGAGTTGGAAGCCAGAGATCTCAGAATGCAAGAGTATTTGAATCAGGTTAGGCATTTGCAGTCAAGGTTTAAGTCTTTCACTTTATTGCAAATCCTTAGAAGTAGAAATACACATGCTTACTCTCTTGCCACGCTTGCAACATCCTCGGTACAAAATTACCTCGGGTGATTCTTATGGAAGACTTGTGTAAACCTACTGAAATAAGGAAAGAGGTGGTCCATATCCATCAAATTAGGATGGGACCTAGTTGGATGGATTCTATTGTGCTATTCCTTAAAGAGGATATCTTGCCCGAGAGGAAGTCCGAGGCTGATAAAGTACGAAGGAAGGCTCCTCAGTTTTGGCTGTCCAAGGACCAAAAGGTGTACAAACGCTCTTTTTCTAGGCCATATTTGCTATGCATACACCCTGAGGCAGTTGAGCTACTCCTAAAAGAGTTACATGAAGGGATTTGTGGAAGTAATACGGAAGGCAGATCTTTATCTCACAGGGCCCTCACTCAGGGATATTAGTGGCCAAATATGCGAAGGGAAGCACAAGAGTATGTAAAGAAATGTGACCAATGCCAGAGATTTGCCCCAAACATTCATCAACCAGGGGGTACGACTCAAATGTGGAGTTAAGGCCACTTGCACCTGGAGACTTGATATTAAGAAAGGTTTTGGGGGACTGCTAAAAACCCAGCATGGGGAAAATTGGGGCCCAACTAGGAAGGGTCATATCGTATCACCTTGATGGCTAAAATAGGTGTATATTATCTCGAAGATCTAGACAAAAAAGTTGTACCCCGCCCTTGGAATGTAAATAACCTGCAAAGGTATTATTATTAATGAAAGTCATTTCTGCTGTATTGTTATTACATTATGCGTTACATCTATTATTTTTCTAAATATCAAACAGAACATTGGTCATGCCTGGCTCCTCGGACCATATACCTTAGGTAAATTGATATTTTAAATTAATTTTCTAAGTATCAAATAGAACCTTGGTCATGCCTAGCTCCTCGGGCCACATACCTTGGGTAAATTGATATTTTAAATAATTTTTCTAAGTGTTAAACAGAACCTTAGTTATGCTTGGTTCCTCGGACCACATACTTTGGGTAAATTAATACTTCTTGTCATTTTTCTAAGTGTTAAACAGAACCTTAGTTATGTCTGGTTTCTCGGACCACCTACTTTGGGTAAATTAATACTTCATGTTTTTTTTCTAAGTGTTAAACAGAACCTTAGTTATGCCTGGTTCCTCGGACCACCTACTTTGGGTAAATTAATACTTCATGTCATTTTTCTAAGTGTTAAACAGAACCTTAGTTATGCTTGGTTCCTTGGACCACATACTTTGGGTAAATTGACATTTTAAATTGTTTTTCCAAGTGTTAAGTAGAACCTTGGTCATGTCTGGTTCCTCAGGCCACATGCCTTGCGTAAATTCATACTTTCTGTTATTTATCTAAGTATCAAGTAGAACCAGCCATGCTAAGTAGCAGAGATCTTCATGGTAGTAACTTGAGAATGGACATTCATGAGCATCACTTAAAGCATTTGTAAGTACACCAAGTATATCTATTATCTATTTGAGAATTGATTATCCCTCCAATCCTTTAGACTTACTGATAAGTGAGGGATTAAGTGGAGTTAGACATGTGAGGATACTTTACCATTATGTATGTTTTTGAGGTTAAGGTTATACCTTGCCAAGGTTATGTACTTAGTAGGTTTGACCTATTTTGATGCTGATCATGTGAGGTGTGATAACTATGCTACCACTTATGCAGATAAATAAATGGAGATGTATCTCATTGTCATGTTGGCTAAGTGTTACATAAAATAGAAACTATATCAAAACTTGTATAAGCATCACAAGAGGAAAGAAAATGCTCATAACTTTCATTAATTTAAGCCTTAGAAAAAGGCAGATTAATTACAAAAGATCAGATAGATTACAGACCTTGAAAACAAAAACAACAATTCAAAAAAAAAAAGAAAAAAAAAAAAGAAAAAGAAAAGAAGGCAAGGCAACTCAGGGTTTCATTTTTATCACAAGCTCGTCCTTCAAAGTCTTGCCAGGCTGGGTGGAGGCTACCGTGGAGGATGCTAGACCCTTACCCCTGAGGTCCTTCTTGCTAGGTATTGGGAGAGTTGCCAGAACAATCTCCATGTTGTGAGAGGCCTCATTTTCCTTAGATGGGTCCTTAGGGTCAGCTGGGGGCTAGATGGCATCATGGGCCACTTCCTTGGTCACCTCGGCTGGCTTCTTAGTGACCTCAGGCATCTCTGCCTCCTTGGGTGGGCTTTGGACTGAAAGAAAAGCTTTGGCTGGGCTCTCCTTCCCAGCATCTGCCTCCTTGGATGCAGTATCAGCCTTAGGGCCCGAAGAGTACATACTTTCCACTCTCCTAAGGGCAGAGAAAGCCTCAACCCCAGCTTGGCTGAGGGCCTCGTTCCACACTTGGAGGAAGTAGTGCCTACATACCTCCGAGACCTCAGCCCTAAGGGCTTCTTCAGTCTTTGCCACTCCTACTTCATACCTATCTTGCTCCGCTTGATCCTTGGCCTTCTCGGCCTCTTCCAGTTTCTTTGACAGAGTTTTTACTTGATCTCTGGTGGCGACAAGATCGGCCTTGACTTGGAAAAGTTGCTTGCGTTGGGCTTCATCTTGTTTCTCTTCCCTATCCAAGGCTGCCTTAGCACTTTTTCTGTCCCTTTTAGCCTCGGTCAGCTTGGTGGTTAGCTCTTGGGACTTTTTGTTTGCCACCCTAAAGGCCTCCACAGTAGCTATGCGCCTTGCTTCTTTGTCCTTCATCATCTTGTGAGAGGTGTTTACTATTTCCTCAGCCCTGTGCGCGGATTGCACAGCCTTTCAAAAGAAAAAAGAAATCTATATATATATATATATATATATATTTGCTACCCATGAACGGATTTCCAACCACAAGTGCAAAGCAATGTTAATTCTTTGCTAAGTTGCACCGACATGGACACAGGTACAAATACGACACGGGTACGGATATAGGGGTACGACAATTTTTGAAAAATAAGGGTATGATACGATGTAGGTATGGTAATTAAATAATTAATTAAAATTTATATTTAGGCATATTTTTAAATATTTTTAGACATAAAATACGTTTATGTCTAGAATTTAAATTATGTAAGAACTATAAATAAGTAAACTAACACCCAAAATAGTACAATAATACACATAAGATGGAGATTCTAGCCTTTTGCCCCTATTGAGAAAAATATTTGGCAATATGTCCCCGTTTCCAAATTATATAGGTGCGTGCCCCTATTTCGATACTCTATCACTCTACAACCAAGTTACTTAAGGAATTCGACTATTACAAGACCGAGTTCTGGGCAGGTTGGTGCCACGTTGGATCGCCACTGTGGCTTTTGCGCAATAAAATATTTCCATGTTACTGTTTAGAACTCGGCAATGGGGAAATTGAGTTATCTGCAGAATAAAATTGAATTTTGAATGTAATGTCTCTAAAACAGTTTGTCTCCCTTCTTCCTCAGTCCGATTAGTAGCCATCCTCAGTCTGTTCAGTAGACCCTTTCCAAGTTCAACGCGTCTTCAAGTTCTCTTATTTCTACCCGTACCCAAACCAAACCGTTCAGTAGACCCTTTCCGAAGCTCAACCCACACCCACACCTTTTCACTCTCACCATAACCCTCACCATAGCCGAAGTTGAACCCAATCCATCTTCAGAGTTAAAGGATTAATAGAAACATATTAACGTAATTTCTAAATGCTGAGTTCAATTTTTTTCCCCTTTGCATTTAATCTGAGTTAAGTGTTGCTTGTACATGTACTCTGATTTGAGTGTGGCTTCTTAAGTTTTTCTCTATTAGATTTTTCTCTATTCAATATTATTGATGTTGTTTTAGCTTTGTTGGGTTTGGTTTTGAACTGGGTTTTGATGCATATCTAGGGCACAAATTCATGTAAAATACAGTTGGCATGACAATGGTGTTCATTATTAGGGAAAATTGCTTTTTAATTCATATAGTTTGAAAGTGCATGTCACGGTTCCACAAATTATTCACTATTAAAATTCTGTTTAGTGCTGCTATCCATGCAAAGAAAGCAACATTTGTAGGAACCTTGACTTGCCAGATGCTTTTGTATGGAAAACTTGCCCCTACCCATCAAAGCTTCAAAACTTACTGGCTTTTACAAGCTTCCACTTTGTTAACTTATTATTATAATAAATATAATGTGTGTGTAATGGATATGCACGCATATATCTACACACAGATCGTAAAATGCACATCGTGGACATCCACTATCACTGAACTAAATTGAACTCATAAATGCCCTGTATATCTATTGTTTTGGGTTCCTAAAACCTTTGCTGCCATTTACTCTGCTTAGGGCTCTAACTGTGCCATATTGTTTTTATTCAACATCTTAGTTTTTTTTTTTTTTTTTTTTGGTTTCATGTCATTATCCTTGTAATATCATATGGGAACATATAATCTTACCACATCAGTTGAAAGTCTTTTACATTTTGTGTATAGATTCATAATTTATTGTCTTAAGAGACTAGAATTGGTAAATAAATCAGGAAATAACTTCTGATAGGTTGTTATTTTAAAGTAGGATTTCTGTTAAGTAATAGTTTAGGTGAGGCATAGGTGAGGCACTGTAAATATTAGTATTGAGCTATACTTTGGATAATGTTATATTATTAATATTTCCCTCAAATATTAATATTGAACTGCAGTTTGCATAATGTTTAATATTAATATTGAACTGTACTTTGATTAATGTTGTTCAGGCTTCCCAGTGATTAGTAGCCTTGGTGTGCTATTGCAGGTAACCTAAAATAAAACCTATACTCCTAAAAATATATGTAGTAGTGCGAGTAAGGATCGTTCCCACGAAAAGTATCTAGCCTAATTTTATGCTACGTGAACAAGGAGGATGGGGGGATTTGAGTATAATGAAAACAATTTTAAGAAAAAAACAACTAAAGAACAATTCAAATTAAAGTATCAAAATCAATCAAGAGAACAAACCTTGGTCCAAGTCAACATCCACCATTGAAATTTTACAACTGATCATCGATGTAAGTATATATCAATTCACACTTTAAATATTCACCATTGGAACTATTTTCCTATCTCTCCTTAGTTGCAGTTAATTAGAAAACAAGCGATCTAATTAACCCTAACTACTAAACAACCCAAGACAAGCGCTAAAGGTTTAATTTAGTAGTAGCCTTAAGAACTAGAGAGATCGATGAAGCAAAACAACACAAACACATGCGGTTGCATTTAATTTAGTCGAGCATTCTTCCTAAGATCTAATAATTTCTGACGCAGCAAATTATTAAATCTTGGTTGCTTCACAAATTAGAGAGATCAAACAATTACGGATTTGATATCTAACCTAGCAGTAGATTGCAACGAATAATAAACTAGTAGGCCTCCTAGTAATTAAACAAGACAATCATGAAAACAAGCATAGAAGAACATCCGATATTCAAAGCATAAATTGAACAATAAAAACAAACTAGATCTCACAGTTTTATTGATTCCGAGGCTTCAATTTCCTTCGACCAAGTATAAAGGTTTTAGCCACACAGGGCCATGACAGAAAACTCAAAGGAAAAAATCAGAGAAGAGGGGAGAGAGAGGTGTGTGTGTGTGTCCAATTCTGATTTCTCCTCCCCCTTTTACACGTTAATTCCCCCTTTCCCAAGCCTACAAAATCTCCTAAAAATATTCTAAATAATAATATCCAAATCTAAGTAATTAAGGAAAAATATTAAAAATAAAACAAAGTCCTAATATAACTAGGAAAGTGGTGTTTTCCAGCTGGAATTCTAGTGCTTCAGATCTGGAAGCTTCCAAAAATAAACCACATCAGATCCGTGTATTAGAATTTCAAGCAAAAGAACATTCCAGAACGTCAACAGTGCAGGTGCAGCAATTTCAAGCCTGATTTCGACCTTGATGCGGCCCGTATCTCTCAAAACTCAAAACATGAAAGTTGTAGATATTTGTCTTGGCGTTCCACATCATCTTGAATCATCACAATCGAAGCTCGGATGAGAGAGTTATGTCCAGATTACAAAGTGATGTCAAAGCTGTCCAGAATCGCCCAATTAGCTATGTTTTGCACTTAATGGCTCCATTTGCATCCTAAATCAAAATATAAGAATGATGAGTACATTTAGGCACCAAATTAATATAAAAGACTAAACATTAAGGGAGAAAAATATGACATTTTGCATTCTCATCAAGCCTGCTTTATACAAATTTAGGAGTATCTCATTTCAACCTTTTGGCATTGTTTTAGTTCTATTAAGTTATGTCATGATTTTTTGTTTTCTAACTAATTTGAAGAATAAGAGAAATAGAAAAGATTCATTATTCATAATCTCAAAATTGTTAACTCTTGGACTGTATTCATAAACATAAACTAAAAAAAGAAAAAGAAAAAAAAAAAAGAAAAAGAAAAGAAAGCAAAGCTCTTGGACTATTATGGTCACCAATTCAATGTTCATTTGACACATAACTATGCACACACCATAATTTGATGGTATAGGTCTCACAATTGTTTAATCCATTTAATTAAGCTCAATATTAATTTGATTATTATTAGTTTCCTCCAAAGCTGTGCTTGTGAGTGAGATGTCCGTTGCACTAGAGTCTTTACCTGCTTCCATGTTTGTCTCCCCCTTTTTTGTTGAAAACACACCTCACTATTCACTAACTTACTATGAACCCTTTTCACTTCTTGCTTTATGAAATAAAATTTCTTTTAGAATGTGATGTCAAGTACGGAGGTACTTAAAGATTAGGGGAAAAAGTAGAAGGAAAGAACTATACACTTTGTTTAAAGAAGGGACATTCTACTACTGATGGGTGGCAGGACTTGTTTAGGGATAATTTGGTTAATGTCATTCAAGGCCATAGAGGTACTGATCCTAATTGGGTACCTTTTAATTTTAGAGCTATGTTTTAGTGTTTTACAATGGTGTTTTTTGTGGTGCTTAATTGATTCTTTGGTTTGCATTTTGCTGTGTTCATTTGTTGGTTTACTTAGTTTGATTTAGACATTGATTCTCACGTTGGTTGGTTGGTTAGGTTGCTTATACATTCTGCAACTATGTGTCCTTTTTGTTTATGCCTTGCAGCCATGAACATTAGGATCAAGTTAGGCATATATGCTCAGGCTAGCTATTTTATATTTTAGTGTTTTACTTTAACTCTTCCTTGATATGATTAGATGGATTGGAAATCAGTGTATATATAGATGCATGATGTATAATTCAGTTGAGCAATTATATGTTTTCAATTTTCTGTCAAATCTCTCTCTCTCTCTCTCTCTCTCTCTCCCTCTCTCCCTCTCTCTCTCTCTATATATATATATATATATATATTTGTTTCTGTGAGTTTGTTCTAGAACATTCAATTACCTGCTTGTGTTTACTTGCAAAAGCCAAGCTTTTCTTCACTATTAAACATAGACCTACGTGTCTAAGAATCATGCAAGAGCCTTGTGGGGGTAGGGGGAGGCTGGAGATAACTTGCCAAAATTAGTTACCTTCACGGTTATTAAATTGCATCATTACAATATGGTCTTAATTGTAGGAGTTTAAGCAATATTAGATTTCGTAACAATGTCTTACCCTAGTTGCTGATAGACTACTGCCAACACTAATCATGCAAAAGTCATTAAAAAGTATATTGAATTAACAAATTTTCTTTTTCTTTTGTGATGTAACAGGTTAGTAAACGTTGTAGGAAAGGAAAAGTGATAGGGAAGAGGGGATCAATGGCATGAATTGTATTTTTTTTTTTTTTTTGTGTGGATTGAATAAATACTTTATAAATTAGAAAAGAATATTTGAGAAAACATACCAACTTTAACCAACTTTCAGTTTTTTATTTTTTTAATGATGTGTTTTAAAATAAAAGAACACAAAACAAATGGTGTTACCAAATCCTTATTGCATTTAATCACTTACAAGAAGCATGTAATGATTTTTCGGTCAATTTTGGATTATTCAAAGTGTTGTACATTGACACTATATCAATTATTGTCAAATGCTCAGCTCCTCATTTCTTGATAAGCAATCAATTATCTTCAAAATATTAACTTGCTATTACTTGATGATATCTCTAGTTCTCTTATGCTTTCATTTCACTTAACATGCTTTCACAAGATGTGGTGTTTTTGTGAAGTTGTCTATTTCATGTATGTTTCATCACATTATGCACATTTCTGTATGCATCAAAAGAGCTTCGTTAACCCTGGGGTAGCACAGTTAGTTGGGGACCATAGGGTCATTATTTTAAAAAAAAATAATTTAAAAAAGCTTTACATTCCCACCATTTTGTATTTTTTAAAATATCTTTATCTTTTCAAATGTTGTTTTGTGTCTAAAGCTACATGTTAGTTGTTATGATACTTTCATAGTGAATATGTAATAACGTTAACTTATATTCACTTTGAAACAAGTTCTATGTTTTTTGCAAGTCTTGGCTGTATTGGAAATTATGAATTTTTATAATTGCAAGTCCTGGCTCTACTGTTAATGTCTGCCTGCAGTCAATGGTTTATTAACGTGATTGCATGCGTGTCAGATATGCAGCAACTACGAAATGTGGATCTTGGACCCGCGGTTGGTACACAGTTGACGCGGCAGCTGGGTCATCGATCCACGGTGCTGTGGGAGACGCCTACTAGTTAGGTACGTAGTTGTACTGAACTTCGGACATGTTGAAATCGTTTCTATTTCTTTCTGTAGGGTTCTTTGATTATTTCTAAATAGTTGTTAGAAATGGTATCATTTCTCTTTTGGTTTAGGCAGAATTTTATTTAATCCAAAGAGAAAATGTTATGAAGCAGAAATAATCATGAATTTAAAAACACTCTTTCATTAACAGCATCAAGAAAATGGTATGAAGCAGAAATATTCAAAGTCAGTAGATCTCATTTAAAAGCTATAGTAATCAATTAAAATGAATCCGCTGCCATTATTTCTCCAAATGTGCACACACAAATAGGCATGGCTACACATAAAACAACTGACTTTGATTCCTAATTCCCTACTCCATTTGACATAGTGAGGCACTTTGTTCATTCATTTCAAAACATAATGCCCATCACCTTAGAGCTAATTTTAAACAATGTCATTGATCTTGAATTGATCCTATCTGCTATTGAGCTAGAGTGAATAACCAGTTAATTATGTAACAAAATGTTCGTAACTAACCAGTTAGCCTATTGTTTCTTGCATATTATAATTATGTAGCATTGTTATAGTTATTTCGTGTGCACTATCCTAAGATAACGCTCTTTTGTGTGCAGGTAGTGCCAGGCATGCTAAAGTGCAGACGTCGATCTTGCGAGTAACCTCGGCATGGGCTAGACCCACAGATTGCCCGCTACATAACTGAGACGGGTTTCGAAGGGTTATTCAAGGTTCCAAATTTGGAAGTTAATCACGCGTTGATCACAGCACTGGTCGAGCATTGGCGTCCGGAGACGCACACATTCCACCTATCGCATGGAGAGATGGGCATCACCTTACAAGATATCGAGGTGATGCTAGGGGTTCTCGTTGATGGGTTGCCCGTGATTGGGAGTGTCACGATAGATTGGCTTGGGTTGTGTCGTGATTTACTGGGTCATCGTCCTCCAGACCCGGTACCACATCCCCATGAAAACAAGTCTATTCTCGCTGGGGCGAGGATAAGAGTCAGCTGGCTGAAGCCAAGGTTTAGAGGTCCCCTAGCTGTGGATGCTACTAATGAGGTAGTGCAGCAACATGCGCGCTATCACATACTCGTGTGGTTGGGGTTCGTAGGTGCAAGTATCACATGCTACAACTAGCGGAAGAGCTGACCGTCGCAACTAACAGGCAACTCACTCTGGCGGAATGTAACAATATCCTCAACTACAAGGACTACCTGTCAGAATGAATGCCTATGTGGTGTGTGTCTTATGTCTACAGGTTAAGTTAATAATGTTAGTAGCGTTAGTGTTCGATATGCAATGCATGCATATTGGTGGCATCGTGTAAGAATATTTAAGTTTTTTGTGTTATGCCATAGGTGCATATTGAAAAACATCATGTGTGGGAATATTTAACTTTTATGCGTTATGTGGGAATAATCAAGATTACGAATAACGTGCATGCTCCTCACAATCAATAATAAGGTTTACATAGTACAAATGCAACAATAGTGACACACATACATCTAAAACATAGTTAAGGAAAATAGTTCTCCAACAAAGTTCAATTACACCATGACATGATTACTCTTCATCTAACACATACCGATCTGAAGTCACATTTTCCAATGTCAACATGCAATTGGAAGTTACCTCATTTTCCAGATAACTATAGGAGGGAGAGAGATTCCGATGAGAGGGAATACTATGCCAAACTGCGGCGGGAGTGGGAGTTTCGTGTGAACGAGTCCAAAAAACATAGTTAAGGAGAATAGTTCTACAACAAAGTCCAATTACACCACGACACCATTACTCTTCATCTGAAATCTCCACGTCTGACTAATAAATGGGATCAGCAAGAAGTGATTGCATGTATTGTGCGTGCTCGTACTACTTAAACTCCACTGACTATCGAATCTCGATTTAGGATCGATATCGATTAAAATGTATCTTCATTCGATTATTTTCTTCTCTTATGCAGTTCAATGCTTTACGAAGTTCGTCAATCATGTCTCTTGGCATCTGCGATGCGAGTCGCCGAGGCACTAGCAACTTATAACCAATCAACTCATCATAAAACATTTCCTATTCACGGAGTAACCAAGCCCACTCCTGTCTCATGGTATTGTGAACCCTTGCACTATTTCACAGATTTGGATCGATTGAATAGCTAAACTCATCTTCCAATACTCAGCAACGACCCATAGCAGTGAACACATCGCAAGGCCTATAGATGAAAGGGTTGCTAGAATCAGACATTGACGCTGAATATAATAACATCAAATGATCAAGTTAACAATGTGCATCAACTGTTGATAAATAATGTAATGCTGCATAAGATGGTACACAACAAAGACATTCATAAATTTGTGTACTATTACATGCTAAAAATGAAATACTAGCACTCACATTTGACCATAAACATTAGACATTGTTGTTGATGTCTACATGTTGTGGGCAATACAAAATGTTGTTGTTAATGTCTGACCAACGCTGATTATGTACATTCAACTTTTGCAAATCTAAAGATTTTCATTTTTTATCAATAAAATTTACACCACCAAAGACCCAATATAACCCAATGTACACACATAACACTCATCACCCAAATTAGATTTATTGTACATTTGTAGCACCAAACAACACCAAACAACTAATATAACCCTAATGTACTCACATAACACTCATTCAAGAAAATACCAAAGCACAAGTAATACAACCTATCAAATGAAAATTCTTTTCTAACAAAAACATACATTATGGTTGATAAACTTTTGTAATATCTACAACTACTTTTTTTCTACACAATAAAATTCTCTATTTACTTCAAAGAAGAAAATGAGTTTTTCACTTGAGATGATAGAGAGATAACACCAACTTCCGGGAGGAAATTCTGAAAATGAAGAGAAGCTGATCTGAAAATGAGGAGAATCTAAGGTAATGCTGCATAAGAAGCTGATTTATGTAAATAACAGAACAACTCGATTATCCCTGTGTCGAGTATATTTACTAAACTCGATTTTTCATTCATCGGGTTCAGCACAAGTACCATTTCACGTGCAAACAGCTAAAAGTTATTCAGTCAGTAGCTCGATTTCTTACTTGCCGAGTTCTGAACAGTACACTTGTCATATTTTATTGCCCAAACGCCACGCTGGATCGCCGCCGTGGCAACAACCTGCCCAGAACTTGGTCTTGTAATAGTCGAGTTACCTAAGTAACTTGATATTATGTTGATCGAGTATCGAAACAGGGGCACACCCCTATATAGTTTGGAAACAGGGACATATTGCCAAATATTTTGCTCAATAAGGGCAAAAGGCTAGAATCTCCCACATAAGATGTTTAGAGTACAAACCGAAAGTTTAAATAGGATTCTTCAAAAATGATATCCCTGACCCTTCAGTCCACGCAAACAAAAAATACGGGGCCATTAACATTTTGCTTTTGGGCCCATTTTCTTACCTCATGGGCGGCCCTATTGGCCTCTCTATTCATCTTTAGACTTTAGGCATCCAATTTGAAGGGACCAATTCAAAAAAGGTTTGGCATTGTTACTGACAGACACAGGCCTTCAGTCCATCAAATAAAAATTTAAAAAAATTGACAGCCTCAAAATTTTGAAACTCAGTAAAGACAAAGTTAGATTAAGATTAGTGCAATACAGCTGTATAGCATGTAGTAGTACAAAAGAAGAATAAAAAGCCAGAAACTAGGGGTGTTTGGTATATGTTTTCAAACAACAATTTTTAGTTTTTAAACAATATTACTCATATTTCCACACAGTTTTTCACCTACACGTATTTCCACACATGTTTTCAAACAACAATTTTCAGTTTTTAAGTGCATGTACTAAACACCCCCTAATTGTTTAGTTTGTAGCATTAAAGACTAAACAGTGAGAGAAACAGACATGTACTAGTGGCGGTGGTTGCTAGCTTGGACTGGAGTCGGAGCCGGAGCCTAGAATGGAGCGGACGACCATGAACTCACAGTGATGGTCAGAGCCGTGTGGTATTCTATTATAGTTGTGGTATTTAATCAAACACGCTGTGTCGAAGAAAAAAAAGAAAAAAGAAAAAAAAAGACACTGCTCAAACACCAGAGACTAGCGAGTCTTAACGGTATTGTCGGACACTAGTACTTAGCCAAAAATGGCGTGTTGGTGCAACCTAGATTCTTTGTTGAGTAATCCCAGTTCTTACATTCTAATTAAATAATTAAGGTTCCAATCTTTCACAGTGACATGGTTTTTGCATTTTACAACATAAAACCCAGGTCAATGATTTAATGATATGATATGACCATTTTTGACAAGAATTTGCTGATGTGAAAATGTTGTAGACATATATTTCTTTTTTTTAGTCACAATTAAATATTTTTAATTACCTTATTAGCCATATGTGTGCCAACCATGTAAACCATTTGCCACGTAGTTATTTTTTGTTAGTAACTTAACGATAGGGACCAAATTGATTGCAAGTTGAAAATAATAGGGACCAACTTGACTGTTACCAAAATGTAGGGATCAAATTGACTGTAACCCAAAAATGTAAAAACCAAAATAGTGTTTTCGCCTAAAATTAATTTACATTTCCTTTCAACCATATCAATGCAAATACACATTTCAACCATATCAGATAAAATTCATGTAGATTTTCTTTCAACCAAGTCAATGCAAATACACATAAATCAAGTTCAAATTGAAGAATATCAAGACCTTTTTTTTTTTTTTTTTTTTTTTACTTTTTTTTTTAAATCAAATTTAAAATAGCATCAATAACAGATTATGGGTGGCAAAATTGGACACGACCTGCGAACCCGACACTACATGACACAAAATTAGTAGGTTATGGGTTAAGGCTTAATGAGTTCATGTCATATTCGGATTAAAACGACTGACCTGTTTAATAAACGGGTTGGGTTAATGTTCAACATATAGAACCCGTTTGACTCGTCTGACCCGTTTAATTAAATGACATTTTGCCAATATACAACTCTAGGTATATAAATTTATTAGTTGTTGTGGTTTATTTTCTTTGACATATTGTGATCGATTATTTGTGATATTGGGATATACTTTAGTTTTAAATGATTATTTGTAATAGAGTTACTCGTTAGTTCTGAATTTTATATTAAAAATATTTATTTGTTTTTTTTTTTTCATAATTTTTTTTTTCATTTTGATAAAATCTGATAAACAGGTCGACACGACTGACTCGTTTAATAAATGGGTCCTGTTAAGGTTGATGAATCTTGATCTGTTTAATAAACATGTTGGGTTAATGTTAACCTATATAATCAGATACTCATGAGTTGACACGATACGAATCCGATACGTTGACACGAATTGCCACTCTTATAACAAACATAGTTAAGATACAAAAATAATTCAAAGAGAAGGATCACTCACTTAAAATCAGAAAGTAGATATTTGCATCCTCATGACCCTTTACGATGAGTTTCAGCGATGAAGAGTTTGGCTAAGGTATTTCTTCATGAAAGTAAAAAGAATTAGGAATACTTTCTATATTAAATGAAACTTCAGAAAGCAAACTAATATGGATTACAATTGAAATCAAATAAAACCATTTGGAGAAAAGTCAAGTACAATGTCAATAAATTTATTAAAGCCTTGAATTACTGAATTTTCTCATGTAACCGCATGATTGGTTAGTCCAGTAGCTGTTCTTTTTTTTTTTTTTTTTTTTTTGAGAATCTCCAGTAGCTGTTCTTGAAGCTATACAATTGAACTATATATGTATATATAAGAAACCATTTTAAAATGTAGACATTGAACTATTTAATTGTAACAATTTTATTAATTTTTTATCGTGTTTACTGAAAATAAGATTAGGTATATATATGGAAAGAGAGTGCTTAACCACAACATGTAAGTAAGACTTTTTCCCACAAATTATGGCACAAAACACATCTTACACTAAAAAAAAAAAAAAAAAAAAAAAAAAAAAAAAAAAAAAAAAAACCCTAACTTATAAGTCCACGTTGTTCCACAATCTTCTTCAATTTTCCGACTCTCCCTTATCTAGCAAGCTCAAGCCTCCTGCTTCAATAATTTTGCAAAATTTTTACTTCTCTACTACAATTTTGTTGGGGATTTCACATAATCAAGTAATAACGAAAAAACAAAATGAATACACTATGTAAACTGAAATTCTTAGTGACTTAGATGCATAATTGAATGTTATCCTTAGACAATATTTGTCCCCATATGCAAGTTGCTAAAGGATTTCTACAAACTTATCCCTAGAATACAATCAAGTTTATTGGGTTTTACAAAAAGCAATTTTGGAGAATACCCACAGTATTTATTTCACGAGAACATAAACCTCTATGTATACCCATAGGGTTATAACCCTTCAAAAGATACGTATGGAGAATTAAGATGTTTCATTAAACCGTTCACAATACTTGAAACCTTTTCAACCGTTCACAACAATTATTAGAAAATTCTACAGAAATTTAGTTTTTCACGAGTCTCAATCGAGTGGAATCGAGCATCGATTGAAAGCTCTTTTCGACTGATTGAACATGAATCGAGTATCAAGCGAATCAAGTTGAGACTCCAGGATATTATTCCTCATCACTTCGATCGACGAACAAAAGTCTCGATCCATCGAAAATCTTGGAACTTGAATTTTCACAAAGAAAATTTCAGAACTCGAATTTTCACTTTATTCATTTTAAAAATGAATACTCTCCAACCTTATATCATTATTACAACCTATCCTTGTATATACCTATATATAAAAAAAATTTCACAAGCAAATACCAAATGGTAATTAAGTAACCAAAGGCTAATACCAAATATTTTTATTAATATTTTTCCTTCTTTCTCTCCCTACGGTTTTCTTTTGTATTTTCCTTTTCATCTTACGCTGGCTAATATGTGAACGTCAAAATCCTAGTTGATACCAAAGTACTTGTTTAATATCATTAAAATGATATAGTTCATGAACTTCAAAAATCCTAAAAAATCAAGGAATTAATCCCACAAATCAAATAAGTGTAAGTTGTAAATCATCTTGAAGATAAAATCCCAATAAATAATAATAATAGTAACAACAACAACAATGATATAATCCCACAACTACAATATACCCCACCACCACCATGTACATCAACACATCTATGTACAACAAAGTAAATCATGAATCATCTTGAAGATTAAAACCCAAAAAAATAAAAGTAAAAAACAATATAATCCCACAATTACAAGACCACCACCACCATGCACAAACCCACAAAAAACTCAACCGTTGTGTGGTTTTTTGGTTGAACGAAAAGGCTCTACCTGGTTAAGCAGGAGTTGAGGATGCAAGAAAAAGCTAGGCGCAAGATAGGCTCTAGCATAGAAGCTCCTTACGGTCTCCATGAAAAAATTTAGGCATTCTAATGTTTTTGTATTAGGAATAGCGTACATGTTCTCCTTTTCTTTTTGTGAAAGAGGTCAATCATGTTTCCTTTTTAAAAATAAAAATTAATTAAGAAAATAAAAAATGCTGATGTGGAAAATTGTGAAGCTAGCAAAGCTAATGTGGCAACATATTATGAAGTCAACAGAAAGTCAAAAACTTCTGTTTTATAGTATATATAGATAATAATAATTTTATAGATTTTTTTAATATATGAAAAAAGAAAATTCTAAACTACATCACACTAACAATGCTAAGAAATCAATTGATTTTTTATATAGGCAAGGTTCAAATCTCATATTTATTATCTAACAAGAAAAGACTTTACTAATTCAACCAAGGAAGTCGATTCCGTACCATACTGGCCAGTAAACCGGTACAAAAAACCCCCTTGTTTCGTACCGAAAAAAGTACTGGCCGTACTGGCCACGTACCGGCTGTACTGGCGAAATCCAGCTATTTCGGCCGGTAAATGGATACCGGGCCTAAACACAAAATGCTTTCTTTTTCTTTTCTTTTTTGTTGGTAATTTTGGCAGTTTTTTAAGGGCAGGATGGTGCAAATCTGAGTAAGATAAGAAAACCCAGCAAAAAGAAAGAGAAAAATGAAAAAAAAAATGCACAATAGCTTTGCAAAATGAAGTTAGAATCACCTCTTCTTCAAGACTTCGAATTCATTATTCTTCACATTTTTCTTTTACCACCTTCTTCTTTAAGGACTCAACGATGACGATTTGCTTCTTCTCTTTTGTAACTTCGTTCTCTACACTTACTCTTCCCTGGACTTCCCTTTTGCTTTTTCAATGTAAATGCTGAGTAAACTTGGTCAAAAGAGTACACTTGTTTTTTATTTTCTCAAAGCATCAGATGATATTTTGAATTGGTGTCACCAATCTTTTGACATGTGGGACTTGCATTTATTGAGTTTGGCGGGTGTTGGATTATTTAATAGTTTTCACTTTTATATATTTATGTTGATAACTCCATCAAAAAATATAAAAAGTTGCCAAAGTGATATATTGAGTTATTAGAAATATAATTTTGTATATTGTATAAAATAGTAAAAAGTAGCAGTAAACTTGAAATGGTACACCGGTATTAACCAGTATCCGAAATATATCGTACCGTTGGCCAAGCCGATATAGCCTCTGGTACGGTATTGACTCCCTTGAATTCAACTAACTCTAATCCAACACCAAGTGAGAAACTTTAAAGTTTGGTGATAGTAGAATTTTGCTTTCACAATAATCAACCACAACCACACGGTCCACACCCACACCTATACTTTAAATAGTTCCTCTTATCAAATGAACTCTATGAATGAATTAAAAGAAGAAAAATCTCATACAATTATGTACCCATTGCAAAAGAACGAAGGCAACAAGAATATGCACTAGTTCAATTGTTTAACTCATTTTTTGATTAATAAAGATGGATTTCAAAACAATTACAACACCCTCATAAGACCCTCATCTTTGCCCAAAATAATTAGAAATCGATTTGAAGAAACAGAACTAATGTGAATAAAAAGAAATAACAAGAATAAATCCTAATGATCAAGAGAATCAGAGCGCTATTGTGTGAAAATTAGAAACCCTAGAATACAAGAGATTGGAATGGATGATGTCAACACCACCAGAAGAGGCTATGGTGGTGTTCATGGAGGACGGTCATTGTTTGGATTTTAATTTTTTGAAATATAGTTTTTTTTTTTTTTTTGAGTGATTTTTTTTTTTTTTTGGGTATCTGGTTGTAATCTTTTAATTGTAAAAAAATGACATGGTATGATAACTTTGGAACTATAAAAATGGACATTTATGCCTAGTCTTAATTGAATTTAATCTCTTTAGGAAAAATGATTTGATTCGGCTGGATACAAGGACCGACAATATGACATAGGAAGTACAAGTAGTTCTTGAACCATAATGACTTTAAGTGATTAGCTATTACTTTTACGTGAAAACACCACTTTTTCTCTACTACTTACCATCTATCATGTCACAATTATGAAAAGGTTATGACAAAAAGAGTTGTGGTACTAGATTTTCTTGTTCACGGGTAGTACACAATAATTTAACCCTATAAGCAATCTAAGTCCAAGTCCAACATACAAACTTTCGCACAAAAAGTTGGTGCACGTGCATGCACTGCAAAATTTATGTGGTTCGGCAGTATGCCTACATCCATATGCAAGTGGCAGGAAAAAAAATTTCCACTATAAAATAATTAAATTACATTAGTAGCACACATACACTCTCACAGTACCCAAACTCCAAATACATCATTGGCTCTCTTTCTCACATACAAATTGCTACAAAACACACACGCACACATGCACACATATATATAAGGTTGGGTTAAAGTTATACTTGGTATAACTTTAAGTAATGTTACATCACTTGATATTATTTAATTGAATGCAAATTTTGACAAATCCACTTTTAGATTACATTATCTTCATATATTCTTTATGCTTGCAAAATTTCAATTTGATTAAAGATCAATAACCATATCATCAATCAATTATTTAAACTCAAATTTTAGGAGATGTTTGGATTTTACACTCTGGAGTTTCAAAATTTAGAATTTACCACTTAAAGTTTGGGAGTATTTGTATTATACATCCTATCGTTTCGAAATATGGATTTTATCCCCCTAAAGTTTAGGGGTGTTTTAATTTCATATTCCAAAATTTTTAAGCTTTAGAATATAAAATTCAAATACTCTCAAAAGTAAAATCCAAATTAAAAAAAAAAAAAAAAGTAAAAACCAATTTGTGTGTCAATAGTTACGGGGCCAGTGGGCTTTCTGCGCATTAATCCTTAAACTTGGTTTTACCTGAACCCAAGTAGAATTGGCCCACCTAACAAGGACCGAATTCTAAAGCCACGCGCAACACTCTCACTGAAAATACAAAAAGAAAAGTACAAAAACCCTATATTGTATGTACGATCCCCTTACTAAACCTAAGACAAAAAAAGATGAAGTCAATCGCAAAAGTTAACCATCATCATCATCGGGATGAAACAGAGGCAGAAGGATCCATAGAGAAACTCCCAGATGCTATGCTGTTGGAGATCCTTTACCGACTCCCTTGTTGCCGACGTGCTGTTCAGTTCAAATCCGTCTCCAAACGTTGGCTCTCTGTTATTTCCAATCCTTACTTTATTCGCCGCTTCATGGATCACCACCGCCATTATTTCTGTAAGTTTACTCATGTGTTCCAGAATACCATCCGGCTCAACGTAAATACATATATCCGACTTGTTTCATATGATCATAATGATAACCCTTCGTTCAAATTGGACCCTCGTGTCGGACTCGAGTTTCTCGACTATCTTCCCGTTCTAAGTTTACATTATCCAGTTTGCATTCAGGCATCGTTCAACGACTTGTTGCTGGTATGCACCCAAGTTCCAACAGCCTCGTTTTTTGAGTACTACATCTGCAATCCGTTTACCAAACACTGGCTCAAGCTCCCTCCAATTCCAACTGACGGGACCAGGACAAGGGTTATGATCGGCTTTTTATGCGATCCCTATATATGTGACAGTGACAGTGAGCAGGGATGTATTACCAGTGCTCACTACAGATTTATGGTGGTACGCATTCTTTGTCCTGAAGAAAATACTACTCAAATCCAAACCCAACTACAGGTGCAGATCTTTTCTTCTGAGACTAATGAATGGCGCAACTCATTCGTTTCGTCACCACGGAAGTTGAATTTGAATCCCTTCATGCCTATAGCTTGTTACGCAGGTGTTATTGCATGCAATGGGATGCTGTATTGGGTTTGGGTGGAAGATGAAGAAATCAAAGGCATTGTGGTGTTCGATCCATTCAATGATTCAAAACAATGCCATCATATCCATCCACCCATCGACCTTTCACCTAGACACTGTGTCTGTTTAGGAGTGTTCCGAGGGCGTCTTCGAATATTCCAGCTTTCTCACTACCCTCACAATTTTGCTGGCAGTTTCTCTTTATGGGAACTTGAGGATTACAGCAATGCAGGTAAATGGTGCATGAAACAAAAAGTTCACTTCAGCAACATGGTTTTCGAAGATTATGTTGACGATCCTGAGAGAGCAAAGAATCTCTACGAGAAAATGACTTTCTTAGCTTTCCACCCAAATGATGGCGACATTGTATTCTTACGTTGTAATTATTCCTTTCTCTTGTGCAACCTGCAGACGGGGGTGTTGAAAATTATTTATCACAACTATAACATACCTTGGAGATCTCAATTCCAACTTGTGCAACCATCATGGCCAACACCAGTTCCTCCACTCCCATTGAATGCCCCTCCATATCAAACTCAAAACTCAAAGTGGGATTTTCTGGCTTCAAGGGATTACTTTTAAAATCTTATTAGTCATGTTGAGGAAGCCAACAAAAACAAGAATTTGTATCCCAAACAATTTGATATACCACAAGTCGTGACATTGGAGGCTGCAAAGTTGTACTAACTCTTCAGTTGAGACTATGAGTCCAGTATAGCTCCATATTTAGGTAAGTCAAAGGGGCAGTGTTGTTCCATGTGAATTTCGCAGTGAAACAAGACTGAGAGTTCATTAGGGATTTCCAAGATTACTGCTTATCGTGATTACAAGTTTAGTCGATGGTCTCTAACTAGTCGATAGTCTCTAACTAGTTACTGTAAGTTTAGTTTGCTTTTGAAATTGAGATCATTAATACATACATAATTACCTATAGTCTATTGGTCCTCGATGAATGACGAGTGCCCCCATTGAAACTTACTCCTTCCTAAATGTTATATATATGACTTTTGAAAAGAGTTAAATGTGGTTTGGATAGTTATTAAAATTTCAATTATTGTCGTCAAGGCAACTGTAAATTTAATATGTTTATATTGGTTATAATTGACTTTTCAACTGTAGACAAGTAGTTAATAGCTGAACCAGTAGTAATTCCTACAAGTGAGACATCGGCCCAAACTAAAATGACATGAAGTTTAAAAATATAGGAACCAAAATAAAAACTTGATCAAATTGAAATGAGGCAAGGACAAGAAATGTATTTTCACCTTTTGGGAACTATAGCTGAAGCTATACACACAGTATATAAAGTAAGGTTTTCAGACCCGGACCGTTCATTGAACCGTAAAAGAGAGAGGTTCAAGGTTTTTAAGGTCGAACCGAGGTTGAACCGGGGTCGAACCGTGATGACGTCATAATTAATTTAATAATTATTTAAATATAAATAAATATATTAAATTAGTATAAATAAAAAAATTAAATTAAATGACCCAATTAAATATAGAAATCTATCTTTCAAATATATTTTTTTTATATCGTAACTTTCATAGGACAAATAAAAAATATCATATCCTAAGTATACATTGTTTATCAAAAAAAAAAAAAAAAAAATCCTAAACATACATAGATATAATATTTCTTTATTTATTTATATGTTGATCAGTTAAACTCGTGACAGTAATATTGTAATAATATAGGAATTAGAAGGACACTTAGTAATTTTAAATTAAAATAATTATTTAATAATTATTATATATTTAATTGTATCTTTTGACTCATTATTTTTTTTTTATCATTCAAACTTTGTTACGTTATAATTGTGACAAAAAAGTGGTGAAATATTTTATAACACTATATATTTTTTCATTTAAAAAAAATTATAAATATTAATTAAGATTACTTATAATATTTTATTTGTTATCTATCAATCCATTAATAGTCACATCACATGCTCAAAGCTCCAATTCTAATGGCTGAAAAATTTTGCCCATTTCAAAAATAAAAAATTTTCTTGTTTTCCCAATGCCTAGTCACGTGTAGGAGGGACTCTAGATTTTTCCCAATGCTCTGGATTCTTCCCAATGCCTAGTCACGTGTAGGACACGTGTAGGAGGGGCTCTAGATTTTTCCCAATGCTCTGGATTCTTCCCAAAGCCAAGGCACGTGTAGGAGGGCTCTGGATTCTTCCCAATGCTATGACAAGTCACATGAAGGGCTTTGGAAACATAAAAAAGTATTCAAAACAAACCCAAACAGCTAGAGAGAAGGTGAGAGAAACAACAGCAGTCTGCTAGTCTCCACGGAAAGAAGGTAGAGAAGGAGAAAAAGAAGAAAGAAGAAGAAATAGAAGCAGAAGCAGAAGCAGAAGACGAAGATGAAGGCTGTGACTGGCGATCTGTGCTGGGTTGCTAATTTGCTGTTTCATCTTCTTCTTCTCAGTTTTTTTTTTTTTTTTTTCCTCACAAATCTTTTGGTTCCAGATCTGAAAAAAGTCCAATGCATGCCGGCCAAGTGGTCTGATCACGGTTCCAGAATTTAAAGCTTGTTTTTTTGTGTTTTTTTTTTTTAATTTTTCTTAAATTTTTTTTTTTAGGTTCAGATTCAGAGGGAAGTAGAAAACCGTGAGAAGCGGTCTGATCACGATTCTCAGAACCGTGAGGTCTGATCGCGGTTCGCACAGGTCCTTGCTTCTTTTCTATAGAGCGGTTTTTGAGGTTAAAAGAACCGCAAAATTGAACGGTTTGAGGTTTTTTCAGTCCGTACGGTTCGATCCGGATTTCAAAACTATGATATAAAGAAGAAAGATGGTCAAGTGAAAGCTTTTAACTTTTGAATTCAAGCAAAATTCTGGCTTCAAATACCACATGACCATATATAGTACATCCACCATCATTACATAAGTTAGGAAAATAAGCATGAAGGACATTAATTAAAACAATAATTCTTCACCTTAAATATAAAGCATTTTCCTCTTTTTTTTTTTTTTTTTTTTTTTTTTTTTTTAACAATCGAAAGCACTAGCAAAATATTAAATAGCTTCATTTTTTTCCCCCTTTTTTTGCTTGCTAGAATAAACTGATTTGTTCATGGTAGAAGTTAGAACAATACATCACTAAAAACTTTTATGATTTTCATATAGATTACTTGACATGCTTATAGAACATTATTGTCTTAAGATCTCACTTGTTGATCATGTTGTCATGCACAAGTCTCCCCCTCATACATTATATAGCTCTTCTTGAGCCATTTATCTATAATTATTTCAAAATAATAATAATAATAATAAATGAAATTCTTATCCAATCTAACAATGCAATGACCAAACTGATCTTACATCCGCAATTTTGCTTGCTCCACTTGAGAACTCTGCAAGGCAATAGTGCAAGAACCATTAGAGGAGTATTAGTAGGCAAGGAATTACAATAAATCATTACTTATCAAAAAAAAAAACTCATCAAGTAATTAAACTTGTTAAATCAGCTTATTTCTGAAATTTTAGTATACTAAACGGTGACCGACCATAATAATCTTGAACCATGAATAGTAAGTGCAATGGCATGAAAGTGGATTCATATGTGAATGATTTGTGTTGATGGGACCTAAGCTAATCCCTAGCTCATAAATAAGTACAAAATTATTGTTTCACTACAGTGAAATCTACAACATAAGGTTCAAAGGACAATCTTAACTCCTAAGACCCGCGGGCAGGGATTCACTAGTTCACTTCTCTTAAACTATTACTGTAATGTGTCATGAATTTTTTCTTACTTCATTGCTATATTTAGAAAATAAACAAAAAAACTGTCTCAGATTTCTCACCAGAGGAGCCCCCTTGGAAGCTCTTTCAGCCAAATAGGCACATGGCTTGAAGAATTCTCCGTATGAGTTTGACCATTCCTCCAATCTTGAATAAATGTATTTGGAACCAAGAGAATCAGCCCAGAACATTATACCTCCCCTGATCAAAATGTACCTCAACAGGTCATAGAAAGAATTGCATGGAGAATAGGAACTTGCACAAAATCAATGAAATTTACTAACCTGTAAGGTGGGAAACCCATGCCGTAAACAGCAGCAATGTCAAGATCTGCTGCTTTGACTGCAACACCTTCAGCAAGGACTCGGCATGCCTCATTCACCACAGGAAAGAATATCATCTCCACAATGTCCTTTTCTGGTAACTTCACAAGCTGCATCCAAGTTCAATTTCATAAAGATTAGGAGAGGGAGGGAGGAGAGGCTTCCATATTTATACTTTTATAAACTATTGTTAAGAACAGCACCATATTGTGGGTTTATGCCGCCGACTTAGATCACATTATGGCTCCCTAGCTTAGTAAACAGGTGAGAAAAAATCTAAAGAACTAAATAATAAACTCCCTGTGTGTGGGGGGTGTAAAGGAGCACATATGAAAGAGAGAGAGATCTTAGGGTCAATGGCTACACCAGAGATGCTCCTTGATCTCTCAATATATTTTTTTAATTCAGGATCTGGGTTAGCTCTGCGTTTGTCATCATACACGTAGAAGCCTTTGCGAGTAGTTTCACCTGAATCAAGCGCATGGTAAACCATGAAATAATTAAAGACCCATACTGAATTTCAATAGACTTAAATCAATAGGCTGACCACTTGACCATTCAGTTTTAACAAGAAACCAGCACCTGCTCTCTTATCCTCCTGCAGAAGTTGTATAAGCATTGATTTATAAGTTCTCTCAGGAAAATTCTCAATAAATTGCATGCCAGTCGCAATTGCAACACCAAAACCAACCAAGTCAGCCAATCTGCATGGAAAAAAATATACATATAAAGCCAGTTAAGCGCATGAAATCAGATCACTTTAAGAAACAACATGATCAAGATGACTGAGACATAAATTATTCCACAGGTATTAAATACCTGAAAGGGCCCATTGGCATTCCAAATTTGGTAATTGCCCTGTCAATTTGATAGAGATCTGTGCCACGGTCAACAAGCAAGAGACCAGCTTGTGTATAAGGGAAGAACATCCTGTTGACAGCAAAGCCTGTGCAATTTCCAACCACCACTGGAGTTTTCGTTATCTTTTTCCCAACATCTAGCAAGTCAACAATCACTTGGGGAGACGTCTGCTTAGTACGAACAATTTCCAAAAGTGGCATGACATGAGCCGGAATGCACTAGAGGCATAGCTAAATTGTTAAGTAAACAAGTTGCAGAAGGAAAAATAATAACAGTAAATCTCGTATTACCTAAAGAAATGAGCTCCAGCAATCTGATCTTGGGATTTTCTCCTCTCTCCAATCAAGTTCGAGTCAATTGTTGAGGTGTTACTTGCAAGAATGCAATGTGGTGGGCAATATTTCTCAAGATCAGAAAAAATTTGTTGCTTTAAAGAAACATTCTCAATAACAGCCTGTTCCAAGCATCAACAACAAACACTGAACACTTTTTCACCCAGTGTGAATAAACAACAATGATAAAGCTAAACTGAAATCCAAATGCATTCCAAACTACCTCAATCACCATATCCACATCTTTAAAGCTTTCATAGTCAAGGACACCCTTGAGAAGAGATATGGTTTTCTCAAACTTCTCTTGAGTCATTTTCCCTTTCTTCACATGGCTTTGCAAATTGGCTAAACGAAAAGAAATTTCACACACCCTTGAGAACTTAACTTTATTAAAAAAAATAATGAAATTGAAAACAATTGGAAAGTTGCGTCTACTAGACTATAGCTATAAGTTTTTCATGCAGATTAGGCGGAATACCATACAACTTTTGAAAACAAAAGCCAACTAAAAGTTTCAGTTATAAGATATTAGTTATAAGTAATAACCTTTGTGTGGATTCTAGCCTCACCTGTGACTCTACCAATCCCAGCCTGCAAGAACTTGTCATTTACTTCTTTCAGGATGACTGGATAATTACTAAGAATCAATGCTGTTGCAATTCCTGAGCCCATTAGTGCTCCACCAAGGATAGCAACCTTCTTCACTCTCCTTGTCACTAAACCAATGTCAGTAACCCCAGGTACCTGTTTAAGGTTATGAGAAGAAGCGTGCTCAGTTGAAGATTCATGTCAGATAAGTATGACAGAATCAAGTTTGCAACCTCAAGTTTGAAGAGAAAATACACTTATTCTACAACATGGGACTAATCCAATGAGACCTTACATTTGAGAAAGAATAAAAACAAAAATTAAAGATTGATCAAGATTGTTAGGTTTATAAATGTACAGATTTATCCAAGCTCCTAACTTAGGAGGATCAGAATTAGTTGAAACTCAAGCTAAATCTAAATCTCACGATTCCAAGCTCAACCAAAGTTTCTAAAGACACCGTTGTGATTAATATTAACCTTAATCCATTCAATTTAGCCTCCTTTTCACTTAAAAGCCAGCTAAACC
The DNA here is from genome assembly GCA_032727855.1 of Quercus ilex subsp. ballota. Taxonomy (NCBI): domain Eukaryota; kingdom Viridiplantae; phylum Streptophyta; class Magnoliopsida; order Fagales; family Fagaceae; genus Quercus; species Quercus ilex. Next base: position 14,247,211 of record CM064913.1, read on the forward strand.
ATACCATAGAATGGCATCATGAACAACAGAGCTCAAAAGTTCAGAAAAAGGTTCTGATACACAAACAATGTCTACATATTTCAATATTCAATTACACTGCATGGCTCTGAACTTCCTCAAATTTTGATTAATTTAAATCCTCTATTTGATTAGCCAAAACTTTATGCAGAATATAAACTAATAATTTAATAAAAACTAAACTAAACACCTCTAAAAGACATCCTTAAATTAAGGAAATGGACACAACCAGATCTCAATTCTAGAAAAATTGAAGTTCAATGAATTGATTAAGTATATCTTGGCAGTATATTAATAGTTAACAATAGATACATAAAAAGAAAAAGACAAAAAGAAAGTCCTATGCAGGGTTCTCTGCCTCACATATTGAAGATGAATCAACAGTGCATTGGCAATAGAAGTTTAATTTTCAAACCTTTGACATTCCACGTTGAGCAAAGAAGATGTGGACCAAACTCTTGGAAGTCTCAGAACACTCAAGTACTTGAAAGCTTCATCCTCCTGCAAATATCAGACACAACATCAAGCAGTTGCATGTCAATGTTTTTATGGGAAGTAAAAAACAGCAGAGACAGAAAAGGACCTTCAAGAGTCCAGCCCAGGGACCAGAAACTATACCCTCTTTGATAACATCAATGCTGTTAGGACATATATGTTTTCACTTGTTAAGAACATATGTCACTTATTCATGTAAATTGGCTAATCCTTTGACAAAACGCACTCTACTTGTAATTGGGTAGTTCTAGGTGTTTTTAATACTTCAAGAAACAAGGTTTCAAGGTTAAGTGTTGAAGTCATCAAGTCTGTCCAAGAAAAAGCAAGCTGAAGTGTAAAGTTTTTAAAACTCGACACCTTCTCGATAGCTACCTCGACACCTGCTATCTGTCGAGATTTAAAATTTCAGATTTCCAATCTGATTTTCTTGGGATCCGTGAATATGATTTTGGACCTTCTTTTCTTCTAACCCTAAACATATAAAAAGATTGTTTTAAGAGCCGTCAAGTGTGACACAAGTTGCAATATCATTGAGCAATCTCTGTTCAAGCAAATTGTGATCAAAAGACGAAATTCTTGACCTAGTTCATCTTCCTTCAAGAAGTTGCTGTGTATTTGCACCGTAGGGTTTTGTAACCAAGCATCTTCCTGCTATTCATCATAAAGGATGAACTGAAAAACTTTGCAGCCAACCTTTCTTCCTCAGTTGGTGTTCTGAAGTCGCGTACTGAGATCCGTGCATTGGTTAGTCACGTACTTGGAAGCCGTGCATTCAAAGGTGGGAACTGTCGCTACAGATCAAGTCCAATTGGGTATTGGGGTAAGGGTTCAACTGTAGGTTAGTAAGGTACTTGGGATTCCTTTACTTGTAACCGCTTGATTTGATAATAGTGGAGTTTCGGGAGTGGTGACATGAAAATCACCCGGTGGGGTTTTTGCCGTTAGGGTTTTCCCCATTCGTAAACAAATCACCGTGTTATTTAATTTCCACTGCATATTTAGTTTTTGGTGATTTGTTTGTGCTTCCACGCAATTGCATGATTAATTGATTAATTAATAACTTGGCTAATTAATTAATTAGGGTTAATCACAAGGGGTCATTCAGATTGTGGTCTGTCAAGTGGTATCAGAGTAGGCACACTCTGATTATGTTTAATCTTTACTGTGTTGATCCATTGACCCCTGTTTGTCATGGATAGAGGACAATCTTTAATCATACCTCCTTTATTTGATGGCACTAACTATGCATACTGGAAAGTACGCATGAGAGCTTTCTTGCAGTCTTTAGATGAGAAGATGTGGCAAGCTGTAGAGATTGGCTGGACTAAGCCAAAAGAAGCGCCGGCCGATTGGGATGAAGCAAAGATCAAGGCAGCTAACTTCAACAGCAGAGCGTTAAATGCCCTATTTAGCGCAGTCACCAATGAGGAGTTCAAGAAGATATCCTCAACTGAAACTGCTAATGAGGCTTGGACCATCCTCCAGACAACCTATGAAGGAACAAAGGCTGTCAAAGATTCAAAACTTCAGAGGCTCACTACAAGCTTTGAAGAAATTAAGATGGAGGAGGATGAGTCGTTTGATGAGTTCTATGCCAAGCTCAAGGACATAGTGAACTCAGCCTTCAATCTTGGGGAAACCATCCCTGAACCCAAGATTGTAAGGAAGGTGCTCAGATCTCTACCTGAGAGATTCCATGCCAAGATTACGGCGATAGAGGAATCAAAGGATATTGACAAGATTCCTTTGACTGAGCTGGTTGGAAACTTGCAAACCTATGAGATAGGGTTATCTAGGATTGACAAGTCAAGTAAAGGCAAAAGCATGGCTTTGAAGGCAAAGAGCAGTGATACATATGAGTCTTCCGATGATGAAGATTCCAAGATGAAGTCCTACATCACCCGGCAGTTCAAGAAGTTTATGAAGAATGCCAATGGAAGGAGCTTCGACAAGGACCGCAGGCAGTTCAGTTCTTCTCAGTTTAAAAGCCAAGACAAAGGGAAGAAGGATGCTAAGGATGGCGGTCTGTACACTGTTCCCGCAGGACCAAAGTGCTTTGGGTGTCATGGATTCGGTCAAATGAAGCATGAATGCCCAACATATCTCAAGAGCATTGGGAAGAGTAAGGCACTTGCTGTAACCTTAAGTGACACTGAGCCTGAAGATGATTCCGACAATGATGATGACGGAATCTTAAATGCCTTCACTGCCACAGTCAATCCTACCGTAGGGATTGTTGAAGAAGTGGATGAAGAAGAAGAAGAACTGGTGGAGTCCAAATTTGAGAAGATGGATGATCAAGATGATATCCATTCAGCCTATGAGAAGCTTTACAAGCTCTCTGAGAAGCATGAAAAATTATATAGGCTGGCCACCAAGAAGCTCAGTGATGTGGAACTTGATCGTGAAGAGTTGTCCACAAAGTTTGATGAAGCGAATCAAACTATTGGAGCACTGAGATTTGAAAACAATTTCTTGGCTGAGAATACCAAGAAGCTTGAAGCGGAGCTGTTTCAAGTCAGATCTCAACTGGAGAGGACTTCAAGTGCAAAGCTTGATGAGATGCTTAGCAATCAGAAATCTGCTTCGGATCGAACTGGTTTGGGGTATGGTCTTTCTTTCTCTAATACTGCTTCTACTAGCAATACTGTTTTTGTTCCTCCTGCTAATAACACTGAAATTGAGAATATTGATGTTAAAACTGAATTAGCTAGTGAGAACTTAGACAAGGGTAAATCTATCTTAGGAGCACCCCCTAAGCAAGATAAGAAAGATGCTAAAAACCCTAGGGCTAAGAAGGCTAACTCTCAAAAGCCTAAACAAAAGAAGCAGCATCTCTGTCATCATTGTGGAGCTGCCGGTCATACTCGACCAAATTGCTATAAGTGGTTAGCCACTCAACAGAGTAATGGCATGACAGCATCTGGAAGCCAAAATCAGCTTCAATCCTCTCTTGCTCCTCTTGGAGATCTTCTGAAAGCCCTCATGTTCCTTTCGAACTTGAACGGTTTAAATTCTTCCCCCTCACTGCCGGTTCAAGGATTCAATCAAAGAAAAGACTCTTCCAAGGTGTGGAAGAAAAAGGGCTCTAAGTGATTTCATCACTTTCTTTTCCCTTCTTGTTTTTCTGTTTGTTGCATTGCTTGTGTGCTTTGTTTTTCTGTTGAGTCAGTCTAGTTTTTGCTTTGCTTTGTTAACATGTTTTGTGTGTTTACTTTCAGTTTTGTTTATTTTTGTTTTTAAATATAAAAATAAAATAAAAAAATTGAAAAATCAGAAAAATACAAAAACAGTGTGTGTTTTGTGTACTTTGGTACTTGTGTACCTTGGATGGGCAATGAAACAAAGTTTTCTAAACTTTGTATCTTTTGTAGCTTAGATGAGCATCTTTATGCACAACTAAGCAAGTGAGTTTTGTGGCTCTTATTTGTGATGAGTACGATTAAGTTATCTCTTAAAACTTAACACTCATATCACTCTTTTTGACGGGTAGGACTAGAAAATCCTAAGAGAAAGGCATAAATGACCATCTCACCACTGTTGTCCGCCAATCATAATATGACACCTGTATGCTTCGGCATAGCAAAAGTGCAGTGTCATAGACACCTGTATGCTTCGGCATAGCAAAAGTGCAGTGTCAAAGACATCCGTATGCTTCGGCATAGCAAAAGTGCAATGTCTATGCTTAACATGTTGGGTATTTCTTTTCTCTCTTTTTATGCCCATGCATGATATGCTTAAAAGAAAATATGCAAAGAAAATAAAAAGCAAAAAAATTAAAATGCTTTAAATATGATTGCAAGCGTGTTTTCTAGGAGATGTGAGAGTCATAGGATGTAACTCAAAGGTGATAGTCCCCATGAAACAGTTATGATTGTGTGTGAGTTAAAGTTATTTTCTCATATCTCAGATCGTCATAACATGTATACACATATGCAATCTTGCGATGTTTTTCACACACAACACGCAATATTCTTTGCTACTTTTGATATATGTGCAGGTACAATATGATTTGGCCATCACAAGTGTTTACATGTGCTAAATGTATGCTCACTAAACTGTCTTGACTTGTTTTTGAAATATAAAATTGGTTAGACTTGTTTAGTGTGTGTGTGTGTGTGTGTTTTTGAGGATCCATGTGCTTAAATTCTTGATTGAGAGATGATTTTGAGAGCTTTTTATGTTGAGTGGAACTTTGGTTGAGGTGTATGTTGAATTACATTCATGTCTATGTTTTTCCCTTCTCGAAAAACTGCTTTTTACTGCTGGCTCGACGCCTCCTCGATACCTGGTCATCTGTCGAGCTTCTCAAGCTTTTTCTAATCGCAATCTCGACACCTGTCTCGACACCTTGTGGATCGATCGAGAAATCTTCTGTCTTCTCGATACCTTCTCGATCGATTGAGATTCTTATATCTGAAATTGATCTTGCACCTCGACACCTTTCGATACCTGCAGCTGTCGAAGGCAAATTTCTCGACACCTTTCTCGACAGCTTCCTCGATACCTCTCGACACCTCAGCTGTCGAAAATTACTGAGGTGTCTATTTAAGGTCTGATCGCGATTTTCTCTCATTCTCACTCGATCTCTCTCGATCTCTCCGTGGCTTTTTCTCTCCCAAACACATTTCTCTCACTCAAATCTTCCAACCCACTTGGATCTTGACCATTCCTTGCTTCAATCACTTGGTAAGATCACTTTTCCCTTCCTTTTTTCATGCATTTCATGTTTTGAAACCTAGGTTTTGGGATTTTTGGAGATATTTGGGGTTTTTCAAAATTGATGAGTTTTTCTTCAAATTTTGGGTTGGGTTTGCACTTAAATGTTTTCAAAATGTCATACATTGCATTTCATATGCATTAGAATGATATTTACATGCATTTAGATGTGTGTTCTATGTTTGTGTGCTGCTAGGTTTGGATTGGGCTGAGCCCATGATGCAATTTTTGTTTTGCATGTCACATGCTCATGCATTCCCATGCATACGTACTTGTTGTTCAATATATCTGATATATATGAACTGTTTTGGGACTTTTCTGATTGTCTCCCTCTCTCTTTCTTTCTCATTCTTTTACGTTAGTAGTGTCTATGGCAGCCAAACGTAAATCCACTCCTGCTCGGAACCCTCTGCGTTCTGGAGCTTCTACTTCTTCTGATTCAACTCCCTTTAACCTTCGGTTCCGTGATGGAGATGCCCAAAAGGCATTTACTGAGAACTTTTCTAGACGAGGTGTTCATTTGGAACACCAAGTCATTCTGGCGGACTTCGCCGACACTGACCTTCCCTCTGTCATTCACAGTAGGGGATGGGGGTCACTGTGTGACATCCCGGCCACTTGCCCTCTCGTGCTGATACAGGAGTTCTACTCCAACATGCACGGGATTGATTGTTCAGTACCTCTCTTCTTCACTCGCGTTCAAGGTACGCGCATTCCTGTCACTCCGCAGCTAGTCGCGGATGTGCTTAGGGTACCTAGGATAGAGTTTCCCGATTACTCTTCTTGTGAGCGTCTGAGGACTGTGTCCAAAGATGAGCTCATTTCCGCTTTTCTTGAGCGCCATGCTGATTGGGGTGAGCATCAGTTCACATCATGTAGGCCTTTTGCTAAAGGTCCTAGATTTATCAACATGGTGATGACTTTTGTTCTCCATCCTCTTTCTCACTACAACTCAATCACAGAGCCTCGTGCTCGATTTTTGCTATCACTTCTAAAGCATCTTACTATAGACTTTCCCTCTCACTTCATCCTGTCTATCATAGATGTTTATCTTGATTCGGCGTCCCGTGACAAGCTCATCTTTCCTTCTGCTATCATGAGGATCCTACGCCATTTTTCCATTCCCTTTCCTGTGTCCGACCACTTCACACACATAAATTAAATTTGGATTTTGGCTTTGAGCCAAGCTAGGTAAACATACAATGGTTGCAATTCTTTGCAAATAGTTTTCCCATTGTATTTTTTTCCCCCTTTCTTTTAGCTTTTTCTTGATGGGCAAATCACCCTCTTATCAATTCTTTTAGACTTTTCTTTTACCGTGAGGTTGATTAATTGTCTTTTTATATAACTATCTTGTGTATCGCACGGGTTAGCAACTAGTCTCTCTCTCTCTCTCTATATATATATATATATATATATAAAACAAAGTCTTTGACATTTTGTTGACCTCTCTAGAGCTTGCCACATTGAGTTAAGTGGCTTTACCAAATTGTAGTAATTCATTGTATAAGAAATTGTGGGGCCAAAAAGAGTCAGGCAGCCCTGGCCCACTTCGAACCAGGCGGCCTAAAGGCCCGCGCCGAGGAGGCGTCCAAGGTCCGAGGACGAAAGTGTAAAGCCCAGTTGCCCAAGAAACAGTGCCGAGGACGATTCCTTCTTCGGACGGCCGAGATCATAAAGTGGACAAGCAGCACACCATCAAGGGGAGTCTTCCTGAGCATCCAAAGAGCAAATAGCAAGTACCAAGCGCCAGCAATGGAAGCATGGTGGAGGAGCAAGTCCCAGATGAACTGTCACCTCCACATTAAATGCCCTCAACTAACGCCCTGGCCGCATTAATGAGGATAGGACTCCTGAACAGTGCTGTCTTGGGTGCTGCAACCCACAGGAGGAATGGGAATGCGGCTGATGGGACAGGCTTTCAAGTGGTGGCCTAGCTGATCAACAAATGTAGGGCTAGGATCAACTAAGAGAGATGTATATAATGTAAGGAATCCCTCTTGAAAAAGGGAGGGACGGAAAACCTGAATCAAGAAGTACTGTAGCGACTTGTATTCTCCCAAACCTTGTAATCAATCTTCAAAGAAATAATAAGAACTCCAAGCTTTGGAGAGCAGGTCCAAGGAGCATTATTGTGCATCCCAATTCACGTTTAAGTTATTAAACTCACGTGCGACCATGCATGGCTGTTGCATTCCTCACTAGGGCCTAGTTCTTGAACCTGCTCTCTACAAATTCATTGCAGGGTTAGTTGGGCTTGGGTCCACTCTCTCAACCCATAGAAGTGCTCAAACCCGATCCCTACAATTGGCGCCGTCTGTGGGAAGAACTCGTGCGTTAGTAAGGACAACGGCCAAGCATGGTAGGATCAGGCCCTCACCAAGGAAATCCCCATCGACCTGAACCGGCTAAATCCCAGCACCAGGGTAACTATGGCGACCCCGGGCACGGTCAAAACGAGGAGAACGGACGATTCCAAGAGAGAAGCGTGCATACCTCAACAACTAGCGGAAGCCACACCCGTCGGTACAGGCACGTGCCCCAGAGGCACGACAATGGCCACGCCACGCGGTCAGAAGAGGCCCATAGCCACGCATCCCAAAGACAGGATGATAAGGTGGCCATGCAGCGCGAGATAGATAATTTGAAGAGAAAGCTGCGCCATGCACGGCAGAGATGGTCCGAACCCAGCCTTGACTTGCCCTCTGACGACGAAAGTGATGACGAATACAGACAAAGGTCTAGAACACCCCCCAACGAGACTTTCTCTCACGAGGAGGAGTGCTACTAGAGGCGTAGGCGTGACAGCCCAACTCCCAGGGGCTTAGGGAGTGACGCCATGAGCAAGGCGTTGGATCGGCTCTCCAAGTCGCCCTTCACGCGTCGTATAAATGAGGCAGTGCTCCCTCGGCGGTTCCAGCAGCCAACTTTCACTGTTTACAACGGCAAAACGGACCCCGTGGAGCATGTGAGCCAGTTCAACCAGAGGATGGCTGTCCACTCTAAGAACAAGGCGCTGATGTGCAAAGTCTTCCCATCCAGCTTGGGACCTGTGGCAATGAGGTGGTTCAACGGTCTAAGGACGAATTCCATAGACTCGTACAGACAGCTGACCCAGGCTTTTGGTTCCCGCTTTGTTACGAACAGCAGGCCTCCTCGGCCCATGAGTGCGTTACTGTCCCTGTCCATGCGTGATGGGGAGACCCTCAAGGCTTACTCGGACAAGTATTGGGAGATTTACAACGAGCTGGACGGCAAGTACGACGACGTCGCCATCAATACGTTCAAGAATGGACTACCAATGGGGCACGGCCTGAGGAAGTCCTTAACTGGTAAGCCCGCCACCAGCGTACGGCAGCTGATGGATCGGATCGATAAATACAAGCGGGTGGAGGAAGATCTACTGCAGGACAAGAGGAAGGAGAAGGTTATCCCTCAGGAGAGGAGGGATTTCAGGTCGGACCGGTATAGCAATGCTCGCCCGAGGAGGGATTTCGGTGGGCAATCTGGGGCGACCAATGCCCAGACTGTTAGCGCTGTGTTCCGAGAACCAGTACATAGGGTGCTAGAGAAGATAAAGAATGAACCATACTTCAGGTGGCCGAATAAGATGGCTGGGGAACCTGAGAGGCGCAATCAGAATCGCTAATGCCAATACCACCAGGACCACGGACATGCCATGGAGGATTGTAGGAACCTCTGGAACCACCTGGACCAGCTAGTCCGGGAGGGAAAGCTGAAGCACCTTCTGCACCATTCCAGCAGCCAGCAAGGCCAGACCTACCAAAAGCCACGGAGGGACACCGCCATAGGGTAGCCCACTGGGACGATTAATGTAATCTTGGCGGCACCAGGGAGAACGGGCACGCGCCCTTTACGAGTGTTGTCTGTAGCCCAACAGCCAGCCGAGGAGTCCCAGACAGAGCCGAAGAGGGCCAGGAGGAGTTTTCCCCCAACCTTGAGTTTCTCGGAAGAGGACAAGATGGGGAGCACCCAGCCCCACGATGACGCTCTGGTCGTTACCCTTAGAATTGGGGGCTACGACGTGAAAAGGGTGATGGTGGATGGTGGCAGTGCAGCCGAGGTCATGTATCCAGACCTCTACAAGGGGCTGGGGCTAAAGCCGGAGGACTTGACGCCTTATAGCTCCCCACTAATGAGCTTCGACGGAAAGCTCGTCATCCCAAAGGGCATGATCAGGCTGCCCATCCAAACCGGCCCAGAGGTGGTGGAGGTGAACTTTGTAGTGGTGGACACATACTCCCCCTACACGGCCATCGTAGGAAGACCCTGGCTCCACACCTTGGGGGGCGTTGCCTCCTCCTTGCACCAGAAGGTGAAATTCCCATCAGGGGATCAAGTTCTAGAGATCCGAGGTTGCCAGCCCACAGCGAGGCAGTGCACGGTGGCTGCCATATCATATCGGCTTGATGCACAGCCCTCGGCCACCACCGAGGAAGGTTTATAGCAATCAAAGACCCCGGTGGCGCGTCCTGGTACAGCTGCCGAGGAGGCTAAATGTGAGGACCTGGAGAAGGTGGTAATTGACGATGACCCGGAGAAGTTCTTCCAAGTCGGAGCCTAGCTGCCTCCCTGGGAGAAGGAGGAGTTACTCGAGTTCTTCAAAAGAAACCTTGACGTGTTCGCATGGGACCCCTACGATGCCCCTGGGATTGATCTATCCTTCATTTGTCACCACCTTAACGTCAACCCATCCGTGATCCCCAAGAAGTAGCCACCCCGGCGCCCGTCAAAGGAGCATGCTGATGCAATCAAGGAAGAGGTCAATAAGCTTAAGCGCGCGGGGGCTATCAAAGAAGTTTTTTACCCCGAATGGTTGGCCAACACTGTGGTGGTCAAGAAGAAAAGTGGGAAATGGAGGGTTTGTGTAGACTTCACGGACCTGAACAAAGCATGCCCAAAGGACCCCTTCCCAATGTCACAAATAGACCAGCTAGTAGATGCGACGGCAGGCCATCCTCGGATGAGCTTCCTAGGTGCCTTTCAGGGCTATCATCAGATCCCACTAGCTTTGGAGGACCAAGAGAAGACAGCCTTTGTGACGCCCATTGGGAACTACCACTACAAGGTTATGCCATTTGGCCTGAAAAACGCCAGATCTATTTACCAGAGGATGATGACGAGAATGTTCGAGCCGTTGTTGGGCAAAAACATCGAGATTTATGTTGATGATATGGTGGTGAAAAGTAAAGTGGTGTCCGAACACTTGGGGGACCTCGGCCGCACATTTGACGTCCTGAGAAAGCACAAGCTGCGCCTAAATGCCTCAAAATGCTCATTTGGCGTAGGCTCTGGCAAGTTTTTGGGATACATGATCACCCACCGTGGGATCGAAGTCAACCCTGATCAAATCAAGGCCATTCATAATTTGAAGCCTCCGCAGAACCCCAAAGAGGTCCAAAAGCTTACTGGGATGATCGCGGCGCTGAACCGATTCATTTCCAGGTCGGCTGACAGGTGCAGGCCCTTCTATCTCCTGATCAACAAGTGGAAAGGATTTGAGTGGTCCGAGGATTGCATCGTAGCTTTCCAACAACTCAAGGAGTATCTATCCCGGCCGCCTATCATGTCCAATCCCGAGGCCGACGAGGTCCTATACGCATACCTTGCTGTGGCGCCCCACGCAGTGAGCCTAGTACTGATACGGGAAGACAATGGCGTTCAAAAGCCAGTTTACTACGTCAGCAAGTCGCTGCATGAGGCGGAGGTCAAATACCTACCTTTAGAGAAAGCCATACTGGCTGTGGTCCACGCCACGAGAAAGCTCCCCCATTACTTCCAAGCTCACACGGTGGTTGTCTTAACCCGATTGCCCTTGAAGTCTGTACTCCGAACCGCAAACTACACAGGAAGAATCGCGAAGTGGAACACAATTCTGGGGGCTTTCGACGTCAAATACATGCCTCGGACCTCCATAAAGGGCCAGGTTCTGGCAGATTTGACGGCCGAGTTCGCTGAGCCCACTGTGGAAGTGGCAGCCGAAGAGAGGAGCTGTGATGAGAAATCGGTTAGGGCAATCTCCATCCCGGAGTCACCATGTTGGAAGGTATATATTGATGGCGCGGAAAACCAAAGGGGGTCCGGAGTGGGGCTAGAAGATCATGTCATAGAGAAGTCCCTGAGGCTCGGATTCACGGCCACAAATAATGAGGCCGAGTATGAGGCATTACTGCAAGGGATGGTCATGGTACAGAAGATAGGAGGAAAGTCGATAGAGATGTTCTCAGACTCGAGATTGGTGGTAGGACAGGTAAAGGGGGAGATGGAGGTCAGAGATTCGAGAATGCAAGAATACCTGGGCCAGGTCAAGCGCTTGCAGTCGGAGTTTGGCCTCTTCAGCTTGTCTCATATTCCTAGGAGTGGGAACAGCCATGCCGATTCATTAGCCACACTCGCAACTTCCTCGGTAGAGGCTCTACCTCGGATCATACTTGTGGAGCATCTGGAGAGGGCGAGTGAAGTGCCAAAGGGAGCGATCCCCGTCCATCAGGTTGAGATAGGTCCCAGCTAGATGGACCCCATTGTGAGATTCCTCAAAAATGATATCCTGCCCGAAGATAAGTCAGAAGCTGAGAAAGTATGAAGAAAGGCTCCTCGGTTCTGGTTGTCCGAGGATCACAAACTATACAGGCGCTCCTACTCTGGGCCATACCTGCTGTGCGTCCACCCCGAAGCGGCAGAATTACTGCTCGAAGAGCTGCACGAGGAAATCTGTGGGAGCCACACAGGGGGGAGATCCCTGTCTCATCGAGCCGTCACACAAGGATACTGGTGGCCGGGGATACAGCAAGAGGCCCAGGAGTATGTCAAGAAGTGTGACCAGTTCCAAAGGTTTGCCCCAAATATCCATCAGCCAGGAGGGGTCCTCAATCCTTTGTCCAGTCCATGGCCGTTCGCCCAATGGGGCTTGGACATTGTAGGACCTTTCCCCAGAGTGTCAGGGAATAAGAAGTATCTGTTGGTGGCCACAGACTACTTCACCAAGTGGGTCGAGGCCGAGCCACTGGCCAACATTAGGGACGTAAACGCAAAGAAATTCCTTTGGAGAAACATTGTCACACGATTCGGGGTCCCTCATACCCTCATCTCGGATAATGGGCTCCAATTCGATAGCAAGGCCTTCAAGAGGTACTGTTGTGAACTTGGGATCACAAACAGATACTCAACGCCAGCCTACCCTCAGGGAAACGGACAGGCTGAGGCTGTCAACAAGGTCATCGTCAATGGGCTTAAGAAGAGACTGGATGATGCCAAGGGGAGATGGGTAGAGGAGCTGCCCCACGTTCTCTGGACGTACCGGACTACGCCCCGGTGATCAACGGGGGAAACACCTTTTGCCATGACTTATGGTGCCGAGGCGGTGATCCCCCTGGAAACAAACTTCCCGACGCTAAGGACGAGCTCCTTCACTCCAGGCAGCAATGATGAACTGCTGGGGCGGAGCCTGGACCTGGTAGACGAACGAAGAGAGCGAGCAGTGATCCAGCTGGCCTATTACCAGCAAAAGCTCAAGCAAGGATATGACGCCAATGTAAAGCTCAGACCACTAGCACCGGGGGACCTGGTGCTGAGAAAAGTCATAGGGGCTGCCAAGAACCCTTCTTAGGGAAAGCTGGGACCCAACTGGGAGGGGCCCTACCGAATTACCTCAGTAGCAGGGATAGGGGCATACTATTTAGAAGATTTAGATGACAAACCTGTACCTCGCCCATGGAATGTAAATAACCTGAAAAGGTATTACTATTAATGAAGAAGTCTCTTTTGATTCAGATTTTTAGCCTATCATGATTATATGTCTCGCGTCCTGACGGCCAGACTGAGTGTTAGACAGAACCAAGGTCTTGCATGGTCCTCGGACTCAAACCTATGGGGAAACTAACCACTCAAATATACCTGGGTACTAGACAGAACCAAGGTCTTGTATGGTCCTCGGACTCAAACTTATGGGGAAACTAGCTACTTACAGAAGAACAGAAGTGTTAGACAGAACCAAGGCCTTGCATGGTCCTCGGACTCAAACCTATGGGGAAACTAACCACTCAAATATACCTGGGTACTAAACAGAACCAAGGTCTTGCATGGTCCTCGGACTCATACCTATGGGGAAACTAGCTACTTACAGAAGAACAGAAGCGTTAGACAGAACCCTATGTCTTGCATGGTCCTCGGACTCAAAACTATGGGGAAACTAACCACTCAAATATACCAGGGTACTAGACAGAACCAAGGTCTTGCATGGTCCTCGGACTCAAACCTATGGGGAAACTAGCTACTTACAGAAGAACAGAAGCGTTAGACAAAACCAAGGTCTTGCATGGTCCTCGGACTCAAACCTATGGGGAAACTAACCACTCAAATATACCTGGGTACTAGACAAAACCAAGGTCTTGCATGGTCCTCGGACTCAAACCTATGGGGAAACTAGCCACTTACAGAAGAACAGAAGCGTTAGACAGAACCAAGGTCTTGCATGGTCCTCGGACTCAAACCTATGGGGAAACTAACCACTCAAATATACCTGGGTACTAGACAGAACCAAGGTCTTGCATGGTCCTCGGACTCATACCTATGGGGAAACTAGCTACTTACAGAAGAACAGAAGCGTTAGACAGAACCCAATGTCTTGCATGGTCCTCGGACTCAAATCTATGGGGAAACTAACCACTCAAATATACCAGGGTACTAGACAGAACCAAGGTCTTGCATGGTCCTCGGACTCAAACCTATGGGGAAACTAGCTACTTACAGAAGAACAGAAGCGTTAGACAAAACCAAGGTCTTGCATGGTCCTCGGACTCAAACCTATGGGGAAACTAACCACTCAAATATACCTGGGTACTAGACAAAACCAAGGTCTTGCATGGTCGTCGGACTCAAACCTATGGGGAAACTAGCCACTTACAGAAGAACAGAAGCGTTAGACAGAACCAAGGTCTTGCATGGTCCTCGGACTCAAACCTATGGGGAAACTAACCACTCAAATATACCTGGGTACTAGACAGAACCAAGGTCTTGCATGGTCCTCAGACTCATACCTATGGGGAAACTAGCTACTTACAGAAGAACAGAAGCGTTAGACAGAACCAAGGTCTTGCATGGTCCTCGGACTCAAACCTATAGGGAAACTAACCACTCAAATATACCTGGGTACTAGACAGAACCAAGGTCTTGCATGGTCCTCGGACTCAAACCTATGAGGAAACTAGCTACTTACAGAAGAACAGAAGCGTTAGACAGAACCAAGGTCTTGCATGGTCCTCGGACTCAAACCTATGGGGAAACTAACCATTCAAATATACCTGGGTACTAGACAGAACCAAGGTCTTGCATGGTCCTCGAACTCAAACCTATGAGGAAACTAGCTACTTACAGAAGAACAGAAGCGTTAGACAGAACCAAGGTCTTGCATGGTCCTCGGACTCAAACCTATGGGGAAACTAACCACTCAAATATACCTGGGTACTAGACAGAACCAAGGTCTTACATGGTCCTCAGACTCAAGCCTATGGGGAAACTAACTACTTCAGAAGACTAAGTGTTAGACAGAACCAAGGCATTGCATGGTCCTTGGACTCAAGCCTATGGGGAAACTAACTACTTCAGAAGACTAAGTGTTAGACAGAACCAAGTCATTGCATGGTCCTCGGACTCAATCCTATGGGAAAACTAACTACTTCAGAAGACTAAGTGTTAGACAGAACCAAGGCATTGCATGGTCCTCGGACTCAAGCCTATGAGGAAACTAACTACTTCAGAAGACTAAGTGTTAGACAGAACCAAGGCATTGCATGGTCCTCGGACTCAAGCCTATGGGGAAACTAACTACTTCAGAAGACTAAGTGTTAAATAGAACCAAGGCATTGCATGGTCCTCGGACTCAAGCCTATGGGGAAACTAACTACTTCAGAAGACTAAGTGTTAGACAGAACCAAGGCATTGCATGGTCCTCGGACTCAAGCCTATGGGGAAACTAACTACTTCAGAAGACTAAGTGTTAGACAGAACCAAGGCATTGCATGGTCCTCGGACTCAATCCTGTAGGGAAACTAACTACTTCAGAAGACTAAGTGTTAGACAGAACCAAGGCATTGCATGGTCCTCGGACTCAATCCTAGGGGGAAACTAACTACTTCAAAAAGATTCTACCTAGTCCTTATGACATAAAAGGTCCGCCCAAGCATACACGCCCTCACGTTATAATAATTACTGTCGCGACTAGCCGAGATACAATTAAAGATAAGACTATACAAGTAAAAAGAGAGAATCGATAACGCACAGATGAATAAATAACCAAAGTGAATAAGAAGAAATAAAACTCGCGCTATATTAAGTCCAAAGAAGTTACATGGCAAGAGTCACCTTACAATGTTCAAAGCAAAAAAAAAAAAAAAAGACAAGAACAAAATGAATAGCAAAACAGAAGCAAGGACAAGGCAGACGCATCCTTGCAATGTCCAAAATGGGGTAAAGCATAAGCGCCAAGGAGCCTACTCCTTCCACTTAATTGCCCGCCCCAGTGGGCGGGTGGACCATGGCAGCCTCAGGATCCTCTGAGCTCTGACTAAGTGGGATGGCCTGCAGAGGCACGGCAGGAATGGCTACTTCCTCGGAGGAAGAAACCTGGGCATCAGAGGAGAGCTTTGCAACCTGTTGGGGCGCTTCCTCATTAGGGCCTTCACTCGGTTCAACCACCCCGGGAGGATCACTCCCTTGAACTGGCTTACCAGTAGGTCCAGCGACCGAGGCTCCCTCACCTGGAGTAGCAACAGTTTCCTCAGCAGCCTCCTCGGCCTCAGAGCCATCTGGGACAGCCTCGCGGATGGCAGGGGGGTAGTACACACTCTCCTCCTTCCACAAGTCAGACGAGGTCTCCACCCCAGCTTGTTTGAGGGCTTCACCCCAAGTCTGGGAGCAGTAGCGCCTGCATACCTCAGGGACTTGGGATTTGTAGGTAGCTTCCGTCTCGGCTACCCCAGCAGCATAAGCTGCCTCCTCAGCTTCCTTCTTAGAGGCCTAGGCCTCCTCCCTACCCTGGTCTGCCTCAAACTTGGCCCTCACAACTTCATCCTTAGCCCATTCAGCCACTTTTCTGGTCTCCTCGGCAGCAGCCGCCTTCTTCGTCAGATCAGCAATCAGCTCCTTTGCGATCTTCAGCTGCTCCTCTGCCTCACCCAGACGCCTCGTCTGATCCTTAGCCTGCTTCTGGAAACCAGCGAGACCTGACACTGCGTTGTCCCGAGCCTTGTTCATTGCCTTCAGCTCCTCCCTGGCCGCGGCGAGGTCGTCCTCGGAGGTCTTGAGGGTCCGAGTGGCCTCCAAGCGCTTCTCACGCTCTGCATCCATGGCCTTTCCTTGGTCATGGGCCGCCTCCTCCAGCCTATAGGTGGCCTGGACAGCCTGTCAAACAAAACGGGAACATAATAAGCCGAGCTCAAAAAAGAAGCTCCGATTAGCTGCCAAAATCTTCGTCAGGCAATTGTTATTAAGCAGAAGCATTATTTGTGAAAAGTCATTTTTGTGTGGATATTTTACCTAAATGCTTCGTTGTGTTGTTAGTGAAGTATGTTTACATCATATATATATATATATATATATATAAAACCGTTTTTCACGGCTTTTTCACACTATTCAGTTTCAGTTGGAGTGTGGTGTTAGGGACCACCGGTCTATTAAAATTTAAATTACTTGCATTTAATTACTAACTTGTTGCTCGAGTAATTGGCATTACTCAGACATTTATTCACTTTCGTAAGTGTAAGTCGAGGCTGAGATCGTAACTTCAAACCCATTATTACATGTCTACGTGCGTGTGTTAGCTGTCAACTTAACTTCGTTACTTTTTTTTCCCCTATGTTTGCTTGCATGATTTCTCGGAGTTGTATTGTGAATGACAAAGTTTTTCCATGTTTCATTTTAACCATGTGTGGGCAATTTTGAGAATGAAGTATGAACTAGTTCTTCATTAACTTTATTGGACCTTTTTAAAAAGATAGATGCTACGTCTATAATAATTTTATAACATTTTTACAACAAATCACAGGTGGTTAGTTGTAATTGGTTCAAATTTGAAACTAACACTAAGATTACTTTTTTGCCCCAACAATAACAACCAGTAACAACCTGCCACTTAGGATTTATTGTAAAAATGTTGTAGACATATAATTTCTTTTTTAAAAATGAGGGTGTTTGGTTTGTTGTAATGTGATCTTAATGCGACATTAAGGTGATTACGCGCTGGTTCATTTGATTTTTTTTTAATAAGATTATGGTAATCTAAAATTACAAAATATATCACATCACCTTAATCTCATTGTCTTTTTAAATGGAGGTTACCTATTGGTGGAGATGTAATAATTTATTGAATTGACAAAATTCACCATACTTATAAATTATTTTACTTATGAGAATTACTAAAATATCAATAAACCTTTAAAATGACTAACATATTAAGAAACCTTTAAAATATCCCAAAACCATTAAAATGACCAAAAAATGCACTATGAATGTCTAAAATATCCCTTAAACCTCCAAATGGCCAAAATGCCCTTAAAACCTCCAAAATGACAACAATACCCCCAATACATTTAAAATGACAAAAAAAAAAAAAAAAAAAAAACTCTAAAACCTCTCAAATGCACAAATTAGCCCCAAAATTTTTAAAATGACCAAATATACCTCAAAACATCTAAAATGACCAAAATACCCTCAAAATCGCTAAAATGGTCAAAATAGCCCTAAACTTCTAAAATTAACAAAACAAAAAACCTTGTAACCTCTAAAATGGCAAAAATATGTTAGACTTTGAATTTCTCCCCTTCCGGGCTAATCACAACTCCGCACCTCCTTAGTGGCCTGTTCAGCGGGATGTTCACACGGATTCTCATGAATTTCACTTGTTCTGAAGACCATGACTTCGAATCCGCAGCCATAAAATTTCCGATACTATTACCAATATCCCTTCCAATTTTTTCCGACATCATATCGAATGGCAAACCCCAAATTTGTAGCCAAAATGGGGAGTGGGTGAAGGAGATGTTATTTGCTGTCATCCCCTTTTCCCACCTTTTGAGAAGCAAGAGGTTGTTCTCAAAATTCCATGGACCGTTATTCTCGATCCATCTCATCTGATATTCACTTGAAAATTTGAACTGGTAAGTATCATTCCCTACCTCCACAATCCTCAGATCTGACCCTATTTTCCATGCCGATCGCAGCGTGCTCTTCAAAGCTCTCTGATTTTGCTTTCTTTCCAACAATAATCTTCCCACCAAGCTCAGTTCGCACTCTTCGATCAGCTCCCTTCTGCCTTCCCTTGAAACCGCAATCTGTATTTCTTCTTCTTTTGTTAATTTCATATGCTTGAGTTCTTCGATTAAATCTTCCTCCATAACCGATTAACTACCTTGGACGACTACCTTGTTAGTTTTGATTAGAAAGGAGAATCTAGCTTTTGCCAAAGAAATGAAATCTACTACCTGGGTAGAGAGAACGCTCGAGAAGTTTCGAGAGAAAGGACTCCTACTTGGGAGAGATCCATGCTATTGGACTTAAATTTTAACTATTCCTAATTATACTAGGAGTGTCAGGCGGTGGTAGTTGCATTATATATAAAGCAATATACTGTGTATATGTGGTTTTTGTAGGTGCCGCACAATGAAAAAAAAAAGGTGGGTGCCGCATAGTGAAAAAAGAAATGAAAAAGGATTGTCGTCTTTGAGAAAGATAACTTGTGTGTGTGAGAAAAAAGAAAAATAAGAGAGTTTTTTTTTTTTTAGCCGTGAGGCATACACAAAAATTATTGTAATTAATTTGATAATAGTGAAATTATTCGGAGTTTGTCCTGTGGTTTTTCCATTTAAGAGAAAGGGTTTTTCACATAAATATTTGTGTTCTTGTGTGTGATTGTTATTTTGGATTGCTAATATTGTTGATAATATTATTTGGGACCCAACAAGTGGTATCAGAGCTAAGACTAGAGAGGAAGTGATGGCCGGAGAAGAAGGCAAGGGTTCAGGAATTGAGAAATTTGATGGAATAGACTTCGCGTATTGGAGAAAGTAGATCAAAGATTATCTCTATGGGAAGAAATTACATCTGCCTCTTTTGGGGACAAACCTGAAACTATGAAGGATGAAGACTAGAACCTTCTTGATAGACATGTATTGGGAGTTACTCGATTAACTTTGTCAAGATCAGTTGCGCATAATGTTATGAAAGAAAAGACCACAATGGATTTGATGAAAACTTTGTCTAGCATGTATGAAAAGCCATCGGCTAACAACAAGGTGTATTTGATGAAGAAGTTATTTAATCTGAAGAAGGCAGAAGGCACTCCTGTAGCGTAGCATTTGAATGAATTAATACAATCTGATAGGTCAAGAACCCCACCGGGTGATTTTAAGATCACCACTCCTGAGAATCTACTATTATCAGAACAAGCGGTTACAAGTAAAGGAATCTCAGTATCTTATAACAACCTACAGTTGAACCCTTACCCTCCAATACCCAATTGGACTTGTTCTGTAGTGACAATCTCTCATTTTCAATGCACGGTTTCCAGTACGTGACTAACCAATATATGCGCGGATCCTAGTACGCAACTTAATCACCAACTTGAAAAAGATGTTGGTTGCAAAGTTCTTCAGTTCATCACACGATGAAGATCACGAAACTCCTTGGTCACAAAACCCTAAGGTGTACAAACACAGCAGCTTCTTCAAAAGAAAGATGAGTTAAGACAAATTCTGTCTCCGGTCACAATTTGCACGAACACAACTTTTCTTTACACTCGCGCGACCTTTGACGGCCCTTAAAATAATCCTTATATATGTTTAGGGTTGTGAGAAAAGAAAGCCTAAACACATACTCACAAATTGGAGTGAAATCAGCTCTAAAAAACTTAATTTCATAAACCTCGACAAATAGGGTATCTATTGAGCTAGCTGTCGGCTTTGGGCTTCAGCAGCTTTTTAAATCTCGATAGATACTAGCTATCGAGCTAGCTGTTGAGATTTAAAATCCAGAGCTTATTCACTTGTTTCTTGGACAGATTTGCATGGCTTTAACACTTGAACTTGAAACCTTGTTCCTTGAAGCATTAAACAAATCCTATATCTACCAAATTACAAGTAAAGTGTGTTTTGTCAAAAAATTAGCCAATTCTAAATTGACATATGTTCCTAACATCAAATCACATATGTCCTAACAATCTCCCCCTTTGGCAATCCATGACAAAACCACAACAAACAAATGAACATATGAGAGAAGTCATAAATCACTCAACTCATACTCACTTGTTGAATACAATAAAATCTATCCTAACACAAACTCTTGAAAAACTTTGCAAGAAGAGAGTTTGTGACAAGAAGACTTTGACAACCTATATTTCTGAAACACTTTAAACAAAATTCATCAAGGCATCTTAGTGTGAAACAGAAATATAAGATTGCATATATTATATAAGAAGCATGTGCATAAAGAGAGAAAAGAAACAACACATATAAAGATAGGTGAAAGAAAGTAATAACAACCTTAATATATATATATATATATGTATGTATGTATGTATCAATATAAGTACAAGGTGTGCTATCACTAAGTGGTCACAAGACCAATGTACAAGAGATAATGTATCTAAAATAGAAAGAAAGGAATAGATACAAAAATCCTCACTACATCCCTCATATACACACTCCCCCTATCACAAAATCTCCTATACTAACCCTCCCCCTATGAGTATAACTACTCTCATCTCAAAACTACTTCCCCTTTTTGTCATGAGTGACAAAGGGTAAGTACATCAAGTAGACATCTCATCATCACTAGGCGAGCTAGCACCATCGTCCTCATCAGCATCATCACTGCCGGAGCCATCATCACTCTTATCCTTGGATGTCGATGGAGATGGAGAAGAAGCAACAATGAAACCACCCATGACAGCCTGTCGTCATGCGATACGATCGACACGGGTGTTCACCTGACATAACTCATCACTTAGAGTGTCAAGGCGAGCAGCCATGCGCACAAGCTATGCCATGATGGCCTCAAGTGTCACTCCACCCGCAGAAGACGAAGGAGCGGAGGTGGATGGAATGGTAGAAGCTGGAGGAGCTACCATCTCTGTCCGTGGCAGCCTCAGACGAAGCTAAGCCTCACTCCGTCTAACGGTAGCCCTATTTATGGCACCCATGACCAAGAAATGGGGGGATGCGGGATAAGAGACAGAAAAATGGCGAAGGATCCGCATGATAGCCAAAGGAAAAATGAGCATATCACCAGTCATCGTATCCCTATAAACATCTATAAGTGAAAGAATGAAGTGACAAGGGAAGTCGATAGAGATATCCTCTAAAAGGGATAACAAAAATCGAGCACAAGGCTCTGTGATAGTGTTATAGTGAGATAAAGGATGGAGAATGAATGTCATCACCATGTTAAGGAACTTCAGACCTTTTGCAAAGCCCAAGCAAGTGTCACTCCACCCGTAGAAGACGAAGGAGCAGAAGTGGATGGAGTGGTAAAAGCTAGAGGAGCTACTGTCTCTGTCCGTGGCGACCTCGGACGAAGCTGAGCCTCACTCCATCTGACAGTAGCCCTATCTATGGCACCCATGACCAAGAAATGGGGGGACGCGGGATAAGAGACAAAAAAAAATGGTGAAGGATCTGTGTGATAGCCGAAGGAAAAATGAGCATATCACGAGTCACCGTATCCCTATAAACATCTATAAGTGAAAGAATGAAGTGAGAAGGGAAGTCAATAGAGATATCCTTTAAGTGGGACAACAAAAATTGAGCACGAGGCTCTGTGATAGTGTTATAGTGAGACAAAGGATGAAGAATGAATGTCATCACCATGTTAAGGAACCTCGGACCTTTTGCAAAGCCCGAGCAAGGGGTTTTTTGACAGTCACCCCAAAAAGAAGGTATCTCACAGAATAGAAACGAGAGTTCATCTTTGGACACAGTCCGCAGACGATCGTAACTAGGGTAGTCAGGATGCGCTACCCTAGGAACATGTAGTACCTCAGAGACAATCTCCAGAGTAACTACGATGTGCGTACCTCGAATGCAAGAGAAGAAATGAGGTATAGAAGTGTCAATTTCGTGCATATTGAAGTAAAACTCTTGTATGATCACGGAAGGGCATGTGACAGGGATGCCACAGAGTGACTCCCAACCCCGACTGTAGATGACAGTGGGAAGGTCAGTATTGGAAAAATTCAATAGAATGACTTGGCATTCCGAATGAATGCCGCGTCATAAAAAGTTCTTCGAGAAGTCCAACTTGGCCTTCTCATCACGAAACTTGACATGGGAGGGGGTAGGATCGGAGGAAGATGCCCCAGAACGAACAGGGTTCTAGGACGGAGTAGATTTGTATTTAGGTGTCATAGAGCAAACTAACGCAAGAAGAAGAGAAAGAGAGAGACACGCAGAAAAGCACCAAAGCAGTTTAGTATCAAAAGATAGAAACAAAATGGTATGTATGCATGAAAATGCATGAACATGTAACATGCAAACTTAAAGACATCATGGGCTCAGCCCAATCCAAACCTAACAGCACACAATCATTGCAACAAAGTAAACACACATCTAAATGCATGAAACATTGTTATAGTGCAAATGTGATGCAATGCATGATGTTCTAAAGCCAATTGAACAAAAACCCATCCCAAAATTTTAACAAAAACTCAAAAGTTTTGAAAAAATCCCAAACAATTTCAAAAACCCCAAAAGCTAGGTCAAAGATCATGAAATGCATGATAAAGAGGGAGAAAGTATCATACCAGATGAGGAACAAAGATCTTAAGACCGAAAATGAAGTGAGGAAGATGAAAAGATTGAGTTTTGGGTGTTTAGGAGAAGGAGAGAAACTTTTCAGTTGAGAAAGATCGAGGAGAAATGGGACAGAAATCGCAAGGATCCTATTTATAGGAAATCTCAGTTTCTCGATGGATCGAGAGGTATAAAGAATTAAAAAAGCGCTTTTTTAGCTATCGAAGAGCTATCGAGGATCTAACGAGAGGTGTCCACAACAAAGATTCTCGATAAATCGAGGTAGCTATCAAGAAGCTATTGAGCATCTAGAAGGTTTCTCGATGGATCAAAGTAGCTATCAAGAGCTATCGATAATGCGATAAAAAGCAGCCGAAGGGTCTCGATAGATAGCATAGCTGTTGAAAGGTATCGAGATTGCTTAAAACCAATTTTTCAAGAAGAGAAAAACACAGATATGAATGCAATCAAACATGCTACTCAACCAAAGATCCAAACAACATTTTAAGCTCTTAAAAACATCTCTCAACAAGAAAAATGTTAAGCACATAAATCCAAAAACACACACATACACACTAAACACGTCTAACTAATTTTATATTTCAAAAACAAGTTAAGACAGTTTAGTGAGCATACATTTACACATGTATTCCTTGTGATGGCCAAATCACATTGTACTTGCACAATTATCAAAAGTAGCAAAGAATTTTGCGTGTTGTGTGTGAAAAACATCACAAGATTGCACAAGTGTCTACATGTTATGACGATTTGAAATATGAGAAAATCACTTTAACTCACACACAATCATAATTGTTTGATGGGGACTATCACCTTTAAGGTATATCCTATAACTCCCACATCTCCTAGAATACACACTTGCAATCACATATAAAACATTTTATTCTTTTTGCTTTTTATTTTTCTTTGCATATTTTCTTTTAAGCAAACCATGCATGGGCATATAAGAGATAGAAAAGAAATACCCAATGATTTTAAGCATTTGACATTCCACTTTTGCTATGCCGAAGCATACAAATGTCATTTCACGATTGGCGAGCAACAATGGTGAGATGGTTATTTATGCATTTCCCTTAGGATTTTCTAGTCCTTCCCATCAAAAAGAGTGATACGAGTGTTAAGTACAAGAGATTACTTAATCTTACTCATCACAAACACGAGCCACAAAGCTCACTTGCTTAGTTGTGCATAGAGATGCTCATCTAAGCTACAAAAGATACAAAGTTTAGAAAACTTCATTTCAATGGCCATCCAAGGTACACAAGTACCAATGTACACAAACGCACACTATTTTTGTATTTTTTTAATTTTTCTAATTTTTATTTTATTTTATATGAAAAAAAAAATAAAGCAAAACTAAAAACTGAAAAGTAAAAAAACAAAAACATATTAATCAAAGCAATGCATAAAACTAGATGCAAATGCATGAGGAAGGTGGAGGAGCAGAGGAGATCAATCCATGGAGATAACACCAATGTTTTGGCGAAGGAATTCAAACCGTTTGCTATCAAGAGGTTTGGTGAACAAGTCATCCTTTTGATCATTAGTGTGAATAAATTCAAGAGTGAGCATACCATCTTTGACAAGCTCCTGAATGAAGTGATGTCAAATCTCTATGTGTTTGGTTCGAGAATGTTGAACTGGGTTCTTAGAGATGTTGATGGCACTGGTATTGTCACAATAGATAGTGAGATGTTCTTGACAAATACCATAATCATGGAGAAGTTTTTGCATCCATAGAAGTTGGGTGCAACAGCTACCAGTAGAGATGTACTCAGCTTCTGCAGTGGATAATGAGATGGAATTCTACTTTTTGCTTATCCAGGAGACAAGATTATTACCCACATAGAAACAACCCCCCGATGTACTCTTTTTGTCATTAACATTCCCAACCCAGTCAGCGTTAGAATACCCAGCTAAGTCATCATTTGTGTCCTTGCTATACCACACACCAAAGTCGGCAAATGGTTTTGACATACTTTATGATTCTTTTCAAAGCAATCATATGAGACTCTTTGGGATTAGCGTGATATCTAGCACACACACCCACACTATAACTAATGTCAGGTCTATTAGCAATAAGGTAAAGAAGACTACTTATCATGCTTCTATAAAGAGATGAATCCACACTTTTACGTAACAAGTCAACAGTGAGTTTAACATTTGGGCTCATAGGGGTTCTAACAGAACTAACAGATTCCAAACCAAACTTTTTCACAAGATTTCTTGCATATTTAGATTTAGATAGGAATATACCTGAATCTTGTTGACGAATCTGCAAGCCAAGGAAGTGAGTCAGCTCTCCAATCATGCTCATCTCGAACTCGCCTTGCATGAGTTTTGAGAAACTATGAGCAAGTTCATCCTTAGTTAACCCAAAGATGATATCATCAACATAGACTTGAGCAACTATCAACTCACCATCTTCCCTTTTAATGAAGAGAGTTTAATCAGCTTTTCCTCTTGTGAACCTATGTGACACCAAGTATTGTGTGAGCCGAACATACCAAGCTCTAGGGGCTTGCTTTAAACCATAAAGTGCCTTCTTGAGGTACAACGCATGATCCAGAAAGTGTGGATCAATGAATCCTTTTGGTTGAGCTACATAGACATCTTCTTTAAGGAACCCATTCAAGAAAGCAGTCTTTACGTCCATTTCGTATAGTTTGAACTTCAAGTGACATGCTAGGGCTAGGAGAATTCTGATGGACTCCATGCAGGCTATTGGAGCAAATGTCTCATCATAGTCTACTCTTTCCATCTGAGAATATCCTTGAGCTACAAGACGAGCCTTGTTGCAAATCACATTACCCTCCTCATCAATCTTATTGCAGAATGTCCAATCTGTGTCGATGATGTGCTCACCCTCCGGTCTAGGTACTAAAGTCCAGACATCATTCCTTTGAAACTAAAGCAGTTCATCATGCATAGGTTTAACCCAGCTTTCATTATGAAGAGCTTCCTCAACTTTAGTGGGTTCAACCTACGAAAAGTAACAAGAATAAGACACAAAGTTAGCAACGTATTTATCAACTGTACGCTTCCTTAGTGTAAGTTCATTTATGTTTCCTACAATAACTTTAGGAGGATGATTCAATTTGATCCTGGAGGAAGGTCCTTTCTCTTCATGGGTTTCAGAATCAGTTGAAGTAGATATGTCTACTGAATCTTCTACAACACTTGGAGTATCGGGAGTACTAGGATATGCGGGCTCTTGTTCAACAATTTCTTGAACTTTCCTAGGCTTGGGAGGAAGAATCTCTTTGGGGATTTCCTCACTAAATTTCTCAGAACCAGAATCCGAAGATTCATCAATAACAACATTTACTATTTCCATTACCTTCATGGTTCTTTTGTTGTATACCCAATAAGCCTTACTTGTAGAGGAGTATCCTAGAAATATTCCTTCATCGCATCGGGAGTCAAATTTCCCCACATTCTTTCTTTCCTTGAAAATGAAACAAGTACTTCCAAAAATTCTGAAATACTTCACATTTGGCTTTCTTCCTTTCCATAACTCATGTGGAGTCTTCTTGGTGCCGGGTCTAAAGTACACCCTATTTACTGTATGACATGCAGTGTTAATGGCTTTTCCCCATAAGTTTCTAGCCACATCCTTGTTGTGCAACATGGCTCTAGCCATCTCTTGAATAACCCTGTTCTTCCTTTCTACTACACCATTCTATTGAGGAGTGATAGGAGCAGAGAATTCTTGAGATATACCTATTCTCGTGCAAAAGGACTCCATATATGAGTTCTCGAATTCTTTACCATGATCACTTCGAATTCAATCAATTTTCAGGCTCTTCTCATTCTGCAATCTTGTGCACAAGGTTTCAATGTGCTCAGGAGCATTAAACTTGGATCGTAGGAGTATGACCCAAGTATACCTAGTGAAGTCATCTACCACTACCATGATGTATCTCTTTCCATCAAGAGACTCGGTTCTAGTTGGACCCATAAGATCCAGATGTAGTAGCTCCAATGGTCTAGATGTAGCAGATGTCTGAGTGCCCGGATGTTTAGCTTTTGTCTATTTCCTAAGCTGACATGGTCCACACACCACATTGCTCACTTTACTGAGCTTTGGTATCCCCAAAACTGACTCATGCTTAGATACAATTGAAAGATGTTTGTAACTAGCATGTCCCATCCTTTGGTGCCATAGATCTTCATTTGGTAAACGAATGCTATTGCACACAATATCAGCATTAGGAACTAAGCCATAACAACTGTCTAGAGTGCGAACACCACTTATGAGTTTCTTTCCAGACTTATCCATGATAAGACATTTTCCCTTTGAGAACAGTACCATAAAGTCTTGATCACATATCTGACTTATGCTCAATAAGTTTACTCTCAGACCTTCTACATATAGAACATTTGCAATGTCTGGCAGTCCAGGTAGAGAGATGATTCCCTTTCCTTTAATCTGTGATTTGCTCCTATTGCCAAAAGTGACATTACCACCTTTCTTAGACTCGAAGGCCTTGAAGAGAGATCGGTCTCCAGTCATGTGTCTTGAGCAACCGCTGTCAAGGTACCATAAACATGTGTCCATAACCTTAAATGCGGACTTCATCATGAAGCACACTTCATGCTTAGATGACAGATCGGTGGGAATGGTGTTTTCTCTCATATGCCTTTTATGAAATAAACCTTTAACTTTCACTCTTCTCAGATGAACTCCTTTGCACATTTTCATTTTGAGACAATCTAGTTTCTTCTTTGTCATGCTAAGATCTTTTCCAATAGTCATCATAGTAGAATTCAAATAACTTTTAGACTTGCATTTTCTGATACAATCAAACAGGTAAAGATTAGAAAAACAAGATGTATTTGAAAACAAAGATCTCTTCAAGCCAGTTGCAGCCATGACAACAGGGGTCAATGGATCACATAGCAATGATTAAAACCTAATCAGAGTATGCCTGCTCTGATACCACTTGATAGGTCAAGAATGTATTGACCCCTTGTGATAAATTAACCAATTGATTTAGCCAAGTTAATTAATTAATTCAATTAACATGCAAAACGCTTGGTCAAACAAATCATCAATTAACTAAATGCAGCAGAAATTAAATTGGCATGTGATTTGTTTTCGAATGGGAAAAATCTACACGGCAAAAATTTCACTGGGTGATTTTAAGGTCATCACTCCCAAGAATTCACTATTATCAAAACAAGCCGTTACAAGTAAAGGAATTCTAGTACCTTATACCAACCTACAATTGAACCCTTACCCCAATACCCAATTGGACTTGTTCTGTAGTGACAATCTCTCCTTTTCAATGCATGGTTCCCAGTACGTGACTAACTAATATATGCGCGGATCCCAGTACGCGACTTAATCACCAACTTGAGAAAGATGTTGGCTGGAAAGTTCTTCAGTTCATCACACGATGAAGATCACAAATCTCCTTGGTCACAAAACCCTAAGGTGTACAAACACAGCAGCTTCTTCAAAAGAAAGATGAACTAGAGCAAATTCTGTCTCCGGTCACAATTTGCATGAACACAACTTTGCTTCACACTCGCGCGACCTTTGACGGCCCTCAAAATAATCCTTATATATGTTTAGGGTTGTGAGAAAAGAAAGCCTAAACACATGCTCACAGATTGGAGTGAAACCAGCTCTGAAAAATTGAATTTCATAAACCTCGACAGATTGGGTATCTATCGAGCTAGCTATCGAGTTTCGGGCTTCAGTAGCTTTTCAAACCTCGATAGATACTAGCTATCGAGCTAGCTGTCAAGATTTAAAATCCAGCACTTATTCACTTGTTTCTTGGACATATTTGCATGGCTTTAACACTTGAACTTGAAACCTTGTTCCTTGAAGCATTAAACACATCCTATATCTACCCAATTACAAGTAAAGTGCATTTTGTCAAAGGATTAGCCAATTCTAAATTAACATATGCTTCTAACATCAAATCACATATGTCCTAACACAATCATAAATCAATTATCCACGGTGGAAATTGAATTTGATGATGAGGTTCGTGCATTGATACTTTTGGCTTCCTTACCAAACAGTTGGGAAGCCATGAGAATGGTGGTGAGTAATTCTGCAGGGAAAAGCAAACTCAAATATGATGATATTTGAGATTTGATTTTAAGTGAAGAGGTTCATAAGAGAGATGCAAATATAGACAATGCACAAGATCAAGCTTTTGTTATGAAGAACAAGAGTAGAGGTAGAAGCAGAGGACCTAATGATCAGAAATTCAATGGTAGGTCACAATCAAGAGATAGATCTCAGTTCAAGGAAACTAGAGAATGCTTCCATTGTGGGAAAAAGGGTCACTTAAGAAAAGATTGTTGGCATTGGAATAAAGATCAAAATAAAGGAAAATATGAAAAGAATGATAGTGAGAAAAATACTACAGCTATTGTAATTGATGAGGATGTTGTGGTGCTATATATTGAAGAACAAAAGTGTGAGCATGTTGCTAAAAATGATGTTGAGTGGGTTGTTGATTCTATAGCCCCCCACCATATTATCCCTACGAAGGGGTTGTTTACCACGTAAGAAGCAGGAGACTTTGGTATAGTGAAGATGGGTAATTTCAATTACTCAAAAATTGTGGGAATTGATGGTGTATGCATTGAAATCAATGTTGGTAGCACTATGATGTTGAAGGATGTGCGACATGTTCCAGATTTAAGGATGAATGTGTTTTTTACATTGGCTATGGATTGAGTGGGTTATTGTAACTACGTTGGTAATGGAAGATGGAAACTTACTAAGGGGCCATTGGTTGTTGCAAGAGGACATGCATGTTGCGGTTTGTACAAGACTCATGTGAAGACCTGTAAGAAGAAGTTCAATAAGATTAAAAATTTTGAGAAGACTCCAAAGATGAGTGTTGGGATTAATGGTGTTGAAACCAAGAGGGTGAAATTCTTGAACGGTTTTAGACCCCTTAAAACAACCAGATTAACCTAGTTAATTAGCCAAGTGATTAACTTAGTCAATTTATGCAATTCTAGGTTATCACAAACATACAATCATATCAAAAGTATAAAGCAACGGAAATATAAAAGACACAATGATATGATCACCCAGGAAACCACACAGTAAAAACCTGGGGAGGATTTGACCTAGCTATCCTCAAGGTAAACTGAATCTATTATGCGAAAGAATCGAAGTTCATACAAAAGGACTTACAAGCTCCCCGCTTGACTTCCTAATGCTACCCACCAGTAGAACTTACTGACACGACCACGTGCAAGCTCCGAATCCACGGACTCCTTCTTTCTTGGATTCTCCAATCGGCTACAAGCACCTACGCTTGTTATTCTTTAAGCTCCAATGACAGCAACTGAGTTGATCATCAAGATGTTGATACTATCTCTACCTTGAAAACCCTAAGCTTTGTGTAAAGGAAAGCTCCTCTAGATCTCACAAGAGATTTACACAAAACAGAAAAGTATGAGCAACAATACAACAGGAGCAACTCTAAAAACGTGGCTAGGGTTTTTCTTTATATACCTAGGGTAAAAACAGAAAACCCAAAACGTTTAATAAGTTAGGCCTGAGTTGGAAAATTCTGCAGAAAAGCATTCTGGCTGAGATTCGATCGATCGAGTCTTTCTTTCGATCGATCGAGCCAAGCCGAAATGCACCAATGCATCTGCAGCCTCTCGATTCCAACTTTACATGAAAGACCCAACTTTGAGCAAGCCTAAACAAGAGTAAACAACCTGTTTTGATCATGGTTTGCCAACAATACAAATTAGAGTTCTAAATACATAAATTCCTAAATCTTTAGAACCTAACAAACTCCCCCTTTGGCAATCCGTGACAAAACACAAACACAAAACTCAAAGTTTACAAGTAAAAGCCCTTTACAAAAACAATGCTCATAAAAACTAAAATTCACTCCTAACTACTATCCATCAGTTGCAAGTGTAGACAGCAACTCAATTGAATCAACCTGTATATTCCTGAAATACTCAACAAACGCATAAACGCATGTGTGACAGAAAATAGTATATAAACAGGTATAACATTCTTGTATGATTCACACAACACATAGTAAAGACATATATCAATGAATAACTCATAAATATAAATCAATAAATAGTGAATCCAAAGAAACAAGAATCAAGTATAAATCATGTATATCAAAAACAATGTTACTCCCCCTAGCATGAATATCCCAAAAACAATGATATACAAGATGAAGCGCCTAGATACAATCTAACATCTCCACTAGCTCCTCAAAACAAACAAAACTCTCCCTAACTACAAAACTCCTCTACAAACTCTACTCCCCCTTGTTGTGACGGAATGCCAAAGGGCAATCATACTCCACCATCAAAAGGAGGTGGTGAGGGTGAACGAAGATGTGCCAGATCAACACACAAAGCACGGATCTCGTCAAATAAGTCCACCAGAAACTGACCATGAGCCGCCTGAACAGTCATGACAGTCTCCAAAGTACGACGGATATCAAAGTCATCCGATGGAGGTGGAGGAACAGCAGCAGCATTAGGATCAGGAACAGCCTCACCAGCAGGACCTGTAGAAGAAGAGGGAGGAGGTACGGACCCAGAAGGCTCAAACCTAGGGTGTTTAAAGCCAACTCGAAGGTGAGCAGCCCTCTGTCTAAGAAAAGACGCACCTATAGGAGCAATCACATGAACGGGCTCAGAGGAAAGGAAGCCACCAAGATCAAGATAAAGCAAAATCCTATGAATGAAAATAGGATGAACAAGGGCATAAGCAGAAGATGAACTCCTATAAACTTCGTTCAAAGAACGAAGAAACAAATGGGGAAAACTGATAGGAGCATCAGTGACAAGAGCGTACAAAAATACACACCGCTCGAGAGGAATGGTGTGAAGATGAGAAATGGGCCAAAAAGAGTGACACGCTATCCTAAAGAAGAGATAGTGTAATTCAGAAAGCTCAGCAGTGGTGATCCTAGGATCAGAACCCCACTGGATAGAAGACCCAATGATGTAAGACATGACATCACTCAACAAAGGAGACTCATCATATGGGTAGACAGGATGCTGTACCAAAGGTACCCCTAGAGCATCAGCCACTACCTTAGGAGTAATGGTGTACTCTACGCCTCGTATCCAACTCTTTACCAAAGTGTTGGAATCATAGACGCGGATAGAGATGTTCGAAAAGAACTCTCTAATCAAGGTAGCAGGTGGAGGAGGATCAGAAATATCCACCAAGGGTAACCAGCCCCTACGCTCAAAGTTTGCCCAAATGGCAGGATCTAGCTCATCTAAGATGACAGAACGCTCAGACCATATCTTCCTCTTAAGGTTCAGCTTATCATAAATCTCTTGATTTTTCTCACTAGGAAACCTCTCTTGGTCAAAGGGTGGAGGGGAAGGAGTAGGTGAGGGAATAGACCTACAAGCCCTAGTCTTCCTAGGCATAGTGCTAAGGAAAGGACAACAACACAAAGAGAAAACCAAACGAAACAAAAACCAAGGGCAGACTGCAAGTTAGCACCAAAAAAAAATTATAGAACAAAAAATCTATATGATGCATGAACAGTTACAATGTCATGATGCATGTACTAATGCAGTAAACAAAGTTCAAATTAAGTTCAATTTCACAAAATTGGCTTGAGCATAGAGTTTCTAACAAAAACCCCAAAAATTTGAAAAACCACTTGATAATTTTTTAAACAAATTGATGAATTGAGCATTACACAACACAACACACAGATTATAATGCTTAATTAAATCAAAACAACAAGCCAATTTCATCAATTTCAACCTAATTGAACAAAATCCCCAATTCGGATTCAATACAAGCCCTAGAATTTCAATTTTCCACAAAACCCAAAATTGATCAAATTAAACCATCAAGATCATGTTTATATCATGTCCCCACAAAAACCCATTGATCAATTTCACAAAATAGGTCTTGAATCAACAAAAATCCCAAATAGAAAAGGTCCGAAAATTTGAGTGAAAATGCATGAGAAATGAAAATAAACTCAAAAGAAGGGGCAAAAGAGACTTACCGGCTTGAGGAAAGAGAATCTTTGCAAAAAATTCGGAGGAAAACGACAAAAAATTGACTGTGGAGCCTTGCCTAGTCGGAGAGAGAAGAAAATTTTGAAAAACTTTTTGAAAAAGTGTTTGAATCAGTCAAGAACAGTGTTTTAAAAAACTTGATTCGCGACATTCGATTGATCGAAAATCACATTCGATCGATCGAATCAATCCGAGATTTTTAAAAGAATTTTAAGTATTTTCGATCGATCGAAAAACAGTTTGGATCGTTCGAAACAGGCAGCAGCTCACAGCATTTTGAGAAAAACTACAGTTTTGAAAAAACTCAAACCAATTTTTGAAAATAACTCCTCAAAGCATTAAAATCAATGAAACAAAATGTATGAGTATGAGATGAAATGGAATGCTTTTTCAAAAACCCAAATTTTAATCCCAGTTTCTCCAAAGAAAATTTCAGCCATTCTCCTTTTAAATTCTCAAGAAAAAAAAATGTTTTGCATAATACTCAAAGTATTTTCAAACTTGGTTGGTCAAACCAAAAACACACATAATAACATGTACAATGTTTAGTAAAGAGTAACTTGTGTAGTGTGTGCAACTAGCAAAAGCTTGAGATACATGTGAGGTGATATGTGAATAATAATCAATCACAAAGTCTACAAAATCCATCACATAGAATTCAAAAGAGACTATCACCTAAAGAGTTACATCATATAACTCTCACATCTCCTAGAACATAAGCTTGCAATCATGTAAGTTTCTTGATTTTACCCCATAATTAGATGAAATTTGGCATCAAGCCTAATAGTACACACCAATTTTAATTATGTGAGATGGCATCAAGCCTAATAGTACACACAGATTTTAAGCATTAAACAATTAAACCGAGGCTACACCTTATGTTCTTTTTGTGCATATGCTACACTTTCTCGAGCACAACATCTTATGATATGCACTAAGGTGTTCATGATTGGCTAGTGAACAGTGATGAGATAGTTATTTATGTCTTTCCCAAAAGGATCAAGTCCGACAGTCAAATAACATGTGACTTCAAGATTAAGACAAAGTGATAAACACCATAAACATCTTTTCCACACAACATGCACTACAAAGCTTCAACTATTCAAGTGCAATAAATAAGCTCATCAAAGCTAAACAAGGTACACAAGACATGTTCTGTGCAAATAAATTGACCAACCTTGTTTTCAAATACCAAGAAAAATAGTGTCAAACACAATTTGCTTTTCTCCTTTTTTTTTTCTTTTTTTTTTTTATTTAAAAAAGAGAAAACAAATAAATCCTAGAATGAAATGCATGAATGTAATGTAATGCAAGTCCTAGAAAAAAACACAAAAACACAAATACTAAAGAACAATGGTCACAGAGGAATGAGCAATGAAGCACAAGGACCATGTCAGAAAGACTTAATTAGATCGAGTCTTTTGCATCCAAAATCTTTTAGATGCACCACGAGCATTGAAGTTCTTATTCACATTCGAGTGATTTCCAACTCCAGGATTGGAATAAAGGTTCAACGCCTTTACCAATTCACCAATGAGTGCCATAGGATCTTGTGCTTGAGGCACAGGCACCTTTGGTTTGTTTGCTCTCTTAGCAGCTTGAAGCTTGTAACAGTTAGGACGAATGTGTCCAGACTTTCCACAATAATGACAAACCCAAGCAGGTTTACCATGCATCTTGTCCTTAGTAAAGGTAGATTCCTTAGGTTTAGACTCTCCTAAATCAACCCTAATCTTCCTAGGTGGTGAAACTTCTCCAGGTTTGACAACCTCACTCACAGGGGGTTTGATAGTTTCACTCACAACCTCACTCACAGAAGGTTCAGAAGAAGAAGAAGGAACAAAGTTCGTGGAATGAAGAGCAGACACACAGATGCTTTCAACATAACCTAAACCAGTTTTATCAGAAGGATACTTTTGAACATTCAGCATTTGATCAAGTTTAGAACTAGCAGATCTAGCAACAGATAAATCATGTTCCAAAGTTTTAACTTTATCAAGCAAAAGAATGTTCTCAGATTTCACATGGTTCAAAAGATCATTAGCATCAAATAATTTAACAAGCAGATTTTTCTTTTCAAGCTCAAGAGAGTCGATTTTCTTCAGACCAAGTTCAACATTCATAGCATCCTTTGCAACAACTTTGCAAAGTTTATTATAGGCCTCTTAAAGATCCGCGTCCTCAGAGAGTTCCCCATCAGAAAGGTTCTCTTCAACAGATATACTTTCATTGACTACAGCAGTAGCAGTGAAAGCAATGAAGTTTCCATCCTCGTCACATCCAGACTCATCATCAGAAACCTCATTATCACTAAGGGTTAAAGTCATAGCTTTACCCTTAGTCCTCAAGAATGTAAGACATTCAGATTTAACATGACCATACCCTTGACAGCCAAAACACTAAGCACCCAATGGATTGTTTGAAGATTGACCAACTTTTTCTCTAGGTTTTTCAAAATTATTAACCTTAGTGGGATCATTCTTCCTAAAATTTCTAGGTTCAGCAGTGTTTGTACCTCTTGCCTTTCTGTTGTTATTCCTAAGAAAGTTTCTAAAGTTCTTGGCAAGGTACGTAATCTCTATAGCATAGAGGTTATCATCAAATCCACTAACATCAATATCATCAACAGACTTAAGAGCCATTGATTTGGATTTGTTTGCTTTGGGTAGGTCAGACTCATAGGACTGAAGAGATCCTACAAGCTCATCAACAGGGATGAAGTCCACATCCTTGCTCTCAGTAATGACAGTCACTTTGGGTCTAAAGTCTTCAGTTAAAGATCTAAGTATCTTCCTAACAATTTTAGGTTGATCATAGATTTCACCCAAATTAAAAGCAGAATTAACAATATCATTCAATTTAGCATAGAATTCATCAAAAGATTCATCATCAGACATTCTAATGCTTTCAAATCTAGAAGTTAATTGCTGCAGTTTATTAATCTTAACTGCCTTTGTGCCTTCATGCACAGTTTGGAGGATTTTCCAAGCAGTATAAGCAATCTCACCATTTGAGATTCTCTTAAATTCCTCTATAGAAACAGCATTAAAGATGGCATTCATGGCTTTGCTATTGAAGCCTGCTGCTTCTTTTTCAGAAGTTTGCCACTCACTCACAGGAGTAGTGGGCTTCTGCCATCCGTATTCAACGGAATTCCAAACCCTCTCATCAATAGATTTCAGGAATGCTTTCATCCTTACTTTTCAATAAGCATAGTTATTCCCATCAAAGTGAGGAGGAATAACAAGATAGTGTCCATGTTCCATGACAACAGGGGTCAAGGATCAGCTCAAAGATCAAAAAGATCTCAAACAAGAAAGCTACCCGCTCTAATACCACTTGAACGGTTTTAGACCCCTTAAAACAACCAGATTAACCTAGTTAATTAGCCAAGTGATTAACTTAGTAAATTTATGCAATTATAGGTTATCACAAACATACAATCATATCAAAAGTATAAAGCAGCAGAAATATAAAAGACACAATGATATGATCACCCAGGAAACCACACGGTAAAAACCTGGGGAGGATTTGACCTAGCTATCCTCAAGGTAAACTGAATCCACTATGCGAAAGAATCGAAGTTCATACAAAAGGACTTACAAGCTCCCCGCTTGACTTCCTAATGCTACCCACCAGTAAAACTTACTGACACGACCACGTGCAAGCTCCGAATCCACGGACTCCTTCTTTCTTGGATTCTCCAATCAGCTACAAGCACCCACGCTTGTTATTCTTTAAGCTCCAATGGCAGCAACCGAGTTGATCATCAAGATGTTGATACTATCTCTACCTTGAAAACCCTAAGCTTTGTGTAAAGGAAAGCTCCTCTAGATCTCATAAGAGATTTACACAAAACAGAAAAGTATATACAACAGGAGCAACTCTAAAAACGTGGCTAGGGTTTTTCTTTATATACCTAGGGTAAAAACAGAAAACCCAAAACGTTTAATGAGTTAGGGTTGAGTTGGAAAATTCTGCAGAAAAGCATTCTAGCCGAGATTCGATCGATCAAGCCAGGCTGAAATGCACCAATGCATCTGCAGCCTCTCGATTCCAACTTTACATGAAAGACCCAACTTTGAGCAAGCCTAGACAAGACTAAACAACCTGTTTTGATCATGGTTTGCCAACAATACAAATTAGAGTTCTAAATACATAAATTTCTAAATCTTTAGAACCTAACAATTCTCATTGCCTAATAGTGCTTTAGAAGAGGAAGTGGTAGGTGATGAAGAATATGAAGACGCTAAGGCTACATGGAATGGCGATGAAGTGAAAGATCATAGAGGTCTTGAGCAGGGGAGCAATATACTCCACTAGAGATTATTGAACCTTATGAGAAGAGGATTATTGGAAAACATCATATTGTTAGCTCCAAGAATAATTGGGCTTTTGGTGAGGGGGCGCCAAGGGATTGGATTAAGGATATCCAAGATAAGATTAATCATTTGAGAATGAAAGGGATTGACGGTGATAAGGTGTTCTCAATGTTGATGAAGAAAATGAAGAAGGTTAAGCTTGGAGTTGGCTTGACCGACACAGAATTGAATTGAAGAAATAGATTGAAAATCTCCTCCCATTGGTGGGCTGGAGGGAGAGATTGTTAGGTGCACATCACCTAATGGTAGTCCAGCCCACTTAGACTTATATTGCAAGTGGAAATAGGTGAAGTAGGCTTGCATGAGTAAAACTCCTATTCCTAATTATACTAGGAGTGTCAGGCGGTGGTAGATGCATTATATATAAATCAATATATTGTGTATATGTGATTTTTGTAGGTGCCGCACAATGGAAAAAAAAAAGGTGGGTGCCGCATAGTGAAAAAAGAAAAGAAAAAGGATTGTCGTCTTTGAGAAAGATAATTTGTGTGTGTGAGAACAATAAAAAACAAGAGAGATTTTTTTTCTTTAGCCATGAGGAATACACAAGAATTATTGTAATTAATTTGATAATAGTGAAATTATTCGGAGTTTGTCCAGTGGTTTTTCCTTTCAAGAGAAATGGTTTTTCACGTAAATATTTGTGTTCTTGTGTGTGATTATTATTTTGGATTGCTAATATTGTTGATAATATTATTTGGGACTCAACATACTAAGCATCCTATATTTGGTTTCTCTCATATGTGCTCTCCCTTTAAGCAATGGAGGTGGGTAGATTGCTTGAGTTTTGCTCTGCAGGTTACGATTAGGAGTGATGGGGTTTGTTGTATGGGTTTGCGATATGGTAGTGATGGATTTTAGTTTTATGATCAATTTTATATTTGGGTGGTGAGAAAAAAGTAAATAGAGAAGATATAAGGTTTCAATTTTGATGTTGCATTTGATTGGTATCTCATATTTTCAATCATAAAGATTCGATTTCTACCCATGAACGGATTTCTAACCACAAGTGCAAAGCAACGTTAATTCTTTGTTGAGTAATCCCAGTTCTTAGATAAAATTCATGTAAGATTTTCTTTCAGCCAAGTCAATGCAAATACACATAAATCAAGTTCAAATTGAAGAATATCAAGATATATTTTTTTTTTTAATCAAATTTAAAATAGCATCAATAACAAATTAGGGGTGGCAAAATTGAACACAAACCGCGAACCCGATACGACATGACACGAAATTAGTAGGTTATGAGTTGAGGCTTAATGGGTTCATGTTATATTCTGATTAACATGACTGACTTGTTTAATAAACAGGTTGGGTTAGTGTTCAACATATAAAATCTGTTTGACCCATCTGATCTGTTTAATTAAATGGCATTTTACCAATATACCCTTCAAACTCTAGGTATATAAACTAATTAGTTGTTGTGGTTTATTTTCTTTGACATATTGTGATTAATTATTTGTGATATTGGGATATGCTTTAGTTTTAAATGATTATTTGTGATGGAGTTACTCGTTAGTTGTAAATTTTATATTAAAAATATTTATTTGTTTGTTTTTTCATAATTTTTTTTTTTTTTTTTCATTTTGATAAAACCTGATAAACAGGTCGACACGACTAACCCATTTTATAAATGAATCATGTTGGGTTTAGGAATTTTGACCCGTTTAATAAACATGTTGGGTTAGTATTGACTTATATAATTAGATACTCATGAGTTGACACGATACGAATCCGACACGTGAACACGAATTGCCACCCTTATAACAGACATAGTTAAGATACAAAAATAATTCAAAGAGCCGGATCACTCACTTAAAATCAGAAAGCAGATATTTGCGTCCGCATGACCCTTTATGATGATTTTCGGCGATGAAGAGTTTGGCTAAGGTATTTCTTCATGAAAGTAAAAAGAATTAGGAATGCTTTCTATATTAAATGAAACTTTAGAAAGAAAACTAATATGGATTACAATTGAAATCAAATAGAACCATTTGGAGAAAAATCAAGTACAATGTCAATAAATTTATTAAAGTCATGAATTACTGAATTTCCTCACGTAACTGCATGATAGGTTAGTCCAGTAGCTGCTCTTGAAGCTATACAATTGAACTATTTATGTATATATAAGAAATCATTTTAAAATGTAGACATTGAACTATTTAATTGTAACAATTTTATTAATTTTTTATCGTATTTACTGAAAATAAGATTAGGTATATATATGGAAAGAGGGTGCTTACCCACAGCATGTAAGTAAGACTTTTTCCCACAAATTATGGTGCAAAACACATCTTACACTAAATAATAATAAAAAAATTATAAAAAGAAAAAGAGAGCAATTTTGGGGAGTCATCGAGGCAAAGAACGAATGGGCCGCTTTGGTCATGTATCTGGCAGGCCAATGTTCCCAACAAGATTAAAATTTTTTCATGGCGTGCATGTCTGAACATTCTGCCTACACAAGCAAATCTGGCACGTAGAAGAGTAGTGGAGGAGGCATGGTGTTGTTCCTGTCAACTTGAGGATGAATCGGTTTTGCATGTGTTGTGGGGTTGTGGGGCGGCACAGGATGTTTGGGCTAGGAGTTTAACTTGACTTCAAAAGTCAGGTACTGAGCAAGCCGATTTTCTGCAATTGGTTACAAGTTTAATGCCGAGACTTTCAGGGGAAGAATGGGATCTGTTTTGGGTCACCTGTTGGCAGATTTGGAATCAGCGCAATACAACCATGCACAGGGGTGTATTCCAGCATCCTTCAAGGTCATCTCAACGAGCATTGGAGTACTTGAGAGAGTATACAGAGGCACAAGACCAGCTTAGTGTCTCTACTCCAATTATGTCTGCACCGCAACAGATATGGTAGCCTCCGTCGGGTAATTGCTTCAAACTAAATTTTGATGGTTCTTGCTTTAATGAGGGAGCTGCTTCAGGCTATAGGGCTGTAATTAGAAATGAAAAGGGTGAAGTAATGGCTACTTTGGCTGCGAAGGGCAGTGTTGTACAGGATAGTGAAGAGGTGGAAGTGCTTGCATGTTGTAAAGCCCTCAAGTTTGCAATAGACGCTGGCTTTATGGATATTATTTTGGAAGGTGATAGTGCGTTGGTGATGCAGATGGTTTCCCAAGCTCAACCGAATCTTTCACGGCTTGGATTAATTTATGAGGATATTTGGTGCTTGGCTGTAGGTTTTAGATCTATTTCGATTAATTGTGTTAGGCGCACTACTAATTGTGTTGCTCATACTTTAGCTAGATTTGCTAGATTCATTGATAATGATATTGTTTGGTTGGAGGAGGATCCCCCGCCAATGGTGGATGCTTTGTATTTGGATGCTAATGCTTTAAATTAATGAAAATTGGTTGGTTCTAGCTTCAAAAAAAAAAAAAAAAAAAACCCTAACTTACAAGTCCCACCTTGTTCCACAATCTTCTTCAATTTTCCGACTCTCCCTTCTCTAGCAAGCTCAAGCCTCCTGCTTCAATAATTTTGCAAAATTTTCACTTCTCTACGAAAATTTTGTTAGGGATTTCACAAAATCGAGTAATAACGAAAGAACAAAACGAATACAGTATGCAAACTGAAATTCTGATTGACTTGGATGCATAATTGAATGTTATCCTTAGACAATATTTGTCCCCATATGCAAGTTGTTAAAGGATTTCTACAAACTTGTCCCCATGATACAACCAAGTTACAAAAAGCAATTTTGGAGAATACCCACAATATTTATTTTACGAGAACATAAACCTCTATTTATACCCATAGGGCTATTATCCCTCAAAAGATACACATGGAGAGTTAAGATGTTTCATAAAACCATTCACAATGCTTGAAACCTTTTCAAACGTTCAAAACAATTATCAAAAATTCTACAAAAATTTAGTTTTTCACGAGTCTCGATCGAGAGGAATCTAGCATCGATCGAAATTTCTTTTCAACCGATTGAACATGAATCGAGTATCGAGCGAATCAAGCCGAGACTCCAAGATATTATTCCTCATCACTTTGATTGACGAATAGAAGTCTTGATCCATCAAAAATCTTGGAACTTGAATTTTCACAAAGAAAATTTCAGAACTTGAATTTTCACTTTATTCATTTTACAAATGAATACTCTCCAATCTTATATCATTATTACAACCTATCCTTATATATACCTATATATACAACAAATTTCACAAGCAAATACCAAATGGTAATTAAGTAACCAAAGGTTAATACCAATTTGTGTGTCAATAGTTACAGGGCCAGTGGGCTTGGTGCGCATTAATCCTTAAACTTGGTTTTACCTGAACCCAAGTAGAATTGGCCCACCTAACAAGGACCGAATTCTCAAGCCACGCACAACACTCTCACTATAAATACAAAAAGAAAAGTACAAAAACCCTATATTTTATGTACGATCCCCTTACTAAACCTAAGACAAAAACAGATGAAGTCAATCGCAAAAGTTAACCATCATCATCATCGGGATGAAACAGAGGCAGAAGGATCCATAGAGAAACTCCCAGATGCTATGCTGTTGGAGATCCTTTACTGAATCCCTTGTTGCCGACATGCTGTCCAATTCAAATCTGTCTCCAAACGCTGGCTCTCTGTTATTTCCAATCCTTACTTTATTCGCCGCTTCATGGATCACCACTGCCATTATTTCTGTATGTTTACTCATGTGTTCCAAAATACCATTGAGCTCAACGTAAATACATATATCCGACTTGTTTCATATGATCATAATGATAACCCTTCGTTCAAATTTGACCCTCGTATCGAACTCGAGTTTCTCGACTTTCTTCCTGTTCTAAGTTTACATTATCCAGTCTACATTCAGGCATCGTTCAACGACTTGTTGCTGGTATGCACCCAAGTTCCAAAAGCCTCGTTTTTTGAGTACTACATCTGCAATCCATTTACCAAACACTGGCTCAAGCTCCCTCCAATTCCAACAGCCCCTTATAGAGGTCAGGATACATTATCTCAGCCCCACTGCCTTGATCCACCATCACCATTTTCACATCATACCCTCCAATTCTAAGGGTAATTACTAAAGCATCATCGTGTGGTTGGATGGTCCCGATCTTATCCTCATCCGAGAAGCCCAGTACCAGTGGGCTCTCCCTTTTAGCCCACTTTGAATCCTGATTACTGTCTCCTATGGGTAAATGAGCAACGGACATTATCCGAGATGGCCAGGATCCTGTTCTTCTTGGTGCGACGAGGATGATATTGATAGTTCCCAATGGGGGCCTTGAAGAATCATCTCTTCGGGGCTTCGAGCTTGCCTGACTTCCTCGGCCACTGGAGTGGTGCAAGAGTTGTTTCAATTTACCCTCACGGACAAGTTGGTCCAAATGGTCCTAGAGACTCCTGCAATCCTATGTAGTATGCCCATGGTCCTGATTATACTGACAATAAAGGTTATGATTACGCCTTTCTGGGTTTCCCACCATCTTGTTCGGCCACTTGAAGTACATTTCATTCTTAATCTTTTCCAGAACTTAATGCACTGGCTCTTTAAATACAGCATTAACTGCTTGAAGATTTGCTGATCCTGACTGCCCCGTGAAATCCCTACGCGACTTGCTGTTGTTGTATATGTCCTACCTGAAATCCCTCCTCTCATGAGGGATAACCTTGTCCTTTCCCTTCCCTTGCTGTTGATCCTCCTCAACTCTTTTATGCTTGTCAATACGGTTCATGAGCTGACGCATGTTGGTAACGGGTTTGGCAGTCAAGGATTTCCTGAAACCGTGCTCGGACGAAAGGCCAAGCTTAAAGGTATTGATAGCCACCTCGTCGAAATCACCCTCAATTTCATTAAACATTTCCCAATATCTGTCCGAGTATGTTTTAAGATTCCCCCCTTCTTGCATGCTCAAAGACAACAGGGAAGCTACTGACCTAAGAACTCTCTTGCATGTCACGAACCGGGAACCAAATGCTTGGGTGAGCTCATGAAAGGAATTTACGGATTCCGCCCTTAGGCCATCAAACCATCTCATCGCTACGGGTCCAAGGCTGGATGGAAAGACTTTACACATCAAGGCCTCGCTTTTGGAATAAACAGCCATTCTTTGGTTGAAATGGCTCACATGCTCAATAGGGTTTGTTCGCCCATTGTAAATGGTGAACGTTGGCTGATGAAAACGCCGGGGAAGTCTAGCCCCTTCAATTCTACGCGTGAAATGCGATTTAGATATTTGGTCCAGGGCTTTACTTATAGCATCATTTCCAACACCCCTAAGTGGGGGGCTCTTAAACTGCCGCTCGTCATGGAGCTCTTCTTCGTAAGAGAAAGATTCACTGAGTGGAGTCCGAAACCTCCGTTTATAACTGATGTCTCTTTCGTCATCAGAAGAAACGTAACTGTCAGAGGAAGCTCGCTTCCTTTTTGCATGGCGTAGCTCCCTTTTCAACCGATCAATCTCCTGTTGCATGGCCCTATTACCCTCTGC
Organism: Quercus ilex subsp. ballota; assembly: GCA_032727855.1. Classification (NCBI taxonomy): domain Eukaryota; kingdom Viridiplantae; phylum Streptophyta; class Magnoliopsida; order Fagales; family Fagaceae; genus Quercus; species Quercus ilex. Next base: position 14,291,115 of record CM064913.1, read on the forward strand.
ATGGGAGATACAACTATCACCCCGTGACTGGCTCCTCTCATCATGTATTATATGTACATTTCCTTCACAATCACCTCTTCATTCGAGGTTGAGAAAAGGATCACCATGTTGAGATGCCCTGGACTCTGCTGGTTATTGACCTGGTTTAGCCATCATTAACTGTTGCTTTCACTCTGGCTCAAGCACTTCCCCACAGACGGCGCCAATTGTAGGGTCAAGATTTGTAGCCCAAGCCCAAAAGAGATGGGATGTGAGCCCACTAAGCCCAATACAATGAATTTGTAGATAGTGGGTGAAAGAACTAGGCTGTTTGTGAACTCAACAACAGTCAATCAAGGTTTTATTAAAAGCACAAGTACTAAAACACTGAGAACTTGAATAAATTTAGGTCCGAGGAGACAAATTATAGTTTGAATGGCTAAGGTCACTCTTGGAGCTACAGTAAGTTTTTCTTCTTCTTCTTCTTCTTTTCCTTCTCTTCCCCCCCTCCCCTCTCTCTCTCCTGAGAGATCTCTTACATTTATATAGTTTTATTTTCCACTATCTTCATCGTACACTTGTTCTTCATCTATGCATTCACTTGAGTACATGTCACATCAAGTGTCTTCTTTAGTTCTCCATAAGTGGTGGCAACTGATATCGTATTGTTCAGGAGTCTTCTCCACATAAATGCGGCTAGAAAAATTGCTGCAGTGCATTAAATGCGGTGATAGCAGCTTTTTCTTTAGATATTTCTCTATTTCTATCATCTTTTTATGTGCAAGAAGTTCATCCTTATCGCTGGAACTTCCTGGAAGTTTACCCAAGTTGCCCAGGTATTTACTTGACCGATATTCTCCAAGTCCGAGGAGGATATACTCCTTGGACTATACTCCCTCATCATTTCCTTACGTGATTTTCCATTCTGGGGCCTTTTCCAATTCTTTACCCCTCCTCAGAAATACTTATATCTTTAAATGGGGCCTAAGGCCCAACATACGCGTTTGGGCTTTTACCCCCACAATATATATATATATATATATATAAAGGCATGTTTCATGCCTACTCAATAATGCAAATATCGTTTTGATAAAATAAAAATGAAAATATCCTTCAATTATTTTTTTTACTTCTTGATTGTGTGTTATTAAATTTTTTTTTCCCCCTTTTGTTGGAGTTTGTTTCAATTGTTTTAAAACCAACTGAATTTAAGCAAGAATATCATATTTCAAATCAATTATTTCTCATATAAATCTTAGAAAAATGACATCAAAATTTTATTATACTTAAATAAATAATACACATTGCAAAACTTAAAATCATTAATATAATAGAATAAATGTATTTATAGTGGGAATTTTATTATTTTTAAATATTAACTGAATAATATTTATGTTTTGATATTTTTCATTTAAAAATCTAATTTCCTTGCTTTTGGAGATGCATGATTACTACTAATTATGTTTTTGTGTTCAAGTTCCACTAAAATTTTCTTTTCAATTGGTAATATCACCAACTCACTTAATATTTTTTGTGATGTTGTCAATCTTAATAGGATTTTATCAATTTTAATTTTGGATAACTTCTTTTGCATACCCAAATGTAAAAATGTATTGTTAGTTAATATTTTATAAGCAATACATGCATCAAAAAAAAAATAGCACTTTTTATATAATTTAATATGTTAATTAGACTATTTTCATATAACGTAATTTAAAACTTTTAATTCTAAAAAAAAAAAATCTAAACAATAAGTATATGAATAATTATCGTGTTTGAGATTGTCACTATCTCTCTTGGCAATGTTGGACTTCAGGTATTTAATAAAGGATTTTATTAATGGTTTTTTTTTTTTTTTGGGGGGGGAAAACTATTAATTCTAGTTTTAATTTTGATAAAGAAAGAAAAGATGAGTAACACTTGGGTTTGGAAAATTAAATCTAATCCAAAAATAATATTATTCTTCCAGCTAGTTTGTCATAATAGCATCCCTTCTTGTGAAGTCTTGGGTTCATGAGGTTTCACCCTTGATGTGCATTGCCCTTGCCTCTTCTCTAGGAATAAAAAATCTAATTGTTAAGCTAGATGCTTTATCTTTTGTGCTTTTGTTGATGAGAAATTCTGTTGCTAATCTTGCTTTAGAACCCCTCCTATCTAATTGCAGAAACCCATTGAGGACCTTACCTAGGACTCGGATTGATCATGTCTTCAAAAAAGCTAATCAGTGTGCCAAGCACTAGCCAAAATGGGATCCATCTGTGATGGTGAATTTGCTTGCTCTTGATAAGATAGATAATTTTTGTAACAAAATTGTTTCTATTTCTGTTTAGTCTAATATATTATCCCTTTAGCCAAAAATTGGGAGATTGAAAAATTTTACACTCTAAATTATTGCAAACATAATAAAACCTATTAATAGAATGCTTGAAAATAGTGTAATACATTTTTAAAAATAATTTTTATTCATTAAATTTTTATTGTAAGACAAGTAGACAAGACATTCTATTGGCTAACAGAAAATGTCAACACTTACTTTTATTTATTTGCAATACTTTTTTTTAAAAACTTTTTTACAATGCTATAAGACATATAAATATAATATATTCTATTTTAGGACGGGCTTCTTTCATTTGGAAGAATTAAGCCATTACTTAAATGCCCTAGTGGTTGAGCCGCCCATGTTTCAGAATGCAAGGGCGGCATTATGTTAGAGCCAGGGGGTTCAAATGAACCCCCTGACTTGTCAAATTTATATATATATATATATATATATATAATTTTTTTTAACTTTTGTTTTTACACCCTAAAATAAAAATTTGAACACTCCGATCCTAAATTTTATTTAAACCCAACTAAAATAAATTTGAATATGATCGTCTTAATACTACTTTCACAATATTTTCACAATAAATGTTATATGGCAAGTTGTAACTGGTTTTTATTTAAACTCATAATTAACATCACTTTTTACCTACATTAACAACTTGCCACTAGATTTTGTTATAAAAATTTTGTGAAAGTATTTTGTATTGATATTATTAAAAAAAAAGTTTCATTTTTGCTCCTTTGTTAATATATATATATATATATATATATATATATATGCATGTATATTCTCTACAGGACTCTCGCTTACTTTACCGTTAACAGCAAAATGAAGCTGTTTTTTCATGCACTTTTTTTCTCCATAAGCAAAAAATTACACTACTTTTACAACCAATATATCTTTATCTACATTTATGATTCTTTCCCATTCTCTTTATCTCTCTTTCTTTCTTATGTATTTTTTTAGTTTTTCTCTTTATTTGATCAAGTTGTTTGATAAATACTCTCTAGATTTTCAAGTCCAAAAAATTTTTTAGTACTTGCTAAAATTCCAAGAGAGCGATCACATGTATGAAAAAACCATACATTATTCTAAAAAAAAAAAAAGCAATACACTTCAAAAGCAAAAACTTATATTAGTTACTATTTTTTTTTTCTTTGTGTCACGTTACTCCTAGTTCTACTCTTAGGTGTGTTAGTATTCTTCTTTATCATATAATTTTATTTAACTGATAATACATATAAATATAATAAGTTATTATTAATTTGACAAAAATGTATGATTAATTATTTAATTATATTTGTTGTCTTACTGATCTTTAAACTATTAATAACTTTTTTTATATTATTGTACAACATAATTGTATCATATATTGAATTGTATTTAGAATACTATTTTAGATTATTGTATATAATATGGAAGTTGTATGTACAGGAAAAAAAAAATCATTTTATTTTTTATTTACTCCCATGAAATATTTCTTGCTCTATCATTGTTGAACCTCCTAGAAAAAAATCCTAAAATCACCACTGTCAGAATGTCATAATAATCATCAAGGAGGTGGTTATAACTTATAAGAGCATCCTTATCAGATGTTGCAAAATTTTTGCCATTTTACCACATCAAATACCTACTTTATTATTTTACCACATCATTTTACAACATCTCATTTATCAGATGTTTTATAATTCAATTCTATACATTAAAATAATATTTACTACATATTAAAATAATATATTATTCCCTAATTCATTATTATCAACAACAGCAACAGCACCAACAACCCACACCGTAGCTCAACCGCCACAGCCCACAACCACCGGCCACCCCCACAGATCAACCACCGACCACCAATATCAGCCACTTGCTACCAAAAAAAAAAAAAAAAATCAAACAAACACTACAACCAATATCAGCCCCTACACCAGAAAAAACCACCATCAACCAAAATCCCATACCCATCCCAAATCTCACACCTATAATCCGATCAGCCTACCACCATCAACCAAAATCAGCCAACCACCAACAATCAAAACAACCAACCACCAAAAGAGAGAGAGAGCGATCGGTGAGATCGGAGCGGCGATGACGATGGCGATGATCGGAGTGGCCTCGCCCATGCCGCTTGAGCCTCCAACGACGATGATCCGATCGGAGTGGCGATGAGAGAAGAGCTGGGTCCGATCGGAGTGGCGATGGCGATGAGAGAAGACCGATGATCCGATCGGAGTGGCAATCCGATCGGAGTGACGATCCGATCGGAGTGACGATGGCAATGAAAGAAGACCGATGATTCGCCGATCGGAGTGACGCGATGTGAGAAGACCGATGATCCGATCGAAGTGGCGATCGAATCGGAGTGACGATGGCGAGCCGGTGAGAAGACCGATGATTCGCCGATCGGAGTGACGCGATGAGAGAAGACCGATGATCCGATCGAAGTGGCGATCGAATCGGAGTGACGATGGCGAGCCGGTGAGTGAGGGAGAAGGGAAGAGCTGGGTCTGATGTGAGAGAGGGAGCCGGTGTGTGAGAGAGAAGAGAAAAGAAAAAAAATGAAGAGAGAGGAGAGAGAAAAGAGAATATAAAACATTAAAAATTTATACCACATTGCTACAGTACCGTTGCAAATTTGCAACGGTACTGTAGCAATGTGGTATAAATTTTGAGATTTGCCACATCTCATAAAGCTTCATTTTTTTGTTTGGTGTGGTAAATGTGCCAAATATTTGGCATTTGGCACATTTACCACACCTGATATAGATGCTCTAAGAACATTAACATTAGGAGAGTGTAAAAACTCCTCAGTTGCTATTTTACCAACCAACAAGCAAAAAATCAGCATTATCCCAGTTGATATTGCTATTTATTTTTAGCAACTGTGAACAGTTAGTTCTCATATATACAACCTACTGTAGCTTAAAAAGTAAAAGAAAACATATTATTTTATTAAAAATATCTCGTCTTTCTCTCTCTTCAATCATACTCTGTGTCATTTCTCTCCACTAACACCCTATGTCCTCTCTCTCCACTGCTTTTTTGACTCTCAAACGCACAGAGCTCCATGGCCAAAGCTCTCAAAGCAAAACCTCCTTCATTCACTGCCACAAAACACCACCACCATCACGATAGTGAGTCTTCCTCTCTCCTCAACCTATATTCTCGCCATCTCTCTCTCTCTCTCTTAGCTCGAGCTCAGCCCATGGGGGTCGAACTCATGACCACCATTATTGGCAATGGTGCACAACGGCGGAGCCTCCATTGGTGTCTGCCGATCTTTCTCCTTTCCCTCTCTTTTTTTTTTTTGAATTTTTTTTTTTTTTTTTTTTGATCCGAAAGCTCCCCTTTTTTCTTATTGTTTGTGCTTTTAGATTTTCTTGGGTTTGAGGATTGGGGATTTTTGAGTTTGAGGGTTTAAGAAATAAAAGATTTGTGTTCTGGGTTTTGGGAATTGTTTCAAAAATAGATTTTGGGGTTTTGGTGTGTGTTCTTATGGCTGTAGTGGGTGACTGACAGTGTGGGTGATTGGCAGTGGTAGATGTGAAGTGGCAGTGAGTATGGATCCTAGAGTGTTTGGTAGTGATGACTGGAAGTTTTGTTGATTTTTTCGAGTTTGTGGTGCAGCAATGCTATGGTGGTGGTGGCTGGTGGTTTGTGGGTTGTTGTAGTTTGGGGGTTGGTTCAGTTGGGTGGTTTGATGGTGGTTTTTTGTTTTTACGGTTTGGTGGTGTTTCAATGGTGGTGGTGACGGTTAGCTTTTGGCAGTTGGGTTAAGTTATGGTGGTAGGTGGTTGCTAGCAGTGGTGGGATTGCTAGATTTGGTGGTAATTGCAGGCTGTGTTGGTTTGATGGAGAGAGAGAAGTGAATTGTTTATATTATTTGATGGGGTAGTTTATATTTTTTTAATGAGTTGTATGTAAAAAATAAAAAGTGAAATATTGGGTAAGTAGTAAAATGAGATTATAAAATAGATAAAATAAATTTTGAGGGCGGAATATAAATATTTTTTTATATCACGGATGCGAACAATTGTGGAAAAATATCAACAGTCAACACAGTCATCTTCGCAGGTTATCACAAAGGAAAGCCATCTGCAAGTTAATTCCTGGCCAAAAGAAAGTGACAACTCTCAAGTTCTGCTCATACATCTCGACCGTAGAACACATGGACAACGTTATATCGGTCAAAATTTCATTTATGATATTATTATTATGTTTTCAAAGGTGAACAAATATGGTGGATTAACAGGAGCACCATGAACCTTTCATATGTCCACAACATATCTATATACAAATTGAGTACAGTGGAACAAGAATCACCGGTGAACACTCCCAGACCCCCGCAAAACCACCAATAAGCAACCGATGTCAGCAACCAAAATGCAGATCTTCAGCAAGAAAGATCAACTTAAACAAAATATATATTGCTACACCAGATTATAATAATAAATGCCTGTGTGGCCATGGATCACTTCCGCCTCAAGTTTCACCTTTTGACTTTTTTGTAGTGCATAGAATTCATATATTTCAGAAAAGGAACGAGAGTTTGTTCTGTCTAATAGCAAGAAGCAAATTTGAGAGATAAAACCTGACTACTAGCTCCAATTACATCTGATTTCCCAGGTCATCACATGGGTTTGCAGATCAAAGGCATCCAATTACTATTAGCATCATGTCTTTGCCATGTCCCTTTAATTGTCAGACTAGTTAATGGTTCAGAACAAAATGCTTCATGCTTTGTTGCTGAATCTGCTTACAGATAAAAATAAAAAAATAATAAAAAATACTTTCATTCAGTCAAAACATTATCTATAAAGACCTTTAGTAAAAGGGAAATTATAAGCAAATCAACTTTCTGTGAAGCATGAATGCATTACAATAGTTAATTACTGTTTAATCCAAGTATGTCATAAAATGTTACCGCAATATTATTAAATTCCCAGCAAATAATATATGGAGCAAGTTACATTCTGCCAGCGCCAGCAGAACAAATAAGGATAAATACAGAAACAGGTTTTGCACTTGAAGATGAACATCTAAGATTAAACTATGGCACTGGCAGAACCAGACAACCACTTCAAAAGATTTGGCAGTCTAACTAAACTATTTCACTCTTATTCAAATTCCCATATATTAATCATTCTAGTCCTCAATTAACAGAATTTATAGATCACCTTTTCACATAATAACTAGCAGGCGGAGCACACAAAAACACATACACAGAAACACGAAAATTCTAAGAAATACTAAAACTGGTGAGACAAAAGCCAAAAAAAAAAAAAAAACCCTTATTACACCTTCATGTGCATAGAACAAGACACAATGATCCCCTCTGTTCTAGCACAGGGTTTTTAGATAAAATTAACAATACCAATAAAATAAGGAATCATCCTCTAGAAAATCTGCACACCTACCACCTCTCCCTGACCCCACAGATGCAAAAGCCTTGTGCACTGGGTACAACCCTTTTTTTAACCAATAAAAGAAGGAACCCATTCATCATGTGATCTTATTTTGGCTTCTCTATGTGGTTTCACATCAAGTTACTAAAAACCAAAGTTTAAAATCATGAACACCCCAAACTCTCTCCTGAATAAAATTATTTGTACTTATAAAATAAAGGTCATTAACAGCCCCAAACAATAATCATTATGATAACAATCATAAAGTACACTGCTACTCAAATGCTTTGTTTGCTTACTTTACCCAATATTTAACATGTTATAAAACTTACAACATAAATGCATCATCGCAATAAAAGACAAACAATGATAACAATAACATGAAAAATGCAAAATCATGAGTTAATGCTTGAGTCATATGTATATCTGCAGATGCATACTTCCACAAACTATATTATGCACATGCATTCATGTTTGTGCACGCAACAACACACACAATGCCAACAGGGATGAACATACTTGACAATTCATAGAAGCATATGACTACATCGATATACACGTATATCCCTACAACTAACTTGGCAGACAAAAGAAGTATATCAGCACAATTTACAGGAGTGGGAATAAGAACTAGTTGACTAATATAATGCAAATTGCAATAACCCATGATCAACATCAACGTTCTTTACAAAGAAGAGATGATAAACAATCTTAAGTTCTCAAAGCACAGATTCAACCTGCCAACCAAAAATTGCAAGATATACAGCTGGAAAGCAGGAGCATAGTTACCTACTTAAAAATGTCCTAACATGTGTACTAGGAATCTTTGCATGTCTTCTTATTGTGGCCAAGGCCCTTGCACTTGCTACACTGGAGCTGGCGTTTAATTATGTCTATGGATTCAGACTGCTTCATCTTTGGTCGGCCTGGTGGTCGTTTAGTAGGTGGAGGGGTTACAGTAACTATCACCAAAGCTGATTCATCCGGGATTGGTCTGTCTACATTTGGAACAGGCTGAATGGACTCTGCATACGTTAATCGGTAACTCTCAGCTGTGAAATATCTAGAGCAATAATCATATGGGTTCCTACCAATGCATTCAAAGACAGCAATAGCATGGCAGCAAGGTAAACCAGTAAGTTGCCATTCTTTGCAGCTACAATCCCAATGATCAGTATCAACAATATCAACAGATTCTCCTCGAACCTCAAATGTGCTACCATGTGAGATTAAGACTTGAAGTGATCGAGCTATTGAAGTTTCTTTTTGTAGCCTTTCTTCCTTGGATGGAGTTAACTTTGTTGTCCATTGACTGGACTCTACCCGACGTGTATAGATGGATTCCATCATCTTACCTCGTAATACATCAATCATCTGTGTGATTGGCAGCTCATGCGCCTCTGATACCCAACTGTAGAATTGTTGTCCAAAGTTTGATGTCATGTGATTATACCTTGCTCCTGCAAAGAATGCATTTGCCCAGTGCTCTGGCTCACTTTGTATAACCCAATTGTAAGCTTCAGGAGAAATTCCTTTAATGTTATCAGCACTACGCTGGAAACCCTCAAGTTTGGGTGCATAAGCAGCAGCATAAAAATCATTAATCATAAATCGTCTTGCCTCGTGAGAAAACTGCCCCTTCAAGTCCTTATTAAGTTTCTCAGCAAGATGACGTAAACAATAGCTGTGGTAGCACTTATCAAATATCTCAGCCAATGACTTATTCAAATCATTCTGAAAATCTGCAACAAACGTAAGCTGCTGAGGTGTTGACACAGCAGATTTAAGTTCCCCTAAGAACCAATGCCAGTTTTCCTCAGTCTCAGCATCTACAACAGCAAAAGCTACAGGAAAGATACCATCATCACCATCAGCAGCTGTTGCAGATAGTAATACCCCTTGGTATTTTGAGTTTAAAGGAGTGCTATCAAGGAAAAGGAGAGGGCGACATCCTTGCTGAAAACCAGATATTGAGGCATGGAATGATACAAAGAAACGATGGAAGCTTGAGTCATCCTTAGTGGTAAATGTGGCAACACTTCCTGGATTAGTATCCTTTATCTTTTCACAGAAAAAGGGTAACAGAGTATATGCCTCTTTATAGGATCCTTGAAGCTGCTCCCTTGCAATCTCTTTTGCACGCCATGCCTGAGAATAGTTCAATTGAATCCCATACTCTCGTTTGATGTCATCTGCAATATCCTTTGGCTTGTAGTTTGGGGAAACTTTCAACTTCTCCTTTATAATACTTCCCACCCAACCTCTAGTTGCTCTATACCCTGCTTTCACAGTGGCTCCTTCACAAGTATGCTCTGTGTTCATTTTCTTGATACAAATCAATTGGGTGGTAGACAACCTTGATGCATATATCCGCCACGGACAACCTTGGGATTTGCATTTGACAGTGACGCGATGGCTGTCATTTTTCTTATATCTATAAGCAAACCCATGGGCAATTGAGTATTTATGCAATGCTTCCCGGAATTCACTAAAACTATTAAACCTTTGGTCCACACCGGTGATGGTGTTTTCCCACTGTTGTGCAGCTTTCCGATGCTTGTCATCATTAGAACCATCATGACAAATTAAAGGGGCTTCTTCATTAGGTATACCAATATCTATAGGTTCAATGACTTGAGCTGTATCGACTGGAATATCAATTGGGGCAACAACAGGAACCACCGCTTCTGATACAGTTGTCCTACTCGACCTGCATAATCAAGCATTCCAAAAGATTTTATTATTTTAAACAAGGCACATGTAGGATTTATAGACACTTCCAATTAATAGTCATTTTGGTTCACAGCCACAGTGCACGACAATTCACAACAGGGTATGGAGAGGCATTTATCAATTTGACAAAAAAACAAGAAAACAAGGCAACTTTTTGGTTTTTCAAAATAACAAAAACAATCCTCAAACCTCTGTACTGTGTTGTGAATGCTGCAGCTGTGGTGCCAGCTGAATTACACACGAGAACAGTGATAACTACCTACTACAAGGCATGATGGATAAATTTCGAGCAGCAGCTTCCTCTGACATGATAAAGACATCAACCGTGACAGAATCGCCAATGAAATTCACCATTCGTTGCAAGTCCTTGTCTTTGGAAATTGTGATGAGGGTTTTCTTATTCCCGGGAAGGAAGTACTTGAGAATCATGTTATCAACACTACAACTGAACATCTCAGCTATTTCTGACTTGAAATCACTTAACTGCGTTTGCTGATCAATGTCTATGGCATAAGCCTCACCCCCACTATAGGACAAGGACCCATCTTTATTCGTCACAAACTCCCCACCTGACTGACATATTGCTATAATTTTCTTCGCAGCCATGGCCTAGATATTAAGAGCAAAAAAAAAAAAAAGTTCTAAAATAATCAGGGATAAACAATTTTACAAAACCCAATATTTACAATTGGGTGCATTCAAAAGTTTATATTTGGAGCAAAACAAAAACACTAACTACATATGAGATTAAACCTACATTCAAGATTTCATTCACAAAGATTGAAACTTTTACACATGGGTTATCCATAAAATTGCAAAATTATAGCAGAATTCACAAAGAATTGCAAATAAACCAGCATAATCTGAACAATAACTCCAAATTAACAAAGATACTAGGAAAAAAAATCAGAACTTGAAACACCCAGATGAGGCAATAGGAAAAAAAAAACTTATCCTAGTCTCCTATTAAGAATTAAAAGGAAAGAGAAACCAAAAAAAAATAAAAAATTTACAAATAATAGTCAAAGAGAGTGAAAGATAAAAACCCTAGAATTGGTTTGGTTAGGAAACAATGTTACCTTATAAGGCAGAGTTGAGAGAAGCAGATGGGGTTGTTTTTGGTGGTGTTTTCCAATAGGAGAAAGAAAGAGAGAAAGAGAAGAGGCCAAACCCACAAAGCAGATTCAAACAAACATGAAAGGCAGAGCTTTTTGGCTAAAACTCTAAAGCCCTGTCCCGTGTGTTTTACAAACTCTCGCAAATAAAAATATATAAAAAAAAATTAGCTGCAGTTACTATTTGTTTCTCAGTGTTATCCTTATTCCTTACCTAGTTACCTTGGCCTCGGGCTTGACTTTGTTTTGTTGCAAGTTAAACGGGGTGTCGTAGATTCTATTAGAATCTCCCCCTTTGTGAAACTTATTTATTAGTATTATATTTTAATAATTCGATAGGTACAACAGAGGGTTGTGATGGGATTTGAACCCTTGCTTTTAGTGGAAAATAATAGGAGGTGTGCGTTGAGTTATAGGACTTTTGGCAAAGTGATTGACTGATTGTCATTCTTAAGTCAATTAAGTGATAAAAAAAAATTAATATTAAATTTTTTTTATTGAGAAATCAAAAATACATGAATAACTATTCATTATTACATAATTATGTATTACCAATTTCCATATCAATTGCCAGCATGTAACATGTTAAAAAAGACTTGTTTGAAGGTCGGTGGTAGAAGGGTACTCATCCATGTCAACATAAGTCTTGTTAATGGCATCTAAGATGAGAAGACAATTCAACTGCTAACTAAAAAAAGAAACACATAACTTTGGATAAAATCCTATACATGATAATGAAATTAAACCTTTTTATGAATTGTAGAATCCTTCTAGCGTTCTAGGTAGTTAATTATTTTAGTTTTCTTGAAATTTTATTATAAACTTGAAATTTTTTCCTTTATTAAGATTTTTTAATTTATAATTTGACTTATTAGATCTTATTGTCATGTATATTCTATAAATGAAATTTAAAATTAACAAAAAATACATTATTTGAAATTATAATAACATGAGAAAATAAATACTTTTTTGCTAAATATATTAAAAAACATTTCCTCCACTGACTTGTAATATATTTTCCTCAAATTTGAGAGTTTAGAGAAGTAAACCATAATGGATTGAACTCTTTATATAGATGATACAATTGGGATTTGTTGTATCTATAATTTAAATCTTTTTAGTTGTACAAATAAAATTGTGATTGCTTCTAACAGTTGAAATAGAGACAAATCTTTATGCACAATTTAAATAGGTAATGGTTTCTTTTATATCATTGTTTCTTTTTCCAATATATCAAGTTTATTTGTGTTAACAAAATTTTAAGTTAATGATATCATTCTAGTCTGTGACTCCGCTATTATCCTCATTTGCTTAGAATTAATCATTTCAGACACTAGGGCATTTGGTATTATTGTTTGGAACAATCATATCTGTTAATTTTTAGAGTTTTCCAATTTTTAGAAAAAGAAAAAGCGCTTATTAGAACCACAAATTATTTTCCTCAACATGCTTCCATGTTAGTTTCCTCCCTCTCTCTTGTGTGTGTTTATCAGCTAGATGAAATACTTGCCACCAAGGCCGACTCAATACATTTTAGAGCCTAAGGTAACAATATAAAGTAGGAAGTGAAGAATTTTTTTTTTTTCCCGATATCCCAACAGTGGTACTCGTTGAACACTTCTTTGTGAAGTCATCAATTTGATATGTATGTTTTTAACAACTTTAGCCTCAATTGAATTGTTTTCTTTGTACTAATACTAAGATGATCGTGTCAAAATCATGAAATATTTAGCATGTTAAATGCCTTTCATGCAAAATACGACCACATTGCTACGAAGATTTTTAATATGCAAAATATGACCACATTGTTACGAAGATTTTTAATATTCAATAGAAATGATACAATTTAGCGTATTTTAAATATAAATTAAAAAATTTTAAAAACTTGTAAATTCTAAATTGTATCATTTCTATTGAATACCTATAACAAATCCATTTCCAATCCCGCTCAAGTTCACGGTTCTCAATAATAGGGCCCAATCTAGGGATGCCTCAACACATTTAGGCATAAGGCAACAACTTATAGTGTTCTTTTTCTTATTTTTAAATATTAATTGAATAATATTTATGATTTGATATTTTTTTTTCATTTAAAAATTCATTTTTCTTGCTTTTTGAGGTGCAAGATTACTACTAATTATGTTTTTGTGTTCAAGTTCTACTAAAATTTTCTTTTCAATTGGTAATTTTGCTAATTAATCTTTCTTGTGACATAGTCAATCTTAAATATGATTTTATCAATTTTAATTTTGGATAACCACTTTTGTAGACGTAAAATTAAACTGTATTGTTAGTTAATATTTTAAAAGCAATCATGTATTAGTAAGAAAAATCTAGCATTTTTATATAATTTAATACATTAATTGGACTATTTTCATCTATTTATATAAAATGTATTTTAAAACTTTTAATTTAAAAATAAATATAAACAATAAGTATTAAATAAAATATCATGTTTGAAATGGTCCCTTGTCTATCTTGGCAATGTTAGATTTCAGGTAATGAACAATGTGTTTCAATAATGAATTTCTTTGGAAAACTATTACTTCTAATTTTAATTTTGATAGAAAGAGAAAAGAAGAGTAAAATTTCGGAGAGATTGAAAATTTTTACACTTTTAAAAAAGTATAATATATTTTTGGAAATAAATTTTATTCAGTAATTGTTAGGCCTTAATTAAATTATAAGACAAAACATTCTATTAGCCAATAGAAGAGCTCTTCTTCTTCTTTTTGGCTAGGTAGAGGTCTTACTTTATTATTAGACGAAAACACAATTTTGGCCCCTACATTTTGGGGTCACAATCAATTAGTCCTTACATTTTGGTAACAGTCAATTTAATCTCTATTATATTCAACTTGTAGTCAAATTGGTCTTTACTATTAACTCGCTAACGGAAAATGTCTATGTGGCAAATGGTGTACATATTTGGCGCATGTGTGGCTAATAAAATATTAAAATAATATTTAATTGCTACTTAAAAAGCCACATCAGAAATTTTTAAGAATAAAAAAATCCACATTAGATTTTTTTTTTTGAAAGGATTACCTTTTAAAAACAAATTATCAAGCTTTTCTTGGACTATCTTTTTAGCCAAACAAAGCAACTAGAAACACAAAATCAAGCTAAACCCAAAAAATACATTCATTATCTCACAATAATACTTATCATTATCACTTACTGACCCTTTGAATATGTATTCCGCAACACAAAAGTAGCAAATCCCATGCCACATGAACTCGAACATTCATACAGTACTCAACAACTGCTCCTCATTTTACACTAACACAATTAATTGATTAATTCACAATTCATAAACATAAGGTTATTATTAAACAATTGTTCCTTACTTATATCGACAATGACTATCTCAAATTAAAAAAGAAAAAAAAAAAAAAAAAGAAGACTAAAACCCTAGAAACTTTGAAATCCTAAATTGTTATTTGACAACCATCGCCGACCCCAACAATCAAGAAAGTGCAAGAAAGTACAAGAAAAGCTTGATGGCTTAAAAAATAATAATAATAATAATAAAAACTCATCCTACAATTTTTTTTTCCCTTTCTAATGTGTATTTTTTTTATTCATAAAGTTGCTGATGTGGCTTTTTTTAAGTAGCAATTAAATAATTTTTTAATATTTATTAGCCACATGTGCACCAATGATGCACACCGTTTGCCACGTAAGCATTTTCCATTGAGGACCAATTTGATTGCAAGTTGAAAATAACAGGGACAAAATAATTGCTACCAAAATGTAAAAACTAAATTGACTATGACCCAAAACATAGGGACCAAAATAATGTTTTTGCCTTTATTATTAATTTTTTTTGCAATATTTTTTGCAATACTATAAAACAAATAAATATATATAATATATTCTATCTTAGTGGCCTTCTTCCATTTGGCTAAGTTGAGCTGCCCCCTGCTTGCCAACAAAGGCTCTTCAAGTGTCTTCTAGAGTTGGATGACAATTGTTTTTCCTTATAGAGAGTTTCTAGAGAAAGCCATTTTATTGGAGGAAAAATATGGGCATACAAATAAAAATCTTCATACATGGAATGAAGAAATTAAAGTTGACATGAGAAGGGAATTAGTAGATCAATTCTTTTTGGTAGGATATGAAGCCATTTTGTTGATACCACAAAGCCCCTCTGGTTTTCCAGTGTTTCTCTTCATCCTTATGTACCCTTTCTCCCCCCACTTAGGTCCCCATGAATTCTTCACGATGATGTAATCTGACCCCTTCAATGAACCATATCCAACAGCTGTTACTCCATGATCTAGCTCAGTTCCACAATGCCCATTGAATATTCCCTGCCAAGCCAACAAAACCATGCATAATTTGGGAAAGCAAGTTGTAGGCATAGAAATGTGTATGGATATAACTGTGTTAATGAGAGGATATATATTAGAGTGATGTTAGGGATGTCAGGTTTTACTATATATGCAAATCATACAGATGTGTCATGAATCCAAAAAAAAAAAAAGTACAATATTGATATTGAAGTGACATTAATTGCATTCATTTTCACATCAAAATTTTTTTTTTTTTTTTTTCCTGTAAAAAAGTGATAGTGGCTTGAACATTTTCCCTATATATTATTTCCAGCTTACCCCGCTATAAAATTGGAAATCTCGACCAGAGGCCTCGATAGCTACACTGAGAGGCTGATGAGCAAGTGCCTTCAAAAGACTTTCTTCATCATTTTGTGGCACATCTTGATAGCCACTAATTTTCACTACCTCCATTTCTTCCTAAAGACAGATAAACACGTGCAATCAATAATTATATTATAAGAGTTTGTTAACGGCTGAATTTGGTATAGAACAAATTAAGCTAATTACTGTAATTTACCTTCTGCTCTTCACAGCTTCCTTCATCCATTAAATATGGATAGTCTTCCTCCTTATGCAATCCACCATTGGAGACAATGAATTGGAATGCATAATCCATCAAACCCCCATTGCAGCCATTATTGAAAATTCTATCACAATCAATTAGCTGTTGCTCGGACAATGAAGTTAAATTTCCAGTGACTATCTGGTTGATGCCCTCGACAGCTGCTACAGTTGAAAATGCCCAACAACTACCTGCATGCTCATCATATCATCATCTATACTCACTACATGACCAACAAAAAAACACTAGCTAATAACCACATATACATGCATAGTCATGTATATATGCATGCAAAATGCAAAGTACCCAGTGGCGGCCCCAGGATTTTTTTTTAGGGGGGTCAACAATGGTGGAGCTATAAATTTATCATGGGAGTAAGTAAAAAAATAAAATAATTAAAATTTTTATATATGTGCAACTTCCATGTTATATACATTATACAATAATCTAAAATAGTATTCCAAATATAATTTAGTATAAATATCGATAAGAAAACAAACCATTGAATGCATAAACAAATATAATTAAATAACTAATAATACACGTGGTTAGTCTCTTGGTGTCAGACTAACAGTAAATGTGAAACTAAGAAGAAGAAAAAATAATAACTAATATAAGTTTCAACTTTTGAAGTGTATGACTTCTTAACCATATACGTGGTCAGTCTCTTAAAATTAGAGCAAGCACTAAAACTTTTTGGATTTGGAAACCTATAGAGCATTTATCAAAATAAAAACTAAGAAAACATAGAAGGGAAAAAGAAAAATAGAGAGAATGAAGAAAGAATTACAAATATAGATACAGATTTGTTGGTTGTAACAATGATGTATTTTTTTTGCTGATAAAGAAGAAAAGTATAGAGAAAAACAACTTTATTCTATTGTCAACAAAAAATTAAGCCAAAATCTTGGGAAAAATGTTTTTTTTTTTTTTTTTTTTTTTTAACGAATGAGCAAAAATTTGAAATATTTTTTTTTTCTTTCTTATAAAATTAAATATTTTAAGATTAGTGCTATTGACACAACACTTTTACAACAAAACTTAGATAGCAAGTTGTTAAAGGTAGGAAAAAAGTAATGTTAGTTGTAGGTGCTAATAAAAACCAATTACAACTTGTCACTTAACCTTTATTATTAAATTATTGTGAAAATATTGTGAAAGTAACATTAAGATGATCACATTCAAATTTATATAAGAAGAGGTTTAAACAAAATTTAGGGTCAGGAGGTTCAAAATTTTATTTTAGGGGCTAAAAAAAATTATTAAAAATTATATATATAATAATAAAAAAAAAAATTATGCCCAGGTAAGGGGGTTCATTTGAACCCGCTGGCCTTAAGGTAAAGCCACCCCTGACAGTACCACAAAAACATAGAGAATATAGAAGGATCCACACCATGAAATGAAGATGCATATATCGGATACATGATATATTTTTTGAGAGAGAGAGAGAGAGAGAGAGAGTTACATACCACATGAACCTTGGTTCTTGACTGGAGTAACAGCTCCTTTCTTTCTCCAATCCACAGACTTGGGCAGATCCACCACATCTCTATAACTGAAGTCTCTGGAGGACCCTCTTGTTTCGGGCGAAGCAGGTTTCAATCCTAGATACTTATTCTTAAACTCCTCATGGCTTAAGTCTGCAAACTCATTCAACCCAAGCCAGTAGCTGCTAATCTCTTTGTTCCTCTCATCAATGTGTTTCAAGTTGTCTTTGAATATCTCAAACCTATGCAACTTCTCTTCAATGCTCCTGTAAGTTTTGCCATGTTTTGACACCCATGATTCAAACAGCTCTATGATTTTATCCATGCAAGTCAAGTGTTCCGGTGAATATCCCACAATAGAAAAATCATGAGCCAGAGCACAACATGCAAAGAGAGACACAGAAAATAAGGCCAGAAAGGAGATCTTAGAATGTGAAGAGAAAGCCATTTGTGCTTAAGAATTCAATACCGACAGAAAGAGGTAAAGAGGAATGGATGAGTACTGAATGTGAGGAAGGAGATTTGCAAGTTATTTATATATATAGTCATGGTTTCATCGGTTGCTTTCAAGTGAAGTTGTAAAACATATTGTTTTATCTAATAGCATACAGAGTCTTTACGGTTGGTTTTTTTGGCAGGCTTTTGTTCCAAGCATGCTCATTTGCTGAAGGTTAAGAGTTGCATGCTTGAGCAGCTAAGCTTGACCACGCCATCGCCAGACACTCTTGAGTCAGGAAGAGAGAGCAACTTTTTACCTTATGTAACTTGATTCCCTCGCCACTATCTATAAATATAATTCTTTTCTTTTTTACCATAAAATTTTAATTTTTAATAATTCATTTATTTGTTATTTGATTTATAAAAATTGTAAAATGCATTTCAAAAGTTGTGTATTTGTCTCCATATTATTATTTTTTTTGTTTAGCTAACTTTATTATTTTTTTGGAAAATTAAATATTATTTATGTTTTAATTAATTACAAAATCATCTTTTAAAACCATGAATTTTAAAGATTATTTAATATACAAATTTTTTACCAATGTGTTTTTTTTTTTTTTTTATAACTTTTTTACAACAAAAGTAGGATCTTATGATGTATGTCTGATCCAACCCTTCGACGATCCTATCATATTCACAAAATCGAATCCCAATCTTAACAACCATGTAGACAAATATAGATCAAAGCCTATATAATTTGATAAAACTTAAATACAATTAGTTTATTAGGTGTTGTACTTTTACTTTTGCATTGACCAATAAACTACAAGGTTGAATGTAACTAATATTTACAAAAGATAGTCTTGCTTTATTGCTTAATAATATGTTATATGGTTGAATTCAATAATGGAAAACCTAACTACAATGCTTAAAAGAATTGTACTTAAATTTTATCTTTATACTTTTTATAATAATAAAAAATTGAATTATGGTATTTTGACTATTTTCTCATTCAATGATTCAATGTTTCTGAACGAAGCAATGCTCCCATATTCCCATTTTAAAACACAGACCACATGTCTGCTTTAAGTTGGAATCCACAATTTCACCTTCTGAGCAAAGTTAATGAGCGTAGCAAGTTTGTGTGGTTGGAGGTCTACATAAACCTTCCTGATAATTTTTTGAGTGATGTGAAGGATTCTAATATTTTTTTGACTAAAACTAATTACATTTATTATCACGTTAACTCTTAAGTTTTTTTAATAAAATTGATTGTAACTTTTTATAATTTTTTTTTATACCAATTTATAGATTAAGTTTGTGGTATTTTCCATATGTAGGGAACTTCTATTGCACTACGTACCTCCTGTATTCTTCAAATGAATACACGAAATGCATTGTCACAAGTCTTAACTCATAACTAATTTGCTTCTCCTTGTAGCTGCCATTCAAGTCTACAGAGAGCTACTGTTCAACCAAGGTATAGTTCCATATATTGTATTCAACTTCTTATCCACTTTGCCCATGCATTTGAGATTAATTATACAAGATGCATTCACCTAAATAAGATTTAAAGTCAGAACAAAGCAAAGCTCCTTTTTATTAGCCTACCGAATCCTATGTTACTGATATGTTGCGGTTCGAGGAACCCCCCCTTCTATTGCAAAGCTTATCTATACATCAATAAAAGTGACTTACCTCTTTACTCCCAAAAAAAAAAAAAAAAAAGCCTATCAATTTCTTCGCATTAACAAGGCAAGTTGTCAGTCAATATTATCCATTGTGAATATTATCATTGATTGCTTGAATTATTATTGCTTTTAGCTTTCCATCTCACAGTCCTACCTTAAAACCAAATCTCAAGCATGACTCAATCAGCAAGTCAGTTTGGCAAAACAAGCAAAACGAAGGCCGAAGCCTCAAAATTCGTAGATGTAATTAATCAAAAATGTTTTACAGATAAGCTTGTCAATTCATATACCAACACTTGAGTAAACTTGTCATTGTAATTTTACAAAGAAAGTTGAAGCAAACACTGGAATCCAGAATTGTTAGTAATCTTGAATTAATCGTAACTTTAAAATAAAGGTATATCACTGATTTCATGATAATCTGTTCAAAAATCATCATAGAGGAGAGGTGAGGCGAAGGATGAGAGCCTATACACTGCAGAGCTGGTATGGAGTTATCTTTGCTTCCCAACAGCATGTAGATATACAGAGACCATTACAACGCTGGAAGAAAGAGAGATAAAAGTAATTAAACATAACTACCATCATGCTTTCTATTTTTGTTATGAACAAGTAATAATGGTGGCATCATTCATCAATCCCAACATTATATAAATGCATGCCAGAATAACAGAAAAATGACCAGGTTGTTCATAATATGATTAAAGAATATATAGGGGGGAGATGAACCATGTAACCAGAAGTAACTTACATTGTGCCAAGGATGAAGGCAAGTGAAAGATTAAAGCCAAATAAATAGAAAGAAACAAATGCTGTGAAAAGCATTGCCACTGAAGTAGCATACACCTGCACAACGTGGGGAAGCTAATTAAAATGGGAACTTCAATCACAAAGTGAAGAAAATGTTTGCAGCAGGATGGTAACGTATGCTTCTCTTGAGTAATGCAATTATAAATGAGTAATGCAATTATAAAGACCAATTTAACTGCATAAAGTGCTAGAAATATTTTAATATATTTATAAGTAAATATTAATTAAATAATTAAAAAGAGTGCTACCTAATGTACACAAGGGGTATGCAACAGGTACACAAATTTAAATATGTAAAGCACGATGAAGTAAATCAGCAAAGAAGCAAAAGAAAATAAACAAATTTTGAGGAATAACAGCTTCAGGTCATGTACCAATCTTTCACACCCTTCAAAAAGAGTGCTGGACATTCATTAAGGCTGAACGTGGGCTAAGAATACAAAGACCAAAAGTACTTTAGCAAGAACTATCAATGTTAAATTTGCAACAATAAAGTTAATCCTAAGATCAATAAAGCCAACCGCTTTGACCTACGCCTTCACCAAGAACAAAAACAACCCAAAATAACCCAGAAGGCCAGAAATGGATTCCAATGGAGCATGAAGACAAAACATTGAATTTTTAGTGCCAGACTAGGCCATGGTGCAATTTTTACATTCCAGTATATTCACAAATTCTATCATCAATGAAGGATGGGCAGATGCCTTTTTCCTTTTATGGTCCAAACAATAACTGGTGATTGCAAAAGAATTCTTGCTATGATATGCCAAGGAATAGTTCCAGGAAATTATATAAATTCATTTAAATGCATTTCTGTTAATGTCTCACAAGATCCAAGGTCATATTTCCATAATTTACCTTCACAATATTGTCAGCATACTTCATTACCATAGATACAGCGAGGCCACTGCACAAGAGACAATTTAAACAGATTGTATTAAAGGACAATAGGAGAGGTGACAAACAAATATGGATAATTTTTTGAGGACGAAGATATTTTGCACAGATTTTAGTATCATATAAATATTCCATACCCTGAGATGGGGTGGGTGTGGGTGTGGGTGTGTGTGTGTGTGTGTGTGAGAGAGAGAGAGAGAGAGCAATTAGTTGTGCTAAAGAATGAAACCCTAAGCATGATATAGAAACAAGTCACTAAGAAAGTAAGAATTGCAAAAGAGAACTTTATGTGCAAATAGGGGGCCCTTGTCACATATTTGGTAATTTACTTCTATTTTATCTCATTATAATTCATATATGATGGTAGAATTGAACTCCTACTTTTGCATCTCTTCAGATTGAGTAAAACCATCACTTTATACGTTTTTGAGACAAATGCAAAGGGCAAACCAAGAAGCACAAAGTAGGATTTCAATCAGTCTATGGGCAATTGGATTTTCAAGACAGCCTAACAAGATTTTATTTATTTGATTATTGACATTTAATAGAAAATTCTATCTTGACCAAAGATAATAGCACATGACAATATTTAAAATCATAAAAGTATAACCATGCACCCTTCTAACATGTGCTGAAATATTGATATATAATGTCAATTAACTTATATAATATTCCCTACGATCACAAATTGAAGTTGTATAGAATAACTATTAAAAATAAATAAAATTTAAAAACCTTACTAAATCAGGAGGGATTCCTTATGACTGGGAGTGAGAAATTTACGAAAAAGCAAAAGCTAAAGCATGCAAATAAGCTTCATTTTATGAAGCCAAATAAGATAATAGAGATACCTTAGTGCGTGGTTGAGAATCATGAGAACTGTAATAAATGAGTATCCATAGAAGAATCCCCTGAACAAAAGAAACAATAATTTCTAAATTAAAACTTCTTCAATTCTAACCAGAAAAGAGGAATATCCCACTTATAAGGCAGTAAAGAATCTTTTAAATAATGACTTCACAGGGGGAAATGGAGAGGATAGACCAACGGTAAGAGGAGAATCAGAAACAGAGAAATGCTAGAATTACTTGTTCATCACCGCATCAAAATCTTGGGTCACTATAGCAACAGCATTAAACACCATACCAAAGACGTATAACCAGAAGTTTTGCACATTTATGTTTCTTGAAGGACGCTTTTTCATTATAGCCTGTAAAAATCATAAACAAGATAATTAACAGAACAGTTATCTAGATCACTCTAATGAGAGTTTTCACTTTTTTAACTCAATGGATCACTAAAAAACTTCAATCAGTCATACAAAATCCATCAATTAACAAAATTCAACCCAATCATTGATCAAGTTATGTTGGGTTAGGATTCAAACAATAAATGACGAAATGACCAACATGAATTGTAGTTCTGATGAACTAGAGTGCAAACTGTGTACTTAAAAAACTCACCTCAGTGTACACTCCTGCAAAACCACTTAAGAGTGCCATGACCTGCAAAGAAATTACCCCCATTATATGATAACAAGAACATTAAGCTATAAAATGCTTTCCTTTGGTTTTTCTTTTTTCTTCATTGTTGTATTAAGAGTGTCAAAAATTTTGGTTAACTCACAATGGCCATCACCCAACCTTGAACAGGAGTTTGAAATACATCATCAGAACTGCAAAAACAATGTCATTTTCTAAGGCGCACAGACAATAAGTTCGAAGTAGACAAAAATTGAATTTCAAGAAATGATCATACAAGTAATATAGTTAGAAACAACGTTCACTAATTCCTACTTCTCAAGTACATGGCTACATGCACCAAGATATCATCACTTCCTAAAAGTGATATAAGATTTAGTAAATAATAATTTCATTCATTAGTAGACTACATCCTGTCCTGTACCATAAACATGAAGCACACATCAATCAGTATGGATTGTACATGTGACAATTCCAATAGAATCTTTAAGATCAACATTCCAAAACTCAAAACACAACTGAGTCTGAAACGGTCCATAAATAAGATGTGTGAGCAAACTTACTTTGTTTTTAGTTGAGTTGTACTGCACCCAGCACATAGTAGAATGAAAGCCGCCCATTGAATATTGCTTAACCTGAAAGAATATATAATTGGAACACAAAGCTCAAAAAATATTTGCAGTCCTAATTGGTTTGGCTTAAATTCTTAATTTGTTTAAATTAGCTTTTTTCCTTAATCTTTCACTCTCTATCCTCAGACACATAGCCCAAGAGCAGCTGAATTAGTACATATGTTCATGCTCGTGGATGCTTTTCACATTCCCAATATGTTCTTCAATTTATAAACTAGAAAAAGAAAAAGAAAAAAAGGAACCAATTTAGTTTGATCTCTTTCTCCTATTTGGGCCAACATTCTTAACATTAAATATTTCTAAGAGTATCAATGAGATGACATGTAAACCAAATGAATTATTATGACTCATCCATCTTCATTGTATTTGTTACGAGGCTTTGCAAACATTTTCCCTGATGAAATGATAAAAAATCCAATGTAAATGATGGCAAGGACTTACTTCTTCTTAAGTATTATTCTATACAAAACACCAGTACTGATAATATTCAGATTCTTCAGTATTTGATAACCCGGGGCATCCACATGCTCAAGGATGTAGTACTGCAACATAAAAGCGAAGAATACACGTTACTCAAATTTTAGCAAGCAAGAATACTGATGGAATTGTGACTCCCAAAAATAAAAACATGATTACCACCACTAACCTGGAGCAGATTTTTGACTAGGTAAAGTAATGCAGGAATGGGGTATACAATAACTTCATCCAATGTTGTACTCAACCTAGTTCAAAGGCAGAACAAGCAACAATAATAATTAGATACGATTGGAATAAGAATGTGAACTAAAAAGAAAAACACAGTTAAATGGGATGAAACAAAATGTGCATTTCATCCTAGATATGGTGAAATCATTCGGTGCACGCTGTGTAATATGCCCTGCTCTCAGGTCAGAGTGAGAGCTCTACATGTGGTTCCTACAGATGGGACCCACCATTATGTGAATTACATCGAGTGCACAGAATAATTTCTCCTGAATATGATAATTTCAACTTAATGAGAGCATTAAATCACAAGTTTTATGAAAACTTAGCATAAAAACAAACAAGGAAAACCTGTTATCTTCAGTAACACCTTCACTCCTCCATATTCTTGCCAAGGCTAAAAGTGACAACCCACATTTCAAAGCCTCCACCTAATTCAATAAAAGAAGAAATAAATCAATACCCATTTCTTTGATCACCTAAAAAGACCTACCAAACTGAAAGTTACACACAAATTACACTTGAAACACTAATTGGTAATTAAAAAAAAATCATTTTTTTTAATTATAATTATGCTTACCATAAAATTAGAAGTGGTAACACTATACTCGTACTTGCCATTTCTCTTAGACCACACAATAAGTATGCCTTGCGAACTAGTAAGAAGTGTCAATGCAACTACCACAACGATCCTATAACAAGAACAACCAAAATTATAGAATTTACTTACTAATCTCCCTTAATTGCAACATGGGGTTTGATTAGATTTTGAAAAAGAAAAGGAGAAAAAAAGAAGAAGAAAAGAACTCATACTTGAGCTTCCATTTGGACCAGTCAACGGTGGTACCTCCCAAGGTGGGCACATTAGTGACTGAAAGAGGTTTCCGGCTTTCTATGTCATCTCCACCACCATTTCCATCTTCATCCTAAAAAAAAAGTGTTACAAAATTGATGGGTATATAGGATATGAGTGAAATAGAGGGAAAGAAAGGCACCTGATCTTTGAGTTTTCTGTATTCCATGTCTTCAGAAATCTGTGCGTGCGTGAGTGTGTGTGTGTCTCAGATTCTGCTATGAATTCGCTTTCTTTTTACATTGACAGATCTGATGTTAATGGATAAAGCGCGTTTTCAGAATCAGAAGAAAACGAGATACAACATGCGATTTTCAGGAAAAACGGGGTTTCGAAGGAGTCGCTGTTTTAAAATCGTAGTAGCTCCGACTGATCTTTTTTTTATGAAAACGCCGGTTTAAAACTCAATCATGTTTTTGCAACACAGATTTTTTTTTCTTTTTTAGGGGTCTCAATACCTAAAATACCCTCGACCCTCAAGTAATTTTGATTTTTTTTTAAATAACACTCATTTTTAAACAATTTCATTAATTAACACGTTTTCAAAACTATTTAGAAAATTAACATTTCAAGTTCTACATACTCGATTTTGGATTGCTAAATCGAGTCCATTGAACTCGATTTCAACATTTTGTCATATGAAACTCGAGTCCATATGACTCGATTTCTTCAGTAGACTGCATCAATGCCTTCAAAGAAAGAACATAAGCACCAGAAAAATTCTCCCATAATTAACAAGCTTAAGAGAACCCAAATGGTTGTCTCACCTGAAAACCAAATTTGTTCATCCCCATAGCTCTGAGATAGTTTGCATTCTGCAAGCCTTCATCTGTGGGGTTGAAATCAAACCCAAACCGCTCCAGTGTTAAAATCAAAACATCTATAGGGTTGTATTTTGATTTGGGGATATTTTTTTTGATTTTTGGGTTTGGGTTTTTGAGAAATGGGTTTGGTTGTTGAGGTTTTTCTTCGTGGGTTTTCGAGAAATGGGTTTGGGTTTTTCTTCGTGGGGCTGGTTGCAGATTCTTCTTCTTCTTTGTGGATTTGCTTCTTCTTCTTCGTGGAATTAGGTCTCCGTAGGTCTGCTGAAGAAATCGAGTTCAAGGGACTACATAGAAAAATCTTGTAATCAACAAGCATTGTTTAGTCAAATCTTGAGCGCCCCATTAAACACAACATTGCAAGCCTTGTAATCACAATCGTATTAATGACTTAAAAGGTTAATTCAAATTAAGTACTACATAGAAAAATATTGAGTACTATGGGAGGGAAGGATCCAAACACAACATAGAGTCCATGGGCCCAGTCCAAGCATGGGCAAAGGCCCATTCGTGTACTAATCTGAACCCAACACGTGGACTAAAGTCCGAGGAGGGAAGACATAGAGACCACACTAATCAAAACCTAACATGTGGACTAAGGTCTAGGGATGGAAAACGGACCTACCCATCATCCAAGGAGCCCGAGGAACGAATGCACCTCGAGAATGCCTCAGTTGGCCACCAGCACTAAAAGGTAGGGTACCATGGAAGATATCAGAGACGTGCAAGTAAAGAAGAGATGAAATATCTGGAACAGGTAGCCATCACCTCCACATTCAATATATTGCACTAACTTAGCTGGCCATATTAAT
Source organism: Quercus ilex subsp. ballota (assembly GCA_032727855.1). Lineage (NCBI taxonomy): Eukaryota > Viridiplantae > Streptophyta > Magnoliopsida > Fagales > Fagaceae > Quercus > Quercus ilex. The sequence goes on from CM064913.1 coordinate 14,318,199, forward strand.
GAGGAAAAGACACATGAACTGTAGTTTCACAGCTCACAACACTCTCTACCACCTCCAGCAGGGTCCTGATGGGACAAGCATCCCAATTGCTACCCAGAGACATACAGGTTGAGGCCTCAGATGCATTAGGAGGGACTATATAAAGAAGGGAATCCCTCCAAGAAAGGGGTTGGAAGATAGAACTTGAATTAGAGAGAAAAGAGTATCAACTTGTACCAAGACTTGAACAAAAAATATATGAACATTACCTTCTCGGACAAGCCCGAGGAAGAATTTTATACTTGCTCTGTGTTTCTCTCTATCATATTACGAGTCTCAATTCCATTAATTTTATATCTGGATTATACAGAGTATTATAGTTGACTGAGCAAGCCCATTCTCTTATAAATTAATTGTGTTGGGCCAGAGACACCTAGCACCACTATTCTAAGTGGGTCTGGGGCTGTTTTTAAGCCTTTACAAGCACTATATTCAAATATGTAATACTCCCTCCATTCTAGTTTGTTTGTCCTCTATTTTATTTTGAGATGTCCCAAAATATTGTTATGTTTCTAAAAATAAAAGTCATTAATTTACTAATATTCTTATTATACCCCTACTTTATTTTCAAAATTATTTGAAAAGAAAACTAACAAATATTTAAAAAAATCAATCTAATTAGGGCATCTTTTTAGTTGACTCATTAAGAATAACTTTTTTTTTTTTTTAAGTTGATAAAATTATTTAAGGGTAGTTTTGTAAACTTCTACATTTTTATAAGACAAACAAAACAATAAATGATGTTCCCTTAAAAAGTTTAACTTTTTAAACAAAATAAACAAATTGAGACGGAGGGGTAGTAAATAAGGGTACTAAAATTAAGATGATTAGGTTTTACGTACGAGTGGCAATTTCTATTCAACTAAATAAGTCAACTTGAACATGACCCCTTTATTAACGATTTTAAAACCTATCAACCCTAACAATCAAACAAGCGACACAATTTGCGTAACCCTTTAACAAATAGGCCATATTGCCTTGTTGGTGAAACAAATATGACTTGTTTCTCTAGGATTAATAAAAAAATTAAATAAAAAAAGCTTATACTAGTTAACTTGATGATGTGGCAATGATGAGCACAACCTCAGTCCTTAACCCGACCTAGTAAGAAACCCTGAAACCAAGCCAGAGAATAGACTATCAAGTAAGGCTGAGCAAATTTGAACAACTATTTTGTGAATCAATCGTAGAGATTAAGAATGGTTTAACAGGATGTATTTTCTAAAATATATGCTTTAATTCAAATTATGCCTACTACCATAAATTAAGGAATATGATAAGCCTCTAGGCCCCATATAATATATAAAGTATCTCATGGCATCAACACAAGTAAGTATTCCAAGTTTCCAACAACTAAGTGTGAGTTTGGATAGCGGCAGGAGTGGCTTTTTGTGCGTTTGCTTTTTTTTGGCTAGGTCTCGTGCACGGTTCACGGGATTCGTAAGTACCGAAAAACACAAATCTAATTTTAAAACTTAGTCCCACGGCACTATTCACACATTTAAAAATTATTTTGCTACAGTGTTTTCAGCAATAAATTTTCAATTTTTTGCAATAAGCGGTATCTAAACAGACCCTAATTATATTCTATTGTCCATGGGTGTAAATTAGACCGTATGATCAATTGCATTAACAAATAATAATATAACAAAATTTAACATTCTTATTTTACTTCATCCTCAAAAAAAAAAAAAAAAAAATTCTTATTTTACAATAATGAATTGACGTGGTTTTAAAAACTTTAAGATAAATTTACTCTAAGAATTTTACGTAGTCTTAATCCTTATCAGTTTCCTCAAAAAAAAAGTTTCCCATACTATATATATGACTTAAAATTAATTGAATAATCTCAGCAAAAAAAAAAAAAAAAATTTAATTGAATAATGAAATTATTTTAGGTGAACAGGATGTAGTTTGGACCCAAGCTAAATCCTTAAATATTGTAGAATATACAATTGACTTTTTTATTAGTTGGGATAATTCTAACATCAGTTTATATCAACTTCTATAGTAGCTCTAATTCATTGTTGTAAGAATAAAGTTGTATTTTCAAAATTTGAAGGATAAAATTTTATGGATGAAAATATGTTTCAGGAAAAAAGAAGACTATGAAAAATATTGGGCCGGTATTTGCATACTAGATCACCTACTACAGTTTAAAATGGACCTGTAACAACTTTCTTGTCCACTGACCAAGATGATGGACCGATGTTTGCATCTCTGTGACTCTGTTTATGACTATATTCTCATTTCCAACCACTTCTCATTTTATCACTGCTTTTGGCTGTTCTCTGATCTATCACTTGTCCTTGAGAATCTACTTTAGTTACAGTGTCGGTGAGGCTATTAAACAAAGTTAGAGCATTTGCATCAAGAAATTATACTCTATCATATTTTACCATCTCAAAAAGTCATTTTATTAATTATACAATACTATTTTACAATACATTCAGCATCCTAACTTTTATTTTCCTATTATGCTCATTAAAATAATATATCTACACAATAAAATATATTTTTCCTTTTTTGTTTTTTTTCAATTTTCTCCTCCACCTTCCTTCAACCTTTATTACCACGCCTCCATTGCCCAGTCTCCACCACCGCGCCTCCACCATGCCCATCATGCCACCACTACTCACTGCCCACCAAAATCCGACTGGAACAAAAGCCCATATTAAAAATAAAATAAAATAAATTAAAAAACCCAGTGTCACAACAGAAACCCAGAAACATTGACCTCGTTGTGACCCACGCCGATCTCCACCAAACTCATCACCAATCTGAGCAACCCAGAAACCCAGCAACATTGGACCCAAACACTGGCGATCTCCGATGACCAACAAAACTCAGCAACATTGGACTTGAGAGAACCACGACCCACGACCCACAACCCACTTCAGCCATACCCACCTCTTCCTTTAAGCATCGGTCACAGCCAAAAAAAAAAAAAAAAACCACAAAACCCGCCGGATCGCAACCCACTAGAAAAAATGAACCATTGTGATGTGTGATGTTGATGTTGGGAGGCAGATGGTGTTTGGGTCTGAAGAGAGGAGAGAGCAGATGAGAAAGAGAGAAGGAAGAGAGAGAAGAGAATAGAAATAATGAGAGAGAGGAGAGAGAAATTTCGGGGAAAGTAGAAGGTAGAATTGCACTGTAGCAGTATTGCAAATTTTTTTGCAATACTTGGTATATAGTATTCCGGATGTGGGAGGTTTTTGAGGAAAAAATGCTAAATAAAGCTTACATATGGCATTTACAATTCCAGATGCAAATGCTCTCACAAGCCTGCCATTGAAATGTCTCTGCCACTTAATTGTATACGTACCAACCCTTCTTATTACTTTGACTTGTTATATCAGTGTCAGTGGTAGTGTGTTGTGACTTGTTTTTTCATTTTCAGAGAGAGAGAGAGAGAGAGAGAGAGAGAGAAGAGAGACAAGGAATCCTTTCTCTTTATATAGGGACGAAGAGTTATCACTAGTGCATGCATTCAGTGGTAAAATGGAGGAGCGACCCCAAGACTTCTTTGTTCTCCACTAAGCTAAGGTACTTCTTGAGTTTTTACTTTTTAGTCTTATAACACAAAGTTGTACTTTTTTTTGGAACCCTATTTGGTAACTTTGTTCTAAGTAACATTGTTTTAAGTGTTGTGAAAAATAAAAATATGTGTGGATGAAAAAGTGTTGTGGAAATACGTGTTGTGTTGTTTAAATAACGAAAATTGTTATTTAAATAACACAACCAAACAAGCGTGTTTTGGGAAGTCATGTTCTCTAGGATTTACTTAAATATTTTGGCTAAAATAACACAATAGCATTGTTTACCGAAATAGATATCAATCTACCACTGCTTTGGAAATACTTAGGGATATACCATTTTTTGGGTACTCGAGTTTTCTATGGTACTCGAATTCCATCAAAAATCATGTGCCATGGGAGAAGCAACATTCGAGAGGGAGCAAGCTGCAAAACGAAGGGTTGAAAAAGCCAAGGTTGCGCGCAGGATTTCTGAAGAGAAAACAGAGAAGTTCAAGATAGCTCTAGTATTATCATGGGTGATGTTTGGAGTACTACTTATTTTGTCTACTAGGCTTGTGGAAGTTAGGAGCAGGCAAAGGTGTTTGCCTGAATAACTTGTATTATTACATTTAAGATCGTTTGTATTGTAACTATACAATGTGATGTTTTCTTTTGTATTGTAAGTATAAAAAGTTTTGATATGTATGACATTGTACTTCTATTGTATGTTGAGAGTGTTCAACTTTATTTAAAATGGACTTGTAAACTATGGGCATTTTAATTGTAATTATATTACTTGTGGTACGCCAAAATGGACCCCTAAAACTAACTACTAGGGGAATGTATTTTATCTTTCTTGGATGAATGAGTAGGGGGGAATGCGTAATAGTATTAACTATGAACACCTATTGACATATCAAATCCATAATATTCCATATTAGTATTAACTCCAATCGTCTTAAACAAAGAGGGTGCTGTATCAAATTCATAATATCATCATATGACATATACAATATCACAAGAATATGAGCATGTCCACCTATAATATCACTTGAATATATAATTGTCTATAATTATTCACCTGTAACCATATCACATACACAATTATGGTCATTGATATATACTTCATTGCCAAAAGGTATTACATATAATTGTATATAAGCACGTCTACCTGTACTTACATTACTAATAGGTATTAGATATACCTATTCTAAGATTACTAAAAGGAATTACATCAGAAATGTTAATAAGTTATTGACATTAGCCATTACATGTAAGCATGTCCACAGTTAATCTAAATTTACAAAAAAATGCATCATAATATTCAAAAGAATGCATCATCTATCATGCTAAGTGACTTCTAGTCACGGTACCTAGACCTATGCAAAAGTCCCAACAAAAAGTCATAGAAATGGGTAATAGATTTATACCAAAGTCCCAAAAAAAAGTCATAGGAATGGGTAATAGATTTATACCAAAGTCCCAACAAAAAGCGGTGAATCCTTAGACATGCCAACCATCAACCTCGTCGTCACATGTACTCCTTCCACATGTAATCAGTCATATCATCCCTGAACTTATCCATTGCTCTCTTCACTGCATTAGACATCTCTCTCACATGCCTCTTTTCGGCATTTGCACTTGACTCAGGAGAATTCCCTTTGTTTCCAGTTTGTATATAATCTCTATCAACGTTAAGGTTCTCCCATGTGTTAAACATTACATCTCTTCGAATATTGATGCATATAAAATTATGTAATGCACAACATGCATAAACAACCAAACGCTGACGATATTGCTTATAGTTCGCCATGCAACTCAAGATAGGAAAGTGAGCCTTCAGGACTCCACAAGCCCTCTCAATTACTATGCGCAATGAAGAATGTCTATAGTTAAACAACTCTTTCCCCAATCTTATTTGCCTACTACTCCTCTGAATTCTTGGGCATGATATTGGGTGGTCTTATGTGGTGGAAAAAATGATGCACCAATGGGGTACCCCGAATCAACCAAGTAATAGGAACCTACAAGAATGACATATCTAAATCAGTAATAATAAAAATTACACATATTGCTAAAAGTAATGGATTAGTAATAATCAGGAGATTAAATCAGTAATGGATCAGTAATAATTAGGGGATTAAATCAGTAATAATCAACAGAGTCTCTATATTCTAATTCAAGTACCAATAGAGCTAGATGTTCTACTTGTTCAGCCACAAGACAACATACAATAGATGGTTTGTCTAATAAAAATGTGACCCATTCTGATTGTAGCAACAGATGGTTCAGCCACAAGACAACCACAAGACAGTTTTAGGATCATAATAAAAATGATATATGTAAACCACATGTCATGGTCACATGCACACATGACGTTGGTTGTAACAGTGCTCTTGCTACTCCTGTGAGGCTGGACTCTTTACGCTAAAGGCCGAGCACTAATATGTGTTCCGTCGATAACTGCTATGCTTCTCTACAATGAATAGTGTCGATTAGTTGAAATAATATATAGTAATATATGTGAAAAACCATTTTGGAAGAACTTATATTATGAAACCTTTTACCTCAAACCAAGGGTAGTACTTGTTGTTCCCCCGCAAATGCTCTGGAAGGCCTACCACATTCGGATCGGGCTTGATTAAATGTTGGCCATATGTGTGGACAGCCCACAACACCCTATGGAACTTGCGGTCCACAGTTTTAGTGGAATGCTGAAATCTATCTGCCATAGGTCGCATCCGAGAATTATGGCCGACGATGTACAAGAAAATGGCCACTAACTCCTGCACGTCAACACGCCCCTTCCCTTCCTTCAAGTACCCATGATGTTTCAGCTTATCAACCAAGTGATAGAAGAGATCTAGTGTCATGGGGAACATGTCATGAAAATTGGTAGAATTGCCATCTCTCACTTCAGCCATATAATCTCTTCCACTCAAAATGCTAGTACGCATTGGGCGCTTGTCGTAATGCCACTGGAAATATGCCATCATCTCGCCAATAAGTGAAAATACAAACCAAAACTCTTCCTCCTCTCTGTCATACTCTGAGTCTGTGTTTGCACCAATGGTCATGTCATCATCACAATCACTGATATCCACGTCATCACCACTGAAACCACTATCCATGTCATCGCCACATCCACCAATGTCCATGCTATCATCGTTGGAGTCAAAATAAGCATCGTCAAAATCATACTACCAGAAAGGATCAATGGGGAGAGCATTATACCCTATACCCTGCAAAAACCAAAGCATTAGAACCAAAGATATTGCAATATATAAATAGAAAAATTAATATAAAGTACTAAGGGAATTGCAATAATGTTAGCTGAACTCACATTACAATGTAAGTAACATGAACTAAATAACAAATATTAAAAAAAAAATATAATACTATAAAAAAATATCGAGTACATAACAACAATTACCAAACACACAGTGCTTTATGTTAATAATGTCAACTACAGAGCACCAAGTAACAAAGCTCACATACTAATTTAAATAACATCAAATTCACGTGCATAGTTCACAACAATTAACACTACAATGAAACTACATTAAATAAAAGTGTTCAACTGAATAAGAGAAATAAAACCAAACTTCGAAAATTGTCCAAGCACACACACATAAAGTCCTTAAATACCACTTAAAAACTACAACCAAGTGATTCACATTGAAATCACAATACAAAAACATTACAAAAGCAATCCCCATTAATTATCCGGCTGATGAGCATGGCGCTCCATCCACCTCCTCCTCCTATGCTCTGGCATGCCCATGAACAACACCCCTTTCTTTTTCTTTTGGAGAATCTCAGCGATGTTAACATAGGTGTCATCATTAAGATCTTCATACTGGTTTAGCACTTCTAAAGCTCTCCCAAGCGAGAAAGGATCGCCACCATCGGCAAATTGTGCAACATGTTCAGAGCTACCACTAGACTTTCTCTTTTTGTTGGAAAACCTTTCTCTTGCCAATGCAGTGTACTCTTGAAGAGCCATCGTCATCTCATTAGCCCTATCCACTTTTTTGGCAACCTTCTTCCCCTTGGTAGTAGGCTCTTCGATGGGACGTTTTTCCACACGTTGGGTTTGCTCAGAAAAAGGGGGATCGTTTTGGGATATGCCATCCATGTTGGGATTGTAGCAATCATCATTACCCAACTGGGTACGACGTGCCTCATTGGCAAGTTCCTCCTCCAGGGCACGCTCTTCATCACTATCTGGGACTGGCATATTTGAGAAAATTTGAAGGGACCTGGTTGCAGTATTAGGGGCAAAAAGTTGCCTCAGCTTGTCATAATTAGGACAACCTTTCTTCCGTAATGTAGGTGCTCTAGGATCCCCCTGAAACGACAATATATACATCAAAATTCTGCTAATACGAAATAGAAAAATACAAACAAATATGTAAAGAATTAGGATAGTAAATATAACATACCGCAACCACATTAGCCCACACCTCCTCAGAAGTAGTAACCGTTTGGGTTGTCTCATCCCACCCCAACCTAGTATGCCTCAAAAGTTGGCCCCACTTTCTCTGTTTTTGCCTAAGCCTATTATGCTTGTCTTTCACTTGCTTAGGGAGGAAACTCTTCCTAGTTTGCTCATTTAGGGTAAGTTGTACCCTTAAAGACACCATGTTCCATATTCCCCTTTTGTTGTTCATCAACCATAATGTCAATGAAAATTTGTTCAATGTGGGGAGGCCACATTTTGTCATCAGCGTCCTGAGTTTCTTGTGCCATCTAATACAAATTTCCCAACACAATTGCATTTGTTAATATATATATGTATATTAATAGTTTTATGAATGGGCCACTTGAATCTCTAACCAACCACTCAAATTAAGTGAAGAAGACAAGAAAACCTATAATTTCATAAGCATGGACATGAGCTGCAAATATTGCATCAAATTTGTATTGCATCAACTTAAGTGGCCCATAAACAAGAAGATGAGCAACACCAAAGGTATTATAGTAGAAACACAGTTAACCCTAGAAGAAGGATTACTTGATGTAGCTGAGCAACCTTCTAATTGTATCCTTACTCGTTTAGCACTTTCTTGCAATTAACACAATACGCAGTCATTTAACACCCAAATAATAACTCTAATAGATTCCCAACATGACTCTTACTATTAGTTGGGGCAAGGCAAGACTTGTTTGGGGAGGATCAAATATGTTTTTATAGGTTTTTCTAGAGGGACAAGAGAGAGAGAGATATATATATATATATATATATATTTTTTTTTTTTTTGGTGGGGCAGAGGGCAATTGTCTCCCCTGAACCACCCTACTCCTGCTGCCCATTGAACCAGTGAGTGAAAACATCGTAAGTACCACATCAGGCGTTAAAATAAGAAAATGTATCATGGAGAAATTTAACCTGTTGTTTGAACTTTCTGTAGTGAAATTGTTGGCAAAATTACTGCATATTATACAACATAAGATTAGAATGTCAGTTTTTATTCCAGAGTAGCAGGTTATAGAATATTAGAAAAGGTAAATCTTCTCCATAAGAATGTTATAGCTCACTATATATAAATGAGATCAAATATTTGTTTAATCTTTGTTTAATTTGAGTGTGTTATAACCTCCCAATGAAAAAGCATCTTCTCCATAACAATGTTATAGCTCACTATATATAAATGCTTACTTAGCTCATACAAGATTTTGGGATGTGGAACTAAAGGTTTTCTACCAAAACACCACCCTTAAATAGCTTAGTGTTAATAATAGATGGGAGTCATACTACCCCTTGACATAAGATTGTTCAGCACTTCTTGTATATATACATCACAAATTGAAAGAGGAAAACATAAAATTTTGTAGTTCATTTTTTGTTTCTACAGAATCAAACAAAGGATATGCAAGTGCAGATAGATAAAATGGACTAATTTCAGTTTATTGTCCTTCGATTGTCACATGGAACAAGTAATTACTAGTATAAACAAAAAGGGTCATCAACATCAGTCCATGGAGAAAAACCCATTTTCACATCCAAAGTATAATACCAACAAAAAACCCAAATCAGACAATGGACATGGAAAATGGAGAGGGAGAGAGAGATATATATTACACCTGGGAGAATATCATGACAAAGGGCTTGGTATGGACACGATGACAGAGCTCGGTATGGACTCGCCGATGAAGATTCAGTTTTGCCTCAGAAATGGTTTCTTCGATCATGCAGTGTTCTTTTTAGGTCTGGTTCAGTGCTTCGATCAAAAAGTGTTCGTCATGGAGCTAACTCATTGGGGATGAAGAGGGAAGTGGAAATGAGAAGAGGCCTGACCCTAATGTGAGAGGAGGCTGAGAGAGGGAAGTGAGAAGAGGGAAAAGTTTTGTTGAAAAATTTGGGGGAGAAATGAAACGAAACAAGGGAGTTGCAACAGTAATAATCCAGCCTGACTCTGATGTGACAACGCACTGATAAGGGGCCCACAAAGTAATTTTATTTACCACATTTGCCACTGATTTTTAGTTTTCAACTTTTGAAAACACCAAAATCCTGTTTCATTTTCCATCATCCGAACTCAAAATTTTGAGTTTTTGAGTGATGGAAACAGTCATCCAAAACCAAGCCAAACAGTTTGTCATCTGTGGGACCCACTTGTTTTGGATGATGGATCATGAAAACTGAGTGATATCGCTCAGTTTTCATGATATCTAAACAAGCTCTTGGGGTCTTTCAAAAAGAAGATGGTGATTCTATAAGGGGTTGAATATTGGTGTGATAGAGCTTTAAATGTTCATGGCGGGTTGATTGGGTTCTACTTAATTCAATTGATTTAGTCTCTTGTCAAATAAGAGACTAATTCTATTTACACAAAAAATTGGTGTTTTGGCTTGACGATTGTAGGGGCCTTTTTTTGTTGTTATGTTGGGCTGGGTAATCTTTTGCGGTAATAGGCCCAAGTATTCTGAGTAAGGGAAGTTGAAACCAGTCCAATTGTAACTCAATTTGAGCCGGCTTGTGCACAAACTATGCCTCGTCTGCCAGGAGTGTGCTTATGGCAGGCAGAACTGTTTCAGAGGAGTCATGACAGACAGATATAATAATAATAATAACAAAACAGAATACTCTGGCTATTTAATAGAAAATGTCCAAGTAATCCCTATTCACGAGACATAATCACAGTAATAACAATAACTTTTACAAAGAAAGTAAAGGGAACAAGTGGCAATATGGGTTAATCAAAAGAGATAGAAATCAAATCAAGTCTGGTCCGCAGGAGCAAAACCAAAGAGGAAAGAACGCCTCCTCTCAACACAATTAATCTCCCAGGGAAAATCCTGCTGTGGAGATTAATGGTTTTGAGAGAAACAGACCTGAATGGTTAATGCCCAAAGGAATCCTTTTACTTTCAGACAAAGAGCAGGATTTCGAGAGGGAGAGGGGGAAAATCAACCTACTGGTGCATGCCTGCCGGTCTAATTCTCTCTGTTTTTTCCTTTTTTCTTTCTTTTGTTTTTAGCTTTTCCTCTTATCTTTTTCTTTCTTTTCCTTTTACCCTTGTTTTCTATTTTTTATGGTTTCTCTCTGGTGATCTCGCTCCCCCTTTTCTGGGCACAGCAAGGGTCTCCTTATATAGTGCCTGCCGTGACTAGATTTTACTATTTTAGCCCTTAATCACCTTTGTCTGGTCTGGGTGTACTTGCCGACCACCACTAGTTCGTCTGTGTGCCACTCCCTACTTCCAAACAAAGGAGAGCTATTTTATTTATTAGTCTGCCGTGGCACTATTTGCTGCCACGGTGTGAGTGCTCTCTCTTTCTATCCCTCATGGCATGCACCTAGCGGTTCTCACTCAACCTTGCTTCTTTTGGGTGGTCTGTCATCCCAGCAGGACGTACCCCCCAAAAGAGCTTGAGCAAGAACAGCAGAATAGATCTTTTCCCCTCTCCCCACCGCCAAACCATGCCCTCTTACCTCTGACCCATGACTCCACCATGTCCCATATTGGCTGGGTACAGGTTGGTGGTGCCTGGGTCTTGCGCGTGCCCCTCTTTCATGTATGTCCAAAATCTGCTTGCCGCTCATGTGTTCGCCGCGGTCTAAAGGCTTGACTACATAGTCTGCCGTCCTTCTTTGGCCTTTTATGTGGGTTGTCCTACGATTTCCCGCTCCCCTTAGGAGCTGGGCCTTATTTGATACTGGGCTTTATATTTCTTTCAGCCTATTCCTTGATTGCCATCATGTCCTGCCATATTACTTTGTCATTCCTGCTGTAATGAATTGATCCTGCTGGGCCTCTTCAGGCATGCCGTTTATTCTTTCCCCAGTGGCTTAGCATGACCATGTGTTTTCTTACTTATGAGCTCCTGTGTCCCTTTTGTTTTCTCTTGGGCATTCTCAGCTCATTTGCTTTTCTTGGGCTTCCTCGGCCCTTTTCCTAACTCTGTGTTCCCATGGGCTTTTACTAACTTCATTGGGCTTCCCTGACCCAATTATCTCATACTCATCCTTGGGGTTCATGGGCTTGCCATCAACCCCTTACTCTCTTTGTTTGCATTGCTTTGGGCTTACCGCGACCCGTTCTCACTTTTCTACATCATACACTGCGTATGGGTTTGCTATTTGCTCTTTCTGTCTTTCCGGACCCCTTTGAGCCCATTTGCTTCCTCAAGATCCATTTATTTATTTTATGGACCTGTGATCCATCATTCCTGCCGCTTGGGCTTAATGGTTCTTTTTTCCTATCTATTTGCCAACTTCTTTTCGATTTGTGTTGCTGGGCTCCCTCTTTCCCTTTGGCTTCCAAAATGACCATCAACAACGATAATTAGCAATCATCATGAAGCGAATGTAATAAAATCAGATTTTATTGCTTTTAAAAAAATGCTTCTTTTTAGTAGTTGTAAAATCATTGTAAATTAACTTTATTTTTGATGAAAAGCATGTCAAATTTTGGTGTTTATCTCTTTGTAAGTTCTTATATCTCAACTAGTCCTTGTTGGCAATGGCCGAGTTAGGACTTCAACTAAGGAGGGGGCAAGATTAAATGTTACCTTAATGCTCATTATTATAATCATGTTTCTTCATAAACTCAATTAACTGCTCGTATATATTTTATATCATTAAAATAAAGAAAATAATGACAACCAAATTCTAGTTAGTAACAATCAAATTAAAAAATTAAATAAATTTAAATACATAATATTTAATTTAAAATAAATGGAGAAAATAAATCAATTTAAGAGAATTAAAAATATAACAATATATCTATAAAATTGTATTAATGTTTCAATGCTTTGAATTCTTTTAAAAATTTATGTGCAATTAAAGATTTCTTCTTTATTTTTGAAGTAATTTAGGTTTATAGAAAGAGTATGAAACTGAAAAATTAGAAAAAAAATATGAGTAATGTTAAGGACAAAATAAAAATTCACAACGTTCCTTAAATTATCACATCACCCCATATGAGTCATTAAAAAAAATTTAAATCACATATTATGGTTTTCATCCCAAATGCAAATTACATAAAATAGATTTTTTTAAAGCTCTGTACACAAAAGGAAGGTGCTTTAAAAATAAAAAATAAAAAAAGTTCTTATGTCCTAATTATTGCATTTTCAAAAAAAAAAAAAAATGTTTTTAATGTATGTGTGTGTGTGTATATATATATATATATAAAAGCAAGAATTGTATTGATGATTGAATCCACTAATCTCATTGGTTTGGAGTGGATTTTATGTTGCGATTTCTTTACATTTCAAGCAAAGATGTATTCGTTTCAAAGTTTGCATCATTGTTTGGTGCTATATTTTGAAGTTGAGTGTTCTCCTAAGTATACTACGCACTTTGTTATAGACTTATAGCAATCTTCTTTCTCTCTTCTCTTTCTTATATTGTGCTGTTACTTTCTCAACCCACAAGTGTTTCAGTTGCCTGCAATATGGTGTTTAAAATATGAACTTAAAATTTGTACAATGGGTTTTATTATACTCATGAGTTAAGGAGTGGTTTATTGAATTTTTATGCTTTGTTGAATGAGATTTAGACGAAAATAAAATCATTAGAGTTATTAATTAAAGTTTGTAGGCTAATTGTGATGGACCAAGTCACGAGTTAAATTGTTATTTTGCTAAAATTATAAGGACAAAGTTTAGCTACAAATTTGGTTATAGTCTAAAGTTACAACATTACTTAATATCTTTTTGGGATAATTACACTTTACCCACCTGTGGTTTGCCTCTAATTTGACTTGCCTACCCGTGGTTTCAATTTTGACATTTTGCTCACCTGAGGTAAGCTCCGTTAAAATTCCGTAACCCACCTCGCTACTTTTTCCATTAAAACATAAAAACATAACAAAATCAAAGAAAAGAAGATCAAAAAGTGGCTTTTGTAAAATATAGAAACTTGGCTCAAGAACTTCAATAGAACACAAAATTTGCTCAAAGATTAACTTGTACCGTCAAAGACTCAAAATAGCTACTTGAACAACGTTTTTGGTATTCAGCAAAGAAATAAAAAGAACATTAATCTAGACTAGAATCACTACTCTCTCTCTCTCTCTCTCTCTCTCTCTCTCTCTCTCTCTCTCACTCTCTCATATCACCTCTCTCCAATCCTTCAATCTCTCTTTCTCTCTACGCTTTTCTCTCCTCCATCTTCCACGACCCAGACCCATAGCTAAGCTCCACCCAACACTGATTATCAAGATAAAATCACCAACCTAGGGCTGTTGTCATACCACCAAACCCACAGGCCACAGTTGATCTACCATAGGCAGGGGTGGTGAACTGACAGAGGAGGACAAGGGGTGTGTTTGGAGGCAGTGAAGAAACGGGGGCATTGGGAGTGGAAATTGGGGAGGGGCGTTTTAGGGTTTTGAAATTTTAGATATCTTTGAGAAGAGAAGAAGATGAAGATGAAGATGAAGATGATGAGAGATGTGGTGACAGAATTAGAAACGGTGGTTCTCTGCAATTTGCTTCTCTTTGATTTCTTTTTTATTTTTATTTTTAATTTTATTGTGGGCTTTAATTTTCTTGCAAAGAGTTTTGAATGGTTTGTCTGAATTTTGAAGACGTCTGTGATATAGTAACAGTAGAGATGGGTTTGTTGTTTTCCATTGAATATTGGTGTTCTTAAAACTGGGTTTGTTTTCTTATTTTGCAGCTGCGATTTCTTATCTTCTCACGGTGAGGTTGTGGGGCTTGATTTCTTGTCTTGTTTTTAATTTTTCTTGATCTAGCTATAGAGTTGTTGTATACACAAATGGTCTATTTTTTTTTTTTTTTTACTCTTAATTGTATTCGACTCATAATTTGTAGAGTTTATCTGGTTCTATTAAAGTTTTTGAGCCAAATTTCTAAAATTTGGAGAATGCAGATCTTCATGTTCTTTTTGATCTAGGTTTTTTTTTTTTGGTATGTTCTTCATGTTCAAGATTTGTGTGAATGGAGAAATAGACAAATACCATTTTTTGATCTTCTTTCTCTTGCATTTTTGTGCTATTTTTTGTTTTGGGAGGAGAGAGACATAAAACTTGAGCAAAAATACCTATTTACCCTTAATTTTAACAGAGGTGGGTTACAGAATCTTAACAGTGCTTACCTCAGGTGGGCAAAGTGTCAAAATTGAAACCACGGGTAGGCAAGTCAAATTAGAGGCAAACCACAGGTGGGTAAAGTGTAATTATCCCTATCTTTTTATTGAATGTGAATTTTGATAAATCCACAATTGGATTACATATTCTTCTTATATTCTTTTAGATTACAAAATTTTTAGAAAATTAAATATCAATAGCTATGTTATCAATAAATTGTTTAAATTGTAGGTTTTTGTAGTTTAAAATTATGCACTAAATATAAGCTTATAAATCACATAGTAAATAATATCTGATTGACACAAATTTGACATGTGTATTAAGAGCGTAAAGAACATGCAATTTAATGGTTAGATTTTTAAAATATGTGGTAATGTCTACAACAAATTTTGTAAATAAATTTTGTCCCAATTATAATATGTCTTGCTTCATAGTCACTATGTGGTTGATGTAAAAACCTGAATCCATTGCATAAACTCATCTCAAAATATTAGAGACTTGAGAACAGGAAAACTTTTGTGAATAAGGAGTGCCTATGGCATTAGGAAAGTCCAAATTTTGGAGCAAAATTTTCTTTAGTTGAGACTTGAGAGAACTTTCTAGGGAAACAAAAAGAGAAAGTCCAAAGAGAGCCATTGACTATGAAACGACATCGTCCTAGGAAAATGCAATGCCATTGCCACCTCACCGTGTTCTATCCATGTATTTGTTTAGTATTTCAAGGGACAAAACGTCTCGTTTCGATATCAATTTTAAGATAGCATTGTCAGCATAGCACTGCACAGCAGACAAATTCGAAGAAGAAGAAGAAGCACAGTGAGTCTTAGCAAAACAAAGCAAAGAGATGAGCTATGCTGCGATTGTGGTAGGGTCAGCCTTTGTTCCTTCTCTTCCTCTTAATCCTAACCCAAATCCAAATCCAAATGGGTCTCTTCCTTCACCCAATAATACTTCGGTAATTAACAAAAATTTTGACATTTACTTTTTACTCTCTCTCTCTCTCCCTCTGTCTCTGTGTTGTGTGTGATGTGGAACTCTTGTTAATTAATATTCTATAGCAGAACACGGGTGGTGTTGGTTGTGGTGGTGCAGAGGAACCTCACCTTAATACTATGAAGCCAACAGTTGCTGCTTCTTCGGGTTTTAAGTGGCGTTTAGTTATAGCATATGATGGCACCCATTATTCAGGTTTTTTTCTTTTCTGGGTCCCCCATATACCAATTTTCTTCATTTCTTGTTGTTGCTGCTACTGCGCTTTGTTTTTTTAGTTAGAATTGTTAATGTTGGTATATTTATTTTCTTGGAACAAAATTATGATTAGACAAAAACACAACAAAGTAAACATTTCAACAAATTAATCCCAGTTGAGGAAAGTGGAAACTAATTTCTTATTCTATGAATGGCTAGTCTTATCTTATAGGACACATTAATCAAACAAAGGACCCTACGGAAGCTTTGAGATGCTAGGAAGCCTTCATGATATTCTCTGTGCAGGGAAATCTTTTCAGGCATCTTCATCGTTTATATAGTAGTAATTGGGAATGTCTTGGGAAATAATGAACGTACATAAGTTGCTTTGCACTTGACTTCACATGTTGTGGTAGTAATTTTGGATTGTTCATGTTAGAATTGTGTACAGGATTGAGAAAGTAAGAGAAAGCAGAAGCACACAAATTAAAGTAGTTTAGTCTAACAGCCTAAGTCCACAACTGAAAACTATTTGCGGCTACATCTTTGCTATATTGAATTGTGTATTACAATGAACCCAATGCAAGGTTTATGTACGAATACATTTGGTTCATTAGTAACTTTGAAACTGCAGCCTGCAGGTACCCATGGTAGTATAAAACCAAGGTAGGCCATGGTACTTTACAAAACCATGGTCTATACATTTATGGCTATATCCTAATATAGCCCAACATTTCAAATTAAATAATTTCTACATCAATGAACTTATGCCTTTCCATGTAAAATTGCTTCTAGGTATAATCATTATCAATTTCATGCTTCATTCTAACGTTTTTCCTTTGAGATCCTTTTTGGGCTCCAAAGAAGTCCACCATCCCAACATAAAAGCAGCCTTGAAGAAATCAAATTTTCCAAGTTTTCCATTATCTTGAACACCATGAAATCCATTTCAGGTTGGCAATATCAGCAGTCACCACCAACCATACAGTGCATTGTGGAAAAAGCTTTAACTCAAGCAACAAAGCTAGAAAGGAAGGATCTCCTTTTGGTTGGTGCGAGTAGGACAGATAAGGGAGTTCATGCCTTGGGTCAGGTCTGACTTTGTTATTCTTATGGGGATTCACTTGGCATCCATCAACATACAACAAACTTATTATCAATTAAGCTTTCAGGTTGCACACTTTGTTACACCTTTCAACTATGACAGCTTGGAAAGCATTCACGCAGCTCTGAATGGTCTTCTTCCCTCTGATATCCGTGTTCGAGAGATTAGCCCTGCCATGCCCGAATTCCATGCTCGATTCTCAGCAAAAAGAAAGATTTATCATTACAAGATATATAATGACACCATAATGGATCCATTTCAGCATCGCTATGCTTATCACAGTGCCTATAAACTTAATGCTGCAGTCATGAGAGAAGCTGCAAGTTATTTTATTGGAAAGCATGACTTCTCTGCTTTTGTCAATGCATCTCACAATGATCGAGTGCGAGATCCAGTGAAGAATATATTCCGTTTTGATGTCATTGAAATGGTAATTGTCAGGCCCCAAAACATGTTTTCTATAATAGTATGGGTTCTCTTGGATGGATGAAATCTATTTCACCTCAGATTATACATTCCTCTAATTACTTCATTTTGCTTTTGTTATCCATTTTCAACATGATACTAGCCAAAAGGCCCAGTAAGTAATTACATGTTTTGAATTTTATACGAGGAATCAAGGTCTCAATGCTGATCAATTTGTTGCATTTTTATCTAGGGAGCTCTTTTGCAGCTAGAAGTTGAAGGTTCAGGTTTCTTATATAGACAAGTGCGAAACATGGTAATTCTTTTGTCAATCCCATGTAAAAAGAAGTTGTTGTATTATGCATTTAAGGTATAAGCATTTTTTGTTTATTAACCATTTCAGGTTGCCTTGCTTCTTCAAATTGGAAAGGAAGCAATTCCTCCTGATATTGTTCTCATGATTTTGGCAAGTCGAGATCGCAAGGAGCTGGCTAAATATGCTTTGGCTGCCCCACCTCATGGGCTGTGTCTTGTAACTGTAAACTATATTGAAGAGCACCTAGGGCTTCCATCAGGTTGCCCCAAAACCAGTTTTGGTAGGCATCAAACTATAAGCAAATGTAAGCTTCCATTTTACTGAAATCCAAATGCATTACAACAGAAAAAGGATACGAATATTATTCATCGAATGGTGCATGCAACCTTTAACTCTCCACTATTGGCAATTCACGGATCTCTTTTAAGCAGGGTGCATCATTAAGGGATAGACACTCTTTTCCTTCTCTTTTTTATTGGAGACATTAGGTCATGTGACATGTAATGACTAATAAGTGAAGGAGAACCATTTAAAAGCAAAGTGAGAAGGGTCTATTTAGTTGGAACGATGGAAAAGTGAGATGATAGAAAATATTTTAGTTTTCTCTTAAATGATTTTTTTTTTTTTTTTTTTTGAGAAGTGGAAAAGTGATTTGAATAAATTTACTATGTACCTTTATTATATATTAGGAGATGATAGAAAAGATTATAATTAAGAGAGGCATTATAAAGAATTTTATTAAAGAAACATTTTTCCTCCACTTTTTCCTCTCAATTTGGGAGGATGGTTTTTGGTGAGCCCGAGTGGAAAACTCCACCTACCCATTTTTCATCCCCCTCATTTGCACAACACCAATTAATGAAAAAATCTCATTTTCTATCCTCCCTCTTTTACACCCATATAAATTGACCATAAAGCATAATAGATCCAGTTTAGATTATTACAAGAAATCAAAATGAATTCTTGTTTGATGTTTCATCCAAAACAAAAAAGAAAAAAATGAACAGCTTGTTGCTTGACGTTAACGATTCTCAATCTTGCATTTTGTTAGCTATGAAAATTTGCAAAAAAGATTTTGACATTTCATCCATGCATGGGAGAAATTATTTGGTCCTCTTTGGTAGACGAGTGACGTGGTCCTCCCAAGTGATGTGCACCAATAGAAAGCAACTACATATTTTAAAAAAAGATGACTCAACCTTTGGGACCACACTTGCAATACGTAATTGAGCTAGAGCCTTAAAAACAAATACACTTCACTTCTAACCCAAATTTACTTAGCTGCTTCTCACCAAAATTTTCCTAAACCGCTCAGGTCTCATCTCTCCCTTCCTGCAGCATTGAAGGAATTAGGGTAAAATACTATTTTGGTCCCTAAATTTTACTAAAAATTTGTTTTTCATCCTTAAACTTTAAAAAGTTATTTTTTAATCCTTAAACTTTGTAAAGAGTTTTTTTTTTAATAGTATAGAGATAAAAATAAGGATGGGAAAAGAACTTTTTCAATAGTTTAAGGATAAAAAACAAATTTTTAGTAAAGTTCAAAGACATAAATAAAACATTTTCAATAGTTTAGGGACAAAATATGAACTTTTCACTAGTTTAGGGACGAAAAATAAATTTCTTAAAGTTTAGGGATGAAAAACAAATTTTTGGTAAAGTTTGGGGGCCAAAATAATATTTTACCCAAGGAATGAAATGAACAAGTTCTATGAGATTTTGAACTAACTTCGTTTTTGGGAGAAAATTGGCTTTTGCCTTTTCTTTTTAAAATATCCAGCAAAATGCCCCATGTCTGAAACTAATTAAGGAAATGCTCGGTTTTTTTTTTTTTTTTTTTTTTTTTTTTTTTTTTCTAAAAATTGAGTTTCAAATGTATAATTTGATTTTTGAAACATCGAGTTATAGCGAACGTGGACTTAGAATTATTATTATTATTATTTATTATTTTTTTTTGGTGGAACTTGAGTTCTATGAACTCGAGTACTTCACATGGAAATCGAGTTCCTTGAATGGAACTCGAGTTCACGAAACTCAAGTTCGAGAAATTTTTTTTATTTATTTTTCAATTCGCTATAACTCGATTGTCCAAAAATCGAATTTTAAATTAAAACTCGATTTTTAGAAAATCGAGTTTCAAAACAGGGGCATTTTTTTAAACAATTTCAAATATGGGGCATTTTGCTGGATATTAAAAAAAAAAAAAAAAAATGAAGAAGAAGAAGAAGAAGGGGGCAAAAGCCCAATTTCACCTAGTTATTGGGCATAACTTGATCTGGCTTGTTTCCTTCTTTTCCCATGGATGAGTAGTGAGGACACAATTACAAAGATTATGGTTGTAAACTATGATTGAAGTAGTTGCTAGAATCCAAATACCATCATTGCAGTTAACCATGACTGATCAAGGTATATCACAAAGACTCATTTCACTCTTCAAAGTATCATTTTCTTGCTTTGTTTTGTCTCTATGTAGCTTATAAATTTATAATATAGTGTCTTCTACATGTTTGATAAAAAGCCCGAGATGAGAAAGTATTAAAAGAATGAAATTTTAAGTGTTTTTTTTTTCCTTTCTATTTAATTTTTTTTTTTAATTTACTATGAGCCCTTGTTTCTAGAGTTAAAAACAAGGGTTCATAGTCAGGAAAACTAAATAGAAAGAAAAAAAAAAAAAAACACTTAAAATTTCATTCTTTTGATACTATCTCATCTTGAGCTTTTTATCAAACAGGTAAAAGGCACTATATTATAAACTACATAGAGACAAAATAGAGCAATAAAATGATACTTTGAAGAGTGAAATGAGTCTTTGTAACATATCTTGATCAGTAATGGTCAGTTGCAATGGTGGTGTTTGGATTCTGGCAACAACTTCAGTCATAGTTTATAGCTATAATCTTTGTAGTTGTGTCCTCACTTCTCATCCATAAGAAAAGAAGGAAACAAGCCAGAACAAATTAGGCCTCAAAACCAAGTTAGTTCAAAATCTCATAGGGCTTGATCATGCAAATAAAAATTCCTTCAATGATGCAAGAAGGGAGAGAGAAGAGACCTGCGCAGTTTTAGAAATTTTGGTGAGAAGCGGCTAAGTAAATTTGGGTTAGAAGTGAAGAGTATTTGTTTTTAAGGCTTTAGCTCAATTATGTATTGCAAGTGTGGTCCCAAAGGCTGAGTCATTTAAAAAAAAAAATGTGGCTGCTTTTTATTGGTGCACATCACTTGAGAGGACAGTGTCACTCGTCCACCCTAAAAGATCAAATAATTTCTTTATGCATAGTATCATTTGTGTTTGGCAAAAATCATTCTTTGTCTCACCTTATTTAAAATTTTTCTCCTAAAATTAAGCTAATTTTGAAGTTGTAACTTTTTATTTCAGATTTAGCAAATAAGCTACTAAAAATTACTAGATATTAAAGGGGGGAGAGGGGAGAGACAGTGGGGGGGACTAAAGTAATGCATTGACATTTTCATGGACTCAAGATTAGAAGGTTAATCTGGGAAGCTGATTATAGGGTACCTGACAAGCCAAAAAAAAAAAAAGCAAATCAAATTGTAGTACTAGAGTAACCAGACTACCATGCACCAGCGCCGGCAGGGTAGAATATAGAACTTGTCAAAGAAGTAAAAAACCTAACAACATTAAAGCATCCATCTGTGGCGTTAAGTTTAGTTGTAATATTTTCAAATTGTGTGGACCTCGGGTCAATTAAAATTAGGTTTAAAAGATATGTAATATAATGACAAATTGTTGCTTATCTAAGAAGGAAAAAAAAAAAATCTGAACAAACATAAAGTGATCACATTGGAGGATGCAATAGGAATTAGGGAATCATTGCACGTCTCCTAAGATGATCAAAGGTTACCAGTTTCATGAAAGACAAAGTGGCTTTCAAGCTGCTGCTTAAGTAGCAGACCAATCAATTTAGATAACCTTGATAAAAGTAGTCATGAGGTAATAATGGTCTTATGCACTGGGTATATGCATCATTTCTTTTACAATAAATATACTCTGCAGTTGTGTGACATCCACATATTATGAGAGGAATAATACATGATAAGAGGAATAATACATGAAATCCCTGCTCGAAGGGAGGATATCTATATCTATGGCTTTGAAAACATTTTATAGTGCGGATTTCAGTGTGAATGACATATTTGTGTGGTATCCACATATTATGTGTTAAGCTGTGGGCACATATGATTTCAGTGTGAACTACATATTTGTGCTGCTAATTCATCCAGAGAGAGAGAGTTGCAAGGATTGATGCCTAAACAGAGCTTTAGCTGCCAGCCTGCCAGGATAATTATAATAATTCTCAAAATAACAATCTCAAATACTACATAAATTTTCAAATGGTTACACAGCAGGTATGGGCAATATCTCCCTTAAATGATCTTTTTTGAGTTCTTTCTTGCATGATCTAACCACATGAAAACACAATGAAAAGAACAAAACCTCTAAACACAAATATAAGAATACAGCTCATGTCTCAAAAAAACGAAGTTCTATCATAAATTCTCGGTGCTTTGGTGAATACCATGCCACTGCTTTTGCTGAACCAAGGACTTGCATTGAATATTCAAGGGCAAATACAGGATCATCCACACGTACGGGCCAGTCTTGGTTGTCCAAATCAACTGTGACTCCGGAATCGACTCTAAAAAGAAAGGGTCCAGCAATCTGAAAGTTGTACATTGAACTTGTCATGACTGGCAATGAGTTTATTAAAAGGCCATTAATGAAAAAAGAATATAAAAGACAATGAGGATAACTTTTAAACTATTTCTCCTAGCATGTCACTTTGTTCAAATTTTAATAAGAACATCAAATGCTCAAAATCAAAGCAAACCATGTCCAACATTTTATTAAATGAGCATAAACAAGGCCATTTATTGTTGGCAACTAATGTAAACATCTTGTTGCCATTAATAAGTTATACCAGAATTAAATATGGTGTTAGAATCAACATGCAGCCAATATTTGTGAAAAAGTTCTAGCGAGAAGCATTGGATGCTTTCATTGGCAACTAATCTATTCAGGTCCAACAAGTAAAAAGGAAACAATGAATGCTAGTCTGTTCATCAACCAGCAGCTTTTGCAAAAAAGATAAGAGGAATAGTGATTATGTTCTTTGAACCTAGGAGCTTCCATAGGCTGCGTTTATATCTTTTGTAAACAAGCTCTTAGCCTAATCAGGAAAGTACTTTAAAAAAAAAAAAAATACAAACATGGGATATAATGAGAGAAATGTAGGCACCTGCTGCTGAAGAGAAAGGGATGCATTGGGGCAAATAGTCCGAATATCTTCCAGACTTGGGCGTTGAGAATTCAAAAGATTCTGTGCTACTTGTGTAGCACCTGCAACAAATCTTGAACCAGAAGGGAAATCCAAGCGGGCATGAAACCGGGTGAGATCAAGGAATAGCCTTTGATAATTTCCATGCTGAGCTGTAAATGACACTGATGCAAACAGATCTGCAAGGAAGGCAGATTTCACTCCAGATGCCTGAAAAGAGAAGCCATTGGACTCCTGGGAATTGTCTTGTGATCTAACTGAGCAATCTCCAACAGAGGCAGTCAAAGCAGCACCTATATGTTTGAAACAATGACATCAAAGAGTTATGCAGCAAGCATATAATGAATTTTATGTATTCAAATGTATTAGCATTGCAAGATATGAATTGCAATTGATCATGATTCCTAGCATGTTCAGAATCCTAAGCAACAAATCAACTGGTTATGACTTATGAACAAATTATTGCCAGATCTTCTACACTGAGTCCAATGACTCCAACATGAAAATTCAATGATGACATGATCACAAAGTGCAAATCACACCTCATAATAGAAATCCTATGATAGAGACTGTTAGATGGGAGAGCCAACAAGAGTACTTTAGACCAATTCTCTTCTTTATAAATTACAAAAATGCAAGAGCAGAAGTTCAATGTCATGAATTCCGGCACCTGCAGTCACTTGCATGATACTAATAAAATAAAAGGTTTGATGTTTTTTTTTCTTGATGTGTCCTAGGCTAAGGATTCCTCCATTGAAGCAGGAATTAACCTCACTACAATATCAAACTCTACAAATCAGAAGTGAGCAGTGAGGGAAGTAGCTTACCAATAATCCCTGAAGCTGAAATGTGAGGATTTGAAAGGAACAGGTCATATGGTTGCACCAGTTTCAACTTGGGAGCTTTACTCCTCCAAAAGTCAAAATTCTGTTTGAAAGAAAAAGCACTTTTGATAGAAAAGCCGGGAAGGAGAGTAGCAGGTGGTCCATGGATGGTTTGATGATCATCACCTTGGAATTGGGTGGGTGAGCCCGTGTTATGGTGCATACATAGATGATAACTGGCACCAGAGTCAGAAGCAAGAGAAGCCATATCAATGGCCAAGGATAACGGAACATCCCAATAATTGCCAGACTTGTCGACAAAAAGTCCAGGCGAAACTGCCTCCACTGTTAGGTTGTGATTGGGAAACTGCAAAATGGTACATCATACCCAAATGAAATCCTCCTCAAGCAGGATTTTCAAAAAAAAATTCATTCATTGTTAGTAGCGGGTCTTAATTGAACCAACAATCTCACCCTCCACCTAGTAAGTCTTACAAGGAAGAGAAGGCATATTGTGCATCCAGCAGATGCATCATCTCTCTCACACTATGTAAGCCCCACATAGTTTGGTTAAGCTACTAGCTCATTGACAAGTAAGATGCTTATTTAGTAGAAGAATTACTCAACATATTATTACCATTCTTTTTTTCTTTTATTTTTTTAAAGATATGATAGTATTTGAAACTTAAGGTGTATGGTCCGAGATTATTGCTCTTTACCAACAAGTCAAGACAATATAGTCCCTTTCACAACAACAACACAGTTGAGTTAACTAGTCCCTTATTTGACGAAAGAGACTTCATTAGTTGATTAACTAGAACACACCACATAAATGCAATTTTAAGAACAATTAAAAAAAGCATAAAAAGAGGGAAATGTTTTGTAAACCTTGTGATGAAGGATAGCTTTCTTCCGAGGCTTCTTGTTATCACCAAAAGTATAAGAATCCAAACTAAGAAGCAGTGTATCATCGGGTGTTAACATTAGTTCAGAAGAGAAACCAAGGGCATACAAGGAGTGATTCTGAAGGTGTCTCCCAATGGTTTGCAGCCACGAGGACACGGAATTTGGTTTTTCTCCACTCCCAGTAACAGAGGACATGAACTTCTGAAAATTGAACTGACCCAACAAAGTCCCAAACCTGCATCTCTTTTCAGAACCCCCCCAGAAATATCAACCCAAACATCAACATCACTGGACACTTAACTATAACTCTAATCACACAACAAATTTCACAATTTTGTGGGAAAATTAATAAAAAGGCCTAGAGTTTATACCCGTTTCAAATTAAGTCACAAGTTTTTAATTTTATCAATTTATGTCCCAAACTTATAAAACTGTTTCAACCCTATTCGTTTTTCATTTATGTTATTCAGTGTAGTAATGGAGTATTCACATAGGTAGTAAATTTTGATCTTCTAACATCACTTTCTCACTCTAAACAAAGCCATCTCTCTCTACCCTCTTGTTCAATGACTACCAAATTGATTTATGAACAAGCCATTCTTTGGTGAAACACAAAGTTTAGTAAATGGTTTTCTACTTTTATCTACTGTTCATTCCTACCCAGAATAACAGAAATGCTATACAAAGATGTACATACATAGGCCTTAAATTGAAACAATTTCATAAATTTTAGACTTCAATTCACACAATTAAAAACCTTGGACCTAATATAAAACACGGGTTTATCTTATAATCATATATTTTTAACAACCTTAAATTTTTTTTTTTTTTAAGTTGTGAAATTTAATGTTTGTGTAGCATTGTTGTTGGGGTTAATAATAAAACTGAGTAGTGGGGAGTGGGGAGTGGGGAGTACCAGTTTTGAGAGAAGGGAATGGTGAGGGAGCGGTGGAGAGCGACGCCGTGAGAGGCGGAGGAGTAAGAGGGGACAAAAGGCAAGAACATGAAGCGTTGCATGAAGTGCATCTGCTTAGCCCTCGATAGCCGAGTCCCTCTTGATACTCCCAATGGAATTGGGTCTCCCGGAACGGGTCGGGCCAACCCATCGGCTGTCATGGCTGTTGACATGTCCAGCTCCCAAAAGCTTCCATCCATTGTCCATCTCAGCTTCTTCATCACTTCCTCCTCCTACTATTCGGCTACTCTTACTCAGATAACACTATAACTAAACACCCCACCCTCACCAATGTTTTTTTTTTCCTTTCTTTTATGGGGTTTTAAAGGTTTAAAGGCTTAAAAGCTACCAATTTTGTCTGTCTCTATCTGCAATTAAAGAATTTTACTTTTTTTATAAGCAAAGAAAGAGATTTATTTACATATATAACAAATAGACAATCATTTAATCATTGATTTATCATTAGATACATCAAGCAGATATCCATTGACAGAAAGTCAATAACTTTCAAATTAAAAAAAAAAAAAAATTTATTGACACGATACTCTCCATTGAAACTCTAGCAATCATGTCACTTTGAGTAAATTTCAATTAGCTCAATTAATAAATTTCTTAACTTCGAATAAAAATTCTAATATTCAAATCATGCATACATAAAAAAATAATAATAATAATAATTTCATTTCTTTTTCTCAAATTTCTAATTAGGGGTAGTAATATATGACACAACCTGTGAACTTGAAATGAATACAGTGCAGTTTTTTGTGGATTAGTATTTGGTGTAAATGAATCCATGTCAAAATCAATCAACACGCTTTAACACGGTTAATAAAATGGGTCAATTATAGGTTGACCTGCTTAACCCGCAATCAACCCAATTAACATAAATAAATGTCATTTTTATCTAACATAAATTTGGATTCTAAATATAATGGAGCAATTAAAAGAATTTTATTGATTATATTGATAATTCTTTCATTAAAACTCTGAAATCCCTTACTCTTTTACCCAAAACAATGAATAAAAACTCACTATTCACTTTAGTTTTCTTAAATTATCTATTAAATGGGTTGAAACGGGTTGGGTCATATCAAACCATTTAATAAATGGATTGTGTTAGAGTTTAGGGGTTCTGACATGATTATTAAATGAGTTGGATTAGAATTAGGCTATGTATTCGAATACCCTTAACTTTGTCATGACAAGAACATGGCTTGCTAATATGAATTGCCACATTTATTTCTAATTTTATGCTTGAACTGTATATTTAAAACTCTAATAGAAATTAACCTTACTTTATTTGATATTAATTTATCAACCTATATATTTAATTCATTAAAAATAATCTTGGTTGTTTCTCAAAAAAATAATCTTGGTTTAGTTAGTATTAAATAAATTTGTTTAATTAATATTTAAATATAAAAAGGCTACATTTAAAGTTATTGCCTTGGCTCATATTATATTAGAGAAGTGCTAAGTCGATAACATTTTCACAATGAATCACAGGTGATAAGTTGTTATGGTTCTAATTTGAACCCACTATTACAAATACTTTTTTGTCCACTAGTAACAACCTACAACTAAGAATTTGTTGTAAAAATGTTGTAAATATATCATTTCTCTATTATATCAAGCCAACCTTGCCCCTCATGTCAGCAGTTTATTAGATCTGAGGGCACTAGACCCAATCCTTGTCCAATATACAACCATTATTCATTTGCTAAAATCTTTTATTCTCATATACATTTAGCCCTACTAAGGCCCGTTAGTAGCCCATGTATGATGTGTTTGATTCCCCACCTATTTAAACTCTAGATATATCATTAGGGAAGTCAAAAAAAAAAAAAAAAAAAAATGTAGAGTTGTAATTTGTAGAATATAAAATAGAATAAAAAAAGTGTGGCCAAAAATTTGTATTCATCATACTACTTTTTTTTTCTTTTTCTTTTTGATAAAAATTCATACCCAGACTTGAGATTTGTGATTCATAAATGAAATAGAATACCCCATCAAAGAAGCCAGAGGGTGAGATGACATATATTTATTTGTTGCATGGTTTATACAAATCCCAAGGAAGTGTCATTTTATTCCGAAGAATGTCATTGCGTGAATCCTCAAAGAGGTTGGTGCAATTTATCCAATTTTTTTTTAAAAAAGATCATCCATCAGGGGACTAAGCATTGCAGTTTTGATTTGTTGGTCATAACCTTTTTTTTTTCTTCAATAAGTTACCTATGTATTTCAATGGCGTTTTATACCTACAACTTCACCCGTGTACCTTGTAGAAGAAAGAAATGTCGCCTGAATCAGTGAATTGAATTAGAGCTTGTTTGATTTTTTTTTTTTTTTTTTTATAGTTTAATGTTAGAATAAGAGGAGGAGGAGTAAGTTGATCTTGATTTTCCTTATTTGTACATTGTTGATAACAATATAAAACCGAAAACCTCCTCTAATATCCATCTTTATCACTCAGCAATATACTAGAATATATGGCATTTGGCGTAGGTAAATAGCAAAGCCATATGTTCCTCAAAAAAAGGAAAAAAAGAAGCAGGGCCATACCTTAGTACCCATATTTACCATGTTACCATTAGCCATTGTACAGAACACTGTCTGAGACAGCCTTGTCTTGTCAACTTAAAAATGATAGCTTCTACCATCATCATTGCCATTTGCCATCAAAAACAATGAAGCCAACAAAATACCCTACTATTTTACAACATAAGGTTTGTGTTAATTGTCGATGATGTTCCCATTGAGCTGCGAATCGTGTTGTGAATAGGCATCATGAGCAAGCGTCTGCAGAATAGAAGGTATGTTTCAAAGTCAGCATATCTACCAAACAGAAAAAATTACAAAATGCTAATACCAATTTGGATTACATGTTCAAGAGGCCATGATAGTCCAAATACCTGTTCCTGTGAACGGAAATACATGAATGGTGTATAGTGTAAGAAGTTTGAGACCCTAGAGGTATATATATCAGCGTACCTGCATTATGAAGATTTTAAAATGACCATTTTTTAGGAGAATATTTAAAATTGCACTTCAACCTCGGTTAATAGCAATGGCTAGAAATCTGTACATGAAAATATGTGTGAAGCATCTCAAGAAAAGAGAACATACTTCTCAATTTGTCTCATCAAATGGCTTTTATCCCACAGCCCTGCACGTGAAAGGTACCCCCACCTAATGCAGAACAGGTGCATCATGTCAACTCTATGTTCAGAATGTGTTAAATCTTCACACATCACCATAAATAAATAAAAATCAAATGTAACCATGTAAATGCATCAAGCCAAAAGTAAATTCAACATAGCGGGAATAAGTCGTTAAGTTTAAGAAATTCTTGATGTGGGATGCAAGGTGAAGCAACAGATTAGATAAAAAAAATTTATGTGAAAAAATTATTTGGGGGCAAGTAATTAACTACATCAATGGTAATCAGTATTTGTATTTTCAATCCTTTCTGCATTGCACACGTTACATTCTCAAACTTGTGATTGTATTAGTGAATAGTGATGGGGCAACTCCTTGTACAAAAAAAGTTGTGACATTCACTTTTCCACATAATAACCCTGATGGTCAAAGAACTTCAAAAATGTACCCCCCCCCCCCCCCCCCCTCTCCCCCAAAAAAAAAAAAAAAAAAAAAAAAAAAAAAAAACAAAAAGTGAAAATATAGGGAAGAAAATGAGAAGTACATTAATAATATATGACAGATATTCTAACACTAGATAACAACATGAATAAAGTCATCATCATGAGGCAGGAGAGTCAAGCAGATTAAGAGAAATGTCTTGTATAGCCTAAGGCTGTGATATAGCTTAGGTGACAATGATTTGGCCCAATTAATATTTAAACAACATCCAAGTCAAATAAATATTTGGTATAACCTTGACATACAACATACATTCCGGAAGTAGTATGAGGCCAACAATATATGGATGATTCAATATGTTGAGAGAAAAGGGATTCTAAATTTCTAGTCTAAAAGTTCACTGAGTCTCACCTTTTGTTGAAGAGCTCCCCATCTGCTTCTAGCATTGGAGCTATTTTTTCGTCTAGTCTTTGCATAACAATAAGTAGCTTTTGCATGCTTTCTGTCAGTTCTTGATCATCCATGCTAGTTGCAGCAAGGGTCTGAAATACACAGAGAGATTTCACATTAATTATCAAGAACTACATTGCTAGACTAACATTATTTCTGAAATCATAAAACTATCTAAGTACTTCTATTCATTTAGAACAAGAAGACTCACAAATTTCAAAATTGAGATCAATATAAATAATGAAAAGTAATATTTAGCGTGCTAGTAAGAAGGGGATTATGAAAATAAGATATGCATCACAAGACCAAAGTTCATGATGAATAGGGCAAGCTAATAATGCATATAACTGGACACAGCTTACTTGAGCAGGACGTTCTCTTGTTCGCCTTTGGAGAGCAAGCCGAAGTTGGTTAAAAAGATCGCCTACAACCTCCTTTTGATTTATAAGCTCTATTAGTGATGCTCTACGACCCCGGCTACGAATCAAAGCACTATACTGCAGTTCCAGTATTTCATTAAACACAAACAACTCTTGTTAGTATTAATAAGTAAATTGAGTCAGAAATATCAAACAGAAAGTAAACTGACATAGCATTACAATTTATAGTTCAAAAGTGTTTTGGTCAATAGAACCAACACAGTTCAATACAAAAGCATCATTTGGGACCACCAAATATTCTTTTTGATTCAAGTTTAGTCTCTACGATTGTGTCTAATATACTATGCCCATCATTGTAAGTGATTCAACTATAGAGACATTTGAAATATTAAATACAAACAGCCATGAGAAAGAAACTCCAACTGATGTCAGATACACTAACCTCTTCTTCCAATTCTCGACAAATTAGTGCAGTTCGCCATCGCAGATGAACTTTGGATTGACTTACATCAGTGTAAATGTGGTCACCAACATATAATATCTCATCTCCATGGATGTCTAAAGAATTCTCAACCATTTGAGCACTGCCTCCTGAATACAAACCCCCTGCAGAAGAAGATAGTACAGCGAATGCATGAGAATATTGAATCATTTTGAAAAACTTAAGGTAGAGTAGCAATATCAAATGATCACTACACACCACAAAACACATTCATATAACTTGGCATGTAATTACAGATTTCTCAGCATTCTTATCATGTTAGTTGAAAACATAAATAGCAATTTTTTTTACCAATTTAAGAATATAGTCATTCAGCTAATTTTGCTTCACAGAAATCATCATGTGGTCTGGACATATGTTTATAAAAGAAATCCTCATGGGGGCCTGCTGGTTACTTCGCATGCATTGCTAAGATATGCATGACAGTTTGATGCTTTATGCTTGCTTAGTAAGCAATAGTTTTATTTATTACATGATATGCCAACATTCATTACAGAAATTACCTACCAGCCAACTTAGCTTTCACATTGTGTACAAATTCTCAAGTGTGTCACAATACACTTGTGCTTGCCTTGCCACTTAGTCAGGCATTTATTTTTCATAAGCAACTATAAAACAATAAATGTGACAAAACAATCCAAACCTAACCATTATGGCATGTTATACAGGGATAGCATCTTTACTTCTTATAACTTATTTATTTATTGCTTGGTGAGCCTACTCCTAATATCTTCAGTAAATATAAAGTTCTTTATAATGACAATGTTATAATCTGTACAATAAAACAGAATAAGGCAACTAGCTTCATGCATCTTAGAAACGAAACCAAATGTAACTAAATGGGATAACATGATAATGTAAAAGTTTGAACTTATTTGCCTCAAAAAGAAAATATACAGTGCAACGGTTTGACAAGAAAAATAACTAAAACATCACTGACCTGTACGAGCCTTGAAGCATGGACGCATAAGACCCTCCCCTGTTACCACCTCATACATCGGGTGTGACATTTGGAAGAATTCTGGCTTCCTTGCTGAGACTATTACCTACTCACGAGGGGAAGGAAAAGAAAGTTCACATGTACTGCTATTGAAGATCTGTTAGAAGACCTTTATTATTATTAATATTACTATTATTATATGTCAACCCAGTTATTTTTCTCCGTATATAGTACAAGAGAAAATAAATGATCCAAGTAGGATAACATTCTGAAAACAATTAATGGTGATGTCTCAGGCATGATTTGGGAAAGGATGATAACAACATTTTTGTACCATACTTCAGTAACAAATATAGTCATAACTGATGCTTGTCCTACTATAGTTTAAGGAACACCTAGCAAAGGACCTAAAGAATAATAACAGTCAGTGAGCATAAAGAGAAAAAGATATACTCACAATATCAAATAGATCTCGCCAACCCATATCGTTGGGAAGAAATCTGTTAAAGGAATGCTGCATCATTTTGTCTGTGTAGTGATAATCTGAGTTGGTAATAAGCAAGATCTTTTTACCAGCCTGAAATATAAAAATTCCCTAGTAAATAAGGATTAAAAGGATTTCACATGATATGCAAAGATAAAAAGTTACAAAATAATACCTCCTTTTGGTCCAAAAGTGCCAAAGGCAGTTCTGGATCAGGTTCAACAAACAGTTCAGGCTTAGACATTATCTCACTCTGTAAAATTGCCACGAATAAATTATAAGTGCTTTTGAACCAAAATATTGAACACCAGACAATCTATATCCATGGTTATAATATATATACCTTGAGTTGACCTTCAACATGTGCCCTAAAGAGGGCTCTTCCAACAGCCTGAAAACCATCTCAAGAGTTAATAAAGAAAGACAAGTAACTAACATCAGTATACCACTGTCAAATAAAATTTTCTGGAGCAGATTGCCTTATAAAGCCCTTTGTAATCAAGAGGACCAAGTTCTGCACTTATAGCTCCATCATCCAATCTGTCAACCATCTGGAAGGAATTACACGACCTTAATAAAGCTCAAGACATTGTTGATTATACAAAGGATAACAGAAGTGATAAAATGACATGTCAAATCTCAACATCTTTGTGAATGCATGAGGTACAATGCATAAGAAGCAAACAGAAAAATATGCTGTAGAATCTAAAGTTACTAGAAGTATCAAGACCATGACAGATGATATGAACAGTAAATTGGTAACACATTTGTTCACAGTATTGCCGTGAAAGACAGAACTTGCAGCCTGGTTCTAACTTGTTTCAGTTCTCCACAAATTGATTCCCTATCTGCTCTAAAAATATCCAATAACTCTATTTATTTGGAATACAGCAAACTCATATGTTTATTTGAAAACCACATTTTGGGCATTCTCCATTTTTCTCAAATTTTAAAATCTTGATCACTCTCCACATAAAAATTTCTATCAATTTCATAGAACTTTAAAGGCCACTTGATATTACTATTAAATGGAGTTCTGCAAGAGATCTCTACAAACAGCTCAATGAAAATGAGATGGGATCAGTGGCCCTCCTAGCTTAAAGTATAATGAGAATGTGAAGATGGACTGGTAGAATTCAAGCCTAAAAAGAATTAGCGCAGGCTAGATGACTAAGACGTTCAGCATTATCTTAGTCTATAAGGTAAACTACCTGCATATAAGCCACAGCCTCTGAAACAGAGAATAGCGTATTCAGGAACTCCCATCGACTCTCCTTCCGCAGATCCACCAGTTCCCTCCCATACATCTCACTTCCATGCATAGAAAGTTAAGCTTGCACTATAAAAAATATTACTCCAATTCTTCTACGAATGATACATCAAAATACTAAATGCTGATCTGCTCAATATATTTACTAGACAATGAGGGCAGTCTATGAGCCAAAGCATAAACATAATCCTTGCACAGGATAAATGCAGTAATTAACATTTTGTAGTGGCATATATACGATATGGGTGAAAGATTGAAACAGAACTTGAGGTATAATACCTTGGCCTTATTTATTTATTTTGTCTCCCCAAAAGAATGGTCATGATCAACATTTTGTATAAGCATATTAGCCAATTAATAATCTCGGTGTATACTTTGTGTGTGTGCAATTAGACCTCTCCATTGCTCCGCAGGTCAGAAACTAGGTAGGCAACTTTCCTTAAAACAATTTCCATAATCAAGCTGACAAGTTTTAAACACATACCTTACAGCCCGAGTGGATAGCATTTTGGTGCCATGCATAGCCCTCTTTACATAACCAAATCGATCAGCCTTAACCAAGTTACCACTCTCTTTGTCTATGACAAGGCCTCTAATCACCTAGATGAAACAATTGAACATTTTGTGCTTAGTTACAGGAAAGAAAAATAAATGTCAGGACCAGCAAAAATGTCATGATTTACAAACTCTTAAAATTGTGTAGAAATGAAGATGTCACCAAGTCTGGGTCAAATGCAAGTCCATCAACAGGATAACCCATGTTCTTTAAATTTTCCATACAGTAGTCATATGCCCGACCTTCCCAAGCCTGCAAGAGAACAGATCCATAACAAAAAAATTCCAATTGTCCGACAAGGAACAGAACACCACTGTTTAAATGAAAAGTATAGAGGACACATATGAAATTGGTAAATAACTTTATTCCTAATAATAAACTTCCTAGCAACATCAAACTCCAATGCTGGGGCTTTAAATAAGGCATAAAAAAAGGAATAAAGGCCTCCATCATTCTTTATCTAAGATAAAAAAAATTAAAGCTAACCAATGCAAGAAAAGAAAACACGAGAATCAATAAAGAGCTATCTGTAATCTGATGCCTCATTAAGCATAAGTAAATCTGAAGATGACATTAGTCCAGTACCCAGGGCATTTACTGTAAACATATAATGTAATTCAGAATCTGGAAAAAAAAAAAAAAAAAAATTCAAAACATGCATACACATTATAAAACTGATTTACCATCACATTATAATGCATTAAGGTGTAGTCCATGTCATAGCCAATGGCACTGATTGATCGGAGATTCAAAGTACGACTGCAAAATATACCACGAGGTGAATGTCTTGATGAAGAGGGGCTCTGCATATTAAAAATGAAAGTTATGAAATTGGCAAAAGAAGCACTACTAAAATGTATGAAACTTTAGTTTTGGAGTATCATCACATGACTAAATGCAGCTTAATTTGGGAAGAGGTTAATATTATAATGAAAATTATAATGAGGAGATATGAAACAAGGCAGATAGAGGACTAGTGACTACCTTTTTGATATTCATATCAGAAAAATCATGGTAACTACTTAATAGACTAGTTACCAAAGATATCTTGAAAGGAGAAAAACATGCTCCTTACTTGGCCAGCCTAAAAGCAAATATTTTTTACACATCTATAGAAATTAGGAGTCAAATGTAGGAAAAGAAATGATTTACTGCACCGGGATACCCAAGTCTCTAAGCAAAGTCTCAGCTTCTTCAGCTTCCACTCTAGCTACTTGCTCAATTGGACCTTCTAAGGTTGTCTGACTATCAATTCCTACATGGGATGGGATGACCCAAAATGCCACGTGATTAGTAAAAGCCGTAACAAATCATTTATCAAGAGTAGCTCAGTGACATTGCCTGGTCTCCACTAGGGATCAAATCAAATCCCCCTTAAATTAATTTTTTTTTTTAAATGCATATTTTAAAGAATAGAAAAATTTACATACTAACCAACCAATTAAAATGAAAGAAACAAAATTGAAGACATTGACAAGTAAAAGATTGAAAAAACATGCTTGCAATTGTATAGCAATAGACATCCATTTTTTTTAAGACATCACATGATAATTCATTAAAAAAGACAAGTACGTTAATGTGTACCAAAAGCCTGAAGATGCTCTTGCTTGAGATTCAAATCCCCTTTGGTACTCTCTCCCAAATAATCAACATCAGACTTGCTAGACGATGTGACAGAGAACACGTCGCCACCGACTCCAGCCGACTTGGCTTCAACACTGCAACAACACGTCATGCGTGTGATATGAGAAGTGGGTTTGTTTCTGAAAACAAGAATTGGAACTGGGATTCTGAGATAGTTGGTGGACACTGCCATTGAATTTGATAAATGGGTCTCTCTGTTTCTGTACAGTGTCACTGAGATATTGCCCAAAACCTCTGTGGCATACAACATCGTTTTTTTCTCCTAGTCAGTTCAGGTTTTTCCGGCAACAAGATTCCAAGACTGAAAAACTAGGAACAGGAACACAAAAATATCTTCAGTTTTAGTAGAAGTAACAGTAGTGTGTTACACCAGATGGTACTGAATAATTGACTTGACCCACTACTGTGAAAGTGAAGGCCAAAGACACAAAGATCTTTTCGTGGATAAAGTTGCAAGCTTTACTTTGTCCTTTACCAAAAAAAAAAAAAAAAAAGAAGAAAAAGCTTTACTTTGTCTGTCGTATTATAGTTGATATTTTTAGTATATACCATTTTAAAAAACAAGTTTTATCTCTCCTTTCCCATTGGAACTGAATTTTCTATGTCCATGTTTTTTTGTTGATAGATCCTATGTCCTTGTTGTGAAACTGTTATTAAGATTTCAATCACTATGTTGTTTTATATAAAAAAAAATCACTATGTTGTTTGGACTTTGGACTTTCGTTGATTCAAATAGTTTGGGATAGCTCATCATACGTTGAAATATTATATTCACAGTATTTTTATAACAAATTTTAAGTGGTAGGTTATTATTGATTATTATGAGTGGGTAAAAAAGTAATTTAAGTTGTGCATCCAAATTAGAACCAATAATAACTTATCATCTATGATTTGTTGTGAAAATATTATGAAATGTTATGGACATAACATTTCTCTTTTTTATAATAGAATAGATTTAAATGGAATTATATTCCAATCACTTTCTTAAAAAAAATTTCCAATCAAAATTCCTATAAAATTAAATCTTATACTTGTTGCGGGTCTAGCTTATTATGTATAGATTTTATTTAACAGTGAGTTCCAATTAACTTAACTAGTAAAGTCTCTAATAGTTGAATAAGAGATCTGATGATAAAGAGATATCATCAAAAGCGGATGTCATATGTTAAAATTCTCTAAAAAAAAAAAAGTATAGATTTTATAATTAATGTCCTTTGGCTAAAATTGTTTTCTCCATAAATGTTAAAAAAAATGGCAGCATATTCCCTAAATATTCAATTCTAAAATAAAAATTATAAAAATTCACATTATATAAAACAATCATGGTTTGATGAAGTATACCTATCTACGATGATTGAATAGATTCAATGGAATTATATTCCAATCAAATTTTCTAAACTGCCTTTATAAAATTAAATTTTATACTTGTTGTGGGTCTAGCTAATTATGTATAAATTTAATATTTTTATAATTGATATCATTGTCCTTTGTTTAAAATTGTTTTCTCCATAAATTTTTAAAAAATGGCAGCATCTTCCCTAAATATTAAATTCAATTTATTTTGATGATATGTAAAACAATTTTGCAATTGTTTTTTGTTGAAAAAAATAATATTTTTTTCATAAGTTAATACATATTTGAAACTGAAATAAATACATCATAGAGTTTGTCATTTGTTCTTTTTTTCCTATTAAATTTCATACAACAGTGTAATTTGATTAAGCTTATACTTGCCAACAGTTTTTTAATTAAATTAGTACAATTAATAATTATAAATGAAAAAAAAGTTAAATGTTACTAATACTGAGATTATATATATATATATACACACAGATACACACTAGTCTTTTCGCGCGCGCATACTTTGAGACTCTTCTTTTTTTTTTTTTTTTAAAGGAGAATTTTTCAATCATCAAAATTCGGGATTATTGAATTTTCCGATCACACAAAAATACTTAGATTTGTGATGAGATACATGCGTTTTCAGATGTTTTTATATTTTGTGCTACATCTCATCATACTTCTAGCTAGGAATTTTGGTGATTGGAAAATGTATTAAACCCTAATTATGATGAATGAATTTTTTTTTTCTTTTACCAAAAAAAAATTTATTGCCTTTGACCATGCGTATTAAGGCTAGTTTAATATAAGATTATTATTATCTACTTGAATAACAAGTTTGGCTACAATATGATAGCTGGAAACCTAACCCCATTTATGAACAACGAATAGAATTGACATCTCTATCTCCTAGCAATATATTTTTTGTTGTTTTGCAATCATACAATCACAAACATTCAAAAGTATGAAACAAAACCCTAAATTAAACAATATTTATACAATAAAACTATATTTTGGCAAATTCATCCACCCAAATAACCAATAAGTTGATAGGGATATATATTATATTCAATGTAGGTCTATTGAATCACAAAATAAGATATACAATAATAGACCCTACATTAAATAAAGGACAAAACCTAGGTACAGTACCTTAGGTGCTGTTTCTTAGGTTCTCCTCTTAAGATTCAGCATTGTGGCTACTTAACTAAAAAATACACTTTCATCTCATGAGAAAAAATCCACATGGCATAATCTTAAAAGGAGAACCTTAGAAATAACACCTAAGTACTGTACTTAAGTCCTGCTCTTAAATAAATATCCCCACCCCATAATTTGAACTATTGATTTATTCGTTATTTGGGTGGATGAATTTTCCAAAATACATTTTTATTGTACAAATACTGTTTAATTTAGGGTTTTGTTTCATACTTTTGAACTCATGTGATTGCATAATTGCAAAACAACAAAAAATATTTAGTTGGGAGATAGAGAGGTCATTTTTATTTGTTGTTCATATTTAGGGTTAGGTTTCCAACGACCATATTGCTGCCAAAGTTGTAATTTAAGTAGATAATAATAGTCTTATATTAAACTAGCCTCAATGCCCATGCTGGAAGGCTTTTTTTTTTTTTGTTGGTAAATGACAAAAATTTTCATTTATCATAATTTGGGATTGATACATTTTTCAATTACTAAAATCCTTAGGAATGTGATGAGATGTAGCACAAAATATATACACATCTAAAACACATAAATCTCATCACACATCTAAGTATTTTTATAATTGAAAAATGCATTAATCTCGAATTATGATGATTGAAAAGTTTCGTTATTTAGAAAAAATATAGAAGTTGCGCGTGAAGAGTAGGGGAGTCAATTCCGTACCGTACCGGCCGGTACGGCCGGAATATACCGTACTGGCCAGCAATCCTGTACGTATAACCCCCCTGTTTCATACCGGAAAAAATACCGGCCGTACCGGTCATGTATTGACTATACTGGCCAATTTCGGGCAATACCGGCCGGTAAAGAAAAAAGTTTTTTTTTTTTTTTTAAAGTTTTGTAATTTTTGAATTTTTATTAGGGCAGAATGGTAACTTATTTGCATTAACTTATTAGTATTATTTATTTTCTTAGTATGCAATGGTAACTTTTAAACTTTCTATTTTTTATATTGTGTTTTTTTTTTCTTTTAATTGATACTAAAGTCTAAAACCATGAATAATTAGTTCTGAATTGAGGAAATATTTTATTGTAAACTTTTATATTTATTATAATATATATATATATATATATACACACACACACGCATACATACATACATACATACATACATACATATATATATTTATTTATTTATTTATAAATATAAAAAATAGCGGTAAACCCGAAATGGTACACCGGTATTGACCAGTATCCGAAATATATCGTACCGCTGGCCAAACCGGTACAGCCTCCAGTACGGTATTGACTCCCTTAGTGAAGAGGCTAGTTAGTAGTATATTAGTATTGATGGATAGATAACACAAACCACAAGCTTGTAGAATTGGAACAACAAACAAGTATAACATTTACATACCTCATCCAGCAGAATGGAGGGATATTTAAAGAGCATATGAGTCTGTGAAAATGAAATTGCATATCTCGCCATTTCCTCGACGTCACACCAGTCTTTCATAGTCCTCGAGCAATACTTAATGTGTTGTATTGAGAGTTGAAACAAAATTGAAATTTCGTATCTATCTATTCAATATTTCCTGCATTTATTTATTTTCATTTATGTTTTCTTTTTGGGGTTTTGAATCCAATTAATTAAAGGTGTGTATGGCATTGTGATTTTGCTGATTTTGGACTATGGTTCTCATTTATATGAAAGAATCTGCTAACATAATTTCTGAATCAATTTTTTATTCACCTTCCGTTTGAGAGAATGAGTCTGTCGAAAATATGAAAAGTAATCAAGGAACTTTAAAAAAACCAAAAAGTTAAAAAAAGAAATGGAATTCGTTTCTCTCTATCATCTTTCTCTACTCAGTTTCAGATTTAGATTTCAAAATAGGGATTTGATTTGAAGAGGTGTTAAACGAATCAAGAGTTATGGTCATGGGTGGTTCAAAATAGTTTAGATTAAATTTTTTAATATTTAAATTAATGGCACACCACTCATAAGTTGTCACATCATTGTTTTGTAGAAAATGTATTTTTTTTTAATTTTTTTTTAATGAATCATTGCTTTAGAGCGAAGTAGACATTAAAACTAATGATTATTAATAAAATTAGCCGCTAATCTGTGCGACACACGAGATAGTTTAACAAAATTAAATTGTTGTACATTAGTTAATGCAAAATTTTGCAATTTTTACAAAATTGCACATTAAATTGTCACTCTATTAGTATAAATATTTGTGGGATGTGGAGGTAAGAGCCGGGGTTCAAGTTTCTAGGAGAGTTTCACACACATATATACTTAAATTAGGCTAGAGTAGAAATTCTATCTTGTATAAAAAAAAAATATATTTATTGAAAGCTTTCTCTAATATACAAATGCTAATAAGCAAATATATCAAAGAATAGTACATTGCACTCATATTCTGCATTATGACAATAACGTTATAAAATAAATAAGGGAAAAATTATACTTTATCAGTTTAAACTATACATTGGGTTATATTTTGCACAATAAACCATTCGAATGCACACTTTACACCCCAGTGTTACTCTTGCTGTTATGTTTAACGGAATGCTATTGCACATGACAAGCACATATATCTTGCTTAGGTGGAACAACCTTAAAAAACTGAAACACCCTTCTTCAAAATCAATTAAAACAAAACCCAATTTTTTTCACATTTTTGTCCCTATCTCTATTGCGTGCAGCCTCATCCCTAAATTTAGATTTAGATTTAGATTTTTATTTATCATTATTATTATTATTATTATTTTCAGGTTCTTCAATGGATGAATTCCTTGTCACTGGTCCTTGAATATTAATGATCACGCAATTTTGCGCTTTGGTTTTTCTCAATTGGTGTTATGAATGCATGAGGCATATTTGTGAACTTCAATTGGCAGAGAGTCTTTAAATTCTTTAACCCAGTGGGAACTTCCAAACTCCAGCATTACTTAATCTCAAACTCCACGAGCCTTGGCATTGCTTTCTCCTCTGTTTTCCACTCTTGCAATTCTAACTCCTTGAATTTCAAATAAAGAAGTTGGGGAAAGCCTCCTTTGGAGCAAACCATGCTCCTCCCTATATAAGAACCAGAGCTGAGAAAGAGCCATCTAAGGTTGTGAAGCTTCTATAGCTCTGGCATTGGATCATCTGAAAGTCTGGATCTTGTCAACTTAAGGTGAGTCAAGCTTTTTGGGAGTCCATTTGTATTTATGATGACCCTTGAGTCAGATATTACACCATGAAAGTGTAGGAGGGAGAGATTTTCAAGGCCTGACAAAGGCTCCAACCCCAAGTGCCCGTGATGCATTGCATTTACATTGCCTGATGTCAACTTCAAAGAATGAAGGTGCTTTAGTTTCACAACATGATCTGTCACTTTCTTTAGTAGGATTTAGGGTTTATAAAAATATGAATTTGGGGAAGAAGCTACACACACACACACGCGCACGAGAGACAAAGAGAGATGTGAAAAAAAATTGGGTTTTGTTATAATTGATTTTGAAGAAGGGTGTTTCAGTTTATTAAGTTTGTTCCACCTAAGCAAGATGCATGTGCTTGTCATGTGTAGTAGCATTTCGTTAAACATAATAGCAAAAGTAACACTGGGATGTAAAGTGTGATAAGTGTGAAAGTTTAGGGTGCAAAGTGTGCGTTCGAATAGTTTAGGGTGCAAAGTGTAACCTGGTGCATAGTTTAAGATAGTAAAGTGTAATTTCTTCTAAAATAAGAGTTGAAGGGAAAAATACCAAAAGAATACAATTTGAGTGGAGAGAGAGAGAGAGAGAGAGAAACAACTCATATCCAATATCAATCATCAAATACCTCTTGTATGTAAATATCTTACACTATAGCGTTAGGAATAGATATTATAACAATGACAACCAACTAAATCAACCACATATAAGTGGAAAGTCTTGTGCCACTCAGTTGCAAGCTCACAAACATTAACAACCTTCACATCATCAGGTTTTGCATGGATTGGGGTGTTGTGTACTCCATATAAACTTATTGAGAATTACCCTCACGATGCTCCTAGTTGTATTGCATCGGTTTGGGGTAACCTTTAGCAAAATAAGAAAAAAAATAATATTTATCTAGATAAGAAGTTGAGTCAAAACAAATATCATATAAGCCATGAAGTCAATAAAAACAAATTTTAAGAACAAATTGTTCAAGCTTATACATAACACCACTAAGGCATGGGAGAATATATAAGTGGTTAAATCTGGACCTTACATGTGGAACGGCTGTGAGCAAAGGAAGATGAAGTGTTGGCTAAGGGATTTTGTCTTGGTCCGTGCTAAAGGCTTGACTGCCTTGGGAAGGAAGTAAGATTTGCACCTGACATGGTATTCAAGCACTCACAAAAAGGGAGATAGTGACTTTCTAAGATCAAAAGCTATGAGGACACCCTTTATTGGTTGAATGCATGTTAGACCACTTCAGAGACACGTGTATCAATCATAGTACTCTTGATGTCTCTCTCAATGTCCAGGACTTGTTTCCCAAGTAGTGGCAAGGTCACCTACCCACAGGTCCCAGTGCCACGTTGGCGTAATTCCTATCCTCTAGTCAGCAGATAACATCACAGCTGTGAAAATGACCAAAATAGAGAAATGATGACTTGACAACTATTTTTGTACTCAGCCATATTTCTCAAATTATAAGAGGAAAATGCAGCTGTATTGTGAGGCAAGAACCCAAATAGATATATGGAGAAAAGAGTAGAAAGTTGAGAAGATAGGAAGGAAAACATCTCTATTGTACGAAATTGACCTCTTTTCACACATAATACAGACTGAGCAAAGCAAGAACATTCCATTCTTGCTCACACTGTTGTTTTTGATCTCTTTATAGGGTTTTCCATGT
Source organism: Quercus ilex subsp. ballota (assembly GCA_032727855.1). NCBI lineage: Eukaryota > Viridiplantae > Streptophyta > Magnoliopsida > Fagales > Fagaceae > Quercus > Quercus ilex. The sequence continues at coordinate 14,361,532 of CM064913.1, forward strand.
ACATTCCATGTCTTTCTATTTTCTCATTATCACTTTCTTTCTCTCTTTTGAGTGTCATGTCAAAGCTAGCATCTTGTCAAGCTTTCTCATGTAGATGTACTGTTAGATAACTTATTTTACTTCCCTATATAAGCTTAAATCTAACTTGCATGTACATTTTTGTCATACACATTTCCACCAATGTCTTTTCTTCGCAATGATCATAGCAATCAAGTGCTATGTCTCTGAATCTTTTGATGTGTTCCATTAAATTCTCACCATTTCATTGCTTTATTGCTTGCAGGGTTGCAAGCGTTACTATTTCCTCTCTATGGAAGTATTTAGTGCAAAATACATCCACCATGTCATCTGAAGTTGGGATCGATCTTGGCTTTAGACTGATGTACCAGGTATATGCACGATGACTTAGTGATTTAGAAAATTCCCGAAGACATAAGTCCTTGTCTGCCGCATAGGGGCCAAGAGTATCGATAAACTTGCTTACGTGTTCGACAACACTTCCCCTCCTGCCATTGTACTATGCAAAGACTCACAGTTCATATCTCTTTAGGTATGGTTTGTTGAGTATCCTTAATGGGTAAGGAGATCTTCGTGCATAGAATCTCTCCTTAAGTGCCTTGACCCTCTCCTACTCTAGGAGAACTGCTACTTCAGCCATAATGATGAAACGTTGTTCTGCATTCAGCGGAGTGCCTCCAACTGGTGTCTCCTCTTTGTCTGCCGGATGCTCTGGGTCATGTTGGCTCCTTTTCTCATTCGTCTTGTTTGTTTTTAGATGATGGATTTCTTCCATCATTTGCTACTGTGAATGCTGCAGTGATTGCAACACCTCAATAAAAACGTTGGCATTGTCAATAGGGATCCTCGGCTGTGGTCAAGGTTCAGCCCCCATTCTGTTGACACCTTCTGCCTGGTTAGGCTGCTATTGATAAGGTGTTGTTGGCCTAGACTCTGCCTGTGAGGGCACGACACTCATGTTTCGTGTTGTTCTAGATTTTAGAGGCATTTGTTTTCGAGGGCTTCTGTCCCTATCTGTTTCCCAACTCCCTAGTGAAGTCGTCAATTTAAATGTGGTGGGCCTTTTGTGATTTTGGGCGGGACTACCTTCTGCTGCACTGGCCCCGAGTGTTCTGGATAGGAGAGTTGGGACCTGTCTAATTGCAACTCACCTTGGTCTGGCTTGCGCACAAACTATGCACCGTTTGCTGAAACTTTAGTCACATTCCCATGGCAGGCAAAGTTGCCACAAAAGAATTATGGTGGATAAATGTAATAAAACAATAATAACGGAAGTACGTTACTGTTAGGCAAAATAAGTAAGAGATTCTTAATTAAAAAATAGGTAGAAAGATCACGTTATAGGTGAAATTGCAAAGACAAGAGAAGAAACAATAGTAATAAGTGGTAAAATCAAAGAAGTAAAAGATTAGTTTGCTGTGTTCAATTGTGTTACGGGGCTAAGGCCAAGGAGAGAACCACTTCCTCAATGTGGATAACCTTACAGGATAATCCTGTCATAGAAATTATCCACTTTGAGGGAATGGGCTTGAATGGCTTGTGCCCAAACGAGTTCTTTATCCTCAACAAAGGGTAGGCTCTTAGAGGAAGAGAAGGGATTGGCCTACTGTTCATGCGTTTGCCTTGGTCTGAAGGCTCATCTATGCATTCTGTCGCTCATCCTTGATCTCTTATGGCGTGAACTATTTTCTGATCTTTCATTCTTTATTGGCTTGCTCCCTTCAAGGGCTGGG